>CM059498.1:47443959-48693959 GCA_030378355.1 Eleusine indica | reverse complement strand
AGATAGCATCTGTAATTTCTTTGTAAATGTTTTACAGAATTCTAAATACCATCATTAGAAATACAGGTATGGCTTGAGCGATGGACTTTATAAGTACTTCTTTTCCCCCATGTTTAGGAGTTTTTCCTTCCAATCACTAATCCTTCCTCGTACTCTGTCAATCAAGTGTCTAAAGCAGTCACTCCTGTCCGCTCCAATCAGGACTGGCAAACCAAGATACTTATCATTTAGAGATTCGGTCATAATGTCCAATGCTTGACATACCTCAGCCTTAGTATCAACAGAAGTGTTCCCCGAAAAATATATAATTTAGCAGCGCTCATCTGCTGACCCAAACTAGCACAGTATTCATCTAAAATCTGTTTTAGCTTTTGGGCATTCTTCCCATCCGCATGCATAAGAATTAGTGAATCGTTAACAAATAGTAAATGATAGATAACTAGGGCTTGTCTGCATACTTTGATGCCCTCAATTTCTCCTCTTTCTTCCGCCTTTTTGATCAAGCTGGAAAGCCCTTCGTCTACCATTAAAAATAGGTATGGTGATAGTGGATCCCCTTGCCGCAAACCTCTCGTTGGTGTAAAAATATCAGTTTCCATACCATTAAATCTCACATTATACCTCATAGATGTAACACATCCCATAATCAGTTGAATCCATCTCTGATCAAACCCCATTCTGGTCATAACTTTTTCAAGGAAGCACCACTCAACCCTATCATATGCCTTGTGCATATCAAGTTTAACTGCACAAAGCCCTCTTTTTCCTTTCTTTCTTTTTGATCGCATGAATACTTTCATATGCTAGCAAGATATTGTCCGTGATAGGTCTCCTAGGGACAAAAGCACTTTGTTCCACGCTGATAATGTCTGGCAATATTATCTTAAGCCTATTTGCTAGCATCTTGGAGATCACTTTATAAACTACATTACATAGACTTATAGGTCGGAACTGTGATACCTTCTCTGGGTTATCAATCTTAGGGATCATCACAATAGTAGTATCATTCCAATCCTCGAGAATTGTAGCCGAGTTGATTGCCTGTTGAACCTCCAGAACTAGATCATCGCCCAAAATCTCCCAGAATCTCTTGTAAAAAAGTGCATGGAGACCATCAGGCCCCAGGGCCTTAAGATCTCCAATGTTGAACAAAGCATTTTTTTACTTCCTCACCAGTAAACAGTTGTAGGAGCTATTCATTCATACCTCGCGTCACCCTCTGAGTTATAGCATCTAGCACTGCTACATTCGGCTCCAGAACTTCCGAGGTAAAAAGATTCACAAATAATATTTCACCATCGTACACATAACCTCCCCACTTTCCTGCCGTACTCCATGATCATCTATCAACCCCTTTATTTGATTCCTACGCCTTCTGCTAGATGCAAAATTCTAAAAAAACTAGTGTTACCGTCCCCATGTTTCAGCCAATTCGTCCTGGCACGTTGTATCCATATCAGCTCTTCTTGCTCCATCAGTAACTCAATTCGGACCAGCAGCTCCTTTTCCGCCCCTATACTTTCATCAGTTATAGGACCTCTGTGAATTTTGTCCAGTTTTTTCTTTAGCTTTTTCATCCGTTTCACTGGCCCTTTCAGTACCTTGCGATCCCACACATAAAGTTCCTCATGAACATATTCAGTCTTCTCCATGAATGTGGGGCCTTCACCACGAGCTCTGGCTCTGTCCCATGCAGCCTTGACAATCTCCTTTACCATGTCCTCATGTAACCACCTTGCTTCAAATCTTCTTGGTCTGTCCATCGTCCGACCCTGTGAGTTGCCAAAGTGGTCTGTGTCAACAATTAGTGGTCGATGGTCTGATTTCGTCATCTCTCTATTCTTCAATCGAGCATTCGGATACCTCCCATTCCATTGAGCGTTTGTCATACCACGATTGAGTCTTTTCCTAATTTTCCCTCTCCTCCAAATGAATGCTTGTAATTGTCGGTCTAACCTGGGTCTACCTCCTTCTTTCTCGTGATTGAAAAGGATCTTATTAAAATCCCCCATTACCAACCATGGCTGAGCCATTGTACCGTAAAGAGTATACAGAATCGTCCATGTTCTTTCCTTGTGCTCCCATCTCGGTTCATCGTAGATACCAGTGAACCTCCACTCGCAGCCCCCGTCATTGAGTATAATATCAATGTAGATCTCTGTGGCACTATAGTTTATCACTGTAATGTCGTTCCTCCACATCATCAGCAAACCACCACTACGCCCATCACTTTCATGGATGATTAGCTGATCACATCCCATCTTTCTCATTAACTTTTTTGCCTTAGCTTTATCCAAATATGTCTCAGACAGAAACAACACATATGGTTTTTCCTGCTTCTGGACATCCAGAAGCGCACGAACTGCGCGAGGGCTAGCAAGCCCTCGACAGTTCTATGATAAGAGTTTCATTGCGCCCGGCGTTCCTTCCCCTGGGAGGACACCGATAGATTTAGTTGTTTTGCCACCTTTGATCCCTCTGTCTCCTTCTTCTGCCTTTTCTTCTCCTGAATTTTTTGCGGGGTGCTCTCCTTTTTCTACTTCTCACTACCTTCTATCATAAGCACCGTTCCCGCCACTCTTCCTGCCGAATTTTGTGGATCGTTCACCCCCCCCCCCCGGTGACATTGGCTATTGGTTCACCCGCACCCGAACGTTTCCTGGGAATAGAACTATTCCTTTGCTTCTCCTCATCTCCTTCATTAGAGAGTTCCATCCCATCATATTCTTCCTGAAAATCATCACCACGGCATCTGCCTCTGCCGCGTCCCCATGCTCCTCCTCTACCAAAGCCACCCCTTCCAGCTCCTCTTCCTCTACTAGCTTGTGAGAATTTTACCAGTAGCCAATCTCCCCACTCGCACTTAGTCATCTCATGAATTCCATCCCCACATTCAGTCACCTCGTGGCCAAGAATACCACAGAAGTTACAGAACATTGGCAATTTCTCATATTGAACCAGATATAGCTTCTTCTCCTTTAACGTTATAGGTACTACTCGCACTAGGGGTTTTTCCAGGTCGATAAACACCCTAGCCCTCAAGTATGTTGCTAGATTAATCCTCCCCTCATTGACCATCACAGTGAACGGTGGTTCCCCAATCTTCGCAGCTACCTTCTCTACTAACTCCTTCTTCATAATTCCATCTGGGACACCTTGGATCCTAGCCCAAACTAGGATCCTATTCATCTTGTAATTCTTCACATTGGAGAAGCCATCATATTCCTCGAGCACCACAACCTCTGCCCCCTCCGAAACAACCATGGCCCTCCCTCCATCAACCTAGTCCAGTCCCCAAGACACTGCATCTGAACCAGGAACAGATTGTCCTCCAAGACTTTAAAGGCGATCTCCTTAGCCGCTGACCAAGCAATTCTCATGGAGTTGAAAAGTGCTGCATGGCTAAACGTCTTCGAAGTATGCACCTTGAATATTGCTAACCCCCGTACATTTTTTATTAGGTCATCGAGCTCCTCAGAGAAATCTAGTTCCTCCTCCTCCTCTCCCATCAGATTCAAGCCCCCAAGTCGATCTTCTATACTTAGATCGCCGCCTCCCTCCACCGACTCACCCTGAAGACCCGCCATGCAAGTGAGCGCATGCGGTTGGGAGAGAAAAACTTGGTGTGTATGATTCAGATCCGAGGTAATTTTCGGAGTTTTAACGTAGGTTAGATTCAAGTTGACTCAGTCGGCGTTGCCACCGTCAGAGGAAGAAGAAACCCTAGGGGTATACACTCGTATTGACATGTTGCAGTAATTAGTTAATCTTGGAGCGACTGCTGGTGTTGAGGCAAGTTTCAGACTTGCGGAGAGGCGAATATTCATGGAGAGTGAGGACTAAAGGAGACCGTTGGATTGCTTCGACGGTGGATGAAGGGGTGACAGCGCTACTGTGCCTTCCACTCCATAGGCGATCCGCGATCGTGATCCGAAGGCGATGCCCCCCACGTTCCAAACCAAAACCCACACCTCGCGTCCTCGCCGACCCGGAAGCAGAAAGCAACCGTACCAGAAAGGAGAGCAGTTCCATTCCACCCCGATCTTCCTGCCCGTGCGCCAGTTCCTCTCCCCGTCCGCTTTGCTTGCTTTCGCGGCCTCTCTACCTCTCCGTCCCAAACCCAGAATCGCGACGACGCCGACGAGGAAGCCAACGCTGCAGCGGAGAACAAGGCTCGAAAGCCTTTCGTTCTTCCGCAGGAGGAGCGCCTGCCTCGGCATTCCGACATCCGACTATTGCCAGGTTCGCACGATGCTCCCCCGTCCCCGTCCCGTTCCCTCCTCATTTTCTCCTGACCAGTTGCGGGATTGGGTGGTAGGCAACGTTGACGCGTGTATGCAAATTCGAGAGTTCAGCTACCCTAGAATGAATCCAGGTGATACTTGTTGATTTGTTTGAGCTGATATTCCATACAGGGGCTCTGACCGCAGATTGGTAGAAGGTTAATTTTGAGGCGTGGTTGTCTTCAACCCTAGGCCCTAGCAATGAGCGATCTGAGGTCTAGTGCGTGGTGATGCTGTTTGTTGTTGGGCACTTCCATTTGACGTTAACCTGTGACAAAGGACCAGTTGGTTTGCTGTACGTAGGTTATTATTCTACCTTTCTTCTCTTACACACACCTTAATAAATTTGGTGCGGCCGTCTACGGCCACGAATTTTGGTGTCCGCGCTCTGATTTGTGTTTAGTTTGGAGTATGAATTGATCCTGTCCGAGTGTGGTTTGGAACTTGGAGTCTTCACAGTGTCCGAATCGACCCTCATGCAATTGGTATGTCTTGGAGTTCAACTTTGCCCTGCATAACAATGCTATCACTGCAAGTTTCCCTCACAATCACGTCTTCTTATTTGATGGGCCATCCGACATAAGTTTAGCTCAGGATTGCCCATGTGATTTTTTTCGTAGCCAAGGAAATTTCAAGTTTGAGTGAGTGGAGTGGTGGAGCAGACAATAGGAACTCCGTTTTAGCTGTTCATTGGTGTTGCAGCCCTTCAGTGGTGCACTGGTGCGAGCTCTCCTTTTATCAGCCATGGTGGAAGAGAGAGAAAGGGTTGTTGCTCGCTTAAGGTTGAAGAAGCTGCTAGCCTGGGCCAAGTTGGGCCAAAATCAGTGAAGAATGGGCTATTCGGTAGAGCCTTAAATTGGGCTGAAATTTTTAACATAATAACGAGTCTCACATTATTACTATGCTTTAGCAAATCGAGAGAAACTAAGAAGGTTCATAAAAATGGTATATTTATTATTTGCTTGTGCAAATCTATGTTTCATCACAATATTTCTTTTTACGAGGTCCGTGAATAGGATGACTGAAAATTGCCTAGGGTTTTTGTGCGAGCTCTCCTACATTATAGTTTTTGATATTTATGTTATATATATACAGTACTCACTTTTTCCTGAAAAATTATGAGTTGCATCACATGGCTTCACTTTGATGATTATTTGAATAATTTAAATTTTTTTTGATTCAAAATTAGGAAAAGTTTGAATACATGCACTATAGATGAAAATGAGTATGACAGGTGCAAAGACCTAACAGAAACATGTCCTGAGATTCACAAGCGAAAGAACCAAGATGAATGATAGAAAATGAGCTGATCAGAATAAACTGAGAAAGTCATTGGTCTCCCACATTTCAATGTGCAAATGAAATTATGCATAACACCATCAACAACGTTGTAGTGCTGGAGGACTCTTGAGTGGAAACATACTACACTACAAGATGATGATATTCAGGTGAAGGTGACTCAACAAATGACAATTGTAATGTGCATTTTAAATGTTGGAAAACATAGGAAATAATTAGGTGGCATTGTGCATCAGCAGCGGTAATTCACCATTATAATGAGAATTTGCACGAAATGAAATGTAGCTACTTTTCAAAAACTACATTTAGATTATGCAAAGTCCCACACTACATATAGACTTGTATTATTTTATATTATTCTTACACAGTTGTGATTGACTTCTATCGTCATCTCATTACTCTTGGTATTATGATTATTACTAGGTGGTTGCACACTACAAGAGTTTGTGTTTTGTGGAATGAAAATGTTAGCGCGCGACCCATCACCCTCTCTTGACTAAGAATAACTCTTGTTTAAAGTTTATTGTTTGTTTTAAAAGTCCGTAGCAACGCACGTGCATTTTGGTAGTTTTGAATTATTTTTGTAGTGGGCTCTTCAATCTGTTGTGGCTGTCTTTTGGTGCCCCAGTAGCCAAAGGAAAACTAACAGAAAATAGTATTAAAAACAACTTGACCTGCCGGGGTTGAGAAGGGGGGGGGGGGGTTGGGTAAGGTCCCAAGCATTTTTGCTAAGAGATGACCTTCTTACGTCACACATGTCAAGAAAACCCCCTGAACCTCCGCCCCACCCTTACATAGTGGCACTGTGGACAGATGTGGGGATTTTTTTTAACTCCAGCCAGAAATTCACTCCCATGGGGAGTCGAATCCACGACCTAAGGAGTGCTACTAGACTCACCTAACCAACTCAGCTAGAGTCTGTTCACCATGTTTACTTCCCTTTTTACTTATGATTTACTATTCTATTTATTTACTGAGATCCACAAAATCGGTAACTTTCCTACTCCTGTTGTGTTTAATTAACTATGCTACTTGTTTTGCTGTCATAGGGTATCTGATGCCCTGCCCTTTATTAATTTCTGAATGGCGGAGCTAACCGACATAGGCTGCTGTAGTTGTTTTAGCTTTTTAAGGAAGCCTAGTGTGTCTATACGTCAACCTCGAGATGCTGATGGCATGCTATCCAAAGATTTGCTGAAGCATCAATTAACTGAAGATTGTGATGGAAGCTTCTACACTGGAGATGATCTTGATGGAAGCTCTTACAATCTTGATGGAAGCTTTTACAACGGGGATGATCTTGATAGAAGCTTCTATAATGAAGGTGATTCTGATAGAAGATTAAATATCGGAGATGATCCTAACAGTAGCTTCTATGATAGAGATAATACTGACAATCTTGATGGGCATGATGATGGACCACAAAAGAAGAGTTATGAAGATATCATACAGTCAAGAGCACAAAATGGTTTTCAATGTCGAGAGATCCTAGTTAAAGAGACTAAAAAAGTATTTCGCTCAGAGCATCTCCTCATTTTCTCATGAACTTCTGTAACACTACCTCTTTACCTGCATTTCCATATTTGAATTCCTGTCTATTTGAAGTTTAGCTTACACACCCATCTTTTTTGTGTGGTAGAACCGACACTGGGAAGCAATATATATGAGCTAGTCCAACTTCTAAGAATTTGGGTTCTATTAATGTTGGGTATAACTGGCAAGTCACGTTTTTAAAGTATCATAATGGTCTTACCATTTGGCCTTACTTAAGTTTATCATCTGGAAATAAAAGTGGATATTTTTAGATGAAATATGCTCTCTTTACCTTTTATTTCTACTTGAAAAATTTAAATATCACATATTTGCCTTTTGTCATTGAGGTTGTTTTAGTTATTGTTCTTTTGATATTTCCATATGGATCCTTCAGTTGCTTTTGTTTTTTTCATGTGCAACAGAATCAGTTGCTTACACACCCATCTTTTTTGTGTGGTAGAACCGACACTGGGGAGCAATATGTATGAGCTAGTCCAACTTCTGAGAATTTGGGTTCTATTAATGCTGGGTATAACTGGCACACCACATTTTTAAAGTATCATAATGATCTTACCATTTGGCCTTACTTAAGTTTATCATCTGGAAATAAAAGTGGATATTTTTAGATGAAATATGCTCTCTTTACCTTTTATTTCTACTTGAAAAATTTAAATATCACATATTTGCCTTTTGTCATTGAGGTTGTTTTAGTTATTGTTCTTTTGATATTTCGATATGGATCCTTCAGTTGCTTTTTTTTCATGTGCAACAGAATCAGTTGCAGCCATTTAACAAAATCTCTTTATACTCTAGTAAATTGACAGTACCCTTTCAGACAATGAGTTTCCATTTCTGACCTTTAAGATCCCCTTTTTTTCTTTCCATTATTGATTTTCAAAACTAGACCAGCTCAACTCAGCTTCGCATTTTGGCTGCGGAAACTCAAATTGTACGAGATGGCTAATTTACTAAATTCAGGGCATTGCATCATTCCTACCTCTCTTGATCTGGATAGGACACCATGCAGAAGCTTAGAATTTTCATGGCTTTCCTAGTGTTTTCCAACGTTGCATGTTTTGGTAGAAAATAAAAAGCCTAGATATGCACAACATAGCTTCTTTCCTTTTGAAGTATGAAAGAGACCAAAAAAGAAAAAAGACCACGGAAAATTATTTACTATTTAATCAACCATCTTGGAATGATAAATTTTTAACATACCTCTTGAATCTTTGTTTTGGAATTATGAAGTATTTCGAAACAGAGCTTGAAGAGGTAAATGGCCAGCTGAATTCTATTAACTAGGCTTTGCTTGTCTCTTGAAGGGTAGGAAATTGTATGAGAAAATCTACCTTATGTATTGAATACCATGCTAACATTCACCGTTTTGGCATGTTTAGGACGAAAATGGTAATAAAATGCTCAATCAATATGTCCACCTGGGAAAGATTGGTTCTGGAAGCTATGGCAAAGTGGTAAGATACCTTTGATGTGCTAACAATTAACTTTCCTTGATAGATGACTAACTTCTTTTTGTCTTGTGGCTTGAAAGGTTCGATACAGAAGCATGAAAGATGGAAAGCTGTATGCAGTGAAGGTATTGCTTTCTGGTACTCTCTGTGTTTTTGATAAGATAAATGTCTTCATGAATCATGAGTCACTTCATGATGAGTATAGATATGATTGTGTCTTCAGTGGCACTTCACCTAGCGTAGCTCAGATCATTTGGAATGTGTCTCAGGACGACTATTTGTGGTACCTGGCAGGAGCCAAAAACCTATGGGGCCTGTTGTCACGGTCTGTAATCCAGGGAGCGTAGGTGTAGGGGTTGCTAACTTGGTGTCTTTAGTTTCAAGTTCTTTTGTTTTGTGTTTCACAGGAGGAGATTTTCTCCTTGTTTAGTTTGTACTTTGTTTTATCTCCTATCAATGAAATGACACACAACTTCCTGCATTGTTTGAGAAAAAAAGGAAGACGAGTAGGCTATCTGGGTTTTGCATGCTTGTTGAATCTCATGATTAACTATTTCCTTCTGGTAGTTATACTCTGTCCATTATTCCTTTCTTATTATATGCTGTATGCTATGCATGTTTTGACTGGTCATTAAATTGTTGACTTGAGGACTCAGTTGTTAACCAACTGTTAGGTCTAGCGTTTCCTTTGATCAAGACTGTATTTTAAACACTTATTTGTGTGCCTGGCGGTGCATGATCTGATGTCTAACGGATGTAATTTCAACGCTTGCCTTTCTGTTTCAGGTTTTGAATAAGCGTTACATGATGAAAATACATGTTGTACAATCAGTAACTGCCATGACAGATGTTCTTCGGGAAGTGAGTAACTTTGTCACCTTATTTGTTCATGTAATACTAGTCTTTTTCTTTTTTTATCACAATGTTTATGTTAGTTCTCTGGCAAAGTGATCGAGTGCGCGCTTACAAATTGTTATCTCTGTAGGATCTATCACAAGTTCATACATACCCTATCCATGTTGATAATGTTAAGAGCTTGGTTCTGTTCAATACATTAAAACAATCAACAACTTATCCTTTTAATCATTTGGTTAGAATGATATGATGATGTTGATTTTGCACTGGGCAATCTTCTGCTTCTTGTTTTGTTTTGCCATCCACTGTTGAGAGGTGCCCTGTTTCTTAGCATACGAAGAAGGGATTTATCTGATAAAAGTTGACCAGCAATATAGATTGACAGTATAGTCTCGTCTGATCACACCATGAATTTAATAAGCAGTTAATCCACATTCTGTGTAGTAGGAGTCCATTAAGCCCCTGAGAGGAATAGATCTATGGGAACGTGGTACAGTGTGCTGATATCCTTTGTTATTCTGGAAAAGGACCTATTCATCCCCATTGTTAGTTGCTTTCCAGTTTTGTTGGCCACGATTTTGTTGGACGAATGTCCAGCATGCTAAGTACCAGGAGAGGATGGGTTGTAGTCTTGTTTCCTTTACAAAGTCCTGTAAAAGTTGAATAGATGACTATCATCAATATATTAGTGTTTGAGATTTGACGATAGTTGAAATCAGTGTAAATTCTACCGTCAAAATGTAGAAGCATAATATTCTGGACAGTGATACTATGTTAAACATAAGTTTGTGTTTATTTGTACATATCTAACCTTTTATCCTTTTGTTCTTCCTCTTTGGAAGTTGTGTTATGGTGAACCTTTCCATACTTTTCGCATAAAAAAATAAGTTTGTGTTTATCTGCAGTGTACCACATTTTCTGATTTTAATGTTAATGGACTGCATCATTATATTATGCACAGCATCTAATTGCTTGCTCCCTTTCTTACTGGAGACAGGTATCGATCATGAAAATATTGGATCATCCCAATATTGTAAATCTTGTTGAGGTGATTGATGACCCGAATATAGATAAATTTTACATGGGTATGTAATTGTGCTCTTATTGTTAATATTATTTAATGCAGCATTTTGCATTTTTTTGGCTCATATTCTATACACTTGTCATTTGCACTTTGTTGTTTGGCACTGCTAGTTCTTGAGTACGTCGAAGGAAAAATGGTCTGTGACACTGGTTTAAATGAAGCCACTGCCAGGAATTATTTACGAGACATGATATATGGTCTCATGTATCTCCACTCTCATGTAAGTCATCAAATTTTTCCTTCAACTGGCTTATCTAGGTGAAATGTTGTGACGTAGTCATAATTCATTAGTTAGAAAAACCTGTGGTATATAAGTTAATGTATATCATGTTAATACTGTGTCTAAGTTTCTAGGATTTTGGAAATAATATTCGAGGGCCTCCTAGTTTGTTTTCGACAGATAAGTGCGAGCAGCCTAAATACATTATCACCTCTTTCACTACACATGGTTTTATATTTACCACGTTGAGCAGCACGCTTCATCTCCTGCATGATCAGCTTTTCTTTTTCGTTCTTTTTTCCTTTATGTTTTCTTAAAAAACCTTTCAACTTAACTACTGTTTTGACTGATTGCCTCGGTAAACCATGAACTTCCATTTAAGGAAGATACATAGTTGTGCAGATTTCTAAGTACACTTGATCGAATGTAGCGTTGAACAGCTTTCTGCTTCCTTAAGGTTACACCCATCCTTCCGCTATTTGAATGGCTTTTTAGAGAATATAATTAAATTTCGTCAGAAATCTCAAAATGTCCTTGCTCAAGTATGAGCCAAAGGACAATCAACTATTAGGATGGTTACATGCATCAAAAACTTGATTCCTTCTGTATAATTGAGGATATTCAAGTATGCCATGCATATTATGTCTGCTTGTATACAATAGCTGTTACAGAGGGAGGTGGCAGTATCAATCTGCAGGAAGAGTTGTAGGTAGTCTTTTGTTCAGACTAGTAAAGAGGATAAGAAAGGCCGAATCAAGCTTTGTAATTGAGTCCATATATGTCAATAAAGCTATGATTAGCCGATTAGGGCTACACATGGAGTCAGCATGATAGAGACCAAATTCTTTCTCAGTAGGCTGTGTAGATGTGCTTTATTCAATCAGCAATAATCTATGTCATCTCTATATTATTTTTTATCTCTCAACCCTTCAATCTCTATCATGTAGTAAGACGCTTGTTCAGGTAAACGCTGTCTGGCCATCTCATTGGGGGTAGCAATCCTAACACGAACATAAGGTTCACAACGACACTGAATTCCACTTGCTTGATTGCTTACCCACGGAAAAAGCTCTCAGCTGATGCATGTTCCCTCTCCTTTTATGGGGGCACATCAATATGTTGTGGCATACATGTGTTTCTGATTGCCTGATTCTCTATGTTGTGCAGTTTGCACTAGTATTGTGCTTGCCAGATGGATTGAGACACCAAATCTTGTCATCTTTATACGCAGAACATTATTCATGGTGATATCAAACCCGACAATCTATTGGTCACAAGTACGGGCAATGTGAAGATAGGAGATTTCAGTGTTAGTCAGATTTTTGAGGTGACTCCCACAATCCAGTAAATGTATTTCGGTAAATTTTACCTTTCTTATTTGTAGTAATGTTTTTTTAATCCAATGAATCCTTGAAAGAGAGAAGTGCATGATTAGTGATTTCTATTGCTAAATTTCTCTAGCTCTGATAGAAAATTGGTTCTGCCCTAACAAAGAACAATGCTGGGATTCAGAGTTGTTAGGATTTGGTTTATGATATATAAACCACTTTTGTTTTTTTTAAGAAAATGATCTTCATTTTCAGGACTTTCTAACGATTCCCTGATAAATTGAGCACACAACAGAATAAGATACTTCCATATTCCTGTGTGTTGTGGAGCTCCTTCTCCTTGCCGACTTGGGCAGGAGGGAAGTGACGGCAGCGAGGGCGCAGAGGCACAGGGAGATAGTGAAAGTGAGACAGAGACAGCAGAAACCCTTCTATTACTCGATTTTACAGGGGTGACTTGATTTGACTCCTACTCCAGCTCAAAGTTGACTCCAAACCAAAAGTCCAAATCTGATCTATGCTTTTATTCCTAAACTTCAACCAACTCAATCTAGCCACTTTGGAAAGGTGCACCTGGCTCTCAATGGCAGTGCAGCAAGGGTGCCCCACCTCCAACCACCCCTCCCCCCAAAACCCTTAGGGTAGCCTCCACCGGGTCTAACACTATGGCCCCACAACTTTATTTGATAGAACCTATATCATTCTTTGGCCCTGTTTGACACAACTTATTCACAGAATTGTGCCAAACAGCAGGTTTCTGGAGCAGCTTATCAGAATTAACTAAAAAGCAGGAATAAGCAGCAGCTGTTTTTCTCCAGCTTTTCAAATAAGCTGCTTTTTTAACAAGCAGAAGCTCTGTCAAACAGGGCCTTTTTTAAAAAAAAAAAAAATCTGAACTAGTAGATTTGATGATCTTTTCAAAGTATGTGTGGTTCCTGTAGAAACTTTCTCAGAACTGTGACCTTTTTCATACCTTGATGCTTTATTGCAAGTGATGTGGTGATACTTACAGTCTTCAGTTGTAGGATGACGATGATATGCTTACGAGATCTCCTGGTACTCTTATTTTTGCTGCGCCAGAGTGCTATGAAGGTACAACTAGCTGCTTTTGATATTTAGGGTGTTAAACACTGCACATAGGATCAGTCAATCAGCAAGTTATGTACCTAAATACAATGGTGGTTTTGGCACCATGAATGTTCCATTATAGATGTACAAGTGCGTAATCACAGATAATAAAAAAATTGCAGCAGTGCTGATTCTTCTGTCATTGATTCATAAAGTAAATATCTTTGTGTAATTAGTAAATAGTTCTCTGTTTACTGGGTACAATTTGTTAACCAGGGTAATTTTTTTTCTCTGTCCTGCAGGTTCACCCTACCATGGCAGGGCATCTGATATATGGGCTGTTGGTGTTACTTTATATTGTATGATTTCTGGGCACTACCCATTCCTTGGAGACACTCTGCAGGAGATTCAAGATAAGGTGCAATAGAATGTCCATCTCCATCCTTTTCACTTTTGTTGTCACCGATTGCATAAAGCTCACTTTAGTCTTTTTCTATCGAGTAGATTGTCAATGATCCGGTGCAAATACCCGGGGATGAACCCACAACTCGCTGATTTGCTCCAAAGACTTCTCTGCAAAGGTTCTATACTTTTTCTTTCACAACATTTGTTCTGTCACCCATATGGTATAGCAGAGTCTTGGTGTCAATATGCTCTGCTTATGGATGCCTTTTTTTTTGGTTTCTGAACTTTGTTACTTTGCAGATCCTGGAGATCGTATCACCCTGCAGGCTGCATCTGTGCATCCTTGGGTTGCTGGCGACGAGGGGCCAGTCCCTGAATACATCTGTAGATGTGGCTTTGGCCGCAGGAAGACGGAAGAATTTGGGGAAGAAGTACAATAGCAGAGAATCGTCGGATGGTCTAGTGTAGATAACTGGTGAAATGTCATAACGAAGTGAGTGAGATGACTAACGGTGTTTTTTTTCTTCTTCCCAGTAGTCTTCTATTCCCCTTTTACAATGGAGCTGGGTGCTCGACGGAACATCTTTCTTTAATTTTGGGTACATACCTCGTGCGAGCAAAACCGGTACCTGTTGTCAGATTTTTTCCTCTGTAGGATAGAAACTGTTATTATTGTACAAGCCAACATATTAGGAGATCGTGGTCTGCCATTTGGAGAATCGGAGAAGAAATAATACAGGGCCATTCTGAGCGGTGTGCTCATTTATTATTTTTATTTCATGAGCGATTGATGTCTATCGGCACTTGAACCTTTTTGTCGTGCTTACATGTTTGATCCATCAATGTTACAATATATTCCCTCCGTCCTAAAATATTTGGCATTCTAGTCTCATCTAATTTTCTAAAAATAATTGATATTCTTACTTCTCGAGACATCTTTCTCTCTGTTCATATACTTCTATCTCTATATCTCTTCTCATATTCTGCGTACCTATTTTATTTTTTCTCTTTTGGGATGGAGGGAGTACTAAGTGTTATGCATATTTGATTACCTAGGTTGATGATTTAGACGCTGGGACATTTTACGGTGCAAAGTCCATCTGAAATTAAGCGGACATTTTTCAAACTACTAAGTTCGACAACTTTTTAACTTTTTAAAGCAGCAGATGGGCAAATGGCAGAACGGCTTTCAGAAGTTCAGAACTACATCTCTCTCTCTCATGAAATCAACTACTCCAGCGATATTTCAGGCAGGACCGCTGGAGGCAGCGTATCGATGCGTAAAACGATCGCATAGAACCAAAATAACTCTCCCCGTAATAACCGCCCGTTGTAACATGTCGGACCACTCCCCGTAGACAGGCCAGCCGCGTGACAGGCATCAAGCAGGCTATGCTGGCTAGACAGGCATGGCGACTTCTAATAAACCCGGAGTCTTTGTGCAGGACTTAGCAAAATATTTTCCCAATGACACGATTCTGGAGTGTGTCCCGAGAGATGGCATCTCTTACATTTGGCGGAGCATCTTAAAAGGAGTGGAACTGCTTAAGGAAGAAATTATATGGCGAGTGGGCAACGGCGAGGCAATCAATATCTGGGATGACCCATGGATCCCACAGGGTACCACAAGGAGGCCGACGACTAGGAGGGAGGGTAGACTAATAACAAAAGTGTCAGAGCTTATGGACCCGGGAACAGATACATGGGATGAAATGCTGGTGCTTGACAACTTTTGGGAGTATGATGCTCGGGAAATTCTGAAATTAAGAGTGAATCATGAAGTGGATGATCGGCCAGCTTGGCACTTTGACAGAAGAGGGCTCTTTTCAGTGAAATTTGTATACAAGTTGGCAGTTCAACACAGAGAGCAGGAGCAAGGGAGAAACACGTCAAGTGCGGAGAACGAGGGTCATATCCTAACATGCTTTTCATGGGAGCGAATATGGGAAATGGAAATCCCAAACAAGGTGATAATGTTCGTTTGGAGATTGGTGCATAACAGTCTCGCTGTAAAGAGGAATTTGAGAAGGAGAGGGATGAAAGAAGAGACGATTTGTCCGATGTGCGATCGCCTGGATGAGGACTGCGGTCATCTGTTTTTCAAAATGCAAAGGGGTCAAAGAGTGCTGGAGGGGCCTGAACCTAAAGGAGTACCGAGTGTTGCTAGCTAACATAGCGTCAGGACATGATATGATGCGGAAAAATCTGGGCGTGGCCTAAGGCAGTTCAGATTCCAATTGTTGTGCTGATGTGGAGATGGTGGGCTGTCAGAAACAAATCGAACGCGGGAGATGGCCGAATGACAGGGCAGCAGATAGTTTCTCAAGTTCTCTACTACGTTGATGACTTTAAGAGGCTTGGCAAGGTGCAGCACAGCTCTCAACATGCACGAGCACAACGCTGACAACCTCCACCACAAAACACCTACAAGATCAATTCTGATGCCTTCTTCTCCGAGCGGACTGACAATGGAGGCTGGGGCTTCGTAGCTAGAGATAGCAATGGCACTTTTTTTGAAGCAGGCTGCAACACCCTACAAAACCTTTCCAGTCCGTTGCAAGCGGAGGCGCTCGTAGCTCTGCATAGCCTGGAGCGCGCTGCACATTTGGGTATGACAGATATCATTTTGAAAACTGATACAACAGAGTTAAAACAGGTACTTACAACAGATGAATTGGATCGTGGTGCTGATGGTAGTCTATTTCAATGAATTAAGCACTTGATTCTATGGGAATTTAACTCCTGTGTGGTGCGGTATTGTCTGCAAAATTGTAACAAAGTGGCTGATAGCCTAGCGTCGTACGGGGCGAGCTTGGTTAGCTCGGGTTCATGTGAATTCACGAGCCAAGTCCCCAGCTTTGTATCTGATCTCATCTCCGGGGATATGCCTGGAGCAAGTGTGCAATGAAATTTGGGTTGTTTGATGTAGTAAAAAAAAAAAGGCATCAAGCAGACGCCAAACCCGGCTCGCGTCGTCGTCTCCTCCTCCTCCCCGCCTGCTCCGTGCTCCCGGGGCCGTCGCGTTTCTTCTTCCTTTCCCTCTGCCTGCCTCGGCCCCAACATCTCGGCGGCCGAGTCAACCGAGGAAATTAACACGAGCCATCCACCCAAACCACCACCTCCTCCCTCGTCCTTCGGCTCCACCAATTGCTCTCGCGTCAGTGAAGGAAAAAAACCAAAGGGGAAGGAGGGAGGGGAGGAGCGCATCTCCGCTCCCCTGCGTCGTGGTCTCCGCCCCCCGATCCGCCCCATGATCTGACCCGCATTGCCGCCGTAATGGAGGCGCTCAACGAGCTCTGCGACCTGGTGGCCGCGCACCCGGATCTCCTCCTCGCCGACAAGCTCACGTGGCTCTCTTCCCGCTGCGGCGGCGGCGGCCCGGCCCCGCCGTCGCGCGCTTCGAGGGCGCACCTCCACTCGCTCCTCGCCCTTGCGCGCCTGCTCCCGGCGAGCGGCGCCGGTGGCGACGCGACGCCCCCGCCCCCGCTCCTGGCCTTCCTCGCGTCCCACGCCTTCCTCTCCCCGGCCTTCTGGCCCCAGTCCTTCGCCCCGGGGCCGTTCCTCTCCAGGCTCCTCCCGCTCCTCGCCGCGGCCCCCTCCTCGCCCGCCCTCTCGTCCGCGCTCTCCGCCGCGGTCCTCGCCGCGCTCGATGTCGCCGACCCGGCTTCCGCGCCGCTCGCCCGCGCGTTCCTCTCTGCAGCGGCGGCGGCGGCACCCCTGCCGCTACTCCCCGCGGACGCCGCGCCCGTCGCCGCGCGGCTGCTCCTCGAGTTTCCCGACTCCGAAGAGCCACCGGTCAAGGCGAAGGGGAAAGGGGAGGACATTGTGAGCGAGGAGAACGGAGGGATCAGGGAGGTTGTGAGGAGGTTCGAGGAGGAGGAGGTTGAGGCGCTGGAGCGTAAGGAGGTCGCCTTCAGGCTGATTGTGCATATGATGGGCGGCGAGGGAGGCCTAGAGTCCGAACAGGTCGGGAAGGTCAGGAATGCCGCCGCACGGCAGGTCCGATCTCTCACAGATTTCCTCAAGGTGAGCTGTTCCATTTCCTCTTTCGTGCCTGATATCATTTTATATGCAGATTGCTCTTCGTGTGCCAATGCCTTCCTTCTGTTTGTGCGTCCCAATGTTTTTGCTTGTTTGTTGCTGTTTGCTCATACTGAGGCGATGATTGCCAGATTAGGAAGCGTGACTGGAAAGAGCAGGGTGCGCAGCTGAGGGCAAGGATAAACACCAAACTGATGTGTTGCCAAGCTGCAGTGGTGGTGCTGGTCCGAAGTGTTTCTACCATGGATGGTGATAGCAAGTCATCCAAGGATATGCTTCAGCAGACTTTAGCTTGGTTCATCGAGGCCACAAAGTCCTGCATCCTGTCATCCTGGCGGAAACTGAAGATATGTGAAGAACTATTCTGCACTTTGCTCAATGGGATCAGCCAGATAACTGTCTCACGTGGTGGCCTGCTCCTGCCGGTGCTGTTGATTCCCTTAAAACCGCTTGTTGTGAGCACATGTTCACAGGCATGTTCCTTTGTGGCTCTCTTCTTCGTATTTACATATAGCTGTGTGGTCTCATGTAAAACTGTCTGCTTTCATGTAGGCTGACATGGCGGGCAGTAGCCCTGGGGCTTTGTTTGAGGCTGTGGTAAAATTGAGCTGTGAGATCATAGAGTTTGGCTGGACAAAGGATAGGGCTCTTGTTGACACGTTCATTATGCGGTTAGCTGCATATGTTCGTGAACGGAATGACTATGAGGAGGAGGTATTCCTTTGTTTTTCTCTCTATTGTTCTCTGCTCCAGTTTTACTGCTGGAAACTGTAATTTTTTTTATACCATATATTGGGACATCAACCTTATCAAATATACTGCTCTTGCATGTCTTGTGAAATTATTTTTCTCAAGACAATTTCAGTTACATTCAGGCATGGCATACCGTGTTATGATCTAGTAGGATATCTCAATGCAATTATCAGGAGTAGGGCCCATACAAAACAACCCTAAAATCATACCATGAACTTTGAATGATGGATTCGATTGAACAACCCATTCCATCGTGGGTATTTTCATAATGCAATGTTTGTTTGGGTGAACAAATAGTTTGATCCCCATTCACAACAACCATAAAATCATACCATGAACTTTGAATGATGAATTCAATTAAACAACCAATTCCATCGTGCATATTTTGATAATGCAATGTTTGTTTGGGTGAACAAATAGTTTGATCAATTTGATGCAAATACAGCACTTTTAACTATGTGAATCTACCCTGGTACAATAGAATGTATCTGCTATATTTCAGGTCATGGTAAACTCGAGCTGTGAGATCATAGAGTTTTATAGCTGAGCCAGATATCATTTCTAGTAGAGCAATCAGGAGTTGTTTTATTTTACCGGTAGGTTAGCAATCCCATGTCTACCTTTTTATGCATGCAAATACCACCAATCCCATGTCTACATTTTTATGCATGCAAATACCTTAGGTAGATTGCAAAATACCCCGACATGCAGAATTAAGCTTGCCTGATGCTGGCAGGCATACTTTATAAGACTCTATTGACTAGTTGAAGTGACAGATAGACTTCATTGACTACTTAAAGTGACAAAGCATATGTATTGCAGTACCATTGAATAGATGTGAAGTCCTTGGTGCTTACTTGACTTGTTCCACTGCAGGATGGCAAAGAAAAAGATGCAGTTCCGGTTATTCGGCTTAATGTTGTCCGCCTTCTGGCTGAGTTATGTGTATGCTTGAAGAAATGGGAAGTTGTAGACATGATTTTGCCCCTTTTCATTGAACATTTGGAAGAGGGTGATGCTTCATCTCCAAGTTCGTTGCGTTTACGAGTATGACACTTTGTCTCAATGATTTACGTACTTCAGTCTTGCACTTTTCATTTATTGTATTCTGCAACTTTGTGTTTTAGACAAAAACACCCTTTGCTCAGTTTCTTTAACTGTTGGCAGTTATTAGATGCCATATCTCGGGTTGCATGCCTGGGTTTTGAAAAATCATACCGTGAGAGCATTGTCTTGATGACAAGAAGCTATCTCGATAAAGTTAAAGCCGTAGGGGCTTCAGAAAACAATACATTGCCATCAGAAGCAACAACCGAACGAACAGAGGTATGCTATGTGTTAGGCAATTGTTTTTTATCTTGCAAAAGTGTAACTTCAACTTTTGTTTCGGATTTATTACTAATTACATAAGCAACTTTCTAGACTCTTCCTGCTGGCTTTCTGCTTGTTGCCTCCAACCTCACAAGCACAAAACTTAGGTCTGACTATCGTCACAGGCTATTGTCTCTGTGCTCAGATGTGGGGCTAGCTGCTGAATCTAAAAGTGGGAGGTAAAATGCTCTGTTGTTATTTTCTATGCATCTTTTATTATTAATGAATCTCGATTATTATTGGATCTTGAATGATATGCATACTATCTGCTGGAGGCCAGTATACATTCTTATTATGTGTAGCATATGTCAGAGTTTATTTGTCTTGAAAGCAACAATCTATGAATGTGGGTTTATCTTAACTCTGTTGCTCTTTGCAGTATTTACTATGTCCCTTATGCTTTTCATAACTAATTAATCTGCAGCATACTTTGCTTAACGTGACATTTTCATTTATGCAGCAGTGGTGCTGATTTGATGGGTCCGTTGCTTCCTGCAGTTGCCGAGATATGCTCTGATTTTGATCCAGTGTCCACTGTTGAGCCATCATTATTGAAATTGTTTCGGAACCTTTGGTTCTACATCGTTTTGTTTGGACTTGCTCCGCCGATACAGAGCAATCAGGCACCTACAAAACCAGTTTCCACTGCATTAAACACAATGGAAAGCATCAGTACTATAGCCCTTCAAGCTGTTGCTGGACCATACATGTGGAACAGCCAATGGTCTGTAGCTGTGCAGCGTATTGCACAAGGATCTCCTCCTCTGGTAAGTTGTTTACCAGCATAGAATTGGACAGTTTGTATTATGCATGGTCACATATGAACTTACTTTTCATGAACTAGGGAAATTCTGTAGCAGCATATTGTGGGTACATTTAGTTTATGTCAAAGCTCGCCATGTGTAAAGTTGGCTCGTCCAGCCAACTGGAGCGCCTTTTTGATTCAGTACCTGTGTTTTGGCTCACCCAGCCAGCCAGGGTGCTTCTTTGGTTCAGCTCTATTTCTTGGTTTGCTTAGCCAGCCGGGGTGTACTTCATTGGTTCAGCACCCTTGACGTGTTTTGGCTCACCCAGCCAACCAAGGAAGTGCATGTGTGTTGGAAGGGCAGCACTGGGCAAGAATCAAACGTGCCCTGTATACTTTTGCCCATAATGCCGTATGTTTTCAAGCTCCCTAAAGCTTTGCTGCTCGATATGGTGGAGAAAGGAGCAGCACCTCTCCATCATAGGCCTGCGTGATTACTGTGTACCTGGGGCCTCAGGGGGTTTGTTACCTTATAGATTAGATTGGTTCAGATCGAATTGTTATCTATTTCCTTAATTTTAGAGATATGTCCACCTTATCTATATAAATATGGGGATTATATTGGTTTCCATTAAGTAAGTACTCCCTCCGTTCACATTTAGATGTCGTTTTGGAGTTGGGCACGGGAAATAAGAAGAAGTAAAAAGATGGGTGCACTAAAAACGAGAAGGAGAGAGATAGAGATAGTAATATTGGGAAGAGAGAAAGGTGCATTGGGAAGCGAGAATGACATGTAATTGGAGAAAAGTTGGAAACCTTAGAATGACATGTAAATGTGAACAGAGGGAGTAATATATTGGAGTCCTTAGTTTCTCATCTATCCCTTTCCTCATGGCCGGCCGCTGGTAATCGGCATAGTCGTGCTGCTTGGGTTCATGATACTATGTTTGGCATTTTAATTGGCGGTGGCCTTGCCGCACCCTCATATTGTTTTTGCTTTCCTGATTTCAGGTTGTCAGTTCAGTGAAATGGCTTGAAGATGAGTTAGAGTTAAATGCTCTGCATAACCCAGGTAGTCGCCGTGGCAGTGGTAATGAAAAGGCTGCTATTACACAAAGAACTGCACTTTCTGCTGCTTTGGGAGGTCGTGTTGAGGTAACAGCAATGGGTACAATTTCAGGTCAGTTCTTACCCTCCGTTCCATGCTTCACAGGTTATCTTTCTGGATATTTCTTTTGGAATTTACGATATTGCTTTGCTATCAAATATATTGACATAACTTTAGAAAGTGATTGCAGTTTAGATTCTTAAAATGTCCATGAACTTCCATCTTCTTTGCAGCTAATTTAACTGCAGATAGTTTCATATAAATCTTTCTGCCAGTCCAGTTACCAGAATCTGAAAACATAGAAGCATTCTAGTGGTTCACCACAATGATCTGTGCCATCTCATATAGTTTAAGCAACTTCACATTGTGGTAGATGATTCAAATGTGATGGGATGCGCTCTGTGTTCAGCTACTGTAGTATACTCCATATTCACTTCGAATAAGAGGTTCTCATGGGGCCTCTCAAACTTTTTGCTGAATGTGACAGAAGAGGTACCTGTATAGGTTCCCCCCACTGTATGTTCCTATAGACAAAGATTCTTCGGACGAGTACACTGATGCTTGAACAGGACCTTAAGGCATGACTTTTGAAGGTCTCCTGATCAACCCAAATGGTTTCTAGTCTTGTGTGTGCGAAAGGCTGGTCTAAGGAATGCTAAGGTTCTTACAAACATACACACCACAAAAGTGAAAAGGAAGATTGGTATTACGAGGAAAGAACCTGTAACTACCAAGCTAATAGGCATCTGAGATACCTAGTTCTGACTGCACACCAAAGAGAACCTTCTTACTGTTCAGAACTAGATTAGTGGTATTCACATATCCCTGGGCAGGGCTTTGCTTGAGTAAGCGTTAAATTATGCAAATGAGTTTTGGAGTACCCCATTAATCCTTATTGACCTTTTTTCAGGTGTTAAAGCTACATATCTCCTTGCAGTTGCTTTCCTGGAGATATTGCGTTTTAGTTGCAATGGCGGTGTACTTTCAGCTACCTCTACATTGAATAAATCAAATAGTGCATTCAGTTGTGTGTTTGAATATCTGCTTACTCCAAACTTGACACCAGCAGTAACTCAGTGTTTGACAGCAGTTGTGCATAGAGCTTTTGAAACAGTCTTGTCATGGCTGGTACACTTCTCGCTTGAACAATTTTTTGAGATTACCTTTCGCATGCATATATTATCCTCTATCCCATCTTTTAGTTCGAAATATATGGCACACACAGTCATATTTACAGCATTGTTTGGCTATGCACTCTATTATTTCCTGCTGAATTTTGATCTGCACTTAAGAAAATGTGATATTTATCTTTTGTAATGTAGCACACACATTAGTTCATCTCTGCTCTTATTCAATGCATGCTCACGCCTGGTGAGCTATCAAGTTTTTAGGAAACATGTTGTAGCAAAAGGATGCATAAAAGTACACGTCTCTTTATATTGATTTTAAAAAGAAGGAAAATCACTGTGCGCCATAAGATATTCCCTCATCCACTGAAAAAAAATGATTAAGTTTTCCTGTTTGATATAAATGGAACACCGACTACTTCATGATTGTGTCACATTATAGTAATTTGCTTTGTGTCTTGCTTCGTAATGTGGAAATTTTCTCTATGTTCTGTCCCTCTGACTTAAATATTCTGTATCCAGTACTTGACTGTGCATTATAACCATTTTCTTAATTTACATTAAGAGCTAATAATATACAGGAAGCTCTACACCAGAATGATTATATTTTCCTGCTCACAGGAGGATCGTATATCTGACATAGGTGAAGGAGCTGATACTAGAGAATCTGTTCTTTCTGTTCATGCTTGCTTTCTCATAAAGAACATGTCTCAGAGGGATGAACATGTTCGTGATGTGAGTGTTAAGCTATTGACTCAGCTGAAGGAAAAGTTCCCACAGGTTGGATGCTTTGCTTTGGCTGGCCATGTTTACTTTTATGGATTTGAGGCACACTGATGAACACTAGTATGCTGAATTTTCAGGTCCTTTGGAACTCGTCGTGCTTGGATTTACTACTTATTTCTGTTCATAATGACTTGACTTCTGGTCCAGTTAGCGACCCTGCTTGGGTTGCTACTGTCCGCTCACTATATCAGAAGATTGCTAGAGAATGGTTGACAAGTGCCCTTTCGTATGCTCCGTGTACAACACAAGGCCTTATACAGGTTTAGTTAATAAAACATTGTTGATCCTGACTTCTATTCCGGAAACATTGTTCTGTGATTTTGTCAAGCTGATGCAATATTTCTTGTTAGTAGATGGTCACTGTCATGTCATTGTTAAGGTTGCCGATTCCTTATCTCATTGAGGTTAAGGTTGTTGATCATGTAGATCCTTTTTCCTTTATTAGATTTCTTGTATAATTGTTTTTACACTAATTTTGAAACGTTTTATGCTCTTTATTGGATATAGCATAGTAGCATTTCATGGGGCTTGATTTCCTTTCATGTCTTAGAAGTCTGTGAAAAATAATTTTGCGACCAAAATAGCTTGCTACATTGGGTTCTTTCCCATTGTTTGCTTGAATACAATACACAGTTATCTATGACTATCTGATTAAACAAAATGACTGAAACCTATGCAGTTTGTATATTTGCTCTCATTACTGTGACTGAGTGGGTCCTCTTGCTATCTGATGTAATCGAATATTATAATTAACTGATTGGCAGAATTCGCACTGTGGTACTGATAGTAGGCAGTATTACTGACAGGTGGAATTTCCCTAAACCGTTCACTAGTGGCATATCTTTATTTTAAGTGGTGCATTGTTCCATTAGCCCAATAGCACATTGTCCCATCTTCTACTAGCAGAAAGATGTTCACCTTTGTCATATGTTGTGTTACATGACATATTCATCTAATATAATTGGTTAATGAGTAATATTTCTGATCAGAGAAGAAACTGCTTGATTGTTTTTGTGCTCTACGTTTTTCTCCCCATAATACTGCACTTCTAAATTGGACTGTTTTTTTTTTTTTGTGCGAACTTGTGCAACAGGTATCATCATGCCTGCTTACATTGTTCATGCATGCTATTTCTTTTCCACTGAATACCTGATTCTAGCTCTAATTGTCATCTCTAATTGTATTGATTAGGAAAATTTTTGCAAGCCAAGTGGAGTGCAGAGAACACAGCATACTGCAGATGTTGTCTCACTTTTATCTGAGATACGCATTTGTAGTGGAAAGAATGATTGGAATGGTATTAGGACAGCCAACGTTCCTGCAGTTATGGATTCTGCTGCAGCAGCATCAGGAGCCAAAAAAGAGGCAACTGACTTCACTCTGGAAGTACTCTCTACTGCAGTAGTGAGCGCAACAGTTAAATGCAACCATGCTGGTGAGATTGCCGGTATGAGAAGGCTGTTCAGTACTATGGGAGGCCTGAACATGGGCATGTCTCCCCTTGGTATGCAGTCTGCGCAGCCCCACCAGTCATTTGATGAAGTTTTTGTATCCAAATTTGTTAGCCTTCTTCAGAATTTTGTTGTTACGGCGGAGAAACAACCAATAGATAATGCACAGTTTCGTGAAACATGTTCTCAGGCTACAGCACTACTCCTTGATCACATGGTAAATTGCTTGACCCTTGGTGGACAGATGCTTTATTTTAATTCGTAGCTTTAATTGTATTTTTATTTAATGTTGTAATACACAGGTGTCTGATTCAAGAGCAAATCTGGAAGGGTTTTCTCAGCTTGTACGGCTTCTATGCTGGTGTCCTGCCTACATTTCTACACCTGAGGCAATGGAGACCGGAATATATATCTGGACATGGCTTGTCTCGGCAGCACCTTCTTTAGGACCACTTGTGCTTGCAGAACTTGTTGATGCATGGCTGTGGACAATAGATACAAAGCGTGGCTTGTTTGCATCAGACATGAATTACTGTGGTCCTGATGCGAAACTGAGGCCACATCTCATTGCTGGTGAGCCAGAGACACCACCAGAAAAGGATCCTGTTGAAGCAATAATAGCCCATAAGCTGTGGCTTGGCTTCTTTATTGACAGATTTGAGGTTATAATCTTACCTTTTGTTTATTTACATTATGAATTGTTACAGTTGCTTTCGTGACCTTTCTCGGCCAGGCTCTGGTTGAGTTCTTAGTGAAATACTGTAGGGCTGTCTTTACCGAGTTTCTTTTTTGTATATATAAGGTATTGGTGCACATAAAATTTTAATCCTTGAACCTTGTCTTAATCTTCCTACCCTGACTTGCTTGGAACTAAGGGGGTGTTTGTTTCTTAGGGCTAAAAGGCTAAAGCTAAACTTTAGGCTAAATTTTAGCACAAGGGAAACGAACATGTGTGCTAAAAATTTGGACTAAAGTTTAGCACAAGAGAGAAAAGAAGGCTAAAAGGAGGGCTAAACTTTAGCCCTCCAAGAGGTGCTAAAGTTTAGTCCAAATTTTAGGGACTAAACTTCAGCACCTCATGGAAACGAAGACCCCCTTAAGGCTTTGCTGTTGTCATGAACATTTTCTGAATCTCTATTTTGTTATCTGTTGTTTGAGTGTATTTGATGTTGCAGATTTTCCTAAAAGAGTAATATTTACTTCCATCCATTTGTTTCATCTTTTTAGGAGATGAGAATTATTAAAATACCCTTGTTGTGTATCAATATCCCTCACAATATCTTTATACCTGGATAGCTGTTTCTTTTATCCTTCAAGGTCTTGAAATCATCATAGTTAACTCTAGGCAACCCCATTTAAAACTTTTTCACTGAGATAAACTTGCTTGCACTAAGAATAATCATTACTGTACTGTTCTCCTGTCAGAATTGGTGTCTAGGTTATGTTCGCTTGTTGCTGGTGTTTAATCATGTCTCCTCTATATTTTGCAAGCTGGAACTTAGCACACTGGTGTCATTCTGACAGGTGGTTCGGCATGATAGCATTGAACAACTTCTACTTCTAGGTCGGATGTTACAAGGAACAATGAAGTCCCCAACTCATTTTTCTCGCCATCCTGCTGCTACCGGCACTTTCTTTACTGCAATGCTGCTTGGGCTAAAGTTCTGTTCGTGCCAGTCTCAATCTAACCTGCAGAAATGTAACATGGGGCTTCAGCTGTTAGAGGACAGGGTATACCGGTAATACTTTATGTATCCTATTATACTTGCTCTGTTTCATGACATGCCTGCTACAGTATTGGTTACATGGCTTCTATATATTTTTCTCTTTTGGTGCAAATATTAATCATTAGCAAACTCTTGATATACTTCAAATATTATGGCAAACAAAATGCTGTGGGCTAAGCTTAGATGTCACTAGACCCAAGTGAGTAGCAGCTGCGTCACAAGGGCATATTGATATTTATTGCCTGTGCCTAATGAATAATAAGATGCCATCTTCTCTTATATAGCTATATATGGCATCACGCGTCCCTAATGATGAGTGAACCTTGGCTGAAAGGTGATCAAAGCACCATTAACAAGTCAGCTGTCTATGCTTACCTAAGCGCTTACATCAGAGCTGCTGATGCAGCT
This sequence comes from Eleusine indica, assembly GCA_030378355.1. Lineage (NCBI taxonomy): Eukaryota > Viridiplantae > Streptophyta > Magnoliopsida > Poales > Poaceae > Eleusine > Eleusine indica. The sequence goes on along the minus strand of CM059498.1, from coordinate 48,666,898 downwards.
AGCTAGCTTGGCTGCTTAGTAACTTAGGTAGTAAGGTAACTTAGTATAGGAGGTAAATTAGTAGTAGTTGGCCTGCAGTGTTGCAGGCAAGTGGTATTCAGTCGGTTGCCATAGCAAACCGACCTGCTATGTATATAAATAGGCCTCAAAGGCCATGTGAAATATTCAGCTATTCTAGCCTAAGATCAAAGTGTGAGCTGAAAACCTGTGAGTGTGTGAGTGTTCTTGCCAACACCTAATAGATTATGTCTAATCTTATGTTTAATTAATCCTCTTATTAGGTAACAAACCAAATAGCTAACTACTCCCTTCATTCCAAAATAATTGACGTTTTAGCTCCGGACATGGGAATTAAGGAGAAGTGTAAAAGGTGGGTGCACAGGAAACGAGGAGAGAGAGATAGATAGGGATGTATTGGAAAGAGAGAAAGTTGCATCGGGAAGTGAGAACGACTATTATTTTGGGACAAATGGAGTTGGCTAGAGTGTCAAATATTTTGGGACGGCGGGAGTAATTTTTTTTTTCTTTTTCGAAAACGCAAGAGAGCTGCGGTTCTTCGTATTAGAGAGAAAAAAAGTCCTCTTACAAAATCCTCATCTCATACGAGGACCAGATATGAGACTCACTTTACATCCAAAATAAGATTAGTACCCCACTAAACACAGCTACTAGTCATGACCAAAGAAAACCAAGATTCTAACTCAGAAACCCTCCCTCAAGGCCCAGACTTGCCAGCTTCTTAGCACCTGCCATACACCATAACCCATGTTCATCCTTGATTTCCCTCAAAATGGTAGAAACCGAAGGAGCAACCCCATCAAACACACAAACATTCCGGTGCTTCCAAATACTCAATGCAGTTAGAATTTTTGGGGCGGAGGGAGTAATAGACAAGGAGGTTTATCCATATGTTGTTAACAATACACCCTAACTCCTGCGCTTGACACAAGGTAAGTGCAAAGATATATGAAAACATATTGAATAACAATCACTTTTAGTACTGGACTTGAATTTTGTTCTTTGTATTTTGGTTGATTATATTTATAGTGCTGTACGATATCACAAATTACCAGATCTGGCATTCGATATGCTTATAAAAATCATGATGATATGATTTGGTTTGTTTTGTTTAGTTTTAGACATTCAGTCGAGACTTGACGATATCTAGAACATTGCTGGCACCATATCCTTGTATTAAGATCAATTATGTGGCAACATGCTAATTATCTCTAAACAATAAGCATGGTTGGTGATTCAATATTGCATTTTCTTACAAAATTCATATTTGATGCTTCAATCTCTTTGCAATTGCTAGTTTGCATCTTTTTTGTTTTGTGCCATCCATCTCCCATTTCTTGCTAATGCTCTTTGTTTGTCCTGCCTTCTGTTTCAGTGCTGCTTTGGGATGGTTTGCTTATGCACCTGAGTGGTATGAATCTCCAAACAAAACTTATGCTCAAAGAGAGGCTCAATCAGTATCAGTATTTGTCCATTTTCTACAAAATGAGCACAATGGTGGTTCTGCTGATTCTGGTTCGAAGTCACAGGGACGTGAAAGTGAACATAACACGGTATGCTTTGTCCGATAGTTTTGTCTCTGCCCCCCCACCCCCAACACACACAAACCACCACAACCAGCAAACCAATTAAAAGTTTCTCTTACCCATATCGACTAAATGTTTTGAAAATCTTGTATTTTCTTCTTTGTTTTCAGGCTGATCAGACCCACCCTGTCTGGGGCTGTGTTGATAACTATGCATCTGTACGGGAAAAACGTAAGCAATTACTGCTGATGCTTTCCCAGCATGAGGCAGACAGGCTTGAAGTCTGGGCACAACCAATAAATACAAAGTAATTATAATTCATTGAGTTTTTATTTATTTCTTATTTTGTTAGTGCTATTGACTTCAAACTCATATGTACCCCATCTTATATATGACAGAGATGCGGCAACATTTCGTGGTAAAATTAGCTCTGATAAATGGGTTGATCATGCCAGAACTGCTTTTGCTGTTGATCCTCGAATCGCTCTGTCTATGACTTTGAGATTCCCCACAAATGCAGCGCTGCAATCTGAAATTACTCAGTTGGTGCAAGTATGTTACTTCTTTCTTTGGCAGCTCATGCAAGTGCTGTTTCTGTCTCTGTCTCACATCTAGTTCCATTAGCGTGTTATATATGATAACAAGCTTATATTCCTATAGACGATATAAGCCTATAGAAATATGTTGGTGAATTTAGGATCAATACCTGTTGATTTTTGTTATGTGTTGGTTAATTATTGGCATATTTTCCATATTTGAAATCCTATTGACTGCTGCTTTCTTTCAGTGACAAAGGTGACTGATATTGCTGTATCTTATCATGCTCTTCCTTTGCAGACACGATTATTGGAGCTCCGTACAATCCCTGAAGCATTACCCTTTTTCATCACTCCTAAGGCAGTAGATGAAAATTCAGCGTTGTTACAGCAACTCCCACATTGGGCGCCATGTTCTGTTACCCAGGCATTGGAGTTTCTAACTCCTCCTTATAAAGGGCATCCTCGTGTTATGGCATATGTTCTTCGTGTTTTGGAGACTTACCCACCTGAGACTGTTACCTTTTTTATGCCACAGTTGGTACAGTCTCTCAGATATGATGAAGGGGTAAGTTTTTCATTCAGTAATTTGCTTGTTTCTGTCATCATTCATCAATGCAAACCAGGCAAAGCATTACTTGTGTCAATCTGCATATTTTTGCTTTAACATCACTTGCAGAAGTTATCATTTTCATAAAAATTTTAAGTTATGCATTTTAACTTTTATTCCTTTCAACTCATCAGAAATTGGTTGAAGGATACTTGCTTGGAGCTGCTCGGAGAAGTAATATATTTGCTCATATATTGATTTGGCATCTGCAGGTGGATTTTCTTTAGCTTGTACTCAGTTATACATATTTCTTACTTTTGTTCAGTAAATCATTTTAATATTAATTTATTTTACTTGTTATGGTAACTTCAAATCTAGGGAGAATGTGTTCCTGAAGAATCTGGGAAGGATTCTGCTGCTCCAGTGGTATGTCCTATGCCCCCCCCCCCCCCCCTTGTGTAGCTGTATTCTTCTATGCCCTTGTCTTTTTTGTTGTCAGAATAAGCATTAGCACACATGCTGTGTTTATTCATTGGGGTGATACCTAAATGCATAGTTAGAAATATTATATAACCTCTTTGCTGATAATGGTGTATAAATGATTATCTTAAACAACCAAGTAATGCAATGTTTTCTTTACACAGAAAGGGGAATTTAGACATCGGATGAAAATTGTTGCTTATTCGGTAGAAGTAAACACGTCAGTTGCACTGGTTCATTTTCAATAATCATGCTTTCTTCGTCCCTATCCATGTAATGTTCAACCTTGTGTTAGACATAGTGTGTTTAGTGGGAGGACATTGAACACAATCACCTATAAGCGATGCTGGTTTAGGTACTTGCTACTGATCCAAATATGAATATTTTCCAGTTCATTTTACTCTGCATGCGTTTGGATTCATTTCATGCAATGATCAACTAAAATGACGTTTTACCATTCCCAGCAAGTTTATTTTTTGTTTCTTAAACAAGTTCGAAGTTGCAGTTAAGAGTGCTACTAGCCTACAGCGCTTACGCTGCTCTATCAATTTTTTGGTGTTGTTTTCATGCTGTTTGGTGTAAAAAAAGAAACATTCATTGCTTAATTACTCAAGATCTGCTGCTATGTTTGAACATAAGATCGTAGTTGCTTTATCAATCTGATGATGTTTAACTGACTAAAATTGTACCATCCCATTCCCTTATTTTGTTGCATGTAGCATCGTTGATATTTTCTGTTTTTACTGAAACCTGCACAATTCTTGTTGACTATATCTACCATACAAAGCTTTTTGAAGCTTGAAGATCTCTAATATAATGTTTATCTTCCCATTTTTCTTTCAGGCCACTGCATTCCACTCCTTGCTTCCGGCTGTCAGGCAGAAAATTGTTGACAGTTTCACTCCAGATGCTCGTGATATGTTTGAAAGAGAATTTGATTTCTTTGACAAGGTCACTTCGATATCTGGTGTTCTTTTTCCTCTACCAAAGGAAGAGCGGAGAGCGGGTATTAGAAGGTAGTTATAGAAGAGTTGTATTGTTTTGTTGAAGAATGAGAACTTACTATCATAAAATGTGTTTATTTTTTGTACACTGAATTCATCATTTGAATTCTTTTGCAGGGAGCTGGAGAAGATTACTGTGCCAGGTGATGACCTCTACCTACCTACTGCGACAAATAAGTTGGTACGGGGTATACAACTGGACAGTGGTATCCCTCTCCAGTCTGCTGCCAAAGTTCCAATAATGATTACTTTTAACGTGGTTGATCGTGATGGGAATCCAAATGACATAAAACCACAAGCTTGCATTTTTAAGGTAAAATTTTGCTGCAGCGAATTTGGCACAAATAGTATATGTCATGGTTGTAAAAGTTCTTTTTATCATATACTCCGTATGAAGTTATAATTCTCAATTCATCTTTCTCTCTTCCAAGGGATGTACTTTTAGTGCCAAAATATTAGTAAATCTCTAGTCTAATACTCCCTCCGTTCTGATTTTGTTGTCCTTGGTTAGCTCAGAATTGATCTAGCCAGCGACAACAAAATAAAGAACAGAGGATTACTTTGTTATTGACCTCCAAAGAACAGAGGATTTACTGTGGTTGGATCTCTTTTATCTAAATTGTATTCTGGCTGTCCCATGTCTTCATTTAACTTGATTTGTAGTTCATCTTTCGTTCCTGTTGCTTTGCATTCAATTGCTTGCATTTTGACTTCCACTGTTTTTTATGCTTTAACAGGTTGGTGATGACTGTAGACAAGATGTGCTGGCCCTCCAAGTTATTGCTCTGTTAAGGGACATATTTCAAGCTGTTGGATTGAACCTGTACCTCTTTCCATATGGTGTTTTGCCCACTGGACCAGAACGAGGCATAATTGAGGTGAACATGTATTTTCAACTTTTCTGCTGCTTTTGTACCTTCTGGACTATGAAATTCCCGATCCCCAATCAAAATTCAAAATCTGTACTCCTTAATAAGAGAGGTGCGGTTGTCCACTTTCATGTCCGCAGCCGTAGACCTTTTATTCTCAAATATTTTGTAAGGTCGACTGTTAAATTTGAAGAAAAATTCCATGCCAATGCAACCTTCAATTAAAAATTGATGAGTACATTAAACTTTGTTTATTGATACATGAATTTCCTGTTCACAACCATATTTGTAAATGATATTCAGCCACTTGTATTGGTGAAATACTGAAATTATGTCCCAAAAATGTTATAGAATGCAACAGTGATTTTTTTTTTTGGTGCCAAAAGCACTGATATTGTGCTCATATGGCCAGCCTCAGTACATGTACATGTGTTATTGGTCAACATCCAGAAACATTCACTACATTGTTTCCCAATGTGTTAATACATTTGTAGATGGCGGTCCTAGCATTCTTGCTACAGCTTTAGCAACGAGTTAAAGTCAATAGAGTTTAGATTTGTAACTGCAATCATGTGCTATTATGCATTCCTATGTTTTTGGAGAGTTATTGTCTAGTTTCTTGGTTTATCTATTGTCTCAATCCGATCATATCCTGCAGGTGGTCCCGAATACTCGGAGTAGAAATCAAATGGGTGAAACAACTGATGGTGGTTTATTAGAGATATTCCAGCAAGATTATGGCCCTATAGGTTCACCTTCCTTTGAAACTGCTCGAGAAATGTTTATGATCAGTAGTGCTGGCTACGCTGTTGCTAGTTTACTTCTTCAACCCAAGGATCGGCATAATGGCAATCTTCTCTTTGATAGGTATGACTTGCTCTGTTGTTAAAGCTAGGATGAACCTAGAATTTGCCGCTTACTTGTCTCATTCTCTGCAGCTATGGGAGACTAGTTCATATTGATTTTGGATTTATTTTGGAGATCTCACCTGGAGGAAACATGGGATTCGAGAGTGCACATTTCAAGCTAAGCCATGAGATGACTCAATTGCTTGATCCATCTGGTACTATGAAGAGTGACACGTGGAACCAGTTTCTTAGGTAAGCTACCAAAATGTGTACTCAATAGTTGTTTTTTGTCGGTTTTTCTGACCCAAAGGCTCAAATAGCTCTCTGGCAAGAAGTTTGTGTTGTCTTCTATTGTGATATATGTAAAATATTTCATCCTGATTGAAACATTGTTCTATCAGATTGTGTGTCAAAGGATACCTAGCAGCAAGGAGGCATACGAATGGCATTTTGTCTACAGTCAACCTGATGGTGGACAGTGGTCTTCCTTGCTTTAGCAGGGGAGATCCTATTGGTAATTTGCGGAAACGGTTTCATCCAGAGATGAACGAGCGTGAAGCTGCTAACTTCATGGTAAGAACATGTGTTGATGCCTACAACAAATGGACTACAGCAGGGTACGACTTGATTCAATATTTGCAGCAGGGTATTGAGAAATAGTTAATTTCTTGTTTTGTAAATGTTAAGCCAGTGTATATCAGTTGTATGTAGCTGCTAATTTTTCAGGTAGGGTTAGATTCTGAGTCGTTTTATTGTATGTAAGGACGAGGGTAATTCTATTGATTAACCGAGAATGTATGTTGCAGAGGCATTTTTTTTATTGAATATAGGTAGCTAATATATCAGCAAGTTCTTGTATTATGAAACAGAATCCATTTTTAGACGTATGATGTCTCAATATATCATGTTGATTCTTCTTTTTTCTTTTTCTTTTTCTTTTTCTTTTCAATGTCAAACAAGGTGATGTTTAATGTGTAACTGTGTTCGCTTGATTGCATTATGCTTTTTCTAGCACAAAGAAATGTCTGAATTGTAAACATTATTATAGAGCATTGGCCATTTGGCTTTGATCAGGGGAGTCTGAATTCGCAGGCTCGATAGCGTGGAAATAAATAATCGAAGGGTCACAATACACTTCTTTACTGAATTGCATAAATACATAATTTAGGCACAAGTACAGGCCCCTTCTCTCGGAAGAATCGTAGTAAAATGAGAGCTCGAGCAGCCACTCTGTTAAAATGTGCCCTCCATCGTAGCCACCCAGGATCGAAAAGAGAAATGATTGGATGCTTTGAAATGCATAAGGAACTAGGTGTTGCCAACATCACATTACTTTCATTTAGACAACTTATTGACAAGAATCAAGGCCATTTCCAATGATAATTAACCCTGATCCAAGTTCGAACTATATAGTATGCCAACTCTTTGATCTTAATATGAACAGCTTCACTTGATAGTTCCAAACCTATGCCCTGACTCCTGAGATGATCAAACTCTACACCTTACAATTAGTACAACACGATCCCATTTTTACAAATAAGAAGAAAAGCATCCAACCTCTGCTAGCTATACATACAAACATTTAGATACTGTAATTTGCACATGAAATGCAGCGCAAGCTCCCATTGCAGTTGTAAGTACGCGTCTTGGGCCTTGAGGGCAGGCGTAAAGTCACACTGATTTCGCTCAATTGGGGGCACGCTCATCCCCAACCCCAATGAAAGTAGAGTAAGAGAAGAGCTGCTGCGTGGCAGTGTCTACTTGTCGATCAAACTTATGGGGTTATATATGCCGCATGCAGATGCACCGACGCATCACGCATGCACGTACGCACACGCGCGAGTGCTCTCAAAATCGGAAACGCCCGTGCACTCCCATCTGGGGCGCGAGCACCATGCCGGCGGCCGGCGGCTGTGCCCGCACCGGCTTCATCTGCTGCGTCTGCGGCGGCCGTGGCAGCGGCGGCAGCGCGGTGCGCTTGACGAACCGGCCCTTCATCCGCGGCCGCTTCTCGGCGTTGAGCTTGCGCACCTCGTACCGGATCTTCTTGGCGAACAGCCGCGTCCGCCGCTTCTCCCTGTACCGCGACACCCGCGCCTCCCGCTCGCCGCCGGTCACCGCCGTCACGTTACCGACGAGGCCCCCTCCTCTGATCCCCGCCTGCAAATAAAGATCCATCACCCATTTGGATCAAGGCAACAACGACACACGCGGTGCATTATTGAAATGGCTGGAAACGTGTAGGCTCTCATCAGATGATTGCATGCTTGAGTAGCCGTGTAGTGCATGCATCATGCATGCTTACCGTGAACAAGTCCGGCCACGAGTCGCCGCCGGGATCGAGGCGAGGACGCTCGCCGTGGAACCAGGGCGATGACCCGCCGTCGCGCGCCCACGAGGCGATGACGCCCTCGTAATCGAGCTTGAGGATCATCTCGGGCCGCTTCCGCTTCTTCTCCTCGCGTTGTTCCTCCGGCGCCGCGGCTGCTGTTGTAACCTCGAACTGATGATGATCCATAGCGAAGCCCAGGTTCATGACCTGCGGCTTCTCCTCGTCCAGGAACCCCAGATCGTCGAACCCTTCTTCGACTCCCATGAGCAGACACTCCATGTCCGCGGCGAAGCTGGCCAGCTCCATGTCCGGGACGTCGAAAGCGGAAAGCCCGCCGTCCGCCTCCGCCGTCATACTCCCGGAGGCGATAATAAACTCCGACGACGTCGTCGTCTCCGCCAGAGAGGAAATCAGGCAGGCAGGAGGCGGCTTCTGCTCCGCCTTATCGTCATCAGCTTCCGCCACGGGGTTGTACAGCTCCGCGAGCATCGGGTCGAACTCCGGCACGCGGTACAGGAGGTCCTCGTCCTCCTCCTCCAACGACAACAACCCGTGCTGATCGCTCATATCAATATCATCGTCGCCCACGATGCCGGAGGCGGAGTCCTCCTCCTCCGCCTCTAGGTCAGGCACCGCCGCCGACGAGGACGACGCGGCCTGCTGGGTGTGCTTATTATTGCTGCACCCGGGCTTGGGCCGCGGGGTGCGTGGGCCGCGCTTGAGCCCGTGCAGCCACGCGGGGGCGTCGTCGCCGCGCGGCGACGAGGCGGTGAGGAGGCGGACGCGGTGGTGGCGCCGCGCGAGCGGGTTGGCCGAGTGCACCGCCGCGTCGCACGCCTGGCACAGGAACGCGTCGTCGGCGGGGCAGTGCCACCGCGCGCGCCGCCGCATGCACCCGTCGCAGGACCGCGCCGTGCGGGCGCCCAGCGCGGCGGCAACGCCCGTGGCCGCCGTCGCCGCGGCCGTGCCGGCGTTCGTCATTTCGTCGAGATAGATTAGCTTAAGCGCGCGAGCTTAACGACGCGCGGGAAACAGTGCGGCGGCGAGAGCGAGCTCGGGCGCCCGCCGTTCCTTTAATAAAATTGGGAACGCGGCGCGGAAACTCTGATGATGCCTCTGCAAGGAGTGATCGTGTAGCGGACATGTGGGGCCCGTGAGTGCGCTTTCGCGTGACGTGGCGCGGCGAGGGGCGAGGACGAGGAGCGGGCGGGCCCGCCCAAAATGCTTATCTCGAACCGGATTGGCTGCCCGGGCGCGCGGAATCCGGTGGGACGGAATGCTATTGGGCTGCCTGTCACGACCTTGGATTTCCGGTGGGGCCCACGAGGATGCATGGTCGCTGACGGCGACACCTCCCTCTGCGGACTGCGGCTAGGCTCAACGGCGGCAATGCCATGAGGTGTTTTGATCTTGGGTGACTCAGCAGCGGAGGTACAATCATGCGCACAGGATGTGCCTTGTCTTTGCTCACATGATCTGTGAAAGCTTCCAAAAACGAAAAATCATATGTGGATCATGTGCCACATATAGTGCAATTAATTTGCATCCACGATTAGGAGGCAACAAATGAATAATATAATCTTTTATCTTGAGTGTCAAATAAATTGATAATACACCTGAATTTATATTTTTAAAGCTGATTCAATAATAAAAAGTTTATCCCTAGCAGTACATGTGTGTAACTAGTCAGTATAATGAGAGAACCCATGAGACAAGTCATAAAAACTCGAGTCTTGTTGAGTTATAAAAGAACCAAAACCCGGATTTTTGGTATATACGATTCGAATCATGGATGGTCAATGGATCAAAATAAGGTCTTTTATTAGAAAGTAAAAGAAAGTTCCTTCCATGAGGAAAAAGTGGTTTTTTTTAGTGAAAAGCAAAAGGGATGTTTTTTTTAGGAAAGGCAAAAATGGAAGTTATTATCATTTGTTTTCTCTTACATATGAATCTGCTAACACCACCACATACACATTTTTCTCTGCTAGGAAAGATTTTTCATTGTTAGGTGCCAATAGCATGACTCTTGGTCATCCACATCAATCAAAATCAGTATCGCTACTTGGAGGAACACATACTCACAAAAATGACAATGTTCATATCTGTGACAAGTCCTATCCTTTCGCTCTCCTTACTACGCCTAGCCATATATCTTTTTAATGGTTAGACAACTTCCTTGAAAGGAATTTTTTATTCTCTTACATTAATCAATGTAACCGAAACAATAGGAATATTGACTCCAAGTTGCACAAAGTATATTCATAAAGAGTACAACGCTTTTGTTTTAGCCTGGGTTGTCACTGAATCCTCTTCCATAGAAAAAACGAAACACACATTTACCACAAATAGGTGCAAAGCTAGAACAAACAATTCCCCTGAGTCACAAATTCATCATACTTAGTTACTCACAAAATTCAGACAGCTGTATCGTGCCATGTCTTTGGGCTGGGGACCCTGATGCACTACATCATAGTCAATCGATGTAGCTTCGCCACCGTAGACCACAAACCACATGTTTCTGATTATAGTCCACAAAAATATACGCTTAGTTTGAGCCTTGCAAACATAGTCGCAGCCAACAAAATAAAGGCTACGCTAATAAGAGGAAAGAAATGTAACTCAGTTGCTGATCCATCCATGGCATCCCCACAAGGTGTTGCCAGTGTGTAAGGCCGAGGCTTTGGTTTTCGGCTCCACATTTCCCTCGCGGTACCACACAACTTGATGGATAGCCACGCCAGATCACGCTGACGGCGACCGCCGACTGGGTCCCACCGCAGCAAATCCCCTCCTCCCCTCTCCTTTCGCGGCGACGTGGCCGCATCCGTCCCATGGCACGCTTGTGGTCCGTACGCAATGATCGGGCCGTGACCGGTGGTTCTCCCGGCGCGGCCCCGCGTCCGTGCACCGCCGGGACCCCACCGCCCGCCGTACCGGCGAGAGGAGCCCGGCCGCGGCTATTCGTGCGCCAGTTGATGGCTCCACCGTTTTGGTTTTGGTGCCTTCCACATTAATTGGCCCGTGGCTACAGTGTAACAACGTCGTCTCTTCCTGACCTTTTGGTTCCGGTAGTCCAGTTTTTGTTCAGCCACTGCTGGTGCCGCTTGTGAGCGCCCTTTGGTCAGCAGGTGAATCTTTTCTGGGGAGGAGAAAGAGAGATGAGAAATGAAGGAACCACACATGATGAAGTAACGTGTAGACCTCGTAAATTTTGAACATAAAGTGAAGATTGCGGCAGGTGAGAAACTTGTATCGAAAGGGCATCTTTTTTTTTATTACAAAAGATCTAGATCTAGTACAAATGTACATTGATTGACGATCATGTGTGCTTCCATTTACCAACAAAATGGTAAGTAGTTATACAACAGTATACCAATGGACCTCAGAACATATCCCCTGCCCCCAAAACTGGAAAAAAAAAATATCTACAGAAACACACCCAGACGCCTAAGGGAACAGAGAACAAGTCAATTGTGATTCCTGTCATCATCCTATGTGAAGATTCTTGAAACGAAAAATTCAGAATGCCTCTTCCATTTTACTATCACATGGAAACTTAGAACATATGTGATAGCGTCTGATTGCCAGCGTCCAGAATGATTTCATCATGTCCAGGTGTTGTGCTGTGTGCAAACAATCATGTTAGCCATGCTCAGGAATTTGGCTAAAGTTTGTTTCAGAAGGCAATTTAAATCAATATAGCATCGCATATACTTACTTAAGATAGCTCAAAGCTGACATTCTGTACAGCAATGTAAACACAAGGAGATGCAGCCCAATGCTGTAAAAGAATATAAATGTCCGGGCGTATCTGTGAGAAGAGATAAATAGCTGTTACTCTCATTGCATTCCACCTCATGTCAATAGCGTAAAGAAACTCTTGCATAATGCCGTACAAATATATATCATAAACTGTACATAAGGGAAGATCGATATGCATGTTTCAACCTCAAATGAGTTACCCACACCAGGAAGCTACAATTAATAAATAAATGACAGATTTCAACACAGCACATTGATCAAGCATATAAATTTAAGAACACATGTGATGAGCAGAGCATTATTTCAAGAAGTTAACTACCTTCATATTATTAGTAATAGACTCTCACGCCACAAGACACTGAGGTTGTTCTTATTTTATTCAAATTCCAAATGATCAAACAGAGACATCTCTAACTTACTAATTCTATTATAACTTAACTGTATCGAAAATCAGTATGCACAATAAAACGAAAAAAAAGGAAAAATGAATTGTGAACAAAGTGATAAAGATAGTATCATACTTGTTACCAAGAAGGAAACGGCCACTACTGAGAGTGATTTTATCTCTGAAACCAAGTTCCTTGTACCGTTGATCCCTTTCCTGGGTATGGAAAAGGAAGTATGAATAAATATGATATAGCATACATAAAAAGTTGTTAGTAATGCTATGTTAGAACACATATTCACCTTCTTTGAGAAAGCAGCAAAAGGATTTATGTCATCCTCGTACATTTTCTTGTACTTGGCTTCAACATCTGAAGAACCACTTTCAATATCTTCTGCATACTGCATAGCAATAGGCAACAAAGGTCAAATGCCGGAAAGCGTAACACAAATTTACATTACAAAGATTTATTTAGAACCTTCTTTGGTCCTCTTGAAACGATCTTGTCCTGGCTGTAGTCCTGGACGTATCTAATCTTTCCATACAGTTGAACATTGTCGGCTTTAGTCTTTTCAAGTTCTACAGTTAGCATTTCATACTTCTCTTTTAATCTCCTCAGTTCCTAATAAGAAATGCAAAAGATGATGAGATGATCAGTGATGCAGAGTCATGTTTCACAAAGCAAAGAGGCATCATTAGATAAAAGCATATTGATCAAGAATATAAGTTGAAGAACACCGGATATGCCTAGCACAATCTCCGAGAAGCATAACATAACCAAAGCTGTGAGATAATCAAGAGAAATGACCATCTCATCTTTATATTATCTTAAAGGTCACCCCAATCACTGATAAAGCAGAACCACAACATGATTTCCAACTTAGTGCAGCAATTGAAATGTCCAATGACCATAGTTCATCATATTGCATGTTTTTTTGGCATCTAATTATCTTAAGACTAGACAACAATATCACTTAAACGTGGCGTTGCCCATTTTCCTCAAATGTACCTCCTCTGTTTCACGTAGTCGTGCACGGAAACGATCCCTCTGGTTGCAAATGACCTTAAGCATAGAACTTTGATCCTGATCTGGTGATGCCTGCCTTGGATCAGAGCCCTGTCAGTAATAAAAGAAACATGAATACGAATAAATAGACTATCCTTTTATTGAGCAGCTAGACAATAAGAACTATAATCATTGCCAAAATATAGATTCTTCCCTATCAAATCTGTTCACCATAACAAAATGTTTCAGCAGTCAGTATGCATACATGGCTATAAATGTATGCATTATATGCACATGTTCGATATGAATCAAAAGTTATAATACAAGCACAAAATCCTGGCACATTTACATACTTGTATTAGTGTCTCAAATGGGCTTTGATGAACATTTGCATGTACTGCTAAATAGAATTATAACTAAAATGTTCACAAAATCAGGCATCAGAGCTTATGTTTCGAGGCAATGGATCATGTGAATACAAAACACATGGTATTTGATGGCTCCACGAACCAACACAGATGGAATCATGCACATTTTTTGCAGTGGCGGCATGGGAAATCTGGAAGCAGAGGAATGACAAAATCTTCAAAGATACTCCTCCCTCATTCCAGTCTTGGAAGCAGGCCTTCCTAGCAACAGTTAACACCCAGCTGTATAGATTTAACCAACAGGATACCCAACTTGTTCAACTTTGGTTACACTCCACCTTGTAATTTTCTGTTCATTGGCCTTGCAAGGCATCTGTTCAGCACTTAGTGCTTAGGTCAGTAGTTTGTACAGGTCTTTCTTTGTTATATTAATATATACCACAGTAGGGGTATCCCCTACTGTATTCCCCTCAAAGAAAAAAAACACAGATGCATAAACACTTACAAACAATACCTAAACAAACTTTTGAGAGCATACAATTAAGTACACAAAAGGTATTGCAGGATTATAGCAACATGTGATGTGATAAACGAACCAAAAAAAAAAACTACCTCTGATGCTTCACTTGAGCCAATTTCTTGAAGATCCCAATCATTCAAAAGCGAGGACCTCCTATCAGTTGAACTGTAGCCCTGCACCGAGAATAACAAAATCAGATAACCTTCCAAAACTGAAACTAGAGTATAACATTAGCAACCTTAGCCTTCTAACATCTAAATTACAGAATTCTGTAGGTATATCAACATAATGCATGCTGGGACAGCAGCAGTATAATATTAAATGCTGAAGAAATATATCCATGGTAGATTCAATAAATATCAATAAGGAATCAAGGTTCAAGGATTAACTGGCACCAAGAAAATTATCAAAGAGGTATGATATTAACCTTTAATATGTCATCCTCGAGCTTCAAAATCAACTTTTGCTGTTCTTCAACCTTCGAAGTTAGCTCGGTGATCCTTTTTTCAGCTTCCTCCAGGAGATTTGACTTTTCTGATATTTTAACCTTTTAAAATATGACCAAATCATCAGCCAGTTCCAGATAAAGATAGTGTGTATAGAAATTTTGAATGAGGAGAGTTGGTGTCCTCATACTAAGAATGCCTAAACCCAGATTCTAGCATCCAAACTAGATGCCAACCTTCAGTTGTGTTAGTTCATGCTCCATTTTACGGTTCTTATCGAGAAGCAATGCTTCCAACTTGCTCATTTCTTCACCATTGGTAGCTAGCTCCCAGTCTTCTGCTTCAATGGAGTTGTAACCAACTGCCTATTGGAAGAGATACTGGTATCAGAAGCAATAAGGACCAAACAATGAAAAGATAGTATAGCAATGACAAAATATACAATTGATATAACCAGATCTCCAATATATTATTTGAGCACCAACAAGGCAACAACACGACGGGGATTATCTACTTGTCGATGAAACATAGAGTTGAAATTTGAAATTGCATTGAAATGATGCATATGAGTTTACAACCATACGAAAAGAATCTGGTCATCACATTTAATAACTAAGGAATTCACAGAGGATGATTGTACCACAAAAGATAAAAGAAAGAGGTTAAATGTAATTAATGCAGTACACAGGAGTCTTTTGTTGTAAATACCTGCAAAATCTGAACCTTTTTCTTTAGATCATCTACTAATTTTCTAGTAGGCCTTTCTTGAAGTTCTTTCTTCAACTCCATAAGAGCACTTTCCTACAAATTGAAGAAATTAAACAATCAAAGAAAAAAGGTGAGGTATAGTTGCATAGATACAAAAAGTTAAATGAAATATGCATGACCACTGGTTATATTTCAAAAGAAATAATGAAGCAATAGAACTGTTTTGTTCTTGTTTATGTTTTTTATGAGCAGAACGCAAATCTGCAGGATATGGTCATGTCTATCCAATTCACCCATAAGAATAACAACTGAGGTAAAAAAACAGAATGACAAGTGAAGAACGGTTAAAAAAAGGTTACTGAACTACATTAGGGCAGTAGATTATAACGGGTTGATTAAATAAACAAGGTACAATCCATATATGAAGTCTTTGGTATCTGGTAGCCAGCACAAAGAATAATAAATAATTATTAGAACGCCAATCACAAGTTTATGCAGGATAACTTTTTTTGATAACTAGTACCTTTTCAGATAATAAAGCGGTCAACTTCTTCAGCTCATTCACATGCATTTCTCTCTCACTTGATAAGGCGCCTTCGATATTGCGAAGTTCTGCATTCAACTCCGAGATAATCTTCTCCTTGGCATTCAAGGAACTTTCAAGTATATCACTTGATTCCAAATAATCACTGCAAAGTAATTTATTTCAGCTAACAACTTCAAGAAAAAAATATATTGCTAAAAAAATCTTCGAGAAAAAAATGAATTCTGCTCCCATCTGTAGCTACTCTCATCTCCAACAGACCACTTTAGTAATGTACATACTCATTTATCGGTTTGAGTTGTACATATAATCATCCTAAGATACCCTAAACCAAACTACATCAAAAGGTAGAGAACGAAGCGATGTTTTTAGCACTATGACAATACCTTGCTAGTACTAAATTATAAAAATAAGTATGACCACATACTAAATCAACCGGCATACCACCCCAGATGATCTAGTATGCCCATATACTTTATGCACATACCCTCCATCCAGCGAGGTACTCGTACTCCCTAGGTTGCAGGATATACATCTGGGAGTAGAAAAAAGGTTTCCTTTTTCAACAGTCATAAAAGCCTGCTATTAAACAGAAGCACTACCGAAAGATGCACATCACAGGTGCATCAACCAGGAATTATTGAAATTCAAAAAACTATGCTTGAAATGTCTTTTACAGTATACAAGGCAATACACTGAGATGAGGACACAAACTGACCTACTCTGGTGTGCATCTTCGTTTGTTGTCTGCAACTGGGAACGGAGATCTCCCTGCAGGAAAAAGAAAAAGGGGAAATGGTATCTTAGGTCATGACGCATGAACTGAAGGAGCAATAGGTTTGTACATTTAGATCGACGTCATGGATGTTATGCACTGGTTTTTATGATTATCACCGGAACCATCTATACATGGCCGGTGCTGACCATTACCAGAGCATGTTGGAACTTATGCAACCAGAAAATCTAACACTATAATTGGCAATCAAAAGGCTACCTTTTCCCTCTCGAGACTAATTAATCGTGCTTGAGCCCGTTCAACTTCATCCATCAGAAGGTTCACTTCAGCCTCCTTGGCAGTTCTGTCCTCCTCTGAAAGAAGTGGGATACTTCAATTCACTAGAACCTTTAGAAGAATGGTGTGCCCATTAAGTCACAAGATTGAGGTGAAAAGCTTGGACAGAGACCTGATTGAGTGCGAAGCTCAAACAATTGGCTTTGTGCTGATTCGTGTAGCTTCTGCATATTCTTTACACTTTCTGTAGCTTGCCTTAGTTGGTCCTGCAATGCTTGTTCCCTACAATCACAACAAGCAAAAGGTCAAACTATACAGTATGACTCATGGCATATAAAGTAGTCATTGATGTCATGCACCACTTCTGTAATGCAGCTGGGTTGCCAACAAGCAAATTGTTTCAAACAAATGTTTATTAGCATACCTTTCTTTGAGGGCTTCAAGAGTTTTCTGACTATCTTCAGCCATGCTTCGCTGCTTCATTTCAACCATCTCCCTCACTTTCTCCTCCATCTAAAATCAATAAGAGTTTAACTGGATACAAGAAGTGTATGAAAAGTGAAAAACGAAACTAAAGTTTTGAGAGAAGTGGATTACTTAAAGTTGTATGCAGTTTAAAGTACTTGCATAGACATGCCAAACCTAAATGACTGCTACATGTACATCAGGGAAAATTTATCTAATATACAACCAGTTATATAACAACCCAACAGAGACATGCTTCTAAATATAAACTATAATTGATGCCCAAACAAAATTACAAGCCCAAACAAAATTACAAGCATACTAAATTAAGGGGAGTGGGGGATAACATTTCGCTCACTATCATTCTATAGATGAACTATCTTTCAACGATTCAAAAAGAGAAACAACATGGGACATGATAACTCAGCACTGATACCAAACAGAGAGCAACAAGAAAGGAGATTGTATGATAGAAGTAACGGAACAAACCTGCTGTTCCAGTTGGCGGTTTCGCTCCTCAAGTCGTCTGATTGTTGCCTGCTGATTCTTCAAGTGTGCAGCTTCAGCACGGTATTCTTCGAGCTCTAGTTTCATCTTACGATTTTCAGTCTCCAGTTCAGATAGTTTCTGGTCTTGATCCTGAAAGCATTGAGAATATTACCAGAAGACTTTTAGTGATTCAGACCCATATATCATATTCAGATAAGCTTAGGCATGTGTTTTTCCATGTCAGTACAAATTGCCACCATATTTTTCAGTTTGACAGCTAACAATGTCAAATCACCACATTTTCTTGCAATAAACTTAGCCTACTTTTAAAAATTATGAGAATACAACTGATCGATTTGGTCAAATAGGCATCATACAAGAATTTTGAATATCAATCGTATCAAATTATATTATGTGTATGGTGATTACAATGAAATGCCAAATAATGATTTGCTTAATGATGACATACAATCTTGCAACATTGGAAAAGCATTGATAGTTTTTCCTCAAATTTTTGCAGATATGCAGTTGAGAGTAATTACACGAGCAGCAACAATATAGTTGAAAGAACATACTGTCATAGAAGCAAGAGCTGGATATGGGTCAGGGGCTTCATAGAGCTTCTGGTAGATGTTGAGAAATGCATTTTCTCCAAACTTTGCTCTCTTTGTGAGGTTATCAACTTCCTCTTGATAACTCTTCAGCAAAGAGGTGAATAAACTCAACTTCTCATCTGGAGATGCCTTTTTGAAATCCCGAGTGTTCTCGGCAAGCTTACGTCTATTCTTCTGGCTGGTCTCTTGATTCTCCGCGATCTTTAAACCTTGCTCATCCAAACCAATCCTTTCCTTCTCCAAATCAAAGTCTGAAGTGCACAATAAGACAAAGTATGGTTTCTGTCATTGATAATGCTCCACAGTACATATCGACCCATAGGAAAAGTTATCTCAAAGTTGCAAGTCCCAACATGGAGACCGGAATTTAGCAATGAAATAGAATGTTAACTCACAGTTACTGAAATACTTTACTTAATTACTTAGTAAACACATAATGCTAGTTGCTACAAACTGAAAACCATGTACCTATTGGACACGACTATCGTAGAACAGTGAAAACTCTGTACACAAGCTTGAGTTGAAGACTAAAGCATTTTGTTATTGAATTTTTTTTTTATGCTTATGCTCGTTGATCGTGAGTTGCATTGTGATTAACAGTTGCAGCGACTTGTGGAAGTAAGCAGACAAAAGTAGATATAGTAATGGAAAGGTCAAATGCATGTTTACATATCACGGCAATTAAGATCGACAACTCCCACATGCAGCTGCGGGTCAGTACGAACGGGCGCAACTGGGAATCGCGCAAATCGTTGCAGCTAAAGCGGCATGATCAATCCTAAACTGCTCCCCGGAGCTCAGCAATTCGAACCTACACCGCCTACCCGACGAATAGCCAGGGTAGAATCGAGGCACACCTTTCCAGAAGCTGCAGACGACGGCGAGCGGCGACGAAATCCCCGCTGCGGCCGACGACTGGGTCGGGGGAGGCGGCGGTGGCGGCGGCGAGCGGTCGCGATCCGACGCGGCCGCCTGCGCCGGCGAGGGCTCCATGGGCGCGGGGCTTGGGGTTCAGGGATCTGGACGCCTGGATCTGAACAGGGATCCGGTGGTGTGTGATCTGCTTCAGAAGTGGGTTTCGTGTAGTTGTCGCTGCGATTGTGTTCGGTGTGCGCGTGGAGAGGGCGACCGGGACCGGGAGGCAATTTTGGTTTGATCCAAGTTTAAGCACACTGAAGTTTTTTTAAAAAAAAATTGTCTTGAACTCAAACATGTTTCCTTTTATTTTACAAATACTTTGGTTCGATTTTAGCACTGCCAAAAGAGTAAGAAGGATTTTATTTGAAATCAAAGAGTAATGATTGTGACCTATTGTCAAAGCCATTCCAAAGGATTTAGACCACTTGTATTCAAGGACTGAAAAATGTGTATAGTCAGCTTCCATGGGCTGTAACACTATTGGTCTGAGAGCAGCAAACGATTGGGCTCTGGAAGCAACTTAGGCCATGGAGCCAACTAACGTCAAGATAACAGCCCATAGATCATAGCCCATCATAGAATTTTGAGATGAGTAAGCATTCGAATCGAATATCAATATGTACTTTTGCTTTCCTTCCATAAAAGAAAAGGAAACACCACAGCACGTTTTCTTCGGCATAAATAGGGCATCTATCTCTTTGGAGACATCCAATAAAGGGTGAGTTTGAACTATTGTTTGCAGATTCTGCAGTCAATTTGGGATTTGGCATAGTACTTCTACCTTTAGAATCCTTATTATTTGCATTCTATACGTCCAGATCAGGAAGGGGGCCAAAAATCCAAAAGCAACGAAACAAAATTAAACTGATAATAATTTGGGACGCAACCTCAGCTTCAGCCAGGAAAACATTTTCACAATAATAGGCAGCAGTTGCAGCGATACTTAGCTGTGCACCACCTCAGCTCATCAACATCAATTGACAGTTTTGGACGGTTGGGCTTTCGAGTTGTCGCGGGGCCTGCAAATCGATTGGGATCGCGCCGGAAACCTTTCGCCGCCGCCGCCCGCCGGCAGGACAAGGCCAGGTTTACAGGGTTTTTTTTTTTTTTTTTTTTTTTTGAGATGGATGGTTTACAGGTTGGTTGCATTGAACTCTTGTTGCGTTCCTGGCTTGCTGTGTCATTCGACTCATCCCCTGTTACCAACCCCTCGTCGTTTGGTCGGAGGAACACATCGCGTCATGATTCGTGGAGCGTGTGCCTTCGGCATTGATGGCCTAGTTCGAGTCACTTTAGTTTATGGTTACAATGAATAATCTGATTTTAAGACGACAAATGATGATCATCGTCTTTGCCCTGATTGATTCATCGTCAGTTGCAGTTGGTCGGTCCAGACTCCAGGCTGTCTTTCAGGTTGACGGCGAAGTCTGACATGGAACAGCTAAACTGCATGCTAAAATGGGCG
Source organism: Eleusine indica (assembly GCA_030378355.1). NCBI lineage: Eukaryota > Viridiplantae > Streptophyta > Magnoliopsida > Poales > Poaceae > Eleusine > Eleusine indica. Next base: position 48,646,033 of record CM059498.1, on the reverse strand, counting down.
CACATTGTGATGACGAGAGGGAAAGTGCTTCGTCTATAAAAAATGTGTGATTCACCTGCTACTTCATTGTTAGTGAAATAGGAACTGTTGTGCAACGTTATGGTTGAAAACTCTCTCTCACGTTTCTCTCAAGCACAACAAATAGAAGGAGATAAAAGGAAGTACGACTGTTTAGTAAAACTGTCCATATTGATTAGGACAAAAGATTTCATAACCTTCCCTGTCTCAGTCTTCGTCATAACAGAAATGAAATAAAAATGTGTGATTTGCCTGCTATTGAAACGATACCAAAAGCTGAGCTATGCTACTCGTAGAAGGAATATTCCTACAGAACTTTTAGGAGATCCCTGATGTAGAAGGAGAGGCACAAGAAAGTGAAGCAGAACACTGGGTCACTATGGACCAAGATGAAGATCTAGGAAAATATGAGTGGATGAAGGCATTCTCGTCTGAGTATGCCTGATATGTGAGTTGTGTTTTTTTTTTTTTTGAGACAATTATGTGAGTTGTGTTGTGTTTACTCGTGAGATGTCTGCGTAAGCGCTTAACTCATACTCGTACGTGGTCTGCGTAGTTTTTTTTTTTTTTCCCATTTAGACTTGGGTAGTATATCATGACACACTAAAAAAATCTATGCTACTTGTTTATATAAGCATATAAGTTCGCTCCCATTATTTTTCTAATTTTTGAAAAGATTTAACCTACACAAGCAGATACGTGATTTTTTTTGCATGTATAAACCAACATTATGTTTTCTGAAAGTTTTGCCTAACAAAGTTTTAAGCTTTCAAAATATTTAAGGACTGTACTCAAATTTTACAGTCCTAAATAACTTGGCCACATGTGAATCATGTTGTGTCATTTTTTTATAAGACAATATTTGCTCTAGGACATCTTTTAAAGTTGGTGTTTACTCTAGGACATTACTCAATCTTGTATTTGCTAAAACACTATAGAATTGTGACAATTGGTTAATAGACACTTAAGTTCTTAAAATATTGATTATCTTGTGTAGATGAGAGAGTGCTTTACAAATGACCATTTTACCCTTATAGCGAATTTGAATATATCCGTCAACTTAAATATATTTTTATAAAATATAGTTAATCATGTAACATAATAAAGTGATATGTTAATATTTTATAAGAAAATTATTTTTTCTTTAGAATATTTAATTAATGTTGGCAAGTATTGTTAACTATAATTCAAAAGTTGTGTTAACCGTAATAATTATTCTAAAATATAACTAATAACCCTTGTGAAATAATTAATATTCCTTAAAAAATAGTTTGTAAAAAGTATTAATATCACTTATTACATCGTCATGGTTAATTATATGTGTTCAAATTAGCTTCAAGGATAAAAGAGCAAATTACTTATTTCCCCCCAATCTAGAATCCCATCTCTTATTTGTCCCGCACATGCCAAATTTTCTTTATACCCAAAACTTAACATTGAATCTCTTTTATGTCCTTTTTACTGTTAACTTTTGTCTTATGGACAAGTTTACTCTTAAGCGGACATCCATCATTTGTCTTCAATTGAAACAAATAAATAAGAGCACTTATACACCATTTTTTCTAGATTAATAAAAAAATATATTATTTAAAAATATTTGGATTCAATCAAAAGTACATTTTTTTAGATTAATGAAAAATATCATACTCACTCTTATGCAATTTTTCTATGTTAATGAAGAATATCATACTCACTCTTATCCACTTTTTTCTAGATTAATGAAAAATATCATACTGACTCTTTGTTGGTCGTATCTACGCACCCACTTATATACCGCAAGAGAACGGTATACGATTGTAGCACTTTTTTCCTTGAATTGAGTATTTCAAGGTTTACCGAATCCACTGGGACCTTAGGGATTTATTAAACAAAGTTAACAGTAAAAGATCTAGTCAAGGCTACTGTCAAAGTCAGGTTGCATGAGGGGGAGACTGGCCAACGCAAAAGTGCGCCAGACAGTAAATCTGTCGTTGCGCCAATCAGCGTAGGAGTCGAGCCGATCGGCACACTGGTGAAACTGAGCCAAAGTGCGCAAGATCTAGTAAATCTGTGGTTGCGCCGATCGGCGCAGGAATTGAGCCGATCGGCACACTGGTGAATCTAAGCCAAGTTGTTGCGCCGATTGACGCAGGAGTTGAGCCGATCGATACACTAGTGAATCTGAGCCAAAGTGTGCCAGATCTTGTAAACCTATGCTGTTAAGTGAGTAGCCAGATATCTACTAGTGAGATCGTAACCAGAAAGTCTAATTGAATAGCATCATAATGGGTAATTACATAGATCAATGAAAACCTATAATGAGTAAGACCATCCTGTTTTCCGAGCGGCTCCCGATTTATCGCTGTCGAGAGGAAACCCTTAATCGCGCGAGTATCTTACCGTACTCAACTATCCAATAGTGTTGCGTAGGCTTAGTGTTGTCACCGCTAAACCACACTACTAGCATCATCAAGCAACCATAATCAATACAATGTCCGAATATTAGCCTAATCATCACGATTAAGATAATATCTGCTTACTTAGCCTAGAACTAAGCAATTAGAATACGCACATGTATGATTATAGAATCAAGATAGATAAATCACCAAAACCATCATGAACATATTCCATCATCTTTGAGATACATAGAGTAAAATTCATCTCTGTCGAGATGGCCTATCTTGACGGATCAACTCTTAACTCCAATGGTTCTTGAAAGTCAACTAGAGATCTATTCTAACAGGACAAGCCCCGGTGGCTCTGACTCACGGATCTGGTGTCCCTCTGTTGTCCCCTCCTCTCTGCGACGAGGGTTTACAAGTATTTATAGGGGTTCTACTCGTAAAGGACTCGATTTCTAGCAAATAAGGCGGTTGCGCCGATCGGCGCAATGTCTTCTCTGATTTCTTCCTCGAGTCGGTTCCTCTGTCTTCCACAGCTGCCATGTGGGCCTTTTTCTTCGAGATAAAGTCTTGTACTGCATGTCAAGATCTTGAAGTTTTATAAATCTTCTTAAAGTTCCATAAATCTTCTAGACAAATATCTTCAAGTGTTTTGCGCAGATTAAGCTTCCATAAACATGTGAAATGGGCCTCGGTCACTTCTGTGGGCCAAAACACCCTTGCGCCGATCGGCTCATAGGCTGCGCCGACCGGCGCACTGGACTTCTTCAGTGCTTTTTGTCGGTTCTGGACTCCTGTCCTCTCCATCATCGCATTAATCATCAATTTTACCTGTTTCTGTAATAAAGCTCTAAAACAACGCATATACAAATATATATACAATATCACAGGTAAATGACCTAAATTAGTATCAATTATGCTCTAATTAGGGTAATATTAACATATAAAGAGGCACTTGGGAAGTGCCAATACTCTTATCCATCTTTTTAGATTATTGAAGAATACCTTTTTCACTCTTGCTCATTTTTTCTAGATTAATTAATAATATCATATTTACAAAAAAAAATATTATTTTGGTTGAATTTGAACATACATTTGTGAATATAGAATTTTCATTATTCTAGAAAAAATTAGATTCATAAGTGCTCTTAACTATTTATTTAATTTGAGGACAAATAATGGATGTCTTTTTAAGGGTAAACTTGTCCACAAGACAAAAATCAATAGCAAAAAGATCATAAATGTGATTCGATGTTAAGTTTCAGGTATATTAGGGAAGTTGGCTTGTGTAGGAGCAAATAAGGGATGAGATTCTAGATTGAAGGGAAATAAGTATTTTGCTCGGGATAAAATGGTCATTTATAAATTTCTCTATATCATCTACACATGATAATCATTTTAAGAACTTAAATGTCTATTAGTCAATTGCCATAATTTTATAGTGTCTTCTAGCAAATACAAGATTGAAAAATATCCTTGAACAAATATCAACATTGAAGGATGTCCTGGAACAAATTGTGCCTTTTTATATGGCCAAATTTGCTAGCGGGCATCATTCTTTTATGATTTTTGTTATAGCACACTACTCAAATATGTAGTTGCTAGAAGACATTCTTTAGTTATGACAATTGGGTAAGGAACACTCTAATCACTAGAAATGGCATTTCTTGTATGGAGGAGAAAGAAGAGTTTGCAAATGAGCAAAGTATCCCTCACAACAATTTTAGCACATATAAGCACATAACTATATCTATATATAGCATAAGCATATTAAATTACATGAATAAACATATTACTAATTCTTTAAAATATAATTACATAATCGAATGTGCAAAAACTAACTGCAAGGGCAATATTGTCATGTTCAAATATCTCTCTCTCCTTTATGAAAGAAAAAAAAATCATATTTTAATGTGCAATTCTATAGAGCTTTTTTTTTTGACTGCAAGGGCAAAATCATATTTTAATATCTCTCTGTAGTCTCTCATCTCCGGTGCAGACTTTTTTTTTATAAATATGATATTATTAATTAATCTAGAAAAAATGAGCAAGAGTGAAAAAGGTATTCTTCAATAATCTAAAAAGATGGATAAGAGTGTTGGCACTTCCCAAGTGCCCCTTTTATATGTGAATATTACCCCAATTAGAGCATAATTGATACTAATTTAGGCCATTTACCTGTGATATTGTCTATATATTTGTATATGCGTTCTTTTGGAGCTTTAATGCAGAAACAGGTAAAATTGGTGATTAATGCGATGATGGAGAGGACAGGAGTCCAGAACCGATGAAAAGCACTGAAGAAGCCCAGTGCGCCGATCGGCGCAAGGGTGTTTTGGCCCACAGAAGTGACCGAGACCCATTCCACATGTTTATGGAAGCTTATCTGCGTAAGACACTTGAAGATATTTGTCTAGAAGATTTATGAAACTTCAAGAAGATTTATGAAACTTCAAGAAGATTTATGGAACTTCAAGATCTCAACGTGCAATACAAGACTTTATCTCGAAGGAAAAGGCCCACATGGCAGCTGTGAAAGACAGAGGAACCGACTCGGAGAAGAAATCAGAGAAGACACGGCTTGCGCCGATCGATGTAGTGCATGTAGTGCATGTTTTAATAGATTAATTAATAATTCCTCCACGCGCTCGATGTAGTGCATGTTGTTGTCGAGGTACCCCTATATGGGCACGAAAAAGTCTGCACCGGACACAGGAGGCACCACTGGTACACACCCTTGGTACCTGTAGTCGATACTCGCGCTGCAGTAGGGTGCGCTGACCGGCGCGTCGCCTGCGCCGATCGGCGCAGAGGGCTGTGAACCGCCCGCTGCGTCGCTCCACCCTGACTTGTACTGCTGAGGCCCCTAGCGTGACCCCCAAGAGTCCTACTCGCCGTCGGCTGTTGTAGATGTGTCCGGCTGTTGAACCCGCCCACGGCGGTCCTTGAGAACTCGGCCCCCCTCCAGGAGACCTTCCTCAAGCCAATTTCCTCCCTCCAGCTTGCAAGGGAGAAAAACTCCTACCTCCGCACACGGGAGTTTTACGTTGGTGTCGCCGACATGGAAGCCGGCACGAACACTTCCCGTGAAAATATTGTCACGAGTCATATTCTCGCCGATCTCCGTCGCGCACTCCCACTTGTCATTGCGCCCTCCCGGTCCATCGCCGTCGCAGATGAGGGCTGCTAGGCGTTTAAGATAGGCCCCGAAGGCCAACTTCTTGCTTGCCTTGTCCCTCTTGTCGAGCCAACCCTGCACCATCATCGACATGGGGTTGCAATGAGACGGACTCACGATGGCGTTATAGAGTCACCGCAAGTCCGCATCGGTGACGTTGCTAGAGTTGACCTTGTCGTCTATGCGCGCCGCCAACCATGATGGAAGACTTGAATGGTCGGGTTGCGGATGTTGCCGCGCTTCATTTCTTCTACAAACGAGAGCCGCCTCCAAAAGGAGTCCAACTCCCCGCGTCCCAAGATGCCGGCGACATCGGCGTTGACGTCAAAGCCAAAGGCTTGAGCCGCCGCCTCCATGGTCACCGTGTGGCTGATGTCGCGGACGCGGAAGTTGACGGTCTCGCTACCGTCTTCGATGGTGCCAAGCCTCATCGTAGAGGCAACCTCGGTGACGGCGTCGAGGTTGTAGTCCATGGGGAGGAGGTGGAAATCCACCCAGCCGAGGTTGTCTAGCATCCCCTTTAAGTCCTCCCACATGCCGATCGAGGTGAGGAATGTCTCGTCTAAGTCGAAGTTGGGGACGAACCTTCCTCTCACCGTGAGGTAGTGCCGCTATTCCTCCGCGCTCAGGAGGGTGAAGCCCTCCTCCACCGGGCGCAGCATGAATGCCGGCGGTGGTTGTGATGTGGGAACCCCACGGCTTGCTGTCATTTGGCTCCTCGTAGCACGCCCTGTTGGAAGGGACGCGCCTGAGACGGAGTGGCGGGCGCGGATCTCGTATGTCGCCGCCGCCGAGCCAGCGGATGCACCACCCACCGACATGTCATCACGAGCGTCGGAGCCACCCCTCGCTGAGGAGTCACCGCTCGACTCGCAGCTGCCGCCGGAACTGCTTCCCCGGTGCAGCCTCTTGGCCAACTTGCCGACGGAGGAGCGGAGACGATCCATCTGCGAAAATTGCGGAACGTGTGCAAGATCGTGGGTAGTGGGGAAGGTGGAGAGATTACTGGGATGGTGTGCCGAACCGGGGGCGCGTGGCCTCCCTTTTATTGTGTGGGAAACTTCCAGGAGAAGGAACCGTCGTAAAATTTTAAAATTTGAGAGCGCGCCGATCGGCACGGGTACCTGCGTTGATCGGCACAATTCAAATTTTGAATGCTCTGACCACTCTGATGCTTGATTCCCATCCTTTATGTCGCTTCCTGGCACATCGTGTTCGTTGGCAAGGGAACAGCACGGAATCCTGATGTCTTGTTGGCTGCGCCGACTGGCATGGGTCCGCGCCGATCGGCGCGCCGTCTCTTTTTCAGCTTTTGGTCAATTCTGTGTCTCCTCTGCACTGCACACCTGTATAATAGTCATACCTGTTCCTCAAAATCAATGCCTGCCGCCTTTGTCGCCCATTTGGGAACCGCATGCGTACCTGTGCCGATCGGCGCAGTAGGGCGCCGAACGGCGCAAGTCCCTTGCACCTCGTCTTTTGGTCCGGCGCTGATTCTAATGCCTCGTGTTCATCTCTTTCACCTAATTTCCACTTCTCCAATGTTCCTGTAGTATGGCATATGTATCGGGGCTCATCTGGTGACCGCGCCGCTCGGCGCCGACTCGCGTCGATCAGCGCGACGTCCGTTTTTGCTTCTGGCCCATCGCTTCTTCGCCAGATGTTGTTCTTGAAAATAGTTCCATCTTCGAAAATTATTGTGATGGTTTATTTTTAGCACTCCTTCAGTTCTGGGCGTTGTCGGCCTTCTGTCCTGACTTGGGCTGCGTCGATCGGCGCAGAAGTGCGTCGATCGGCGCAAGCTCTGTTCCTACCTGTTTTTGGTCTTTTTTTTATTCCTGCATTGTTAGTCTACCGTATGTATATATACTGTTTTGCACGAATAAACAGACAACGCAAGAGCACATAAGAATTAAGCACACACTTTTCTGTATTTTTTTTATTCGGGAGATTGTTTCTATCACAAGCAAGCAAATTTAAAAACATCGGGTTGCCCGCCCGACCAGCACTATTTAAATAAATAAAATAGGTTGCCCTCCTATAAGCACTAAATAACTTCTAAATCCTCTGATCATTGGGTTGTCTCCCAAGAGCGCTCTAGTTATTTAGAGGTCAAAGAGCTTGACTTCCCCGCAAACAATCAATCCTTAGTGTCGCGGTGCGGGATGTAAGGCCGCGATAGTACAGGGTTGTCTTATCTCTATGGTTCATATAGCTTGGACGACCTATCCATACATCTCCTCCAATTACTTTCGACGCCACGATGCCACGGTGTCTTGTAACTCTTCACTTCATCAATAGCACGACACTCTTCTTCCTTTGGGCGAAACTTGAAAGAGTAGGGAGTCCCAATTATATCGAAGCTTATCTCACCACTCCCAATATTAATACTTGCCTTTGCTGTCCTCAAGAAGGGTCTGCCTAAGATCAACGGGGTCCTCATCCTCTTATCCATATCAAGCACAATAAAATCAACAGGGACGATATGGTCTCCAATTTGACCAGGCACATCCTCAGCAATTCCATCAGGGAAGCGTACCGATTGATCGGCTAACTCCAAACACATACCTGTAGTCTCAAATTCAGGCAAATTGAGATTTGTGAATATATGATGGGGTATAACACTTATGCTTGCTCCAAGATCGCACAAGCACCAATCAAATATCCTTGTTCCAATCATGCATTTGATGTTTGGTGATCCAGGGTCGGGTTTCTTCTCCAGTGCAACATTATTGATTGCCGCTGTTAGTTCCTTAGTGACCTTCACAACCTCCTCAGAAACTAGAGACTTCTTATTTTGCATCATGTCCTTAATGTACTTGGCATAGGTGGGAACTTGGATAGCGTCAACAAAAGGGACATTAATGTAAAGCTTCTTCACAATATCGACGAACCTTGCAAATTGCTCATCGTGTTGTCACGCTCTTTCTGTCTTCGTTAGTAGTTGAGTATCCAGAAACATGGCAGGTCCATGCTCTTCTATCTCCACGCCCATTTTTAGACCAGAGAGGTCATCCTCCTCCTTGCGCCGATTGGCGCTTTTAGGGAGCCGATCGGCGCAGACAGGGTTGTCGTGCCGATCGACGCTTGGTGTGCGCTGATCGGCGCGGGGCTTCTTTGCTCCCGCAGAGTGCTCTGGATCTTCTGTCTGTTTTCCTGATCGTGTAGCTATTGCCTTCAACTGCTCTGCAAACATCGTATTGCCAGGAATAGTCCCCTTGTTGCCTTGAATGGCTTGCGATAGCTGTCCCATCTGTTGCTCCATAATCTTGGTAAGCTTTAAAATCTGCTCATTGAAGCTCCTAATTTCTGTCACCTTGTCATTAATTCTCTCAAGTACACGATCAATCTCCTTGAATTTAGCTTGATTGTCCTTGTTGATCTTCTCTTGAGCTTGGAAGAACTCGTGGCATTGGAGACGAAGTGGGATAGAATTTTGCATGGACGAACTAGGAGAGAAAGAACTTCTTTGTTGCTGATATTGGGGCTTTCATCCACTATTCTTCAGACATTCTAGCATCTTCATCTCTTCAGGGCAATCTTTTTGCACATGACCAAATTCTCCACACTCATTACATGTGAAGCGTGATTCCTCCAGCTTGAGTGTCTCTTCCTTAGGGATATGAAGATTATTGTCTAACCTCCTTTGAATAGCATCAACGCGATCTATAATCAAGTCTTCGTGAGTCTTCTCAATCACACTCTTCGCTACTCCTTTTGAAGGTTGCAAATTCCTTGAGCTTCTCTTACCATCCCACGATTGATTTTTAACTAGCAACTTGATCAAATTCTTAGCTTCGGTAGGAGTTTTTGACATGAATGATCCTGCAGCTGAGGCGTCCAAATGTTAACGTGATAAAAGATTCAATCCTGTGTAGAACTTCTCAACAACTTCTCCAACCATCAGACCTTGATGAGGGCATGCATCCATATATTCATTGTATCTTTCCCATGCTTCTCCAATGCTCTCATCAAAATTCTATGTAAATCCAAGAATCTTATTTTTCAAAGCTTGAGTCTTTACAGGGGGAAGTATTTGGCCAAGAATTCAGCTGCTAACGTGTCCCACACCGTTTTTGCTGTGTTTTTCAATCCATTGTACCATTGCTTGGGGCGTCCAACTAGAGAGAAGGGGAACAGCCGCACACGTGCTTGATCTCCTATCAATCCCGCTATCTTGAATGTACTACAAACCTCAAGGAAGTGTTGCAAGTGATGATTGGAATCTTCTGAACCTATGAACGGTTGTTGCGCTACTATTCCAACATATCACTCCAATTGATACGGAAGTTGATCTTGAGCTTCTTGAAAATCTGTTTTGACAATACTAGTCAATTGTAGCTTGAGACGATTAACCATAGGTACCTCTGCCATCTCCTCTTCTTGTTGCTCTTGAACTGAGTCGTTTACTGTGAATAATACTCGAGGTGTTGCGCAGACTGCTTCTATATCTTCAAGTGACTTGCTTCTCTTCTCCGCTGTTCTCTTCTTATGAAAGAGTCTTTCTGGATCATCGGCGTAATTAGAGGGTTTGTTTGACTTAGGACCGTCCATACCTGTTAGTTTGGCTTAACAGAATATATGTACTAAAGAGACAAGTAAAGCCCAATGACTAAACACTAATGCATCAAACAATGTTTAAAAACCTGCTATGGTCCCCGACAACGGCGCCAGAAAAATAGTAGCTTGTTGGTCGTATCTACGCACCCACTTATATACCGCAAGAGGACGGTGTACGATTGTAGCATTTTTTTCCCTTGAATTGAGTATTCCAAGGTTTATCGAATCCACTGGGACCTTAGGGATTTATTAAACACAGTTAACAGTAAAAGATCTAGTCAAGACTACTGTCAAAGTCAGGTTGCATGAGGGGGAGACTGGCCAGCGTAAAAGTGCGCCAGATAGTAAATCTGTCATTGCGCCGATCGATGCAGGAGTCGAGTCGATCGGCACACTGGTGAAACTGAGCCAAAGTGCGCAAGATCTAGTAAATCTGTGGTTGCGTCGATCGGCGCAGGAATTGAACCGATCGACACACTGGTGAATCCAAGCCAAAGTTGTTGCGCCTCCGCGCAGGAGTTGAGCCGATCGGCACACCAGTGAATCTGAGCCAAAGTGTGCCAGATCTTGTAAACCTATGCTGTTAAGTGAGTAGCCAGATATCTACTAGTGAGATCGTAACCAGAAAGTCTAATTGAATAGCATCATAATGGGTAATTACATAGATCAATGAAAACCTATAATGAGTAAGACCACCCTGCTTTCCGAGTGGCTCCTGATTTATCGCTGCCGAGAGGAAACCCTTAATCGCGCGAGTATCTTACCGTACTCAACTATCCAATAGTGTTGCGTAGGCTTAGTGTTGTCACCGCTAAACCACACTACTAGCATCATCAAACAACCATAATCAATACAATGTCCGAATACTATCATAATCACTATGATCAAGATAATATCTGCTTACTTAGCCTAGAGCTAAGCAATTAGAATAAGCACATGTATGATTATAGAATCAAGATAGACAAATCACCAAAATCATCATGAACATATTCCATCATCTTTGAGATACATAGAGTAAAATTCATCTCTGTCGAGATGGCCTACCTTGACGGATCAACTCTTAACTCCAATGGTTCTTGAAACTCAACTAGAGATCTATTCTAACGGAGCAAGCCTCAGCGGCTCTAACTCATGGATCTGGTGTCCCTCTGTCGCCCCTTCCTCTCTGCGGCGAGGGGTTATAAGTATTTATAGGGGTTCTACTCGTAAAGGACTCGGTTTTTAGTAAATAAGGCGGTTGCGCCGATCGGCGCAGGATTGCGCCGATCGGCGCAAGCCGTGTCTTCTCTGATTTCTTCCCCGAGTCGGTTCCTCCGTCTTCCACAGCTGCCATGTGGGCCTTTTCCTTCGAGATAAAGTCTTGTACTGCACGTTGAGATCTTGAAGTTCCATAAATCTTCTTGAAGTTCCATAAATTTTCTAGACAAATATCTTCAAGTGTCTTGCGCGGATAAGCTTCCATAAACATGTGGAATGGGCCTCGGTCACTTCTGTGGGCCAAAACACCCTTGCGCCGATCGGCTCATAGGCTGCGCCGATCGGCGCACTGGGCTTCTTCAGTGCTTTTTGTCGGTTCTGAACTCCTGTCCTCTCCATCATCGCATTAATCACCAATTTTACCTGTTTCTGTAATAAAGCTCTAAAACAACGCATATACGAATATATAGACAATATCACAGGTAAATGGCCTAAATTAGTATCAATTATGCTCTAATTGGGGTAATATTAACATATAAAGAGGCACTTGGGAAGTGCCAACACTCTTATCCATCTTTTTAGATTATTGAAGAATACCTTTTTCACTCTTGCTCATTTTTTCTAGATTAATTAATAATATCATATTTACAAAAAAAATTATAATTTTGGTTGAATTTGAACATACATTTGTGAATATAGAATTTTCATTATTCTAGAAAAAATTAGATTCATAAGTGCTCTTAACTATTTATTTAATTTGAGGACAAATAATGGATGTCTTTTTAAGGGTAAACTTGTCCACAAGACAAAAATCAACAGCAAAAAGATCATAAATGTGATTCGATGTTAAGTTTCAGGTATATTAGGGAAGTTGGCTTGTGTAGGAGCAAATAAGGGATGAGATTCTAGATTGAAGGGAAATAAGTAATTTGCTCGGGATAAAATGGTCATTTATAAATTTCTCTATATCATCTACACATGATAATCATTTTAAGAACTTAAATGTCTATTAGTCAATTGTCATAATTTTATAGTGTCTTCTAGCAAATACAAGATTGAAAAATATCCTTGAACAAATGTCAACATTGAAGGATGTCCTGGAACAAATTGTTCCTTTTTATAAGGCCAAATTTGCTAGCGGGCATCATCATTCTTTTATGATTTTTGTTATAGCACACTACTCAAATATGTAGTTGCTAGAAGACATTCTTTAGTTATGACAATTGGGTAAGGAACACTCTAATCACTAGAAATGACATTTCTTGTGTGGAGGAGAAAGAAGAGTTTGCAAATGAGCAAAGTATCCCTCACAACAATTTTAGCACATATAAGCACATAACTATATCTATATATAGCATAAGCATATTAAATTACATGAATAAACATATTACTAATTCTTTAAAATATAATTACATAATCGAATGTGCAAAAACTAACTGCAAGGGCAATATCGTCATGTCCAAATATCTCTCTCTCCTTTATGAAAGAAAAAAAAATCATATTTTAATGTTTTTAGTGTCATTAACAAATTATAACAATTCAACGGTGTTTATTAGTAAAATCAAACTTGAAGAGTAAATGGCAATATTTTATAATGTCTATAAACAAATTGTACCTTTTCAAGGGCGAAGCTAGAGGGGGGCTGGAAGGGGCCTGACCCCCCCCCCTATGCTTAATCTACTCTTCATTTGTATATAAAAAATTATCACATATTTTAATTAAAAATTAATCTTGATCTTTCTTATAGACTGTATTTCAATTAAAAATTAATCTTGATCTTTCTTATAAACTGTATTTTACGACTTACCTCTATCAAATCCTGGCTTCGCCCCTGTCCTTTTTATAGTTATGCTGTGCCTTTTTGTTTCCCTACCTGCGAGGCACCTCCCTCAGTCTCTTTCCGTCCTGTTGGGAGTTGGGACTCCACCTGGACTTCCGTGGTCTTCACAATATCACAAATCCCCACGAGATGCCTATAAAAAGCAGGATCCGATTCGCCAAGCGCAACCGTTGCCCCTCGAATCCTCTTCTACCTCCGGCAGATTTCCGGCCGCCTCCTTCTATACATAGCCACCCGCCTCCCACCCTTTCTCCGAGCCCAGCCCATCCGCGCGCCGAGGCGTTCGCACACCTCGCCGCGCTATATCCCCGGGCGCGCCCCTCCTCTCGCCGCGCGTCCTTCGCCACCCGCCCCACGTCCTTGCGCCAACGGTTGCGCAGGCACGCCCCCCGCCCAGGCCCCCTCCTCTCGCCGAGAGATTGAAGGGAACGGACAGGGCGGGGCAGGGCAGGATGCTGGGGTTCAGGTCGCAGATGCCGTGGTCGTCGGCGCCGGCCGAGCCGCTGTGCGACGCCGCGGCGGCCGTCGTGGCGGCGCGGAGCGGGATGGAGACGCCGCTGACGGCGGTCGCCGAGGCGTTCGAGGAGCTGGCGCGCGGGATGGCGGCCGACGGCGGGGAGCTCCGCCTCGCGCCCTTCGGCGACACCTGCGCGCTCGTATCCGTGCTCTTCAGCTCCCTCGGCATGGCGTTCAGGTTCGCCGAGATCGAGTACGTCGCCAAGGTGAGCACCCCGCACGATCCTTTTCCCTTTTTTTTTTTGTTTTGATTTGATCCTTTTGCTTCGCTCGTGCCCGATCCCTGCGCAAAGGTCCTTGATTAGATATACGTAGATTCATGAGATGAAATCGTGAGAGCGACGCCTGGATTCGATCGCGGTTTTGACTCGACTTTCATCAGATCTTCCAGCGTCCACCGCCCTCTGTTTCTCTGTTTTTTTTTAAAAAAAATTATGCCAAAAAGAATTACATTCTTTTCCTTCACGAAAGCTCCAGGAAAGAACGTTGCCGCGTTGAGTTTGACTTGTAGTCGATTGCTTCTGGACTTCTTTTTTGTATTTCAATGGTCGGCGCCCATATTATATAATCAAAATTGCTTACAAACTCTTAGGTTTCCCATGATGAATATTCTGTATAACCGTTTCCGTGTGGACAATCCAGGTGAACGACCTCATCGGTGCGGGCAAGTCGTACAGCACGCTGAACGACATCCTCGACAAGGACGTTGAGAACGACTGCGTGAAGAAGCAGGGCAGCCACTCCCGGAACCTGCGCAGGGTCCGCCTTGGTCTCGGCCTCATCAAGGCTCTCTTCGAACAGTTCCTCGCCACCGAGTAAGGTTCCTTCCACCCAACAGCTCATCACAAATCTGAACATGTCAAGCCAGCTAGGCCGCTTGTCTGAATCTTAAGGCATCAGATTTGTCTTGGAGTGCCTTGTCATCCTTTGTGACAAATATTTGATTCGGAAATGGTTGTCAGATTGCTAGAAATATTAGTGACTTATTGCCAACTGGTGCTCTTGAGCTATGTTATAGTGTAATTGTCGAGTAGTGTATTGAAAGGTAGTTTTTCTTCGACTTATACAGATGGTTGACAGGCTGTTCTGTCTCTGGCACTTGTGTTTTTCAGGGGTTGTTCATTGTATGATGCTGCCACGACAGCTTACGGGCAAGTTTGCGCACCATTTCATAGCTGGGCAATCAGAAAGGCTGTTGGTGCTGGGATGTACACACTTCCAAGCAGGGAGCAGTTGATAGTGAGGTTGAACGAAACTGGTAAGTATAAATGTGCATATCACGCCTGAAGAACAAAACGATCGTCATTTTTGAATTTTCGGGAACCTTTGATTGTTCAGGGATTGATGAATCGTATTTGTGGATGATCAATTGCTTGGCCATTAGATAACAATGCTAGACCATCTTGGTTGTGTGAATTCCCTGTGCTAATGTTCTTCTTTACTGTT
Source organism: Eleusine indica (assembly GCA_030378355.1). Taxonomy (NCBI): domain Eukaryota; kingdom Viridiplantae; phylum Streptophyta; class Magnoliopsida; order Poales; family Poaceae; genus Eleusine; species Eleusine indica. The sequence continues at coordinate 48,630,897 of CM059498.1, read as the reverse complement.
TGTTGCAGATTCCTCTGTGCAGAAGGAGATGAGGAGATACATTAATGCTTCTAGTCCTATTATAGAATACATTGATAACCTTTTCCTCTCAAGGAACATTAGCCTAGATTGGTGAACAGAACCGGATATTACTTCTCTAGCGTGCTGACGAGCTGCTCTTGATGTCATTGATTTATTCTGTTCATAGTTACATTTTTAACCTTGGGTGGCAGAGGCTCCCTATTCTCCTTTGTTGCACGCACTCCCTAGGCGAATGTATTGTACAACAGCATGGTAATTTTAGTATGATCAATGATACACTGTTTTTCCTGGTATATTTGTGGACTGTGGAGAAATGAATGGATAATATAAGTAAACGCTGGACTAATTTGGATAATCAAGATTTAGCTTTGTATCAACCCTTTTCTGAGAACAGATCCTATCAGTTTATCTCAGAAGTCAGAACAAAGATTTGGCCTTCGGAACAAAAATCAGAGATTTCCTTATCATTTTCTGCTGTCTGGCTCATATTTTTTTAACATATTTGCCTCTGTACTGTTATAGGTAAATTATCTGGTCTATGAACCTTTAATTTCTGAAGGAGAACTACATCTTGTGTTTCGATGGTCCAACTGATAAGCTCATTAAAACCCTATCTTTACCAATATATAAAGAAGGAGAGGATCGTCATTGCCCCACGCTTAACACGTCGCCCACGCTAAACCTGTCACCCCCCGCAAATACGTCGTCCTCCACGCAATATAAAAGCAACTGATGCTGACGGTGGGACCCACCAGCTCTTCCGCTCCCGCCTGCCCGTCCCAAACCCTAATGCGCAGCCCCCACGCCGCCGCACCACCCGCCTCCTCTCTCTGTCGCGCCGTCGCAATCCCCGGCTCCTCTCCTTTTTCCCCGGCCCTGACCCAACCAGCAGCAGCCGCCGTCGCGCCGCCGCTCCGCCTCTTCCCTAGCCCCAACCCAAGCCGCAAAAGCAATCGTCGCGGCGCCGCTCCTCCACTTCCCCAGCCACGACCCAAGGCGTAGCAGCAGCCACCGCCACGAAGCTGCGCCCTCCTCCTCCTCATCGAGCAGAAGCAGCCGCCATCGTGACGTGGTTCTCCATTGAGACGTCGCTCACGCCCTGACGCCTGCCCGCCTCCTCTCCCCTCCCAAACCCTAACAGAGGCGGCGGCCAAGAGGATGAAGGGGCCGAGCTCCGCGCCATGGCCGGGCTGCTCCTCCGCAATGACGTGCTCTCCCCGCCGCCCTCCTCCGACTCCTCCAACAGATCCCCGACAACCTCGCCGAATCATCGAGCTCGGCCCTAGTGCCGCTAGATCCGCCACTCCTCGAAGAGCTCGATCGATGTGGCGACGGAGAGGGCGTAGAAAGACAGCGACCACGTCTATTCCTCCGTGATGAGGTGAGATGGATCTGTGATCTCTCTGCCTCGCATATCTATCCTCTCAGTTGTGATGATATGAGATTGATTTTATTTTAATTTGGGACGTACAGTTGCTTTAGATGGTACCTGGCCTCGAGAAGAATGGTGGATTTGGTGCAGATGTTGGTGTTAGATTGCTAGGTGGTGGTTTATCTGGAATTACCGCTGCTTCTATGACATATCCACTGGACCTGGTGCATTATACAACGTTGTTGACTTTTCATGGTTTTCAAACAACGAGATTGTGAGCTACTTGAATCATACAAATTTATGTCATATTCCATGGCTTACTATATCTGAGTGGAGCTGGAGCACAATACAAAGGTATTAACTACCAAACCTTATAAGCTTATTACTTATTTAGCTTTTTAGACTCTGTTCTGCTTATATAAACTGACTACCTTATAAACTGAAAAATAAATTAACAACTTTTGGTAACATATGCTTATATTCTACTGGTTCTTCACTACCTTATAAACTTGATGAACGTTCCTTGTTCTTGGAATTTAACATTGTTCCTGTGAATAATTGATATGCAGACATAGATATCCGGCGAGTAAGTTACCCGAGTTAGGTCATTCAAAGCTTGTATCTTAATCTATAGGAGTTAGAGGGAAACAAAACATTCATTTTGGCTGGCAGTAGACAACCCCCTGCCAGTTGGCACAATCCTTTACTAAAGCTATCCAGTAGTCTTAATTAGAGAGGACTACAAAGGATAATAGGATATCTATTAGATGTTTCTTATGCTTCACATTATTTTGTGATGCATTTTATTTTCTATCTTTATATGCCTCAATACTGTCAGTATGTGGTTGTTCCACCAAAAAAAAAAGAACCCTCTCAGTATGCGGTTTGGTTGAATAATTAGGCTAGAAGTGGGATATTGGGAAGAATTGGTTGTCACTAATGATAGTGGTCAGTTGTGGGTTGGAAGGAATTAGTGGACTGATTGTGATCACTCAAAATGAAAGTACGAATTTTCAACAAGCTTTCCTCTTCAGAATTTTATGCAACCTGAGTTCGTCCAAGTTTTAGAGGATTTCTCAAATGATTCAGAGGAGTTGGACTTGCCAGTTCTATGCGAGTCTTGATAAGTTTTATGGTAAATATGATCACCTTAGTTTTATGCCAATTTTTTTTTAGATGTGCGCAAAGGTGTGTTCATGTGGCTTAGTTTCGGATGCAGGGCAGTGGCAGGGCTCAGATACATTGGATTTCTGTTTATAAAATTTCATCAACTGAACCATATTGGAGAACCATGCTTCACCATGATTTGGGTTCCAATGATTCATTGATATTATGTGGGGATGCTATTAATTTTGGGTTTGAATAGGAATTTTGATTGGATTCCTCCCTTGCTTTCACTTTGGCTTAGTCAATTTCCCTTTCCCATATTTGCTTTTTTTTATCCTGATCGGCGACTATGTTTTTCCTCTTCATAAGGTACTACTTACTCCTTAGAGTTCAGTTCTGATTATATATTCCGAAAATCAAATCACTCATTAGAGTTCCCATGTTTTCCCCTTCACTTGTAGTATGTTTAAAAACTTTGTAACAGGGATTAACAGGGACAGTGAAAAGTTTTTTCTGCTTTTGTACACTAATTAACAGGGACAGTGAAACGTTTATTTTCCTGCTTTTTAGTTTTTTACTTAACCAGTTCTCTGTGTTAGACTAATTTATAGAGTTACACAAAACGTGCTCTGCAAAGATCTTAGGGCATTCAGGTGCTACATATTTTAGTTCCAGGCTATAATTTCCATTGTATGTATTGAGATCAATCTGGCCACTCATTGTTTATATGTGAAATCTATGCATTTGAAGAAATATTTGTTAAATTGAAGACAATCATACTCCTTTTAAATTGTCAAACATTTTTTCAACCTTTGCAAATAAAGATCAATATAAAATGACCGATTGTGTTTGTGCTACTGCTCATCGATCTAATCTCACCGTTCTATGAAAGCTTGCCACCTTTGGTTCGTATATACTTTACTAATTTTACTAATTTATTTTTTGACTGCAACTGATTCTAGGTTGCCTCAGAGAGTGCTCAGGAAGGGGTTTTCCAATTTGCAAAGAAGTTATAAGTTGAAGTTGATTCTTCAACCCAAGTTAATGAGGGAGGCTCCAAAATTTTCATTGGATCAAACCCTCTCCGTCTTGAAACCAAGTCATAACTAATAAGAACCCTCTTGTTCCTCATGTGATTCACTGATTCGTGACATGGTTAGCAGGTAATGTTCAAATGTTCCATTGTTGTAAATATATTTGCTGCCATTGTTGTAGATTCTGTTTTAATAATCTTTTTTTCTTTTTATTGGATTAATCTTGCTGGCGTAGACAATTTGAATGGAGCTAAAGTTCTTGGGAAGATCATAAGGGTTGACCTTGCGAGTAAGTTCAAGAAATAATATGAAGACGAGGATATGAAGAAGAACAGGGACGAATGCATAATCTGCTATAAGTGAACATAGGATTTCTTCTCGCTTTGGTTATGCGGTAAGAGTTTGTGTCCTTCCTGATCTTTTGATTTTTGAACTTATGATCCATTTGTTCACATATATAACAGCAACTCAGTAAGGCATGATGTTAGCTTCTTATATTCTATGATTTATATGATGGAGTTCTATTATTGACTATGGTTTATATGAACTCATGCAAGGATATTAACTTGGAAAATGGCCTGATTTTTTTGTTATTTGTTATGCTCATGTTATCAGGGAGGAGGAAGGCAGAAGAGAATGGAGAGAAGAACAAGAGGACCAGAGGGAATTGATTTGGACGGTAATGAACTAAATCATGTTAAGAGTAACAGTGGATGGTGTATATTATCGAAAACTCAGCTTATATTATTAGTAACAGTGGATGGTGTATGTTAGTGTGTACACGTAGAAAGTAGTTTGGTGATTTGCAGAAGGCAAATTTATCTACAACACACTGAAAAATCGTGTTTTTGTCAGCAACACACCGCCGAAATCGAATTTTTCCGAGACAACTTCAAAAGTGGTGGCATTCGTCTGCAACACCCCGCAGCGATTAAAATATTATTTCTGGCAATTCAGGTGAGAGAAATGACCGTTGTGCCATTTGTCTTCTCTAAATTCTTCAGCATCTTGCCATTGATTCATTTCTTCTTCCTCTTCCGCGTGCACGAGATCGCGCTCGCCGCCAACTCCCGTGCTCGTGTGGCACCTCCGCTGCAGTGCTGCCGAGGTCGCGGCCGTGACGGCGGAGACACGTGGGCTGCTAGCCGCCCTCGCCTCTCCTAGATCCCCGACCGAGCTCGCCGTCAGGTCATCTTCCCCAAGCAAGAATTGTTGGCTCCGACTGCTATTGCGGCTCCTTATTGGCGCCGCCGGAGGCAGCAGAGCCCGGGGTGACAAGGGGCAGGTGCTGGTGCTTGCTGGCGTTAGGGTTAGGCGAGTGTTTGGTGGCGTGGACCTCGGGGTTGCATCGCGCGCACAATGCCGCGTCTTCGGCGTAGCAGCCACGCTCGCCGCCGTAGGCTCCACGACCGCGTCGTCGGTGTAGCAGAGGACGTTTGCACTTGGATGCGCTGCGTCCCGCACTTGTCCGGCAACCAGCTGCCATGAGCTCGTCTCGCCCCGCGCCCGCACCCCGCCTCGGAGAAAGAAGACCAGGCAAAAGGGCACAATAGTCATTTCGCATAAGCTTTCAGCAGGAAATACTATTTTATTGGGCGCGCTGTGTTCCAGACAATAATCATGAAATTCAAGTGTGTTTCAGTTAAAAATGCCTTTGAGCGGTGTGTTGAAGATAAAGACACTTTCTCGGTGTCTCTCAGATAAATTTGCCTTTGCAGAATGATGGTCATAGATAGTTTTGAACTTTCTTTTTATATTTCCTTTACGCAATGCAGCAAGGTTCATGATACCCTTCTAGGGTAGGCAGGATTGTGCACCATTGCTTTTGGGTGGTAGTGATGGCTCAAGTTTTTCTTCAGAGATATTTAACATCGGGTTATAATACAAAAAGGATGAGTATCTATCAGTTCATAAAAGCACTTAATTTTCTGTTAATATTTCTCTCATAAAAGGTACTTACTGCCTAACAAAATCTAGCAACTTATATTTACTGAATTTATGAACTTATAATGCGAGGTAAAAAAGTTCTATCAGCACCTGTCAGTATATTTTAAAAGAACTGTAGAGATGCCATGCTAAATTCAAGTATATTTCGTAAGAGTTAGGATATGTAAACTGACTTCTTTTCTGTTGAGTTTGGATATGTAAACTATTGATCCTTTTCTAATAGATGTGATAATTCAAAGCTGTTATGTCGAGAGCAAAATATTTTACAAATGGAGATGGAAATCTATTGCTGATTATTGTTATAAGATATGAATTCATACACTTTCCAGTCAAATTAATATTCCAATGACAAAGAGAATATTGTAATTTTAGACTAGACAACATGAGATTTGAATTACTGATATATCTTCTATTTTTTTCGACAAAGATAGTAGATAGTATTCTTCTTTTTTGCGTTGTTACTTGAAATTTTCATTAGCAACGCACGGCCATTAGCCTAGTATATCAAGAAAGTGGTGCCCGTTATGGACCAGCGCGTCTTCCATGGTCCCTTCCCGATCGAGCTCTTCCGGGAGGATCTGATAATGGGCTGCCTGTTTGATTCACCGAAGTATCTGATAATGGCAAGCTGACTGCAACAACGCGTCCTGGACTATCTTTGGTGTATACAGTACGAATTTTGTTTTTTTTTTTGTTTTTCTTGGATACTCGCCAAAAGAATGTGGACGCAGATATGTGTAACCTAGTCGCACTCGTACGTGCCGTTGAGCCAGGAGATGAGAACACCGTCGTACGTGCGAAGGTAGAAGAAAGAGGAGAAGGCCGAGCCGGAAACCAAAGCGAAGCACTAAAACCCTTACCAAACACGACGCAACGCGCCGAATTTTCCTCCGTTGGCACGCCGCACGGCCGATTGACAAGGACCGCTCTTAATTCCGATGCGCGCGGTTCCGTCGATGACAACATCCGGGCCGGCGCCGGCGCTCCTTCCGTCTCTCCCACCGCTGGAACGCCAGGCCCGGGACGCTGCTACGGACAGTGACAAGTGGTCAATTCCTACCCCAGGGACGCCGCTCAACAAGTGTGGTAAGTTCCCTCCTCGATCATCCTTTCTCTCAATCCCCATCCATGCCGGAAGAAAATTGGTAATAAAATCCTAGAGCGGGAACCTTTACTTGCAGAAGAGTATAGAAAGATGCCGGAGAATCAGAATGTGTGTGTGCGCGCGTTTAATCTACATTACGCGCGTGTTTTTTCCTTGTATTCCTGATTGTTTGACTTTGCTCCACTCCCAGTTAAGTGGTTGCAGCATGGTGGGGACGTATTGGTGCTGTTTGAGACGCCCTCTGGGTTTGCTCTTTTCAGTTTCAACGGGGTCAAATTCTTTCGCCCAAAAGCAAAGGAGGTACATTCTTTCTTATCCTTTTCATCTTATTGATGTGTTTTCTTGCCCTTGTTGTCTTATTCATCCATGTCTTTTCTTTTTATGTCTTATACAGAATGTATGGGCAGACTTCACCGTGAGTTCCAAGGCAGAACATGTTAGTATCCCTTTCGTATTTCAATCTTGTAGTTTTTTGCGCAATTACTACTGTCATATTTATTTATTTCATTTATTAAACAAAAAAATATATACGGTAGCCAGTAGGTCACTACTTGTTAACTACAGTAATCTATTAGGCTCGAATTCAAAACACACATTCTTTATTTTTTTCCATTCTTGAACATGTTCTCAAAGCACATATGTAATCTGATGCTATCGTCCCTATTTTAATGAAAAGGGTTGTCATGAGAGCAAGGTTATAACTTTAATGAAAGAATCAAAATTGTTGTTGTTGTGGTATTCTGAACTACATGATGAACTTTGATAAAAAAATGTAGATAATGGGAAAAAGTATCCAATCTCTTTTAGAGATTATGACTGTTCATTATAATTTTATCCTATGCACATTTCACACCTCAAAGTAAATAAAACACCCATCATAATTTGGATGACAAGACACATCAAGGATAAATCCTATTAGTAAATCATCCATGGTGTGGGGAGATATGCATTTATTACTTCTTTTGGCTTTTGATAAATGAGGAGGTGATGAAGGTAGATCTTATGGTTGAAGCTTACTTCCTGAACTTACCCCTCCACTCACAAGATTGAGTGGCATGGCATATTTGACTGATGTCCCTTTTCATTTTTCTATCAGACTATCTTTCTGAAAGACTTCGAAATTTTTTAGGACAAGGCCAGTGCCATTGGTTTTTCTGGTGATTAGTGACCAACTTACTATGATGATCAAGAGGCATCTCCGCGATGGGCAGAAACTAGCTGTTGGACAATATGAGCATAAAAGAATCATTGAAGCAAGCTTAGTGAGTATATATAACCTTCCCTTCTCGACTAATTCTATCAATATTTGTGGGTACCAATGGAATTGGCGTTTTCAGGGAGTATACTGCCTATATACTGAAGCTGTGATGGAGGTGATGTGGGGACTGAAGAATCTCATGATAAATTTAGTGCCCGGTGAAAACGTAGAGCTGACAAATGATTGCATTGGCTTGACTCAAGGGATGAAAAAGTTCTTGGGTCGTTATGGCTTCAATGTTGAAACTGGGACGGTGAGCTTGTTATATGCTTTCTCATGTTTCTGACCTTATTCCTTCTTATTATGTTCTATTTCCTCCGGTCTAGAATTGTTGACTTTTCAGACAAGATAATGAGCTAAAAATGAACCACATATCCTTGTCTGAATGTTAATAATTAAAATATGGAGGGAGTATTATACTTTCTTATAGTAGTGCACGTCTTTCTTTTACTATTAAACTTTGATACTAACCTTGATGAGCAGTATTTCGGCAAAGTTTGTTATGCATAACTTTACAAATAAAAAGGTTATTGATGAGTACATCACACTCATGGATACACACAACACTCCTCCAACTAAGATGAAAGTTCATATGCATCACCTGAATTTACAGATGAGATCGTTTCTAATGTTTTTATTATGTGGTTTTGAGAATAGATTGCTACCTAATGAATTAATTATTGTTAAAAACCATGGAGATGATGATGAGATAGCTGGGGAGGTGATTGGAGACATGATGGGCCAACAAGGACGTCCAAGCCAAGGTGGAGGCCCAATCAAAACCGACTTCGAGTCTGTTTCGGAGCCCAGGACGCATACGGACTCAGATTTGGACGTTCTATATATGTCTGGAAAGACAACGAAAAGAACTTTCCAACCCAACTGGTCCCATGTCAAAATTCGTCCCGAGCCATCGGCAATCACCGAAACAAATCGACTTCCAGAATCTGTCCTGGTGCTACGACACCGTAATCGGTCTTTGGGCCATGTATCGAGTTGAGCCCACTTAGGACTGCGTCTAGGGGTCTTGCACGATCCTAGGGTCCTTATATACAGCCGCCGCCTCTTTATTAGGGTTTGAGTTTTGTTTAGATTATTCTGTTGATAACAGTTTTGCCATTTGATCGGTTTGTGAGACTCCAACTTGTGAGATTCATCGTATACTTGCAAATTTGGTTACATTCTTTTTTGTTCTTGCCTGTGTTCTTGATTTGCAGGCAAGAATAAGCCTTCTCGGCGAGGTCAATCGTTCTTGAACGGTTGATAACTAGAGGAGACGTTGTGCTGCGATTGCAGGGTTCAGAACGTGTCGTTCGGAAGCCGGATCGATTTATGTATCGCCTCCGTCTTAATCAAGATTACCATAACCTATCGGAAGATCGGGAACCCTTGTCCACATCAGTTATCCATTTTGATTGCTATCATGATGCAATGCTCCCTTCTGTAGGTTAACAGAGAAATTACTGAGGTGGCGGGAGTTTTGTATGAGTGTGATTGTTGTGTGGAAAAATATGTTATGTCTCTACGCCGTGGGGGTGAATATATTGCTAACATATCTAAAATTAACACTCGGCATTGGGATCTACTAAAACTTGCAACTGCATTGAAGCTAATATCTTGCCCAGAAGAGGAAGTTGAAGTCATGTTCGATAATCATCGTATTAAGGTAAATAAATTGCATTATGTTTTCACTCTATTCTTATAGCCTACATCTGCTTTGTTAAACTTGTCCTTAAGTAATGAGCCAAAGCCTGTCGTTTTAGGTGTTGTCTGAATTTGAGACGCGAAGATTGGTTTCTGATGCACCTCAGTATAAAGATATGCTTGATGAGAGATCCTGCTTGAAAGTCTACAAACACATTCTGCATGCTAGCAAAGTTGCTATCAAGGCCCTAAAAGTGTTGAGGTACTACGCCAAAGAGGCCGGAGTAAATTATGATCCTCCAAGCATCGGTCGTCCCAGAAAGAAGATGAAACAAGACACTCCGGTGCGCAACTAATCACGGGTTTGATAAAGATGATTGGAGGAACTTGCGTCTGTCTCTGAAATTATTTACTCTGTGATGTCCTTTCAAGTCTTCTTTTTCAATGGTGCCTGATGGTGCTTTAATTGTAAATTATGCAATGTATGAAATTCTATCCATCATGGTTGTTATCTTTGGGAAATATATGACAGTACAACAGAGTTCTGGATTTTGTGAGTTCGGATGGTTTTTTACAGTGTTATCTTGTTATTTTTGTTATGGCAACTCGAGTCTGTCCACACATTTTGTGACCGTCTTGTTCTCTTGTCAATCATTTTATGCGTTGCAAACCAATTGTGACTGCGGTAGTCATTAGTATCTAGCTGTATTCCTGCCGTTCAATCTGAGGAGAACGTATCTGCTTGGTTGCTCGCGCACCAAAAAACACTGCAATGGTCGCGCTCGCGCGCTACGGCCTACGGGTATGATCTTTCAGCCGAATCGGCCGGCCCATTCTGAACGGAAGAAGAAAAAAAAAAAATCTTATCTCATCTCCTTCCAGCTCCAGAGAAGCATCGACAGCCAGGAGCTGCGCGCCGCGCTCCAGACTTTCCACGTGAACTCACACGCTCAAGCTCAGGCTCACACTGCCCGCCCGTCTCCAGCCTCTCATGTCTCTCCTCACCTCCCCCACGCCGTTCGGCACGGCCGCCGTCCGCCGCCGCTCTGTCCAGGCCGAAACGGTCCTGCCCCTCGCAGGTCGCCGGGGCGCCCTGCACGTGGCGCTCGCGCGCCGGGGCGGCGTCTCGTCCCGCACACAGCGGCGCCTCGAGGAGCGCGGCGGCAAGAAGCGTGGCGGCGGAAGCGTCACGGCGCCGGCGCCGCCCGGCGTGGACGAGGCGATTGGGGAGGAGCCGGCTGAGTGGGAAGGCGAGCCGCTGGGGTTCGAGGTGTCGACGGAGCCCATGCCGGAGCTGCAGGACCCCGACAAGCCCGATTTCTGGGAGGGGCCCCAGTGGGAGCCCCTTGGCTTCTTCGTGCAGTACATGTGGGCGTTCGGCGTCGTCTTCGGCGTGAGTATCTCTTCTTGACGCAGTATTATTTCGGCCCCTTAGTAGAGTGCTCAAATTAAAACATTTTGTTCAGACATATCACTCTAATTAGACACCTTTATGGCTCTATGTTGAATTACTCTGCATATCAAACACAAAATTGGACAGTTTTTAGATTGCAGTATAGTATGTTTGATACTGCAACTCCAGCTTGACATGGCCAAATTTATGCCTTTGTTTTGATTATATGTTTGACGTATCTGTACCGATGGAGGTTCCTTCCAGTGGCTAGTAGGTGGAGAAAAATAGCGTGTTGCTGAAAAACATAATTGAAGTAGTTTCTTTGCATAAACAAGAACCAATATAGTTTTTCTTTGTTCAGTTACATTACTGAATGAAGCTTTCCTGAACCAATATTATTTCCTTGTTGAATTGATTGCGTAGGAATATCTTCTCACACAATTCCTCGATTACACTTGTTATAACTCTTCTAAAATAATGAAGTGACTGTTATTTGTGGGGTTCTCACTTGTGAATCAATGTGGCCTACTTGTGCAGCTCGTTGCTTGTGGTGTCGCCGTGGCCACCTACAACGATGGGGCAACAGATTTCAGGGACACTCCTGCCTACAAGGAATCGCTCCAATCACAGGAGTTCCCTGAGGAGTCAGAATCATCAGGTGCTGACGTGTTTGAAGGTAATCCAACTGAAGTAGCACCAGCTCTTGAGTAGGACTGCCAAGGAGACAAGGGTCGAGAAAACATGATGGCTTTCTATTTTAGATATAGCCTGCGGGTAGAGATGCCTCATGATAGCCGTTATAAGATGTAAAAGGTTTGGTTGAAATCATATTGCTAAGAAAACTGTATGGTCATGATTTTTGTGTGGTTCCTGGGAAGACAATGTAGATGACTAGAGCTGATGAAATTGCCTCTATTTTTCCCGGAGTAGTAGAAAAGAGGGAAGGAGGAAAGTTGCCGTGTTTCCTGCCTGTATATTGCATTAAAGCCCCTTCCCGTGACAGGGTTTTTATCACGCATGTATTCCAGGAAAACTGTATAATTCAAATGAATTTCACATGTAAGATTCTGTATACTTTTCTATATATAAAAAAACAAATGTAGCTGAATACTCCCTCCGTTTGCTAATTACTGTCGTTCCCGACCACCAAATTGAACTACAAAACCACTAGCGGACGTTGTCGGAAACAGAGGGAGTACATAATTTCTCTATAAATTCTCCAGTAGTACTGCAAATCCCCTGCTGTGACAAGTGGCATCATCAGATTCATTATGAATCTTCTTAAATTGCACATGCAATTGCTCACCAAACTAAAGTTTCAGACCGTCCAGCAACTTCTGAATCGCTGGTACATTGCTGCTTATTTGGCTCATCTCGTTTTGCATACACTGCTATTGATTTTCCTCCGAGGCCACGGGACGCGGTACAGGGCTCATGCTTTGGCCCAATCGCCGGTGTCCCAACCAACCCATACCCACGGGACGTGCACCGGAGCACGCAGAAAGCGCTATGGCCGGAATGGAATTCCCAAACAGACCGGGCACCATGAAAAAGCGAGCAAATCTACGCATGCCATGCTGCTTTGTAGTTATTCTGTTCTTCCTTGAGTAATGACAGACTTCTCATGATCCGAGAGAAAAAAACGATGAAAAGAGGCCGAGGCCGTCCCCTTTGCCAAGCTCTCTCCTCACACGATACATGGCGCCGGTAGTTGCGCACGAGAAAGCTTCACGAGGCGGCCCCTATATATGAGCGCTGTCTTGGCCATTCCTCGCAGCAGCTGAAAGACACGAACACGTTCTGTTGAGAGAGAGAGACACGGACTGCGATGACTGCAGCAGAGGACGCGGCGCAGCTGGTGTCCCTGCTGGCGCCTCTGCTCGTGGTCCTGCTCGTCGCCGCGGTGATCGCGTCGGCATGGCGGGACGGGGCTGTGCGCGGGGTGGAGGCGCAGGCGGACGAGCAGGCCGCGGAGTGGGCGCGATACGTGTTCGGCTCGGAGTTCGGCGCGCCGACTTCACCCGCGGCGGCGTTTGACGGGGAGCACGGCTGAGGTAGAGCGGTCCGGCGTGCGCTACAACGCATGCAACTCATCATGTGCCAAGCCCAATTGTTAGTTTGTGTTCATTTAGACATGATTTGATTTGTTAAGCGATATTTTTTAACGAGTGATCTGGCTGCATTGGCTAATGTTTTAAGAGTCGCGTCAGCATCATCTGTGTGTACGGGATCAAATATGAAAAGATCCCGGTAAGATTTGTTTGAAATGTCATTGTTGTTTGCTGCAGTGTAGCTAGTTTGTTGATATGGTGTCTTGATGTAAGCTCACTATGGAGCAGAGAGTATCCGAGAACAAGAATAGCCACTTGGTTGATGTGACTTCCTGATCGGTGTGTCCTAGACAACAAATAAAGTCCAAGGAGTATAAAATTGGTCAAATAGTAGTAAGTAGATAGGAGAAGGATTTTCAACCCACCCCCCCCCCCCCCCCCCCCCGTAATTTGGGTGACGTGGACAGCCTGTGCGTCGACCACATCATTTTTTACTGTCGTGGACACCTTTGACCTTTCCAAGGAAACACGTCGCTCCGCAGATGTTGGGCCACGCCTGGCGCAGCGAGCTTGGCCCATGTGTGGGCCTAGATTTTCTTCACCCTCCTTGAATGACGCTGCAACCCGTAAGGAACGGCGGTGCACGCGGGAAGAAGGAGGAAGCGAGCGCCTAGAAGGGAGGGTCGCGACGTACACATCCACGACGGCTAGGAGGGAGGCGGGTGAGCAAACAAGACGCACGGCGACCAACACGTTGTTGCTCGGACTTGGTTCCATCGCACTCCTACAGACTGAGAGGAAGAGCATGTAAAGGTTAAATTTGGACATATTTGGTTGCCAGCAAGATTGCCTGGTTAGATAACTAATTTTGCAGAACTTGAGAAGGGCTCAAGCCATCAGATTCGTGGATCATTTACTGGAGGAGAAAGGAGAGAGGCGATCGGATAGAAGGATTTAACAACAGGAGCTCAAGTAGACAGGCGTTGCTCAAGCTCACTTGTGCATCCTATCAGCTTCATGGTGGGGAATGAACAAAGGAAACATATTAGGGATGAGAGGGATATGGACTTTGGAACTTGCTATTTCTCACTTTCGCTTGCTGTCCGTCGGGAGTGGATCGACGAGAGTCTTGTGCGGAGCCGACAGGACGATGTGGAACGGGAAGACGATGGCTATTACTGTTTCACAGGATAAGTTTGGCCTGTTAGATGCGTTTTGACTGCTTTTTTGCAATTCAGTCCTTTGTCTTTTAGTTATTTACGTACTGTCTTGACCAGGTGCAGTTGTACCATGTGTTTTTTTAGATAATGGGTAAAATGTCCCAGCTTTCGCCCCTCACGGGATTACAACCCACCCTTATTACATCATAGCAGCATCAACTTAGTCTGCCAAGACTCACATCTAAAATGACAGCGACAAAGGAAAAGTAACGCCCATAATAAAAGTTTGAATGGATACATTATTGATTAGTAATTCTATTGCTAAATCTTCATCTGAAGTTGGCGAATACTTGCATGACCGTCGTTTCCAACGTGCAGCATGCTCCCTTCATCATGTTGATGTCATCTTCACACCTTTGTAGCTGAGTCCAATGGCGAGACTAGTGAGTGGCCCTGAAGAGTACCTACATGTAAGTCAACATAGGAGATTTGTCGAACACAATATCATTCCTACTAAGCCAAATAGCCCAACATATAGCAGAAGCACCCACTAAAATCTGATTCCTTAGTTTAGATTCATATGCATCTAACCAACCATTAAACATATGGTCTACATTGTGAGGTAATTCTAAACCAAAAGTAACTTGGGTCGCCCTCCACATGAACTTGGCATAATGGCATTCGAAGAATACATGTTGGATTGTTTCGTCATGGGAGCAAAACACATATTTTTTGCTACCTTTCCAATTGCGTCTAATTAGATTATCCTTGGTTAACACAACTCCCCATCGTAAGTATCACATATATTTTTTTATCTTGAGCGGCAATTTTAATTTCCATAAGCACCTATTCTGAGTGATTGCCCCATTAAAAATTAACGCATGATACATAATCTTTACTGAGAACATCTTGTTTTGATGGAGGTTCCAAAAGAAGGTATCTTTATCCCTATTTACTGTAACATGCGCAACCCTAGCTACTAAGTGATGCCAAAGTACCAAATTGTTATATATCAAACCACGTCTGAACGATACATTTAATGGTACAAAGGCAAACACAATTGCTATCGAAGCATTCTTATCCCTTACAATGTAATATAAAGATGGATATTGTTGCTTCAAGGTAAAGTCACCCAACCATTTATCCTCCCAAAACCTGATGTTGTCTCTCCTATTTATCTGAAACCGCCCAAAGTACATGAATTTATCTTTCACCTTCATTAGCCCTGACCAAAAGTGGGAATCCCCAGGTTTTTTTACCACCTGGCCCAAGGTTTTGTTCCTTATATATTTCCTAAACAACAACTTTTGCCAAATACTATCTTCATTCACTAGCTTAAATAGCCACTTGCTAAGTAAGCATTGATTTTGTAAGTCTAAATTCTGTATTCCTAACCTCCCTTGATCTTTTGGTTGGCAAATAATGCTCCATTTGGATAATCTATATTTCTTCTTATGTTCATCTGCTTGCCAAAAGAATCTCGATCTATAGTACTCTAGTTTCTCTAGGACTCCCCTTGGAACCTCAAAGAATAAGAGCATGAACATTGCTAAGCTGGTAAGTACCGAATTAATTAGTACCAAACGCCCACCAACTAACAAGTGTTTTTCTTTTCAACTACTTAATTTCTTCTCAAATTTCTATTCTATTACTCTCCAATCCTCATTACTCAATCTTTTGTAATGCATGGGAATTCCAAGGTACTTAAAAGGGTACTTCCCTGTCGTGCACTCAAAAAGCTGCGAATATTGCCTTTCCTGATTCTTAGCTTCACCAAAGCAAAAAATCTCGCTCTTATGAAAATTAATCTTTAATCCAGATAGCTGCTCGAAAGCACATAAGAGTAGCTTCAGATTCTTAGCATTATCTAGATTATGATCTATAAAGATGATTGTATCATCCGCATATTATAAGATAGATAATCCATTATCTATTAAGTGAGGCACGACTCCTTCAATTTGTCCATCTAATTTTGCTCTATTAATTAATACAGCTAACATATCTGCTACTATATTAAATAAAATTAGTGACAATAGATCACCTTGTCTTAAACCTTTCTTGGTTTGGAAATAATTCCCTATCTGATCATTAATTTTAATTCCTACGTGTCCACCCCTTATGAAAGCATGAATCCAAGTGCACCATTTCTCACAAAATCCCTTCATATTTCTTTAAAAAGGACCATTTAACTTTGTCATATGACTTTTTAAAGTCGATTTGAAAAATTACCCCACTTTGTTTTTTACGGTGCATCTCGTGTAATGTCTCACGGAGGATGACCACTCCTTCCATTATATTCCCGCCAGGCAAGAATGCAGTCTGTGTCGGGCTTACTACTTTCTGGGCTACCATGGCTATCCTGTTCGTAGCCACCTTTGTAAAAATTTTGAAGCTTACATTTAATAAGCAGATCGGTCTATACTGTTGTATCTTGATTGCCTCTGTACATTTTGGTAATAAAATAATTATACCAAAATTCAGGCTATATAACGGTAAGATGCCTGCATTAAAGTCCCGAAACATCGCCATTAAGTCACTTTTAATCATATTCCAAAAAACTTGATAAAATTCCACCGAGAATCCATTGGGTCCTAGAGCTTTATTGTGTTCCATTTGGAATATTGCCTGCCTTACTTCTTCCTCCGTAAATTGATCTGTAAGTATTTGATTTTTGATCTCCGTTACTTGAGGGATGTCATCTCTTCGTGTCTCGTCCAAAGTGAATGAATTTTCTACTGGAGGACCGAAAAGATGCTTATAATATGTGGTAATGTATTTCTTTAGGTCTTCATCACCAGATATCTTTTGATTCCCATCTTGTAATTGGAGTATTCTCATTTTCTTATACTTTCCATTAGCCACTAATTGGAAGTATTTTGTGTTTGAATCACCCTGTAGTAGGTCTTTAGCTTTCGCCCTTTGATACCATTTTAGTTCCTCCTCTCTCAAAAGTTGGGTTAATCTTCCATTAGGACATTGTTTAATATCAATTTCCTGCTGAATTAAGGGAGAGTGTTCTGCCTTCCTATCAAGCATATCAAGCGTGTCTAACAATTTCTTCTTCTCCTTTTTATAGGCCCCACTTACATTTTTAGCCCAGCCCCTAAAGTGTTGACGAAGCCGTCTAATTTTAGACTGCCACCGTTCCATTGGGTTAGAGCCTCCATTTTTCTTTGTCCATATCTGTGTGACCATCTCTATGAACCCATCTCTCAGTAACCATCCTAGTTCAAACTTGAACAAGTGATAACTACAAGATGTTGGTTCCCCGGTATTAAGCAGTAGTGGAGTATGATCTGAGATTTCACGTGTTAAGGCCACTACAGTTGATAGAGGGAATTTTTGTTCCCATTCAGTAGACATTAGGATTCTGTCCAACTTTTCAAAGGTGGGGTCTGCAAGAGAGTTTGCCCAGGTATATCTTCTACCAGACATCTCTAGTTCCCTTAGATTAAGCCCGTCTATGACCGCATTGAATAAAAAAGGCCATCGGTTTTCAAAATTATTCTTGTTTTTATCCAAATGTCCATCTCATGATATTAAAGTCACCACCGATGGCAAAGTCTCATGAGAGCACATAGATACAAGTTCGGCAGGAAAAGATTCCTTAAGTTGAGTCTGTGCAGGACCATACACCATCACCAGAGCCCACTTAAACCTATCGGATTTATTACAAAGATGGAATTTAACATAGAATTCGCCTTCATCTATTGCACCAATGTCATAGACATTTAGGTCAATTCCTAAGAGTATGCCACCAGAGCGCCATCTAGGTTCCTTGCAATGCCATAGGAAGTCTCTTCCCACACATAAGTTTTTTAAAAAGGTAGAGGAAAAATTCTTCCTCACCGTTTCCGAAATAGCTATAAAACTCAAGTTCTCATCTTTCGTTATAATCTGAAATGAATTTGTGTTTTTTAGGGTTTCTGAACCCATCACTATTCCAAAAAACGCCTTTCATTTTTAAACCAATTACTTATTTCCTCTCTTCTTTCTACTACCCTTCGAGGAGGATTTATTTTTGGGGATAGGAACAATCTTATCAATGTCATCGCCCAAATCCATGACCTGGTCCATAATATCCGAGCATAAATGATTAAGGATTAGTTTGTCTACTTCTTCATCATCTAACATTTCCTTTTCTTCACTATCTAGAGCCTTTGTTTTTAGATCCATTGTCCTTGATTCCAACATTCTACTCCTCTCTATCGATTTCAAATTATCTATCGAAATTCCAACACTAACATTATTAGTTCCTACGTGAAAACCTATGTCACTAAGCATAGAAACAATAACATCATCTAGAACATGCAGAAAGGAATCAGAAATTTCATTACCTTCATTGCGAGATGCTTTCAGCCATTCAGCACGTTCTAGCGAGTCCTCGCCAATGGATGCCGCATGACGCTTACCCTTTTTGGATGCCACCTAAGACGGATATGCCTCTGGTATAGCTGCCAAGTCCTCCACTGTTGTTGTTGGACTCTCACCCTCTGACTCTGTCATTCCCATTGAGTGGGCCAGTTCATCTATGTCCCGGTTCAGCTCCTCTGTGTCAATAGAGTCAAGCGAGTCGCTGTTATTTGGCTCCATCACCTGATCCTCCTGCTCTCCTATTTCAGTATTTTCCTGGTCACGAAGCAGGACACCCTCTATGTTGTCAGACTCCTCCACCGGCAGCACTTCTGACCCAACTAGCATGTGCTGCTCTAAAGGCTGCTGCTCCAACATGTGCTGCTCGAGATGCTGAGGCCCCTTTGTTAAAATACGGCCGAACGCACCCCTAAAATTAAGCCCAGTAGGGGTCATGAGATGATACACGCACCGTTGCTGAGGCTCTGTAGCATGTCCGGCAACAGATCCAACTGCCGCCTTGCCGCCTGCGACCCCAGAAGCAGATGCACCTGTGAGAGTCTTCGGTGGTGCATCCACCTTGTCCCCCTCCTTTTTCTGGTCACCATCATTTGCATCATTGAAATCTATATCCATTGGAACAGGATTGGTGTCATCAACATTCGGCTCCACGCGAAACTGTAGTTCATATAAATAATCCCTAATGACTACATCCACTGATTGTGGAATGAGGTTTGGGTCGAACACTAGCACTTGGAGGCGACAAACATCAAATTTCCTGGTGAATAACATGTCTACATCTTTTGTGACCCCTAATATAGACCCAACTGCCTAAATTATCATAAAGTCATTCAGTTCAGTTGGCAATCCAGTGAACTGAATCCACACTCGTGGCAAGACATGCTTGATCTTGTTGTCCACCCCCTTCTCTTCAATCTGAAGTTTTGCGTTTTGCACTTTTGTATGTACCACACCCCATTCTGTCATTCTTTGTAATTCAGTTGTAGATGGGAATACTGTCCTGAACGTGTTGTTTCCTAAATTCTCCATATTCCAGTTCCAATTACCAGGAATCAACCTTTGTAGCTCAGCAATTATGTTGGGTACTGTCAGGACACCATCCGTAATGAGAATGAGTGCAGTTTTAGCTTCAGTCCGCTAATGTGATGCTGCAGTTTTATTAATATGAAAGAACCCTAAGCCATCAATCGCATAACCGCAAGGAGTAGCATTCGGCTTCACAAAGTGATACACTGGACATCGAGCCTTGATATGGTCCTTACTATCGCATATCTCGCAGTACATATCCCCAGTGCAGTCCTGCATAACATGCCCCTTCGTCTTACACCGATAGCAGTATAGCAACTTACCAGCACCTTCTTTAGCTGCAGCCTTGGAAGATTCACGGGTCTCCACTGCATTGGCCGTCAACAAAACATGAATCTTCTCCAATTTTGTTGAGTCTTTCCCCTTCCTGTCACCAGCCTAGTGGCCATCAAGGTCTTGTACTGACGCAAAAGCTTGCTGTAGCAACTCTGTATCCCACGCAACAGCATCTTGTCCCTGAGATGACTTCAAACCTTAGACAGAAGCCAAGGCCTGCTGAAGAATCGTGGCAGCTGCATTTCCTCCAGCGGCGCCCCCTCCATTGCCTGCAGCACTAGCAAGCTGAGATGCCTGCTGCTGATTTGGGATGTTTTGGCCATGCCCGCCAGCAGCCCCTTGATCACCACCATACCCATGCTGACCGTGACTCCCGCGCCCTCCACGTGACGAGCCATTGCGATCATTGGTGTAACGTCCTCTACTCCAGCTTTGAGAGTGTCCTGTGCCACGGCCAGCGAAAGTTCCATGGCCGCCATAGCCAAGGTGGAATCCCTGAGTGTCGGGCTGGAAACCTCCGCGCCCGGCTAGGCCGCCTTGCCTAGTATTTCCTCCCCGGCGTGGATTGTTCGCGCCACCGCGCGGGAAGTCACCATTGGCACCGGATCTTTCCATCGCTCTCTTCACAACGTTGGCGTATGAGACGGCGGCATGTGAAGGTAGATGAAAGTGTGGTGCCCTAGCTTTTCAGATTGTTGTGCCAGTCCTTGCGAATAAGGCCACTAGCCCTTTTGTGGGCCGGTACGACACTTTCGGATCAAGGACCATAGCGAAACGACCCGTATTCGATCAAACTGTATTCAGCTTGGATGGGCAACTTTGGGCCCCCAACGGAGTTTTTGGTTCGAATTTCAAACTCCTATGATCTCACTTGTTAGCGCCGATTTCGGATAGAGTGTCGTTCATCTTCTCCGGCACCAATCGCTGCCATATGTTATCTTGAGAAAGGGCAAAACAAGGAGAACAGGTATTTAACTTGGCCTTCTTGATGGCGTCCCCAATCATCAATGGCGGAGAGATATGCGGTCGCGGCAACGGGCCAGTCCATTGCCCCCCGTGCATCTTCTGGTGAACCATCTTGTCCAGTACTTCCCGTGCCTTTGAACCCTCCGGGACAATTCTCGTCTTGGATCCCGAAGCTTCAATGATTTCCTCTTCCGCATGTTGCAAGTCTGACAGTTGGATGCCAGCCAGTGCCGCTGTTTTGAAGAAGTCCGGCATGTCTATCGACAACACCTCTTCTTCTTCATCACTCTCGGAGTCACTCGTCAACGCCCAAAACCTGAATTGAAGTTGATCCTCCACCCCGTGAATATATGGCCGCCCCGGCGATGAAGTTGCCACCGACAACTGCACCACGCGTGCCATCTGTATTGCCACCAGAAAACGCTCCTCCTCATCCTTCGACTCTGATCGTTGCGCCTTCATCCGAGCCGCCGGCAGGAGAGTCAGTCGGCGGATGCGCAAGCGGTCCCGCCGACCCTCAATGTATATAATATTTCAGACACTATTTAGGCCATAAACAAACAAATATTTTTGAATAATTTTTCCTTAAATAATAATTAGGACCCGCAATTCATATATATAAGAAAAAGGAAAACAATTAGGACCCGTCAAGCGCGGCAGAGCGCATCAAATTAGCTAGTACTAACCAAATGGCAAGGCTTTCTTAACTTGTTAGGATTTTCTTTTTATTTACATCAACAACTGCTGCTCTCTGAACACCCGAAGATCAAAAGCGCAGTGGCGAAGCTAGCGCGGGAAGGATCCGAGTGCCGTTGAGTGCACATGAGTGAGTTTAGATTGTGCACATATGATAAAAATTAGGTGCTAATCATTTTCATTTTTCCTGGTGCCGGTGCACTCGGATAGCTCTACCTAGCTTTACCTTTGGCCAGAAGTCACTAGATCAAATTTCTTATCCACCACTCAAACTTTGCTTTTCTTTTGTTTGTCATTCAAAATATACGCTTCCTATATTATCGGTTTCGTTTTTCGTCTCTTCTATGTCATTTATGTTACATAATTAGATATGATTATGTTCAAGGTTCTAAATTTTTCGTTTTTTTATCATAGTGACTATTTTACTTCTTCATTAAGTAATAATGTTTCCTCGCAAACAAAAATTTAAGTAATAACGTTAGCCCATAGATCTAAAACCGTCAAATTAAATTGATATAACAAAGCTTATGAAATGTAATTAAATCAAAACATGACGTTATAATAGTCATACTGTGTGTCCATGTCTATATATATAATTAGTTAATAAAGGGCTATACTCATAATTAACTTGAAAAAGTGAGATGGTTGAAAGGTTGATAATATTTTTCTCATACGTATAACATAAATGACAAAGAAGGGATGTAAAATATAAATCGAAGGCAAATAAGAAAACTGTACATTTTGAATAGAATAAGAGGGAAAAACATAAGTTTAGATGGCGGATATGGAATTTCCTTAAAACTCTGCACAGGACATCTCTCGGACGCTCTAGAGTCGTTGACGCTATCATCATCTCCCTCACCGATCACTCCCTCGCCACCTCTGCTCTTCTCGTAAACTTGCTTCTTTAACTTCTTGTCATAGTCCTCTGCCAATGCCGCACGACTATTGTTCAGTTTCTTTAGTCACCTCAAGCGACTCGATTCAAGTGGCTTGCCGATCTCTATCCTTTCGTACCTAATTGCAGATGTTAGAGCATAATACTAAGTGTATATGTTATAACACATTCATGTTAATTTAATCACCAAAACTTTTCATACATTGTAATTTTCAATACTCTAATGATCATGAACTTATAAGAACATGTATGTTGTTTTACCTGTGTTGTATGAAGCCACTACAATACTTACATGATATAGAGAGAAAAAAGCATATACAACATTTCTCCCCCACTATGAGCCACAGTCATTCACTAGTGGTTGGCTGTAGTTATCCCTATTTTGTTCGCATAGCAAATTCACAATCTATCTTAGAATTGTTTTTCAACTTCAATGTGCATATTTAATTAGTCTCCAAATCTCATACCTCTTCATGAGCTACAATGGTTTTTGATTTTGTGTGATGTTGACAAAGATATTTCTAGAAATATTATATGTAATAAAATTAACAGGATTTTTCAACTCATGAAAGAAAGTATGACACAAAAAAAGTATGATACAAGTGATGAAGAAGAAGACCTCGACGTAATTAGTATCTTATAAATGATACATGTATATTCTCGTAGCATTGCCTGGTATTTTAGATATATAGTATTTTAGATATCATCACTAACTATTTAAAAAATAAAAAAATTATTATTTATATATGAAATATACATGATTCAAAACTTCAAATATTCAAATAGTATCTTAATTTTGCACTTGCTACTATTAAATATATGTGTTTGTGTGGTTTGATTTTGTTTTTCATTCAAGTTCATGTTGTGTCATTGGAGCTTTATCCTACCTAACTTTTTTTCTTCTTCCTCTCTCGTTCTGCTACTGGTATTAGCAATGGCAAAGCTTTGTAACAGGAGTCCTTTGCATTGTAGCCATTGTTCCTTCTAAAACTAAATATTACCCATTATGTAGTCCTATAACATAAATATATCACATTTGATGTCTAAAGGTATTTATATTGAACAAATGATTCATTATACATAGGAGTTTGCATTAACGTAACATTGGAAATATACGTGTGTATTAAAAACGGGTGGAGCGTTAGCAGGCCTCCCATCCTAGTTCAATATACATGTGTAGTGTTTCAACAATGAATGCACTACTTCAACATACTTTTAAAAAATATTTAACTAATCTAAAAGCTTGTACTAGATTTGAAATTTGATCTCCATATAATGCTCCTCGTATATATGTCTGAACCGTATGGTATTCTCATAGCATTGTCTAGTATTTTAAATATACAATAATTTAGATATCATCATTAACTAATTTCTTTATAAAATTGTCAATTTTATTATTTATATGCGAAATATACATGATTCAAAACTTGAAGTATTCAAATGCTATCTTGATATTTGCACCTACTATTCAAATATGTGTGTTTATGTAATTTGATTTTACTTTTCTTTTAAGTTTATGTTGTGGCTTTAGAGCTTGGTCCTATCTAACTTCTTATTTTTTCTCTCGATCCGCTACTAGTATTAGCAATGCCAAAGCCTTAATGTTAAGAAGACGATTTTATTTACAAAGACTCTGCAGCTCATCACCCAGAAAGTTCTACACGCGGCACTTCCTGAACGCTCTACAGCTCGTTGACGTCATCGTCGTCTTCCTCGCCACCTTGGCTCTTCTCGTACACCTGCTTCATGATCGGGCCGCAGACCTGCTCCACCTCTTTGAGCTTCTCCTCGTAGTCCTCCTTCTCCGCCGCCCGGCCGCCGTCCTGCTCCTCCAGCCACTCGAGCGTCTCGCTCAGCGCGGCCTCCATCTTCTCCCTGTCATCCTCGCTTATCTTACTACCCATTCCGCCATCTTTCACCGTGGACCGCATCCGGTACACGTAGTTCTCGAGGCGGTTGCGCGCGTCGACGCGGTCCCTGACGCGGCGGTCCTCCTCCGCGAACTCCTCGGCCTCGCGCACCATCCGTTCGATCTCCTCCTGGCTGAGCCGCCCCCTCTCGTTGGCGATGGTGATGGACTCGGCCCGGCCCGCCGCCTTGTCTTTGGCAGTCACGTGGAGGATGCCGTTCTCGTCGACCTCGAAGGTGACCTCGATCTGCGGCACGCCACGCGGCGCGGGGGCGATGCCCGTGAGGTCGAACCGTCCCAGCTCGCGGCAGTCCTTGGTGAGGCTCCGCTCGCCCTCGAACACCCTGATGGAGACCGTGGTCTGGTGGTCCTCGTACGTCGTGAACACCTGCGATTTCTTCACCGGGATCCGCGTGTTCCGCGGGATGAGCTTGGTCATCACGCCGCCGGCCGTCTCGATGCCCAGCGTCAGCGGCGTCACGTCCAGCAGCAAGATATCTTTGATCTCTGCGCCGCCTTCGCCGCTGAGGATGCTGCCCTGGACAGCGGCGCCGTACGCGACGGCCTCGTCGGGGTTGATCCCCTTGGTGGGCTCCTTCCCATCAAACATCTCCCTGAGCAGCTCCTGCACCTTGGGGATCCTCGTGCTCCCACCAACGAGCACGATGTCGTCGATGTCGGATTTTTTCAGCTTCGCATCGGCAATGGCCTTCTTCACGGGGCCCAGCGTCTTCCTGAACAGGTCCATGTTGAGCTCCTCGAACTTGGCCCGCGTGAGCGTCTCCGAGAAGTCGACGCCGTCGAAGAGCGCCTCCACTTCGACGCGCACCTGGTGCTGGCTGCTGAGCGCGCGCTTGGCGCGCTCGCACTCGCGGCGCAGCTTCCCCATGGCGCGCGCGTCGCTGGCGATATCCTTCCCGTGCCTCCGCTTCACGAGGCGAACGAAGTGGTCCATGACGCGGCGGTCCAAGTCCTCCCCGCCCAGGTGCGTGTCGCCGCTGGTGGCCAGCACCTCGAACACGCCGCGGTCCAGGCTCAGCACGCTCACGTCGAACGTGCCGCCGCCCAGGTCGTACACCAGTACGTTCCGCATCTCGGAGTCGGATTTCCGGTCCAGCCCGTACGCGATGGCCGCGGCCGTGGGCTCGTTGATGATGCGCGGCACGTGGAGCCCCGCGATGGTGCCGGCATCCTTGGTGGCCTGCCGCTGTGCGTCGTTGAAGTAGGCCGGGACGGTGACCACGGCGCCCGCCACGCGCCGCCCCAGGAACGACTCCGCCGTGTCGCGCATCTTGCCCAGGATCATCGCGCTGATCTCCTCCGGGCTGAACGTCCTCGTCTCCAACCCGCCCTTCATGGGCACCTCCACGTACGGCTTCCCGCCCTTATTCACCACCTTGTATGGGAGGTGTTTCACCTCGCGCTGCACCTCCTCGTCGTCGAACCGCCGCCCGATGAGCCGCTTGATGTCGAAGATGGTGCGGTGCGGGTTCACCGCCGCCTGGTTCTTGGCCGCCTCCCCGACCAGGCGCTCGTCGTCGGTGAAGGCCACCCAGGAGGGAGTGATACGGTTGCCCTGGTCGTTCGCGATGATGTCCACGTGCCCGTTGCGGTACACGCCCACGCACGAGTACGTTGTGCCCAGGTCGATGCCGATCACCGGACCCGACGTCGTCGTCGTCGTCGACTTCCCTTTCCCCTTCCGCGGTGCCTCCGCGCCGTCTGCCAGCCCGCACAGGGACCCTGTCAACACGCACATTGAAAGACGTCATCGTCATGCAAATAACGACGCATCCGCCGATTCAGAGTGTTCAGAGGATGGGCTCTGTTCGTACCTGAACAGAGGAGTGAGAGCAGAACGAGAGCTTGAACAGAGGATTTCGTCATCGTCGCTTGGTTATTCTCTGCCCTTTACTACTACTAGATCGATGGAACGGAGGTTCACTTCTTTCTTGAAGCTAGTACGTGTTTTGGTTTGCCTTTTCGGATCATGCGTGATCCAGCAACTGCAGGCACAGGGATTATATAGGTTCTGGCCGGCGATGGCCGTGGTAGCCGCCAGAGTGTTCTGGCCCGTGCGCGACCTCCACCTCACAGGGCACCGTAAAGACGTTACACGTTTGGAGGCCAATAGCGCGTCGCCACGTAACTTTTTCTTTTTGAAACTGGGTGGTCTCAGTGCGGTAATGTCCTTCCGATGTGGCGAGAACTCTCGGGTCGCAAGTCTGAAGATCTCGCATGGCGGTGGGCTGGCCGACACCGGTAGGGCGGTAGCCATCACAGTACGAAGTTGGTGGTGTCGGTCCTGGAGGCCCAACCAGAGATTCCTGGCTTAGTGGGCTGGAAGAAAATTAACTCTCTTTGTTTTAAAATTGTTATTTTTAATTTATTTTAACTATTAATATTATTTAACATATTATTTTAAACTTGATATTCCTATTAAGGTATGTTTTAATTTTTAATGATAAGACATATCATAATTATATATATAGTATTTTTAAAAAACAATAGAATGAATAGTTAAATATAACTTAAAAAAATTAATAACAAGGAAAATTTAAAAACAGAGAGACTAGTTATAAGAAATAGCGATCCCATGTGTATCATAAATCATGAGACTTTATTATGTTTGAACACATCTGAACAATCCGTTCACATTCAGGCTAAATCTGACACGTTTATAGTACTTCATCCGTTTCATTTTAATTGGCGCTTTGGAATTCGACATGAGAATTAAAAAAAAGTATAAAAGGTGATGCATAGAAAACGAGGAGAAAAGAAATAGAAATAAAGATGTATTGAAAAGAGACAAAATTATATCAGAAAGTGAAAATATTAATTATTTTAAAAGAATTAAAGAGAGCTAAAGTGTCAATTATTTTAGAACGAGTACATATATTTTGATGAGGTAATTTCGTCTCCTTTGGGCGTAAATTAGGTAGCATAATCACAGGCTGTGATAAGAAAACGCAGTCGCGTTCTGTACATGATCGCGATCCAAAGTTTCTTGGAAATTTTAGCCACCAGTTCGACACGTTGATCGAGTTCACCAAGACGGTCACATGCTCCCAGACTTACCCCCTTCACCTCGTCACTGTCGTCCGCATCCCGGCCTGGAAGGTGAACCGCCTCTGCCAACGGTAACGGGCAACCACAAGGCACCCAACGGCATATTCTGCACAAAGTGATCAGCCAGCTGCTTGACGAATTGTTACTCTCTTCGGAGAACAGGTCCATGGAAAGAATGAGGGTTGCTGTTATGCGGTTTTTTTAAATAATATTATTTTAATAAAAAATTATAAAATAGAGGCACGTTTTGTTGAAATTGTAAATACAGAGGTCAATCGGTACAAGAGGCTTATCGGTTGCCCAGAAACCGATTAGGGCTTATCGGTCTTGACGGAACCTTATAGGCTGTTACACCTGGTTTTAAGCACAAAACCAAGTGCTACTCATATGTGTGCCCAGTAACAAGTTTTACACATATCGACAGTAAGTGCATAACAGTATAACCAATATTTTTATTACAACATACGATTATTATATAAAAGATTATCTTTAAAGACTAAAACGACTCTCAAACTAAATAGCAGCGGAAAACACTATAATACCACAGACAATCGACCGGGGGCACGCTCGCCTAGTAGTAGTCTTTTCGATGTAGTCCATCTCTCTATCTTCTGAGCAACAATTTATAGTATATAGCAACAAAGGAAAATAGCAAGGGTGAGCACATGCCGTACTCAGTAAATGAGGAGAAATATGACATGCAAGTTTAATAGAAGAAAGACTAATATAATAATTTATTTGCATAAATGAGCACCTACACCTAGTACAAAACCATCCTATTTACTAG
Source organism: Eleusine indica (assembly GCA_030378355.1). NCBI lineage: Eukaryota > Viridiplantae > Streptophyta > Magnoliopsida > Poales > Poaceae > Eleusine > Eleusine indica. The sequence goes on along the minus strand of CM059498.1, from coordinate 48,602,744 downwards.
GTAAAATGTATCCCCAAATTATCTCATCTATCCAACACTATAGGTTACACCACATGTAGTCAACTATAGGTTAAACCGCCCATAAGAGAACCATACTACAGGTTACACCACATGTAGCAATCCAAGGGTTACGTCATCCAAACCAAACTTGGCTACCCACCAACTCCACCCATCCAATCCCTCTAATCGTGTGAAAGGTCCATGCCGCTCATGACCGTGAGCACGGCTGTTATAACAGTTTGACACTCTGCAGAGGTTGCACAACTTTATCCACAGGTTGGTGATTTTATCACTATGCAATGACTAGAGAGTCTTCAAATTGTCCAATTCACACTACCTTAGGTGTGAAATCAGGAGATCACCACAAGGTCTTTCAAAGAGCTTCCCAGCTCGCAAACAATCCACGCTAAGGTTTCACCGCTGCGGAATTAAAACTGTTCCTATAGAAGCTCCCTCTGGCGTCGTGACTAAGAGTGAACCGTCCATCGCCTGAGTCTGAGAGTAAACCGTCCCGTCCTATTCCCTCGACTGTCCGCAAAACTGGAAAGACAACTTGATACTCAACCAAGCCTACTCATATCAGACCTGTGTTTTGCGCTATTTTTCTGGGTGGCCGCTCCACAAACTACTCTTGTGATCTCAAGCAGGTACCATCACAGTCCCAGAGTACTATACCGAGTACACGTGCATACCCACACCATCCTTGTCATCCTCCTGCTTGGATGACCTAGGTTCTATGTTGCTAAAAAGGATTACCCATCCCTCATGATCATTATGTTAAAGTGAACCATTAGTCAAGATTAACAATAGACACTTCCTTTCCCGACATAGCATTCGCGTGGAGGATCACAGCTCCCCGCGTAGCTTCCGGAATTGAAGCCCGAATCTTCCAAAGACCCCACGTCGAGGAGGTCGAAGAGGGATTCGTCCGAATGCTCGATCACACCGACGAACCCGGTGTCCGCGAGGGCAGGAACTCCGTGGTGGATGGCGAGGTCTTGGAAATACCTCGCGACATTACGCAGGTCCTAGGTAGAAGAGGCTCGCCCCCGAGAAGCTGCCATGGATGTTCGCCAGGGCGAACGCGAAATGCCGGAGGTCGTCCTGGTCGGGAGAGGGGTCCAAGTAACGCTCCAGGTGGTACCGTAGCTGGTCGCTATAGTTGGTCGATGGCGCGGAACAGTCAGTGACCCTCAACCTGTCTGGCTCGAGCTGAACCGTGTGCATTGCCTCGTTGGCGATGGCTGTGGCCACCACGATGGGGTCCGGGAATTACTCGTCGATGAGTTATAACGCCCCATCCTTCATGACAACAAAGTCCAGCATGTCACCCAAGTCCTCCAGCCATCACGAGCACGCTACCTCGACAGTAGGCGCTGGGACCGGAGGCGGCGATGATGTGGGGACGCTGACGCACAACAGCTTCTGATCTCCCGTGGCGATGAACTCCAGGCTCTCGAAGAACATGCTCGTGCTGGGAGCCCAAAAGGCGGAGAAAGTGGCCATCCAAACCGAAAGGTGGTTGTGGAGTGAAACGCGCGGAGTCCCCTTCCTAGTGCGCTAACTATCGGTGTTTAGATCACCAACTAGTAGAATTTGTTCTCGAGGACGCGCGCTTCAAGTTCGGTGATGGCTATGCAAGAGGACACGAGGGTTATACTGGTTCGGAGAAGTCTCCTACGTCCAGTTCTTGAGTTTACTCGTGTTACTTGCACCGGGGTTGACAATGGTGGCGAGAGAGGAGTGAAATCCAAGTCTCAATGTGTGTGTGCGTATCTATGGGGGTATGTTGATTGCCGTCTCAGGAAGAGGATGGGTCCTCCCTTTTATATTTCAAGGGGCCAGGCCCATATTATAGAGGCAGAGAGAGAGAGAGAGAGAGAGAGAGAGAGAGAGAGAGAGAGATAATAACATCTACACATGGGGTTGGCGGCACAATCTTTGATCTTCGTGGGTCCTGTCGTCCTGGTCTTGTGTCAGAGGGCACTGTGTCCAAGCATGCCCTCATTTACCGTCGTTGGGTCGAGCCTCCTCGTTCCTGTAGATGGCGTGTTCTGCCAAATGAGGGTGATGCAGCATGGGCATCATCACATCGCCTAGGCAAAGTTCAATCTACCTGTCTATCATACCGTCCTACATTACCACTGTTTGGAGTGTCATCGGGTGGGCGCAGCGTGGAACGCCTTGCTGCCCTTGCCTTTGTCAGTCGGTGCCAGTGATGATGATGGGAATCAGGTACGCAGAAGGATTTGACTCCTTGACGCTGTGTGTGCATGCTTGGTACGACATTTAAGGTGAGTCAGTTGATAGTTGTTGGCGGCTGCCCTGTTCGACCCTCTCGTCAAGGGTCGAGGCGTCAGGTTGTGCTTATCCCATCCACCTAGACTTGGGATCTGTCCCGTCTTGTCAGGGCAATTGTGTTTCTCCACCCAGTTATTTCTGCTTAGTCGGTGGTTCGCCGGGTCATCCCGTCACAGAGGCGGGAGCCATCTAGTGAGATTTGGTAGGAGCAGGGCTTATTCAGTGGTTCTGGCCCCCACCCGTCGAAATCCCAGCCACGGCAGTGGTGAATCAGTCATCCTTATCTTGGAGGTGATAGGACTGTGCGGGTGGTAGGATTGTCAGACCTGGGGAAGCGAGTCGCATCCAAGCCTTTAAGGGCTGGCTGGCAGCGCTTCGACCCTCGGGGAGTCGAGCGAGTCGGAGGTGGGTGTTGACCCTTGGATGGATCGAGTGGGATGCGGCCGCTCTTCGTCCCTCAACGGGTTGAGCGAGACGCGGCTGACCTTCGACCCTAGGTGAGTCGAGCGAGGTGGGAGCAGTACGATTTCACCTCCAAGACTCGACCAGCGCGGGGGCTCCCCTCATGGGTCCATGCCAATGCTACGTTGATCACGCTCTGGTTGGCCTATCGTGCATCTATAGGCTTAAACGGTGCCAGGTGGCACCTCCGGTTTTTACCCTCGACAGCTTCTACAACCCTTTCACATCAAGACCTTCACCAAGCTCATCATCAAGCTCTTCATCAAGCTCTACCTCAAGTGCCATTCCAAGTTCTACTCCAAGCACGTCGGGTGGTCCAAGCATTGGTGTAGGGGGAACGCCAACAACAATGCTCACTCGATCATCTGAGATGATCAATCTCACGACGACGGCTCTAGCGCCCCCACCTCTTCCACCTCCTCCACCACAAGATCACCTTTGGCATCTTCGTAGAGCTCACCAATAGGATCTCATATTTCAACTTGGTGAATTTTTGAGAAATCTGAATGATAACCTTTGTGAGACTCTCTTAAGCATTTATGATCTTGTGTGTAGGATAAACTCCTTTAGAGTTCTTCGGAGGATTGCACCACATGAAGTAATTGACAAGCTCCTCCAACAAATCACAACTCCTGACAGGGGTTTCTTACTTGAGGAGGTAGTCAACAGAAGGCATGAGCTCTTAATTGAGAAGGCGATAAAGATGACACTCGTGCTCCACTCACAAGTGGAACATGTGCTTGAGCACGTCACTGGCCTCTATGATTCTCCTCACTACTACATCGACCTCGACTATGTGCACATGGAGGTTGGTCATGGACAATGGAGGTATCGTGCTCCCCACTATCCCCTTAAAAGGAGACTTGAGAAAGGGATTGCAAGGATCTCTATCTATGAGGATGGTCTTATCGTTCGACATGATGAGGTTAGTACTAGTCAATCAAGTAATGCTTTGGATACTAACCCATCTTCCTCTAGTGCTTGTCTTATGGCTACCACCAGGCTCAACTACAAGAGTGGAGGTACTCATTGGATACTTGATAGTGGGTGCACTCAACATATGACCGGGAAGCCAACCATGTTCACCACCATTGATGAAGACGAAGACAGTGAGAAGGTGACACTTGGGAATAACTCAAAGGACAGAGTTAGAGGCTCGGGCAAGGTGGCCATCACAAATGACCTCCATCTCTCCAAGGCCTTTCTTATGAAAACCCTTAATTTTAACCTCCTGTCTATTGGTCAACTCTGTGACATGGAATTCACGTGCACATTTGATGAGGATGGTGCAATGATTGAGAATGCAAAGAAAGGGCTAGTATTTCATGGAGTGAGACATGGGAACTTGTATGTCATGGACTTCAGATCAAGCAATATGCCACCATGTAGTTGCCTATTCACTAAGGCATCCAAGGGATGGTTGTGGCACAGAAGATTGGCACATGTTGGAATGAATCAGCTCAAGATTGTTAAGAGGAATCTAGTTGAAGGAATCAAGGATGTGACCTTTCAGAAGGACAAACTATGCAGTGCTTGTCAGTCTAGACAAGTTGCATCTTCACATCCCACCAAGTCCTTCATGTCTACATCTCATCCTCTGGAGCTATTGCACATGGACTTGTTTGGGCCAACACATTACAAGAGTCTGGGAGGCAACCTATTTGGCTTGGTGATTGTTGATGACTTCACAAGATATACTTAGGCCTTCTTTCTTGTGTACAAGTCTCAAGCCAATGATATTTTTAGAAAGTTTGCTAGGAGGGCAAATAATGAATTCAAGGCTAGCATTGTGAAGATAAAGAGTGACAATGGGACTGAGTTCAAGAACATAAAAGTTGAAGAATATTGGGACAAGAAAGGGATCAAGCATGAATTCTCCACTACATATACTCCAGAGCAGAATGGAGTAGTGGAGGGGAAGAACAATGCACTCATCACTCTAGCCCGTGCAATGCTAGATGAGTATGGTACTCATGAGAGGTTTTGGGCAGAGGCAATCAACACAGCTTGCTACACCTCCAACCGTGTCTATCTCCACCGATTATTGAAGACGACACCCTATGAGCTATTGTTGGGACGGAAACCCAATGTTTTCTATTTTTGGGTCTTTGGCTGCACATGCTACATTCTCAAGAAGAGGAGGAAGCCAGGGAAGTTTGAGAGCAGGACGGATGAAGGCATACTTGTTGGATACTCAGAAACTTCTAAAGCATATAGGGTCTACAACTCAGCCACAGTTTGTGTGGAAGAATCCTATGATGTGCAATTTGATGAGTCAAATGGTTCTCAGAAGGGAGATGAGTTTCATGAAGTGAAGATTAAGGATGAGACTATGAGGGAAGCTTTGAGGAACATGCCCATGGGCAAGGTTTTACCCCACGAGGTCAATGATGGTGATATTGATGAGCCCTCTACTCCTCCACCTCAACCTACCTCTTTCTCCGATGTGCAAGAACCAACCCAAGATGCCACCAACACACCTTCTAGCTCCTCCCAAGATTTAGTGCGAGTACTAATTCCAAGTGATGAGGAAACCCCAGTGAGTAGTGAGCCACAAGCCACTTCTCCAAGCTCTTCACAAGAAACCCCCTCATCCACTCCAAGCTCTAGTTCCAAAACAAGAAAACGTGTGAGAGACTCTCCCACTTTCCTAAGAATCCAAGATACTCATATCTCGAGAGAGAAAGCAATCCATGATGCACAAGATACATCACCTAGGCCTCCTCCCACTCAAGAAGAACATTATCCTAGACCCAAAGCCATAAAAAGGACCATTCTCGTGAATTGATCATTGGGAGCCCATCTCAAGGAGTGAGGACAAGGAGAATCAATACAAGCCCAACTATGTGAGTGAAGGAAATGATGAGGAGGCCAATGTTGCTATTAAGAACTTCTCTTTTGTCTTCATGATTGAGCCAACAACAATGGAAGAGGCAATGGATGATCACAAGTGGGTTATTGCTATGCAAGAGGAATTGAACAACTTTCACAGATGCAAAGTATGGAAGTTGGTGGAAAGGCCCAAGAATCATAATATGGTTGGCACCAAGTGGGTCTTCAAGAACAAACAAGATGAGAAAGGGGCCATTGTCAAGAACAAAGCTTGCCTAGTGGCTAAGGGATATTCTCAAGTGGCGGGTATTGACTTTGAAACATTTGCACTAGTGGCTCATCTTGAGGCAATTCAGATCTTGTTTGCTTATGCATCACACAATGGCTTCAAGCTCTATCAAATGGATGTGGAAAGTGCCTTCTTGAATAGATAGATCAATGAGAAAGTCTATGTGGAACAACCTCCAGGGTTTGAGGATCCTAAGCATCAAAGACATGTGTACAAGTTGAAGAAAGCTCTCTATGGTCTCAAGCAAGCTCCAACGGCATGGCATGAGCACTTGAGGAATTTCCTACTCAAGAATGGATTCACCATTGGAAGCATTGATAGCACCTCATTCACAAGGCATGTTGGGAAGGACCTCTTTGTGTGCCAAATCTATGTGGATGATATTATTTATGGGTCAACCATTGAGAAGTTCAATGAAGAGTTTCAGGAGATGATGGCTAGGGAATTCCAAATGTCAATGATTGGAGAGTTGCATGTGTTCCTCGATTTTCATGTCAAACAATTGAGAGAAGGAAACTTTATCTATCAAGAGAAGTACACCAAGGACCTTCTCAAGAGATTCAACATAGAGAATAGCAAGCCCTTACACACACCTATGGCAACAAGCAAACCCTTGATGATGATGTGAAAGGCAAACCGGTGAACCCCAAGCTCTATAGATCTATGATTGCCTCTTTGCTCCATCTCACCGCTTCAAGACCAGACATCATGTTTAGTGTGTGCCTGTGTGCATGCTACCAAGCAAATCCAAAGGAGTCACACTTGAAGGTCGTGAAGAGGATATTGAGATACCTCAAGTACACACCTACCATGGGACTATGATATCCTAGAGCGACAAGCTTTGAGTTACTTGGGTATTCGAATTCGGACTTTGTAGGCTGCAAAGTGAATAGGAAGCGCACATCTGGAGGTTGCCAATTTCTTGGAAGATCTCTAGTATCTTGGAGCTCAAAGAAGCAAAACTCTGTGGCTTTATCCATAGCTGAAGCGGAGTACATGGCATGTTGTGCCCAACTTCTCTATATGCGGCAAATGATCTCCGATTATGGCCTCAACTACACTCAAATGCCACTATATTATGATAGTGAGGTGGTAATCAAGATGGCTCCCAAGACAGGAGATCATGGTCATGCAAAGCACACTCAAGTCAAGCATCATTTCATAAGAGACCATGTTGAGAAGAAGGATATTGAATTGGTGAGCGTGCGAACTCATGAACAATTGGCAGATATCTTCACCAAGCCTCTTGATGAGAAGACCTTCAACAAGCTAAGGGGAGAACTCCATGTTCTCGACCTTTCAAACTTCACGTGACGTATCCTTGAAGCTTGTTCCTTGTAAATATGTATAGTATTTGTTTATTATGTTTTTTTTGTTTGTGGTCTTGTTTTGTGCTTGTTTCTTTTCTTCTTGTAGGTCGACTTCGGACCTCCTTGAGATAGCAATGGACATGGGTTAACCTTGGGGAGGTGGTTCATGGTGTGCCCAAGGCTTTGAAGAATGGTCCATTGTGAGTAAGCTCGAGAAGAGAAAAACTCATCGTTGACACTTTGGTTTGTAGCAGTTCTTTCTCTTTTCTTTAGCATCGCATCATGCATTTATATACTTGTTGCACTTGCATTTCTTGCATTCATGCATTCTTGCATTGTGATACCATACATGCTTCCAAGCATGTGTCTAGGAGGAGTTGCTCATTTACAATGTGAGTATATGACTGTCTAGATGATCAAATAGTGATAATTGTGCTTCATGCCCATTGAGTCATTTTCAATCGAGCTCTGAGACCAAATCTACTCGCGCGGCTCAAAGACAAGTGGCTCATACATTCCCACCACACAAATGACTAACCATTGCATACTTAAGGAAATATTTTGTTGAGTCATGTGTGTATGGGGAGCTACGATGGAACACCATTGTGACCAAGGAGGAGCACCATGAAAGGGGGAGTTTTCTAACTCTTGCCATTTATTATTTGCTCCTTGGTTGCTTGTGTTTTGGTTTGGTTTTGGTGATAGGTGACAAAGAGGGAGAAGAAGAACGAGAAGACATGAAGATCCAAAAGCCAAGTCTAGTAGGGGAGAAGAAGAATGAGAAGAACATGAAGATACAAGGAAGCTACGAGGTGACAAAGAGGAGAACACAAAGAACAAATGAAGATGATGAAGACAATGGTGCATGTTCACTTGAAGTACACATGAAGATCACATCAAGTTGAACATCTACACCAACATGAACATCTACGTCTTTAGTGTGTGTCTACTTCAACAAGATCATCAACCATGACACTAAGACAGGCATAAAATTAACCTCAAGATCGATATCAAGTGCGCTACAAGATTGGGTAGTTCTCCCTCAACACCTAGCACATTCCAAGGGTAGACTACTTCCAAGGTAAGGACCAAGGTAATCCTTTCAATCCTTTCTTTTCATTTGGTTCCTTCTTCCTCGTCCGTTTTAGATCATTATAAGTAGTGGTTGTCATCCATTACCAAAAAGAGGGAGATTGTAAGGATCATGACCATTAAGGTCACCCCGAGATATGAATGTTTTGGTGATGAATAACAAACATGAAATATGACTAATGTCTACACGAGTGTTGTTCGTGTAGGAAACCTTTTCTACCTTGTGATGATTGTTGACGGTGGCCTTGGCGATTGATGAGAATGACCACAAGCATGGAGCTTGATGGAGTCCAAGGGTTGATGAAGATGGATCAAGGCTAAGGACAAGCTATGGAGCAAGTGTTGAGAACACTTGTCTAGTTGTTAGGGCTTTGAGTCCATAGGAAAAACCGGACTATCAAGGGGGTCTAGGTCATTTCTCTTAGGTTATGACTAGTTGGTGATGTGCATGTATGCTTAGGAAAATCACAAGCACTAGGTGGCAGTGGAGAAGCCAAGAAGCTGTTGGAAGAAGCCGAGAAACAAAGTCAAGCGAGGATGAGGAGTTTTAGCTTCTGGACGTAGTGACCAGATCGAGGGGTCAGAGAGATTGGACTGTATGGTCACTAGAGGATTAGAGAGGAGTCTACGAGGAATCCGTCAAGTCTAGAAACCCTAGAGACCGGACAGTACGGTCTGGTGACCGGATGGTCCAGTCCGTAGGGCTGAGGCTCGGGACAAAGAGGAAGCAAACTGGAGCTCTCTGGAATGCACAGAACGTGAAGAGACCAGACGGTCAAGTCAGTATAGGGAGATCGCCTGGACAGTGCAGCCAACGGCTCTAGAAGCCGTTCCAGAGAGACCGGACGATCCGGTCTGGTAGTGATTGGACAGTCTAGTCATTGGTGCCCATTAAGATGATTTCATGGAGCAATGGCTAGTTTGAGGTTGGGAGCCTATATAACTTTGATGCTAGGATCTTTGAGACCTCTCTTGGCCAGTGGAATAGCTAAGAACATTTGGGAAGAGCCAAGAGGAAAAGAGAGGAGCATTAGGAGGAGATATTGCATATCTTGAGAGTGCTAGTAAGAGTAACTAGAGCATCTTGCACATCTAAGGCTAGGGTGTACTTGAGGGTGTGATCTAAGCTGTTACTCTTGGTCTATGGTGAGACCTAGACCGGTTAGGTGTCAGTGATCGAGCCTATCATGATTGGTTGTGAAGGCCGTCACACGTTTGTATATGGTTTGAGCCCGTCGGTGAAAGGGGAATCAATAGTGAGCACCCGTGTCGGCTCGGGGAGTCTGGTAAGTTCTCGAGGGAGGTGAGCTTGTGCCTTGGTGGCAGTGGTGATGCGATCGTGTCTTCACTCCGGGAGTGATCGCGGGCTCGTGGGCGAGAACTCCACATTGGTGGTGGGAGGGACTGGTACTCTGACGGGAGTGGTCCAACGAGGAGTATGGGAAGGCGCCATCCTTCCGAGTCCTCGGAAAAAAATCATGAGTCATCTCTTACTCTACTCCTTACTATGATGCATTACTTTCCGTATTTACATATCATGTTATTTATGCTTGTGTGCTTACTTTGCTCTTGTTGATTATCTTGTGGAATTGCATGTATAGGCTTCTTGCTTGCTAGTTGTGCTTTAGCTTCCGTAATTGATCACTAGCATGTGTAGGAGTTGTATTGGCTTGATTGCTAACCCTTATATGTGTTGTTCTACTTATGCTTGCTTGCTCTAGTTCTCTATCTTGTAGCTTTGCATGAGTAGGCTCCTTTACTAGCTTGTTGTGTGCTTCCACGTTGCTTTATTACTAGCTTACATAGGAGTTGTATTGTCTTGTGTGATCTACTAGCATGCATAGGTTGTTGTTTCTTTCATAGGGTTATTATCTTGCTAGTGCAATCACCACTAGAATTGTGATAGGAGTTGATTGAGTCTTCGGTTTTAGGAATTAGCTAATTTGGTACATAGTGTGAGTTCTCAATTCACCCCCCCCTCTCGGTCACTTGGTCCTTTCACGGCAGACGATGGGGGTGGGGGTGCGTGGCCGGCGGCGGGCGACGGGAGGTGTATTTCTCCGTCCTCCCTCCTCGCGGTAGCGGGCACGGGCGATAGTGGCACCTAGCGGGCCGCGGATGGAGCCACCACCGTCGCCGCTCCTTTGGCTATCGCGCGCTCACGGCACACCAGCAAGGGCGGGCGGCGGATGGCCGAGCTCGGCGACGGCGCTGGTGCTTCTCAGACCTCGACTGTTGGTTGGGTCACTGACTAGTGGGTCCCACTCATAGGAAAAAAATTGAGAGCTTTCCTTTGAGCAGTGCTACTAGAGTTGATGAAAAAAATTGAGATACTAAAAGTGGGTCCTAGCTTTCAAATGTACCACTAGAGATGTTCTAAAGTAGCTTCTGGGTGATAAATGTATTGGAATGAGATAAAAATTAGCATTAGCTAGGTTGAATTAGATTATGGGTTCTTTAAAAACTAATAATATAGTTTATAGAAACTGACATAAAAACTAACATGTCAGGAGGCCCTCTAGTTTGTAGAAACCAGTTTCTTAAAAACTGGCCTTAGACATGAAACGTAGCTGAAGTGCTTTATCCATAAGTGCTTATGGCACAATCTTTAATTGTTCCAACATTAATCATATGGATAACTTTGCCTGCAATAATGAGTAACTTTTTTAGATATTTTCTCGCCTCCGGTTATTTTATTTGTAGGCAAACAAGCTAACCAGCACCCCTTTTGTTGCCATGGATCTCGCATAAATCAAATCAAAGACGGAGAAAGAAGTATTGTCTAGACCAAGAGCTCAGCGAGGCGCCAGGACCCAGCGGCAGCACGGCAGCGTCGTATGGAGGACGTGTGAACCGGTTTTCTATTCGGTTTGATTTGAACTACTTCGTTGCCGAAATTTGGGGGCAGGTCAACGAACCGAAGGGGTCGCCCTGATCACGGTTCACATAACCGGATTAACCGGCCGGCTCGGTGAAAAACCAGTCGGTTAACTAAGAAAACCGACCGGTTAACCGAATTGCTACAGTATCAAGATCGGTTTTCTCCGGCTAACCGGCCGGTTAGCGTGACCGGTCGGGACGGTTTTTTGGTTAACCAGAATAACCGGCCGGTTATCTTTGGTTATGTAAACCATGGCCCCGATCCGCTTTCAGATTGACTTTTGTCATCTGGAGTATAATCAGATTTCTATGCATATATGCCGGTCCGTCAAGAAATATACTCAGCCAAAGGTAATAAGTTACATATAGACATGAGGCAATCACTTGTCACACAAGCACAATATATATAAGGAGATATATAGGTGATAAGTTACATATAGGTGAATTAGTACAAAAGAAGGAGATTTTGCACATACCTGAAGACTATATCAGCTATGAGAATAATAAGGGAAACACCAGTATTAGATTTATAAATTATAAGACAAGATCTTTAGATGATTTGGTTTCTGTTACGACAGAACAAGAAATAGATAATGGTAGAAGACATAGTATCTCAGAATTCATGGAGAAACTTGATATAGACACAGAAATAAGTTACTGAAGACAAATTAAAACAATTAAATACTGAATATAATAGTTCTATGTTACACGAATGGCCAAAAATTAGAGAAAAAGAACTTTACTTTTTTAGAGAACTAGCAAGGTTAAAAAGAATTAAAAAAGATAAAGAAAATTCTACGAGATGCTCAGAGATCAAGAAAGAGGTTAAGAATAAGATAGATATCACTTACAAAGAAAATCAATTAATTACTAAAGAAAAGAATATGGCTCAAGAAAATACTTCACCAATAAGTGAAGAAGAACATTGGAGCATGAATGAGAAATTATTACAACAAAGTTTTGAGGATGAAGAAGAATTAGTAAATAAAATTTATAATGAAGAACAACTTAGAAATGATGTCGAAGATCATAATGATTTTATAGATTCTTTAGATGATATAGGATTGCATAACTTAGAAAATGCTATGGAAGCAATGGATGTAGGGATTAGCAAAACAAAAAGATATGGTGACTGACTCAGTAAAAAGTGAAGGAAAGCAAGAAAGACCCTCTGGATTAGCAGGAACTTGGCCGCCACCAAAAGAAGAATTCCCATATAATTACATCCCAGGTCAATATGCTTACATGGGCTCCAAAAAGAGAAATTTTGAAAAACCAGTAAAATTCCAGAATTACAAGAGTGAAGGAGCAATACTAAATTTATCTGCATATGACCCAATAGATTGGCCAAATGTGCTAAGCGTTTGGAAAGGATTAATAGTTCACAAATACATACAAAATCATCATAATATAGGAAATAGGGTAGAAGATATGATAACATATTTAGAAACATTTTTAGGAGAAGCAGCAAGGGTTCTATGGGAACAATGGGTAGAATCATGTCCAGATAAGTATGAAGAGTTGAAAAGAGCTGGAAGCAATCCATATAATTTTGCAAATATAATATCACATCTTATCATAGCAGAAGATCCAGAATTAGGTAATACTGCTTTGCAAAATGAAAGATTAAGAGAGATAGAAAAATTAACACTAACAAATTGGAAAGGTATAAAGGAATTTTCACAACATTATTTATACAATGCAACCACTGCTAAGCAAGGATTTAATCAAGGAGTAGTAGAAAGGTATTTTAATAAGCTACCAGATCCCTTAGGCAGTATGATATTTGAAGAATATAAAAAAGAAACGCAAGGACAAGTCATTAATATATCTCAAGCCATAACATTTGTGTTCAAACAGTTAAGGAAAATATGTACAAGCATACAAGCTCAAAGATCCATGAAACATTCAGACTATAATTTTTGCAATAATATAGTTCAAATACCTTTAACATATGGAGAAGAAAGACATAGAAGTAAAAAGTTTAGAAAACCTCAGAGAAAGTACAATAATCCTAGAACAAAGAGAAGATATTTTTTAAAAAGATCTGATAATAGGCCACCATTCTTACATAAGAGAAATGTAAGACGATATAATCCTAGGAAGAATTATGATAAGACATGTAGATGCTTTATATGCAATTCACCCGATCATCTAAGTAAAACATGTCCTAATAAAGATTAGAAAAGATACTCTAGTAAAATTGAAGAACAAGAGAAGGTATTTATAGTGGACAGTGTCAACGAAAATATCCTAATATGCGATGATGAAATAAAAGATGATGAGTCTATATACTCCATCATAGAAACAGATTAAATAGAAAATATTGAAACAGAATATGAATCAAGTGATGAGGAATCAGATTTAATAGAAGACTTAGCTCGATTAAAAATTGAAATGATGAATCAAATAGAGTGTGAGCATGACTGGATAAGAGAAAAAGGCGACTGTAATATAAAGTGCACTTTTTGCATATATTACCCAAGTCAAGATAATAGAGCCACATGTACTGTGTGTCTTAAACAAGCATGCCTTGAATGTCTGAAAACAAAGAAGCAAGCTTGGAGATATGAAGTAGAATTTGAACCAGAAGATAAAATTTTATCTAGTAGAGTCCGAATATTACAAAATAGAATAAATAAGTTAGAAGCAGAATTAGAAATATTACAAGCAAAGGTTGAAAACAAAACTGCAAAAGAAGATGAAATTATTGAATGTCAGGAACAAACTTTAACTATAAAAGACAATAAGAATAATAAGATTATTCAATTAAGAGAGGCTTTGATAAGCTTTGAAAATAAATACATAGTAAGATTGCCATTCAAAGAAATATTAGGCATAAGGATCCTAGTAAAAATAAAATTAAGACCAAATATTACATATAAAATACTAGCCTTAGTAGACATAGAATGCACTAAAAATATCATCCATGACAAATATTTTATTAGATGCCCTGAAATAGTACATACTATAGATAATAATAAGGCAGAAGTCTCCACAAATATGTCAGGAATAAGGAAAGTTCATAATCAATTAGCTTATAATATAGAAGCATACATAAACGATACAAAATACATAATAGATGAAATTACAATAAAAGATCTATCTATGATAAATGATGAAATGATAATTGGGCTTAGGTTTTTACAACAATCAGTACAAACAACAATTATACATGAACATGGAATTACATTTATCCCATGACAAGATAATGTTCCATACATTTCCGAAGTTAAAAAGCGCCACGGGACACAACAAGTTTGCAATATTGATATAGATAATTCTACTCCACTCCTAGATATTGCATTACCTAAAGAACACACAAACCTTAAATAGAGCTCAAATATAGAAGAATATTATATAGAAAATTCTAACCTGGAATGCATTGGGTTACAATCATTTGCACCAAATTGGTACAGAGATATAAAGTCTAAAAAAGATATAGAGAAGATAGTACAAAGGCTTGAAGATATTCAAATTATTGGTGAAATACCTATAAAGCATTGGGAGAAAAATGGTATAGTATGCAAGATCAATATAATAAACCCAAACTATATAATCAAAACAGCTCTAATTGAGGACACTCCAAAGGATATAGAAGACTTTAAGATGCATATTGAAGAACTATTAAAACTAAAAGCCATCAGAGAAAGTTGAAGCCCACATAGATGTGCGGCATTTATAGTTAGAAATCATGCTGAAGAAGTAAGAGGAAAGTCCAGAATGGTCATTCATTATAAAAGATTAAATGGCAATACAGTAGAAGATGCTTTCAATATTCCAAATAAACAAGAATTAATTAATAGGATACAAGGTAGTAAATATTTTTCAAAATTTGATTTAAAAGCCAGATTTTGGCAAGTTAAAATGGCAGAAGAATCAATCGAATGGACTGCATTTACATGTCCTCAAGGTCATTTTGAATGGCTTGTTATGCCATTAGGACTAAAAAATGCGCCTGCTTTATTTCAAAGAAAGATGCAAACTAATTTCAATGAAGCTCAAGAATTTATATTGGTATATATAGATCATATACTAATTTTTTCCAAATCTTATAAGGAACATATAGCTCATCTTGAAGTATTCTTTAGAAAAGTAGAACAAAATGGTTTAATATTATCTAAAAAGAAAATGGAAATTTGCAAAGAAAGAATTAATTTTCTTGGTCATGAAATAGGAGAAGGGAAAATATATTTACAAGAACATATTGTAAAGAAAATATTACAATTCCCTGATACCATGAATGATACTAAGGTTTTACAGCAATTTTTAGGAATTGTCAACTATCCAAGAAATTACATAGATAACTTAGCAAAGCTTGCAGGTTCATTATATTCAAAATTAAGAAAAAATGGCCAAAAATATTTTAACTCTGAAGACATAAAGTTAGTAAGAACCATAAAAGAAAAAGTAAAGAATTTAAAACCACTAGAATTACCTCTAAATGATAATTATTTTATTATAGAAACTGATGCCTCTAAGGAAGGTTGGGGTGCAATATTAAAACAAAAAACTAATAAATATTTCTCCAAGACAGAAGAAAAAATATGTCGTTATGCTTCCGGAAGTTATAAATTAAAAACTATGAATAACACTGATAGAGAAATTTTAGTTATAATTTTCGCAATAAACGCATTTCGTTTATACCTTGGATTCAAAGAATTTACCGTACGAACAGATTGCAAAGCAATTTGTAGATATTACAATCAAATTAATAGTAAGAAAAAGCTCGACAAGAAGGTGGATATTATTTGAAGATATCATTACTAAAAATGGTTATAAAGTTCATTTTGAGCATATACACCCGAAGTCGAATACTATACCTTTGGTTCAGATAATAAGCTGAAGGTTTTTCCAGAGAATACTTTTAAATTCAAGCCCAAAAATCATATTTTTGTAGACGAAGTTCAACAATGTCTACTAGATAATTTTTGGTACCATTATAACAATAAGAAAGAAGACAAAGGGTATTATTTGATCATATTAAATAGCCTTTCTGAATACTTTCATATGATCAATGGAATACTACCATCATTAGAATACCCAGAAAATATACAGTCAAAGCCTTTATTTGTAATATTCAATGGAAAGAGGCCAGGAATATATACATCCTTTGAAGAAATAGTGATCCTAAAGAAAGACATGGAAAGAAGAAAGGGATCCCCATCATTTGCAAAATATATGGATGTAGATGAAGCATTGGCCAAAGCTAGAATGGTCATAGGACTAAATTATTATATAGAACCAGGTGCAAAAGATTATATTCAGAATTATAGACTGGTACCAAAAAAATAAGAAAAATTTTGAAAAACCAATAATTACAAAATTGAAAGAACCAGTTGGGTTGAAGGTAAAAGAAGAAGGTAATACTTCTATGAAAATGACATACAAGGAATGTTTAATAAAAGGAGTTGATCCTTTGAATGGAGAATACATTGACTGGAAGTTGGAAGAAAAATTTGAATCGATAGCACCTGAATGGAAAAAAGAGATAAAAGAAGACATTTTGAAAGAACTGAAAAAAGAAATAAATGAAAAGTTTGAAGAAATACAGAAGACATTTGATGATAAAATTACCACTTCATTCTTAGATGAAGACATTATGGATATTGGAGGGCATGGGCAACCTCTAGAACCCGAACAGAATTAACCCACCAAATATAAATAAAGACTTAAAATATAGAGAATTATAATCTCTATATGCGAAAGCGTGGTGTGAATAGTACTGAGAGTGATACTCTCAAATGGGAAGTGTGGTGTAACCCTATAATTAGCTAGACCAATCTAGGCCAATGGTCGCAGCTTATATAACATCATATCGCAAAGCATCAAAGAAAGAAGGTCACAAGACATCAAAAGAATAGTGATCGACATAATTCGTGGCATTGACATGCATGCCAGGGAAAATACCTTGTGTTGCTTCGTACATGTAATAAATCTTTCAAGACTTAGCAAGGAAAGGCAAGAGAATATCATCATGAAAGGAAGACAATGCCAATTGAAGGGTGTTGTATATGACACCTGGTGTCCTTGCTACAGGAAGATGGAAGCTACGTGTGCTAAATAAACAGGAAGGGAGTACCGCTCTTTCTACTATAAAAGGAGGACCTGGGCTTCAGAAGGAAAACACCGATCACTTATCGTCCAGCGTTCTGAGCTCACTCCTCAAGAGCGCCTTCCACCTCCACCACTAAGTAGCAATATTAGTAGTCCACTTGTAAAATAGAGAGCGTGAGTCCACTGTAAAATACCATCTTCAAGGTAATCCTTCCTTGTGTGTTTAAGTGTTTGGGGCTTCCCGAAAGGGAAAACCATATGTAGGCAATGAATTTGAATAGTGTTTCAAAACTTAATTCATATGCAAGGGATTTTCAAAAATGACATTACTTCATTTCCACAAGGCTTCAGAAGGAAGACACCGATCACTCATCGTCCAGCGTTCTGAGCTCACTCCTCAAGAGCGCCTTCCACCTCCACCACTAAGTAGCAATATTAGTAGTCCACTTGTAAAATAGAGAGCGTGAGTCCACTATAAGATACTATCTTCAAGGTAATCCTTCCTTGTGTGTTTAAGTGTTTGGGGGTTCCCGAAAGGGAAAATCATATGTAAGCTATATTTGTGGAAATGAAGTAATATCGTTTTTGAAAATCCCTTCATAGTAGAATGAGTGGTACTCCCTTCCTATTTATTTAGCACACGTAGCTTCCATCTTTCTGTAGCAAGAACACCAGGTGTCATATACAACACCCTTCAATTGGCATTGTCTACCTTTCATGATGATATTCTCTTGCCTTTCCTTGCTAAGTCTTGAAAGATTTATTACATGTACGAAGCAACACAAGGTATTTATCCTGGCATGCATGTCAATGCCACGAATAATGTCGATCACTATTCTTTTGATGTCTTGTGACCTTCTTTCTTTGATGCTTTGCTATATGATGTTATTTATGCTGCGACCATTGGCCTAGATTGGTCTAGCTAATTATAGGGTCACACCACGCTTCCCATTTGAGAGTATCACTCTAAATATTAGTCTCACCACGCTTTCGCATATAGAGATTATAATTCTCTATATTTTAAGTCTTTATTTATATTTGGTGGGTTAATTCTGTTTGGGTTCTGGAGGTTGCCCATGCTCTCCAATATCCATAATGTCTTCATCTAAGAATGAAGTGGTAATGTTATCATCAAATGTCTTCTGTATTTCTTCAAACTTTTCATTTATTTCTTTTTTCAGTTCTTTCAAAATGTCTTCTTTTATCTCTTTTTTCCATTCAGGTGCTATTGATTTAAATTTTTCTTCCAACTTCCAGTCAATGTATTCTCCATCCAAAGGATCAACTCCTTTTATTAAACATTCCTTGTATGTCATTTTCATAGAAGTATTACCTTCTTCTTTTACCTTCAACCCAACTGGTTCTTTCAATTTTGTAATTATTGGTTCTTCAGAATTTTCTTATTTTTTTGTACCAGCCTATAATTCTGAATATAATTTAATGCAGCTGGTTCTATATAATAATTTGGTCCTATGGCCATTCTAGCTTTAGCCAATGCTTCATCTACATCCATATATTTTGCAAATGATGGGGTTCCCTTTCTTCTTTCCATGTCTTTTTTTAGGATTACTATTTCTTCAAAGGATGTATATATTCCTGGCCTCTTTCCATTGAATATTACATATAAAGGCTTTGACTGTATATTTTCTGGGTATTCTGATGATGGTAGCATTCCATTGATCATATGAAAGTATTCAGAAAGGCTATTTAACATGACCAAATAATACCCTTTGTCTTCTTTCTTATTGTTATAATGGTACCAAAAATTATCTAGTAGACATTGTTGAACTTCGTCCACAAAAATATGATTTTTGGGCTTGAATTTAAAAGTATTCTCTGGAAAAACCTTCAGCTTATTATCTAAACCAAAGGTATAGTATTCGACTTCGGGTGTATTCATTGCTCTCTTCATTCCTGCAAAATGGAAGAGCGTGAAAACAAGTCAGGCAACTTGTTATGATATCTTCAAATAATATCTTCAAATAATATCCACCTTCTAGTCGAGCTTTTCTTACTATTAATTTGATTGTAATATCTACAAATTGCTTCGCAATCTGTTCGTACGGTAAATTCTTTGAATCCAAGGTATAAACGAAATGCGTTTATTGCGGAAATTATAGCTAAAATTTCTCTATCAGTGTTATTCATAGTTTTTAATTTATAACTTCCGGAAGCATAACGACATATTTTTTCTTCTGTCTTGGGGGAATATTTATTAGGTTTTTCTTTTAACATTGCACCCTAACCTTCCTTAGAGGCATCAGTTTCTATAATAAAATAATTATCATCTAGAGGTAACTCTAGTGGTTTTAAATTCTTTACTTTTTCTTTTATGGTTCTTACTAACTTTATGTCTTCAGAGGTAAAATATTTTTGGCCATTTTTCCTTAATTTTGAATACAATGGACCTGCAAGCTTTGCTAAGTTATCTATGTAATTTCTTGCATAGTTGACAATTCCTAAAAATTGCTGTAAAACCTTAGTATCATTCATGGTATCAGGGAATTGTAATATTTTCTTTGCAATATGTTCTTGTAAATATATTTTCCCTTCTCCTATTTCATGACCAAGAAAATTAATTCTTTCTTTGCAAATTTCCATTTTCTTTTTAGATAATATTAAACCATTTTGTTCTACTTTTCTAAAGAATACTTCAAGATGAGCTATATGTTCCTTATAAGATTTGGAAAAAATTAGTATATCATCTATATATACCAATATAAATTCTTGAGCTTCATTGAAAATATTTTGCATCTTTCTTTGAAATAAAGCAGGCGCATTTTTTAGTCCTAATGGCATAACAAGCCATTCAAAATGACCTTGAGGACATGTAAATGTTGTCCATTCGATTGATTCTTCTGCCATTTTAACTTGCCAAAATCCGGCTTTTAAATCAAATTTTGAAAAATATTTACTACCTTGTATCCTATTAATTAATTCTTGTTTATTTAGAATATTGAATGCATCTTCTATTGTATTGTCATTTAATCTTTTGTAATTAATGACCATTCCGGACTTTCCTCTTACTTCTTCAGCATGATTTCTAACTATAAATGCCGCAGATCTATGTGGGCTTCTACTTTCTCTTATGGCTTTTAGTTTTAATAGTTCTTCAATATGCATCTTAAAGTCTTCTATATCCTTTGGAGTGGCCTCAATTGGAGCTGTTTTGATTATATAGTTTGGGTTTATTATATTGATCTTGCATACTATACCATTTTTCTCCCAATGCTTTATAGGTATTTCACCAATAATTTGAATATCTTCCAGCCTTTGTACTATCTTCTCTATATCTTTTTTAGACTTTATATCTCTGTACCAATTTGGTGCAAATGATTGTAACCCAATGCATTCTAGGTTAGAATTTTCTATATAATATTCTTCTATATTTGAGCTCAGTTCAAGGTTTGTGTGTTCTTTAGGTAATGCAATATCTAGGAGTGGAGTGGAATTATCTATATCAATATTGCAAACTTGTTGTGTCCCATGGCGCTTTTTAACTTCGGAAATGTATGAAACATTATCTTGTCGTGGGATAAATGTAATTCCATGTTCATGTATAATTGTTGTTTGTACTGATTGTTGTAAAAACCTTAGCCCAATTATCATTTCATCATTTATCATAGATAGATCTCTTATTGTAATTTCATCTATTATGTATTTTGTACCGTTTATGTATGCTTCTATATTATAAACTAATTGATTATGAACTTTTCTTATTCCTGACATATCTGTGGAGACTTCTGCCTTATTATTATCTATAGTATGTACTATTTCAGGGCATCTAATAAAATATTTGTCATGGATGATATTTTTAGTGCATCCTGTGTCTACTAAGGCTAGTATTTTATATGTAATATTTGGTTTTAATTTTATTTTTACTGGGTTCCTTATGCCTAATATTTCTTTGAATGGCAATCTTACTATGTATTTATTTCCAAAGCTTATCAAAGCCTCTCTTAATTGAATAATCTTATTATTCTTATTGTGTTTTATAGTTAAAGTTTGTTCCTGACATTCAATAATTTCATCTTCTTTTGCAGTTTTGTTTTCAACCTTTGCTTGTAATATTTCTAATTCTGCTTCTAACTTATTTATTCTATTTTGTAATATTCGGACTCTACTAGATAAAATTTTATCTTCTGGTTCAAATTCTACTTCATATCTCCAAGCTTGCTTCTTTGTTTTCAGACATTTAAGGCATGCTTGTTTAAGACACACACTACATGTGGCTCTATTATCTTGACTTGGGTAATATATGCAAAAAGTGCACTTTATATTATAGTCTCCTTTTCCTCTTATCAAGTCATGTTCACACTCTATTTGATTCATCATTTCAATTTATAATCCAGCTAAATCTTCTATTAAATCTGATTCCTCATCACTTGATTCATATTCTATTTCAATATTTTCTATTTCATCTGTTTCTATGATGGAGTATATAGACTCATCATCTTTTATTTCATCATCGCATATTAGGATATTTTTGTTGACACTGTCCACTATAAATACCTTCTCTTGTTCTTCATATTTACTAGAGTATCTTTTCTGATCTTTATTAGGACAGGTTTTAATTAGATGATCGGGTGAATTGCATATAAAGCATCTACATGTCTTATCATAATTCTTCCTAGGATTATATCGTCTTACATTTCTCTTATGTAAGATCTGATAATAGGCCACCATTCTTCGTACATGTAATAAATCTTTCAAGACTTAGCAAAGAAAGGCAAGAGAATATCATCATGAAAAGAAGACAATGCCAATTGAAGGGTGTTGTATATGACACCTGGTGTCCTTGCTACAGGAAGATGGAAGCTACGTGTGCTAAATAAACAGGAAGGGAGTACCGCTCATTCTACTATAAAAGGAGGACCTGGGCTTCAGAAGGAAAACACCGATCACTTATCGTCCAGCGTTCTGAGCTCACTCCTCAAGAGCGTCTTCCACCTCCACCACTAAGTAGCAATATTAGTAGTCCACTTGTAAAATAGAGAGGGTGAGTCCACTGTAAGATACCATCTTCAAGGTAATCCTTCCTTATGTGTTTAAGTGTTTGGGGTTCCCGAAAGGGAAAACCATATGTAAGCTATATTTGTGAAAATAAAGTAATGTCGTTTTTGAAAATCCCTTGATATGATCCAATTCTTGCATATGAATTAAGTTTTTATTCTAGGGACCCTATAGAAGAAACCTCTATGGCGTAGTCCTCGGTTTAGCCTAGTTAAGGCGTTAGAGAGGACCCTGTGTTGTTATAGAGAAGTGTTCCCTTCGGGTGGAACTGCCTGGGGAGACGATAAAAACTTCCTGCATATGTTTGTGGCTGGCTTATATAGGGAAAGACTTCGTTACTTCTGAAATAAATTAGCGATAAGTATGGTGAGTACCGAGTCAGATTTTTACAACTGAGAACTTATACCGCCCGGCAGTCTGTTTGGCCTCGCCAGCCGAAAGAACAATCCTAAGAGAAGAAGATTAAGACCAACCATAATTATACTCAAAGTTAATTAATATATTTGAAGTGCTTAGAATAATTTCAAAGAATAGTTTCAAAGCACTAAGTAAGTGCACACTCCACTTGGATAGTGGAATAACACTGTAGAAATTCAGAATTTGAATAGTGTCCTGGATATTAATAAGTAACCATAGCTATTGTTCTAGCGCATATATATATATATATATATATATATATATATATATATATATATATATATATATATATATATATACCAGCAGCTATGAATCACCGATACGCGTAGGACGCCGCCATATCCATATCCGATACAGCCCGATACCATACGGAGATACAGCAATACTCCGATACTCTCTCTAAAAAACCACTGTTTTGGTTTGAAACTCACGTATCGCCGTATCATATCGCCGTACCGATGTCCCGTATCGGTGATTCTTAGACCAGCAGTCTCTCCGAATTCATAGGAGTCAAAATACAATGATTTGCCCTATAATAACAAAAGATAATATACAGACCGACTGATTCAAAGCACCTTGAGGCGAGGGTTCCCTAAGGGAACCCCTTATATTATTCTAAACTTAACAGCATCCTCCCCCTAGTTAATAGCTACTTTGGGTATGCACGAACAAGCCATGCCCAAAAGGCGAAGACTCCAGCGATGAGGGTACAGAAAAGGCAAACCGTGGTGATGAGCATCCACACCTTGCCAAAACATACGACAGGAATAATGATAACGAAGCCGGCAGGAAACGCAATCCATTGCAAGCCGACTGTGACAATAGCTTCCTGCACAGCGTAAGGTGCATGTGGCATGAACAGGCTCATGTACTGCCACACCAACACCACCATTGTCATGTATACACCCCACAACATGATAACTGGGACACGCCACAAGGAGCCAACACGGTAGATAGGGTCTTGATAGAGGCCTAAGACCATAACTGCTGGGAAAGCAACGAAAATAAACGATGAGAAAAAAGCCAGGAGCCAATGGGTACTACGGGTTATGCGGAACTTCAAGTTCCTCTCCCCAACCGTAAATCCAGGTGCCACCAACGGCATCATGATTCCAGTCATATATCCTGCAAAATAAATTGATACTGCTTATTCAATCCCATGAAAAGTATACCAGATTAAATCTTATCGGACTAAGAGCATCTCCAACAATTACCAATTCATACATCCTAAAGCTAAATATTGGGAATATACTAGAAAACTACTCCTCCAACAGTTTCCAATATGTACTCCCTAAAATTACCAACTCCTAAAAAATCCCATCTCGATTTGCCACATTTGGCTCATGTTTAGCAACTCCCAATTCTGAAATCTTTCCATATAGTAATGCCAGGACCCACGAAACAAGTTGATATAGAGAAATTTGGTAATATTTGGCAACCATTTATTGGAAATTGTTGGAGCCCATGATTTTTTTTACTCCTAATATTTTTTTGTACAAACTTCCTAAATCAATGTTTTGGGAGTTATTTTTTACATAACTATTGGAGATGCCTACCCTTCGGGCATATTGTACAGTAGAGTACTATTCTTAAAACAAATACAATAGAGCACATAATCTAAATTGCCTTTTATTAACAGAGGATGGATCACTCTCATAAAAGAAAAACAGAGGATAGATCACATAGGCCCCTCACAGTTTCAAAGGAACCGTTACTCTGCCATATGACAGACAGCAACCTACTTTCAGTTCCAAGTGTATTTCGTCGAAAGCTACAAAATTTGATCAAGATACCCCGTCAGAGTGGATACACTAACCAAAGTATCATTTTAATTGTAAATGATAGACTTCGTTCAGTCATGTTCTGAACCAACTCGACAGAATTGAACAAAAAAAACTGACCATGGTGGCTTACATTTTGTCGAGTGCTGCTTAACGGATGGGGGTGCACCCAATTATGGTATTCATGGATCCCCTTTATTTCAAAAGAATTAAATATTTAGTTCATTTTTTGAAATAGACAAGATCCCATCCTAGACTGATGCTCAATACATGTCAAAGCATTTGTATAAACGCTAGGACGCCGTTGCCCCCTGCGCCCAACACCGGAACCCTAACTTAAACGGCCACCTCCTCCTCTGGCGAAGGCGGGTGTGGCAAGCTGCGCGGTAGGCGTGGATTAGAGATCCACCAAAGATTTGACGTTTGTGGTGGATTTGACGCGTATTGAACAGTCAAATCACGATGAGTTGCATGCCATCAGTAGCGTGCAGAGATGTGCTGATATATGAGCTAAACTTCTAGTAGATGGTAGCGAAGGAGATTAGGAGAAGCATACCTGGCTCGCTTGCCTCCGCGCTGACGAAGGTAACCAGACTCGCCGCCGCGTCGAGGAGCTGAGAGGAAGGCGAAGGAGGCGGAACAGCAGCGACAGCAACCAGCACGGCCTGTATAAATGTTAAGGCAGAGAGACGGGCTGGGCCCAATCTTCAATAGGGTTGGTTAGGCCTGGTCCGGTCCAATGTAAATATCCACCCCACTATAGAACACGGCGGATGTCCTATAAGGCTATAACAAGCCCCTTTCTTAATGAAAAAGTTTTATTTACCTCCCTCAACTATATGAGATATAATAGTTTATCTTCCTTATCAATAAAATCAGGTATCTGATACCTTCAACTTTTATATCCAGTTCAATTTCACTCCATGTCCGGTTTTGAGAGTGGTTTTGACCGAGTCAATTGTCCGAGTCACCATCGAGCATAGTCCCGTATTGAGTCAGCAGATGGGGCCCATCTTTTTTCCTATTTTCTTTCTCTCTCCTCTCCTCACCTTCTTCGCTTCTCCCTCTCCCACGAGAGAACACGGCGGCCCCCACACGTCGATGCCCAACTCCCTGCCGGCGCAAGCAGCCTCACTCTACTCCCAGCCGACACCGGCGCCCTCGTCCTGCTCGCGGCTGGGGAAGCGTCGCGCGAGTGCCATAGGGGCCCGCTCGCTCCCGTCGCCATGCCCAGCTTGATTCTGTCGCAACAGGGGCAGAGCTTCTCGATGGCGACCGAGCCCGAGTATCGTCGAGAGCCACTCGCATGGAAGCGGCGCTAGAGGAGGTCCGTCGGGGGGCGCGGCACGGTGGCACAAGGGCGTGGGAGGGGCTAGGGCAGCCCATCCACCCTCAAGCCTCCGCGAATTCATCGCCATGGAAGATTCCTCTCTTGTCACTCTCTCCGGCCATCGGACCCGCTTCCCCGCCAAGCTTCGCCTGTCGCCCTCCCATCCGCATCAGCGTTGAGGCGAGCGGCGGGCGGCTTGCCGCATCCATCTCACGCAGCCGAGATCTTCGCCCGCCGCTGCGTCGGTTGGATGGAGGCCGAGCGCCGCCTCCTCGTGCGCGCTGTCGTGGCAGGGGACGAGGCCGCGTCCCTCCGCTCCTGGCTCGTCGGGGCTGAGGCCGCCACGCTCCTAGCCCGCGTCGAAGAACAACGACACAGTGGAGCTGCCTGGTGGTGCTTCCACCGGATTAGACTCACTGGGTCAATTGGGGGAAAAAGAGAGAAAATAAAAGAAAAAGGAGAAAAAAAAACAACATGTCAGATTGCATCTGACGTGTAGGACCTACTACGTCACGTCGGACGAAACCGCTTACAATACCACTGAGGAAATCGAAGTGAACCTGATACAAAAGTTGAGAGTATCAGATACCTGATTTTATATGAGGGAGACTAACTACTCCACCATATGTAATTGAGGAAGGTAAATATGACTTTACTCTCTCTTAATCATCGCTGACGTCCAGTCCGACAGATACCTCCCTCCGCCCATCTCCCTCCCATGCCTTTTTTTTTCATTTTCTGTTTTTATTTCTATGACATGTATCGTTCCTCGTATTCATTCCTTCTGTCTCTCTCTCTTTCATGCAGCCGAGGGAGGCGAGAGGCAAGGTGTCTCTCGACTCCGTCTCGCGATTCGCCGGTGATACACCGGAGATCAATGGCGGAAATTTGCTCTCGACAAGAATACACTAACTAACTCTTACTCAAGACAATTTTTATCAGCGAGCTATTAATATCAAAAAAATAAAAAAAATTGACATTTGAAGTGATTTTGGCACCATTCACACACTTGACTGATTTAACGTGCTAGAAATTTATAGCCAGACAAGTACCGAATAGTGAAGATCCTGAATATCCCACCTAGCTTGTCGTCCCTTCATCAATCATAGCATTTGTTTGACGGTATTTTGTTACATGTCCAAGCCGTATACACAAAGGAAACAAAGCTAAAGTCTCCACGCTATCTCATGTACATGTGCAAATATTCAAACTGCTTGCATCTCTTCTCTACTACTTATTAAATAAGCTGCGATGCCCTCCTTACCTAATAAAAATCTTGGTGTTCGCTTTTTTCCTCTTGCACCATCAGGACTCCGTGTCCACCACCTCGGCACCTCCCAACGTTGTCTATGAGACAGTATTTCTCTCCTTCCCATGGCCCCATGTACACCCAATTTGTCACCTCTCACAAAATATGTACATCCGAGATTTACCTCCACGCACTGGAAACTTTTCGCCGTCAAGCAAAACTCTTGATCGTTGAAGAACCCTAGCTCCCAACAAGTCAATCGAATAATGTGCTTCGGACAACCGCGGCATGCACAGCTTGATTGCGGCGCAGGTTGAACATCAAGCCGCAGGTCGGCGAAACGCATGTGCATACCCTGATGGCGATGTCATCGACGTCGAGCCTGACCATCACCCAAACCATCTTATTCATCCAATCAGTGTCTTTGCCGCCTATCAGGCACCCACCGTCACGTGCTGCCGTATGGTCAATGGCCTACATGAGAAGGCGAGGAAGGCTGCGGCATAGCGTGGCGAGGAGGACTGCGGCAGTTGCCTCCAGTGCCTGTATATATCCTTGGTGTTCTCAAGTTTTTTTTTTTTTTTGGAATTGATGATCGTAATAGAGGATGATCGCTAATATACTTGCATGTTTCTTTTGGCCCCTGATCGCACATAGTAGTAAGAATGTATTGTTCCATGTGGCCTCTGACTGCTTGATTGCATTGCCTGGTTGTTGCTTTAATCAAATTATTAAGATCGCTGCAAGATAGTGCAGGATCAAATTTTAGATGACCGGTACCCTGGTTGCATTGCCTATCAAGATTGTAATTAACATCTTTCTCTATTATGGCTGACAATAACATTTGATATTGCAGCCTGCAGGTACTCTCAGTCCTTCTGCTTTTGCCGTGACATCTCTCAGGTCAGGTGGGATCATATAGTTAGTTTTTGTTGTTTCTTGTACTGGCGTAATCATATTGTGCAACTGAGAATAATGTGTTCCTCTTCTGAACTAGAGATAAAATTTCCAATACGTTGCTCATAATTTCTCTTGCTTGAACGATTATCATTAAAAAACTTGCAAACCATCAGGATGGGAGCAATTGGTATTACAAGTAGAAACTAACCAGCTTGTAGTGTTGATCTTATAAGCTTCTCCTTTCCTTCAATATAGTGGGTGGTGGTGTGGCATCACCGTATAACCCATGCAATCTTGGTTATTACCCTGACGCTTTGTCTAGCTGGGTTTTAATTTCCATCATTCTGCACTTTTCTTGGCCGTGCGGCTGGGCCTTGTGCATGTTACGGCAGGTAGAGCAGGGACAAAAAAAACAAGAAGGGAAAGAGATAGGAAGGAAGGATTTCACTTTGATTTAGGTAAGAATTTAACATGACACATCGGTGTCCATCATCACGGCTGCAAGTGATGCATCTCTAACCAATCTAATTCTATGTGTGACGCACAAGGCCCAGCGGTGGTTCATCGTACGTCACACCCACAGGTGATCCATATCTATTCTCCAATTTAATTCTAACTGTATGATATCCATGAAGTGTCGTCCTGATCATATTCAAATTTCTATTGTTTTAGATAGCTGTTATTTCTGGCACTGGCGTAATCAACTTGTGTTGTGAAAATTTTGTCCCCGGTTCTGAACAAGAGATAATATTATATACAGCAAAAGGATGCTCATAATTTCTCTTGCTTCCATGATTATCATTTGTCTTGCAAACCATCAGATTGGAAGCAATTGCAATTACAAGCAGAAATTGACCTGGTAGTCTTATCTTTTGCTGGACTTTCAATGCTGAGCTTCTCTTGCCTGTTTTGTTGCATTGAAGAGGATGAAAACAAATGCTCACCAATAAACATGTATATGATAGCAGCACCATATAATTGCTCATGATCCTTTCCTACGCATCCGCTGTGAATGAATTGGCAAAAAAAACACTAGAGTTAGACACTTAGGATACCTCATCTCTTGGGTGCAGATTTATATGTTTTTTTTTGCCAATTACTGACCTTTTCGGTTCAGTATTTTTTTTTTACTTCAACATTCTAGGGTGAGTGTTGTCAATTATAATCTTATATATGGTGGTGTGTAGGTGTGGCTGGCAGCTTAAATCTTGTGACTCTTAGATACCATTGTTTTGTGTGCAATTTAATCATTTGTTTATTTTCATTGTAGTGCTATGTAGCATTAAAAAAAAGGACCGGAGTTGTTCCATGTTAGCGGATGTAACAAAACACGACAAGTGCCAACACTGATGACTGTGATCAGGGGCGAAGCTTAGTTGGGCCAATAAGGCCCTGACTCCCCCTGCCATCACCAAATCACCATTGAATGAACAGTAAAACACTACTATTCATGCTTTTTTTTTTTGCCAAAGCTAGAAAAACCAAGAATCGAAAGTTCAGAAAGGAAGGATCTTATCAAAAGAAGCAAGATAAGAACAAGAAAACTAACTAATCTTGTTTTGTTAATGATTTTAATGCTAATATGCCTAATACCACTTGTGCTCTCTTTTATAACTTTGACACATCCTATGTGCTCATGAGAAACATGCATGATCGTGTCATTACAAAGTATGTTGGACCACGCAACAAAACGTCAAAGACTTATGTGTGGGTGACCAAAGTTCTTGTGACTAATGTGAAAGGAACTAAGCAAATTTGGGTACCTAAAAATAAAGCTTAATTTGTTTTGTAGGATTACATCTCCGGTGGGTCAAGTTGGGTGATTGATAGTGGATGCACCGATCATATGACCGGAGACAAAAAGATGTTCAAATTATTTGAGTTTATTCATAATAAAAAATAAATACATCACATTTGGTGGTAATGGAATGGGACAAGTGCTAGGTTATGGTAAAGTCTCTCTCACTCCTACGTGTTCGCTTTTTAAGGTTATGCTTGTTGATCACGTTGACTTTAATCTATTGTCCATTTCACAATTTTGTAAAATGGGCTATGATTGTTTGTTCAACGAATGTGATGTGACCGTCTATAAGAGAAGTGATGGCTCGGTTGCTTTCAAGGGTGTGCTTAAAGGAAAGCTTTATGTTGTGGATTTGAAGTGCATGTCACGCGGGAAAACAAGTTGGAGCATCACACCCCGCCAAGAATGTGATGACTACCACAAGACCATTGGAGATATTGCACATGAACCTCTTCGGTCCCGTCTCCTACATAAGCATTGGTGGTAACAAATATGGTCTAGTAATTGTTGATGATTTTTCTCGCTTTAGGTGGGTATTCTTTTTGCATGATAAAAGTGAAGTCAAGAATGTGCTAAAGACATTTATGAAAAGAGCGCAAAATAAATATGAAGTCAAGTTCAAGAAAATAAAAAGTGACAACGGCACCAAATTCAAGAATACTCGAGTTGAGGAGTATCTTGATGAAGAAGTCATCAAGCATGAATTTTTCGCACCCTACTTCCCTCAACAAAATAGGGTGGCCGAATAAAAGAACCGCACGCTGAGATGGCAAGAATAATGCTTGACGAATACAAGACGTCTGATCACTTTTGGGCCAAAGCCGTCAATACCGTAAGTCATGCCTTCAATCGGTTGTATCTCCACCAAATATTGAAGAAAACACCATATGAGCTACTGACCGGTAACAAACCCAATGTCTCTTATTTCCTTGTTTTTGGGAACAAATGTTTTATGATTAACAAGAAACCCATGACTTCATACTTCGCTCCAAAATTTGATGAAGGTTTCTTGCTTGACTATGGATCAAATGTTCATGCCTATCGTGTGTTCAACAAAACCACCAGTTGTGTTGAAATTTCATGTGACGTGACGTTTGATGAATCCAACGGCTCTCAGGGAGCAAGTTGTAAGTGATGATGTAGATGATGAAGCTCCTAGAAATGCAATACAAAGGATGACCATTGGTGATGTGAAACCATAAGAAACAACAAATGTTGAAAATCAACTGAAAGTTGCCTAGAGGGGGGGGGGGGTGAATAGCAATTTAAAAATTTAACGTGAAACCAACACTTAATTGTGAATTAAACAAAGCTTGCTTCTTCCCTTACGGAGGCGAAGCCGACCTTTACAAACTTTTCCAAGACCCACCACAAGTTTGGGAGCTCTAGGGCGACGCCTAGCCATCTAGGAATCTTCAATTCCAAGAGAAACAAAGTATGACGAAAGTTTTGTCCCATGATAGAAGTTCCTCGCTATTAGGTGAAGGACACAATGAAACATGGAATATTATGAGGTACAAAGAAGCTACTTGAATAGAAGGGTTGTTGTTGCCGTGTAGAGCTCAGTTCATGCAAGAGATAGCAAGCAACACAACACACAAGTAGATTGAGCGCAATATGTAAAGAAGAGGTAAATAGCTCCCGAAGAAGTTCTAGATCAAGGAGAAGCTACTAAAGGTTGCACGTAAGAAAGAGCAGGTTTACCCACTAAGGAAAATAAGAACTACTCATGCAACCTATTAGAAGTTAAAGCAAGCTAGAACTTAAACAACAACAAGAACAAGGGAGCACGCGAGAATTTATTTATCGGAGTTCAACCAACTTGCAACCAAGTTGTCAATATCTCCGTTGAGGGATCCACCAAGGACCAGTTCTCTTTCAACCTTTGTACCTCTCCAAGCAATCACTAAGATCAAGCTTGGATGACCAAGCAATCACCAAGATCTAGCCTAGTTCTCCACTAAGCTTGCTTCTTCCCTTGCGGAGGCGAAGCCGACCTTTACAAACTTTCCCAAGACCCACCACAACTTTGGGAGCTCTAGGGCGATGCCTAGCCATCTAGGAATCTTCAATTCCAAGAGTAACAAATGCCTCATGGATGCTTGCTTTGTAACAATGCTCAAGTGCTCGATTTCTCTCACAAAGAGTCTCTCTCTCAACCCAACTCTCACAAAGAGATCAATCCTCATGAAGAGGAGTTTGGGGAGAGTGCTAGAAGGCTTTGAGAATGATATTTTTGTGTGGAAAGTCAGCAGCTAATGAAGGAGGGGAGAGAAGAGCTTTTATACTCATCCCCTCAAAACTAGTCGTTAGAAAGGGATCCTGACACTGACAGAACTTTCGTGATTACCCATGGAACTTTCGTCATTTTAAAAAGAGACAATGCACGGGCTAGGATTCCACTGTGATAGGGCATGACGGAAATTCCATCATAAGAATGACGGGACTTCTGTGACTATCTGGTTGGTAGGTCACTGGACTTTCTACTAACACAACTTTCGATGGAACTTCTATCACTCTCGGGTTGGCAATGTTACTGGAATTTCTAGTGACAGAACTTCCGACGAAACTTCCTTCGTTCTCTGGTTGGCTGTTTTTGGATCATTTTGTGGCTATTGTGTTTTTCTCATCTCACTTGGGATTTTGTTGAGCATTGAGACTTTGCAAGCACCCTTGTGATATCCCTCTTGATAGAGCGGCATGCCTAAACTCAGGATTAAATATAAAAGAAACTCTCTTCAACTTGAGCTTGCATAATTGTGATTCTTGCCACTTAGCTTCATAAGGAACTGCCACATGTATTATTCTTCTAAGCGCCATCACCTAGAGCTTGTGACTTGGAGTATTTGAATCCTTACGATCAGCTTCCATTTGTACTCACAAGTCACTTAAGATCTTCAACATATTGATACTCCAAAGTACATGACTCTTGTTGCTTGGTACATCGAGATTGAGCTTCACCTGCCCTTCATCATTGCTCTGGTCCCTTGGACTAAGCCTTGCTTGCCCTTCTCCTTTACATGGTTCATCGTGACTCGGTCATGCACAATTCTTCACCACTGAGCTAACTCAAGTTACATACAACTTTTTTATTGTCATTAAGCCATTATTTGAAGATCTTCTTTATATTGCTGATCAAGTTCCTTGTAGTTATCCTTTCATCTTGTAATCAACTTGCACCTGATCCTTCTATGTCTTTCACGCATAGACTTGATTGTTTGTGAAACTTCATTGTATTGATGATCAAGCTGCTCATGAGTCCCCATTCATCATGTCATCATTTTGTACTTTATCATACTTTGATTATGTACAAGCTTTGTCTTATGAGACCAAATCATATCATGAACTTCCATGTCTCACATTTTAAATCAATGTACAATCTCAAACATATTCATTTCAGCCATAAAGTGTACATCCAACATTTCAATCCCTGCCTATGCACTTAGAAAGAATCGTTAGACCTTTAATCACATTGTCATTCAATACACCAAAACCAACTAGGGGACTAGATGCATTTTCATCAACCCTCTCCCTCAAGACAAGATCAACCTTATGAAAATGAAGAAATTGAGCATGGAAGTGGTCAAGATCAAGAAGTTGGTGATCATGAACAAGCATCAAGTGATTACTCTCAAAGACATGATCAAGACGTTGATAAAGAAGGTGGTCAAGGAAGCTCACATCCACTACGTCCAAGAGTGCATCGAAATGTACATCGTGATTACCCCGTCGAACAAATTTTTGGAGACATTGATAAGGGGGTAATCACTAGATCTCAAGTTAGTAATTTTTGTGAACACTACTCCTTTGTCTCTTCTATGGAGTAATTTTGGGTAGAACAAGCACTTGAGGACTCAAGATTGGATGATGGTCATGCAAGAAGAATTGAACAACTTCATAAGAAATGAAGTGTGGACATTGGAGAAAAGACCAAGGAACAAAAATATTGTGGGCACTAAATGGGTGTTCCGCAACAAACAAAATGAAGATGGTGTTCTAACAAGAAAGAAGGCAATACTTATGGCAAAGGGGTATTCACAAGTGGAAGGTTTGGATTTTGATGAAACCTATGCTCCCATATCAAGACTTGAATCAATTAGAATATTACTTGCTTTTGCTACTCACCATGATTTTAAGTTATATCAAATGGATGTCAAGAGTACATTCCTAAATGGGCCAATCAAGGAAGAGATGTATGTGGAGCAACCACCAGGCTTTGAAGATCCTAAGTATCCTAACCATGTTTACAAACTCCATAAAGGGCTCTATGGGATTAAGCAATCTCCAAGAGCATGGTATGAATGCCTTAGGGATTTTCTTCTTAGGAAGGAATCTGTCATTGGCAAGGCCAATGCAACCTCTTCACAAAGCATTTTGAAAATGATATATTTATGTGCCAAATATATGTCAATGAAGTCACATTTGGTTCTACTAACCAAACCTTTTGTGATGAATTTAGCAAAATAATGACCAAGAGGTTCAAAATGTCCATGATGGGAGAATTGACATTCTTTTTAGGCTTCCAAGTGAAGCAACTCAAGGAGGGCACCTTCATATGTCAAGAAAAGTACACACAAGATTTGTTGAAGAAGTTTGAATGTACAAGGCAAAGCCTATAAAAACTCCTATGCCAACAAATGGTCACCTCGACCTCAACAAAAAGGATAAGCCCGCTGATCAAAAGGTATATCATTCTATGATAGGCTTTGAAAGTTGCCTAGAGGGGGGGGAGGGTGAATAGGCAACTTTAATAATAATCCTAAAAAAGCACTAATTATTGATCAAATGCCAGGAATGACGGAACTTCCGTCAGAAACGACGGAACTTCCGTCACCACGGAAGTTCTGTCAAATGACAGAACTTCGTCAAACCTTCCTCTAAAACTTATTTAAATGCGAATAACTAAGAGAAAGGAACGCGATACTTGGTAGTAGTGAAACTATAGCAAAGCACACCTAGGGTTCTTTGATGGATAGCTATCAACACAATTAGCAAGTGAAACTAGCACAATGATAGGAATGAAATACACCAGCACAAAGATAAAAGCGGAAATGTAAAGAGAGACACAAGGAATTAACCTGAGATTCGGCAACCACACCAAGTAGTTTCTACGTCCTGGTTGAGGAGCCACACAAAGTGGCCGGGTCTCTCTCAACCCTTTACCCCTCCAAGCAATGACAAAGATCGTGCTTGGATTTCTTTCTCCACTTGATTCTTTTCCTCCAGAGGCGAATCACACCTTCACAAATATCCCCGTCTCACCACAATAAGTTGGGAGCTCAAGGGCAATGCCTAGCCGTCTAGGAGACCAAGTCTCCAAGAGTAACAAGCAAATCAAATCTTGATGGGGAGGAAAAGATGTGCTCGAGCTTTTGAGTGGATGGATTCAATCTTTTTATGGTTGGATCTCTCTTACTTTGTTTGGAATCTCAAGAACAGGTCTAGAAGTGAGTGGGGAGAGCGCTAGCTGAAGAATGAGTGAAATGCCAAAGTGTCCAACCCTTCCCACGGGGGAAAGGGAAGCCTATTTATAGAGCTCTCTCTCAAAAACTAGCCGTTGGAGAGTTTTCTGTGTCTGACGGAACTTTCGTGGGAACCGACGGAACTTCCATCATTTCAAATCTAGCCGTTGCGTGAGCCTAAAATCATAGGAAACAGTCATGACGGAACTTCCGTCAAAGGGGTGGCGGAACTTCCATGACTCTCAGGTTGACGAGGAGAAGACTCAGGCTCACTGATGAAACTTCCGTGATTACCCCACCGAACTTCCAGTGATGGAACTTCCGTGATGGAACCACGGAACTTCCGTAGCTCTCAGGTTGCAACTTTTGGAATCAGGTTTGTATGGAACTTCCGTGAAGGAGCTCACGGAACTTCCGTAGCTCTCGGGTTGCGAGGGTTTGGCAATGACGGAACTTCCATGAGAGGGCTCACGGAACTTTCGTTGTTCTTTGTTTGGCTTTGAGAGATTTGGTTCTCATTGGCTTTTAAGGAATAATTCTTCCACAAATAATTAGTTTGGCTTGAGCACATGAATTCCCTTGTAGTAAGATAAGTTCTAGCCCTCTTAATAGTTCGGCATACCTATGACTCAAATAAAGTAAAAACTACTCCTTGAATTGCTTTGAGTCCATTTTCTTTTTCTCTTTTTTTTTGGGGGGGGGGGGGGGGTAATAGCCATCTTGCATATATTGATTATCTGCACATTTACTTTGTAAACTTGTTAGCACAATTTTAATCTTTTGTCATCATACACCAAAACCCACTGGGGGATCCTAGATGCATCTTCAGGCTCTTTGCTTTATCTTTGTGCATCTAGGCCCGATATCATGCTTAGTGTGTGTATGTGCACACATTTTCAAGCCGCTCCTATGGAGTGCAAAATGGTGGTCATTAAGAGAATTTTGAGATACTTGGTTGACACACCCAACCTAGGGCTTTGGTACCCCAAGGGTTCAAAGTTCAACCTAATAGGCTATTTCGCTATGGATTATGCCGGGGATAAGGTGGATAGGAAGAGCACCTCCGACACATGCGAATTCTTAGGTAGCTCCCTAGTGTCATGGTCATCCAAGAAACAAAATTTCGTTGCTCTATCCACAGCCGAAGCAGAGTATGTAGCAGTCAATAGTTGTTGTGCACAACTATTATGGATGAGATAAACTGTAAGGGACTATGGTTACAACTTGAACTGTGTTCCTCTCCTATCGACAGTGGGAGTGCCATAAAGCTCGCTTATAACCCCATTGAGCACCTGTGCACAAAGCATATAGATATCTGCCACCACTTTTTGAGAGATCATTCTATCATGGGGGGATCGAAGTTAATCATGTGAGAACCAAAGATCAACTAGCCGGTATATTCACCAACCACTAGATGAGAAAAGATTTTTGCTATCTTAGGAGTAAGCTAAAAATATTCTTGACTCTAGCAATGTGTTGTAGATGATATGCACATTTGAATGGTGATTCTTTTATTCTTGCAAAAACCATTGTCTTATGCCATAAACTTATTATTTTTGCTACTGTATTTGATCAAATCTTGTCAAAACATGGTCATTATTATGCAATGATGATTGTTGGCTGACCATATGATGTCAAGATGTCTATCCATTCTCTCCCTTATTTGTCTGGTCATCAGTGTATCGGAACCTCCGATAACAAGGGGCCAGAGAGTACTCAGACAAGAAGCTACTTTCCCAGCCGGAACTTCCAATCTCATGTCAGAACTTCCGATAGGAGTCTGCCATTTGGTTCTGAAGTTTCTTCTAGTCGAAACTTCCGGTACTCCAGCAGAACTTCCGACTATGACTACCTCACGGCATCAGGCCACACCGGAACTTCCTGTCCCATATTGGAACTTCTGGTGAGGGGAGCCAGTATTTAAGCAGAAGCCTGTGCTCTGTTGTGTTGTGTTCAACCCCCCCCCCCCCAACTCATTCTTTTCCTCTCTTATCTTGTCGATCTCCTGGAGGGCTACACTAGGAGCATCAGCCTCACCGTCTCTTTGATGATCCACAGCTTTCCTCTCCCTTGCTCGATCTACATTGAAACCCCTTAGGGTAAGGTATTCTCAAAGTTCTTTTTCTAGATCCTTGCGATAAATCTTATCTAGGTTGTTGTATTTAATGCATTCGTTGGAAAAACCGTATCAACCTTAGCAATCCCTCAACATTGGATCTCCCTAGGACCTTCTTTGTCCAAATAGGTAGCAATTAGGGTTAGGAATGCAATCGCCAAAACTTCCGATCCCATATCGGAACTTTCGGTGGTGAACCCTATCCGAACTTTTGGTGTTCTACCGGAACTTCCGGTTGGGGGTGTGTTCCTTTATCTATCTGGCCATCCCATCGGAACATTCGACTAGGTGACACCGGCCAGTACATAACCCTAACTGCGCTCGCCTATTTTTCTCTCTTCTTAATCTTTTCGTTTCATTTCTTGACAGATGCCTTGAGGTGCTATCAACAAGCACTCCAAGCATACCAACTCCCCTCACACTAATCCTGACTCAAATTATGAAGGTTCCACCAATCTTCACTTTCCAAAGCGTCGAACTGTTTCAAAGTTCTCTTCCTCTTGAAGAGGTGATTTCAATGCAGCTCCTGCTCATGGGAGAGGCAAAGGGAAAGGAAAGGCACTTCCTGCTCCTCCAATTCAGTCATCTGGTGAAGAGGAGGAAGATGATGAACCCACTGAAAGTGATGGTGAAGAGGAAGAATCAGATGTAGGTGGAAAGAACATTGAGTGGTTGCATGTAACTAATGTGAGAAACTTGCAGGGCCACATCACTTACACCATGACCATGCCTTCAGTGTCACCAGTCCCTACCTAAAATATTCCCTACTACAAGTATGAGTTGAACAAATATAGGACCAATTGTCCTTGGCTGAAGCCTAGGGGGGCTAGTGTCACTGATGTGAGATTCTAGGATCGTGTGCAAGCTGAGTGGTACAAAAATGTTTTCAAGCAAAAGAACAAGATTGCACCTATGAAATGGATTGATTAGGAATGGATGGCATGACAAGATGATCCCACATTTGATCTCATTCAGACTAAGTGTTAGAGGAGAAACATGGTGCACATCATGGGCTTAAACCAGAGTTGGAACATGGAGATTGTTGCACAGTTTTATGCCACTCTTTGGATTGAGTTGGATGAGGATAACCATGGTAATTCATACACTTCATTGGACTCTTGAGGGAAACCGCTTCGAAGTCACCTACAATGATTTTGTAGCATATCTTGGCGTTGATGACAGTGACAAGGCGAAGATCAAGTTCGACATTCTCACACCTCAGGATGAGTCTTGCATGGAATTCATGTATGATGCTCGCTATGAGACTACTCGTGGTGTGGTTCTTGGAACACATTTTGGTCTCAATCCATACTATAGGGTGCTTAACAACATGTTCCAAGTCACCCTCACCCCTAAGGTTGGAGATGCATCATCCTTGCTCAGCACTACCAAGACTCTTCTTTGTGCTATGCGTAAGGGAGCTCAGCCCTTCAGTGTGTTTGGTCTACTTTGGGTTGAAATTATTAATAATTCCCTCAG
This sequence comes from Eleusine indica, assembly GCA_030378355.1. Taxonomy (NCBI): domain Eukaryota; kingdom Viridiplantae; phylum Streptophyta; class Magnoliopsida; order Poales; family Poaceae; genus Eleusine; species Eleusine indica. The sequence continues at coordinate 48,563,973 of CM059498.1, read as the reverse complement.
TCACAAGACCAGTCTGCAGTATCCTCCATTTATGATGTTCATGATTGAAAAGGTGATAGGTATTAACTTTTGAAAGGACCAAGTGACCAAGAGGGGGAGGGGGTTGAATTGAGAACTCGCTATATGTATCAAATTCGTAAAAACCTAGAACCGAACACTCAAACAACTCCTATAGCAATTCTAGTGGTGATCACACTAGAAAGATAATATCCCTATGAAAGAAATAACAACCTAGGCATACTAGTAGATCACACAAGGAAATGCAAAGCCTATGCAAGCTAGTGATAAAGATATGCGAAAGCAAACAACAAGCTAGAAAAGGAGCCTACTCATGCAAAGCTACAAGATAGAGAACTATAGCACAAAAGAATGAAGTAGCACAATACATACACGGGTGATCAATCAAGCCAAAGCAAGTCCTATAAATGCTAGTGATCATCACTACTAGTAAGCAAGGAGACTAATGCAAGTCTACAAGATAATCAACAAGAGCAAGGTAAGCACACAAGCATGAATAGCACGGTATGTAAATGCGAAAGGTAATGCATCAAAGTAAGGAGTAGATTAAGAGATGGCTCATGATTTTTTTCTAAGGTCTCGGAAGGATGGCGCCTTCCCCTACTCCTCGTTGGACCACTCCGGCCGGAGTACCGGTCCCTTTCGCCACCAAGTGGAGTTCTCGCACACGAGCCCGCAATCACTCCCGGAGTGAAGACACGGTTGTGCCACCGCTGCCACCAAGGCACAAGCTCGCCTTCCTCGAGAACTTGCTAGACTCCCCGAGCCAACACATGCGCTCACTATCGATGTCCCTTTCACAGGCAGGCTTAAACCATGCATAAACGTGTGACAGAATTCACAACTAATCATGATAGGCTCGATCACCGACAACTAACCGGTCTTGGTCTCACCATAGACCAAGAGTAATGACCTAGATCACACCCTCGAGGACACCCTAACCTTATATGTGTATAGATGCTCAAGTTACTCTCACTAGCACTCTCAAGATATCCAATATCTCCTCCTAGTGCTCCTCTCTTTTCTCTTTGGGTTCCAATTGATGCTCCCAGTAATCCCAATGGCCAAAGGCAGTCTCCAAGACCCCAATAATGAGTTTATATTGGCTTCCAACCTCAAACTAGTCATTGCTCCATGAAACAGCCTTCTGGACGTACTGACCGGACGGTCGGTCACTGTCCAGACCGGATAGTCCGGTCTCCACCGAATGACTCCTCCAGAGTCGTTGCTCTTTGTCCGCAGTTGTCTACATATAGACCGTACATTCTAGTCTACAGACCGTACAGTCTCGTCTATATCGATATTCTTCCAAACAGAGCTATTGCAGCCACTTCCTCGTGTGTCCAGAATTTTCTCCTACATACCATACAGTTTGGTCTGTACAAATTCTGCCCAACAAATTTCCTTGCGATGAACTGTTCTCTATTTTGGAATCCTCTCTCAGGACCGTACAGTCCGGTCTCTCTGACCCCTCTGCCCGGTCTCTATCTCCAGAAGCTGAAACTTCTCGTCCTCGCTTGACTTCGTTTCCTGGCTTCTTCCAACAGCTCCTTGGCTTCTCCACTGCCACCTAGTGCCTGTGGTTTTACTAAGCATCCATGCGCATCACCAACTAGCGTGACCTAAGAGACATGACCTAGACCCCCTTGATAGTCCGGTGTTTTCTATAGCTTCAAAGCCCTAGCAACTAGACAAGTGTTTCAAACACTCGTTCCTAGCTCGTCCTTAGCCTTGATCCATCTCCATCAACCCTTGGACTCCATCAAGCTCATCAAGCTCCTATTGGTCACATTTTATAAGATTTCCAAGGCAACCATCAACAATCATCATAAGGTAGATAAGATTTCCTACACGCACAACACTCGTGTAGACATTAGTCACATTTTATGCTTGTCATTCATCACTCGTGTACCTCAATGGTCATGAACCTTACAACTTCACATATGACAGCAAGCATGCCGGTCTTCACCCAAAGAAGTTTGTTATAATACCTACTCCTCCAGCTTCCCCTCGTGGCATGCCTCCTCCACCTCCACCACAAAGTGGATATGATATTCTTGAGACCTCAGCTTGCCGTGGGACTATCACTCATCCTTGTCCTCACAGCAAGTCCAGCTTTATTGAAAAGGCTCTTAAAGCTATTTTCAACTTGTGCAAGCAGAATAGCATTGATATTTATGAGCAACGCATGGAGGCAAGAAGAACTACAGAAAGTCAGCATAGTTTCAATGTGCGCTTAGCCGAAGTGAACCACATTGAGCCTCCCCAAGCGCCTGTTTTTGCTCCTATTGAGCCTCATCAGTGGGAGGATCCTTGGGCCGCCAATTATCAGGCGACGGCTGTTGTTCAAGGTATGGCCGGAACTAGTGCAGCTGCTGGTGTTGCCGATGATGAAGACGATGGAGAAGACAGCGATGATGACATCGACACTGCTGCCCAAGACTAGTTTCAGGCCCCTCATCTCTCCTCCTCCCTTTTTGGTGATGTGTTGACAAAGGGGGAGAGAAAGAAGAAATAAATTTCTATCAATTTATGTTTTTAGATTTGAGGACTTGTGTAAGAAAATGTTCTTTGTTGAACTATGTGTGCTTGTAATAGCTATAAGACGTTTTTACTATTCTAGCTGGATTTATGTCTTGGAATGGTGTATTGTTTGTTTGTTTGTTCTAGCTGCATATGGAGTGTATCTATCATGTCAAATGCACTTTGCCTCGTTCTCCTTTTATGTGTTGTCTTTATGACCTATATGCAAGGAAAAAGGCTAAATTCACTCATATGTATGTGCATTTGGTTTTAATTGCCATATTTGAGTTTCAAATTCATGCACATTTTAGAGGGAGCTCCCAACTAACACGTTCTGTTAAAGAGCTTAATTAATTATCTTATATAAAATTTATTTGTATTGTCATCAATCACCAAAAAGAGGGAGATTGAAAGTGCATCTGGTCCCCTAAATTTGTTTTGGGTGATTGACATTAATACATTTAAATTTAGACTAATGTCTTCATGAGCATGTGTGTAGTTGTATAATTTTCAATGCATGAAAGACAAGGATGTTGAAGCAAAAAGGGAGAAAAGAATATTATGATGTGTCTCAATTTCAAAAGAAGGAAACTATATTCAAATGATTCACGTCAAGTTTCCTCTTTATTTGTCGAGTATAGGTACACCGTATTATTAAGAGGGATGCAAATCAGTTTTTTATTTTAGTTGAAAAAGCTTAGCTTTCCAATCATCCACAACAGACCTCAACAACCATAAAAATCCCCAACTGGAAGTTCTGAAGGACCATCGGAAGTTCCGACTAGGAACTATCCAAGGTCGATCCTTCCGATTCTTTTATTCAGTCCTAGTCGGAAGTTCTAGTCCACTACTGGAAGTTTCGGTGCTGGCCCATCCAGAGACTTCTGCCTCTCTAGAAGTGGGCTTAGCGAAAGTTCTGATGTTATGTTAGAAGTTCCGGTGCTGGCCCATCCAGAGACTTCAAACTCTCTTGAAGTGGGCTTACCGGAAGTTTCGGTGCGCTACTGGAAGTTCTATGATCTTCTGAATCTAGACCTAACCTAACCAACGGCTCTTTCTTAGAGCTACCATATAAATATCCCTCATACCCCTTCACAAACTCTCTCTTGCACATCGTGAAGAACACCCCCTTTGAGCTACACTCCTCTCACAAACACTCCATTTAAAGCAAACCAAACACCTTGAGCTAGGGTTTGAGTGAGAGCTTGATTACAAGGGATTGAGAGCACCCATTGTACTCTTGAGCATCCTCGACTTTGTCAAAATTGTGATTTGCATTTGTTACTCTTGGAGTCGTGACTCCTAGACGGTTAGAGGTGCCCGTAGAGCTCTCAACTTGTGTGATGATGCCTCGGAAAGTTTGTATTACCCATCCCGAAAGGGATTTGATAGTGAAAAACTTGAGCTTGATCTTGGTGGTCGCTTGAGCGAGAAAAAGGGATGAAAGAGACCCGGTTCTTTGTGAACCTCTCAACGAAGATGTAAAGTCCTTTGTGGGCTTGAACTTCGGATTTAAATCATTATCTCATGTACTTTCTCTATTTACTTGTTGTGTGCCTTTGTATGTTCTAGGGTTCTTACTAGTTTTGTCCTTTTTATTCTCTGATCTAATTTCTTACTTGTCCTAACGCGACTTAAATACCTAGGACTGCTTAGTCTTATTATTTGTTGTGTTTCCTTTCAATTATCTTTGCCTGTGAATTCTTTAGTTTATTTTTCCATAGAGTAATTATTGTTACCGGAAGTTCCGATAGTGCACCGAAAGTTCCTATCGGAAGTTCCGATGTCTGACGATTTTGTTTAGTCATTTTTGTAGAATTTTTTAGGATTATCTATGCACCCCCCTCTAGGCAACTTTCAGCATCAAGTGGGTGTGTAAACTTTGAATCATCTATTAATGGAGTGTTTATGCTTTTCTATATTTCTGTCAATTTTATGGGTTAAAAGTAACTATTGTATTAACCTCTTTATATGCTTGGTGTTGTGTGTTGTGTATAATTGTCACCATATTTGTGCTACATTTATCCATTATCTAATTTTTTAAACTTATATCCTTGACAATAATTTTGATACTATATATAGTGCTTTGTAAATGTAAATATTTTTTTTAGATGAGCTTATATTGGTTTTTTTCAAACACATAACGTGCAATAGTTTTTATTCATAAAAAATTTATTACATGCACTTAAGTTTTGTGCAAGTTATATATAGGTTCTGGCCGGCGATGGTCGTGGTAGCCGTCAGAGTGTTCTAGCCCGTGCGCGACCTCCACCTCACACGGTACTGTAAAGACGTTCTGTTGGTGTTATGAAATGTGAACTTCGATAGCACGAACAGAAAAAGGAGAAAAGTAAGGAATCTCGGAGAATGCAAAGTGAAAAGATGAGTCTCCTTCACATATTCCAAGAACATTCGTACTTCTACAAGTAGACGGGGGTGTTCTATTTATAGGCATGTACTTAGGTCATATGCAAATGATCATTTTACCGCTAATTATCTGCTATATTCTATGAATATTTTGTATGATTTGGTCACAAAGGGTAAAATGGTCATTTGAACTTCTCTTGTACCCTTCCTTGCCTATCACGCCATCGCGGGTCCTCATGCCACGTGTCTCCCTTCGCGCACTATGCTGAGGCTCCTCTCGTGCGTTGCTTTAATTTAACCTTCGAGGACGCGATGGTGAACTTCGATGGGAGTCCTTGCATTCGAGTAGGACTGCCTTCTTCTTGCTCAAAACGGAGGATTCGACTCTCCTGGGGCCTCCGTTGTACACCTGCACTTCGAAGCTAAGATTAACGAATAGGGCTCGTTGGTTAGCCTCGAACTTGTGCACAGCCCGACTTTGATGGGCCTTGATGGGTGGCCCAATAGGTGACCCCCCAACATGTTTCACGTTTGGAGGCCAATAGCACGACATCACATAACTGGGTGGTCTCAGTGTGGTAATGTCCTGCGGCGACAACGTTCGGGTCGCAAGTCCGAAGATCTCCAATGGCGGTGGGCTGGCCGACAGTGGTAGCCATCACAGTACGAAATTGGCGGTGTTGGTCCGAAAGGCCCAACCGAGATTCCTCGCTTCGTGGGTTGGAAGTAAAATAGGATGTGTTCATTTTTTTTAGGATCTAACTTTTAGAGCTATCATATTAATCATTCGAACATTAAATATAATAACTAAATATAAGCTAAATATAAAATTAATTACATAGTTAAATGCTAATTTGCAACATAAATTTATTAAATCTAATTAAGTCATCAATAGGAAATAATTACTATAGCATCACATTATAATTATGGCATAATTAGATTTAATAGATTTATCTCATCATTTAGTGTGTAGGTTATAGACTGGGTTTTACCAGTAATTTATATTTAATATATCTAATTAGTATTCTAATACGATTGTAAAAATTAATGGATAGGAAACAAACACACCCTTAACCACATCATATGTCTGTTGTTAAAGAGAACAGTGATCTGCTGATCTCCATGTGTAGTGTACCATAAATCAAGAGACCTTATTATGGTTGAACACATCTTAACAAATCCGTTGTGGTTGAATCTGGCACGTCTAGTACTCCCTCCGTACTCGAAATAGAGGGCATCCTGCGTTCCAGCGTGTTTGCGAAATAGAGGACGTCCAGCGTTTTGACTTAGGTATTGGACGTTTTTGCCCCCGGTGCAATTAACCGCATGCTATGCTTTGGCTTCCGCGGAACGCAATTAAAACGCGCGTGCTAGTTGCCTCGCTCAACGTTCCTCTCTCAGTCGATTGTGTGCATTTAAATAGACTTACCTGCGCGAGAGCAAAACAGAAGAAAAGCGTCGGCGCAAGAGCAAAACAGGAAAAAAAAAAAAGCGGCAACAAAAACACACCAGGCAACGCGCGGCAACGAAAAAACATCCAGGCAACGCAAAAAAAAATCGCGCGACGCAGCACGCCATGCAAACGTCGTAACAGTGATGCAAGCAAAAAAAATAAAGAACAACCGACTACTGCGCTCGAACCCACAACCTCATGCATTGGGATTGGGTGTGCTAGCTAGTTCAGAGGGAAGAGGCAGTCATTATGAAGCGGCTCTCTTTATATTTAATAAGAGCATAGATGAAAGATTAGACCTAATTTAATTGCTCTTTAGTATTGTAAACTGTATCCTTAACGTCCTCTAAATTAAGTATGGAGGAGTACAGATTTTGACGAGATAATTTCGTCCCCCTTATATCCAATCACAATCATAGAGCTAAATTAGGCAGCACATATCACAGTCTGCAGTCCTTGCAGACTGTGATTAGAAGATGCAGTTACCTTCTGTACATGATGGCGATCCAAAAATTCTTGGATGGCCCCCAGTTCGGCACGTTGAGTTCATCGAGACGGTCACATGCTCCTCAGACCTCCCTCAGTCCCTCCTCGCCTCGTCACTGTCGTCCGCATCCCGCTGGAAGGCGAACTGCCTCTGCCAACGGTAACGGGAAAGGGCAACCACAAGGCAATTCGTTCCCGGGCTCGAACCCATTCGAAGGCGGCGGCGCACTCGTCGCTCCGGCTCGTCCCTTTCCACCTAGCTCCGCCGCAAACCCTAACCCTCTCACTCCGTCCCACCTCCATGGACCGCAGAGAATCCTCCACCATTTCGCCGCCCTCCACCGGCCAGCGCAGGCGCCCGAGGCCGGACGCCGACGCGGAGGAAGCGTCGTCCCCAAAGCGCCACAAGCCTACCCGTGATCGTCCTCACCACTGGGACATGGGTGGTCTGGCGGAGGCCGTGGAGGCGGTGGCGCTTGTCGCTACGGCCTCATCGGCGGCTGGGGGGCCGGGGACGGATGAGGTCGAGGACGGTGAGGAATTAGACCAGGGCGTTGCCTCCGCGGGAGCGGGGAGGGGGCCGGGTGCTGATCCCGGTGACGCGGGGGCAGCATCCGGCGCTCGCGTACCTCGTCCGGTCCGTTCCGATCCCCCGCGCTTTTGTTGCCGTTGTAGATAGGTTATTTTCGTTGCCCTTGTCCCTTGCCAAGTTCGTAATGTGAATTTTGCTCTAGTTTCTGGCTTTGCGATTTATGACGAGTTGGAGCGAAACATATCTTGGGTTCGGTTTAAGAAATGGGTACGATGTGACGGAAGCATGCTTTGTCATTTGGTAAAATTAAGAATTTGTCTTATTTATTATTGCCAGCTCGGAACAGCGTTTTTCATATATTTCAAGCACATTGGGGCTGAAGACTCATTTTTGGAAGTAGGAAGCCGTGTCATCTTGTTATGTCTAAAATAACTTCTAATGGGGGAACCAATGTACCTTATCACCTTTTTAGGGTGTGCTTCTGAGATTTACATAGTAATGAGACTGCTTTGTTGTTTCAAAGAAAATGATCTGAAGTATATACATTTGTGGCCACTTGTAACTATTTGCTATCCAGTCCAGATACCGACAGCGTAACCCTTGACATCTTTGTTAAGTTTGATCATCTAATTGACAAGATTGTTATCGTGCTTTTGGAAAAAAAAAATTTTACTTATTTTGCCCCGCATATAGTGCAGCACAAGGTATTTTTAGTTTTGACAGCACAAGTTTTCAGGTTAGGTATGTCTTAATCATCAGTGTATGTCATGCCAGTTCTCACACAATTTATAACCTGAAAGTGATGAAAAATTGATCCAGAATCCTGTCTGAGCTGCAAAGCTTAGTAACAATCATTATATCTGGAATGTGGTTGTTGTTGTTTCTTGTTTTACTTCCTGACAAATTTGAAATTTCCAGGTTCAAATATCAGAGGATGTATTTGTCGATGATATTTTTGGAGAATCACCTATTGCAGTTCAGAAATTTGTGAGTTCTTATTTCTTTAATTCCTGGTATCCCTGTACTTGGAAGTGCGATTTACATCAAAACTCCATGTTTACTGCTAACTGTCTAGCTTGCCCAGTCAGGTGAAGGTTTAGGTTCTTGATTTGGTTTGCTCAGTAGTAAGTGTTACATTGTGCAGCACAAGGAAGGTGGTTTCCACATCAAGGAGAATGCTCATAATGACAATTGGGATGATGAACAAGGATATTACAGTAAGCTAGTCATTGAATACTTATATCTCCTATTTGTATTACTCTGTTTTTCTACTTAATTTTCTGTGTTGTATTCAAGTATTTTGGCAACTTTATGCAGAATACCGCATTGGGGAAGTGCTATGTGGGCGTTATGAGATTTTGGCAGGACATGGTAAAGGAGTTTTCTCCAATGTTGTTCGGGCAAAGGATCTTAAAGCTGGGAAGGATGACCCTTACGAAGTAGCTATCAAAATTATATGCAGCAATCCTATAACGTAAGCGGAGCACACTCCATTTTTCTCATGTAAAAGAACATCTGACGTTCTAATGTGGCGTTCTGGTTATATACATAGGTACAAGGCTGGAAAGCAAGAAATTTCTATATTAGCAAAATTGGCAAGTGCAAATCCCGAAGACAGACGGCACTGTGTGAGGTTCTTTTCTAGCTTCATGTATAGGAAACATCTCTGCTTGGTTTTCGAATCTCTTCACATGAATCTTCATGAGGTTCTAAAGAAATTTGGTCGTGATATTGGCCTTAAGTTGACTGCTGTAAGGGTATACTCAAAGCAGCTATTCATGGCGTTGAAGCATCTTAAAAAGTGTGGTGTCCTCCACTGTGATATCAAACCAGATAATGTGCTGGTATGCTGTATTGATGAGTATATTTTCCTTTGCGATTTACTGTATGCCCAAATTACCTAGCATAATTCATTTAGTTGTATTTTTCTGTAGGTAAATGGGGCTGCAAATGTTCTAAAGCTGTGCGATTTTGGTAGTGCTTCGTCTGCTGGAATGAATGCAATCACACCATATCTTGTGAGCCGCTTCTACCGAGCACCTGAGATTAGTGAGTTTCTGGTTTTATATTTATGCTGTAGTCCATTTTGCCATATACTCATACTCGTTCACTTGCTGCTGACCTATTAGGCTATTAGAAAAACCTGTCATTTGAATGTTTTCCTCGATGGCAGTCGGATAATATTTGTCATTTTGCTTGCAGTTCTTGGGTTGCCGTATGATCACCCATTGGATATGTGGTCAGTTGGCTGCTGCTTGTATGAACTATACACAGGAGAAGTCCTATTTCCTGGGAAGACGAACAATGATATGCTTCGGCTTCACATGGAATTGAAGGGCCCCTTCCCTAAGAAGATGCTTCGAAAGGTTAGAAAACTGGTCATTTAAATTTCTTCCATGTATTCTGTGGAGGAACAAAATGAACTGTATTAGTGTGTACTCCCTCTCTGTACGCTGGATAGTTTAATTTTGAACTAACTGACATAAAATATAAAAGAATGGAGGGTGTAAAGAACAAATTGTTAATGGTCGCTGGAGAAGTTGACTGTAACTTATCTGTGAACAACCAATTCGGGATCAATACATGAGTGAACAACATCAAAACTTAAAACTGCTTGTGTCAACTGGTCCATTTAATTCTGTAGGTTCAACCTATTGTTGATGAATGATGTGGCTTTTATAATCGTGGCAGTAGCTACAAATAAGGTGAATCAAATAAATATGCTGAAATAAGTGTTCCTAAACATACAGGGAGCCTTTACAAAGCAACACTTTGACCAAGATCTCAATTTTCATGCACAGGAGTCGATGACAAAAGTGGTATGCCACTTCCTTAGACCAAGATGATATTATTTCTACAACTTTCTTGTAGTAAAATTTGACTGTAAAATACTCTTTTACTTGCAGGCTTCGAAGAGATCGATTTCGAGCATCAAAGAGGAGAGTGAGGACCCAAAATTGCTGTCCGATTTCAAAAATCTCCTGGAAACGATATTTGTGCTAGATCCAGAAAAGAGGCTTAAGGTGTCAGAGGCACTTAGCCATCCATTTATATCTGGCAAGTGAGATTTGAATAAACTATGTTTCGTACTTCAAAATTGAATTGGGTTCAGCTTGTCTATCACATCAGTATTTCTTCCCATGGCAACAAGAGATTCATTGTCACACCCGGTTTTTAAGACAAAACCAGATGCTTAGTATATGTGTGCCCAGGACAAATTTCACACATATCGACAGCAAAAGTAAATAATAGTACAACTAATGTCATTATTATAAGGTATGATTATTACATAAATAATTGTCTTCAAAGACTAACACGACTCCCTCAAATAATAGCAACAGAAAACATCATAACACCATAGGCAATTGATCGGGGGCACGCTCGCCTGGTAGTAGTCTTCGTCAATGTAGTCCATCTCTCCATCTTCTAAGCAGCAGTTTATAGTATAGCAACAAAGAGAAATAGCAAGGGTGAGCACATGCCGTACTCAGCAAGTGAGAGAAAATATGATATGCAAGCTTAATAGAAGAAAGGTTAACATAATGGTTCATTTGCATAAATGAGCACTACATCTAAGACCATTTCAAAAGCACTCCTATTTACTAGGTGAAAAGTTCTTCCAAATTATCTCATCTATCCAACACTACAGGTTACACCGCCTGTAGCCAACCATGGGTTAAACCGCCCATAAGAAACCACACTACAGGTTACATCGCTTGTAGTCCACCATGGGTTAAACCGCCCATAAGAAACCACACTACAGGTTACACCGCCTGTAGCAAACCAAGGGTTACACCGCCCAAATCAAAATTGGCTACCCACCAAGTTCACCCATAAACAACCCTCCTAAATGTGTGAGGATCCAGGCCGCTCATGACCGTGAGCACGATTGTTATAACAGTTTGACACTCTGTAGAGGTTGCACAACTTTACCCATAAGTTGGTGATTCCGTCACCCGTCGGTGACTAAAGTCTATATGTTGCCCAAACCACACTACCGTAGGTGTGAGGCCAATAGATCACCACAAGGTCTTTCAAAGAGCTTCCCAGCTTGCAAACAATCCACGTTAAGATTTCACCGCTGCGGCATTAAACCGTTCCTACAGAAGCCCCCTCTGACGCCGTGGCTAGGAGTGAACCGTCCATCGCCTGAGTTCAGAGTAAACCATCCCGTCCTCATCCCTTGACTGCCCGCAAAACTGGGAAAACATCTTGATACTCAACCAAGCCTATCCATATCAGACCTGTGCTTTGCGATGTTTTCCTGGGTGACTGCTCTACAAACTAACTCTTGTGATTCCAAGTAGGTACCATCACAATCTCACAGTACTGTACCGAGTACACGTGCGTATCCGCACCATCCTTGTCATCCTTTTGCTTGGATCACCTAGGTTCCGTATTGCTAAAAAGGATTACCCATCCCTCATGATCCTTATATTAAAGTGAATCATTAATCAAGATTAATATTAGACCCTTCTATTCCTAACATAACAAACTAAGCATGATGTACCCATACTAATAAACTACACCTAAAACCTAGGCGACAAGTAATAATATGGAACAGGGTAATGACATATGAGATTCAATATTAACAAGTATGCATATAGATAGAGAGGAATATAAAACATAGGTTCAATATGTATCAAGGACACTTGCCTGATTTCCCTTACTGCTGCTCAAAGTCTTCGGGACGGAGATCTTGGAAATTCTCTAATTGCGGATCGTCTACTCAACGTCACACCGAAAAAACAAGCATACAAACAAACTAAGAAACAACACATCACACAGTATCAAATGGCAATGAAAACAATACTATGAAAAAGTATGCGTTGCTACGATCGCATGAGCGCAAGAATTGCCTCAATCCGAATTACGAGTAAAAAGTTATTAATGCTTGAAGTTCTAGGATTAAAATAGTAAAATCAGTAAATTACTGTAAGATAGTACAAAAATATTCATCACTACGATCGCATTGGTGTCAGAATTTCTCAGTTCTGAGCTACGGTTGAAAAGTTATGGCGATTTAAAGTTTCAGGGGCCAAAACATAAAAATAGGTAAAGTTTAGGGGCCTCAAAGTATAAGTGCTAAACTGTAAAATATACGTATAAATATAATTTATGAAAAATTAAAGACTGAAATGTAATTTATAAAAAGTATAAGGACTAAGTTGTAACGTCGCGCTGCCGCGAACTCCGACCTCCCCGCGCCTGCGCGATCTCCTCGATGAGCTGCCACGGCCCCATCGTGTTCCCCGCTCCGTTCCCCGCCGCCTCTCGAGCACCGGCGAGCCACCTCGGTGGGTCAACCCCGGTCCACGAGCCTCGTGGACCTGGTCCACGGAGATTGATTTGCTTTTATTTATTTATTTATTTATTTTTCATTAGTAGTAAGTGATGACTTTATGTATACGCCCCTCAAGTTTGTTAAAATTAGATTTTTTAAACCTAATTTTCTACAAAACCTATAGTTAATTATATTTAGGCCCCTGACTTCGTAAATAATTATTTTTAACACTGTATTTTTATAGAAAAGCCCCTAAACTTTTTCTAAATAATATTTTAGTCCTAACTTTTTACAACTTAGTCCTTATACTTTTTATAGATTACATTTTAGACCCTAAATTTTTCATAAATTATATTTTATATGTATATTTTATAGTTTAGCCCTTATACTTTTTAAAAATTACTTTGAGACCCCTAAACTTGCCTATTTTTATGTTTTGGCCCCTAAAACTTTAAATCGTCATAACTTTTCAACCCTAGGTCGGAACTGAGAAATTCTGGCACCAATACGATCGTAGTGATAAATATTTTCGTACTGTCTTATAGTAATTTATTGATTTTACTATTTTAACCCTAGAACTTTAAACATTAATAACTTTTTACTCGTAACTCGAATTGAGGCGATTCTTGCGCTGATGCGATCGTAGCAACGCATACTTTTTCATAGTATTGTTTTCATTGCCATTTGGTACTGTGTGGTGTGTTGTTTCTTAGTTTTTTTGTATGCTTGTCTTTCCGGTGTGACGTTGAGTAGACAATCCGCAGTTAGAGAACTTCCAAGATCTCCATCACGAAGACTTTGAGCAGCAGCAAGGGGAACCAGGCAAGTGTCCTTGATGCATATTGAACCTATATTTTATACTCCTCTCTATCTATATGCATGCTTGTTAATATTGAATCCTATGTGTTATTACCCTGTTACATATTATTCCATGTCGCCTGGGTTTTGGGTGTAGTTTATTAGTATGGGTACGTCATGCTTTGTTTGCTATGTCGGGAATGGAAGGGTCTAATGTTAATCTTAACTAATGGTTCACTTTAATATAATGATCATGAGGGATGGATAATCCTTTTTAGCAATATGGAACCTAGGTGATCCAAGCAGGAGGATGACAAGGATGGTGCGGGTATGCACGTGTACTCGGTACAGTACTGTGGGATTGTGGTGGTACCTGCTTGGGATCACAAGAGTTATTTTATGGAGCGACCACCCAAGAAAACAGAGAAAAGCATAGGTCTGATATGGGTAGGCTTGGTTGAGTATCAAGATGTGTTCCCAGTTTTGCGGGCAGTCGAGGGATGAGGACGGGATGGTTTACTCTCGGACTCAGGCGATGGACAGTTCACTCCTAGCCACGGCGCCAGAGGGGGCTTCTATAGGAACGGTTTAATTCCGCAGTGGTGAAACCTTAGCGTGGATTGTTTGCAAGCTGGGAAGCTCTTTGAAAGACCTTGTGATGATCTCTTGGCCTCATACCTACGCTAGTGTGGTTTGGGCAACATGAAGACTTTAATCACCGACGGGTGATGAAATCACCAACCTGTAGGTAAAGTTGTGCAACCTCTACAGAGTGTCAAATTGTTATAATCGCCGTGCTCACGGTCATGAGCGGTCTGGATCCTCATACATTTAAGAGGGTTGTTTATGGGTGAACTTGGTGGGTAGCCAAGTTTGGTTTGGGCGGTGTAACCCTTGGTTTGCTATAGGCGGTGTAACCTGTAGTGTGGTTTCTTATGGGCGGTTTAACCCATGGTGGACTACAGGCGGTGTAACCTGTAGTGTGGTTTCTTATGGGCGGTTTAACCCATGGTTGGCTACAGGCGGTGTAACCTGTAGTGTTGGATAGATGAGATAACTTGGGAAAACTTTTCACCTAGTAAATAGGAGTGCTTTTCAAATGGTATTAGGTGTAGTGCTTATTTATGCAAATGAATCATTATGTTAGACTTTGTTCTATTAAGATTGCATGTCATATTTTCCTCCACTTGCTGAGTACGGCATGTGCTCACCCTTGCTATTTTTCTTTGTTGCTATACTATAAACTGCTGCTCAGAAGATGGAGAGATGGACTACATTGACGAAGACTACTACTAGGCGAGCGTGCCCTAGGTCGATTGCCTGTAGCGTTATGGTGTTTTCCGTTGCTTTTATTTGAGAGAGTCGTGTTAGTCTTTGAAGACAATTATTTATGTAATAATTGTACGTTGTAATAATGACATTGGTTGTATTGTTATTCACTTTTACTATCGATATGTGTGAAACTTGTCCTGGGCACACATATACTAAGCATCTGGTTTTGTCTTAAAAACCGGGTATGACAGAAGTGGTATCAGAGCCGCGTCGACCGTAGGACGCAAGCCTAGATAGAGTGGTCATGTCCTAAGCTATATTATACAAACTAAAACTATTTTTGAAACTCTTTGGCTTAAAATTATAGTCTTGTTTAGATTCAACTTTGTTATTGGTCTTGTTTTTACCATGCAATTTATAAAACCCTTTTTAGTAATTCGTCTCTCCTATTTCAAAACTGTATAGATAGCCCGTATCAAGAAGACTTCTCATAGGTGTGATCACAACCCACGTGTCTAGCCTTTACCAGAGCTCATTCCTCTTGGATATGAAGAAGAGTTTGGGATAGAAGAGGCTGAACAAGAGATGGTGCCACCACCGAGTCCACCACCTTATCGTGACACTCGACTCTTCAAGGATGCAGGAAATAATGCAGGAAGGTTACCTCACATGCTTTGGAAGATGCTATAACAGTTGGGTTACAAGAACGAACCAAAGTATTGTGGTACCCAAGTGACCTATGAAGGTTCTGAGCCTGCATGGAAGGTTCAAGTTCACATATTTGCTTCGAGACCGCTCCGAGGAACTTTTGAGGTGGAAAGGATTCATGAGGCCATTGCTCCACAGAAGTCTTTCTCCCCTAGGATCCGTGATGCCGGTTGCCAAGCTTGCATGGTCAATCGCTCTCGTTATCGTCAGTATTTTGAAGATACAAGGTATGCTTACTTCCCTCGGCGTGCAAGTGGATCTACCTACATTCACGCGAAGCCTGTATCTGGACAAGGACACGAGAAGTTTAAGAAGAAAATCACTCTTACCACGGTGATTTCCAGGGACTTGGATTCAACCACGAAGGAACTAGGGTTTTGGCAGAAGAAATATGAGGATGCAATAAAGACAGTTCGCCAGCTCAAGCGACGTTTGCCTGATGACTTGGACTTACCTTCAGAAGAAGACCTAAAGGACGCGACTCCTTCTTCATCACCTCGTAAAATGGCTAGTCGTGCCCCACCAGCTTACGTCATTCCCAACCTTGACGAGGATTAGGAGGTCTATTCCTTACTGGCTTCATAGGTGTCAATTAGTGTTATCGAGTCAAATAAATGTAATGGTTTCACGAGAGAGTCTTAGCGTTTACACGTTTTTCTGTTTGGTTTGCTAGTTTGATCTGGTGTGATGAGTGTGATCCGGATTTTTTGTAATGAGTGCTAATGTGATGCAAGGCATGTCTTGCAACCACATCCTTATACTATACTTTTTTTATTTTTTATTTTAGCAAAGATTAGTTGATTTGGGGTATCTCTTTATCTACCTCTTTTGTTTCGCACCTCTTCTCTGCTTTACCGTAGCATATCCTTGCACTCTACCTATATCTTCTACCCGTTTTTGCTTACCACATCCCGATTTACATCAGATGGCAAGGGGTGAAAACTGTAATAACAACAACGAAGAACAGGAGTAGTCACCCCCACAATTCTCTATGGAACAACTCATGGCTATGCAGACACTGCTTCTCCAGACCATGCACTAGACCTTGGTGCAGCAACAGAACAACAATGTCACAGGAGCTGCTCTCCAGCCTAGAGACAAGCTTGGAGATTTTCAACGGACCAAGCCTCCAACTTTCTCTCACTCTGTGGAGCCCATGGATGCAGACAATTGGCTAAAGACTATTGACAAAAAGCTTCAAGTCGCTCAATACAACAACAGGGAGAAGGTGTTGTTTGTTGTACACCAGCTTGTTGGGCCCGCTGCTGATTAGTGGGATGCTTATGTTGCAGCCCATGAGGAGCCTATGCACTTGAGGCTCGTAGCTATACGAACTTTTAAGAGATGGTGGATAAAGCTCTAGTACTAAAGAACAAAAGGTCGAAGATGGATAGCAAGCGCAAGCTAGAGCATCAAGGTCAGCAATGGGGCAGCAACACTAGGCCTCGCATTGGATCATCTTCTGGTGGACCTGTATTCCGCTCTGGACAGCAAAGTGGACAGTAAAGGACTCAACCTACCAGTCAAGGATTCTTTATCTCTCAACGTCAGTTTCAACGTTCCAACTCTCAGACGCCTCCTGTGCCAACCACTAGTAGGAGCTGCTACAGATGTGGGGAAAAGGTCACTTTGCAAACCAATGCTCCAACTCACAGACGCGCCAACCTCCGACCCAAGATGTTGCCCCAACACCCAACTGCAATGGTAGCTCTGCCTCGACAGCAGTGAAGCAGAACTATGCTAGAGGTCGAGTCAACCAGGTTGCTCTTGAAGATGCTCAGGAATCTCCAGACGTTGTTCTTGGTATGTTACTCGTCAAATCATACCCTGCTATCGTTTTGTTTGATTCTGGAGCACCACATTCATTCATATTATCCAAGTATGTGGCCAAGTACAACATACCCATCACCCTGCTCAGAGATAAGATGATAGTTAGATCACCTGGTGGGGAATTGAAAGCAGAACATGAATGTCATAAATTAAGTGTTAGCATAAGGGGGGTAGAGTTTACTACGAGTTTCGTCATTTTGGATTCCAAGGGTATAGATGTCATGCTCGGAATGGATTGGTTAACCAAGCACAAGGAAATCATAGATTGTGCTAAAAAGGCGGTCAAGTTGACACATCCCAATAGAGCGGAGGTGGAATATGTGGTAAAAGCATTTCCACACGACAAGGAAAGGTTGGACAAGGATGCACCCGACGAAGTGAGAGTCTAGTTTCCTTCTTTCTTTCTGATCCTATCCGAATCTCAGGACGAGATTTCTTTTAAGGGGGGTAGATTTATAACACCCTGATTTTCAAATTTTTGAATATTTGAAATTTTTTCTCAAACTTATTAGCTTGTTAACATTTTATTTCAAAAAAGAATTATTTTCTAAAGAAAATAATCAAATATAGTTATTATAAAAAATCTATGTGTTGCATTCATGCTGGTTAAGTGCATTAGGTTTTTGTTGTATGAAAAAGAATTTAAAATCCATTTTCAATTCGAGTTTGCTTTGGTTTAGAAAATAGAAATTAGATTAGGGAAAGAGAAAGAAGAAAAGAAAAGAAAAGCCATACCCTAGCCTTTGGGCCAAAACCCTCCCCCTCGACCCAGCTTCCCTCTCCCCTTCTCCCCTTCTCCCTCGGCTTGGGCCGGTTTTACTCTGTGGTCCAGCTCCCTTTTCTTCCCTCCCCTCCCCTCTCTCTCTCTCCTAGGCCGGCTTGGCCCAGCGCACCCCGCCAGCCCGCCCGCGTCACGCGCTGGCCCACCCCACGCCTCGGCCCACTCCCGCGCCCTCGCCCGTGTGCTCGAACCCTAGCGTGCCGCCCAGCCGCCGCTGCCGCCTCTTGGCGTGCGCGCCATGCTGCCCTAAGGCACCACGCCCTATAAAAGGGCGTTCCGCATCTCGCGTCGCTCTTCGGTCCCCTGGGCGCCGCCTTTCCCCTCCTCCTACCACCGCACTCCCTCGCCGCCATCGGCCTCACAGCCGACGCAGCCCGCCGTCGGAAGCCGCCATGACGCCACGAACTCCAGCCTCCCCGCGCCCGCGTGACCTCCC
Organism: Eleusine indica; assembly: GCA_030378355.1. Taxonomy (NCBI): domain Eukaryota; kingdom Viridiplantae; phylum Streptophyta; class Magnoliopsida; order Poales; family Poaceae; genus Eleusine; species Eleusine indica. The sequence continues at coordinate 48,545,485 of CM059498.1, read as the reverse complement.
CGGTGAGCTGCCCCAGCCCCACTGCGTTCCCCGCTCCGTTCCCCGCCGCCCCTCGAGCGCCGGCGAGCCACCTCGGCGAGCTCTGGCCGCCTCCAATGGCCACCGCCGCCACTAGTCCACCATGGACCATGGACCATGGGGTCAACCCCGGTCCACGAGCCCCGTGGACCTGGTCCACGGATATTATTAGAATTTTCACTAATTGAGCAGCAGTTTAACACGAATGTTAAAAATGCTCACATCCACTTTGCGCGTTTGAAGATACGAAGATAGTGCGGATATGACATTAATGGCGCAGAATCGAACAAACGTTTAAAATGTTATCATACTGCTATGTGCTAACTGATTATTAGGACGCCATCACTCATGCTACCTAGTAGACTAAAGATATAGTCAACCCTACTAAAACCTTTTAATAATATGAACTTTATTATTTTGATTTAAAAAACAGCAAGCAGGATACGAATATCAAGTAGGCTTGTATTTCTCAGATATCACCAGGTTAGCTATGAACTGAAAGCAAGATTGAACACGAATTTACGCTAATATGAGGAAATTCTTGAGATAGAATTTACATAAGGAGACGAGTCTCTCTGAGTTGTATTCATTCAAAATGAGTGATAACCATATACACCACGATAACTAAGTCCATCATCTCTGCTTTCCTTCGAGTATTTTGATCATGAATGTAATACCCTGATTTTCAAATTTTTGAATATTTTAAAATTTTTTTAAAACTTATTAGCATGTTAACATTTTATTTCGAAAAAGAATTATTTTCTAAAGAAAACAATCAAATATAGGTTATTTTCAAAAATTTGTGTGTTGCATTCATGCTGGTTAAGTGCATTAGGTTTTTGTTGTATGAAAAAGAATTTAAAATCTGTTTTGAATTCGAGTTTGTTTTGGTTTAGAAAATAGAAATTAGATTAGCGAAAGAGAAAGAAGAAAAGAAAAGAAAAGTCATCCCCTGGCCTTTGGGCCGAAACCCTCCCCCTCGGCCCAGCTTCCCTCTCCCCTTCTCCCCCTCTCCCTCGGCTTGGGCCGGTTTTACTCTGCGACCCAGCTCCCTTTTCTTCCCTCCCCTCCCCTCTCTCTCCCAGGCCGGCTTGGCCCAGCGCGTCCTGCCAGCCTGCCCGCGTCACGCACCGGCCCACCCCGCGCCTCGGCCCACTCCCGCGCCCACGCCGGTGTGCTCGAACCCTAGCGCGCCGCCCAGCCACCACCGCCGCCTCTCGGCGTGCACGCCACGCTGCCCTAGGGCACCGCGCCCTATAAAAGGGCCTCCCGCGCCTCGCGCCACTCTTCGGTCCCCTGGGCGCCGCCTTTCCCCTCCCCCTGCCGCCGCGCTCCCTCGCAGCCGACGCAGCCCGCCGTCGGAAGCCATATCTCTAGCAGAGAAGCTTGTTAGATATCAAATGAAGATAACTCAACAATGTATGTAATATACGATTGCATAAACATAGTTCAGATTACTTACATTCTGGATGAAACGAAACATTCACTTATTCACCTATATTCAGTTATCATGGGCTTATTTTTCTACATCAGTAAAGCATGATGGCCTATCAGGTGGTTTTGAAGGGCACATTATTTTTCTTGATTTTCATAATGTAAATTCTTTGTCCTTATTTAGTCAGCAGCTATCTTAAGGACTAACTTTCATTACAACAAGAGTGTTACTGTCTTTTCTTCATCAATTATGAGATTTTCGTTTATAAACGTGGTGTTCTCACAAAAGTCTTGGATGTAACAAAGGTTATCAACTTAAATACGAAGTAAGTCTTATGCCTGGGCCACCAGAGTCAATAAAATGCAAGCGCGGCAACTGTTGCGCATATTTTCTAGTTGAAAAAAGAATCTTGAATATGCAGAAGAATAAAAAAATAAAGTTGTGGACTTGTGGTCAACTATGAATTGCATACATGATCCGTTTTTACTATCGCTGATAAGCAAACATTGAATTTTATCAAATGCTTACTCTCTCCGATCTTGTTTTTGAAAAAAAAAACTATGAAAAAAACCAGCAAAAGAAGAAAAAGACCTAGTATCGCTGTACGAGACTGCCAAGGTCCCACGCTCCAGGGGCAATCCACGCCCCTGCCCTCATCTCTGATGCGCTCGCCAATGCTCGCCATGGTCACAGCTTCATTCTGGAATGTGCGGTTGCTGCATTCTTTCCACAATTGCCAGACTCGTAGATTTGACAAAACAAACGATCAGGGTGATATTGAGCATGTGCGATCTCTCTCTTTTTTGCCCTCCGTTTTAGACTCGGAGATAGATTCGACGAGTTGGTTTTAGTAGGAGGAGTAAGAGTAGGAGTATGGATTAATAACGAATTCGGATCTTGCAGGGTTCCTTAACCCTTCGCGCCTATAATAAAGGTGGGAGGGCTGAAGAGACCAGATCTGGGGAGGAGGCAAGGAAGAAACAAGATGTCAAAGCGACAGTATTCTGGGCGTGACGGCGGCCATACAAAAATGCGACGGTGGCAGCACCATCTTTATCTTGTCTTTGATGATTGGTTGTGGGGATACAGCGTCCGCAAGGTGGATTTATCATTGGAGTCTGATTCCGGCGAGGTTGATCTTCATATTGCCGCCGCCGACGCAGTAACCGGTGAGCGGCGACTGCCAAGCGCAGTGTTCCGCTTGGAGGCACCGCAGGGGGCGCCCTTTTGCATCGCTGCGGCCTGTGGCACCAAATCATGGCCTTGCATCCTACGGCCGCCAGCACGGAGATTCATCCCTTGGTGCCTAGGTGCTTCGTCCCCGTCTTCGATGTTCGCAAGCGGGCCCTCGATTTTATCCCTCGGCCAAACGGGTATGCCAACAACCCCATCTACAACTCAGTTGGCGACAGGCTATTCTCTCTATCCAACAGTTCCGTGGAATTACTTTGCCAATCGCCTGTAGAAACCCCCGCAACCAGCGCTGCGGACGACCTTGGCTTCAGCTCCCAATGAAGCCACCTTTTCATCCCGTTGAAGTCACTTCCTACGCCGTGCACCCTGATGAACGAACCATCTTCTTTAGTACCAGGGACAGGGAGTCAACTGCTGGCACTACCTTCACGTTCCACACGCCTGAGGACACGGAGGATGGGGGATTTGTGTGGAAGCGACATGGTAACTGGATGCTGCCCTTCACTGGTGGTGCGCACTTTGACCGCGACCTAAACGCCTGGGTTGGGCTTTCTAGAGATCCTCGCCGTGTTGGTTACCTCTGTGCCTGCGATGTAGCATCGACCAATTCTGACGCCTGGAATTGGCAGTGGGACGTCAGGGGGGAGTGTCCAACATGGAAGCTCAGTAAGGCGAAGCTATTCAGTGAGAACCCAGTGGAGAGGTATGTCGGCGCTACCCTACTTTACATGGGAAGCAGGAGCCAATTCTGCCTCGTGGAGTGCGTTTGCATCGAAACTGAGCTAGATTGTAAAAGATTTTACTATTTGGATGAGAACGAACTACCGTGCCGCTACCTGTTACGAGTGAGCACGTTTTCGTTGAAGTATGACAAAAATGGAGATCTGACGACCGGCAACAGTCGACGGTCTCGATACTATAGAGTCCCTCAAGCATCTTCCATGAGCCTCCTGCAGCACCCTGTGGCATTCTGGTTGTAAACAAATGTTGTTGAACACATGGTATCCACATTATTAGAGAGATGTGTGAATGGTTCGTCATAAGTTCCTCCAAACCACTTCATCTTTTCCTCAAACTCTTTTTAATTTAGTTCAGTCAATCTCCAATTTGTGCCTCCGTAAGGGGAGCGTTTTTTAATTTGGTATCTTGATGTTCAACTGATTAATATCACAATATGGAGCTGCTTAATGCTATTCTGTGTTTTTTTTTTTGAAAAAACATCAAATCATGCTTATATATTTTGTTGCGCATGTTTTTTTTTGTTAGAATTTCATATTCTTTTAGGTGGTAGAGAGATGATATATGTGCACAGTTCAGTCTCATGATATTGCAATGTTTTGCTATATCATGCTCTATTCATTTGTGCACGACGATTCTTTTGCGGTTCACTTTTCCCTCTGTTGCGGCTAATCTATCGGTGTCCAGATACAAAAGCCTACCGCAGAAATATAAGACTATTGCCAATGGAAATTTTATGTTAATGTTTTCAAAGAGTGTTATGTCATATAAAATGATTTAAAATCACAAATAAAATAAGTTCTACAATACATGGTTTCATTTTTAAATTTTATGGCACTTAATTTTATATGGTTTTATTGGTTTCTTATAGGATAAAATGAAACTACTCTTCTTCAATGCTAGTTAGTTTTTTATATTTAAAATCTAATTGAAAGGACCTTGATGTCGCCTAGAGGGGGAGCCTAGAGGGGGAGGGAGGGGGTAGAATAGGCGAAACCTGCAATTTTAAAGCTTAAAACAAAAATCAGTACAAAACCGGTCAGACCAGTTTGGGAAACTGGTCAGACCTGTTTTGACAGGGAACATAAAAATGTTCTTTGTTGACTCTAACTCAAACCAATACTCGAGGTAGAGCTCCAGTAGATGTTCCTTGCAGATGCACCGAGCTTCTCCACAACACAAACAAGCACACCTAAGTAGATCGAAGTGGAAGCACAATATGAGTTAGAAAACAAACAAGAAATGCAAACCGAATAAGGAGACATAAGTGTTTGTTTGCTGAAGTAAAGATTCACCCCATGAATCCTACGTCTCCATTGAGGAAGCTTGAGTCGCTCAAAAGCTAACTCCAAGCCGGGTCTCTTTCAACCACTTTCCTCGGTCCACTAGCTTGATCTTTTTCCCTACGAAGGCAAGATCACAACCCTCACAAACTGACTCGTGGCTCACCATAACTTGGAAGCTCGTGGGTAACGCCCTAGCCATCTAGGAGGCTTCACCTCCAAGAGTAACAAATGCTTCATGAAATGCTTGACGCAGCCACAAAGTGCTCAAGGCTTGGATTGCTCACTAATGCTCACTTAGCTCAAATCTCTCAACCCAACTCAAAGATTTTCACCAAATCACTCAAGTCTCACAAAGAGGTGTTGGGAAGAGCTCAATATGGTCGTTGATATGTTTTGAGATTCTCTGAAAATCAGCAGCCCACGAAGGAGGGTGGAGAGAGGTATTTAAACCCTTTCGCAAAAACTAGCCGTTGGTACTGTGAGACAAAACCGGTCTGACCGGTTTCAGAAGCCGGTTTGACCTGTTTCTAACCAGCACACTAGCATAGCTCCACAAAGCTCTCCACTCCAATCTATTTGAATAAGATTTATAAGCTTGTCTTTGAATGATTGTTCACAATAGTTTTGTAATATAATTCCTGCTCAATATCTCAATAAATACATTAGACCTTTAATCGTCTTATCAATCAACTCACCAAAACCCACTAGGGGCCTAGATGCACTTTCAATCTCCATCTTTTTGGTAATTGATGATAATTTGATTAAAGCTTACAAATAAGTGAGTAAAAAGATTTTGAATTTTCAGATTTAACTTGAGCTCCCCCTTAATATGTGCTTTTCATTTATTCTCAACAAAATGGCTTGATATGCCAAATGCACATATTCAATGAAAATATGGAGCTCCCCGTAAATCTGAGAATCCATGGGGTGCAAACAAGTGTACGTGCCACATGAATATTACGTGATGCATATGCAACAGAAAACAATCAGAAACAAAGCAAAAGGCAAAAAATCAACTAAAACTGGTCTGAACGACAACAGATATCGGTCAGGCTGCTTTTACTTAGAAAACCAGTTAGGCTGGTTTCTGGCACAGAGTAGCAAACACAGCACAATCACCAATCATTTCAAGTAACACATTATCATATTAATAATTAGGGAATTTTTAACCAAAAAACAACACTCAGTAGCATGCATTACAAGGTTCTCAAGTCCATAAGATAGAAAACATGAATTATTACAATGTTTGACATACAGGGATCACTAAGATCACAATACTGAGAAGATTCCCAAAACCGGTTTGACTTGTTTCTATATCCGGCCAGGCTGGTTTTCTTTGACCAGAGAGCTCCAACACACTCTAAACAGCTCCACTCTAAGCTTTAATTTAATATTCTCTCCCCCTTTGACATTGATCACCAGAAAAAGGAGTCGTCCAAGCTATCATGTTCAACCATTCAATGGAAGGTTGCTTGAATCAATCCAATGCTCTCCAGTACCAAAAATTCCAAAGAGTGCACTCACAGCCGCCATAGCAAGATCAGGGTTATCATATGGCTGTGGTTGACGAGGTGGTGGTGGTGGTGGTGGTGGAGCTGAAGATGATGCATCATGATGTCCGCCCATGTAGGTATAACTGAATCGTCTCCACTCTTCACTTTTCTCTATTCTTGCTATTGTTGCATCAATAGGCTCTACTTCTAGAATTGGTTCATCTTCAGAGCCAGGTTGAGAAGGAAGATCATTAAGCAACAACTGTGCTTGGATTTTCTTCATTCTCTTCTTCTCCTTTCTTCTAGTAGTTATTTCATGGCGCTGCCTAACCTCAATGGAGTGTTGTGATTTGCAGATATCAGAGAGATAATTCAGGAACCTTCTTATAGGAGAGGAAGGCTTGTCACGCCTGTGTGAGGAGGATGCTTGCTCCCAGTGCTCACTGTGCTGCCCCTGAGGCTCATGCTGTCTCTGAGGAGAAATCCGAGGAAGAGGGGATGGTGGTGAATCAACAGGAGCCAGTAGGACCAACACTTTCTTAGAAGGCTTCACTTTTAATGGCTGGTGGATAGGCTCCCCTTTCTTCCTTGTTTCCTTCTTGTATGTGGTTTGGGTCACATTCTCAATAATATGCATGAGATAGGGAGCATAGCCACAGACTTTCTGTGGGTTACTAGCAATGCCCTTGATTTCCTCCCAGATGAAATCTGACACACTGAAGGGTCCTTCACCTTCTCTCATCATTGCAAGAATGTTCTTGGCATAAAAAGAAATATTGGAAGGATCACCATCTCTAGGCACAATAGTGCTCCTAAACATCCTATTCAGGACAGAGTAGAAGGTATACAAGTTACTCACTGTGCCTGCACTTGCAGCTACCTCTGCTGGAGTATATATGAATCTAATCTCATTGTCTGCAAGGTATGGATGAGCATGAATATGTGGACGAGCCATATCCTTGGGTCCAAAGCTAAGAAGGCAAGCAAACCTAGCATAAGTCACAATGAACCACTCACCATATGTCATTCAATGCATATTCCTCACATTTTCATCCTCAAAGAATACTGTGCATAGAATTGTGCAATGATTTCATTATTCCAGTCGTAAGCAAAACCCATTATTTTCTTCACCCTTTGCCTTCTACATGCAGCAATGATGTCATTGAAGATAGGATTGTTTTCCTTTGCCATGTACTCCCAGTCTACCCACTGTGCCATGGATATTGTGGCCTCCTTAGCTGGTGTCCTAGGATCATGTCCCTCACAAGGTCTGTCTTTCCTCTGTAGATTGTAGCCTTTCTCCTTCAAGGTGCTGATGATTTGCGCATTTTTGTCTTAGGGGCATCATCCTCATCATCCCCGTCACCATCATCATCACCACTGTCACTGTCACCATCATCCTCTCCATCATCAGTGCTATCATTATGTGATGCAGCTGGTCTCATGCCTCTTCTGGGGGATATGTGGAAAATTTCATCTTTGTAAGGACTGAAGGCGTACAAAGGGGGCGGGGGGGGGGGGGGGGCAATCGGTAAGCCGACCACTAAATCGAATGTTTCAATTTCACACTACTAGAACCTAACAATCGTTGCAACCTAAGCAATTCTAATAGGCCAAGATCCTACACATGCTAGTGTTCATGATGAGTACAAAATGTGGAAGCTAAATACACTAGCCTATGCAAACCACAAGTCACTCTATCAACTATAGCACATAAATGTGACATAGTAAACTAGGGTCAAGGAATGCTCATGATTTTTTTCCTGAGGTCTCAGAAGAATGGTGCCTTCCCCTACTCCTTGTTGGACCACTCCCGCCGGAGTCCTGGTCCCTCCTGCCATCAATGTGGAGTTCTCGCCCATGAGCACGCAATCACTCCCGGAGTGAAGACATGATGTGCGTCACCGCTGCCACCAAGACACAATCTTGTCTCCCTCGAGAACTTACCAGACTTCCCGAGCCGATACGGGCGTTCACTAGCGATGCCCCTTTCACTGACGAGCTCAAACCATGTACAAACGTGTGACGGCCTTCACAACCAATCACGATAGGCTCGATCACCGACACCTAACCGGTCTTGGTCTCATCATATACAAAGAGTAACAACCTAGATCACACCCTCAAGGACACCCTAGCCTCAGATGTGCAAGATGCTCTAGTTACTCTCACTAGCACTCTCAAGATATGCAATATCTCCTCTTAGTGCTCTTCTCTTTTCCTCTTGGACCTTACCAAATGCTCTCAGGTATTCCACTAGCCAAGAGAGGTCTCCATGATCCCAGCAATAAAGTTATATAGGCTTTTAACCTCCAACTAGCCGTTGCTCCACGAAATCAGTTTTCTAGGCCTACTGACCGGACTGTCGGGTCACTGTAATCTTCAGATCCATCGGTTCTGCCCATTGCTGACTTCTCCACTGACCGGACCGTACGGTCAGTTGACTGGACCGTCCAGTCTGTTTCTCTCTCCATTACAGAAACATTTTGGCGCTGCTTCCTCTCTATCTCCAGCCTCAGCCCTACTAATCGGACCGTCCGATCACTAGACCATACCATCCGGTCTCTAGGGTTTCCAGACTTCAGAGATTCCTCATAGACTCCTCTCTAGTCTCCTAGTGACCGTACAGTCCGGTCTCCACTGACCCTCTATCCGGTCACTTTATCCAGAAGCTGAAACTTCTTGTCCTCGCATGACTTCGTTTCTCGTCTTCTCCGAACAGCTACTTGGCTTCTCCACTATCACCTAGTGCCTGTGATTTCACCGAGCATATATGCACATCACCGACTAGACATGACCTAAGAGAAATGACCTAGACCCCCTTGATAGTCTGGTTTTTCCTATGGACTCAAAGCCCTAACAACTAGATAAATGTTCTCAACACTTGCTCCATAGTTTGTCCTTAGCCTTGATCCATCTCTATCAACCCTTGGACTCAATCAAGCCTCCATGCTTGTGGTCATTGTCATCAATCGCCAAGGCAACCATCATCCATATGATTTGTAATAGAGTTTAAAGATGATTCCTACATACACAACACTCGTGTTGATATTAGCCCACAATTTCATAGTTGTCATCTATCACCAAAACATCCATACCTTGGGGATCCAATCGTCAATGGTCATGAAGCTTACAATCTTCCACATCATCATCATCACTAGAAGGCTCCTCTATTTCCATATCATTAGTATCCTTAATGGTCAAATCATCACGGGGTAATTGCTTCTTTGTCACACTTTTTCTTGGTCCTTGAGATGATCCAATAATGTCATGACGACCCCTGGCTCTCCTTTCAAAATCTGCATTGTCATCGGCCATCCTAGTTGTCCCTGAGATTGAATGAGAGATAACTTGAGTGACGGATCTCAGGAACAAGGGAATTGGACAATTGAGAAAAAGTTGAACAAAACAGAGATGAATCGGCTTCATAGGACAAAACCGGTGTGACTGGTTGGCATAACAGGTCTGGCCGCTTTTGCCTAGAGAAGCAGAAGCTTCTCTGTTTTCTGCAAAATTTGATCAACTAAGATATCATTCTAGAAAAATGTTTTCTTGTCAATCTTAACCATTTTAGGATGATAAACATGATGGGAATGAGAATAGAAACACATTGTATTGCTCCCATGCAAAAGCGAAAGCTACCCACAAAACCGGTCTGGCTGGTTTGGGATATTAAAGAAAACATAAGGACATGCAATGCAAGACATGAATAATGATATGCAACAAGTTAGTATGGCAATGCATAGGAGTTAAAAGCAAGCAATCATCATCATGGAATCATACACAGATCATACAAGGTAGATAAGGAATACAAAACATTGCGTATGAAAATAAACTAAGTGAGATCAAGATGAGTCAAACACAGGCAAATGAAAACCATGACTCATCAAAATCCATGAACATCTCGATAAATCCATCAAAATAAGATCCAAATGTATCTAACTCCCAAAACCAATGTACATACAAGTATGCTCCCCCTAGATACATGCTACTCTCGATCGCACAGGATCACACTCCCACTCCCTCTAGACCAATGACTACTTCTTCCCCTTTGGCAACAAGCACCAAAAAGAGGAAAAGGAAACTACTACGTGCTCATGGTTGAAGGAAAAGGCTCTGCTCCTGTGCGGGATCCTGCTGTGCTACCTGAGCCTGTGCCGCTTGAGCATCCATCTGCTCGAAGAACTCATAGTCAACTGGCAACTCAGACCCTCTGCCCTGCTCGCCTGGAGTGATGGTGGCGGTCTCCTGAGCAACTAAAGCCTATAGACTGATGAGATCTGCCATGTCTTGCTGTGTAAATCCTCCTCTGACGAGCTCCTCTGCTACCTGAGGAGTGACAAGAGTGGTGTCTGTAGCAGAAGAGGCTAGAGTTGTATCTGTCTCTGGGGCTGTCGAGGAGTCTGCACATGAAGTGTGAACAATCTTAGAAAACAGATTACTGACTGGTTAGTGCTGGGAGGTGGAGGGTCCTACCATCTGCAAAGTCAAAGAGTGTGTCGGTGGAGTGAACAACGCAGACACTAAGAAGGCGGACACGAGGGAGAACTGAGTTGGTGAGTGAGTCTGTCCTGCTCCACCTGTCGGTAGGACCCCTGAGAGTGAAGGCAGTCCAGAAGACTGTGCTGTCATCATGGCGGTGAAGTGTCCTAGTTGAGTCGGCAACGGCTAAAACTGTGGAAGTACTAAAGGTCCTGTCTGTTGGCTAGTCTTTCCTCTGGTGAGCTCCGCCATCTGAGTCATCAGTGTCATCAACTGCATCATTTGCTATCTCTAAAGCTCTGCCTCACCTCTGATAACCTCCATCATCTGACGTCTATCCTCAGCTATGCTCTGGATGAACTCACCCAGGCATCCTGCAACTGCTGCTATAGTGATAGCATCCTCTGACTGCGTGCTTGTAGGCTGGGGAGGTGCTCTTGTACTAGCTGACTCTGGAACCACCATGTCTGGATAAGCTGCCTGCTTGTGAGTGACTGGCTATGACTCCTGCTCCTCCTCTCCTGTCTGCTGACTACAAGCTGATTGCAAACCCCTGGGGACTCGAGGTGAGTAGCTGGTGGTCACCTTAGGAAACGCCTGATACTACTCCACCGTCACTAGTCCCATCCTCCTCAGAAGGTAGCAGATGTATGGACCGTAGACTAAGTGACGTCCTCCAATCCTCTCATAGATGCCCTCCTCCATCTCAGCAATCAGAAGATCTGCAAGGTCAAACTATTGTCTCCTCAGTATAGCTGCCACTGCCCAGTGGTGTAGAAGCATGAACTCCTCTCTGTATCGAGACCCGGGAATGATAGTCCTGGTGACTATTGCTTTAACCACCTTAGCCTCTGTGGCGAGTCTTGCAGGGCCTCTGTCAAAACCTAGGGTGTGTGGTGGTGGAAAGACAATCAACACCAGGTCGTCTGAGGGTAGCATCCCTCCTTGTGGTATACGGGATGGAGCAAACGTCCCATAGGCACTCCTATATAACTGGAAGTCTGAAGCAAGGAGCCCTAGATTAGATATGAGGTCATCCCTAGTCACACGCTGGGGCTCTCCTCTGAATAGGAACCAGATCTAAGAACCATCTCTGACTACCTATAGTGTAGCATAGAACTCCAACACGATATCCTCTCTGAATCTGAAGGACTCGGTGACCAACTCTGCAAGTCCGGACAAGTATGTGAAGTACTGCTCTATGTCTGTGCCTGTGGCTCTCCTCATAGCCTGGTAGGTAGAATACTACTACAGCACAAACAACCCAAACTTGCCCTTCCTGGCAAGGTAGCATCTCAAGCCCTCACCGATCCTCCTCTGGAGCCCTGTCTTGTACCTGTCTCCTATGACAGGGTCCCTGGAGACTGGAACCCACTACTCAAAGGGGACCAGTCGACTCACCTTAAGGTCCTTGACAGGAACCTTAAGGATGTCACCCTCTCTAGTGTCGGCTACCAGCCTCTGTAGCCTCCTGGTGCACATGTCACAGGTGCACCTTGGGTCTCCTGCTCGGTGAGCTGTCCTCTGCTACTGTGGTTGTGCTGGCTGCTCAGTTTCCTACTCCTCCTCACACTTCTCAGACTCCTCGGACTCTGACTCTGAGTCTGAGGTTTCCACCTCAGACTCCTCCTCCTGCTGCCTGGAGGATCCTTGCTCCGCAGTTCTCGATGACCTCTCCTGACGAGAAGCCGGAGTATGCTGCGGCCACGGTGACAGAACTACTCCTGTGGCTAACCCCTGAGTTGTCCTCTGTTTGGTACTCCTCCTGAGTCCCTGAGTGTCAGCTCTCCGCTCTAAGATCAGTCATGATCCGGGTATCCTGCGTGACTCCTCCATAGCATCTAGGTGCCTTGCTACCCGTCTGGCTCTCTCAGACTCTCTGTCCAGTCTGGTCCTCTTCTTGCTCTTGGGCTGCACTAGCATCTTCCCCTTGCCCTTGTCCTGATCATCTCCACCTGCCATCTCTACTGCTCAAGTGTCACTGCACACACGTAGGTATAGACAGGATAAGCATAGACCCTATATAAATCTACAAGCAAAGCATCGCTAGGTAAGAATGCGCAATAGAAATCCTAGCACTGAATAAAAGGACATGATTACCGAACAAATATGCAAAGTAACAACAGGGATCATCGACTATATGTGGCTGGTGCGAGTCATCTAGTGTGCAGTCAAATATTATGCAATATGTCTAACTGCAGACTAAACAAGAGATAAACCCTAGGCATGCAATTAATAGATATGCAGGGAATCAATTGCAACCTTGGTTGAGCCAATTAACCAACTAATGCAACTAAAAATAAGAAATTACTTCTGATTGCATCAATTAGGTCAACTACTTGAAGTTTAGGGCATATGAAGATGAATTGGAGAATGGCACAATACCCTGGGAATGAAGATGATGAACACCAAGAAGAAATCGCAACCGATCGTCGAAAGATGGCAACTTTGAGGTCGCCGGCAATGAAGGTCGAGGGAGAAGGGGGAACCTTTGCCCTAATGCTTTGATGGAGCTCGGCAACAAGAGAGAGCAAGCGCGTGTGCGTGAGGGCAACTGTGTTGGGCGGGCAGTGGCGCTGGAGGGGCTCGACGACAAGGCTTGTGACGGCAATGGAGCACGGCGGCAGACGGCGGCGCAGCTCAGTCGTTTTGTGCGCGGGCGCGACTGAGGCAGCGCGGGAGTAGAGGCGACAGCGGATGGCTGCACACGGCATCAGGCGGCGAGGCGGCAGCGCATGACGGCTAGGAGGCGGCTGACAGCGACGGCACTTAGCGGCAGCGGCGCTAGGGCTCGGCGAGCGCGAGCGTAGCAGTGTCTTCAACTGCGCGCGAGTAGGCAAGCGGCAGCGCGGCGAGGTGAGGCTCATTGGCGGGGGTGCGGTGTCGGTGAGGAGGCGGGCGGCATCGGCGAGAGGGTGCGTCGCAAGCAAGTTCTCGACTTTAAGGTCGAATGAGGAAGGAGACAACGAATTTTGACCTAGGTCAAGCGATCGACAAAAGGCTGAGATTCAATGAAGGACGAATCAATGGTCACATAGCAGAAGGAAATCGACATTTCAGTCCTAGTGACCGGACGGCATGGTCTAAAGACCGGACTGTCCGGTCAGGCTTCAACCCACACAAGCAAGGGTACAGACCGGACGGTATGGTCAGGTTGATCGTTATGTCCGGTCTTTACAACTGGTTTGTTCGAAGCCTTGTGCACACAGGCTGACTGGACTATATGGTCCCTAGAGCGGACTGTACGGTCGCTATGGGAAATTTCATAGAATCAAGGAATTTCTTCATTGAAATTTCATAGAATCAAGGAATTTCTTCATTCTCCAAATTTCCTCACTTAACACCCAAATAAACACTACACTTGGAGTATGAAGGGAACTCTCAAACACTCCTTTTCAAATAGTGGCTCTTTATGGCCTTATAATTTTCACAAATGTCAAATGAAGAATTGGGCAAATAAGAACCAAGGCAATAAAGAACAAAATGGGTATATATGAGCCTTAGTCCATGAACCACGCGAGTAGGTTTAACCTCGGAGTTCAAAAGAGCTTACTCAATGGACATGAAGCACAATCCTTTCCTTTGGTCACACTTATGGAGATGTAATCTCATATAGAGCATGAGACACAATTATCTCCAAATATGACAAGCCTCCTTTGTGTTTCCTATATGATGGATGCAACAAGCATTTTACATATGCAACAAAAGTAAATATGCCATGTGAATGCAAGCAATATCAAAACAACACACAAAGAAAACCTAACAATGTCAAGTTTGAACCCCTCTCAAGCTTACTCACTATAAGCCATACCCTTGCCTTGATATGTGTTTTTCTTTTAGTTATGTACACATGCATAGATGCAAAGCATACTAATCACAATGGAATCCTAATTACCATGCAATGTAAGAGTAAAAAAACACACTACAACTACCAAGAACTAACACGGTTACCTCCCTCATGAGTAGATATAACGTTGAGATCCATGTCACTTGTGGTGGACTTCACTTGATCTTCAAGAAAGCGCTCGGTCCACCACCACCACCATCTAGGTCTTATTCTTGGGCACCCATTTGTACGTAGTTGACCTCTCAAGATCAACAATGCACTTAGGCACCCATATGCTCTTGACCTTTCTCTTCTTGTTTGGTGGTCCCAAAGCCTTTGCTTTCACCTTACCGTCCTTGTTCCTAAAAAGTTTGAAATGGGTGTTCTCATGAAACAAGTTAGCGTTAGACAAAGCAATGGAACTTCTCACCCTAGGACAATCCTTGGTGGTGTGACCATCTTTGCAACACCTCACGCAATAGTAGTCGTCGGCGAGTAGGGGCTTGATCCATGTGGGGATGGAATCACTCGTCCTGATGATGTCGATGGCGGCGGGATATGAGCCAAGTCCACGGTGGGAGATATTGTTCACAAGGTTCCTCCCAAGAATTTCCTTGTGGATGGCTCTACCACGTGTGAGCCTCTCGAAGCCGTCCATCACCATCTTCCTCTCTTCCTTGAGCTGAAGATATTCCTTCAAAACAAATGGCTCAAGAGAAGAAACCTCAACAGAGGTGGTTAGTTCATCACACATAGTAGAAGCATCGCTCTTTGATGCACTAGAGGAGGGAGAGGCAAGATCATCCACATTGATGGCCTCAAAAGTAAGTTCAATGGCCTCGTACTTCTCACATAGCTCTACATGATCACCCTTGAGTTTGTCATAACTCTTATTTAGGGCCTCATGAGATGTAACAAGGTTCTTAAGCTCACTCTCAAGCTCATCAACATGGTCCTTAGCCAACTTACATTCTTTTCTTACCACATCCAACATTTTAGATTTCTTGATGGTGATGTCTCGGGCTTGCTCAAGCATACTCCAAAGATCATCACAGGAGAACTCCTCATCATCGCTGTCGTCGCTGCTCTCATCCTCACTCTCCCCTAGGTGGCTCGCGGCCATGAGGCATGTGGGAGGTGGAGGAAGAGCTCATGGAAGTGTAGTCTTGATCACGGCTAGGCCGATCACTTCTTCATCATCGCTTGAGAAAGAGGATGTGTCACTGGAGGTGTCACTTGTCCACTCTCCAACAAGGGCCTTGAGAGAGAACTTCTTCTTGTAGTCTTGAGTTTTGTCTTTGCCTTTGCTATTGTCCTTGTTTAAGTACCTCTTCTTCTTGGCTTTGGGATCCTCTTCTTTTTCTTTATCACTTGAGTCTTGAGCCTTGAATGCTTCTTTCTTGGCCTTGGGGCATTCCCGAACAAAGTGGTTTTTGGAACCACAGTTGAAGCACTTGCCCTTGGACTTAGAAGCAAACTCGTTCTTGAAGGTACTCATCTTTTTCATGAGAAGAGCCAACTCCTCACTCAAGTCAACTTCATCATCATCATCATCTTCTACAATGATTGTCTTCTTCTTGTTTTTCTTGATCTTGCTTGATTCTTGCTTGTCACCTTGAAGAGTAAGGGTGGATGCTTATGGATCATCCATCCCCAAGTGGTAGCTCTCGAAGGCAGTGATCTTGCCAAGTATATCCTTCATGGTCTTGGTCTTGAGGTCACCTTGGAAGGTGAAGGTGATGATGAACTCATACTTGGGGTTTTCGAAAAGCCTCAAAAATCTTCTGATGACCTACATAGGCTTGAGCTTGAAATCATCCTCAAGTGCATTGATCTCCTCCACTAGAACATGAAAACAAAGAATACACAGTATTAGCTCTCTTATGTGAAAATCTAGTGAAGTTATCATATTTTGTTGTTCAGCACATAGTATCTTTCCTCTTTAACATCACTAGTATCCTTATGGATACTCTAAATCTTAGTTCAGATACCGTGTGCTGTCGAACTCACATCAAATCTAGCAAATACATCCTTAGTTATGCATGCGAACAAAACATTCTTGGTCTTAGCATTGTTCTTAATGAAATCAGGTTCACATCCGCATCCGACTCATGGGTCACATCCATATCTCCTGATCAAGGGACTCCAAGTATGCTTGCATACGAGCCTTCCAATACCCGTAGTCCTCCCCATTGAATATGGGAACACTCCCCTCCTGTCCCGGCATCCTTACTCAAGACGGTGAAGACTCAAAGATGAGCACTTGACTCTGATACCAATTGTAAGGACCGAAGGCTTACCGAGAGGGAGGGGGTGAATTGGTAAGCCGATCACTAAATCGAATGCTTCAATTTCACACTACTAAAACCTTATAATCGTTGCAACCTAAGCAATTCTAGTAGGCCAAGACCCTACACATGCTAGTGTTTATGATGAGTATAAAATACGGAAGCTAAACATACTAGCCTATGCAAGCCACAAGTCACCCTATCAACTATAGCACACAAATACGGAATAGTAAAGAGGGATCAAGGAATGTTCATGATTTTTTCCCGAGGTCTCGGAAGGATGGCGCCTTCCCCTACTTCTCGTTGGACCACTCGCGTCAAAGTCCCGGTCCCTCCCACCACCAATATGGAGTTCTTGCCCACGAGCCCGCAATCACTCCCGAAGTGAAAACATGGTGTGCGTCACCGTTGCCACCAAGACACAAGCTCCCCTCCCTCGAGAACTTGCCAGACTCCTCGAGCCGACATGGGTGCTCACTAGCGATGCCCCTTTCACCGGCAGGCTCAAACAGTGTACAAACATGTGACGACCTTCACAACCAATCATGATAGGCTCGATCATCGACACCTAACCAGTCTAGGTCGCACCATAGACCAAGAGTAACAGCCTAGATCACACCCTCAAGGACACCCTAGCCTTAGATGTGCAAGATGCTCTAGTTACTCTCAGTAGAACTCTCAAGATATGCAATATCTCCTCCTAGTGCTCTCCTCTTTTTCTCTTGGACCTTACCAAATGCTCTCAGGTATTCCACTAGCCAAAAGAGATCTCTAAGACCCCAATAATGAAGTTATATAGGCTTCCAACCTCTAACTAGTCGTTGCTCCATAAAATCAGCTTTCTGGACCTACTGACCGGACTGTCCGGTCACTGCAACCTTCATCTCCAATGGCTCTGCCCACTGCTGACTTCTCCACTGACCGAACCGTACGGTCAGTTGACCGGACCGTCCGGTCCATTTCTCTCCATTATAGAAACATTTGGGTGCTGCTTCCTCTCTATTTTGAGCCTCAGCCCTAGTGACCGGACCGTCTGGTCACTAGGCCGTACTGTCCGGTCTCTAGGGCTTCTCTAACATCTTGCCCTTGCCCTTGTCCTGTCCAGAACCTGCCATCTACTGCTGACTGTTGTCACTGCACGCACGTAGGTATAGATAGGATAAGCATAGAACCTATATAAATCTACAAGCAAAGCACCGCTAGGAAAGAATGCGCAATAGAAATCCTAGCACTGAACGAAGGACATAATCACTAGACAAATAAAGCAATGTGACAATAGTGATCATCGACTATGAGTGGCTGGTGCGAGTCATATAGTGTGCAGTCAAATAATAGGCAATAAAATCTAACTATAAACAAAACGAGAGACAAACCCTAGACATGCAAATAACAGATAATTATGGAATTAACTGCAGCTAGGTTGAGCTAATTAACCAACTAATGCAACTAAAGATAGGAATTTTACATATAATTGCATTAATTAGGTCAACTACTCGAAATTAGGGCACAAGACGATGAATTGGAGAATGGCACAATAACCTAGGATGTCCCGAATCCGAAACCGAGAGAAAACACATGACCGATCGCCTAAAAGAGTGGATTTTTGAGGTCGCCGGCAATGGAGGTGGAGGATGGGGCAAACTTTGCCCTAGGGTTTGTGGAGCTCCGCTCTGGAGGGTTTGGGCGCGCGCGTGCAAGTAGGAGGGGGCGACGGCGAGCTGCGGTGGCACGGCAGGCGGCGCAGCGGCTCTCTGTATCGGCAGTTGCAGCGCATAGGGTTCGCGGGTGCACGGCGACTGCGTGCGGGTGTGCGGGGGCAAGCTGTGGTGAGCGGTGGCACGGCTGGGTAGAGGACACACGGGCGCGACGGCAGCTCGGCGAGGACGACGTCATCGGTAGAAAGGGCGAGGCGGCAGCATGTTCGTGAACTCGGCATCGGGATAGAATGAGGACAAAGCCAAAAAGGATTGATGCAATTTTGACCTAGGTCAAATTTCCACGGACGACCGAGACTCAAAGAGGGACGAATCTACGGTCACAGATCGAAAGCATACTCGCGATTCAATCATAGTGACTGGACGGTACGGTCTTAGACCGGACCGTCCGGTCAGTTTAGGATATGTTGGCCATCGTGCAGACCGGACGGTACGGTCTCGAGAACCGTTCTGTCCGGTCTCTACGACCAGACTCCCCCTAGGCACTGTGCATAGATTTACTGACCGCACTGTACGGTCCAGTGATCGGACTGTATGGTCACTACTGGAAATTTTGCTGAGTCAAGGAATTTCTCCATTTTCCAAGTGTCCTCGCTAAACACACAAATAAACACTGCACTTGGAATATGAAGGGAACTCTCAAACACTCCTTTTTAAATAGTAGCACTCTATGGACTTATAGTTTTCGCAAATACCAAATGAAGAATCGAGCAAATAAGAACCAAGGCAATTAAGAACCAAATGGATATGTATAAGCCTTAGTCCATAAACCGCGCGAGTGGGTTGTAAGAATTTTATATATGTGATATAAATAAATATAATTATCTATGTAGGTTAGTGCATATGAGAGAATTCCGAATAAAAAAATAATGTTTTTATTCACTAAAGTGTAGCTGATAAAAATATAAGTTCAGCATAAGATAAAGGTGGTCTAATTTGACTGTGTGTTATTGCATATGAGTGCCGCAGATGTTGAAGTTCCTATTTTAGTCCAATTTGGTAACCAAGAAAATATTCGAAAATAATGAAAAGATACTTGAAAAAGTCACATGATTATGTTTACCAGATCATATTGCAGCTGCATTCTCATTTTGTTGTTTTAGGCAAAAAAAAACAAATATTAAGGCACAAATGTTGGTCGATTAACCAACTGCTAATACCAAGAAATTCTGGAAGAAAGAAAAAAGAATAATGTCTTATACCTTTGAGCACATCATTTCTTTCTTATAACAGGGATTCACATGTGATAATCAAATTCACCCCAACATTCTATTTGGACTGAGAACTGAATTAGGTATTGATAAAGTGGAAATGTGAAAGTAGAATGTCTTAGATGATGTATATGCTCTCTTCCTTTGAATAAATGTATATAGTACAAGATGATGAACTTCACCCTTTATTCAGGGATTGCAGATGTTGGTGACTCAACTGTACCCTTTTCCGTATACAAATCAAAAAAGGGGGGAAACAAAACTTACAAGATGTGTAGTGACAAATATTTGTATAGTGGGATTGTAATTCGTAATTTGTTATTAAATGCTCTATTACAATATAGTTTCAGTTAACTAATAATAGAAACTTAGCTACATGTTGGCATGCAGAATTGAAGGTCGAATGAATGTGTTTCTTTTGCTCCACAGATGGACATTTGACTATATACTTTAAAACATGGTTGCAAGGAGCATATCTCACAAGTGAAGTGATAATTTTGCATCCTCTGATGAACATTATTGGCATATCAGAGGAAAAAAAATTAAACAAAACTTATATATTTGATTTCTAGGAATCAAAGCAGTAAAAGATGTTGTAAAACTGAACATAAATTTAGAATTTTGAAAATTGGCATTAAGCATGAGCCCTAACCTGTCAACTGCCGAGATTGACCAATTCACAATGGCAACCAGTGGTTCAATTTATTTATTTATTTTGCCTGAGCTGAGTACACACATGAGCTCTAATTCTCTCTTGGCTTGTTTTGCTTGTTGTGTGGTGTCTGGCCTCACCGCAGCCACCATAACGGTGAGTGACTTCTGGAGCCAGATCAACGGATGCTAATGATGCTTGATATTGTGCCATTGAGCTCCCGCAACTTGTATGGTTCAGTAATTACATCGAACATGTGTGGTGTGGTCAGTGATCATTGGGTTAAGAATGATCCCAATGTACTGAACGTGGAGATGGGTGGGGTGTAAGCAAGACAACAAGTCTTGTGCTCTCGTTTGCGTTGACACTGACGCTGACCATGCCTGTTCCTTTCACGTCACCATACAGACATTCCATCGAATACCTTATGGGTGCCATGTATGTTTTATGTAGGGAGAGAACAAAGAAGGAGGAGCTTGCCCCACTACTTCTCGCCTATGCAGCTCTCCTGGTTAATTCATCTTCGAAGATGAAGGAATGGCTCCTCCTATCCTGTGGTGAAGGAAGATGGCTCCCGCTCACCACCTCGTGCGTGTTTTCGCTAATGGCAACATGGATACATAGTCTGATAGCCATCACGCACGGAAAATGAGAAGTCCAATTTGGTAACCAGGAAAATATTTGAAAATAATGAAAAGATACTTGAAAAAGTCACATGATTATGTTTACCAGATCATATTGCAGCTGCATTCTCATTTTGTTGTTTTAGGCAAAAAAAACAAATATTATGGCACAAATGTTGGTCGATTAACCAACTGCTAATACCAAGAAATTCTAGAAGAAAGAAAAAAGAATAATGCCTTATACCTTTGAGCACATCATTTCTTTCTTATAACAGGGATTCATATGTGATAATCAAATTCACCCCAACATTCTATTTGGACTGAGAACTGAATTAGGTATTGATAAAGTGGAAATGTGAAAGTAGAATGTTTTAGATGATGTATATGCTCTCTTCCTTTGAATAAATATATATAGTACAAGATGATGAACTACACCCTTTATTCAGGGATTGCAGATGTTGATGACTCAACTGTACCCTTTTCCGTATACAAATCAAAAAAGGGGGGAAACAAAACTTACAAGATGTGTAGTGACAAATATTTGTATAGTGGGATTGTAATTCATAATTTGTTATTAAATGCTCTATTATAATAGTTAACTAATAGTAGAACCTTAGCAAGATGTTTGCATACAGAATAGTTTTAGGTTAACTAATAATAGAACCTTAGCTACATGTTGGCATGCAGAATTGAAGGTCGAATGAATGTGTTTCTTTTACTCCACAGATAGACATTTGACTATATACTTTAAAACATGATTGCAAGGAGCATATCTCACAAGTGAAGTGATAATTTTGCATCATCTGATGAACATTATTGGCATATCAGAGGAAAAAAAACTAAACAACTGAACTTATATATTTGATTTCTAGGAATCAAAACAGTAAAAGATGTTGTAAAACTGAACATAAATTTAGAATTTTGAAAATTGGCATTAAGCATGAGCCCTAACCTGTCAACTGCCGAGATTGACCAATTCACAATGGCAACCAGTGGTTCAATTTATTTATTTATTTTGCCTGAGCTGAGTACACACATGAGCTCTAATTCTCTCTTGGCTTGTTTTGCTTGTTGTGTGGTGTCTGGCCTCACCGCAGCCACCATAACGGTGAGTGACTTCTGGAGCCAGATCAACGGATGCTAATGATGCTTGATATTGTGCCATTGAGCTCCCGCAACTTGTATGGTTCAGTAATTACATCGAACATGTGTGGTGTGGTCAGTGATCATTGGGTTAAGAATGATCCCAATGTACTGAACGTGGAGATGGGTGGGGTGTAAGCAAGACAACAAGTCTCGTGTTCTCGTTTGGTTTGACACTAACGCTGACCATGCATGTTCCTTTCACATCGCCATACAGACATTCCATCGAATACCTTATGGGTGTCATGTGTGTTTTATGTAGGGAGAGAACAAAGAAGGAGGAGCTCGCCCCACTACTTCTCGCCTCTGCAGGTCTCCTGGTTAATTCATCTTTGAAGATGAAGGAATGGCTCCTCCTATCCTGTGGTGAAGGAAGATGGCTCCTGCTCACCACCTCGTGCGTGTTTTCGCTAATGGCAATATGGATACATAGTCTGATAGCCATCACGCACGAAAAATGAGAAGGCACCGGCGGTACAGGTGAAGGGCGGCCTGGAGCGGAGGTGCACGACATTCTGCCGTGGTGTCATTTGT
This sequence comes from Eleusine indica, assembly GCA_030378355.1. Lineage (NCBI taxonomy): Eukaryota > Viridiplantae > Streptophyta > Magnoliopsida > Poales > Poaceae > Eleusine > Eleusine indica. Next base: position 48,522,850 of record CM059498.1, on the reverse strand, counting down.
TTCCCCATCGCGCATTGTGGGAGCCTGGGAGGACTGAGCCATGAGCGGATGGATTCATTCATCGATGGGGAGGAAGAAGAGGGCTGAGGACCTGATTGCAATACTACGATTCGATGCTATCAGAAGGACCTAGAAGCAAAGATCAGAAGGAGCAATTGAATGGTCCGTATTCTGTTTTGACTTAATCCAACGGTCCGAAACACGGCTGTTAACATGGAGTGCTTCTTTTATGATAGAACCACCATGTTATTTCAATCAGTTTTGCAAAACAGTTTGTAATATAGACATTGGTCATGTGCTTTTACAGAACCCTTAATTGTAGTCGCAAGGCCATTAATAAACTGCATGCAATAGGAGTTATTGAAGATACTTGTTTAGAAAATATAACCAACATTTCGTGAACGAGGTATATAACCAACATTTTCTCCTATGAAATTAGAATGTTTCATAATGTCACAAAGTATACGTAATGATATGGCTACAAAGTTATTGTAAACATCAATGACACAAAATAATTGTTGGCTGTTGTACTATTTCGTGAATCACTGAGGTTGCACTGTTAGAAATAAGTTTTTTTATAGTCACTGGAAGACGGAATATGGGTTATGATATGCTTCATTGGATAAAACTACAGCAAGTCAATATGATTGCTTAAATTGGAGAAGTTATGATTAGACATCTTATATAGGAAAAAAAACTTACCAACTATCGATTATAAGGATTATATACAAAAAAAATCCAATTGCTCTTGCTTGGAAAAGTATTTATAGTGAAGTGGTGTTGATTGTATAACAAATATTCAATCAAAGAAAATCAGTGTTAGCCTGATATGGCAATTAAAGAAAAATGCAGAGGTTTGACATGGGTAGGAAACAGCACGGCATTGCCATGCTTCCCCTGTATGTAAGTATTACTGATGTTATAACATAAAACTCTTCTGGGTAGGCCAAGAAGTTCAACATTAGAAGTAACACTCATATACATTATATAGATATGATACAAATTTGTATAATAAAGGTTACAATAGAGCATTTAGTATTCCAATAAAAATTATATATTAATGACATAGTTCCATAGACCCACAAAATCATGCATGGATGGACATTTTATTGAAGGTACTATGCTGGCATGGATGTCCTGTTGAGGAACCCTTTTACCTCTTTAGTATGCTAATATTGCTAAGCTGTAATCTGAAGCAAGGACAAATATACATGAGTATAATGCAGTGGTATTCAAGTCAGGTTGGAATATGAGTACCTACATAATGATGATTATGATATTGCTACAATTATGTACATGCAAACTATTCTCCTTTTCCCTTTTTATCTATGTAAAAAATATTTTTATAGAGGTGCTTTGCCAAACAATTATTACAAATAGAATGTTTTCCATTTTTTTCTATTTGACTGGACATCATTATTTATGTGTAAGCTCTGCAAATTCAATGAATGGAGTACTAAGATGAGGTTTAATACCTCGTTCAGTTCAATATTAAAAGTAAAACGAAATGATCTTTCCTAACTCAGATTGCATAGAACCACATGTCCGGATACCATTTATAAATAAAAGAAAGATAAAGCAGCATGAATCATATAAAATTTAAATAAACAATGTATTGATTTTGCACTATATTTTAGTGAGCCTAAAACACATAGTCTATGTGACATAGTTTCCTTTTATGTCAGTGTTGATACTTGAGTAAAAATTTTCTTATATCTCAAAAAATCAATTATGATTCCAAGAGCTAGAACTGTCAATGATTAGTCTATAGTAGTATGGCAAATCTGTAACTACAGTGATAGAAAATTTTCAAAATTCTATTGAACTTCAAGCAATACTCTTATGTTAGGCTGAACTAAAACAGTTGTAGATTACAAATTATAACTATATCAGTTGTAGATAACACTAAAGTACAAGAAGTAGAATCTGCTTCCACAGCACGACCAATACTAACTGATAATATATCATTCAATATCAACTATTACTTAATTTTGAAATGAAGCAAACTTTTTACTACTGATATATTAGGGGACGTGTTTTCCTGGGACACAATATAGAATACTGAAATCCTTAATAATAAATCCTAGCATGCTGCTTTGAAAAATTGGTCCACCAGATTTTATAAGATATAAATAGAGATAATATATGTATGGTCATTTAGATCAATAGTAAAAGGTGCATGTATGAGCAATTACAAAAGTGAAAACGTATCATCTAAAAATATTTTGGCACCCTAGTTCTCAGATGCCAAAAGAAGCTAATGGCTAACGTTTAGCAAATTCAAGCAAGCCATTTTCAATGTATGATGAAGCATCTGAATATTTAAGGAAAATAAGCTATGTTTTGTTCAAAATGGGCACTTGAAGCTTTATTACTGTCTACAAATAACTTGGCCCGCCACCTGAATATATAGGTGTCTTCCATATTATTATTCTATACAAACCTAAACAATCTATTTTTTTAAACACGTATATACTTAATAGGTAAAACAGTAGGGCTAGGAAAGCCTCGGCAATAGCATAATGAACATTGCAATATTGGCATGTATCATCTCAAATTTTAAAGATTATTCTTTTCTATAGAAGAGGTATGATAAAACTTGAAAAATGTCAGAGTGTAAAACATTGGTACAGTTGGGCATATCGAAAGACTACAATGTTTTTTTTTCACATTTAATGTAGCAAATGTTGCTTTTGTATTGAGCTTGCAGTATTGCAGTCACTTCATCTAGGAATGTTTACAAACATTATTTTGGAATACGTCTGACTCAGCTAACTATCGCAGAAAGTACATGTTCTTATAGTTCATTTGTTGTCCTCTGAGCTGGATTTGTTTGGTTACAGCCAAAGGCCTTGAGCCATCTAACACCACTGATTGTCCGTGTGATGTTCTGTTCATAACACTTACGTACAGACCGAAAAAGGTGAAAAGAAAAAATGCTCCATCTTATAGATTGTAGACAATGCTTGTATTGGTATTTGATCGAACACATCAGGGGCAGTACACCTAACCAGCTGAGGAAGTGCTAAATGGATTTCAGATTCTTCTTTTTTTTCTTTTGCAAGATAATTGACTTCAGACTCTTGTAAAAAGATACTTAACATCTAAAAAGTGGAATTCAGTTATCACTCTAAAGGAGGAAGAGGCAGGATAACATGGGATTGGGTGGTACTGATGTTGTGGTACATAAAAGTGGAATGTATCTGCTGCTCGAAGCTGGTCAAATTTATTCCTCGAAGCCTACAGATTGTGTGCTGCTGCCTTGCAGTGCGCCGCTAGCAATTACTCTGTGATGCCTGTTCTGTCTCCCTAGCTTGCTACATCTAGCTATCTAGGAAGCTTTCCATGGTTAAGTTCATGGGCACAGATCAAGGCGGCCGGGCATGCTCAATGGGTGGGGGGCGGGCAGCTGGGGCGTGCTCGACGGGGTAGGGAAAATGGCGCCAGGGGCAGGTGACCTCACCGAGGTTGAGCACGCTAGACTGGAGAAGGCGACGGCCGAGCAGCGACGTGCGCCCTGAAGGCGGAATGCGGCAGAGCAGTTCGTTCCTCGTCGAGAAGATGAAGCGGAGAGGATCGATTCATCGAGAGAAAGAAGAGGTGCGAGGACCTGGTTACAAGGCTTCGTGATTTAATTTTTCTAGAAGGACTCATTCGCAAATGGCCAACAAAGCAATCGGACGGTAGATGTTGCCTGCTGGACGGATCCAACAGCTAGAAGTTTATTAGCTGACATGGCCTTTTACGAGAGAACACACGCATTTTAATAGATTAATATCTGTTTTCGGTGGAGATCGCACTTACAATCTTACTGGGCCGACTAGGCCTACTGGATCGAACACGCATCGGCCGATCCCAGCCGAGACCCGCCCGCCGCGCCGCGTGCGCGGGCACCGGTGTTTTGGGCGGGAAAACTCCACGTCACAGGCCTTGGTGGGTCCAAGATGTCAGTGAACGGCACCCGCAATACTGGGGGAGTCTATCACATCGCGAATTCGCAAAAATCCCCTTTTCGATTCCCGAATTTTGCATTTCTCCGCCGCTCTCCTTTTCCCCATTGCCTCAAATCGCAGAGCAGCAGGAACCAGGCCGGCGGCGGCGCAGCCAACTAGGCTTCAGCAAGCGGACGACGAGGCAATGCCGCCAAAATCGGATAGCGTCGAAGGTAAATCTACCCTATTTCCCATTCCGACCTAAATGATTTTGGCTCATACTCTCCGATTCTGACCATCCTCAGCTCAATTGATCAATCTCTCTGACAATCGTTGCGCCCTGTTTCTCTGCCTCTTACCCTTGCAGGAATCGTCCTCGGCTTCGTTAATGAGGTGCGGCCCCTCTGCCACAACGGCAAAACCCCACTCTTAAACCTAAACCTCTGTTCGCCCGAGTTGCCTGCTCCCCCTTATGTTTTGGTTCGTGATTTCTGCGCTTAAGCGATTAGGGTTAGGGATGTCCCCCCTCCGTTTTCTGTTGCTTATGGGGTTTTGTGCTGAAATGTTCTTAATTTTAGAGGTGCAGCCTCGGTGTTAGGGATTTTTATGGATGTGAAAAAGTTAAATAGATCAGATGAGTGTTTGTTGCACTGTGGGTCCTGGTAGCATTATGCTGTTTTTTGATGTATCCTGGTTGACATTTGTTGTTTAGTCAAATTCAGGTTGAGTTATTCAATATCATGTTAAAAACACCTGGTCGCAATTAAGGCTTTAACATATACCCAATGATTGAAAATAATTGCGGTGCTTTTCTAGTTATGCAGCTATGTGCTGCCTGGTGCTGAAATATAGCTGGCTAACTTGGAGGGTGTAGTTTATTCTCGAGGCATGTCTTTGAATTATAAGCTAATCCCTAAAATATAAGGACAGTTTCAACTAATTTCAGTTAATCCTCTATATAAATTCCTGACATCGCTCAGGTTAGTTACAGTTTCAAAATTGACTGCTTTGTGCCAGTTGTGATTCATGAAAACAGAATGCTGTTTTTTTTTATTGGTTGACAACAATCTGCAGTTTGTGAGATTCAGGTTAAGTTATTGTGTATGTATCCTGTTAAGCTCCTGGATAAATTGTGATCATGCAATGTATGCTACAGTCACAGCTGGCGTCACTTTGTTTCTTTTGGGCTCTGTAATTATTTCGAATGAGTAAAGTTGTTGTACTCCAATTATGCAGCCACTCTCTGTCATGTGCTGAAATCTTGCTTGCCAAGTTGGATTGTGTCATTCAGTCCCGTGGCCTTTCTTAGAGTGAAGCCATTCCCTAGAATAGAATGGCAGTTTTCACTAGTTTCAGTTTGAATTTTTTTTCCTTGGCATCTCTTATAAACTCATTGTGCTTGCTAAGGATATGGTATTAAGATTTTCTTTCTACTGTTGCTCCACCTGCTTAACAGCATTATTTTGTTTTTTTGTGACCTAACAAAAAACTTTCTCCTTGTTTGCAAATGTAGTGAAGCTTCTCAATGCTTGTAAATTGAAACACAAGCACGTGGTTTTTATTGGTTTCAGTCTTTGTTCTTCACTGTAGACTATTTTCCCGCCTTTCAGATGTAGTCAGCTTCTCTGTACGATTTTCCTTTCTGCTTTTCAAGAGTCGCATGTTTCTAGAGCATGGATTATGTAATGTCATCAGTTCGGCTTGTTATTTTTCTTTCCTCAGATAACTGGGTGTAGCCTCCTCCTGAATTCAACCTAGATGGGAGGGGGTATACCATATTTGCCTTTAGAGGCTGCTCTTACCTTGATTTTGTTAAAATCAACTCAGTTATACTGATGCACCTGAATAGAGTTTGTGACTGGCCACATGAAATGAGTTTACTGAAGGAATCTGTATACTGTTTTCAGTTTTGTGCAAGATAAAGAACTAGTTGCATATTACCAACACATTTGTTCTTATTAGCTCTGGGTATCGTTGAGTTGACCATTACTATGACTGTGCAGCAAAACAAGCCGTTGAATTCGCAGAATGTTGCTGATGCGCTACAGAAGTTTAATCTTAAGAAGACTGCAGTACAAAAGGCACTGGACGCATTGGCTGACAGTGGACAAATTTCCTTCAAGGAGTATGGCAAGCAGAAAATTTACATCGCTCGGCAAGATCAATTTGACATTCCAAATGCGGAAGAACTTGAGGAGATGAAGAAAGCAAATAGCAAGTTACAGGAAGAACTCGCTGATCAAAAGAAAGCCATTAGTGAGGTTGAATCTGGTAACTTCCAAACCACCAAATGGTTCCATGTTCTTGCTATTTATGTATTGATGAATGCAGTACACAAATACCATAGTTCATAGATATCTAAACCAAATTCTTGTGCAGAGGTGCGAGGTCTGCAGTCAAACTTGACTCTGGAAGAGATCAAGTCAGAGGAGATTAAATTACAAAGTGAAGTACGTGCGTATAAAAATTTTCCTTTTGCAGATGACTATGTTCCTTTGGATCACTTTTACTTACAGACCTCATATTTGTTCAGGTCCAGGAAATGGAAGAAAAACTAAATAAACTGCGGAATGGAGTCATCTTGGTGAAACCTGAGGACAAGAAGGTCATTGAGGATTCCTTTGCTGAGAAAGTTAACCAATGGAGAAAGCGGAAGCGGATGTTCAAGGAGCTTTGGGATAATATTACTGAGAATAGCCCAAAAGATGAGAAGGAATTTAAGGTCTGAGAAAGCTTCTTTCCCCTATTACATTTTGACTGCAGTTTAAGACCAATATGCTCTTGTTAAGCGCTAAGCACATCTAGACAGACAATAATAGTTATTGTCCTTTTATCTGTCACAACTTCTTGGCAACTACACTTCCTTTTGCTTCCATTTAGCTATCTATGATGCTGATGAACAATTTGTACATTTCCAGGAAGAACTTGGTCTTGAGTATGATGAAGATGTTGATGTGAACCTGCAGTCCTACATTGACATGCTGGCAAGTCTGAATAAAAGGCGAAAAATTTCCCGCTGATGATTTACCATGAGTTTATCTCAACTGGGAAGTAGATTATAAGTTTATTCAGCTACATAGTTCATGGTTCTGCTAATTTATGGTTTCTGAAGATGAGCTGTTCCAGATACAATGATGTTGTCCCTTGTTGATAGTTCTGTCTTAACTTCAGGTCGTAGCAAAATGATTTATCCTGCCTGTAAGACTTAATATAGTTTTGAACCTGCTAAGTAATACTCCTAGTAGCTAAATTATAAATCCTTTTTAATGTATCTATACAGCTGCAAGCAATGCATCTTTCAGCTAATGATTTTGTTATCTGCTTACATCGGAATCAACCATTTCTGTTCTCACTTTACAGTACTTATATGCAATATAAGCATGCCATGGGATCTAAACTATAGAAAGTTGAGAAAAATCAAACTGCTAATGTCTGAGATGAAGAGCACATCTCCTCTGCTGCCATCTGGTTGCCGCTAAAATCCCCTCTTTGTTCTGACCGATGTCGGCTTGCCTCGCTGCTGTTCATGGTGCTTGAGCTCGCTCTCGGCAACGTTGCCACGGTTTGCTTCGTTCTCAGGAAAATCATCCTCAATCTCTGAACTGTAATTCCGGGCGTGCCCGATCTTGTCGGATTCCTTTCCATGAACCGCCTCTTCTCCTTTCTTGGTGTCGCCGCCGGCCCCCCTGGGCTTCCCTCTCGAGAGCTCCATGGCCGCCTTCGCCGCGGCCGCAGCTGACGCCGCCGACTCGAACGCGGCCTGTGCCGCCGCTTCCACGTCCTCGTACCTCCGCGCCGAGTCGCCGGAGATGTCTTCCTCGATCTCATCCACCTGATGCGCCTGGTACCTGTTTCTCTGGCTGGAAGGGTTCGGGTCCTCGTAGGAAGGCTCGTGAAAGCGCACGGCGATCCCTTTCTCGGCGGCGATCTCCTGGAGCACCATCTGCCGGCTCTCGAGGCTCGGCTGCTTGGTGGACAGCTTCTGCACGATCTGCAATGAAATTGAACAACTCAAAGTCAGAATTCGTGTCGAGAATAAATTCCGACGGTTCAGTCACAACTCAGAAACTACTAGGTCAAAAAAAGGGGAAGCTCGCGCAGTAGTAACTGCTCGTCGGCGATGCTCACCTTGGCGTTGACGCCGCACCCGCCGCGCAGCTCGGCCGCGGCGGCGACGAACTCCCTCCCGAACTTGGAGGCGAGGACGCGGCGCACCTCCTGCAGCTCCGGCAGGTCCCCGCACCTTGCGGCGGCGTACACGAGCCCCGCCGCCGCCTCCCGCAGCTCCTCGGGGCACTCCCGGTGCGAGTCGACGAGCGCGGCCCGCTCCACGATGAGGCCGCAGTACCCCTCGAGCATGAGGAGCACGTCGAGCGCGTTCTGCTCGCGCACGACCTGCTCGGCGCGGAGCAGCGCGCGGTCGGCGGCGCCCAGCCGGAGCAGCTGCTCCGCGTCGCCGCGCGCCTGCGCGCACCGCACCTGCCGGTGGCCGCGCAGCACGCCGAGGCGCGTCGTGGCGAGCCCCAGCAGCGACTTGAGCCGCGCCGTCTGCTTCGAGGTCCGGCCAAGCAGCACGTCCAGCCTCCGCCCCATCGCGCCGATCGAGCTACGCCGCCTGACGCCGGTGGAGGTGGAGTGTGTGAGTCGTGCGCGGGCGCTCGCGTGTCGCGTGTGTGATGACCAGGGGCGGTTTCGGCTTGGTCTTATATATCCCCTGGGGAGACCCTGGGTCCCTGGCGCCACGGGCGCGCGGGGTGTGAAACCGTGAAATGGCAAGTGGGGCAGGCAATCAATGCGAAGGATCCGAGGGTGCTGCGTTTCCTTAACTTGTGCACGATACGCTTCTGCCGAGACCGGGTTTGCTTTGTGGCGAAGGCGAACGAGTGCGACGGGAATTTAACGTCGGAACAGACGCGTGTGGGCCTGCAGGCGCTGCTGACCTGTCAAGTGACTCGGATTATTTTTTCCTCTTTTCAGAACCGTCAAGCGTCAAGTGACTCGTTCAGCGGGTTCGACCGCGCAAAGGAGGAGGACCGTGCGTGGCGGCCGCGTGCGGTCGTACATGGACCCAAGCCGCGCCCGCGTGTGCGCGTCGCGGTTCGGTTCAAAGGCGGGCACGATGGTGCGCGCGACGCGCCCGCGGCTCACGGGTTTTGTCCGTGCGACCGAGCCGGGGTCCGTGACGGGGAGGTGGGGCGCGGGGGGAGGTTACGGAATCCGGAGCACGTCTGCACCGGTGAGCGGCACGGTTTACCTTCGTGCGCGGTCGATTCCTTTGACCGGGCAAGAGCTCGTGAGTTTTGCCCGGAAAAACTACTGACGGGCCTAGGCTGATGGCCGTGATGGAAAGCGACGGTGCAGCGGCGGCGGTTGAAAACTTGGGCGCCGGGGTGAGATATAACAGTATCGTGGTGCTACTAGTATGTGTGTTCCGACACGAATGCTCCTGTGCCGTTAGTTGGCTCGGTGATTCGTACGGCGTGGCCTCTTTGTCGTCTGTGACAGTGACTTGTCTCGGTAGCCCGGGCGGAACTGTCATCGTGGAGTGAGGAATGGTTCTTCGCGATTAATGGAGACAGGGACGACTGGGTTACTAACGGTGAAACGACGCGCTTATTTTCTAAACGACATCTTTGTCATTTTCTATCTGTCGATCGGTCGCCTGACATCAGATTTGTCAAGGTACACGATTCCGTTTCTCTAGAGCAAGAAAGAGAGGAGGTTTGTTGATTAAGATATGTGTATGTAGGTTGTTCATATATACAATCCCCAAAGCATGGGCAAACCTTTTTCTTTCGTGATAAACGACGCTAACAAAAGTACTGAACGCGTACACATTCATCAAATCCCACTGGATGTCTATAGTAAATGGTTAAAAGTGTCAGATGCTAACAAAGTGTTCACAAACGTTTGTAAGTACTATATATAAACGAAACGATGAATACAATGAGAAAAGAATTTGGACAACGTAACTTCTACAAATGTCCTGTGTTTGGGAACGAAAGTGCTTGCTGAGGCAGCAGTGTAACCATCCACGGAGATCCGCGGAGAAAAAACGAGCCACCTTAGTTAATGCAACGCTGCTAGCGACTCATGGATTAGTGAGACGACGAGCTTATCGAAAGTGATGCTTATGCCAGGAGTGATGATGGAGGTTTGTTGATTCAGATATGTAGGTTGTTGTTCATACATCCCCGAAGCAAACGGGCAAAAAAAAATTTGTGCCTATTTACATTTTATTTTTTCTTTCTTTCGTAGTACATGTGGACGACGCTAACAATATGCACACATACTCATCCAATCCCGATGAATGTCTACAATAAGCAAGCTATATGAAATGATAAGATTGACAAAGTGACTACAGACGACGCATCACTGCATTATATTGTCTACCATTGACTTTGCACTTGTTTGTCAGCCTGATTATTTGTTTCTAGGTATACTACATTTCAATCCAGAGCATGATATCTATCTGTTATCTTTTTTTTTTTTTGTCAATATCAAGGTTCCCCCACTCTGAAATTTAACCAGAAAATAAAAAAAAAAGATATAACTCCGAAATGTTTAGGAATTAGTCATCACTATCATTATGCAAACCGCTATGCTAAAATATACCTTGGGCATTTAAGAGTTCGAAGTTCCAATTAAAAATATCTTCTGATGCAATTTTTTTAAAAAAAAATCATGCTAGGTGTGTAAAACAATAATGAAAATGGGTTAGTGCCCGCAAAAAAAAAATGAAAATGGGTTAGGCATGGCCTGAATCATGTATCGAACACCAATCAATGATCGAGGTAACATCAAGAGATCACAAGAGTAATTGATACAACTCGCGACTATCAAAAACTCCTTTTCATGAAAAGAAAAATACGACTGTGGTAATTGATAGCCACATAAATGGAATTGGAATTTGGAGTGATTAGTAGCTAAGATAAGGTCAGGAAACAAGTTTGTTCCAGTATATATGTACTACTACAAAGGAATAATGACGAATACACAATGAGAAAAACTGTACCTGTACGTACGTAACTACTAGCTACAATGTCATACTTATGGTCGAGAAGAAGTGCTTCTTCTCTTGCTGGGGCAGCAGTTGCCATCCACGAAGAAAAAAAGAGCCACCTCAGTTAACGCAAGGCAAGCGACTGAGATATTGATGCGTGAGACGACGAGCCTGTCGAAAGGATACGGATCAGTGCAATAACGAGATTTTTCAGCCTCCAGCACTCCCGTCCCTGTCGCAGGAAGCTTCGGTTCAGGTGCAGGACGACCTAAACAACCGAGCGAGCTTAGCCTTTGTCCAAGTCATCTCGTCTCTCGTGCCACGCAGACCTCGTGGGCCGGCGCTGATTCGGCCGTTTGTCAAAATTTTCACCTGACCAGCCCTGCTTTAGGGGCGTTGAGTCTTTTGATCCAGTCCAACCCCGAATCCAAATTACTACCCGAAAACACAGTCCGCAAGTCGCAAGTCGCAAGTCGTGTCATCGTGTGTATTTTTCCGCCGTTTTTTTTTGTAGGACCGGACCTGATTTTTCCTCATGGCTACCGGTTTGGAGTCAGTGCGAACTTGCACAAACGTGAAGGCTGCTGCGTGATTCGCAATGGCTCAGCGTCGGCCCTCGCCTCTTCCAGACGTGACGCGTCAACCATTTGCATGTACGTGTCGCTGTGGAGTAACTGGCACCGGCAGGGCAGTTAGCTTTACACTAGCGAACAGGGCACCCAAGCAAGTATTCAACAGATCAGCTTACGATTTAGAATCGGCAGAGCGAGGCAGCAGCACAAGCAAAGCGCGGTCGCCTTTATCTGCAAGCAGACTCACATGGCGCCGCGGGCCGGCCATTCGCTCGGTCGAGCTATGTGTAAAATAGCAGTCAGAGATCGATGTAGCCATGTAGCGTGGCCGTGTTTTGAGCGTTGGTCGATGCCAGCAGAATGATCGGTTGTTGTTAGGTGGCATTGCGTGTGCTTTCCGTTAAAGTGCCAATTTAACTAGCATGGACAATGTATCGTCATGGAAAAATAGAAGTGGTATCTGACTAAAAAGATTGCAAATGTTGAAAGTTGAATGTTTTCAATAAGAAAGGGAGGTCGGAATTGAGTTCATATATTGTCTTTTCAAAGTTCTCCGTGAGCTGTAATAAAGTTAAAGAAAAAAGGTAGACCGTAGATAAGATGTTGGATCCTTTTTTCGTCCCTGCTACCGTGCCCGTTCTAACCACGTATTATCTCATTGCGATTTGCGGAAGCGACTCCACTACTGCTTCACCTTCGTGCCGATGCAACCTACAAACCGAAAACCCGGCTGTGACTGTTTGCATCTAGACAGGCCATGCACAGCGTAGCAAAGCAAAATAACAATGAAGTGACAGATTCACCCGCATTCAAATTCCGCAAATTCAAATTCCAGATTTGTATTTACGTTTAATTATTATTTTCGTAGGACGTGTATTTACACATCTTAGAAATCGAAAACCTGCCTGTTGCATCTAACAGGCCTTGCACAGCGTAGGAAGCAAAAAAAATAAAAATAAAAATAAATGGTGAAGTGGTTCATGAGAAAGTTGACGATGCAGTTGGTGATCAGGATAGGATACGTATTCATGGATTGACAGTCTATCAGATCTCCTGTCCTCGAAACCCAAAAGCTAAGTTAGCGTATTGCTCCATGAGAAAAGTCCTATCTACCTCTCTTAAAATATATCTCACTTTGGCGCTTTTAACTAGAAAATCAGATATCTGACACCTTAAACTGTCGACTCTGATATAATTTTTGATTTTGACAGTAGTTTTGTCCTACGTGGCATAGTGAGCCCCATCTGTCATATGCCATATTATTTTTTCTTTTTTTTTTTAATTTCTCTCTCTCTCTCTCTCTCTTTCTTCTCTCACGCAAGCTCCGCCTCCCCCCCCTCCCGCCCCTCGTCCATGCGAGCGTGAGACCGCCGCCGCCCTGCTCCACCGAAGCGCCCTTGCCCGCCCTGCTCTGCCAGAGCGCCGCTGCCCGCCCTGTTCCGTCGGAGCGCTACCGCCCGCCCCGCCGTTGTGCCCTACACGAGCCCGCTGCCCGCCCTGCTCCACCGGAGCGCCGCCACCGCCCTGCCCCGCGCGAGCCATCGTCGTGCCTCAGGCGAGCCCGCCGCCACCGTGCCTCAGGCAAGCCCGCCACCGTCGTGCCCCGTGCGAGCACGCCGCTGTCGTGCCCCACGTGAGCCCACCCCCGTCCTGCAATGGCGGAGGAGATCGAGCTCGGGCGCGGCGGCAGGAGGAGTGGCAAGCGGAGAAGCTTGAGCTCCATGACGGCGGAAGAGCTCGGGCGTAGCGACGGCGGAGGAGGAGGAGCTCGAGCTCGACGGCGGTGAAAGAGCTTGAGCTCGGCAGCGGCGGAGCTCGAGCGCGATGTCGATGGAGGAGCTCATGCTTCGGGCGCACGGCAGGAGGAGAAGGAGGAGCTCGATCGCGGCAAGTGGCAGGGCTAGGTGGATGACATAGGGCCTGCCCGTCGGTGAAGGGGAAAGGAAAATCGGCGACGGCGCGGGAATCGGAATTCCCTCCGTCGGTAGTTGAGTTAGGGGAAGACGAAGTGAGAGAAAAGAGAAGAAAAAAAAAAAGAAAAAAATGACATGGCATATGACATATGGGGCTCACTATGCTATGTAGGACAAAACCATTGTCAAAACCATCGAGAGAGGAAAATTGAACCGGAGTCGATAGTTTAAAATATCAGATATCTGATTTTTAGTTAAAGGAAATAAAGTGAGATGTTCCTTGTAATTAAGGGAGGTAGATACGACTTTTATCTTGCTACAGCAACTCACACTTCAGAGCGTTGTCGTCCACTTAATCATGATCATGCTGGGCTGTCAGTACACTGTGCTTGCTGGGCTGTCGGCTCGTACATATCCTTATGGCCACTAATTTGGCCCACAAATTACTACTTGGCAAACTACATCAAGAACTCCTGGCAGTATTTTCGTTTCACAATATATATACTTGAACGACGCAACAGTATGCAGATACCGTGATCATCGACATTTCAACGATGTCCCAAAGGGCATGCCACACAATTGGGCGCTTCGTGAATTCCAACGCCCAGCGCGGCGTGAAGCTTAGCCCCACCGGGAGGGGTCTCCTGATAAGCGGGTTGAATGACACGTTCAACTGCTCGTCGTTGCTCCAAGCACTGGCAGCGTCATCAACCCCGGAATCTCGCCGAGACGCCGACAAAGCGATTACTTACGCTCGAGAAACTAACGTCCTCAGGCGCGTGAGGTTACCGAGCTCGTCCCGACGAGGACGATCGCCCGCGCGAACTCGCAGCTGAAACCCAGTTCCCGTCGAGGATGACGTTCCAGATCGAGCTCTCGGAGGCTGAGGCGAGGTCGATCAGGAGGTCACTGGAGTCCGGCGGAGAGCGCGTTGAGGTGGAGACTGGAGCGCCGTCAGGTTCCGGAGCGTCCCCGCGGGGTCAGTCACGCGGCCGTTCGGGTTCTGGCTGGAGACCCGTCCACGTGCACGTGCACGCGCCCGGTCGGAGGCGTCCCACGGCATCACGGAACGCCAGCAGCGCTCGCGCGTCGTCGTCGGCAGGGTTGTTCGGCACCGCGAGAGATGGAGGCAGCGGTCCAGCTGATGGGACAGCAGTAGTGATCGCAACATGACGGCCCGGGGCAAAGATGCGCCAAGACAGTGGCGACGGCAGCATTACTCCCGGATGCTTCCCGTTTGGTGGTCTAATTGAGATGGAACAATAATGCATTTTCATCTAAATTTACCAACATAACACGAGTGGATGTGTAAAAAAAGAAGCGTGATAAGGAGGTTTAACAAAGTTTTAACCATGCTTTTGGTGAGTTATGTCAGGTGCGTCGCTACAATAATGCATTCATCTAAATTTACCAACGCATGCAATTTCATATTTTTCTTATTCTTGTGTTTATCTAACAACGAATCAATGATAGCTATATTACTCGCTCCGACTTGCCAAGAAATATTGAGAATTTTGCACAATGCATCAGAACGCTATTGTTTTTTCTTTTCAAAAGATCGCCGGGACGCTATTGTGAGAGGCATTTATGGTAGCAGTCAATGTGAAGCTTAGGGTGTGCTTAATTGATTGAATGAAGTTGGGTTGGATGGAGATGGTAATTCATCTATTTACAAACGTTTGGTTCATGGGGAGGGGGAAAGGGCCCCATGATCTAACTTATCCTCTGTCATTGATAGGTGTTAACACTCCTAGACGCCAACTTCGAATGTGTTTATTTCTCCACCAGTTTGTAACAACTTGGTACTTTGTGTGAGAATCTTCTTTGCATGTTGAGACACGTAAAATAATTCATCGGATGCATTCAGATTGTTGGTACGCTTTATCACCCAGCCACGGTGTTCGCTGAGCTCCACGTAGCCGAGCGGGTCACACAAGCTAGCCCTAACAGGAAGCTGACTAGCCGGTGTGAGACACCGACTAACTTGCGGTCTCGAGCGGCAAGATGGCCATGACAGAAGTAAGTTTTGCTTTCTATTAGTCTCGAGCGGCAAGCTGGTCTCGAGCAGCAAGCTAGCCGACTAGCCGATCATATTTATTGGATTTTCCGGTTAACCGTGAACCCTCTCAGCCAGTTCTGTCGGACGTCAGCTAATTTGTAAACCTTAGAGAAGATCCATCAAAAACTGCGAGACACAACCATATGAGTGAGTTCAAAAGATCATCAATTTCACCAATAGACAGTGGTCGATTTGGAAAAATTCTCGAGTTGGAGCCTGATGTCGCGTCGCGTCTCGCATAGTGCATCCTTTCTTCGTCGGGAAGAAGCGAGGTGAAGTCCATTCGTCGTCGGACGGAAGGGCTGCGGCGTCTTCTTCTGGGCTCCGGGCCTGTTCTCCTAGGCTCATTGTGTTCAGGCCTGCTCAGCGGCAGAGGGCAATCTCTGGCCTCACTAGCTCACCAAACCGCCGGTTGCCTCCTTGTGTTCAGCCCTACCAACGAATCGTTCGTTGATCGCGTTGCCTCCTCTGCTAGTTTCTCCTTTCACTCGCCCCTTTTCCCTCCGTTTCCTCTGACGACGGCGACGGCCGCTCAGACGGCTTTCCTCGGTATATAGTGCGCGAGGCAGGTATAACAGCAGGCGCGTTGTGTGTGGATGTACATGCATTTCGCGATCGCGCGCGTGGGGGTTTGGTGACGAGTTTTTCATTTTTTGTATCCACCGTCTTGACGCTCGATGTGGTCGCCGGTGTACGTGGCGATCGGGAGCTCGCCGGCGTTCTAGTGCGCGCGGCACATCAAGGAGCACACCGGCACGTCGGGAAGCATCTGCGCGTCTCTGGATTTGCGGTGGTAGGTGAAGCCCGGCCGTCGAAATCGCCCCAATTATTGCTAACATTATATTGGGTTTATATTAATTAGATCGCTAATACAAGCTCCCGGGATGGGCTCGAGGAATCATTCACACACGACACGAGCTATAGCTAGGAGGACTTGGCTGGGGAGCCAAGTGTTCTTGGTAATTTGCAGGTGGTAGGCAGGGTAGGTCCGAGAAATGTGTGATCATGTTACGGAACGAGGAACCGGGCGCGGTTTGTCCACACTTGAACTTCAGGAGCACCTTGCCGATGGACGAGGACATGCGACATGTCCTGCCCGCCACTTCCATGACGTGACGAACTGATGATCACATCAGGCAGACATGCTGATGTGTGCACACACATTTCTCCAAACTCTGTAACACGAATTGACGTCGTATAAGATTTCTTAGGGCCTGTTTAATTTGGATGAGGTTGGAATGAATCCAAGAATCACTCCCATAGTGATTTCGTGAGATGATTATTTAAAATGAACAAAAATGCTGGAAGCTAGAAGAAAAAAAAAACTTCTTCTGATTGGCTTCTCTCCTGATTCACTTCTTTCATAGATCACTAAACTTCCAGCCACACACTTCTCTCAAATAATAGACGTCCTCTAGCTGTTCTACTTGTGCATACAAGTGCAAGTCACTAGTGCGCACCGGCAACGCCAAGATCTAGTCGGAGACAGGGCGAGCTTCCAGCACTCGAATACTCTCCAGAATAATTCACCTGTTGTAAATGTTGAGGCTGGGGCTGCTATCGCCAAGGGCCACACCGATTCATTCCGCTCATGCGTGAGTTTGACAAACAAAGCTTCTTCAGAAAAATAGTCTGAGCAGTGTTCGGTTCTTGCGCATTACATCCGGAGCTAGGATTCCCAAAGTTCAGACACGGCCGAGTTTTCTGTTCTGAGCCAAACTTTCGTCAAGGTTGGGCCAACCGGCTGCTGCCAACGCGTACATCATGCATGAAAACACGTCCAACCAACCGTTTGTCTTCAACGCAATTTGGAAAAAATGCAGGCCAAGGTTTGACTTCGGGCCCCGAGCTGACCTACTTCCTTTGGCAGCTTCGCACTACTACTGCATCGGAGTATGCCGAAGGACTCCTTTTCTCGGAGACCTGTATCTTCAAAGCAAGCCAGTAGGAAAAACAACTCGCAGTTATCCGACACTGAATTTCTTGAAGCACCAGTGCATTTCCAGCGTGCCTCCTGTAGGACTAAACACTCGTACGGATCAATTAAAAGAGTGGACAGCCTCTTAATGAGACTGGTGGATTATTCAATAATCAACTTGATCTCGTACAAAGACCGGCACGAGACTGGTAGTTCAACTTGCACTTGGGCCCGTGACTGGCCAAAATGGAAACGCACCGGAAGCCGAACGCCCGGCCCGGGTCTCCGACAGACAGCGAAGCTGCTCGGCGCGGCCTCTTGCCCGGCAACGACGAGGTCTCCGTTTCCCATCTCGGCGGTGTCCACTCATCGCTTTCCGCGCGCCGCTGACTTGCTTTCCAAAAGTCACGGCCACGTGCCGACGCCTCGCGTCCTGTTTGGGGAGTGGTTGTGGTTGGGTTGGCCGACCCCATTTCATTTCATCCATCGAGGAAGTAAAATTTCCACTTCAGCTACAAGCTTTTCCCAAATGAGCTACAGTACTAGCTAGCAGGTCGACTTGCACCCCTGAACACCGCCGCTGATCCTGCGCACCGGCTTGCCGAAGACCAAGCGGCATTCACACGGCGGCATTGGACCATCATTACACCTTGTCATTTTGCTTGACAGCCACACAAGTATGGATTATGGCATGTGTCGGGCAGCCTATAAAAGGAGGCCCTCTCAGTGCACTTAGCACTACAGCTAAACTCACACTCATCACTCGACTTAGTCGCTCACTTTGCTCCAGCACTTACCCTCCTTTCCTGATCGAAGTTACTAGGGACTCAACGAGAGAAAAAAGAGCAATGGCTCAGGGAAGGGGCAGTGCCGTGGTGCTGGCTGTGGTCCTCCTCTGCGTGCTCCTCCACAGTGAGCTCGCCGAGTCGGCCGTGTACACCGTCGGCGACCGCGGCGGGTGGGGCTTCAACACCGCCGCCTGGACCAGGGGCAAGCGCTTCCGCGCCGGCGACGTGCTCGGTGAGTTCTGCTAATCGAATATAAGGAGCAAATTAATCAAACACGTACTACACGCACGGCTCGGTCTCTCCCGATCGGGGTCTTAATTTTGTGGTGCTTGTAACTTTAAATTACCTGATTCTCTAGTTTAAACAACATCCATCACACAACATTACTAATCCGTTGGCCGCCGGAACGGCAATATATGTGCATGTGCATGCAGTTTTCAAGTACAGCCCGTCGGCGCACAACGTGGTGCCGGTGACCGCGGCGGGGTACAGGTCGTGCGTCGCGCCGAGGGGCGCCAGGGCGTTGAGGTCCGGAAACGACCGCGTCACGTTGCGGCGCGGCACCAACTACTTCATCTGCACCTTCCCGGGACACTGCCAGTCCGGCATGAAGATCGCCGTCAACGCCGCCTGATCTCGATCGGGTCCGCCGGCCGGCGACGACGGCCGTGCACGCCCACGTACGCGTGCAGTGTCGATCGCTGGCTTGATTTTACTTCTCCTAAGTAAAGTGATTGGTAGTGAATTGAAACGGCGCCTGCTGTTCAGTCTTCAGCGATGTTGTGTCGTGTTTTGTGCGTTTTAGTAGTTAATAGTAGGTTTCTGATGTTGGCATTACAGAGAAGAGAGCAGAGTAATGTACTGATGTGGGTGTGTTTATGTGACTACGTGGGAAACCGAATAAAAGCTATCATTACCGGAAACCGCGTGTTTGTCATGTGTCAGTCGTGGGCTTTTAGTCACACGACAAACAACCTCTTTATATAATTTTTCAACGGCACACAGTAAACACGGAGCACACGGTAAAGAGGCTATTTGTCGTGCCTGACAAAAGGCACATGGTAAAACCGACTTAACCGTTCGGTCTTGTCATCGTTAGACCTTCATCGTGGGCTTCGCATGACAAATACGTTGCCGTGTGTAATCGGGTCTTTGCCGTGTGCCAAACTTATGGATTCCGGTAGTGCATGCAGCAGTATTGGTCCAGCTGTTTGCGCCGGACATATGTGTAGTGTTGCAATCTAGTTATCAAAGATACGCGGAAGCAAATAACAAGTTAGCAAAGGAACCTACTCATGCAACGCTACAAGATAAGGAACTAGAGCATACAAGCATGAGTAGCACAATACATACTAGGGTGATCAATCAAGCCAAAGCAACTCTATACATGCTAGTGATCAAGTAAGAAGGCTAAGCACAACTAGCAAGTAAAGAAGCCTATTCATGCAAGTCTAGAAGATAGTTAACTAGAGCAAGGCAAGCACACAAGCATGAATAGCACGGTATGTAAATGCGGAAAATAAAGCATCATAGTAAGGAGTAGAGTAAGAGATGGCTCATGATTTTTTCCCGAGGTCTCGAAAGGATGGCGCCTTCCCCTACTCCTCGTTGGACCACTCCCGCCGGAGTCCCGGTCCCTCCCGCCACCAAGTGGAGTTCTCGCCCACGAGCCCGCAATCACTCCTAGAGTGAAGACACGGTGTGCGTCACCGCTGCACAAAGCACAAGCTCGCCTCCCTCGAGAACTTGCCGGACTCTCCGAGCCGACACGGGCGCTCGCTAGCGATGCCCCTTTCACCGGCGGGCTCAAACCGTGTACAAACGTGTGACGGCCTTGACAACCGATCATAATAGGCTCGATCACCGACACCTAACCGGTCTAGGTCTCACCATAGACCAAGAGTAACAATCTAGATGACACCCTAAAGGACACCCTAGCCTTAGATGTGCAAGATGCTCAAGTTATTCTTCACTAGCACTCTCAAGATATACAATATCTCCTCCTAGTGCTCTCCTCTTTTCCTCTTGGACCTTACTAAATGCTCTCTGGTATTCCACTGGCCAAGAGAGGTCTCTAATACCCCAGCAACGAAGTTATATAGGCTCCCAACCTCCAACTAGCCGTTGCTTCACGAAATCAGCTTCCTGGGCCTTCTGACCGGACAGTCCGGTCACTGCCTGACCGGACAGTCCGGTCACTGCAGAACAGTGTACAGAACACTCTGACCCTGCTGAAACCTATACTGACCGGACAGTCCGGTCACCTGACCGTCCGGTGTGTATACTGGACCGTCTGGTCTCTACAGCTCCCATACATAGACAGTTTCCTTGCTGCCCGCTGTAAGTCCAGACAACTCACCATAGTGACCGTACAGTCCGGTCTCCACTGACCCCTCTGTCCGGTCTCTATGTACAGAAGCCGAAACTCATCATCCTCGCTTGACTTTGTTTCCCGGCTTCTCTGAATAGCTCCTTGGCTTCTCCACTGTCATCTATTGCCTGTGATTTCACTGAGCAACCTTGCACATCACCGACTAGACATGACCTAAGAGAATGACCTAGACCCCCTTGATAGTCCGGTTTTTCCTATGGACTCAAAGCCCTAACAACTGGGCAAGTGTACCAAACACTTGCACCATAGCATGTTCTCCACTTTGGTCCATCTTCATTAACGCTTTTGGACTTCATCAAGTTCACAAGACTCCAAGCTTGTGGTTATTGTCTTCCATCGCCAAGGACGCCGTTGACAATCATCATAAGATAGAAGAGGTTTCCTATACGAACAACACTTGTATAGATATTAGTCACATTTCATGTTTGTCATTTATCATCAAAACATCATACCTTGGGGTGACCTCAATGGTCATGAACCTTACACCCCGTCCACCGCCTCGGGCACCACGTCTTTCCCGCATCGCGGCAACCGCTGCCCCGCCAGCTCGTGGTGGATGAGGAGGTAGGCCACCCACATCTTTGGAAGCATGCCGAGGTTGGCCCGTGGCGTCGTGGAGGTACCGTTCGTACGCAGCGAAAGGCCCAACGCCATCGGACTCGGAGTTGAGGTCGAGTTGGTAGAAGTCAAGGCGGGATCCGATATTCCCTGACGGATCTCGCCGGGACACCTCCTCGGGGAGCCACGAATGGGTTGGGGAATACGGATCCGGGGTGGAGAAGAAGTCTCGGGTATCGTCTCCCCCGTACCAGTCATGCCTAAAGCCATCCATGGTCAAGGAGGAAGCGCTGTCGACCTCTGCCGCCAGAGGTGACGAACGGGGAAGATTCTGACAGATCTTGTGGCGCGAGCGACCTCGACTCCACGGATCCGCGGGACACCGCTGCAAGTGAGCCAGGCTGAGGCGCAGCAGCAGACATGGGACTGAGGACAGCGGCGACAACGAGGTGGCACGCGGGAGCCGACTGCGGCGGCTTGACCTAGCCAAGACAACGGAAGGCGAAGTGCAAAGGCGATAAGGTCGGGGGCTCGGGGCTGCACTGCCCGCGACCCCCAACGGGCGATTTTAGAGGCTTTGGAGCCTCGAGAGGCTCTACCAACTTGAGGGCTCTAAAGGCCACCCCCGTCAAAATTTAGAGGACCGTTCGGGTGCTGGGCCTCTAAATTTTACAGCTTTGGGCCTTTAGACCCTGAATCCCAACGCAACCTCGTGATCAAGAGATATAGAGGGGACCGTTGGATATGAATGGGGCTTATTTCCTCACCACCATCAGTAAGTAATACCTTCTCTGCAATACCATTAGTAAAGAGGACATTTTCTCAACACCATTAATGAATAGGCTTCTCTCTCTCCAATACAAAAAAATCATTCAGCTCTAATTCCCCTTCCCATTTCGCCCCTAGTTCCTAGAAGCCAAAAACATCACTGACTGTTTATACCATCAAAAATTAATTAAAAATTCTAGAAATTCCAAAAAATAAATAGAAACCCAAAAACAGGTAGAAAAATTCTGAAATTTTTTGCCATGACTCGAACGCGGGGCTGCCATGACTCGCAAGTTGCCGTCGCTACCGCCATCTATTTGGTGAGCCAGCCGCGCCGCCTCTTGCGCTGAGCAGCAGCAGCCACGTTGCCTCCTGAGCAGCAACAGCCACGCTGCCCCCTACGCCGCGAAGCCCGCAAGCGCTTGCCCGAGCGCTGAGCCGCCCTACGTTGCACGCCCGCAGATGGCAGCTCGCTGCCTGCGCCGCGCCGCACGCTCGTAGATGGTCGGCTGTCACCTGCGCCGCAAGCCCTGTGGCCGCGTGCCGCTTCCTCTCGCCGCAAGGAGCACCAGATCCACTGTCAAATTTGTGCGAGAGTAGGTTTTGTTGCTTTCGGGTCTGGCTACTGAAGACAGAGGGGTAAAATGGGAATAAATTTTGGGCTGCTAGATGTTTTGGTATGTGGGAGAGAGGAATAGAGTTAGGAGTGGTGTTGAGGAAATATCCTCTTTACTAATGGTATTGAAGAGATGGTGCATTTTACGAGTGGTGCTGAGAAATAAGCCCGATATAAATGCATGCAGTGAGCTTTAAAATGGACCAAATTGGGTGAATTGAAGGCAAAATGCAGTGAGCTTTAAAATAGCCCAAATTGTGTGAATTGAAGGCAGCAGAAGTTGTTGTTTACTGTAGCAACGCAGCAGGAAACAGGAAACTCTCGTCCTCCTGTCCGGCATCTGATTACGGGCTCGTGTCCCATACTGCATTGAAGCTCCCCGCTGCGTCCCTCTGGCCAGTATTCATTACCTCGGTCTTTGTGCTCCACGAGCAGCCAGCTGCCAATGCTTCATTTCACCGGCTCACCCTTGCGTGCCACACTGCCATTCGTCAGGAGCAACACATTTTATCCTCTCCTCTCCCCTTCCAGTTTCCAGCTTTGCACAGCACAGTAACAAGCCAACAAGCAGTTTGGTGGAGATGGCTGGGGGAAGAGGCAGTGCAAGTGCGAGGCGAGCCATCGCCGTGGCGTTCGCCGTTGCCATCTGCTGCTGCACTCTCTCCGACGCGGCGACCACCTACTACGTCGGAGACGGCAGCGGCTGGTCCTTCAGCAGCGCCAGCTGGCCCAACGGCAAGCAGTTCCACGCCGGCGACATCCTCGGTAACAGCTCGTTGTTGCATCTTATTAAGCCTGGCATTCTGGTTTCGCTTTCGTTTTTGCACGCATTTGGGTTTGACATTGATGAGATCGCTTCTTCTTCTGCGTGTTGGATGGGCGGCTGGTTCAGTGTTCAGGTACATCCCGTGGATCCACAACGTGGTGGCCGTGGACGAGGACGGGTACAACGGGTGCACGACGCCGCCGGGGTCGCGCACCTACACGTCCGGCAGTGATAGCGTCAGGCTCGCAAGGGGGAACAACTACTTCATCTGCACCCGGTTCGGCCACTGCAACCTCGGCATGAAGCTCGTGGTTAACGCGGCGTGAGTACCAGACGAGTTTGGTTCCTTCGCGTTAGCGACATGGATGTGGCAATGGGTTTCTGAACTCTGGGTGAGGTTAAGACTTGCTATGAGATTATTCGGTGTTGAGTGTGAATGCTTGTGTGCCGTGCGCGACCCAGTCTATGTTGACTGACTGGATCTGCTCGTTCTGCAGTGAATTGTCATTCTTTGGTGTTCCATGTTACTAACGTATGTGCTTTCCTTGAAAGTTGAAAGCACCAGTACCATTGTTCAATGACAAGTTGCGTCTCATTAACGTGTGTGCTTTCCTTGAAAGTTGAAAAGATCGTTTTTTCTGTACTGGTGTAGCCATCGCTAGTGACAGTCATTTTCACATGACCAACCAAGTTTGACTTCTCTTACTCGCACCATACTATTCTCAGAATGTAGACCTAAGCTTGTCTCAAAAAAAAAAAAACAAATGTAGACCTAAGCTTAAGTTTTCTGATAGCGTGGTCATGACCTAAGCCTTGTTTTAGCTGAAAGCGCTAAAGATGACTGCAAAATTTCTTCAACTTTTGGACTGGCAAACAAGACATAAAAACGGGCAAACGGCTGGGCTGGTCCAGCATTGCTGTCAGCGATCCTGAAAATCTGATCACCAGTGGAAGGCCAGAAACTTAAGCTCGTATTTCTTCTGTTAGCACGTCCTAATATCTTCCTTTGCTTACACCAACTCTGCAAAATTTTAGTTGTAGAAGGTAAGATTCAGGCATGAACAGTATTTGCAGCAGCCAACGGCCGGTGGAAATGAGGCTATTCAACCCCGTATTTGACGCAACAAAATTTCCTCAATACTGAATCCAACCTTTTTCCTGTAAAATTCGAAATTCTTTATGAAATTATCACATTCCAAACAAGCTGTTAACTTTTTTGACGCTTCGACTCGACTCGGGTCGTCCCCGGATCAACTGTTCACCAGTAAATGATTAAGCTCCTAACGAAATTTCCATCTGTTTCGAAACAAACGACTTCGACTTCTCTATGCATGTGGTCTCTCCGAACATAACGACAATTTATTACCTCACCGATACGTTCAACGACGATTTTCATAGGTGATTTTTTATCTGAATTCAGGAGCGTTAGGTGGACATGTGCTTCTTTAACTTGGTTTGACGCTCTGAATATTCTCGGATCAGTGGACAAGCATCACGCGTGACGTGAAGCCAATGAATCTAACGTCGAAATTTCTTCGAAGTCAACGACTCGTCTCCCTTTTCTAGAAAAGTAAGAGAAAATACGATTCTTTTTTTTTCAGATGAAATACTATACATTTCTTTCAGCTCACCTATCCTGTGGTATAAACAAATGAAAACAAATCCTTCGTCAAAGGGACAATATAAACACTTAAAAAACGAAAAGGACAATATAAACAAGAAAAAGGAATAAAGTAGAGTGGCCCAGTTGGCATCGTGAGGCCCAGATGGCCCCCCACGAATGGGTCAAACTTTCTTGGACTGGAGGGCAGCACAGATTCTAGAAGCTCTCAAGACGCATCGGCCCGTCTATAAGAGGTGTCTATCCATTCCTCGGTGCATCCGTGCCATAACCCCTTGTTTCCCGATCTCCATCTCTCCCCCAAGGAAGAAACCCGAGCACAGACAGAGGAAGCCATGGCGGTCTCGATCCAGCTGACCAAGGAGTACGGGTACGTTGTGCTCGTGCTGGTGGCCTACGCCTTCCTCAACTTCTGGATGAGCTTCCAGGTCGGCAAGGCCCGCAGAAAGTAAGCTTCCGCGGCCGGAGAATTTCGGCCCTGCCGTCTCCGCCATACCTATTTAATCTGCCCCCGTTCAATTTGATTCCGGGAGATTTGACGATATGCTCTTCGTTCAGGTACAAGGTGTTCTACCCCACCATGTACGCCATTGAATCGGAGAACAAGGACGCCAAGCTTTTCAACTGCGTGCAGGTGCCGAGATTTATGCCATCCTCTCGTTAATTGCTCTCATGTGGGGATTGATTTCTTAGGGAAGAGCAGGGTCTCTAAAAGTCTGTCTATTTTTTCTTTCTTGTGAGTGCAGAGGGGCCACCAGAACTCGCTGGAGATGATGCCCAAGTTCTTCGTCATGCTTCTTCTGGGCGGCCTGCAGCACCCTACCATCGCTGCCGGGCTCGGGTTGATCTACATGGTCGGGAGGTTCTTCTACTTTAAGGGCTACTCTACTGGCGTCCCTGACAAACGCCTCAAGATTGGGTATGTTTCCTTGACAAATAGCTGTAACTTGTTTTTAGTTCCTTCTTTGTATTCTGCATTCCTGATACTGCTGATAATTTCCAATGGCATTCAAATTTTGACTAGGAGGCCTATTGGTGATAGTGGCCGTCGACTTGTTTTATGTTTCGTAGTACCAAAAGTTCACTACTCCATTAACTGCGATAAATGCTCTAGATCTTCTTTGCCAGTGTCTAGTACTACTTCATACATTCCAAACAAGATCTTAATTCTTAACCTTCTTAAAATGTTGTTTAAAATTTCCGCTCGATTTTATGAATAGGATGCAGTGTTAATGAAACCAGGCGCCAGGAAGAAAGTAGACTATACTAGCTGAGTAGGTAACCGGTGGCCAGTAGTCATTAGTTAGCGTAGAATGGTCCATTCAAGGCGTCAGAGGGGCGATTATTGTTGTTCTGCAATGACTTTTGCACATCAGTAGGAGTTTAGTTGGGCCACATCAACTTGTCTGCAGAACTTTTCCAACTCTCAATGTTCAGATATACGTCATTACTGTATCCTACTCAGCTAGTATAGTCAATCTAGAATGTGATGCCAATTTTAAATGTCAACACAACTTAGGTGGTTGGTAGGGTGAACCAGCATGGTGAATTGTAATCCTATTCAGTTTACAACTGGAGCTCTCTGAAATGAGCGACTAAAGGGTGCATTTCCATCTGAAAGTGGGGCAGGTTACACTGATTAGTTCGTCATTGATTGGCACCCAGATAACAACGTGTACTAGGATTAAGTATTTGTTGAACCTCGTATGTATAATTGTAAGCAGATTGTTCATTGTGCTTTTGCTCCCGTTTCAGCATATTAGTACAGTATTACTTTGACTATTTAGAGCTAAACCATCTGCTACCTGCTGCACTAATTTGTCCTAATTTTCCGCGTTCACATGATTAACTTCTTCAACACTTCAGTAGTTGAAGACCTCGGTCGGTAGGTAAAGGTTTGTTCACATTAGGTGAGAGTCAGCGATAAGTCACTGCATACTATAAATTGACCATTAGGTATAGCTAATGCACCGCCCATTTGCTGCCCAACCTTGTTCAATTTTCCAAGTTTTCCTAAGTTGTCCTTGAAGATAGACCTTGGTCAGTAGGTACTATTTGTTCGATGAGTGATCCCTAATTTGCTGTGGAATGAGTAGTTGAGTGTGAGGCATTGCAAATCGTAGTCGAGCCGCCATTTCAGTAAGCTGTGATGTGGGTAACACAATGGACATTTTTGTAATCAGAGCTCACATTGTTGCAAGCAACTCATGTAATATTTTATTAACAGTGTTTCTAAGTTGGTTCGAAAAAAAATTAAGAGTGTTTCTGTGCTCTGATCCATTTGCTTGCGATATATGCTACAGGGGTCTCAGCTTCCTGGCGATCTTCGGGCTGATTCTCTGCACGGCATCATTCGGAATTAACCTGGTTATCAGGGAAACGCTCTGAACTTGAAGTGACTAGAGGTCTAGCAGGCTGGAGTAACGGGGCGGTATTGCTACTTTTAGGTTTACTGGACTGTCTTTCTTTTCGTGTTGAGTGGGTACTGGATACGCGTGTATTTCAATTTTGACAATGCCTGAATAAATGAAAGCTAGATGAAGAGGGCTTGAAGCATATGAACCGTGTTCATGCTGATATATGCCCTGCTTTCACTGTAAAGGATCGTCCCACGACTGCTATAGCCTTATTTTTCTCTCAATACCGAAATTCGAAAAATGGTACTATATGTTTATCTTCGTTACCTTTAAGTTGCATGACGATATACTCGAGGATTCTCCAGCGTTTTCCAACTTCCCTCGAGGAATTTGCATACCTTCAGTTCAACATGGATCGTGGTACTACAATTCGTAGACATTCCAAAGCTGTAAACTCCGCAAGCCTCCAGTTTGACATGCCTACTATATCGTCCAAGACGAAAGTGCCAAAAAAGGGAGTCGTCGGAAATGGTGACGAAGCCATTGTTAAAAAAAAATATTCAGGTGTACAGATGCGATTTCTCTGGTTAATCTGTACTTCCACTGCAAAGACATACATTGCATCCCTCGTCAGCGCCTCGGCGAAGCGTATGAGGTTGTCAAAATTGATTCTATATAAATATATTCCCGACAGGCCGGCACGCTATTATTATTCACCAATCCTCAGATTTAATGTGAAATATATGACGGAGTATGCTACAAGCGGAGGCATGGAAGATCTATAGCCCGTCAAAGCATTCTCACTGCCTCACTGGCTTCTACCAGCGGTGAAGCTCTTCTGAGCTGGTGTCGCCCTCCTGCTCGCGGCATGCCTGCGCACCCCGTCAAATGGCAAGACGTCGTCGTCCTCTTCTTCAGCCCTTCTACTCTTGGAAGTGAGGAGACCCTCTTCCTGATCAGAAAAGCCAACACTTCTATTTCTGGCAGACATTCTCCTTGGGCTTCGCTCCTCCATGCGCCCACCATGCTTTCGGAGCCCTTTGTACCGTGAGACACTGTCATCATTGTCTTCCACATAGTCAAAAGTTCTATTCCTCTCAGCCCCTCCTATGTTCCTTGGTCCCAGATGATTATACTGTGTATCATCATCAGGACAGTCGTGATCACACTTTTTGCAAACCTTGTTGCGTCGAAAGTTAAGAAAACAACATCTACAAAGGGAGACAATGATTAGTATGTTGAATTGAGGAAAGACACAAAGAGATTTAGGTTCAGCACATACGAGGGACATTCCCACTCTCCAGGATTGAGCTGCCTCTTTGGACGAGGTCCTTCACATTTAAAGCATATCTTGTTGCGAGAGAAGTTCATAAAGTGACACCTAAAAAGTTCAAAGCGAGGCAAATCAAACATTGCTAGGATAGCAAAACGATGAAAAGGCATAATGCAAGATTCAAATATTACTGTGTACAGATCCAATCACCCATTTTCATTTCAGTGATGGCTACTTCTATCTTCGTTGGCCCATCTGCTTTGCATTCAAGGCAGTGATGATTACGAGCAAAATTTAGGAAGTTGCATCTGCCAAGATAACAGGAGTATTAGAACATGATACAGCCAACAAATCTTTAATTATCAAGGAATAGAAACAAATAACCAACTCTGAACAACTTTGACACATGCCGTGAAGGAACAAAAAGAAAAGTAGCGAAGTAAATATTACAGTTGATAAATTAGTTCTTTTCCCTTTGAGTCAAATCAGTTGCAATCGACATGCCAAGAGGTATACTCACACCATCACTAAAGAAAAGGTTGTCACAAAGTTCTTGCAGTCAATGTTAAACCCTTGACAGGTTGCTAGAACAATATAAGTAAAAGTGTACAATGGGCAAATGAATAGGAATCTGAGGATGTTACCAAAAAATTATCAGGGCTTTTAAGTTGATCTGAAATATGACTAGTCATCTACTTCATGTTCTAATCTTTTTGGAACAAATATTAGTATGTTGGAAGTTCTATACTTAGTTGAAGTTTCTACAGGCTGTTACTGCACATGCATATATAATTTGTAATATCATGCCTTAAACAAAGAAATTCATATGCAAGGGTACAATACTTGTGTGAAATCAAACACAGAAAGCACATTAATCTAATTGGAACATGTAGGACCCAATAAAAAAAGTTTGATAAGAATATTCAACAAACTGGCTGTAACAAAAATCAACAGGTAAACTTGTGCCAAAGGACCTCGGGTCGAGTGGCTAGCAGCGCTGGCTGGCTGCTAGCCGACCAGGGTTCGAGCGGCACCACGTGCAGTACTGTAGCGTGGTACTGTGGCGCATTTGTGGCTCTGTTTTCAGCTCCCTGTTACGGCAGCTGTGTGGTTCCCAGGCTGCCGCTCTGCGCGCGCCGGTGATACCTGGCTTTCGGCAGGCTTCAGTGAAAACTTTCATCTTAATATATAATATCAGAGGGACGTCGCACCTCTGGTCAAATCTTTTTAACAGATAAACTTGTGTACAGAGGCGAATAATGTATGACTATTAAACAGCACTCAGTGAAATTATGGTTATCAAAGATCGAATTTGTGTCAGAACATAAATAAGAATAGAGACTATTTCAATGGAACAGCTACTTTCATTCTTTCCATGAACATCAACGGTGTTCTAATGAAAGTTAGAGGCATCTTCAAAATACTAAGTAAATGCCGCACTCTTTGAACTGTTGCAAGCATACATAGTATAATCACAGCTCAACATATAGACTAAATTCATGCAGAAATAATTTGTGCTAATTTGATGTTTTCTATAGGTTAAGAGAAATGATAAACACGAAAAGTAAAATGAAACTATCACAGCACCAGATCCCTGCCCTCACACGAATGTGTCACAACTCACAAGTATTGAAATAGCTGTTCTCATTGAAAAGGACAAAAAGAAAAATACTTAAGTCTCTTTCAGTGCTTTACAAC
Organism: Eleusine indica; assembly: GCA_030378355.1. NCBI lineage: Eukaryota > Viridiplantae > Streptophyta > Magnoliopsida > Poales > Poaceae > Eleusine > Eleusine indica. The sequence continues at coordinate 48,492,616 of CM059498.1, read as the reverse complement.
AGAACAAATTGCAAGTTGCAAAGTTCAATAGGAAAAGAAGGTGGGGCAGAAAAACTTTGAAGGGGCATTGCATAAAAGACTTACTTTGGGCACAGCCAATCACCCCTCTTCATTTCAGTCTCAGCTGCTTTTCTCCCCTTCCCAACTGAGCCCTGGGCTTTGGCAACTGATTCTTTGCTCTTGCTATAAGTATTAGATACAGGTTTAATACAAGATGGATCGATTGTTGTGTCACTACGTGCAGTAAGCTCAGAGAGAAGCTTTCTTGCAGATTCTTGCACGCTTCCATCGACTGAATTTTCTCCTGAAAGGCTGGATGGCTCTACTGCATAACTTAACAGTATGCGCACAACATCAACAGTCTTAGCTTCTACTTCTTCCTCAGGTGTTATAGTGCGATAAGCTTTATCACAAGATCCACGTAATTTGCAAGCCCCGCATGCCTGGTGCCAGGGTATCAAGATAATGGTAATATTATGTTATTGTGAAGAAAATTACTGACTGTCAAGGGCAAGCTGTTACATGTTACAGAAAAAAAAACACAAAACCAAACTAAACTTACATCCCTTTCTTCGACCTGCACAAATTGTCTAAGCCGTTTTGCAGAATTGACAGGCTTGCGGAAGATATTAGGACAGCCGCACTGGACAATAGCTTGAATATCCTGCTTGGGAAGGAAGCTGCACAGTAAAGGACTCAGTAAAAATCCAATTAAGCCAGAAATATATAGTACTTGCTGCCAGGTCATAGGTGTGAACAACCTGAAAATTCAATTACTGACAATCACTAACAGTGACCATGACCAAAATGTTGACTTGTAATCTATTTAATGGTTTATTGGCCAAAGAGTGGCAAACTGGCATCGAGCTAATAATGGGATTAAAAAAAATCAAGACTAATAGCAGTGGTTGCTTTATTTTCTAAAAAAATAGCAGTGGTTGCTTGTCCTTGTGCATTGGCTCTTGTGTGTTTCATCTCTAGCCTACCCCAACTTGCTTGAGACTAAAAGAGTTTGTTGTTGTTGTGTCATATCAAACATGCCTAAAATAGGGAAGAAATGCAGTAAAACAATATATTATTTAAGGTGCACATGGAAGCCACATGATTAGCAACAATTGCGGCATTTCTACTCATTGAAGCCCCGATTAGTAACCATTGTGGAATTTCCACTCATTGAATGGCATGATCATTCATATAGCAGCCTCCAATAATTAGAATTGTATATTTTCTAATTAACAAGAACTTCAGTTACTACACTTAGTGCACGAAAGAAATAGATCCAATTCCTTAACAGAAGCAAATCAACACAGAATCACGATGTTTCATTTACTTGAGGAGATCGTAGCGCTCCCGGGCGAACTTGAGGCACGCGTTCTTCACCCTGTTTAAGTCCTTGAAAGGGTAAGTGTCCACCGAGGCCACGGCGTTCTCAGCCGCCGCCGCCACCACCTCCCCATCTGCAGCGCCCTCGCCAGTACTCGCGCCGGTGGCGGGGGCGGGCCGCTCGAAATACCCCTTGGCCCGCAGCTTATCCAGAAATTCGTCCCACTCCGGCCACGGGTGTTTGGAGGATACGACGAAGACGGCGGTCTCGGGGACATCAACGGCCGCGGCGGCGGCGGAGCAGAAGCGTTGGGAGAGGAGCGGCCCTGTGAGGCTGCGGGACGGGTTGGAAAGCACTGAGGGGGAAGCAAGGCGGCAGTAACGTAGGAGAGAAGAACTCAAGGTGAGAGTTAGGAGCTTGGATGAGAAAGCCATGGCGGACGGGAAGTAGCGGCGGGTGTCAGGCGAGCATGGAGGCGGGGTGGAGTAGACGAGATCACGAGAATGTATCGGGTTAGGGTTTAAGGGGTTTAGAATCACGTCTGTGTCCACGCTCCGCTGACCATAACAGAACACCACTGAATGCGTGTGTAAATTCAGCGCAAGATTAAATAAAAAAAATGGAGTCCGTTCGGGAGAGGCCTCTAATGCTATCTTCAATGGTGGTAGAGACCCAAAACCTAAACTAAGCGTTAAACAGTGATAAAGCAGCAGAGAGGAGGAGACCCAAAAATACCGATCTTCAACGGAAGCCTAAAAATGGATCCCTTGTGCGGGGTCCGCCAGTTGCAGCACCGACGCCTGCTTGGGGGGAGCTCGGCCGGAGAGCTGCGCGGCGACGGATGCGCCGGTGGCGAGAGCTCGCACAGGCCGGTGGTGGAGAAGGAGCTCACGCGCCAGAGGTGGAGCTCGTGCAGGGGGGACGGCGGTGGAGGAGCTTGCGCAAGGGGGACAGCGGAGAAGGAGCTCGCACAAGCTGGCGGAGAAGGCGGAGGTCACGCGCGGCTAGCAAAGAAGGAGCTCGCGCGCGGAGCTGGGGTGCCGGCCGTCGGGCGGATCTGGGGAGACGGCAGGACAGATGCGACGAGGCTGTTAGTGAGGAGCTCTCAGGCCGGGGGGGGGGGGGGAGTGGAAGAGGACGAGCTTGAGCGCGGTGGACGAGCTCGAGCACGGCGTATGCGGGAGAAGAAACTAGCGTCAGGGGTGGGGAGGAAGGGGAAGGAGGCAGCGAGCGTATGGGTCGGCGTCGTTGGTGCTCCATTTGTGGGTCGCCCACCCCAACGGACTCCAAAATGGGTATGAGTTTGGGTAGTCCGTTGGAGGTTGGATTTTCATGTTTTAGAACCCATTTTGGGTTTGGGTGGCCATATAGGCCATCTGTTGGAGATAGACTAAGGCCACTCTCAATACAAGGTTTTATTACACGGTTCTCGAAAGTGCCATGTCATATAAAAATATTTGAAACGGTAAATGAAACAAGCTTTCTCAATGCAAAGTTTCATATTACAGTTTCATAGACTAAGATATTATTTAAATGCTATCTTTAATTGACCAATAGTAATCCATAAAATATGTAGAGATGAAATAAATTCTTCTCAGTGGAGGTTTCATTCTAGTTTCATAGTTTAGGTAACCGTGTACATAAGGTTTCATCCCCATAAAACCTAATCCCTCTCTCTCATCATAATTTTTATGCCACGTTACTGTTTTTGCTTATGTGGCATGCCATTTAATGAGTTTGAAACTCATATGAAACTTGGATTGAGATTGGCCTAAAGGCCAGATCCTCTAAAAATTAGAGTCTACATCGCCGAACATGCCTCTAAAATTCAGTGCTTTTGGACTTTAGAGGAATCAATTTTTTAGAGTGGGAGGAGGCTCTAAAAGCCTCTAATTTTCAGTTTTTTTGTGGTTTGTAATCAATGTTTATTATTCTCGGTTTTCATGGATTGATTAATATTTGTATGATTTTTGCATGGACATAATTTAGAACTGTAATTTTAAGCATATTATTGATATTTTAGAGAATTAAAGGGCTAAAACAAACACCCCTCTAAATTTTAGAGGTCCGACATTTTTTAGAGGTCCAAATTATAGGGTCCAAATTTTAGACCCCATTGGAGGAAAACGACAAAAGACTCTTTTCCGCCACAAGCAACTACGGAGTATCACCTAAATACAAGATGATGAGCTCTTTATAATCGGATCAGCTTCCTCCATCAATCCCCCTCTAAAGCAGCTAAAGCATGCGTAAGAATTTTGAAAACAACTAGTATAATGGTATATGGATCTGTTTGGTTGCTAGACACATTGTCACGTCTAATTTTAATTAAACTGTGGTTGTCACAAAAAATTTATAAAAAAATTGACATCACATTTGTGATAAGATTTAACAAAAAAAATTGAGTGTATGACATGTGGGATAGGATGCTAAAAAAGTATGACAAGCTGTAATAATAATATTGAATCAAACGGTCATCTAAGAATTTATGGCACGATCGATCATTTGTGATGATTCACATTCGTCTATAGTCATGACATCATAATGTTGTCATGGAGTCAGACGTTCATCAAATCAAATTGTTTCACCATTGTTAAGTATAACATGATGATGAGCTTAATGTTAAAGGTGGAAAAAGGAGTGTAAGGTTCATGACAATTAAGGTCACCCCAAGATATGAATGTTTTGGTGATGAATGACATACATAACTAATGTCTATGCGAGTGCTGTGCGTGTAGAAAACCTCTTCTACTTAACGATGATTGTTGCTGGTTGCCTTGGCGGTTGATAATAATGACCACAAGCATGAAGGCTTGATGAGCTTGATGGAGTCCAAGGATTGATGGAGATGGATCAAGGCCGAGGACAAGCTTTGGAGCAAGTGTTGGGAACACTTGTCTAATTATTAGGGCTTTGAGTCCATAGAAAAAACAGACTATCAAGAGGGTCTAGGTCATATCTCTTAGATCATGCTAGTCGGTGATGTGCATGATGCTCAGCAAAATCACAGGCACTAGATGACAGTGAAAAAGTCAGGGAGCTTTTAGAAGAAATCGGGAAACAAAGTCAAGCGAGGACGAGGAGTTTCAGCTTTTAGACAGAGTTACCGGACAGAAGGGTCTGGAGAGACCGGACTGTATGGTCATCAGAGGAGAAGACATTTCAGAGAGACTGTTAGCGTGAAGGCCCATAGAGATCGAACAGTCCGGTCTACAGACCGGACGATCCAATCTGTATGGATGGGAGCTGGGACAGAAGGTGCAGATTTGGGGTGCTCTCTAGAATCGATGGAGATGGAGAGACCGGATGGTCCAGTCTACTGACCGGACAGTCCGGTCAGTACCGAAAGTCAGTTTTGGCAGGGAGCCAACGACTCTAGAGGAGCCGATCTGTGGAGACCGGACGGTCCGGTCAGGCAGTGACTGGATAGTCCGGTCAGTTGGCCTAGAAAACTGATTTTGTGGAGCAACGACTAGTTAGAGGTTGGAAGCCTATATAACTTCGTTGCTGAGGTCTTCGAGATCTCTCTTGGCCAGTGGAATAACTGGGAGCATTTGGTAAGAGCCAAGAGGAAAAGAGAGGAACACTAGGAGAAGATATTAGATATCTTAAGAGTGCTAGAGAGAGTAACTTGAGCATCTATGCACATCTAGGGCTAGGGTGTGCTTGAGGGTGTGATCTAGGCTATTACTCTTAGTGTATAGTGAGACCTAGACCGATTAGATGTCGGTGACCGAGCCTATCGTGAATGGTTGTGAAGGTTGTCACACGTTTGTACACGGTTTGAGCCCGCCGTTGAAAGGAGCATCGCTAGTGAGTGCCTGTGTCGGCTCAGGGAGTCCGATAAGTTCTTGAGAGAGGCGAGCTTGTGCCTTGGTGGCAGTGATGACACAACCGTGTCTTAACTCCGGGAGTAATTGCGGGCTCATGTGCAAGAACTCCACTTGGTGGCGGGAGGGACCGGTACTCCGGCGGGAGTGGTCCCACGAGGAGTAGGAGAAGGTGCCATCCTTCCGAGACCTCGGAAAAAAAATATCATGAGCCATCTCTTACTCTACTCCTTACTATGATGTCTTACTTTATGCATTTATATATTATGCTATTCATGCTTGTGTGTTTGCCTTGCTCTAGTTGATTATCTTGTAGACTTGCATGAATAGGCTTCTCTACTTGTTTGTTGGGCTTAGCTTTCACTTGATCACTAGCATGTACAGGAGTTGCTTTGGCTTGATTGATCACCCTAGTATGTATTATGATACTCATGCTTGTGTGCTTATATTGTGCTTGTTGATCTAGTAGCTTTGCATGAGTAGACTCCTTTGCTAGCTTGTTGTGTGCTTTCGCGTGTCTTTGATTACTCGGTTGCATCGGAGTTGCTTTGCCTTGTGTGTGATCCACTAGTATGCTTAGGTTATCTTTCCTTTCGTAGGATTATCTTATTAGTGTGATCACCACTAGAATTATGTAGGAGTTGTTTGAGTGGTCATTTTAGTAATTGGCAAATTAAGTACATAGTTTGAGTTCCTGATTCATCCCCCCTCTCGATCACTCGATCCTTTCAAGTGGTATCAGAGCCAAGTGCGTATTATGGTGCTTAACCGCTTTGAGTAGTGACTGTATTAAGTTGGGATGTCATCCTATTCGGGGCCGAGTCATGGCTCATGGAAGGATGACTTGAAAAGCTACCTAAATGTCATGATTATAGATGGGTTGATGGATACTCTTGTGGACTTTTCCATTACCTTTATCGATAATCATGTGTATGATGCTGATTTTGTGGATGTGCCTTGTTCTAGTGAGTGCCTAGATTCTTCTAATGATAATTTGATAGGTTGCTCTACTAGTGTGTCCAATGAGTTGAATGATAATGATGTGTCTCTTGATCTTGCTTGCTCCTCTAGCATGACTAGTACTGGTGATGCTTGTGAGCCTTTTGTTGATCATGCTAGTGACTCACTTGTTTAGAAGTTCTTTGCTTTTCATGCTAATGAAAATGAGGACTTACTTTACTTTCTTATTCTCTTGCGAGGTATTGTGGACCGAATTGCAGCAACTACTTTCGAGCTTCCTAAGTTATTGATTGTCGTGAATATCCTCGCCTTGCTCTCTAGCAGCATGCTCCTCTACATCACCCTTGATCTCATCATGGACAAGAATCTTTCTGTTGATGATGTGATGGGCTACTCTTCAAGGATGAGGAGATCACCGCAAGCTTGACGGGGAAGAAGAAGTTCAACGCGAACAATGAAGCATCTTCAAGCAAAGGGAAAGAAGTAGTCTCGAGCTCAAACTTTTTGATCCCTCCACAAGATTGCCTTACAACAGCTTCTACAACCCCATCGGATCAAGACCTACACCAAGCTCTTCATCAGATGCTTCATCAAGCTCTAACTCAAGTGCCATTCCAAGTTCTACTCCAAGCACTTCGGGTGGACCACACATTGGTGTGAGAGGAGCACCGACCACAATGCTCACACGATCATTTGAGATGATCAATCTCACCACTACGGCTTCGACGCCTCCGCATCCTCCACCACAAGATCTTCTTTCAATTGATGAATTTGTGAGAAATACGAATGATGACCTTTATGAGACTCTCTTGAGCATTTATGATCTTGTGTGCAGGATAAACATCTTTCGAGGTCTATGGAGGATCTCATCATATGAAGTGATTGATAGGCTCCTCTTGTAAATCACAACTCCTGAGAGGGTTTCTTGCTTGAAGAGGTGATCAATAGAAGGCATGGAGCTCTCAATTGAGAGAGCAATGGAGATGATACTTATGCTCCACTCACAAGTGGGACACATGCTTGAGCACGTCACTGGCCTTTATGATCCTCCCCACTACTACATTGACATCGAAAATGTGCATATGGGGGATGGTCATGGAAAATGGAGGTATCATACTGAAAGTGCATCTAGGCCCCTAATTTTATTTTGGTGATTGGCGTCAATACAATTAAGAATGGACATTTATTTAATGAGCATGTGTGTAGATAGTGGTCCAAAATTTGGTGAACAAATTGGATAGAGACAAAAAAGAGAAAAGAAGAAGGAAAAGTTCTTCAAAGTTGATATTACAGAAATTACTCAAGATCGAAGCTCATAAAGTTTTCATTTTACCTTGAGTATAGGAAGGCCGTACTATTAAGAGGGACATAAGAGTTCAAAGTAAAAATGATCCAAGTGCCTAAAAATCTTTTTCCAGAGTCTTTTCATCGGACTTGTCCAACGTGTCGGACAAGTCCATCGGACTCCAGAAGCGTTGTCACTCAAGGCCGTCGGACATGTCTGACGGTCATCAGACTTGTCCGATGACCTGAGGAAAGTCCGACGTGTCGGACATCTTCATCAGACTCTAGTTTCTCTGCCACCTTGTGTCATCAGACATGTCTGATGACCATCGGACTTGTCCGATGAACCTGACTTGTCCGAGGCATCGGGCATGTCTGTCAGACTCCAGTAACCGTGCCACTTTGATTCATCGGACTTGTCCGATGACTATCGGACTTGTCCGATGCATATTTGAGAAATACCCCTTCAAACGGCTCTTTTTCTACCTGGGCTATAAATAGAACCCCACCTCGCCCTTTGACCGGTTGGTCACTCATTTCACTCAAAAACACTCTCAAGCTCACTTTGCTCTCCCCAACTCTCCTCCCTTGCTTCCACTCTTGATTTATGAAGGGATTGAGAAAAGATTGAAGAGCTTCATCGCCTCCAAGCTTCCATCCTCTTGAGTACTTGGTTCATCCTCACCGTCGATAACTCTTGTGTTTGTTACTCTTAAGGATTCATCCCCTAGACGGTTAGAGGTGCCCGTTGAGCTCCCAACTCGTGTGGTGACGTATTGGAAAGTTTGTATTGACCCCTCCTTTGTGGAGCTGCTAGTGAAACACCGAGTTTGATCTTTGTGATCACTTGGACAGGTTTAGGGTTGAAAGAGACCCGGTCCTTTGTGGATCCCTTAATGGAGACGTAGGCTTCTTTGTGGAGCTGAACTGCGGTGAAAAATCCCGTGTCTCTTGTGTGCTTTATTACTCGTCCTTCATTTACTTGTTCTTGCTCTTAATCTTACTAGTTCGGGTTTGCTTTGTATTTCTCAAATTAACTTGTGTAGATTGCATGTGAGTTCATTTATTCTTTTCTACAGCTTCCTCTAGCTTGTAATCACTTGTTCCTAGCTTGCCTTGAACTAGTTTTAAGTTTTAGCCGTTCGATCTACTTTTCTATCTATAGCCATCGGGCAAGTCATCGGACTTTATTCACAATCGTCGGACAAGTCCGACACTGCGCATTTAACTTTTATCATTAAGTCATTTTTAGGGATAATTTCCTATTCACCCCCCCCCCCCTCTAGGCACTTTCACATGCTTCTCACTATCCTATACAGAGAAGATTTCACATTCCTAATTATGAGGATGGTCTCATGGTCAGTCATGATGAGGTCAGTGCAAGTTAATTGAGCAATGCTTTGGATACTAACCCTTCTTCCTCTAGTGCTTGTCTCATGGCTACTACTAGCATCAACTACAAGAGTGGAGGAACCTATTGGATCCTTGATAGGTTGTGCACCCAACATATGACCGGGAAGCCGACCATGTTCACCAACATTGATGAAGACGAAGACAGTGAGAAGGTGACTTTCGGGGACAACTTGTAACGACCCAAGTTTGTACTAATTGAAAACCAAATGTCAAATTCAAACTTGGACCAAATTTGAGTTCCAATCTCATTTGAAATCAGCTTCAAATGATTGCCGAACAGAATTCCTGGGTGCCAAGGCACTATGGGCCGATTTTCTCTCCCTTTCTCCATCGCGGCCCACTTCTTCTCTCCTCTATGGAATGTGCCCGTGTGGTGATCGGCCCATTTGGCCCAGCCGATGACCCCGCCTCCCTTTCCCTTCTCTGTCGCTCGATCGCAGCCGACGACGCCGGGGCACGGACGCCCAAACCCACGTGGCGTGATCTCGAGCTATCCGCGCCCCGAACCCTAGGTTGCTGCCTGCCTATAAGTACCCCAAGCCGCCGCCTCAAACCCTAGCCGCCTCTCTCGCCGCAGGCGCCGGAAATCCTAGCCGTTGCCGCCTCTCTCCTTCACCGCCGGCGCGAGGCCACCTAGAAGACCGCCTTTAAACCGCCGCGGTGAGTCCATGCGCGTCTCTCCCCTTTCCCCTCTCTGCTCGGATCATCGCTCCTTGCGTGTTTTGTCGTCGTTGCCGCCGCTTTGGTGCGGGCGTGAGCTCGCGCCATGCGCAACGCACCTGCCTGTCTGTGGCTTGCGCGTGCGCCAGGCCGCACGCCCAGCTGGGCTGCCCTTACAGCCGGGCCGCCGAGCTGGTTGGGCCAGCGAGAGGCCATGTGGCCTGGAAGCTGGCCGGGCCGAGACTTGGTCTCGTGGCCTGGAGGCCTGTTTGCAGTCGGGCCGCTATTGTGAAGGGCTGGAGTAAGGCCTCGCGGGCCACCTTGTTCTCGCTGGGCCGAGCTAGTGCCTTATTTCCCGATTAGGTTGCAGGGCCTGTTCTGTTTGCTGAACCAAGGCGAGGCCTCGCGGGCTGGTATGGTTGGGCCGCCTTTATGGCTGGGCCGCACGATGTTGAGTCGGTCTGTCGTCCAGTGGCGATGCGGCTGGGCCGAGACATAGGTGGGCTATGGTATAGGTAATAGCCCACCAGATGAGTCTGTCTCTTTTATTCCTAGACTTGGTCCACTGTGGGCCTATCTCTTTTGGTCTATGACAATGGGGTCCATGAGTCAGTCCATGGCAGTTTGCGAGGGAATACTCTCTGGAATATTCCCTGATTATTTCCAGAAATTCATTTATCTTCTATTTATCTTCCAGAATTCCTAGTAATTCCATCCTAGCTCCGTTTTCAGTGATTCCAAATGCGTTAGTTTTGTAAAAATGCCCTCGTCACGTTAGCACTGTCCCTTAATTCGAATTAGGATATTTGTAGGTTCGAAATTTAATTTTGACCCGAATTCGTTGTATTCGCTGTGACTTACCAGTCTGATCCTGATTCGATGTACAGACGCACCGGAGCTACAGAAGTACGAGCAGGAGCGTTACGAAGACCAGGACCCCACTTGGAATCTTGACTCTCAAGGCAAGTCGCTTCATTGATCACTATTGTTTACCTAGTTTTTAAAACTGCATGATTTGTTTGCAACCATTTTGCATGCAAACTGTTTAAAATGTCGCTAGATCATACCTCAAGCCATATCATGCCTACCTTTCCACAGTTAAGCCATAGGAATGTTTTGCTACTATGACGATGCTTAGTATGCTTAGTTGCATAATTTCAAACTCTCACCTGGACACTATAAAATGAATTTGTGTAAATGATTTAAAATGTGCTCTATGTGTGTGATTGCGAATAACTCCACCAAAACCGATTTAGCGGGGGCAGGTGTAGGTGATACTAGGTGCCGGGGGGTACCGATTTAGCGAACACAGTTGTGTGGAGACTTGGGCTTTAGGTCTCCGTTATGGTGCTGTTGTTGTGAGACTGTTTGGAGGAGGAGGATGAGGAGGAGATGTCTGCCATGGCTGCCGACCGTACTTGTGTTGTATGTCTCCCTGGCATTTCTTACACACCACATCGACCCTGTCTGGGCAGTGGCTGGATCATGATACTTGCAGAGGACTGGTGCTCTAGCCGTAGGCGTACGGGGTAGTGTTAGTGGTGTCCGTAGGTTGCGACCCGGCTCCACGAGAGGGATATCCCACCTAATCAGTGGTAGGCCCGTCACAGCTTCAGGACCCTTAGTCTTGCGAGGCTCTGTGAGCTCAGTTCTAGAGATGCGGAAGACACCAGTCGATGCTTGTAGATGGATTCTGTGTGTGCTATATTACTATACACCAGATATACTATATAGCCACTTCATGTGGGTACAGGTGTATATACTCTGCAGAGTTACTATTATCTATGTACATAGCCGCGTCCTCGGTAATGGACAACTGCCTTGTGAGCATCCACGAGATTTGTTTTACTATATCTTCCCCCTCTCTTGTTTTGCATCCGGCCTAGAGCTGTGGCCCAGTTGGGAGGATATTAGCTGGGATTAAAATTTGAACCTTGTTAGGATGTGTTAATCCCAATGGGGCTAGATAATAAAACTTGATGACTTAAATGATTTGAAAAGTTTTAAAAGAAAATGTTTGCCAACCTAGCTTTTCGCACTCAGCCTTAACCCCTCCTTGAAATACCTTGCATGCATAACATAATTTGCTAGGATAGTACGACTCATTGAGTACGGCATGTAATCAGGGTTGATCGACTTGTTGAGTACTCCATGTACTTAGGGCTGCTCCCCTTCTCGCTTTCAGGGGATGGTGAAGCCAGCAAACCAGACTACAACTTCGACGATGTGGATGATGAGGAGTAGATTGGTCTCTCACCTACACTCGAGCTGCCTGTGGAGATGGATCACCCATAAAGACCTCCGCTGTAGATTTCTCTTTTGCCTACATTGTTTCACTTCCGCTAGATGTCATGTTCATCTTCCTTGGCCTGTGAGCCATGATCTTGTACCCAGATGATGATGTTCATGTTATGGAGTTGTTACCATTTGGATCTATCTTATCTTCTTGTCTTGATCTTTTATGGTTTTATGATATTTACTTGTGGATGGTTGTACAAGCTACCCTCCTGGGAGTGGCTATGAGATACAAACGGCTTGGTTTTGCCTTTTGGTAAAATCGGGTCGTCATAGGTGGTATTAGAGCCGTACTTGACTGTAGGTACAAGACCCTAGAAATGGATGCTAGTATAAGGATCAATTCTAGTCATCCTTTCGGCTTATAACTCCTCATCGTACCTTGGAATCTTAAATCCTTTTTCATCTCAGAATCTTGCCTGCGAAGGAGCTGCTAAGATCAAGAAGGTTGCTAGAGGAAAAGTTTTTGAGTTTATGCGTTAAGGTCTGCTAATATTAAAGGAGACGCGTATAAGTCATTTTGCAACAAACTAATAGAATTGTGAGTATAACAAAACAACTTTGATGTTCTTTTGGATGAGTTAATTCTTGCAATTAAATTTGAGCATTATGAAATTTCATACCTGGTTCATTAATGCAAGTATTATGATATTTTGGATCAAACAGTCTTTCTTATTGGAATTTCTGATGCAATAGATGCCACCAAGAAGGTCTAACCGCTTGAACGAGTGCTTCGAGGAAGCTTCTCGTGAGGAGGAGATCGCTCTGCCACCTCGTGGTCGGGGGCGTCGTGCCGCTCCGAGAGGCCGTGGTCGTGGCCGTGACACTCATGGCCATGGTCGTGGTGACGGAGGACGCGACCGAGCTGCTAGGGGTTGTGGCCGTGCTAGTGGTCATGCCAAGGGTAGACAGCATACCCCTGGTGGCAAAGAATTCGAGGTTGAGGAGCCAGTTGAGAATGAGGTGCTACCTGCTGCTCCTAACTTCACTTAGGTGATGGCTAGACAGACACAGCTGATACAACACCTTATGACCGCCACGACTAGTTGGCAGAACCAGCGTGGACGGAATGGAAGATACGGGCTCCATCACCAGGGGCCTGGGGACCGCATGAGTACGGGCTCCATCACCAGGAGTCTGCTTAGTTCCGATCCTTGAAGCTTGGATAGATGTCTGTGTCAGAGTACACCAACAGGTTCACTCAGCTGAGTCGCTACGTTCCCACTGAGGTAGCAACTGAAGAGCAAAAGATGTACTGGTTTTCTTGAGGTTTGCACGTAGGTGAGAACTTTAAATTCTCACAATATTACCAGTCGAGTCTGCTTAGTTGTATAATTTTAGATTTCTCACAATTTTTTAGGTTTGCACGTAGGCATAGGTGTACACCTCGTTCACTGCACCAACCTGAAGCAGATGGTCCATAAAGCAATGCTCCTGGAAACTGCTTACAAGAGAGTGGAAAAAGAAAGAGAAAGCAAAAGGAAGTCAACAACTCAAGTGAACCGTCCTGGAGGTCCCCAGTGACCATGGTTCAGTGGTCCTTCCGTCTCTCAGCCTCAGTCCGAACGGTCTTCTTAGGGGCAGGGCTCCAGCTCTGCTCCCCGTTCATACACACAACAGCAGACTAGTAGGGGCTACACGCAGCAGTCACCCTCCCAGCAGTCTGGGTGGAGGTAACAGAGTAGCAGTGGGCAGTACTCCATTCGTTGCTACGCCTGTGGCAAAGATGGTCACAAGTCCTACCAGTGTCCTAACGGGGTCAAGGAGAACACCAACAACCAGCTCAGCAACAGGAACAACAACACTTCTCAGAAGCCTCAGCACCAGAGTGGTCACCGTCCAGCGCAGTCAGCGACAAAGCCACCAGTTTCACAGAGCGTGACCAGAAGCAGGGTGAACCATATCTCAGTTGAAGAAGCTCAGGGTGCACCGGACGTCGTTCTTGGTGAGTTCTTGGTGAATTCATGCATGGCTACTGTCTTATTTGATTCTGGTGCTACTCAGTCGTTTATAGCCTCCAAGTTCGTGTCTAGGCTCGCTATACCAACCACCTTACTCAAAACTCCAAGCATTGCCTCATCTCCCTTAGGCACCCACAAGTGCCTTATAGGTTGTCGTAAGGTCCGCATTCTCATTGCGGGTATCCAGTTCCTTGTTGATCTTATAGTGCTACCTTCTCGTGACATTGATGTCATCTTGGGCATGGATTGGTTAGCCAAGAACAAAGGAGTCATATCCTGTGTAGATAGGGTACACGCTCTTGAGAACCACCTAGGTGTCAAAGTCAAGTTCTCCCCCAAAGCTTCAAAGCTTCCTCCCCAAATCTGCCACCTAGAAGAGTTGACCCTTGACCAGATTCCAGTGGTTTGTGAGTACCCAGAGGCCTTTCCTGAGGAATTGCCAGGACACCCGCCTAATCCTGATGTGGAGTTCATCATTGATCTTGTTCCTGGAACGGCCCCAATTGCAAAGAGGCCGTATCGCATGTCCTCTGAAGAATTGGCAGAATTGAAGGTGCAATTGGATGAATTGCTTGAGACAGGATTCATTCGCCCTAGTGCATCTCCATGGGGATCTCCGGTACTCTTTGTGAGGAAGAAAGATGGCACCATGAGGATGTGTGTGGACTATCGATCTCTCAATGAAGTGACTATCAAGAACAAGTACCCCTTGCCCAGAATTGATGACTTGTTTGATCAGTTGAAGGATGCTAAGTACTTCTCCTCGATTGATTTGAGATCGGGGTACTATCAGATGAAGATTCGAGAGTGTCATATACCTATGACGTCCTTTGTGACGAGGTATGGCTCGTATGAGTTCTTGGTTGTCTCTTTTAGGCTCACCAATGCCCCGGCTTATTTCATGAATATGATGAACAAGACCTTCATGGCTGAATTGGACAAGTTTGTAGTGGTATTCATTGATGATATTCTTATCTACTCCAAGACAGCTGAAGAGCATGAGCAACATTTGAGAGTGGTGCTTCAGAGACTCAAGGAACACCAATTGTATGCAAAATTCAGTAAGTCCAAGTTTTGGCTGGAAGAAGTGGCATTCTTGGGTCATATCATAACCGCTGATGGTGTAGCGGTGGATCCAAAAAAAAGTCCGAGCAGTTGTTGAATGGACTACTCCAAGGAACGAAAAAGATGTGAGAAGCTTCCTTGGGTTGGCAGGCTATTACCGCCGTTTCATTGAGAACTTCTCCAAGATAGCCAAGCACGTGAGCGCAGTTTTCAAGAATTGATGATGAGATTGACCACCACTCCTATTCTTACCTTGCCTGATATTAATCAAGACTTCGAAGTGTATTGTGATGCCTCAACACAAGGCCTTGGCTGTGTTCTCATGCAGAATAAGAAGGTAGTGGCATATGCATCAAGGCAATTGAAGAAGCATGAACAGAATTATCCTACTCATGATCTTGAGCTGGCAGTAGTTGTACATGCATTAAAGATTTGGAGGCACTATCTCATTAGCAACCGTTGTGAAATCTACACTAATCATAAGAGCCTCAAGTACATATTCACTCAGTCAGAATTGAACATGAGACAAAGGAGATAGTTGGAATTGATCAAGGATTATGACATTGGTGTGAACTATCATCCTGGCAAGGCAAATGTTGTGGCCGATGCATTGAGTCGCAAGTCCTATTGCACTAGTCTCATGGTGAGTCAACCCCCAATCTTTGAGGATTTGATGGATGCAGGAATAGAGCTAATTCCTGACGGCTATCTCAATGAACTCATAGTGAAGCCTCTCTTGAGTGACGGAATAAAGCATGCGTAGAAGGAGGATGCAGAAATAAAGGAAATCTTCGGGAAAATGAAGAGGAATGTCGCACCTGACTTTAGGGTGGATGAGCATGGAACCCTATTGTTCAAGAATCGCTTGTGTGTGCCAAGGGTCAAGGAAATTCGTCAAACCATCTTGCGGGAAGCTCATGAGTCCAGATATTCTATTCACCCTGGCAGTACCAAGATGTACCAAAATCTCAGGATGATATTCTGGTGGAAGGGTATGAAAAGGGATGTTGCTGGTTATGTGGCTCGTTGTGACATTTGTAGAAGAGTCAAGCTAGAGCATCAAAAGCCAGCTGGTTTGCTCAAGCCAATCACCATACCCATGTGGAAGTGGGAAAACATCAGTATGGACTTTATCAACGGTCTGCCCCTCACACCTCACTCTCATAACTCCATTCTGGTGGTAGTGGATCGATTCACCAAGGGTGCTCGTTTCATCCCTATCAGAACAAACTACCCTATGAGCAAGTTGGCTAGGCTTTATATTGATCACATCTTGAGACTACATGGAGCTCCAGTGTCCATAATCTCTGACAGAGGCTCACAGTTTGTCTCACAGTTCTGGAAGAGCTTGCATGCCGCCATGGGCACCGAACTTGATTACAGCACAGCTTATCACCCTCAGATGGATGGCCAGACGGAGAGAGTGAATCAGATTCTGGAGGACATGTTGAGAGCATGTGCACTCACTTATGGGAAGAATTAGGAAGATAGCCTCTCTTATGCAGAATTCTCCTACAACAACAGCTATCAAGAAAGCATTAGAATGTCTCCTAATGAGTCACTCTATGGTAGAAAGTGTAGGACCCCTCTCATGTGGTCAGAAGTAGGAGAGCGAGCATTGTTTGGTCCAGATATGATCAAGGCTGCGGAAGAGCATGTGGAGAAAGTGAGGAAACACCTCAAGATTGCCCAGAGTAGACAGAAGAGCTATGCAGACAAAAGAAGGAGACCACTGGAATTCAAAGTGGGAGACTATGTGTACCTCAAGGTTTCTCCTCTTCAAGGTACTCGTAGGTTCCATGTTCGTGGGAAGCTTGCACCTAGATATGTTGGGCCATTTCCCATTGTGCAGAGAATTGGAGAGCTTGCCTACAAGTTGGATCTGCCATCTCACTTGACGGGAGTGCATAATGTGTTCCATGTATCTCAACTCAAGAAGTGCTTGGAAGCGCTGACTAAGGTTGTGGCACCGCATGCTTTGGACATTCAGGAGAACTTGGAGTACCTGGAATACCACGTAAAGATCATTGGGGAAGACTACAAGGAGACAAGGAACTCAAAGGTCAAGTATTGCAAGGTTCTTTGGAGCAACCACACCGAGCGTGAGGCAACTTGGGAGAAGGAAGAGAATCTCAAGAAGGAATTTCCCAATCTGTTTGTAGACCAAGATTGAAATCTCGGGGATGAGATTCTTGTAAGGGGGGAGGCCTGTAACGACCCAAGTTTGTACTCATTGAAAACCAAATGTCAAATTCAAACTTGGACCAAATTTGAGTTCCAATCTCATTTGAAATCAGCTTCAAATAATTGCCAAACAGAATTCCTGGGTGCCAAGGCCCTATGGGCTGTTTTTCTCTCCCTTTCTCCATCACGGCCCAATTCTTCTCTCCTCTCTGGATCACGCCTGTGTGGTGATCGGCCCATTTGGCCCAGCCGATGACCCCGCCTCCCTTTCCCTTCTCTCTCGCTCGATCACAGCCGACGACGCCGGGACACGGACGCCCAAACCCACGTGGCGTGATCTCAAGCCATCCGCGCCCCGAACCCTAGGTCGCCGCCTGCCTATAAGTAGCCCAAGCCGCCGCCTCAAACCCTAGCTGCCTCTCGCACCGCAAGCACCGCAAATCCTAGCGGCTGCCGCCTCTCTCCTTCACCACCAGCGCGAGGCCACCTGGAAGACCGCCGCCGGTAAGCGGCCTACCTCCCCTACTCACTTTCGCCTTGCGCTCATCGTAGTGTTGACCTCGCCGTGTTCCAAGGGAAGGAGGAGAGGAATTTAGGGGAAGACCCATCCACCGCCATGAGCCGTCATCACCGATTGCCTCCTCTCCGGTGAGCCCCATCTCATGTTCATTCTTGTTCTTGCCCCTTGGACACGTGTTGTTGCTCCCTCCTTTGATCGCGACCTCTTCACGCTGTAGACCCCCGGGAACGGCGACGCAGGTTGTCGCCACGGTCACCACTCACCAGGACCGCGTGCTAGAGCCACAGTCGACGCCATCCCCCTTCGGCCGGACCACCACGACGCGGCTTTCCCCTTCAAACCACCACGATGAGTCCAAGCGCGTCTCTCCCCTTTCCCCTTTCTGCTCGGATCATCGCTCCTTGCGTGTTTTGTCGTCGTCGTCGCCGCTCTGGTACGGGCGTGCACTCGCGCCATGCGCAACGCGCCTGCCTGCCTGTGGCTTGCGCGTGCGCCAGGCCGCACGCCCAGCTGGGCTGCCCTTGCAGCCGGGCCGCCGAGCTGGTTGGGCTAGGGAGAGGTCATGTGGCCTCGAAGCTGGCCGGGTCGAGACTTGGTCTCGTGGCTTGGTGGCCTGTTTGCAACTGGGCCGCTATTGTGGTGGGCTGGAGTAACGCCCCGCGGGCCACCTTGTTCTCGCTGGGCCGAGCTAGTGCCTTCAAAGGCCCAATTAGGTTGCAGGGCCTGTTCTATTTGCTGGACCAAGGCGAGGCCTCGTGGGCTGGTACGGTTGGGCTGCCTTTGTGGCTGGGCCGCACGATGTTGAGTTGGCCTGTCGTCCAATGGCGATGCGGTTGGGCCGAGATTTAGGTGGGCTATGCAGTGCTTGTCAAGCTGGAAAGCAAGTTGCTTTTTCTCATCCCACTAAGTTTTTCATGTCAACATCTTGTCCTCTGGAGCTCTTGCACATGGATCTATTTGGATCAACACATTACAAGAGTCTAGGAGGCAATCTATATTGCTTCGTGATTATGGATGACTTCACAAGATACATTTGGACCTTCTTCCTTGTGGACAAGTCTCAAGCAAGTGATATCTTCAGAAAATTTGCAAGGAGAGCAAAGAATGAATTCAAGACCAACATTGTGAAGATAAGAAGTGACAATGGGACTGAGTTCAAAAACACAACAATGGAGGAGTATTGTGACAAGAAGGGAAATAAGCATTAATTCTCCGCTACATATACTCCTGAGAAAAATGGAGTAGTGGAGAGGAAGAACCAGATACTCATCACTCTTGCTCGTGCTATGCTAGATATGTATGGAACTCATGAGAGGTTTTGGGTTAAAGCAATTAACACGGCTTGCTACACTTCCAACCGTGTATATCTCCATCGATTGTTGAAGAAGGCACCCTACGAGCTATTGGTTGGACGGGAACCGAATGTTTCCTATTTTCGGGTATTTGGCTGCACTTGCTTCATTCTCAAGAAGAGGAGGAAGCCCGAGAAGTTTGAGAGTAGAACGGATGAAGGCATTCTTGTTGGGTACTCAAGAACTTCTAAAGCATATAGGGTCTACAACTCAGGCACAGGTTGTGTGGAAGAATCCTATGATATGCAATTTGATGAGTCAAATTGTTCACAAAAGAGAGATGAATTTCATGGAGTAAACACTGGAGATGAACCCATAAGGGAAGCTTTGAGAAACATGCCCGTGGGTGAGCTTTTAGCCCACGAGGCCAATGATGATGATATTGGTGAGCCCTCTACTCCACCACCTCAACCAACCTCATCCTCCGAGGTACAAGAACCAAACCAAGATGGCATCAACACTCCCGCTAGCTCCTTCCAAGATTCATTGAGAGTGCACCCACCTACCCATAAGGAAACCCAAGTGAGAAGTGAGCCACAAGACTCTCCACATACTTCACCTCAAGTCACTTCTTCAAGCTCCTCATATGACACCCTCTCATCCACTCCAAGCTCTAGGTCCAAAAGAAAAAAGCATATGAGTGATTCACTCACCTCACTAAGAATCCAAGACACTCATATCTCTACAGAGCAAGCAATCCATGATGCTCAAGTTACTTCACCTAGACCTCCTCCCACTCAAGAAGAACCTCTTCCTATACCCAAAGCTATCAACCAGGATCATTCACTTGACTTGATCATTGGGAGTCCATCTCAAGGAGTTAGAACAAGGAGGAATCAATACAAGTCCAACTATGTGAGTGAAGAAAATCTTGATGAGGCAAATGTTGCAATTGAGAACTTCTACTTTGTCTCTATAATTGAGCCCACAACCATTGATGAAGCTATGGACGGTCAGAAGTGGGTAATTGCTATGCAAGAAGAGTTGAACAACTTCAAGAGATGCAAATTGTGGAAACTTGTTGAGAGACCCAAGAATCATAATGTTGTTGGCACCAAGTGGGTCTTCAAAAACAAACAAGATGAGAAAGGGGTCATTGTCAAGAACAAGGCTCGCCTAGTGGCTAAGGGGTATTCTTAAGTGGTGGGTATTGACTTTGAAGAAACATTTACGCCTGTGGCCCGTCTTGAAGCTATTCGGATCTTACTTGTCTATGCATCATACAATGGTTTCAAGCTCTATCAAACGGATGTGAAAAGTGCATTCTTGAATAGAGAGATCAATAAGAAAGTCTATGTGGAACAACCTCTGGGGTTTGAGGAACCTAAACATCCAAGACATATGTACAAATTGAAGAAAGCTCTCTATGACCTCAAGCAAGCACTAAGGACATGGTATGAACATTTAAGGAACTTCCTTCTCAAGAATGGCTTCAAAATTCAAAGTATTGACAGCACTTTGTTCACAAGACATGTTAGGAAGGATCTCTTTGTATGCCAAATCTATGTGGATGATATCATCTATGGGTCAACCAATGAAAAGTTCAATGAAGAGTTTCGGGAGATGATGGCTAGAGAATTCCAAATGTCAATGATTGGAGAGTTGCATGTGTTCCTTGGTTTTCAAGTCAAACAATTGAGAGAAGAAAACTTCATCTATCAAGAGAAGTATACCAAGGACCTTCTCAAGAGATTCAACATGAAGAATTGCAAGCCCATGCACACACCTATTGAAAGTCCCTGGATGTCGCCTAGAGGGGGGTGAATAGGCGTTCCTAAAAAATTATAGAACTCGTAGCGGAATTAAAACTGCCAAAACCGGTTGCTCCGATTTAGCAAACTGGTTACACCGGTTTTGTCAGAGAGCTTGGAATAAAACAACTAATGAGGACAAAGAACCAAGCATTCAAGACAAGCAAGCTGTAAAAACAAACACAGGAAACACTCCTATTTGATTCACAAATAATCAACCTCAGAAAACAAAACTTCCAAACCGGACCCACCGGTTTGGCAAACCGGTTACACCGGTTTCCCTGGTACAGATAGCAATTAAACAAGCAACACACCAACCAGAGTGCCTACACTAGTAGGAACTACACCAGAGAATAACCAAAACACATACAAACTAGATTCATCAAGAATCTACAGAAATAGGCACTGACCAAAACCGGTCCCACCGATTTGGGAAAGCGGACCCACCAGTTTCCTCGAGGTAGAGAGAATAAAACAGAAAATACAGTGTCCCACTAAGTTCTAGCAAACTTAAAGATCCTAATAGAGCATGCAAGATCTAGAGCAAGTAAGCACTGAGAAGACTAGCACAACTACACATGCAACCAATAAATCACAAACAAAAGAAGCAAGAACTTAATAGAGCAAACCAAATGAAGCACACGACAATTAGTTTGCCGAAGTTCAGATTCACCCCCGTGAACCCTATGTGTCTGTTGAGGAAGCTTGAGTTGCTCACAAGGCACACTCCAAGCCGGGTCTCTTTCAACCGCTTTCCCCGATCCACTATCTTTGCTTCTTTCCTTGCGGAGGTGAAGCGAACCTTCACAAACTTTCCCAAGGCTCACCACAAGCTTGAGAGCTCTAGGGCGACGCCTAGCCGACTAGGAGGTTTCACCTCTAAGAGTAACAAATGCTTCACGGAATAGCAACACAATGCTCAAATGCTTAAGAGTGGGATTTTCTCTTTGGTGCTCTCAATCTCAATCTATCTCAACCCAATACTTACGATTTATCACAAATCACTCAAACCTCATAAAGAGGTGTTGGGGAGAGCTCTACAAAGCTTTGGATGTATTTTCTTCATGTGCACACTCAGCAACATCCAGAGGAGGGGGGAGGGAAGTATTTATACTTGTCGCCCAAAAACTAGCCGTTAAACTGAACCAGTCAAAATCGGTCCCTCCAGTTTCCCAAACCAGTACCTCCGGTTTTTCTAAACTAGCCGTTAGAGAAATAAACTCAAACCGGTCCCTCCGGTTTGGTAAACCGGTTACACCGGTTTTCCTAATCATAGTGAGAGTTGGTGTGAGTGTAGGCAATGTCTTTCTCTCATCTCACTTGGTTTTTTTTAGCATTGAGACATTATATGCAAACCATGTAGCATCCCTCTTGATAGAGCGGCATGCCTAAACTCAAGATTAAATAAAAAGATAATTCTCCTTATTGAGCTTGCATGATTAATGAATTTGCCACTTCTTCTCTTTTATGCTTCTTGAGGACTGCCACATGTACGTTTGCTGAGCATCATCATCTAGAGCTTGTGACTTGGAAACTTTTCATTCATAAGCTCCATTTTCACCTTTTGGTTCACAAGTCACATTATGTCTTTATGCTCTAATAATGATTGATACTTGAAAATGTATGACCACTTATAGCTTGATCGGTCCATCGTGATTGCGCTCCACCTGCCCTTCACAATGGCTTGGTTTCCTCGACGCCAAGACTCCATCTTGCCCTTCTCCCATGCATGGTTCGTGGCGGCCAAGTCATGCCAATCCTTCACCATCTTGCTAACTTAAGCCACACATAATTTTGTATCATCGTTATGCCTTTATTTGAATTCTTGTTTGAAGTATTGACTTGATCAAGTTGCTTCCAAGATTAAACACCATGGAGAGGATCCTACTTTTTCTTGACAATACCAATTTATTGAGACCATATCATATCAATGGTTTTTATGTCTCATATTCATTTCAAACCTTGGCTTGTCGTAATATTGCTTATATGAACCCATTTATTTGATACTTCTCCTTTTCATCACATAGGCCCATTTTCCTTACACAATTGTACATTATTGAAGATGATCTTTTGTATTAATGCTGAGTGTATTCTTCATATAAAACTTGCTCATATACTCATAAATAGGATTAGTTCTTTAATCATGTTGTCATATAACCACCAAAAGCCACTAGGGATGTAGATGCACTTTCACCTATGGCAACAAGCAAACCCTTGGATAATGATGTGAAGGGAAAATATGTGAATCCCAAGCTCTATAGATCAATGATTGGGTCTTTGCTCTATCTCACCGCCTCAAGACCGGACATCATGTTTAGTGTGTGCTTCTGTGCACGCTATCAAGCAAATCCAAAGGAGTCTCACTTGAAGGCAGTGAAGAGGATACTAAGATACCTCAAGTACACATACCATGGGATTATGGTATCCTAGAGGAACAAGCTTTTAGTTACTTGGGTATTCGGACTCGGACTTCGTAGGTTGCAAAATGAATAGGAAGAGCACATCGGGAGGTTGCCAATTTCTTGGAAAATCTCTTGTATCTTGAAGCTCAAAGAAGCAAAACTTGGTGGCTCTATCTACAGCCGAAGCGGAGTATATGGCAGCAGGAGTGTGTTGTGCTCAACTTCTCTACATGAGGCAAACTCTCTCGGATTATGGCCTCAACTTCACTCAAATGCCATTATATTGTGATAGTGAGACGGTGATCAAAATGGCTCTCAAAACTAGAGATCATGGTCATGCAAAGCATATTCAAGTGAAGCATCATTTCATAAGAGACCATGTTGAGAAGAAGGACATTGAATTGGTGAGTATGTGGACTCATGAACAATTGGCGGATATCTTCACCAAGCCTCTCGACGAGAAGACCTTCAACAAGCTAAGGGGAGAACTCAATGTTCTCGACCTTTCCAACTTCACATGAGTAACCCTAAAGCTTGTCTCTTATAAATATATATAGCTTTCCTTTGTTTGTTTTGTTGTTTGTGCCTTTGCTTTGTGCTTATTTCTCTTCTTCTTGTAGGTCAACTTCAGACCTTCTTGAGATAGCAATGAATATGGGTTAAGCTTGGGAAGGTGGTTCATGGTATGCGCAAGACTTTGAAGAATGGTCCATTATGAGTAAGCTCGAGAAGGGAACAACTTGCCATTGGCACTTTGGTTTGTAGCCTTTCTCTCTCTCTTTATTTTAGCATCGCATCATGCATTTGTATACTTGTTGCATTTGCATTCTTTGCATCCATGCATTCTTGCATTATAATACCTTACATGCTTCCAAGAATGTTTCTAGGGGAAGTTGCTTATTTACAATGTAAGTATATGACCCTCTAGATGATCACATAGTGATCTTTGTGCTTCGTGCCCATTGAGTCATGTTCAAACGAGCTCTGAGGTTAAATCTACTCACGCGGCTCAAAGACAAATGACTCATACATTCCCAACACACTAATGACTAACCATTGCATACTTGAGAGAATATTTTGTTGAGTCAAGTGTGTAGGGAGAGCTATGGTGGAATGCCATCATGACTAAGGAGGAGCACCATGAAAGGGGGAGTCATTTCTAACTCTTGTTATTTTTTATTGCTCTGATTATTTGCTCCTTGATTCTGTTGTGTATTGTCCTTGGTTTTTGGTGATAGGTGACAAAGGGGGAGAAGAACATGAAGATCCAAAAGCCAAGTCAAGATTGATAAAAGTACAAAGGGGGAGAAGAAGATGAAGATACAAAGGAAAATACATGAAGATCAAACGAAGGTGAATGTGGAGAACATGAAGGAGAGATGACCAAATGAAGACAAATCAAGACAATGGTGCATGTTCACTTGGAGTACATATAAAGATCTAAAGATGCATCTAGGATCCCCTAGTGGGTTTTGGTGTATGATGGCAGAAGATTAAAATTACACTAACAATGTTCTTGAAGTAAATGTCTAGATAATCAAAATTATTATCTAAACCCACATTTGCAAGATGGCTATTACTCCTAAAAAGAAGAAAAGGAAAATTGACTCAAATGCCTTGAAGAGTAGTTTTTATTTTAATTGAGTCATAGGCATGGCGAACTATAAAGGGGGGTAAACCAATCTTGCTAAGAAGGGAAATTTGTGTGCTCAAGCCTACCAAAAAGTTTTGTGAGAGTTTAGCGAACCAATGCCAAAAAGAACCAATCCTTTTTGAGCCAAACAGAGAGTCACGGAAGTTTCATGGTTCATTCCACAGAAGTTCCATCATTGCCAAGCTTCTAACCTCAGCCAACCCGAGAGTTATGGAAGTTCCGTGGCCTCCCCCATGGAAGTTCTGTCGTTCTCTAGTTTCTCTGTGTTGCAAACCTGAGAGCGACGGAAGTTCCGTGATGACCATCATGGAAGTTCCGTCGTCTTTGACTCAGTTGAAATCCAACCGCACAATGACTCTTTTTGAACTGACGGAAGTACCGTGGGTAACCACAGAAGTTTCATCAGACACAGAAAAGCTATGTAACGGCTTTGGAGAGCCTCTATATATACTCCCCCCTTTCTCCCGTGGGAAGGGTTGGACTCCTTGAAAATTCACTCTCATTTCAGCTAGAGCTCTCCCCTCTCACTTCTAGACTTGTTCTTGAGATTCCAAGCAAGTGAGAGAGATCCAACCACAAAAAGATTGAATCCATCCACTCAAAAGCTTGAGCACATCTTTCCCTCCCCATCAAGATTTGATTTGCTTGTTACTCTTGGAGACTTGGTCTCCTAGACGGCTAGGCGTCGCCCTTGAGCTCCCAACTTGTTGTGGTGAGACGGGAACATTTGTGAAGGTGTGATTCGCCTCCGGAGGAAAAGAATCAAGTGGAGAAAGAAATCCGAGCACGGTCTTTGTGATTGCTTGGCGGGGAAAAGGGTTGAGAGAGACCCGACCACTTTGTGTGGCTCCTCAATGAGGATGTAGGAACTACTCAGTGTGGTTGCCGAACCTTGGATTAATTACTTGTGTCTCTGTTTACATTCCCGCATCTCCTAATGTGCTTGTGTATTCTTTTCATATTATTGTGCTCGAGTCACTTGTTGATTGTGTTGCTAGCTATTCTTCAAAGAACCCTAAGTGTGCATTGTTGTAGCTTCACCTTTATCAAGTATTGTATCTCTACTTGTTTAGTTATTCGCATTTAAATAAGTTTTAGAGAAAGGATTGGTGAAGTTCTGTCATTTGACAGAACTTCCGTGGTGACGAAAGTTCCGTCGTTTCTGGTATTTGATCAAAACTTAGTGCTTTTTCAGGATTATTTTTAAATTGCCTATCCCCCCCCCCCCTCTAGGCAACTTTTAAGATCATGTCAAGATGAACATCTACACCAACATGGAGAAGAACAATAATGGTGCATGTCTATAACAACAATGAACATCTACGTCTATGGTGCGTGTTCACCTCAACAAGATCAACTACCACGACACCATGACGGGCGCAACATTCAACTCAAGCTCAACTTCTAGTACGCTACATGATTGGGTAGTTCTACCTCAACACCTAGCACATTTCAAGAGGGATACTATATTCCAAGGTAATCCTTTCAATCCTTTCTTTTCTCTTGGTTCCTCGTTTTCGTTCAAGTCTTTTGTCCCTTCCTTCTTATTCTTTCAGGGCTCGTTCGTTTTGGATCATCATAAGTAGTGGTTGTCATCCATCACCAAAAAAGGAGAGATTGTAAGGTTCATGACCATTGAGGTCACCCCAAGGTATGAATGTTTTGGTGATGAATGACAAACATGAAATGTGTCTAATGTCTACACGAGTGTTGTGCGTGTAGGAAACCTCTTCTACTTAATGATGATTGTTGATGGTTGTTTTGGCGATTGATGACAATGACCACAAGCATGGAGGTTTGATCAACTTGATAGAGTCCAAGGGTTGATGGAGATGGATTAAGGCTGAGGACAAGCTATGGAGCAAGTGTTTAGAACACTTATCTAGTTGTTAGGGCTTTGAGTCCATAGGAAAAACTAGACTATCAAGAGGATTTAGGTTATGTCTCTTAGGTCATGCTAGTCGGTGATGTATATGGATGCTCAGTGAAATCACATGTACTAGGTGACAGTGCAGAAGCAAAGGAGCTGTTGGAAGAAGCCGTGAAACAAAGTCAAGCGAGAACGAGAAGTTTCAACTTCTGGACAAAGTGACCGGACAGAAGGTTCTGGAGAGACCGGACTGTGTGGTCATCAGAGGCGAAGACATTTCAGAGAGACTTGTCTGCGAGAAGTCTGTTAGCGTGAAGGCCCATATAGACCGTACGGTCCGATCTACAGACCGGACGGTTCGATCTGTATGGATGGGAGCTGGGACAGAAGGTGCAGTTTTTAGATGCTCTCTGGAATCGATGGAGATGGAAAGACCGGACGGTCCGATCAGTACAGGAAGTCAGTCTGGGCAGGGAGCCAATAGCTCTGGAGGAGCCGATCTGTGGAGACCGGACGATCCGGTCAGGTAGTGACCGGACAGTCTGGTCAATTGGCCCAGAAAGATGACTTCGTGGAGTAATGGCTAGTTGGAGGTTGGAAGCCTATATAACTTTGTTGTTGGGGTCTTTGAGACATCTCTTGGCTAGTGAAATAGCTGAGAGCATTTGTTAAGAGCCAAGAGGAAAAGAGAGGAGCACTAGGAGAAGATATTGGATATTTTGAGAGTGCTAGAGAGAGTAACTTGAGCATCTATTCACATCTAGGGCTAGGGTGTCCTTGAGGGTGTGATTTAAGCTGTTATTCTTGGTTTATGGTGAGACCTAGACCGGTTAGATGTTGGTAATCAAGCCTATCATGATTGTTTGTGAAGGTCGTCACACATTTGTACATGGTTTGAGCCCGCCGTTGAAAGGGGCATCGCTAGTGAACGCCCGTGTCGGTTCGGAGAGTCCGACAAGTTCTCGAGGGAGACGAGCTTGTGCCTTGGTGGCAGCGGTGGCGCAATCGTGTCTTTACTCCGAGAGTGATTTCGGGCTCGTGTGCGAGAACTCCACTTGGTGGCGGGAGGGACCGATACTCCGGTGAGAGTGGTCCAACGAGGAGTAGGGGAAGGCTCCATTCTTTTGAGACATCGAAAAAAAAATATCATGAGCCATCTCTTACTCTACTCCATACTATGATGTCTTACTTTCCGTATTGATATACCGTGTTATTCATACTTGTGTATTTGTCTTGCTCTAGTTAATTACCTTGTAGACTTACATGAATAGATTTCTCTACTTGCTAGTAGTGCTTAGCTTTCACTTGATTACTAGCATGTGTAGGAGTTGCTTTGGCTTGATTGATTACCCTAGTATGTATTATGATACTCATGTTTGTGTGCTTATCTTGTGCTTGTTGATCTATTAGCTTTACATGAGTAGGCTCCTTTGCTAGCTTGTTGTGTGCTTCCACGTGTATTTGATTACATGCTTGCATAGGAGTTTCTTTGCCTTTTATGTGATCCACTAGTATTCTTACGTTGTCTTTTCTTTCATAGGATTATCTTGTTAGTGTGATCACCACTAGAATCATGTAGGAGTTATTTGAGTGGTTGGTTTTAGTAATTTACAAATTAGGTATATAGTTTGAGTTCCCGATTCACCCCTCCCCCCACCTCTCTGTCACTCGATCCTTTCAAGGAGTCGTGAGCAAGTGTGGTGGTAAGCAAGCGCAATAGCAGGCTAGAGCATTCATAATCGAGAAGTCTTAATGGTGAACAGGCATTAGAAAATTCGATTTTTATTCTTAGAAAAGTTGAGTTGTCGATATGTACAATCTTTGTATAAAATGAATAAAAACTAAAAACTTCTAAAAATCACCAATTCATAATATAAGATTTGATAAGAAATTGAATGTATGACATGTGATGTAGGAGGCTAAAAAAGTATGAAAAATTACAATTATGACATTAAATTAAACAGTTGACTAAGAATTGTGGCATGAATAAGAGTTTGTTTGGATCCATTTGACATGGACAAAAGTTTAGGGGCTAAAAGTGTAGGATTAAACTTGAGCTCGTAAATTTTAGTCCCTACATATTTGTATCCGTAGCAAATGGCTAAACTTTAGCATATGCATGAGTAAGTGTGTTAAAGGTGTAACACTTTTTTGGTCTCTTGAGTGCCAATCTTTTTAGCCATTTGTCATTTCATTTTGCTCTCATTTTCCCACATGTTTGGATCCATTTGGTAAATGAATGGCTAAATCTATTAGTTTTAGCCATTTGTCATAGATCCAAACATGTCCTAAGTAGTGGTGTGGCAGTATATGATTGGCAATTAAACAGGTCCAATGTCTATAAATTTCATATTAAAATAAAATTTTTTATTTTATAAATACATACTCTCTTCATTTAAATATCTCATTTCTATTTCGCTTGTCACATAGAGATAAAAAAAAGTAACAACAAAACTTGATCTTTCTTCAGATATGCCATCCTACCATTTCCTTTGTTCCTACATTAACGACACATATCACATCTAGATCTCATACTAACAACGTCTATAACATTCTCCGTAATATTTGTGGCATCCTCAACAACATACGTGACATCCTCAATGAAGTTCATGACTTCTTTGATAATGTCCATACATATTGCATAAGATCCTATTATAAATCCAACATCAACATAAATAACATCCTCTGTAACGTCCTCTAGTAAATCTGATATCACATAATCGTCTTTTAAGAAGTTCAACAAATCTGATCCATCTTTATCATATCTATAGTCAAAGGATGAAGATATATATATATATATATATATATTGTAATAGGTGCGCATATACCCACAAAAAAAAGAATTTAGCCATACACATCAAACATTCACTACATATATACTCTTTAAAATATAATTATGAATCAACAAGACTAAAAACATAATTTAAAATAGTTGAACATGAAGTTGTGCACACATCACTCGATCTGTAGCTCCTTTACTATTGTAGTGCTCACTTGTGGACATGAGACCGATAACTTGTGATAATTCACCCTCGTCTATAGCCGTGACATCAATGATATTGTCATAGAAGTCAGACGTTCATCAAATCAAATTCTTTCACCATTGCTAAGTATAACATGATGATGAGCTTAATGTTAAAGGTAGATAAAGGAGTCAAAGCAAATGTGGTGGTAAGCAAACGCAATAGCAGGCTAGAACATTCATAAGCAAGAAGTCATTAATGATGAAAGAGCACTAGAAACTTGGTTTTTACTCTCTGATCGATGGAAAGTTGAGTTGTCGACTTATATAATGTTTATATAAAATAAATAACTAAAAACTCCTGAAAATCATCAATTCTATAACAGCTTTGTGTGGTGTTGTTTTTAAATTAACAAAAAATTTAATTTAGAGTTAGTTATTGTCTGAAAATAGATTGTAGATAGAAGTGATGCAACATTAACAATGCTATTTGCACGAAACCTGCTTTTGCCGACGGGCAAGTTGCAAAAACCTGGCTCTCGACCATGTGTACCAGCAGCCAAGGCCACAGAAACCCACGGGCGGGACGCCCGTACCCACCGGCCAGCCAGCAGCGTCGACAGAACCTAACCCAGGAATCGCGGCCGACGCAACCAATCCATCCACCCCGACCCTAAAATCTCGTGCCGTCTCGTCTCGTCTCGTCTCCATCCCACCACCTCTCCCCCAACCCGCAGCCGCAACCCCGTCCCGTCCGGCCACGCCGCGCGCGACCCAATCCACCCACAGAGGCCACCACAAGCGCCCCGTCTCGTTCTCGTCGCACCTCGCCTCGCCCGCGCGCTCGTCCCCCGATCCGTGCGCGCCATGGCCTCGGACCAACAGACCACCCCCCTCCCGGTCCCCGTCCCCGTCCCGCCTAACCCGAGCGCGACCCCGACCGCACCAGCCGACCCGACCCCGCCCGCCTCCTCCTCCGGCGCGCGCAAGCTCCCCATCAAGCGCCGCTCCCCGCGGCCGTCCTCCTCCTCGCCCCCCTCCTCCGGATCCGACCAGCACCCGGACCAGCAGACGCCGCCCTTCAAGTTCCAGCGCATCTGGTCCGAGTCCGACGAGCTCCGCTTCCTGCAGGGCCTCCTCGGATGCGGCGCGCAGGGCCTCGTCTTCCCGCGCGACCTCAACGTCTTCTACGACCGCTTCTCCGAGTCCATGCCCCAGCCATACACCCGCTCCCAGCTCTCCGAGAAGCTCCGCCGCCTCAAGAATAAGTACCGCAGCATGTCCGCGCGCGTCGCCAAGGGGCTCGAGCCGGCCCGCCTCGCGCCGCACGACCGCGACGTGCTCCACCTCTGCTCCCGTCTCTGGGACCCCGCCAGCGCCGCCACGTCGCCCTTTGCGGCCGGCGCCGGCTCCGGGGCCTCCGGCAACAAGCGCCGCCGCGCCAACCCACGCGGCACGCAGCTCCCCGATGCGGCCGGGGATGGCGGCTCCCATGACTACAATGGGGTTAGTTTTCCGGATGGCCCCAACGGTGAAGAAATGTTTTTTCTTGAGCAAGAAAGCGGGCATCTTGGTGACCACGAAGGTCCGCATCTTGTGCCTGATCCCACCTTCAGCGGGATTGCGCTGGAGCAGCCTCAGACTGTGGCTCCTGTTCCAATTGAGAACCATGGAGTTGTCAATGAGATGAATGGGAACCACGAACTGGTGGTTCCAAGTAGCAATGAGCATCGAATGGCGAATGCTGTGCTGGATGTGTTTGAGGAGTGTCTAAGGGAGGCAAAGGCAAACATGATTTTTGGTGGTGGCATTGTGGATGTGAATGCTGAGGAAAGCGAGCTCGCAAAGCGGTGGAGAGTGCAAAGGATGGATGAGCTTGATGTGTTGAGCCGGAGGCTGAGGTTGCTCGTTGAGAATACTGCCGTGGCCAGGCGCTGAGGCAGAATTTGGTGGGTTTGGTGATGTGCTTCCACCCTCTGCCCCATTTGTATAGAAGCTAGGTTATTATGCTATGCTTTTTGTAATATCTTCTTGCTCATCTTGGCCCTTGCTCAGCTAGCCTGTTATATTCTTGTCTCTGTACACCTCTATGAATACTAGTATTGTCTAGCATAATAATTCAGCAGCAGAATAATCTTATTTCAGTAATGTTTTTCATATGGTTTCCTTGCTGTTGGTATTAGTATTACTTGAATTAATTGCTAACAATAATCGGTCATGTAGCTTTCCACATTCTCCCTTTTTCCAATGAGCAGCTGCTGTACCTGTAAGCAGTTGAAGGAAACATTTTGTTTCCTTGTGAACAATGTTCTGAATGCTTTTCCCTAACCAATGTCATTGTTTTTTTTTCTTTGCTTCACTCTTATGTCATAGTTCAGCCTGTTTCACTGACCTTGAATTATGGGGTAAACTAATTCTATAACTTGTTTTGTCGTTATCAAAAATTCCTATCCTTAATACAGACCATTGAAACTCATGATAATAACGCAAGATTCACAATAAAATTTTGGGCTTCATATGATTGCTGTATGATTCTTCTCAAAACTTGAGCACCGATCCAGTGCAATTATGACATGGCTATGGTTATATTGACATAATCATGTCATTTCAGTGTGTATTTCGAATATTCCTCTAATCTATCCCTACAATATTTCTCATGGCATTTACATGCAAGTGACCTTTTTCTTGTACTAGTGATGGTCATGTAGCATATGCCTTGTTACTTGAGATGCTTCATATTGTGTACTACGAGTAGTCAAGTAATGGAAGCTTGTCAATAGTTCAGTATAGTTCATTTTCAGAAGAAAATTGTTGTCTTGTTGAATGCAGTATGTCTGGAGGTGCAGTTGTTTCTTACCATATTTAATTGTTTGGTCTTTTGTGATTTGATGCTGGTCGTGACTGTCTGCAGTTTTGCACCCATGATTCTAACACTGGTGCTCATAAACTGAAGAATCAGTATGACTTCTATCTAACATATGTCTTTGCTATGCTAGGTTACAATTTGTAAGGCAGAAATTGGTGGGTTTGGTGATGTGCTTCCACCCTCTGCCCCATTTGTATAGAAGCTAGGTTATTGTGCTATGCTTTTTGTAATATCTTCTTGCTCATCTTGGCCCTTGCTCAGCTAGCCTGTTATATTCTTGTCCCTGTACACCTCTATGAATACTAGTATTGTCTAGCGTAATAATTCAGCAGCAGAATAATCTCATTTCAGTAGTGTTTTTCATATGGTTAAAGGTAAGCAAATCTGAATTGTAAAAGAAAGTGCTCTTTTGTTTTCTGATAATTTGGTCATCATTTTACTGTCAGTCTATTAGATCCAGCATCTGTGCTAGTCCTAGCATGACATGGGAGAAGTGCTGGAGTGAAGACTGATTTTGTCCTTTGTAAATTGTAATATTTGTATCCACTTTAATTGAATGCATATCTATTGCAGAGCCTGTTGTTTGTAATTTGGCCCTTTCCATTTTTGTAATGAGCCAATTGTTCGCTTATCATGTTTGTGTTTTTATTTCTTGATTTAATACCTTCAACTTTGCAAGCATGGTCTGCTTATTATTTTATAAAAGATATGTATTTAGGGAGAAAATGGTTTAAGTCTTACAGGAGCATGCTCATCACTCATCAGTGCCAAGTTGATGTGGATGCACACCACATTACTACTGAGGCAGGTAAGTCTATGAACCTCTCAATCAATTCTGGCATGCCTGTGAAGCTTACCCATTTTTTATTAAAGGGGTATGTGTGTTGTGTGTTCTATTGTTGAAGCAGCTGTCTAGGCTACTGATTCTATTGGGAAATTGTTGGCTTGAGCACCTTTATCTAAATCATAGTTCCAATTGAACTCTTCTTTTATATGGAAAAAAATATATAGCTCTGAAGTTGGGTTCATGCTATCAAGGGCGGGTTCATTGTTATTAGACTTCTGAATCTGCACCATCTTTGACCTGGTGCTACATGACACTGGTGCTACAAAATTTAGCACCCTAACTACTAAATTGCACGTTCTACAATAACACTCTTTGAGTTTCAGGACATGTTAGGAATAAAGAGAAGGAAAAAGAATGCCTGAATAGTATTTCTGGTTGGTTGATGCTAGTGCAGTCTTGATTTGCTTGGTTATTTACATTGTCCAAGGTTATTTGTTTGATGGTAACAGGGTCTTAGCATCAGCTATGCCAGTGATTAGTGTAGCTTGTTGGAGGTATTTCCTGGACTATTGCTTCAAAAAGTGCTAGGCTTTATGCTGTGTAGCTGCTATTAGGCGGCTAGACGAGCGCGGCAAACTTTTGAACACTGCTTAGGATTAGCAATCACAACAGATAATGCACTTAGCATCCTAACTTTCTTTTCTTCTCCTTTTATAAGTGCCAGTGTGTGCTACATGATGCAATTTTGGCGTGGTTCATTTAGGTCAAACAATATTTATCAGTTGCTTCAACTGTCATATTTAGCGTCGTGTTTCTTTGTAAGTTCTATATTGGCTCTCCACAATTTTTTTGAATTATTATAGTATTTCTAAAAGAATAGAACATTGCAAATTCAGTTGATGTCGGAGGCCATGAATAGCTGAGCATAGTATCTAACATCTGGGTGGCCTGGTTAAAACACATGCTTGACATGATTGTTTGGGTTCCATTGCATCTTTTTAGTATTAGCTGTCCTTTTGGGGGCTATAACACGTGCATACACTACCATTGTAATCATGTATCACGACACCTTTCCTCGATTCTGTCCTTAAAAACACCAAAAGAATTCTGAAAGATAATACAGATTCTTCTGTGATAATACGTTGATGCTTACGGAATTTTCTAAGCTGGGGTACGTGCAAGCAAAGGAAAGAGAGCTCTGGAAAACATTTTATTCGTTGGAAAGCGAACGCTTAATAAGTCGGTAAGCACTTCACACTTAGTGAATAACCGAAAGCAAAAGGTGAGCTCATTCAGGACCCACACTTCACATCAGTTCTGTACAAGTCTGACCGTCATTCTCTCGTCGACCAGTTCTTTGCAACCAACAAATCCCATGCAGTACAAGATTTTCCTGTGCCCAATAACTTTTTGCCGACAAATTAGTTGAATAATAAATTATGTTTCCTTTTGCAGGAACATGTCAAGCCTGCTATCGCCCATGTAAAACCTTGTACTACTACCGAACATGACGCAAGCTGACCTGCATAGGATGGAACTGTGAAGGGTGCGCGTACATTACTCAAAGTCCGTGCACGCGCTACCTCTTCCCTCGCTGTTTTTTGTCTTCGCCAACACCAGTTTGTTTGATTCCAGCTGCCTCTGATATATACTTTATGTTTTCTTTCATTTCGTCCGCATACGCCGCCTTGATCGGCGCATTCAAATGTAAGGGGCCCCTGAGTTGTCGCCATTGCATTATTCATTTTGCAGTCCCTTCGACCCCAAACCACTCAAATAATGGGCACTAGAACGGCTGGCTGTCGTCACAAATGATGATTTCCTTGTGTTTGAGTTGGTACTATTTTCGATAATCTCGGACGATACGGACCGACACGTGTGATAGTGATCTGGTAAATATGACATATGGTGTGCACGGAACAGCAGCCTTTATTATAAGTAAAAGAGTGGTTATTTGATTGTGGAGTTCATTTGAACATATATCCTCGATTTTATTTTATTTTTTTGACTCAGTATGTCTTACCAGGTGGATCACGGTTCTTCGTATGACAATTCATATGATTGCCGTTGCATCGCGTGGAGAGAACCCTTGTGATCATGATGTTCTGATTAGGCGAAATAATTTGTGCTCCAGTGGAGATTTCTGAATTTGATGCAGCAACCTGTTAATTGCGTCTAACCGCACGTTGCTGTTTACACCGTGATGTTGCAGACAGTGCTCAGAGAGTCAGAGCATCCCTGTCTACCCGAACAAGCAATTTCAGACCTTAGTTTTTGCTCTTTCTAGGCACGCGCGCGGGGGAATCTTTCAGCACTGAACGGAGGCAACCATTTCCGTAACAAGCGTTCCTACTCTGCGATGTGTGTTGGTTTCAAAATAGTGCTAGTTTTACTGTATAGTGTGCTACGTCCCTCCGTTCCAACTATTTTCTGTCCAGGAACCAAGGCATAAATCTTTGACATCCATCTCGCTATCTGCGATATATTCCTTCTAAAACAATTTGTTGACGCAACTTGCCTTACCTGCTCTGCTAATCTGTGTTCCCATTCAGATATTCTTGATTTTCTTATGTAGTCGTGTACACTGGATTTATAGAGAAGCTCGCCGTAAGCACTAAAACTACTCCGCCCTGGTTTAGCTTTCAAAACTACTGGAGTTCCCATCACAATTTTTTTTTGATCAAAACATTATCATGCGATTTCGTAAGGTAATGCTTCGTCGTATCTTGCGCCGTCATTAGACCAGTAATCCCACACGGACTGGAAACCAGAGCGTTGAATTCTTTGCCGAGACCCGAGACCGAGCGTGCGTCAAGCCGGCACTGTAGCTCCTGCGATTTTTTTTTCCCAATATATATTTTTTATTTTTATTCATGAAAGCCTGCCTTCAGTTTTGAGAGAAAAACGCAGGCAGCTTCTCTCGGCCGCGCTGACGCGCAGACCTGGCGGCTTTGGCTGGATCCTGGATAAGCAGCCACAGCCAGGTCAAAGGCGCCAAGATTTCGATCCAGAAGTGCCGCCACGTTCCAGATCGTGAGGCCGTGGCTGCCAAAGACCCAAGAACGGCCGCATGTCTGTGCGCCTCTCTCTGATCCCGTCGTCGTCTTCGGATTCATTCAGGAAATAAACTAACTAAGCGCAAGTCCACGTTGCCGTGCCATTGTTTTTGCAATAGCG
The DNA here is from genome assembly GCA_030378355.1 of Eleusine indica. Taxonomy (NCBI): domain Eukaryota; kingdom Viridiplantae; phylum Streptophyta; class Magnoliopsida; order Poales; family Poaceae; genus Eleusine; species Eleusine indica. Next base: position 48,456,299 of record CM059498.1, on the reverse strand, counting down.
CTTACCGTTGCGAGCGATGCGAGCCGGTCCAAAGCGGCGAACGCGACGGTGACCAAACAACACCAACGCCGGAAGGCGAATCCGCGGAAAATGACCCGGGCGTGGTATCATCTGTACGTACTGAACTGCATCAGAATCGAAACGAAAGAAATGGTCGTCCTACTCCTACTCCTGCTACGTACAGTACAGGGCAATCTACGACGCTGTGAGTTCATCGTCTGCCGCGTATTCTCGTGGTTAATTTTCTTTTCCCCGATATCGTGGTTAACAATCATCAACAACCTGAAAAAGAACGGAGACATGCCGTCATTAACCTATTTCCAACAGGAAAGGAAAAAGGGGAGATCGCGGTAACAGCCCCTCATTTAAAAAATCATGCCGTTGCTCCTACGCCGCTACAAGTACCGGTCTACGCTACGCCGGGGGGATCTTCGCCACCGCCTCGCCCCAACGTTCGCCTCCGGTCTCCGTGCTTTACTTCGTCGCAGCAACTTAATCAGAGTCATTAGGGCCCACTAATGCGGATTACTGACTCACTCATGGCCAGTTTTCTTTTTCTTTTTTCTTTTCCGCGATATTTCTCGGGGTCTCCTCGCCATTAGTTAGTCCATCCGCTGCCACCAAACTGCCCCTTTCCCTTCCCCCTCCTCCCTCTCCTCTCCTCTCCTTCTCCTCTCTGTTCTTGTTAATAGCGCTCGTAATCCTGCCACTATCACTAGTCCCGACTCCCCACCTCCTTCCTTCTCCGTGTGAAAGATTTCGTCATTCGATACCGGGCTCTGATCTTGTTCGCAGACCCCGACTCGTCTTGTAAAAATCTCTTCTTTGTGGCAATCTTCCCGTAGTAGACAGTAGTAAGGAGGAGTTTGTGGAGAGTTTTTTTTTGTTCTTTGTTTTTTTGATAGGGAAGCCGGGTTGCTTCCACAGAAAACTTGCGTTTGGATTGTGGTCTCCGCTGCCGTCGCAATCCAGTTTGTGGCACCGGCAGGGTCCGGATTCTGCACGGAAGGCACTGGTCTTTGTGCTTCCTTGGATTCCACGGCAAATTCCGGCTTCCGAGCTCGGAGTCTCGATCGCATTTGAGGCGGTTGCCGAGGAACCGGGACTCTGCGGAGAGATGGTGTCGGAGGCGCCCGTGGCGGCGGCCGGCGCCAACCTCACGGCGGCGCTGTGCAAGCGGAGCAACCGCGTGGCGCGGGTGCTCGCCTACGCGCTGCTGGAGTGGATCCTCATCGCGCTCCTCCTCGCCAACGGCGTCTTCTCCTACCTCATCGCCAGGTTCGCCGCCTTCTTCGGCCTGGCGCCGCCGTGCGCGCTCTGCTCCCGCCTCGGCGTCGACAGCCTCTTCGAGCCCGGCCACCGCGGCGGCGGCGCCGAGCCACTGCGCCGTGTGCTGTGCGACGCGCACGCCGCCGAGGTGTCGCGCCTCGGGTACTGCCGCGCGCACCGCCGGCTCGCGGACGCCGGGGAGATGTGCGAGGACTGCGCCGCCGCGGCGGCGCCAGGGAAGGCGCTGCTGTCGTGGATGGGGCGGAGCGAGCTCGGCGAGCGGGACCTCGCCTGCGCCTGCTGCGGGGTCGCGCTCGAGAGCGGATTCTACTCGCCGCCGTTCTTGCTTCCCAATCCCAAACCTGAAGCGCCTCGTGGCTTGGATTGCAGCCTCAAGGAAGGGATTGTAAAAGGGGACGTGGTCTTTGTGTCCGAGGAAGGCCCTGTGATTGAGCTCTTCGATGAGAAGCCATCGGTGGAGGATGACTCAATTGGCGTCATTGCTCAGAATGCTGAGATTGCTGCCAATGTTGAGCGGCTGGTGCCTCTTGAATCCATTGACTCTTTGGCCCTCACCATGGCTGCATTGTCATCTCAATCCGCTGGTGAAATGAAGGAAATGGTTGACCATGGGGATGTAAGGCGGGAGGACGAGGTCCAGGATAACACTGTTGATGCCAATGAGGAGAAATCTGTGATGGATTCTGATGATGACAAGGTGGATGCTGTGGTTGATCAGCAAATTGCTGCCACAGCTCTTGTTCCACCCTGTATGGAGGGTACATTTGATGATGAGATTAATGCAGTTGAAACCGTGGAGGGCTTTGCTGCTCAGCAAGGTAAGACATTCTTCTTCTGATAAACGACCTTAGTGCACCTCGCTATCTTTTGGATTCCAATTTAGGCCTCCTTTGGAACGCAGGATTTAGAAACACACACATGATTCGAGTTGCACATCTTCTTGATTCACTACACATTTTTTTTATATTGTATCTGCAATTTTACTTGTTCTGCCAATCATCTGAGTGTGGAACTAGTATTCTGTTTTCTCTAGTGATTTGGCCTTGTGGATCTACTTGAGATGTTTACTGAGATGTACTGTTGCATTCCTTCTGTTATACTTGATTTTGGATAGCACTAATGTAGCTATTTTGAGCCTTTAGTGGAACTGGAGAAATAGGAGAAGTATCTTAAGGTAGTAAGAAAGTAGATATGATGAAATAGAAGGGAACATGCCATTTACACTTTTACACTCTTTGAAGTTGCCCCGTTCTATTTTTCCCGCTTCAAGACACTAAGAAATCCACCGTATTTGGAAATCATAATGCAGCTCCGGAGGACAGAGAATTGAAAGATGAGGATAAGAAAGTATCAATAAACGATGAGATATGTGAGAATGAGCAAGTTGAACTGGCTGCTCTACAACAGGACTCATGTACTGTGCCAACAGACCTTATGGAGCATGAATTTATTGAGAAATTAGACAGAAGTATTGAGTTGGAGAATGTTAAAGAGGCTACATTAAATCATAAATTGGTCTCTACGCCAATGGAAGCTGCTGTGCTTGTCTCTGGAACTTCATATGAGACTTTTGAGGATAAGTTTGTTCAACAAGCTGAACTGAATCACAATTTGGATATATTACCAATATGTACCAGCGAGCATACAGATGAAAAACTTGAAGGGAAGAAAACTGCAGAGGCTGGACTGAAACAAGAATGTGATCCTGTGACAATTCATTCTGGGGAACATGTTTGTATATCTTCATATGATGATACTGATGATAAACATGGTGAGGTGAAGCAGAAATCCACTCCTGTGACAGCAGATGTTGGGGACTGTGGAGCAACTACTTTTGATGATGACACAAACACAGTGAAAGGTAAGTAGCTGTGGTCATTATAATGCTTTGATTATTTCCAATAGTTTGAAGTATTCTAATTACTGTTTCTATTATGGCTGTGTAAATTTAACCTTGATCCTTACCTGTGAACAGAAGATATGGAAGAGGACCCAACGGAAGCTGCTCTAACAATCTTACATCAGACTTGTGAACCTTTGACAATCTTAGACAAGTTATCTCCTGATTACAGTGTTATGGGAGAAGAGGGAGCTCCTGATACACCAAATTGTATTGAAGGCATATGTGACTCGCGAGAACTGCTGGATTCAAAAGCAGTAAATTCTGATACTAAGTCCTCAGATTCAAGCGGTGCTACTGTGTCTTCTGATCTGGAAAGCACTGAGTTGGTGAGTATTGATCAACTAAAAGCTGCTTTGGCAGCCGCACGTAAGTCATTGAATACTCTATATGCCGAACTCGAAAATGAGAGGAATGCAGCTGCTATATCTGCTGATGAGACCATGGCAATGATAAACCGCTTGCAAGAACAGAAAGCTGCAATGCAGATGGAGGCGATTCAGTACCAGCGCCTTATGGAGGAGCAGTCAGAGTATGATCAAGAAGCACTGCAGAGACTGAATGATTTAGTTGTGAAGAGAGAGAAAGAGAAACAAGATCTGGAGAGAGAGCTCGAACTGTATCACCACAAAGTTCATCTCTATGAGGCAAAAATGAGAAAACTGTCCAGGCACAAGGCTGATGACCAGAATGCTTCATCGTCAGCTTCATCAAGTGCTGAGGACAGTGATGACCTTTCACAAAGTTTCTATGAAGGCGATGAATCTGCCCATGGTCTTAATGGCAGCAATGGGAGTATTCCTACTGATGTTGTTCTACATGAAACTGCTAGACACCTGGTTACCCTTGATGGCTCACTAGCCGATTTTGAGGAAGAGAGGCTCTCCATATTGGAACAGCTCAAAGTGCTCGAGGACAGGCTTTTTGACCTCGATGATGAGGAATCTGAATTCACAAAGACGGAAAAGCATTCATCAGAAGAAAACCACTTAAGCAATGGGTCAAATGGTTTCTCCGATGATGATAGTTGCCTTAAACTTAATGATAAAAGAAAAGGTGCAAGTTATAAAGGAAAGAAGCTCCTCCCACTGTTTGATGATGCTAGTGTGGAAGCTGGAAATCTTCTAACTAAGCAAGTTGATGAGGTAGATCATTCAACAGAAGTCAGGTTGGAACTTGCTAGAGAGCAAGATAAAGTTTCAATTACCAGTGAAATTGATCTGGTACATGAGAGGCTGCATGCTCTTGAGGCAGATAGGGATTTCATAAAACAGTGTGTTAGGTCTCTGAAAAGGGAAGGCAAAGGTTTTGATCTTCTTCAGGAGATCTTGCAGCATCTTCGAGACCTGAGAAGGATTGAACAGCGTACAAGGAACTCTGGAGAGATTTCTCCTCATTATCTGCATCCTTATACGGACTAAAGGTAAAATGATGCATTTTCTCTCTTTGAATTTTCTTTTCCATACGGAGATAGAGTGCAATGCAATCATCATTTCTTTGTTTAGGCTCTAAGAAAATTTGTTAAGTGCAAGTTCTTTTATTCCATACACAACTAGTATACAAAGTACCACTTTGCTAAAAGAGGCTGTGCATACCCACATGTCTGTTAAAAAATACTAAATCATGCTCTAAACTTATGTGCCTCAAAATACCACATTCTGTCCCACATGAATTCTGCCAGGGCCCTAACTCTTACTTGTTGGTCCCAGATCAGTAGCAAAGCCTCGTGATCTTGTCCGTCGAGCATAGATTGAAGATGGAAGCCATACAACAATGATAAGTAAAAAAAAACATTGCCCACTAACTAGAATTATCATTCCAGAAAGTTTGGTTTCACGCCAGGAGGAAAAGGAGATTCTCCTGGACGCCTTCGCAGTCGGTTTGGCCACACAGTTCGGAAGGCAGGTCGTGGAGGAATTTTGCCTTCCAACAAGGTCCAGGGTTTTTGTGGACCACCTCCCACGTTCTCTTTTTTTATTTTTTATTTTCATTGTTTAGTTTTGATGGGGTTCCAAGCTTTTTTGCTCAAGGGCAAGAGGGTTGGTGAGCCGCCCGCATGGGTTGTGTTGTGGCAGCAATCATGGCTTTGAGGGAGCTTTGGAATTCATAAACATGAAAGAAGCCACTTGCCATTTGCCAGCTTTGGTGCCAGGTATAGAGTGAGTATAAAAGGCTTAAAAAAAGAAAGGCAGTCCAAGCTGGCTTTTCCTTAGTCGTTGTAGCTTATTCTATTCCCTGTATATTTCTCTAGCTGTATCATATGTAGTGTGATTCTGGCTTTTGGAATGGTGAGGTGTTGAGTGCACATCATAATTGGTTTGATGAGCATCGCTGTGCCTGCTGCTTCTTTGTTCTTTTCTCCTTTTATTTTGGATACACAAAAGAGGCGCTTTTCTGCACTAGTGCTTAATTATGCCATGGTGAGATCAACAAGCATGATTCATGATTGGTTTATATAGCTGTCCTGAATCATGAGACGACGGCCAGTTGGTCGCTGGCCGGTGCAATATGCATGGATGCAGCTCACCAAACAGTCTGTTGGGTGGACCTGCCCTACCATGTTCTGACGTTGCCCTTGCATTGCATTGCATGAATGAAGACTGCTTGTGAATATCTTCAGCGTCCCGGCACTAGTACTGGCATAGCTTGACAACAACAGCTTCGTGCATTAACCGAAGCTGATATCTTCAGCTTCTGGACAGGCCATATGCCATATTCTAGCACGAACGTTTTGGATTGGATCTGTCAGTGATCGTACCGTTTTCTGTAGAGGGTGCACTAGCACCTTGATTGCCGCCAAGGCCCGGACATGTTCGCGAGATGCATGTCATTCTCAATTTCTCATCTCAGTGAGCTGACATGACAACAATGCTTGCTTTGGACTCACGCATGGGTCGAGTCGAGGGGAGCCAGCAGTTCTGTTAGGGTTAGGCTGAGGCAATACCACCGGAGACGGCATTCGTTTCGTTCACACAAACCATAATATTGAACTTAAGTACTCGATGCTTAGGATGATCGTCCGCCTCTCTTATTTGCCCTTATATAAGCATTTGTACTTGGTATGATCGTGATCCGACAGGAGTGAGTCTACACTAGTACTACCTACTAGTGTGGAGTGTTCTGAGATTTTTTGAGAAAAAATATATTTTGGTTCATTCGATGGTCCGCGAGAAAAGAACACCCACACGTAATATGGGCTGTGCATCACGGTTTTGCTGTACTTGGCCCACCAAAAGAACAGACCGATGCAAGTTCATTGGGTGGGCCAAATATAACAAAACCGGACCCAGATCTCAGCCCAACATGGTCCAAACCCTAGTCGGTAAGAGTTACCGCCTAGCGCCCAGATAGGTAAAGGAACCTCTTCCTCTCGGGGGAAAAGAAACACAAAAACAAAAAAAGTTCGCCTTGTGCATTTTCCCCAACTCGCCGTCGGCCGCACAAACCCTTATTACCCCCCGCATCGCCGCCGCCGCCGCCATGAAGCGCTCCGCCGACGCTATGGAGGCGCCGAAGCCGGTGTTCCTCACCAAGGCTGAGCGGGAGCGCCTCGCCCTGGAGCGCCGCCAGGCCGCCGTCTCCGACCAGCGCCGCACCGCGCTCGACCTTCTCCAGTCCCTCCCCCGGCCGCCGCCGCCGCCGTCCAGCTCCAACCCGCCGCCTCGAGAGGCCTCCAACTCCTCCCACCGCGACTCCTCCGACCGGGAGAAGGACCGGGACCGGGACCGGGACCGCGAGCGCCGCCGTGACGACGACTCCCGCCGCGACCGGGATCGAGATCGTGAGCGCGACCGGGACCGGGACCGGGACGATTCCTCTCGCAGAGACCGTGACCGGGACAGAGACCGAGGCCGTGACCGGGACAGGGAGCGGGAACGAGACAGAGATCGGGACAGGGAGCGTGGCGACCGGGACAAGGACAGGGAGAAGGAGCGTCTGGAGAAGATGGTTGAGCGGGAGCGCGAGAAGGAGCTCGAGGCTATCAAGGAGCAGTACCTGGGGTCCAAGAAGCCCAAGAAGCGGGTCATCAAGCCATCGGAGAAGTTCCGGTTCTCATTCGACTGGGAGAACACCGAGGACACCAGCCGTGACATGAACGCGCTCTACCAGTCACCCCACGAAGCTCGGCTGCTCTTCGGCCGTGGTTTCCTTGCTGGCATTGACCGCCGTGAACAGAAGAAAGCAGCAGCTGCGCATGAGAAGGAGACCCGCCTTGAGCTGCGGCGGAAGGCTGGTGAGGAGTACCGCCCAGAGGATGATGCGGCGGATAAGAAGAAGGCTGCTGCCGCTGATATGTATGATGCCTTTGACATGCGCGTGGATAGGCACTGGTCTGAGAAGGCTCTTGAGGAGATGACTGAGCGTGATTGGCGCATTTTCCGTGAGGACTTCAATATCTCCTATAAGGGCTCTCGCATTCCCCGGCCAATGCGGAAGTGGGGTGAGAGCAAGCTTGGGAGTGAGCTTCTTCGTGCTATTGAGAAGGCTGGGTATGAGAAACCATCACCAATCCAGATGGCTGCCATTCCACTTGGTCTCCAGCAGCGTGATGTTATCGGTATTGCTGAGACAGGTTCTGGCAAGACTGCAGCTTTTGTTCTCCCTATGCTGTCGTATATTACCCGCCTTCCGCCCATAAGCGAGGAGAATGAGGCTGAGGGTCCCTATGCTGTTGTCATGGCGCCTACTCGTGAGCTTGCTCAGCAGATTGAGGAGGAGACGGTGAAATTTGCGACCTATCTAGGGATTAAGGTTGTGTCCATTGTTGGTGGTCAGTCCATTGAGGAACAGGGTTTCAAGATTAGGCAGGGATGTGAGATTGTAATTGCAACACCTGGTCGGCTTCTTGATTGCTTGGAGAGGAGGTATGCTGTACTTAACCAGTGCAACTATGTTGTTCTTGATGAGGCTGATAGGATGATAGATATGGGGTTTGAGCCACAGGTTGTTGGTGTTCTTGACGCAATGCCATCAAGTAACTTGAAACCTGAGAATGAGGATGAGGAACTTGATGAGAAGAGGATTTACAGGACAACTTATATGTTCAGTGCCACCATGCCACCTGCGGTGGAGCGTCTTGCTAGGAAGTATCTCCGAAACCCAGTTGTTGTGACTATTGGTACAGCCGGCAAGGCCACTGATCTTATTACTCAGAATGTCATCATGGTTAAGGAATCGGAGAAGATGCCACGGCTTCAGAAGATACTCGCTGATCTAGGAGACAAGACAGCCATTGTGTTCTGCAACACTAAGAAGACAGCGGACATGCGTGCTAAGGATCTGGACAAGGCAGGCTTCCGCGTCACAACCCTACATGGAGGGAAGTCACAGGACCAAAGAGAGATCAGCCTTGAAGGATTTAGGAACCGTCGGTTCAACGTGCTTGTGGCTACTGATGTTGCAGGGCGTGGTATTGATATCCCTGATGTTGCACATGTGATTAACTATGAGATGCCGAGTTCAATTGACACGTACACTCATCGCATTGGAAGAACAGGACGTGCAGGAAAGAAGGGAGTGGCAACTTCATTTTTGACTCTGGAGAACACTGATATTTTCTTTGATCTGAAACAGATGCTTCTACAGAGCAACAGTTCTGTGCCACCTGAGCTGGCAAGACATGAGGCATCTAAGTTCAAGCCAGGCTCAATTCCTGATAGACCTCCAAGACGAAATGACACCGTCTTTGCTAATCATTGAAACAATATAATACAAAAGTGGCTGAGGGTCTTCTGCGTCACTCTGAGGGCAACTTCTTCCGAAAAGAGAGCAATCTAGAATATTAGTTATGAGGTACAAACACTGGTTACAACCATTTTTGTTTTCTGTCGCAAACCGCGCTTATTGTCCACAACTTTAGTATGTTCTTATCGTGCTTTAGCTCTGAACAATTTGTTGTATTATAACTATGGTCCATGGTGCTATTATGAATGCTCTTATTGTATCTGGGTAGCGCATAGCTTCAGAGCCATTTGTTAATCATTTTTACAGGGTGCATTTTGTGTCTGATCTTCACTATGGAGATTTATCATAAGAGGTGCTAATTATGTTCTTAAATTCTTTTGTTTCCCACGATGTGGTTCAATGTTCAATTCTATAGTTTTGTCTATTTTATCCCTATCTTTCAGTAGAAAAGAAATGAACTCAAGTAGATCCTGTTGTTTAGTTTTCTTAAACAAGCAATTATAACATGTGCATTCATGATAGTAATATTGTGGAATGCAGTGTGGTGTTTGTAAATATAGTTTATCTCAAGCCTAAATCATAACTAGACATAATGCTTTGATTGAATTCAACTTGTTGACTAAACTAGCAATTTAATTGTCGGTGCTGACACAATTTTTTGCGATGGGTAATTCTGCCTATACCACAGATGCCATAGTTAAATGGTTGGAATTTTCAGAGAACTTTAAGTGCTGTCCAACTGTCTTTTGGCTAATGAGTAATTCGGAGTATTTGGCCATCCATTAATATTTTCTGTGCTAGGTATAATAAACTGGGCAAAATGTTTTGTCTGACATTTGTCGATGATATCTAATAGAAACATTTTTAAGAGTGTGTTTGTTCTGATTTTGTATTGGATTATCTGTGTGTTGGTCTGGTAATGTTATTCACTTAGAACAATTATCTTAGCTTTTGCATTTGAGTACACATAAAACTGTTAGCACATTTTTTATGTATTAGGCACATTTTCCCTTGTGTTTTAGATTGTTGTGGTAATTTACTCATTAATCACGCAACAATGTTCTGAAGCTGATTCAACATTTTTATTGTTGAAGTTCCTCTCTAGTCTTTGATTATTCTTAAAGGGGATTGTGATTCTTGTCCATTACAGTATTATCTAAAGCCATTATATACATTCACTCGGATGGGACTTGGACTAAGGTGCAGATCAGTGGTGAGTAATTGAAGATGTTTCATTTCAACATGGGCTCCAAAATGAACATTTGGCTGGGAATTTTTTTTTCTTTTTGTATATATTGTGGCAAAAGCGAATGTGAACTAATTCTCGAGGTGGTTCTACAAATGTTTAGGATTCAAAACTCAATTTTTGCCCATTGTTCACCACATGCAATCTTGGGAGTGTCGTGCGTGCATCTTAGGAGGTCACCGTAACCGAGTTTCATTTCGAAATGTTGCTGTCGTCTAGGAGTAACAGACTGTACTTCTTTCTACACAGTATCGTTCATCTTGGTAGGCCACCGCGACCGTATGTTGCTGTTTTCTAGTAACATTTAAACATTGCTTTATTTTTTTTTAAAAAAATCATGTTAAGGCATTTCTAAGCTCCAAACTCACGCCCCCACAGCCCCACTATCATCAAATCGTAGCATCCTGTGCCAAACTTTAACTGGAGTAAGACTACCAGAGCAAATGTACCGAAAATTTCAAAGCCTGTCTCGGATGCTAAACGTTCATCCGTGAACCAACATACATCCCCTGGGGATGAAAAATTCGTCCACCCGGTATATCGGACCCAGTGTATCTAAATTTCTCAGCTGCTTCAGCCGCCCCACTAATTAAACAAGCAGAAATGTAAACATGGGTTTCTTTAAAACATTAAATTGAAGGCCTTGAACAGAGAAGGAATAATAGCTGATCAAGACTAATGGTTTGGCTACACGCTCAATGTGTTCAATGCTCCTTCTAACACTGTTGTAGCCATATAGTAATAGCAAACGAAATACAGCATTCCAGATCACGCATCAGTACCTCGAAAGGTTCGGAATAAACGCCATGGCACAGTGGCCATAACAACTTAGATACTTGAGCATGGCATGGTATGGTTTAGTCACCTCAGATATACTTTACAACCCTATTAGGCGTCCGCATAATACATGCCACTTATCACTAATCAACCTGACCATGGACACGTGATGAATAACAGCCGGCAACTTGATATTTGCAAGGCATGACACCAGGCACCAGCATAATAAGAAAAATAAAAGGCATGATGACCGTAGTTAGTCTGATCATGTCATACTTTTCGACTCATGCTTCCCTTAGCACCTTCGCGAGCATTTTTAATGCAACAGTACTGTACCCTCTTGATTGATGAGTGCTTTGCTGATATCTTCCAGAAGGCCCTATTTTATTTATAAGAGACAGAGAGGACCCAGACTTCTTATCTTCTGCTGCATAGGATGGATACACCCTCACACAACTCCTGGCCCGTAATACCGATCTCCAGTACGGGAAAAATCTTCTCCTAGTGTATGATGGATCCCAGCCTCTAGATGTTTTTAAAGCCTGTCTCAGAGATCAAAGATTAGCAATCTGAAACCCAAAATCATTCATACTTCAGTATGTTTAGCCATAGAACTCAATTAGAACATTAGCATTGCTCATGCAGGAATTGATGCTAAAGTTAAGATATTGTTTTTCAGTTACATGAGTAAGCTACTGCTAGTTCAACTGTAATAATGTCAATGAAAAATAATGAAATATACTTTTTACAGTTGCATCTAAAGATTATTGCCAGTGTGACACAAATTCTGTATGGAATAAATTCAGATGTATCTATTTTGTTGAAGGAAAATATTGTAGGTACAACTAGTTGGTCCAACCAAGACATAATGCGCGATTTTGCATGTTATTGAACACAAAATTAAGTTAAATGATGATGCTAGTTGCAAAATAATAATAATAATAATAATAATGTCTAGGTCAATGTTTCGAGTTTCACATTGATTATTATTACTTGCCAATCTACATTGCTTTCCCGTGTTAGTGAGCTAATGTTATTAGTGACCAAGCTTAATATTTGTATGTTTTACTTCAATCAACATATATATATAATTCTACTTCCTCTTTTCAGTCAAGAACATAAGAAGGAACAATGTCCACAAATCACGTTTTGATCCGCCCAGCCGGACACTAGCAGGCCTAGCAGGCCCCGATTTTGGGATCGTGTGGGTTTCGGCCTCGGGTTGCTAGGCGCGTCCTTTTTGGGCCGCTGCCAAGGGGAACCACAAAGTCAGTCCATAGTGGACGGAATCAACGTGTTCGTATCACCGTGTGTTTGTTGAGGCGCTACATCTGCCGTCCAATAGTCTCACGATCCGCGTGAGTCGGCATCCAACGACTCTCCGACTCTCTATCTCTCTGTTCACCCTGCGCTATTCCTTGTACCTTTCTTTTGCCGTGCCCCGTCTCTCTCTCTTCCGCCGCCCTCTTCCCAAATTCGCAACGGCGACCAAGCCGCAGATCCCCAACTTCGTCCCTCACCCTTCTCCACCAGCGCCGCGCCCGTCATGGGTATCGTGCTGACGGGCCGCGTGGATCTGCACGAGGTTTTCGCCCGGTTCCGGCCGGAGATGAAGTGGTCAAAGATAACTTGCGCTAGCAAGGCGGCGTACAGCTGCGGGGAGCACGGGCAGTCGGTGCTCGAGGGCATCACGCTCTACATGAGCACCGACGACTACCCGCACCTCACCTCCTCGCTGTGCTTCACGGTGACCGACGACGCGTTCGAGGGAATCCTAGCGGAGTTCTGCGCGACCAAGAAACACCTCGCAGAAATCAGCAACTCCGTGCGTGACATACGTGTCCTGGGCAACATCCTGATCTCGGACCAGCGTCTCATGGTGCTCACCATCCACTTCCGCCTCCGGTGCAACGAGCTCATCTACTACCTCGTCTACGACTCCCGCGCCGCCTCGCTCTCCATGATCACCGCCCTACCAGATGGCCACGAAGCTATTTACACGATGACGCCCGTCCTCAGGAGCGACGCCCGCGGTGGCGACGAATACGAGCTGGCCGTCTTGGCGCGCAAGCACTGTGGGCCAGAGGGCTGATTGACCAGGACGTTCTCTGTGTTTGCACTCTGGGGACGCGGGCGAACCCAGGGCCAGCGCCTGACGGCATCGGTCCGTGGAAGATGATTCGGCGGTACTCTCCAAAAGATATCCATGCTCCCTTCTTCGCGGATGTGATGTTCTCTTTGGATGGCAAGGCTTTCTGGACCGATCTTTTGCAAGGCATGGTTTACTGCGACCTCTGTGAACGCAACGCTGACATGAAATTCGGTTTCATTGGCTTGCCTGAACAATACCGAGTGGACTTCGTGAATGATGAGAAGGACACGGACACGGAGCCGGCGAAGATGAGCCGAACCGTCGGCTGCTTTGGGAGCAAGATCTGCTTCGTCTCCATTGACCGCAACGGGTCCTGTGGCGATGAGGTGCTAACCGTGTGGACTATGAATGTGCCTGGAGGGAAGTGGAAGGTTGAGATCCAGAAGACTGCAAATGAGCTCTGGGAGCTGTATGGCTTTGAGAAGGCAGGGTTGCCGAAGGTGGCCCCCGAGTACCCTGTCCTGGTGCCTGATGGATCCCTCTGCCTTGTGCTGTCTGGCACGCCCAACACAATGGAGTGTTCCCTGGAGGATGTGGATGGCGTCTCCAGATCAGAGACGCACAGCAAGAGCCTGCTGTAGGAGGATTCTGTGGAGGATCATATCTTCAGCTTTGACATGTTCAGCATGCGCCTCCTCTGGCATGGACGTGTTCATGATTACCATACCACTAAGCCTGTAATCGTGCATTCGGGTTTCTTCAAAACGAAGCAAGTTCCACCCAAGAGGAAGTTGGCCGAACATCTTCGTGCAAGGCAGACACCGACATGGAGTCAGGTTGTACTACCGCATTGTTTCATTTGGCCCGTGCGATTTGTACCTGCTCAATTTATGAACTGCAGCTTTTCGTGTTGTGTTTGCGCTACCTTGGATCTAAATTCTTGATTGTTTTCTTTTGCAGCAATTACCTTAGAGGCAGGGAGCACATCGAATCACAGTAGCACATCTTTCTGCTGCTCTGACTGGGTTTCGCCAGATCGTTCTTATTAGGGTCACAACCAAGTACCAACCTTGTTCTGTTGCTGGCATCAATATTTATTACTACTCCGTTCAATTTGACGCAACCTATATCTACTTCTTTTTATTATATCAATATGCACTTTGTGAAACATAAGTTTATTATTTCTTTGCTTGCTAGTTCGTGTTTCATTGTAACTTCATGTAGCTGGTTACCGGAAGAGTATGCGATGAGATATGTTGATCGATTATATATATGCCCTGCTTGACGGTATGGTAACTCCGTATATGCTCTCTTTTTTACCCTGCTGAGGGGCGCTGAACTAGGGCCATTTTCTTTTACTAGGATATATTTTCCTTGTGTATGGTTTGTGACAAATCGGTTCAATTAGTTTTGGTCTTTTGGTATACAGATTGTGTAGATGACAGTAATAGTGGACTTAAATGGGTTCGTTGCTTGCATTGGTGTTTATGACTCGATTTGTCTCAAGCCCTATGGGTGCACATCTTTTGATCTGGATGGGCCGCTGAAACTGAGTTTATTTGCTTGCTTATTAATGCCTGGTATACTTGTGACTTCCCTTGGTTTGGCTCTTGAAAGCAAATGTATGTGAAGCGATGCTGATCCATATATGTGGCTTGCTTGTTGATATGGCAATTCCTTGCCTGCTATTTTTCTGTTGTGCTGTCGAGTAGTGGTGAAAGGGTGCCATTTTCTGGATGGGATGACTTGCACGCTTCCTTGCCTGCTATTTTTCTGTTGCGCTGTTGAGGAGTGGTGGAAGGGTGCCATTTTCTTGCTGGGATGACGCTCATTCGGTTGATGATCAGTTGATTTCATCGGTTTGTATCTTGTAGTACTCCGCGCTCCATCGGCAAGAGGAGTTCCTTAGTATGTGATGAGGACATCCTTTATTATTATCTGCTGATAAAGATGCAACAAAGGGGGAAAGTAACCCAGTTATAGTCGGGCGGCGACCGTGTAAGCTTCTAAATAATCTCACCTTAGTTTGGGAGGAGGAAGTCACCTTAAAAGAGAGAGCCATACTTTCCCTATTTGACTAGTTTTTTAGAGAGATTGGGCATTTCTCGAGTGAGTGTGCGCAAGAACTGTCGGAGTCCGGAGAACCTTAATTTATTGGGCGTCGGCCAACCCCACCTGGATCGGATATCAGACCTTGACTCTTGTTTAAGAGGATGGAAATGATAAGGACATCATTTGATACTCGCTGGCAAAGACGCAGCAAAGAGTGCCAAGTGGCGCTCTAAAGCGGGAGAGATTAAAATTTCAGATATAAGAAGTTACGTTCTAAAATTATTGTTGCCATTTTTCATTACCTTTTACCGTTAGTCTTGTTAAAAATTTTTTAAAAAGAATATAATATATTTTCTCATGATTTGTTTTATCACTAGATAAAACTTAAATATAACTTATAAAACTTTTTATATTTGAACAAATATTATGAATAAGATGAATGATCAAAGTTAAGAAAAAAAGTCAATAACGACACTAATTTTAGAACGGAGGGAGTATAATTGAATACTTCTTCCATTTACATACAGGTAATCGTAACTTTATCCTAACCGGCCTATTTTCCGTACATTACAATGGGCAACAAAGAGTTTAAACACAAGAAATGTGTACAGTGGTGAAAGGTTTCGTTCGGTTAATCCTCTCCCCAACGAGGGTTGGAGAGCATCGAAGAATCCAATCGCCTCCTATATATCTACCCTTCCAACCGCAGCGGTCGAGTCTTATGAAGTATTGCAATCCTCAGATCTTGGGAGCACCACATTATTAAGGTACCAAATCAGGATCAACATTAAAAGCGGCCCTTGGAAGTCGTGATGTTTCACCACTATGTTCCAAAGGATATATGGTGTTGTGGTTACAGGTCCAGAACAAACACTAGGGGACCTGTCGAGGGCTCTCCACGTCAATCCCACTGGCCGAAGGCCCCTCGGTTAGTCCCTAGGGAGAACGAACAAGACAATCACATAGCAAGTGTCGAAGGGCGTTAACAGGAACCCTTCGATTATGACTTTTATTATATGGCCAAGTCCGTACCGAATGATCCGTACTCGAGATGTGATGGAATGACCTCTCACTAGGGTTGTAGGTGAGCATTTATAGCTACATGCTCACCTGTCCCTTTCGAAAGTGTTTACATATTTACCCCGCACTTTACATTACATGTCTCACTGATTGCCCTAAGGGTATTCTAGTATTTCAATCACCATCCGGTACATGCCCTCGACGGTCAACCTCCGGTACTCGTGCTTGGGACCCACCGTGCCATACCCCCTTGGGCGCCTGGGGGCCCCGTGCCGTACGGCCGAAGGCCGTACCGTGCATCTGGTGCTGACTGGGCCGAAGGCTCTATGGGCTTTTGGTCCACTCGGACCTTATTGTTTGCTGATGGACTGCTTTCTGGTCTTGAGGAGACTAAGAGGTGGGCTTTCCCCCAATAGATAGCAAATTTCCTTTCACTGGGACAGATGAGTTCCATAGCTCCACACAAATCGTCACAGACCAATTCAGTTATAGATGGGATTTGACTCGTAAACATGTCCGAGCAAGAGCTAACCACGCTCGCCCATACATCTTTAGGCAATCAGCTACTTGGTTACAATTCCTTGGACGACCCAGAACGCTACAAGCTATTCAAACAGACCCAGATGCATTTCCATTTGCAACAATCCCCATCATTTGCAAAAAAAAAAGGAACGATTAGTAGAGCTAACTCCTTGGTATTACAGAGGAAGGAATAAGCCAAGACGTCCAGCCCCCATGTTCAAGCAACAAAGATATAACATCAGGGGCGGGGAAAAAAGAAACAGAAAGGAAGGAAAAACAAAGACCAATCTCGCCCAAAGAGTCTGCAGAAGCGATGATCAGAAATCCAGCTCACCTGGTCCACTTGGGATCTCTCGCTGAATATGCTGTGCCTTGCTGGTTAGCGGGGACCGAAGCCGTCAGCTAGCGCCATCGCAGCAGCGCGCGTGCCCATGGAAACAAACAGATAACGGAACACCGAACACAGGACAGGATAAGCCTTCGTGCAATCGTCCGCGCGCGTGTGGCCACATTTCGCTCCAAGAACACACAGCCAAAAGGGGGCTCAAAATCTCTGGGACTGGGAACATAGATAGATAGATAGGCAGAGAGGAGAAAAAGGACGCCAAAAATTATCCAGCCAACCGTCATCCAAACTCATCCGCCATGGCCACCTTCCTGGGCACCTCGCCGGCCATCGTCGCCCGCCCCGTGGCCAACAAGCCGCACGTCTCCTGCGCGCAGTCCTCGCGCCCGCCGCCGCCCAACAACGGCGACCAGCAGCAGTCTGTGCAGGCGCAGCCGCAGCCGGCGCCGACGGCTGCGCGGCCGAAGCGCGCGGGCGGCGCGGACTCCACCGACTGGGTAGCGTCGTCGCTGACGCGGCGGTTCGGCATCGGCGCCGGGCTGGCGTGGGCCGGGTTCCTCGCCGTCGGCGTCGTCTCCGAGCAGCTCAAGACCCGCTTCGAGGTCGCGCAGCGACAGGCCAACACCAAGTCAGTTCCCACGTGCTCACGCGCTTGCTTGCTAGTATTAATTCAGTTGCAAAAAAAAAAAGTAAAACGCCATTAGTAATCTTCGCACTGGTTCATGAATGCGTGCAGGGACGTGGAGCAGGCGCAGGAGGTGGTCCTGCCGAGCGGCATCCGGTACACGGACCTGCGCGTGGGCGGCGGCGACGTCCCGCGCCCGGGCGACCTGGTGGTGATCGACCTGCAGGGCCGCGTCGCCGGCGGCAATGGCGAGGCGGCGTTCGTGGACACGTTCGGCGAGGGGAAGCGGCCGCTGGCGCTGGTGATGGGGTCGCGGCCGTACACGCGCGGGATGTGCGAGGGCGTCGAGGAGGTGCTGCGGTCCATGAAGGCTGGCGGCAAGCGGCGGGTGGTCGTGCCGCCCAGCCTCGGCTTCGGCGACGACGGCGCCGACTTCGGGGAGGAGCACGTCCAGATCCCGCCAGGGGCCACGCTCGAGTACATCGTCCAGGTCGACAAGGTGTCCATCGCGCCAGCGTGATGACTGATGAGCCTCTCGCTGGCTTTCTCGCTCTGTATTGGATTGGTGGAGTGCTACCATGATCAGCGTTGTATTGTCTCGTGCATTTTGCGGCACGGCTCTGAAGGCACTTGGCAACATGAGACTTAAAAAAAAAAATCTTTTTAAAGTAATATTTTAATAATAAACCGTACCAATCTATATTTTCAGAATCTAGACCATTTGATCGCGTCAAACTGTCCGGCGTGACTCGTAAATCAGTCAAGTCAAATAGAATGGCGCGACTGTCGAAACATGGACCAAAATTCCACGTCGGATAGATGGCAAGCTCGGGTGGCAAGAGAGTCACGCCAAAACGAATGGCGTGACCAAAACATGAGTCGCACCAAGCCGTTTGGCGTGACTAAGACTTAGTGAAATTCAAACATTCTGGTTTGATGTTTATTTAACCATATTTGTCTATTTTTAATAATTTATACAGTCCGAATTTGAACTCGACCACAAAACAAAAGGTGTTCTATATAACATCATCTTCAAGTACAAAAAGTTTCAAAAAAAATATTAATCTACATAAGTAATTTAGTTTGTATATTAAACAGAGCTAATCGTTAATAATATCAGCATGAAATTCAAAATTCATGTTTAATTAGTCTCAGTCATCTATTTTTAGCAATTTATATAAAGAGAATTAGAACTTAACCACAAAACAAAAAGTGTTCTACATAGCAAGATCTCCAGGTAAACAAAGTTTCAAAAAATACTAAGCTATATAAGTAATTTAATATTTATCTTAAACAGAGCTAATCATTAACAATATCAGACTGATTCAAACATCTGCCTTCATATTTAACTAGGCTCAGTCATTTATTTTTAAAAATTTATATAGATGAAATTACAACTCGACCATAAAACAAACATTGTTCTACATAACATGTTCTCGAAGCACAAAACATTTCAAAAAAATATTAAGCTACATAAGTATTTTAATTTATGTTCTAAACAGAACTAATTGTTAATAATATCAGACTCGTAGTCTGATATTATTAACGATTAGCTCTGTTTAAGATAAAAATTAAATTACTTATGTAGCTTAGTAGTTTTTGAAACTTTTTTACTTGGAGAGAATGTTATGTAGAACATTTGTTGTTTTGTGGTCGAGTTCTAATTCGGTCTGTATAAATTATTAAAAATAGACAAATAGAGCTAAATAAACATAAAACCAGAATGTTTGAATTTCATCAAGTCTTAGTCACGTCAAATGGCTTGGTGCGACTCATGTTTCGGTCACGCCATTCGTTTTGGCGTGACTTTCTTGCCACCTGAGTTTGCCATCTATCCGACGTGGAAATTTTGGTCCATGTCGCGGTAATCGCGCCATTCTATTTGGCGTGACTGATTTACGAGTCGCGCCGGACAGTTTGGCACGATCAAATGGTCTAGATTCTAAAAATATAGATTGGTACGGTTTACTATTAAAATATTAGTTTAAAAAGGTTTATTTAAAAAAAAAGTCCGCAACATGACCGCGTGACCACAGAATTTTATTGCTGCCAAGTGTCATCTGGTTTTACAAGCAAAATCTCCCAGAGAAATGATGATTCTCGGAGCTTGCACAATTGGTTTCTCACCATGCTTGCTTTGTGCGTACAGTGTAGCTAATACTGGAGCCGTAGGGTCACCGTACTAACTGATACACCGACATAAGACAGGGGAAAAAAAAACTAGTCACAATTGGTTCAGAATTCACTCTGATAATTCAGCATTATGAACATCGTATAATCATCTACACACAAGCAACAGGCGCAAACGAAATAATACTAGCTTTATTCCAGATGATGGAGCTACGAGAAATTACATCGTCAACCCTACGAATCAATCACCCGTTAACAATAACAGTTCACACATACATAACACACATGTTTCTCTCTGAAAGAGTCAGCAGGAAAATGTACATCTGCCACTCAACTGACAGGATCACCCGACGGTCCAGGATTGTACAGGGGCAGCTCAAGGAGGAATGCCACCTTGAACCATGCAGGCAGGGCGCCGTACACAACTGGTGGCAGTGGGATAAGAGGGCTGCACATAAATCGGTTACTTTACACTGTTAGAAACCAGTACTTTTGTGCGAGATGGAAATAAAATACATGTAAAGATCAAAGAATATAACAGGGAGTTGAGAGAAATAGCAATGTGTAAGAATGCTTACCTTGTTTTGTTCTTGTACATACGGTATTCATCTAATCGTCCATAGCGCTTGTCAGCAGATGACTTCACGAAACAAATATGAAGGATTGGATGAGCATCATGCAAGTAAATATAGCCAGTAGCAATGACGTTGTAAAGCATGGGAACAGTTACTAACCTCAAGAAGTGGGATTCCACTTAGGAAAAGAAGCAAAAGTGTCAGGAATATTGGTCCAAAAATGACGAGCCATTCGGCATCTGAGAGAACTGGGGTTGATGCAACAAAGACCCCCCACCAAAGAAGTATCTGCATCAAATAAAATAGTTAAACAGATATCGGGCAATTTTCAGAACTGATATATATGAATTCTTAAATCGTTAGACAGATATCAGGCAATTTTCAGAACTGATATATATAATAGATGAATGAATCTGCATCATAAAGAATGCATTAGAAACATGTTGCACTTGTATTACAAATTCATAAGGATGCAGACAACATTACACATGAAGACCACTTTAAGAATCGAGTTACTCAAAGCCAGCAAACCAAACTGAATGAACTAACCTCCCCAAAGTAATTCGGGTGACGGGAGTATTTCCAAAGACCTGCATCACACCATTTCCCCCTATTACTTTGATTATTCTTGAACATAAGCTTCTGCTGATCAGCTGCTGCTTCCACACATATCCCAACCAACCACATTATCCAACCAATAATATCCCTGGCTTCAATCGAGGGGTTTCTGTTACTTGCATTCACAACAGTGACGGGCAAGCTGACAGTCCAAACCCAGACAGCCTGCTCAATTGTTAAAAGGAAAAAAAAACAGCCTGATGATGGTTTCTTGAGATAGGCATGAAAACATCTAATAGTAGAACTCTAGCTGCAAAAGGTACCTGGAAAATCCAGAATACTGCTAACTTTCCCAAATTGTTGCGCATGTTATCAAATCGGCGATCTTCGCCCCATTGCATAATCCTAAAAATCACTAGGAATGAGAAGCATTAGCAACACAAACATGAAGTCAAGCAGAGGGTTATTTATGTAACAGCGTACCTCATTAATAAAAATAGTCCAAGACGGAGGCCCCAAATCACAACAAGCACTGTCAGCACAATCTGAAAGAGGGGTTTAACAATTCAGAGATGCACAACTTATAGCAATCACGATTTCTTCCTCCAGAAGAATATTATCTGAGGAACTTCTAAATGGAAAAATGGTGAATCATGAGATTTTATACTCTTCCAATTTGATCTAAATATGTTGTCTCTTCCCCAACATTAAAAAAAATATATGCATTAAAAATAGATCCATACAACTATATTGGCACATTATAAACAAATATTCACGTGGTCCTTCACAAGCATTGTCATATTTGCAGTATCTACAAGGTAAGTGACAAGGCAATACTACTACCTTCAAAAATATTATTATTTGATAACAGATAGTACTACACAATAAATTAGTTGTAAACATCCTAGATTGCTGCAAATGCCACACAGACACAACACACCATCTTCAAACGGAACATCATTGATTTCATGGCAAACCCAAAGATCGACGATTGAAAACACTTAATGCGTTTAAACATCCAGATGAACAGCTGGATACTCATGTTGCATCAAACTCAACTTCCTATTTCACCTAGAGACAGACATTCATCACAAGTAATTTGGTACAGTGCATTCACCAGGTTAAACTGCTACAAGAACAGGTACTGCTCATACATAAAATGTTTTAGCGTTGGTACAAGCAAACTCCATCATAATTCATAAAGGAAAAGGTAGAAGTGAACAACCATACCTGACGGAAATGCCATGCTCCCTTCAAAGCAAATGTCAGGATGGCAATTATGACAAAATTTGTACCGCCTACAAAAAGGAACACAAGTTCTCTGAGGAATAGAACGGAATAGAAATCATTAGGGGAAAAAATGTACCAAGCTATCACGCAAACTGAGAATTGACCTAAGCTCATATATGTTTACATGAACAACCAAATTTATCATGTAGCTACTTCATTCAGAAATTAGAAGGCAAGACTGTCAATTGAACAGGAAGAACAGTTTGCACTAAGTTCATATGTGCAGCAATCCTATGAGATATCACACATAAGTGCTGAACATTCCTTAAAAGATGTAGAACTATATTGCCGAAGATATTACAAGTTTGGATCCTGTGATCCGCGTCAGGCGACAGCAGTTGGTTGGTTGGAGCAAGAAAAGTCACGCAAATGGTAATAAAGAAGTCTTTCTTGCTAACTGTCAGACAACTACCCTTGCCAAAATATTTAATCACGATAAAAAAAAAACTCCAAGCAACGATTAAAGAGCTTGTTCACGTTCACCATTGGAGTCCTGCAAGCGATTACGAATCTACGACAAAACAAGGCCAGCAAATGAATACAACACCACTACTCATTCGAGTCCAAATTACTCGTGAGGCTGAAGCGCGCTTACCGGCGAAATCAGTGACTTTGTCGAACCGAAGGAGCGCTGTGACGATGAAGAAGAGCAGCTGGTACCCCACCTATCGCCACCACCAGTAACGAGACGACAGATATCAGAATCAGAATCAAGCACGGATTTACAGAGGGTAGAGAAGAAGAAAATAGGAAGCGGGTGCGGGAGTTTACAGTGACGATGGCGGTGAGCGCCAGGAAGTGCGAATCCAGCATGGTTCCCATCGCCCCTGCTCCCGCTTCCCTCCCCCGCGGCTCGTGCTAATGGAGCTGTTAATTAATTTAGGAGAGGGGCGAGTATTTTAGCAGGGAGTTTTGGCGACGGCTGCGGCCTGCGGCGGGCGTCGTCGTCGTTCTCCCCAGTCCCCGGGCGAACAGTTGTGTGGCCAGGGTTGAGACAGGGAGGCCGGTGGTGGACTGGACCAGCCCGCGCGAATGCTTGCGGGGCGAGTTATGCTAATGCTTGGCCCAAAGTGAAAGGCGGAGCACGAGAGGAAAACGCTGTTCGCACGGAAGTGTTTCACACCGGACTACATCACGGCGAATCTCTCCAGAGTCCAGAGGGACTTTTCTTGCAAATTTGAGGACAGTTGTTTGAATCAGGCTGTAACTTTCAATACGACAATCTTGCATTTGTTGAGAACAATATCAATGGAGTCCAAAGGCGTAAGCGAAATCCAGGAGTTAAACTGATCCACGTGAAATCTCTACATGATTACCGCGGAAGACTTTTTTTTTACAATTTTAAAATAGTTACACAGCAGAGACGTGGAAGAACAATCAAACAGGCTTAACAGCAGTGCGTACATAAACATAGACTAGGACGAACACCCAGACAAAAGCAAGGGCAGCGTTGCTCGAGAGAACGCCACTCTCGCCACTGCAACAACTCAATGAACGAAATCACCCAAGTGACAGTGACCTATACCTAGGACCCAGCAACGCAATGCCCACATAGCTCGATGTCAAATACTGACTTGGTACGCCAATGCAAGAAACGGACGCGTCACGAATTCGAGTTCACGGCTGCGAGTAGACCGGCGCGAACCAGATGCAGGGTGGCTTGTACCCTTCCGCCCTGGGGAGCCTCTCCACGATTTCGATCCTCTTGTCTTTCCCCGCGATGCCGTGGGCCCACACCATCGTCTCCCCGGCGAGGTCCACGGCGAAGTACACGGTGTTGGGCCTGAGCGCGGGGCACTCCTTCGTGTCCGCGGCCACGGCGCCCGTCGCGTCCACGAGCACCGCGGCGTCACCGATGTCCTCCGTCTCCTCCCACGTCTCGCCGCACTCGTCCATCACACGCACCACGAACCACTCCCCGCCGCTCGCCGCCATGGGGCGGAGCAGCTCCACCTGCATCAGCTCCCCGCGGGGTGACTCCACCAGGAAGCTGCGATCCACGTACGCGCTCGGGCGGCGCGTCACGGACGGGATGATCTCCGGGGACGCCGAGCCCAGCCCGCGCAGCTCCGGGAACGCGTACATCATCCCGAACCGCGTGTTGGCGTAGAGCTGCCCCCCGTGGACCACCACGTCGATAACCGCGGGGATGCTCGTCGGCGTCACGGACTTCCACGCGCTGTCGCCGGGCCGGGCCGTGGCCCACTGGTTGCGGTGGTGGTGGTGCCGGTAGATGGCCACCACCAGGACCCCGTCGCCCGGGGTGGGGACCGGGACGGCCTTCAGGATCATGTCGCCGATGGGGCCCACGCCGCCGCCGCGGCGGTGGACCAGGAGGCCCGCCGGGCCCGCTTCGACGCGGGCGACGAGTGGGAGCGTGGCGACGGGCGGGAGGCGTTTCCGCGATCCGGAGACGGGGTCGAGCATGTGCATCTCGCCGCGCTCGTCGGCGGCGACGACCGCGCCGCGGCCGGAGCCGAGGGGCACGAAGCGGCGCGGGTTCGCGCGGCCGAGGCGGGCCGGGAGGGTGACGATGGGGACCTCGCCGTCGCGGCACGGGGCGATGCGGCCGAGGCCGTGGCCCGCGGGCGCGTCGGTGGGGAGGAGCAGCCAGGGGCGGTCGGGGCGCGGCCGGCTGCGGCGGGCGACGAAGTCGGCGGCGGCGGACCGCCAGGCCTCGCAGACGGCGAGGAAGCGGAGGAGGTCGAGGGACGGGAGGCGGCGGACGACGAGGAGGAGCAGGTCCTCGTGGAGCGCCGTCCAGTCCGCCATGGCGTTGATGATCGCGGCGTCAAGGGGGAAGGAAGGAAGGGGAACAACGGGTGGTGACTGGCTTATATGGGGATCGCGGCGAGGAGGAGCGGCGGTTGCCGATTTGGGGATTGTGTGGGTTTCGCCCTCGGGTTGCTTACTTTTCACGCGCGTCCTTTTTGGGGCGGTTGATTAGTTACCGTACTTTCTAAGCTCCACGATTGAGCTGAGAAAGATACTATTAGGCCCGTTAAAGAATCGTAGGCCCATACAGCCCACCGCAGGATCAAATTGCTTCACGCCACGGGAACCCCGAAGACAAAACGCAGTCGTCCGCAATCAGTCTCACGAGATAAGTTTCGTACTCTCACTGCTCCGGTCAAACACACAAACTACCTCGCTTCCGCCTCCCCCTGCTGCCATGCCGCCGGCCGGTAGCCTCACCACCGATCAGCTCAGCTTCTTCGACACCAATGGTCAGCTTCTTAACTCTCTATTCAGTCTTCTCGCTCTGCCTCCCAGCAAATGGAGACGAGTTTCACTGCTCGTACCTAAGCGGAACCCTAACGCGCAATCGCGATGCTTGTTCCAGGATACCTCGTGCTTGAATCGTTCTCGAGCGAGGAGGAGGTGCGCGAGATGCGGGATCGCATGGCCGAGCTCGTCGCCGGGTTCGACGGCGCCAACTCTACCGTCTTCTCCACTAAGGATCATGTACGCCACGACCTTCTTTTTTTTCATATGACAAAATCTGTCTAGGCAATCTGCAATCTATGTAGCATTGCAAGGTCAATCGATTATACTTTCGGTTTGTAGATAGCAAGGCAATGTATTTTCCTCGGTTTGTGCATGATTTGGTACATTTTACCCTGTTACAGCGGCAATTAAAGGATGACTACTTCTTTAAGAGTGCAGAGAATATCTCATTCTTCTTTGAGGGTATGTAATTTCCTCTCAGACTTTTAGGAGGGAGCCACTGTTCTATTTTGTGAACTAGAATTAGTACTATTTACAGGTGATGTCCTTTGGATAGGAATTTAGTAACTTATCTTCTATAACTTCTGATGTCCTTTGAATAGGAATTTTGTAACTTATCTTCTATAACTTCTGATGTCCTTTGGATAGGAATTTAGTAACTTATCTTCTATAACTTCTGGTTTTACCATACATGTAAAAATTTTGCTATGAAAACTAGTATCACTGTCTTCCTGACTTATCTAAAGTTTTTTACTTGGATTTTGAAATTTATTGTTCTGTCACTTTGTTTTTTGGTTCAAATGGTTGGAGATATTTTGATAGCTTAGCGTTGCACTCGCAGAAAATGCATTTGGAGATGACGGATCCTTGAAACAGGCTAAAGAACTTTCAATCAATAAAGTTGGGCATGGTAAGTATCTAAATGATGCATCCACATTCAGCTAGAAATCATTTATAATGCTTACCTCCATGGCATTAGTTTTAGCAATATATTTTGTATATTAAGTTCTCAGAGCTTTAAACAATAACCACATCATACATGTGGCTCCCTTATATATAGTCTAGTTTGCTTCATAAGAAGCAACAAAATATGAAAGCAGCAGGGAGAGAACCTGTTTCACTAATGAGCAAGATATTTTCCACCTTCTTTGAATGTATTAGCATCTAACAATATGCCATTACGCCAGAAGGTAGCAAATTGTACCTTCTAAACTGAACTCCAATTGCAATGAATTTAGAGCTAATATCAGTAATAATATTAGATATCCGGGACAGGATAGGAGTGGCACCTATCGAGGAGAAATTGGTTCAACATCGGTTGAGATGGTTCGGACATGTCCAACGGAGGCCTCCGGAGGCGCCGGTGCGTAGTGGGGTTCTAAAGAGAGATGCTAATGTTAAGAGAGGTAGAGGCCGACCTAACTTGACTTGGGACGAGTCGGTTAAGAGAGACCTGAAGGCGTGGGATATGCGTAAGGAGCTAGCTATGGATAGGAGCGCTTGGAGACTAGCAATAGACGTGCCGGAACCGTGATCTTTTTTTCTTCCTTCTTGCTTACTCGTTTTTTCTTTCTTTTGGCTTTTGTTCCTTTTATTTTTGTCTCTCTTTTTTTCTTTTTTCCTTTCTTTCTTTTGGCTTTTGCTCCTTTGTCTCTTCTTTTTTGGGTTTCCATGGGTTTCATCTCTAGCCTACCCCAACTTGCTTGGGATAAAAAGGCTTTGTTGTTGTTGTTGTCAGTAATAATATTAGACCCAATAACAAATTATGCTGTAGTTTATCCAGTATATTAATCTTATTCTTAGCATGCCATTTTTAATTGGTTTTTTACTAGTTTGCTTGTAGTTACTATTGTCCTGTCTGCAAATGTTTTGTTTAAGCCATTCATAGAGTGAATACGTGCAGTGTTACCTGAGCAATGTCCTTGAGATATCTGAACCCACGCCGTTTTGTGTGCCATGCAGCATTACATGAACTTGATCCGGTTTTTAAAAAGTTTTCCTTTTCTGAGAGTGTTGCTAGCCTGTTCTCTTCTTTAGGCTACAAGAGGCCTGCTATTATGCAATGTATGTACATCTTTAAGGTAAATTTTGCAGACTCTGCTTGTTGTTGACATGGTATATAAATAATTTCGTGGTTCCTTACTGTATTATTTTACTTCTTTGTAGCAACCAGGTATTGGTGGTGAGGTTGTGCCACACCAGGATAGTACATTCCTTTACACAGAACCTCGAACATGTACAGGGTTGTGGCTTGCACTTCAAGATGCAACAATAAGCAATGGCTGCCTATGGGCTATTCCTGGATCACATAAAAGTATTTCTTGCACCTGACTACTTGATGTTAAAAGTATTCTTTTGAAAAGTGTGGAGCAATCTAATGTTTCTTGTATTTTAATGTTTTGCATCAGAGGGTCTGATAAGGCGAATGATCCGAGATGAAAATGGTACTCATTTTGATCGCCCTTCCCCATCCTATGATCAAAAAGATTTTGTGCCACTGGAAGTGAAATCAGGGGCTATGGTGGTTATACATGGAGATCTTATACATCAAAGGTGGAGTTCTTTTATATTACAACTACTTCCTGGATGTGATGGGCTATTTCAGTTTTCCTGTAATGTGCTTTGGCCTTTTTTTGTGCAGCTTTGAGAATCATTCCCTGGTGTCAAGGCATGCATTGAGCTTACATGTAGTTGATACTGAAGGATGCGAATGGTCCAAGGATAACTGGTCAGTTCATGTTGCTATTTCTAAAGAATGCTTTGTTTACATTTCCTTTTTATCATCCGTTTGTTCTATAAGGTCTTGGTATAACAAAACATTAGGTGCTAGGAAAACCTTGGACATGGCAAGCACTGTTTTCTCCTAAAATTAGTATGCTGGGTCCTGTCCTGGCCTTGGTACATAGATAGGATAGTTTTGCTTTAAAGCAAAGCATGTCAATGCATTAACAATTTGATTACTCACAAATAGAAACAATATACGTACGGACGTTGAACATTTCAACAACCTCACAACCTACCTCTGAAGGACACAATAGCATGAAAGTTCAACTATGGTGGTCTCGGTCAAGTCGATAATAGTGCTAATGTTGGAGGTATCTTTGTTTATGTTTCAACAACATTGCTATAATCATCTTGGACTATGAAACCAGCAGTTTATGTGTGATGTTTGTTACCCATGCAACAACTCAAAGAGTGCATACATCACAGCGACATTCTTATATTAACTTGATTGGTTTCCCTCATCCTTATTGCAATCTTTCATTGTGCATATTTCTCAGGATACAAAGGACGAGCGCCCCTGAACCACTCTATGCATCTTAGCTAAAAAAAAAGTCATCAAGTCTAGCAATAAAAGCAGAGATTTCCAGCAAGGCAATCCCTGGTCTGGCGCTGCTGTAATTGGCTCATCTTGTTGCAATAAGATTGAGAATGTAGTTGTCCTTTCACTTTGTAGAATAACTAATGAACTCTGTAAATACTCCTTGTTGATACTGTAGCGTCATGGGTATTTCTGCCAACAAGTCTTCAGTTCTTTACGTTGTGTTGAGTCGGCCGTGCGCCAAATTAGATGAAAGCGTAGGGAGTGATGCAAGCTCAGTTTTCACAATGTCACCATTTCAGTTGTTCTTGTTCTTTCTTTTTTGGTTTCGTCTGCTTCTGAATCGCCTGATCTATCGAGCCGCGCCACGGTGTGCCGTATTGACATTGATCTGGTTGTAATTTCGGCAATATCTGAACTTGTACGGATGCTGAGCCACGACTCCCAAATTATCTAGACACCGGAAGGAAGGTTACTTCGCGCGCAGTATGTGGAATAATGGACGTGTGTTAGTATGAACTTTAGGATTGATTAGTGCGGCGTGTTAGCTCCGCCAGAACCTTCCCAAAAAAATAGGCCAGGTTGCGGAATCACGAGATCGATCGATAATTCGATACTGCATCACTATGAACTGTACCCTTATCAGATATATGTGGCTGTAGTTTACAACTATATAAGCTCGCAAATCAAGACGGTCAAGTACAAACTTACTTGTACAAGTAACAGCAGGACAGATGTGGGACGAGATGCAAATCGAGTAATAAGAAAGGAGAAGAAAAATTATTATAAGCATGTAAATATCCATTTGCATATACATATTCCTTGTCGTAAGTTCCGGCCCGTTCCGGGAGCTGCTGCTAGTGCTAGTGCTAGTGCTAGTGTTACGCAACGCAAGCGCACGCCCATGTGAGCCGACGCAGCCCGGCGGGACCCGGCCAGCGGCCAGGACACCACCAAAACCAAAACCAAACCAAAGCAAGCAAAACATGTACCATTCACCTACCGCGCAAGTTGTTACGCGCGTTCCTCGGCTCCACGCCGGCCGCGTGCTTGGGGTCGGGTACGGCTACTACGGCTTGTGCAGCACCCTTCCTGCGACGACGGCGGCCTCGATGACGAGCTGGATGACGTCGATGACCTCGTCGATCATGCACTTGTTCCCCTCGAAGGTGTCGGTGCCCTCCCGCAGCTTGCCCAGGCACTCCAGCAGCGCCTCGTTGCACTGCGTGCTCAGGTAGTCGTCTGCAGGAGCATGCACGGCCGATGTCGTAGTTGAAATAATCGACGGGTAGAAGAATTGGGCGGAATGGACTGGATTAAAACTACTGCGTACCCTTTGCCTGGACGCAGTTGTCGTGGTGCATGCAGCAGGCGTCGAGCGCGTCGCAGGGCTTCTCGCCGGGGCAGCCGCTGTAGAGAATGCCGCAGTACTTGCCGTAGCGCAGGAACGGCGGCGCTGCACACAAAAGCAGCAGCTGTACGTTGAGCTCGAGCCACGCGAGGTTTACAGAGGAAAATTACAGAGGATTCCACTGTACGTACTTGTGCAGTGGTCGGACTCGCACGTGCGGCTGCACGCCTGCTTCTTGTTCTGTGCCAGGATCAAATTAAGTGCACAATTAGCACGGCAATTACGGCTTCTATACTGGCTCTTACAGTGCATGTGTGTTCATGAACTATAAGCACCAGCTAGTTTAGTGACTACGTACCGGTCCGTCGCCGGCGGACTGGAGGCCGATGTCGAGCGCGGCGGCGGGCGGCGCGGCGGCGGCGAAGACGACAAGGACCAAGGCCGCCACCGCGAGCAGGCGCAGCCGCCCGGAATTACCCGATCTGCTGCCGCACGCCGCCATCCTCTCCACTCCACGAAAAGTCACCAGAAACCAAGCCCGGCACGCTGATCTCTCTCTTCGCCACCTGCTCACGCCGGCACGAAGCACACGTCGTCGGCGGCCTTGGCGCGACGAGAGGAGATTATCGAATGAAGGCGAGGAGCTGGCTCTGTTCTCTACCTGCAGTTGCGGGGAAAGGCGCTCGCTGATTTAGAGGGGACTGAGGAGGAGTCCAGAACGGCGGAGGCAGTTGCGGGAATCAGTGATGACTGAAGAAGAGATGGGGCGTTTGGGTGTATTCGGCCCGTGAGCGGGCGCGGGGCCTTGTTGGCTAGCTCACGGGCTCGCCACCACTCGACAGCGGAGACGACCGATGCCCGTCCCGTGCATGCACAATCAACAGCGACAGCAACGCGCAGGGCCACGCACAGGCTTGCTGCACTCTGCAAGTGTGCGAAATCGGGGAGGGGAGAGCTGATCCCCTTTCGGCGATCTTCTCTCTCTCTTTTGGCGGTCTTGTTTCCTTCCCCGGCGTGGGTATAAAACGTTTTTGTTGGTTCACGGGCTCCATGCCATTTTGTATGGTTGGTTTCTGCTGGGGGCGTCAGATGGATGTACGCTCGTCTGGGCGTTGCTATCATGCTGTGCCATGTGCGTTGGTGTGTCATTAGATCGAGTTCTTCAGCGGGCATGGTCAAGTTGCCCAGAGACGGTGTTGGATGTGCGGCGATTGTTTGATAGTGAACAATTAAGAGCTGAAACACGTGTGATCATTTTTTTAGTTACTAGTTTGATCAGAACCAGAGAGAAACCCAGAGCAACAGTAAAACTGACTACCAGTGAAATGTTTTTTTTTAATCACATATCAGCTACTACTTGTTAGCACTTCAGCACCAAGGAGTCCAGTGGAAAGTCATCCAAGCCCAAAAGAAGAATTGGCGACAAGGCCCTGGAGGAGTAACCGGCCCACTCCAAGGAACACGCTACTCGATGGGTTGGAATGGGTTAAGTGATTAGAGGCATCGGTATTAAAAAGAAAACGAAGAAGTAGAGAGGACATCAAGAATAATGTATTAGGAACTCGACATTTGTTCTTCCTCCTCTCCCTTTCCCCTTTCTCAAGCTACTCACTATTGTAATCGAATTTCCGATCCAGATCTCGATCTTCTACTCCTTGGAAAGGAGATTGATAATAACTGGTATCAGAGACTTCGATCTTGCGACCGCACTGGAGGAGCACGACCACTACACCAGGCGTCAAAAGAAGATGGGCGCCGTCGAACCAAACACCAAGCTCATCCTCGACGAGATTGCCAAGCTCCGCGTCGACATCAAGGTTCAAGATGCAAAGTGGGAGGGCTGTGTGAGCGCGCTCGAGGCGCTTACTCCTATCGGCGCTCCGGGATCACTCGACATCAAGGCGGAAGTCGACGCTGCAGTCGCCATCCATCTCGACGCGTTCGAAACGGCAGCGGCGGCATACCTGGAGAACTACGAGGCATCAACGACTGAGCGGATCGACCAGGTCGAGACGGCGGCGTCCACACGCGCGGCCGCCCTCGAATCTATGATGACCGCGTACGATTCCTGGCGGCCTCTCGTCGAGTCCGCGGTCACCGACGTGAAGGCGGCGGTCACCTTCGTCCAGTCCTCCGTCAAGCTCGTCCGAGGGGAGATCTCCAACTTGCACAAGTTCGTGCGGGACATCAACGTCTCCAAGCCTAGCATCCTCGACGAGCCTGGGTCGGCTTCCGCGCCCACCTGCCAGATCTACGACCGACGGCCCTCATGGGCACCGCGTCGAACACCAACCACGGGAGCCGGAATTTGGACATGTTTATGTGCAGACCCAACTCCCGGTCAATGGTATGCATGAGCCTCTGAGTCTGGACTTCAAGTTTTCTAAATTTCCTGGTTCCCCGTATACTAGCATTTCTAACAATCATGTGCCCGGTGTTCTAGTTATTCTGGTAGCTTGCCTAAGATGTATTTTCCCAAATTTGATGGCGAAAACCCGAAACTATGGATTAGACTTTGTGAGGACTATTTTGATATGTTCTCGGCAGATCCCTCGCTTTGGATCCGTGTGGCCTTCATGCACTTCTCTGATGCAGACGCTCGATGGCTGACCTCTGTTGAGAAGCGCCTCAAGTCACTGCTCTGGTCTGATTTTTGCAAACTGGTGTTGGACTGCTTTGGCCGCGATCAACACGAGTTGTTGATTCGCCAACTCTTCCACATCAAACAGACTGGCCCTGTTAATGACTATATTGAGCGTTTTACTAACTTGATAGATCAATTGCATGCTTATGAGAGTAGGACAGATCCCCTATAATATACCATGAGCTTCATTGATGGTCTTCGCCCTGAGTTGAAAGCTTCTATATTTGTCCAACGTTCTGCCGATCTGGATACTGCTTGTGTTCTTGCCCAATTGCAGGAAGAGGTGGCCGATTCCCCACCAAAGAAGGAGTTCCACATGCCGGATTTCTCTTCTGCTCGTTTCCAAGCTAAGTCACCGATGTCGTTGCCTCCTCCCCTAACTTCTCAATGGGACAAGCAAGCTCAAGGTGCTCAAGCTAAAGATACCAAGCTCGAGGATGTGTCTCGACAGAAGTCGATGGATGATAATCTCGCTACTCTACGTGCTTATCGCCGTGCCCGCGGCTTGTGTGAAAAGTGTGCAGAAAGATGGGTACGCGGTCACCGCTGTAGTGCCACCGTGCAACTTCATGTGCTGGAGGAGATGTGGGAACTGTGCTGTGTTGGTGAGGATGGTCATACTGATGACAAGAGTACCAAATCTCAAGATGAATTGTCATGTTGCTTGATTTCTGTGGCAGCAATGTCAGGATCCCAAGCTCCTGGGACAATAAAGCTACAGGGTGTCATTCAGGATCAGAAGGTGTGCATGTTGATTGATTTAGGGAGTTCATATTCCTTTGTCAGTCGTAGTCTTGCAGAGAAGATTCTAGGAGCTGCCTGTATGTCTAGTACTGTCAGAGTGCAAGTTGCTAATGGTGATGTGTTATCCTGCACTCATCAGTTTACCAAGTTGCCTTGGGCGGTAAATGGCTATATTTTCCAGTCAGATTTCAAGGTTTTAAACCTTTCAGCTTATGATGTAATTTTGGGGATGGACTGGCTGGAAACCCATAGCCCATGAAGGTGCATTGGAAGCAAAAGTGGATGACATTCCCTTATGATGGGGTTACAGTTTTTCTGTAAGATTTCTCTGAAGGGGCAAAAGTCAATGAGCAAGTCTGCGCAGTTTACTAACTCAACATGGAAACCACCCCCAATATAGAAGGGTCTGCTCATCCTGAAATTCAAGCTATTCTAGATGACTTCAATGATGTGTTTGAGCCACCTGAAGGTCTCCTTCCTGCCAGATCCTGTGACCACCAGATCCCACTAATCCCTGGGGCTAAACCGGTTTTTATCAGGTCTGCAGTGAAAGATGAGATTGAAAAACAGATTACTGACATGTTACAGTCTAGTATTATTCAACACAGCACAAGCCCCTTTTCCTCCCCTGTGCTCCTAGTTTGAAAGAAAGACAATGCTTGGCGATTCTGTGTGGATTTTAGACATCTCAATGCCATGACAGAAAAAGGCAAATACCCTATACCTATAATTGATGAGCTGCTGGATGAACTAGGATAGGCTGGGTGGTTTTCTAGCTTGGATCTAAGAGCAGGTTCCACCAAATTAGAATGAAAGAGGGGGAAAAGTTCAATACTGCTTTTCAAACACATACAGGCCACTATGAGTTCAAGGTTATGGCCTTTGGGCTAACTGGGGCATCAGGTACATTCCAAGGATCAATGAATTCCACACTGTCCACCTTGCTAAAGAAATGTGTACTGATTTTCTTTAATGACATTCTCATCTATAGTGCAACCTATGAAGAGCACTTGGTTCACCTTAGAGCAGTGCTGCAGTTATTAAGGAGGGATAACTGGAAAGTCAAGAAGTCTAAATGCACCTTTGCCGCTGAACAAATTGCATATCTGGGTCATGTCATCAGTAAGCATGGAGTGGCCACAGATCCTAAGAAAGTAGAAGTCATTGTTAATTGGCCCATTCATACCTCTATAAAGGAGCTAAGAAGCTTTCTGGGCCTGGCTGGATATTACAGGAAGTTTGTGAGAAACTTTGGACTCATTTCAAAATGTCTGACTCAATTACTAAAAAAGAACTCCATCTTTATGTGGACTCAAGAACATAGCGCTTCATTTGAAGCACTCAAAAAAGCCCTCAGCACTGCACCAGTTCTAGCCCTCCTAGACTTCTCCAAACCCTTCACAGTTGAAACAGATGCAAGTGATCTTGGAGTGGGTGCGGTTCTCATGCAATCTGGTCATCCCTTAGCTTACATCAGAAAAGCCCTTCGTCCAAGAACTCGAGGATTATCTATATATGAGAAGGAATACCTAGCCATCTTAGTTGCTATGGAATAATGGAGGCCTTATCTTCAACATGGTGAGTTTATAATTTCTACTGACCAGAGGAGCTTGTCCCACCTGTTTGAACAACGGCTTAACACACCTTGGCAGCAGAAAGTGTTCACTAAACTATTAGGTCTTTAATATCACATTGTATACAAGAAAGGTGCTGATAATAGAGTGGCAGATGTTCTATCAAGGAAATCTTGCCATGATAAAATGTGTTGCGCTGTCAGTACTTAATTCTACTTGGCTTGAGGAAGTACAATCTTCTTTTATAACTGATGCATCAGCCTAAGACCTATTGGCTAAATTGTCTGTTAACCTAAAATTTGTTCCTCATTTCTCCTTGCAGAATGGATTGCTGCATTTTAAAGGAAGAATTTAGATTGGTGCTACTACTTCCTTGTGGAACAAGATTGTGATGGCATTACACTCCAGCGCTTTGGGGGGCCACTCTGGAGTACCTGTAACATATAAGAGAATCAAGGCCATTTTTGCTTGGAAAGGTATGAAGAAATTTGTACACAACTTTGTCAAAGCTTGTGTGGTATGCCAACAGACCAAGCCGGACAGAACTAAATACCTAGGGTTGTTACAACCTCTAAAAGTAACCAATTCTACGTGGCAAGTAATCTCTATGGATTTCATCGAGGGTTTTCCTAAGTCCAAGTCTTATAACTGTATTCTGGTTGTGGTGGATCTCTTCATCAAGTATGCCCACTTCCTTCCTTTGGCTCACCCTTATATTGCAGCTTCGATAGCTAAATCGTTCATCAGCAACATCTATAAACTTCATGGCATGCCGCAGGCAATTGTATCCGACAGAGATAAAGTGTTTACTAGCCTACTGTGGAAAGAGCTATTTTCTCTGGCCAAAGTACAGCTGAAGATGAGCTCTGCATACCACCCTCAGTCCGATGGGCAGACTGAGCATGTTAACCAATGCCTTGAAACTTATCTTCGTTGTTTCCTGCATGCTTGCCCGTCTCAATGGATCAACTGGTTACCTCTTGCGGAGTTCTGGTATAACACAAGCGATCACTCTGCTATCGGCCGATCTCTATTTGAAGCACTGTATGGCTATCCTCCTCAGGTGTTGGGTATTGCTGCGGCTGATTGTTCTGTGTCTGATCTAGCGGAATTCATTGAAACCAAGCAAACCATGACTCGGTTACTCCAGCAGCATTTGCTTCACGCCAAGCAGTGCATGAAAAGACAAGCTGATAAACATCACTCTGAGCGCTCCTTCAAGGTGGGAGATATGGTTTTCCTGAAGTTGCAACCCTATGTGCAGTCGTCTCTTGCACCAATGGCAAGTCAAAAACTGGCCTTCAAGTTCTTCGAACCTTACAGGGTGTTGGAGAGAGTGGGCCAAGTTGCTTACAAGTTACAGCTTCCTCCTACTGCTTCTATCCACCCTGTGTTCCACGTATCCCAGCTCAAACAAGTGGTAGGTAAAGGTTATCAGCTTACTACTTCTTTACCTGAGGATGGTTTCAAGCAGGTACCCGAAGCAGTGCTACAACAGCGTCTGACTTCAAGGGGCGTCAAGTCTGTGCCACAAGTACTGGTCAAGTGGTCTTTGTTGCCAGAATTGTTGGCTACTTGGGAAGACCTCGAGGCGCTCCAACAACGTTTTCATGAAGCACCTTCTTGGGGTCAAGCAGGATCTCAAGGAGGGGGGGGGGGGTGTTAGCACTTCAACACCAAGAAGTCCAATGGGAAGTCGTCCAAGCCCAAAATAAGAATTGACGCCAAGGCCCCGGAGGAGTAACCGGTCCACTCGAAGTAACACGCTACTCGATGGGCCAGAATGAGTCAAGTGATCAGAGGCGTCGGTGTTAAAAGGAAAACGAAGGAGTAGAGAGGACATCAAAAATATTGTATTAGGAACTCGAGACTTGTTCTTCCTCCCCTCCCTTTCCCCTTTCTCAAGCTATTCACTATTGTAATCGAATTCCCGGATCTTGATCTTCTACTCCTTAAAAGGGAGATTGGTAACACTACTACACTAGGGTAATACTGAACCGGAAATCCTGCCAATCACTTATAACCGTACGTCGTTCCACTGTCAGGATAGGAAGATAGATACTTATAGCAGAACAGAAAGCAAATAAATACGGTACCATCTCAAAGCTGCAAATGGAAAGCAAGTAACAGTACCATCCAACGCTGATAAAAGCCGATACGTTATCAAGTAGTAGAATGCCAAAAAGGGGATCCGCAAAGAGCATTTGATTGAACTGATAGCACGAGAGGCCGATCTAGTACCGGTGGTCCTTGGATCATTGAGAGAAATTTATTTCAACTTTAAGATAAAAAACGCCTCTCTATAGGGATTTGCAGTACGAAAGCCGAAGCATAAACAACTCGAGTACTCTAATAATGGCAAGGGATTGTGGATAACTGCTAGATTCACGCCCTCAGAGTC
Organism: Eleusine indica; assembly: GCA_030378355.1. Taxonomy (NCBI): domain Eukaryota; kingdom Viridiplantae; phylum Streptophyta; class Magnoliopsida; order Poales; family Poaceae; genus Eleusine; species Eleusine indica. Next base: position 48,418,927 of record CM059498.1, on the reverse strand, counting down.
AGAGTGCTGTAATGATGAAAACGAAAGCTTGGTAACCACGCTAGTAAACTATTGGTGCTAGCTAGCAAAAGAAATAGATTGTGATAATCAATGTTCACTCCAAAAAAAATAGTTCAAACGTCAATCTCTAGTACTATATATAATTCAGGTGAAAGCAGAAGTAATTTTAATGAGGGCATGAGGAAATAATCTTGATTACATGTGTAGTTGATGTTATTTAATATTTTTTTGTGTCTTAGGGAATTAAAACCCGTACACGGACCATTCGATGCCACTACATTAGCTTCTTTGTATCTAAGCAACCTCGAAATTTAGGTGTTTCAACAGAGGTAGAAGCGAACTTATTTGTAAATTCATTTAAATTAAAATGGATACTTCCAATTTGTAAAACATATTTGAATTGGATTTTGGATTTCCAAATGGAAAGTACATTTTACAAGTGTGCCAATCAATTCGAACATCCTATCACCCCTGATATGCGATTCTTTTCTATTCTCTCCTTGCTTGGCTATGCAGGTTCCGGTGATTTTGAGGTGATTCAAGATTGTTTTATTTTTTATTTTTTTTGCTATCAACAAGATCAGTTTGATTCTTCACATTGGATCCAGAACAGAATAGAATCAGAGGGATAAAAAAATAGCTAATTCATATAAAGGCATCCAGCCAACCCAACCAGAAACTAGAGAGGTGATAAGAGGAAAAAGTACATAAAAAATAAAAACGGGCCAAAAACGTTGGACCATATGTCGCTCACTGCGTACTCATCCATTGTCCATTTTTTCGCTAAATGATGAATACATATCATAATGGAAATAGTTTGCCGTACTTATATGGACCATCCAAACTACGCAACTAGTTTTTTTCTTGTTGAACGCAAGTAGGCAACTACTAGTAGTTTGATGAGTCTTGAACATGTTTAGCTATATTTATGTGGACACACATTAACATGTATCGTACTTACGTTTTATAAAAATCTACATAATATAAGACACCAAACTCCATAATGTCTAGTATTTGTTCTAGTTATGTGACAAGGTAAATTCAACTTCCAAAACTAATTCATGTAAAAAAAACACTATTTTATATTCATATTTCTAGCTTTCAATCAGCTGAAAGCATTCAGTCAATATTTTGTTACTCTGTGTTTTAATTTTTCTTTTGTAGGATTATTTATATAATAATTGTGAACTATTAGATCTAGATCTAATGGTTTAAGAAGGTGACTGAAAGTTATCCAAATTTTGAGTCAGCTGAAAATTAGCAAGTTCTTTTTATATTACTTGGCCATTTGTTAACCTTAGATTTATGTAACCTATTATTGTGCATACTAACTAATTATTTAATCGATTTTTTTAATTCTAACACATAGATTCAAGAAATTTTCTTATGCGAGCAATGGAGAAAATATAAATAACTTTTGTTAACCTTCTCACAAAATTGAAGGATTGTTAGCTGACAGTATATACGAAGTTTTCCCGGTATCCAAATGTAGTATTTGGGTTTGCAAAGCCAAACCAAACGCAAACGCCCGCGGTATTATCCAATCCGCCACGCACACGCAGAGCCTCTTCTGTCTTCTCAGTTCTCACGCCTCCTCTTCTTCAATCTCTCGCCGTCTCTCGTCCTCCACCCAGCCCTTGCGCCCCCCTCAAAACCCTCCCCAAGCCGCTCCAAAACCCTAGCCCTCGAATTCTCCCTCGCCCGCGCGGAGCAGACGAGCCCCCTTATCGTCACACATGGCGTCCTCGGGGGCCGCCACCAACATCTTCGTACTGCTCGGCCTCGGCATCGCCGGCGTTCTCCTGGCGGCGCGGCGGCTGCGGCGACCTGCGCGCCCTGACCACGGCGCCTTTATCGCCCGCCTCGAGCTCCTCCCGCCTCCGCAGCCACCGCCGCCACAGGCACCCCATCCGCTCACCGGCCTCTGCTTCGCCATCGCTGACGCGTAAGTCTCCCGATCCCCTACTCTCTATGTGTTTAACCAATTTAATGCTTTAGCATCGGATTGGGTTCAATGGAATCTTTATAGCGCTGCTTTATCGGTAGCTCGATCGCTTGGATAATACAGCATGGTATTGCAATCGCAAGAATGCTGTTATGCAGTGTCGAATTTTGTGCTAGTTACTAATCATCAATCACTGAGCTGGGGCTATGGAAATTCACTTGACATGCTACATTGATTGTTCTGAATCATGCACAATATACCCTATGCCAAAAAGTATTGCATAGGTGTGAAGATAGGACAAAGTTTACCTGATAATGAGATTAGCTAGAAATCAACAGCGCTTGTATTTGTGGTTACCTAGAACCAACTTAATACAAATTGCAGTGACATGAATTTATGAGATCAGGCAATGCAGTGCTTTTAGGCAGACTCACCTGTGGTCAGGGCATTACCAAACATGGTTCTAAAAATTTCTTCACTTACAGCAAGAAACAATGGTTAGTTTGCCCCCAAAACGATGGAGTGTTTTAGTTTGGCTGGGTGGGCGGGCATCCTGGCCACAACTAGCTCCGCCTCTGACTAGACCATAGCTTAGCATCAATTTTATTTAGGACAGATTTAGGCACTACCAAATTTTCCAAGGATACAACTCTAGCTTCCTCTATGGCTGATTTTCAAGTAAGACTGTTGGCAATCTTTCTTTCAAACAATTGATGTATTTTGTATTCTAGCCTTGTCATGGTATTATTATCAGCTGTACGGCAGTGGCGGAGCCAGCCACGAACCAAAGAGGGCGGGGGGGGGGGGGGGGGGGGGGGATGAACAGTATCGACATAGAGTCAAGCCACCAAGCGAACTTGCGCAGGCGTTCATCTTCCTAGCTTCCGTGATCCCAAGCCCCGTGACATCAAGCTAACGCATGCTCCATGCATGGCATATATCAAATGTAAAATATGTTGGATTTTGGGACCTGAAAACAAAATAACCTATGTGTCGCTTGCCACAACTCGGAATGGACGATCTTGCCTAATCGCCTATTGTTGGCTCATGTTCATACTTACGGTTACGGCTTCGTTCCTCTTTTTCCAACCTTAAATCCTCAATCTGACATTGAGATGAACGGAAAAAGGAGATAAACGACTGCAAGTTTGCAGTGACAGCCAGCTTGGGATGCATTACGAGAACTGAGGTGATCGAGAAGCCAGCTTGAGATTAAGCAGCAAGACACTTTTTGTTCCTAAATGGTATGTCTGTTAGCCTGCCCTGCTAGTGCTCGGAACTACGTATTACAACAGCGTGACTCTGATTTCTGCCTAATACAATTGCACGAAGGGAGAGGGGGGAGGGGCAGGCTGGCCGACGCCTGGCTCCGCCAGTGCTGTGCAGTGTATAAAAAATGCTGCTGTCAATATCTAGGTGATGATGGTATGCTGTATCTCTAATTCTTCATGCTGCTGTCAATATCTAGGTGATGATGGTATGCTGCATCTATAAAAATGCTTCTGTCAATAATATATTCTAAACTGATTCTTAGATATAACTAAACTACTCCTGAATTTTTGTCCGTGTAGTGAGTGATAGCCCTCCAGCGGAGTTATATCTGAACCAGTTATAATATTCTTGCTACTGAAATATTTCAAAGATCCTAGTTTGTTTAAAATTTATTATCCTACCAAATTTTAGCATGCTATTTTGCTTATGTATTATGTGTGACGTTATCCCATGACTTCTGGGTTAGTCCTGTCGAGTTGAATCTACTCAGAAAGCAATAATTCTGCCACTGCTAGTTTAATGTCTTGTAAAAATTTTGTATGAGGGCTGATCGAGGAATATTTGGTGGCTTCTATAATCTAGAAATTATGCAAGTATAATATAACAAAGGATGGATAAACATGCACCTTGCAAAGGACAGTTGCTGTTGACTTTTCCATGACTTTCTTTCCCTCCTGAATGGGGTTGGGGAGCAGATTACACCAGTAGCGGTATGCACACCTTCTTGGGATAGAAACATCATGCACTTACACCAGTTAAACTGGATGGGAAAAGATAAATTGTCAGGCTTTGAGTAGAGCTAGATGGCATCAATAATTGAAATTTGTCTATTGTATAGTATTAAAAGAAAATAGTAAAGAATAATCCAGCTTTATAGTCCAACACAGATTTAAATAGTCGTAGTTCACAAGCTTTTGTGCATCGCTGTTTCTTTACTTAAGCATCCAAATAAGTCTCTTCATAAGAACTCCAAACGTGGTTGAATTTGTTAAAGTTCCCTTTGTTAGTACAGAAATTTTGAAGAATAGACCGGTGACCTCATAATTAATCGTACTAGTATTTTTGTTACTATTCCATCTGGAGCACAACCAATGCAAAACTAGGTTAATTATTTTGGGCAAAGCCTAGGAACTGTTTGGTGGGGGCGTTCTTGCTTATTCTTTATTTGTTAATGTACTTATTATGCTGAAGTTTGCTGCTTCATTGTGATAGTTTTAAGATGTAGTTAAATGGTTTTGCCGACAGTACATAAATCATATCAAAATGATTTAGCATTAAATTCTCACCCATTCTGGAGACTAGATGTCCTTCATGGATGAACCTTGCTCGGTAGAGCTACTGTACTGTAGGTGGCTTAGTCTCTATCTTTAGTTAGATATCAAAAGTTAGACTTGATAGAAATCTGCTTATTTAGTTATCCTTACTCCTTAGAGATAAGATTTGTTAGGTCATGTCCTTTATAAAGGAGGTTATGCCTTCTATTTCATTAGCTCCGAGTATCTCATCTATTCCTACCCTTGTTGTGCGGCTACCGCTGGCCCGTGTTGTCATGCCACTTGGGTTCTGGGCCAGATAGTCATTCATGAAACTAGATATATTCTTTCTACTATTTGTTGCATACAATAGGTCAATAGCTAATGCCATGATTTCTGGAACTAAAAAACTGGAGAGCAATACTGCTAGTGCTCTCTGGACAGTGTTATATACCTTTGATTACAATTATCTGATATGATGATTTGCAGATTGCATGTCCGTGGTTATATTACGAGTTTCGGCAGCCTAGAATGGGCAAGGACACATGAGGAAGCAACACAAACATCTCCAGTGGTTTCAGCTCTTGTTGATGGTGGTGCTACTTGTGTTGGGAAAACTGTAATCGATGAAATGGCATATAGGTAGCATCCTTTTTTGGGCTTCAACGACTTCTTACAGCTCTCACTGTCACTTGCTTGTTCTCATTTTTTTACTAATCACATATCAAACAAGTGTTCATTTCACTTACTGGCCTGTTGTGTTTTTGACTTCACACATTATTTCTTCAGCATCCATGGCGACAATAAGCATTTTGATACACCAACAAATCCTGCTGCTCCAGATCGAGTACCAGGAGGATGCTCAAGCGGGTCAGCTGTTGCTGTGGCTGGTGGCATGGTAGATTTTGCCCTGGGTAAGCTATTTGTTGTTTCTATATTAGTAAATAGTGCAAGAATTTCTTTGTGAAGCTTTTGTGCAACATGCTTTCATTTTTCAAGTGACGTAATCAGTTTGTTATTGTTGACTGCATCTTTTTGTCATCCTTAATATCATATATGAGCAGATGAGCAGTGGGTATCAAACTGAACCATCTGTAACCCCCCACCAAAAGAAGAAAGAAAGAAAGAACAAACAGATTACTGTTTTGCATGCAACTCATGTTTTTCTGAACTGAGCAACATATGCTTTGAAACTGGATGAATGATTGTATATAATTTTTTTTTATCACTGCCCTATAATGTTTTGCTTCATGAGAACTATAGTGCTTCTGGTAAAACTCTGCATTCCATATGTGTTTCAAAGGGGCTTAGAACTTAGTATAACTAATAAAAGAGGAGGTCGGTTACAGGATGTATAACAAAAGAGTGAAATTTATTTCGATTTTCTAAATTTCAAACTATTACATCTCTTAAATAAGCAGAAAGTATCTTTTGTTATATGTTCAGTTTTTCAGACACTGTTGGTACAAATCCTCTGTTGTGATCAGCTCTGTCAAGTATATGCATGTATCTACATCTGTCTTATTTACTGTTCTTGTCAGCATTTGCTCAGGGTCCTTTTTGAAGTGATGTCTGTTATTACACTTGTAACTGCCTGAGCATCTTACAATGTATTTTCATTTTTTTTAACATAAATAGAAATACTAAGAATTGTGGTCTGGCAGGTATTGACTCTATTGGAGGAGTAAGGATACCGGGTACTTATTGTGGTGTCCTGGCATTCAGGCCATCACATGCTGTTGTTTCCAATGGTGGTGTTATTCCTGTTGCGCCTAGCCTGGACACTATAGGTATTTTTCTAAAGTATTGATCTCTTATGTAATTTTTATCTTGACTCTCGAGCGGTGCGATCTTTTTCAGTACTGTGCTTTGAATTCAACCATTCAAACTCATCATGCCTGGATATTCTATTCCAGGTTGGTTTGCAAGGGATCCAAGTGTGTTGCGCCGTGTTGGGCATCTTCTTTTGAGACTTCCTTATGCTGATATTCGACCACCTAGACATTTTTACATAGCAGATGACTGCTTTGAACTTTCAAAGATACCTGCTAGAAAGCTTACTCAGGTGGTGACAAAATCTGTGGAGAAGCTTTTTGGAAGTATGTGTTTACTCTTTGCAGTTTCTTTCATTATTTTAATTCTTTTAAAAAATATATATGTCAGCTAACATTTTCCCCCCAGGACAAGTGACTCGTGTGAATCTTGGAAATTATTTGGCTTCAAGGATATCCACCTTGAAGAACTATTCAAATGGCCAGGAGAATGCAGATACAAAGGGTCCTTCATTGCTAGCACTTTCTAATGCCATGCGATTGCTTCACAAGTACGTATTTATCTAACTGAGTCATGCTATTGTTGCTAAAGAAATATGGAACTGATGGATTCATGTGAAATGTGGTTTGTACTATCCTTTCAATGTCGTAGGTTTGTGATATGATTCTGTAAGTTGGGAATGTTACCTATAGTGTTGGTATATGCTCCATGGCTCCCATAGTAACTGCAAATATTTCCTGTTTTCCCTGGGGCATACTAAATCTCTGTTTTTTTTGTGTGTGCCAAATGTCATAGTATCTGCTCAGATAAATTCTGTTAATATGGTTCATCACTTGATTGTGTCTAATGCGTAATCTGAGAATTTTAGATTTACATTGATTTGGACTATTTATCTTAATGGTTAGCCTTTTATTACTCTTTTCTCTTTGCCCTACTCGAGCCATCTGGCATAATACAACATAGTGTTTTTTGTTATTCATTTCAGGCGTGAATTTAAAGATCAGCATATGGAGTGGATAAACTCAGTTAAGGCTTCTGTGGATGCTCGCATTGTCAGAAGTTTGTCTAATGATGGTGATTCGGTTATCGACAGTTGCCAACATGTGAGAAATGAAGCACGCTTAGCTCTCAGTGCACTCCTTAAGGTATTAAAACATTTATACAACAACAACTAAGCCTTTTAGTCCCAACCGAGTTGGGGGCTATTAAAACATTTATCTCGGAATGTATTTTCGTTTAGGTGCTACCTAGTGATAATGCTTGCTAAAAATATTGTTTCATCAGGAAATGGTGAGCTAGTGTTTTTTCCTGATTATTTAGTGTTCTTGTTTTGTTGTGACACGAACTAGTTTCATTTGAAAACTTTGTCATGGCTAATTTTTGTGGACAACTATATGGAAGCAAACCTGGTGGTTGTTTTCTTTCACATATGCCGTTTCCTCAAACTTTTGTACCATATGTTCACATTCCACATCTGCATACAATGACAAAGTTATCTTGGCAAGTGATAATAGCTGCTACTGACCTACTCTAGACGCTATCAGAAACACTGCTCTAGTATGGACACTGGTGCCAGGCCCCAATATTCATGCATATGTATTGTTGTTGGACCAAATTATCTGTTGTTTTATTATTCTCAAACTGGTACAACCTCCCACTCAAAGGAATATTGTAGAAAAGTAAAATTATTTACACAGAACTTGTAAAATTGCTGCCTGTACTGTGTAATGTCGTCCAGCACATGCAACAACCGAGAACCTGAGATAACTCTTTATTAAGATACCTGCTGGATCTGTGAAGTGCAGTGTCGTTTTCTTTTTCATCCATTGTTAGCTACTCTGGTTGTGTTTTATTTTCATATTATATTGTTTTCTAATATTTGGATTCCACCTAACATTGTTTATTGTATAATGCAATGCCTTATTTATGATGTTGTTGTGCTGATCCACAGGATGATGGAATTTTAGTCATTCCAACTGCTTTAGGATCACCCCCGAAGCTTAATGCTAAGGAACTCTCATCTGAAAACTACAATTCTCAGACATCGTGCCTTTCATCAATAGCTAGTATGTCAGGATGTTGCCAGGTACATTTTCTTTCTGTTGGCCATCTTTCATTAAAAATTTGGGTTAGTAATAGTACACAAACTGAAAGTTACCTTTTCTTTTCCTCCAATGACCAGTTGAACCCTTTTTTTTCTTTATTGAAGTTCTAAACTTGTGATTATTTTTCTCTGATTGGCATTTTGGCCAAAATGCTAGTATTAGTCTGTGCCACATTCATCCCTAGATTCTAACAAAGTACTGGAGAACTGTTCCACATTCATTCCTAAATTCTAACAAAGTACTGTAGAATTCAACACTTCTTGTGGAGCGTGCTAAGTGCTATTGAACCATAGAGATAATTGCTTGATGTTTACCAGCACAGGTTAAGGTTCCAGAATAACCGTTTCTAGATATTACCTGTAAAACAATCACATTGTAGGGCAAAGTTTATTCTAAGTGAAGTTGTAGCTCTTACAAAAGTTATTCCAAACCTTGGCAGATAGCCAGCTTACTGCTAGGAGCTAAGACTAATAACCGCACTGAATGACTTATGAAAAGAGGGAAGAATATAGATTATCACATGGCCACACGGTCAGTGGCAGAATGAATTCCTTGTCCTTAAAGGTGCCAGATATGAAAGTTGGTTACTGCTTTTAATATATTCCTTTTTCAAACATTCGAGTGATGGAGATGTAATAGAACTAACAAGCTACTTTTGAGGATTTTGGTTTGCATCGGGGTGTGAATAGTAGTGGGTGTTGTAATGCTCAATATCCTGAGCATGCATCTGTTTTTTTAGTAAGTACTCCCATGCCATACTTCTCATTTAAGAAAGGTATGTGTCATATCTGGGTGGTTATTGGGGAGCGTATGAATTTGAATAAAGATGATGAGTTTCCCTGTCAAATCTAGCTTTAGCTACATTGCAGTAACCTTACTTATCCAATAAGCCTTTCTAGACTCTTACTTACAAAACAGTTTTGGTGAACCTTTCAGGTTTCTATCCCTCTGGGTACACATGATAAGTGCCCTATTTCAGTCTCATTCATTGCTAGACATGGCGGTGATCGGTTTTTATTGGACACCACTCAAACAATGTATGCGACCATCCAAGAGCAAGTTGAGATCCTGGCAAAATCTAATGTTTCAAGTAAGCAGGCGATGAATGAAGAAGCAGCTGAAGCCGCTAAAGAGAAAGTTAGTTTTCCTTATTGCTTGAATGCTTGTTGGTTTTAGCTTTTAGATTTTCTAAGTTATGCAAATCCTCTAGTTGGTATTATTACGTTGTCTTGAACTTATGGTAATTCGATATATCAAGAATAAGCTGATGGTAGTTCACTTGGAAGATGCATAATCTGAGTGTGCTAAGAGTGTTTAGCACATACTTGCTTCCCATGGCCTATAGTCATGCTCATGCATATGCAAATTAGCACTGTGTTGGAGGATTTGCAGGGTTGGCATTCTTTTGTTTTATGTATTATTCTTACTGATTTTTCTTTCTACCGTGTGCTTTTTGATAGGGTAATGCTGCATTTAAGGAGAAACAATGGCAAAAGGCAGTAACTTTCTATACTGAAGCAATCAAATTAAATGGAAAAGTGGCCACATACTACAGTAACAGAGCTGCCGCATTTCTAGAACTAACTAGGTATGGTGTTCATCTATCCAGCATCCAGTTTCTTGATTCTTCTGATAATCTGGGATGTATTTGTTTCATTTTTGGCATTCTTATCAATTGATGTTTCATGTTTTTTTATCCTTTCAGCTACCGTCAAGCTGAGGCAGACTGCACAAGTGCCATCGATCTTGATCCAAAGGTTAACACCTGTTTTTTGCTGGACTGTTTATTGCACAATACAATATTCAATGGACAACATTGTAATATATGTATTCCTAAAAAAACATTGTAATGTATGTAAAACACATACGATAGAGATTAAAATGGAATTAGAAGATAGAATTTTGAAAGTTTGGGGTATTTTTCTTTGCAATCTATATAGAACTTCCATAGGATTGGTTTTGCTGTTGGCAAATACAAACATTTTAAGGACTTTTTGCTAACTGTATTAGTATGAGTAGGTTTCTTTACTCAATTTTAAATAGTAGATATATGCTTTTGAATCTGGTTGGTGTTCTGGTAAGTATGCGGACTTTTGCCAAAGTCACTGAATTTGTATGTGCTTTTCATATTAAATCTTTTTGGTACTTTCCAGATTGTGAAAGCTTATTTACGGAGAGGTACTGCAAGGGAGATGTTGGGCTATTATAAGGAGGCTGTGGAAGGTCAGTCTTACCTTCTCTCCTTCTGCACCTGATAATTGAGATCGAAGGAATTCAGGATTGCTGGCTCATATTCAATGACCTGGGTTACACCAAGTCATGAGTAGTCAGTTTTCCTTCCCTTTCTTTTTATGTCCAATAAAGCATTTATGTCAATTAGTTTGATGATATTGAATGAACTAGTTCTGATTGTGTATATCTTATTTGCAGATTTCAACCATGCCCTCGTTCTAGAACCAATGAACAAGACAGCTAGTGTTGCCATTAATAGGTTAAAGAAGTTATTTCCGTAATTACCAAGCCGTTGGAATGATTTCTGCATGATGTGACCTCAGATTGTGGGCGCGCGCACACGCAAGTTCTGCGTGTCTGGGGGTGGGGATGGAAGTACCTGAGAGCTCAACTGACGGATGACGCTGCACATGCTTTATGATTTCAAAGATGCTAAATTATCTCCGCTGGTGGCAACGGATTTACCGAGCTGTGATCAGTTGAAGCAATCGGCTAGTTCCTCCCCCCTAAAGTTTTGGAAAAGCAACATAAAACACAGGTTTTGGAAGTTGATCATAGTAAACAATGTCTTGAAACATGCTTTACGGGTGGCCTGGGTCCCCATATTATATTGGGTTCGCCAATTATTGTTCAAACACTTTGTCGAAGTAAATCCTTTTGCCATGCTTACCTGTACCCATCCGTCTTTGCCATTCCGAGATGCAGCTTTCAGGACCCGTCCTGAAATGGGGCTGCCTCTGTTGGGGCCGCTCGTGGAGGCTGTTAGGCCGCCATGTGCTGACGCCCAGTGGCTTAGCCGGCCGACTGAACTAAAGTATATGCCTGCCCTTTTCTTTCTTTCGGTTTCGGTTGTTTGCAGGTTGCTATCACTGAAACTCGCTGCAGTAGCGGCTGTCTGCGTCGAATGATGTGTGTGCCTAATCCTAGCGTGGATTGCTTAACAACAGACCCTCCTCCGCCCTGCACATGTTGGACGTTCAAGTGGACCCGATGGCTGCCTGATTCCCGTGTCAATAAATGTGTGATCCGTTCGATTGATTATTAGAGTTAGGCTTGTGCTGCTGGGTCAGTTTTGGGTTATGTACAGCAGCACTACTTGCTCGCCTAGCCTATCTTGTTAGCCTGCCTGTTTCAGCTCCCAGTCAGTATAGCTGGGTAGGTGCAGTGTGCAAAGATTCTATTCTCTCCGTGCTGGCCTCAATCGCTTGTGTTGTGTGGTCACGTCTCTCGTGGCGAAACAAATGGCGTTCTGTGCTTCTGCACAGACGCAACAACAGTTTTACCACGCCGAACAGCTGTTGGAATATCACTGATTACTCCAGTTGTTACACCTGTCTAGCCCTGCCTAGGGAGGAATTATTGCCAGCAGCTGGATTGACTGGCACACGGGGGAGGGGCGACACGGGCGAGGCAGCGCCGGCGTCCAGCTACTGGTGACGGGGACGTGAACGCGACCGGCCGACCGCGGCAGGGTGCGTTTCCTTATCATTTGAACTGAGAAAAGGGCAGTCCTTTTTTTTTTTTTTTCTCCAACCGCACGGAGGAAGACGAAGAAGATCGCGCCTTTGACTTGGCTTCCACTACGCCGTGCCCAATGGACGGAGGGCGTGGCTGGTGGTAAACTGAACTGATCGCCTGATCGGGACGGGACCTGGACCCAGCACTTTTTTCTTTCGCAAAAGTGAGAGGAAGCAAGTGTGAAGCAAAACATGCATCTCCCCTTGCACGAGCGGGTCAGGGATAGAAAAGTCGCGATACGCCTCGAGTGAGTGAACACACACCAAGGTTGGCAAGCTTCGTTGCTGACGTTTGTTTCTCTTTCCTTGTCTTTTTTTTGAGTGTGGTGACTTGCCACCGAAAGTATATTGTTTCTACAATTAGCAAACGTGGCCGCAAATAGTATAAAATCATACTAATTTTAAGAGAATATAAGAGATAAAAAACGAACGTGTATTAAAGTAGAGTTAGATGCGATTGCCATTCGTAATCATTTACTCTAGAGACGAACGACACACGACGTCCTTTCCCATGGGATTCTGTTTCTTCACGATAATATCCTGCCTGCCCCCTTGAACGGACGAGACAGCAGCGAATGAAGCGAGTGGACGAGATCATGCGAAACGCACCAGCCATATGAGCCCGGGCCTCCACGGGACCCGGGAGCCCGGCCGTCCCGTCCGTGATGAGTGAGGACTGAGGAGAGGAGGCTGTGGCGGTTAGGTACGGGCTCTTTCCCGGGTCCGTGCGGGGGACCATTATGCGTGCATGCAAATTGATGAACAGAACTGCGCCGTGACCACAGTTCAGAGCGAGATGAGGCTGTACGCCAGAATGAATAGGGCGTGACCACGGGCCGGCTCCTCGCCGGACGGACGCAAGGACGAAGGGGCGAGAGGATTCGAGGCTGCTGCTGCTGCTGCTGCTTGTTGACGAGAGGTCCCCGGAGTCCTCCCATCCGAGGTGAAGAACAACTGAAGAAGAAGAAGCCATCTCATTCCTCCCCCTGTGCGTGTGTGAATGTGCGGACGACGCATGCATCGCGTGTGATCATCGTACCGCAGGCGCGTCAAGGCAGCGAATGTCCTTTCACTACTGTGCTCTGTGCCTGCTTTTTGACTGTCAAGTGACGCGTCCTGTCACCGGAGGCCGGCCGGCTGCCCGGCAAGATCTTAATTTCACAACATGCCCAACCAAACCTCTCTCTCTCTCTCTGCATGTTTTCAGTCCCATGTGGTGGTGGTGGTGTTGCATTATTAACGTCCGTGTCGATCGCTCATGGGTCTAAACAACTTGGACGAAGCCTCGTTTATTTGTTGGCGCGAGATCGCAGAAGGGAACCGATCGATCGATCGACAGGACCACTACCGTCTCTGCGATCGACAAGCTTCGCGTTCCATGCTGCCTGCTTTCTGCTGCTGCCAGATCTAACGGACAGGCACATATGTTTCCGAGCATTTACCTTTTTCCGCCAGTGCCAGCAATCCAGCATGTGGCGGATGCAGTGGTAGTGGTGCTCTTCCCTTTACGTTGCTTGGCGTGGTGGCCCATGCATGTCGAATGCATGCATGCATGGCTTCTCTGCGACTTTGTTAGGAAGGTGAGTTGTGTTGGCCGGGTGGGGCTCTGCGTTCCTGTGTGGAATTGAGTGAGCTCACTGTGCCTAATTACGCAGAAACTATGAGGTTTCTGTAGCGCCATTGAAAATTCTGCGTTCCTGGACCTGCTGGATGGTTCCTTCCCTAGCTAGTCGTTGAACTACACCTTTCAGGATCTGTGTCTCAGTTGACAGAAATCATACAACAAATCATCAGTGTTAACTGCAACAAGAGTAGAAAGTAAGTAAACGATTAGATCATCGTTAATTGTAACAGAGGCAGCTCGATCCCGCCGTGTTTCACGACAACTGTCAGCGTCCTCGTCGTCGACGACGGGTCCGGTTACCTTGACAAGACCGGGAGTAAGTAGTCAGTCTCTTCACGATCCCGATCCCAAAGTCCTATATGCTACTCTTTGTCAAAAGAAAAAAAAAAAGTCCTATATGCTACTGACACCAATAACGCTAGCTAGGCTGGTCCGTCGTCGCCCTCTTGCCAAGCTAAACAACGACGGAAGAGATGATAAACACTCACGTCACAGTTAATGTTCCCTGCCGGTTCTCCCTGCTCGCGCGCAGATTTGTCCGTTCAAATCACTGTACTGCAAGAGGAAGAAACGATTCGTATCGGCACTGTGGCATCGGTTTCTTCCTTGTCATAAGTTTTTGAATCCATTTAGTCCGTGTGTTACTCCATTTATTTACTCGTCGGGAATCCAATAAGCATGTCCGCACAGCCCACGCGACACGTGTACGGCAGGCCGACAAAACCAACTTTGATTACTTTAGTCCGTAGTACGCTCTCTCACTTCGCTTTCGACGCGTTCAGTGTAATCAACATCCTCCTCTATGTTGAGTCTCCCTCGCTTGGCTTAATCCGAAGGAGGATCGAACATATCTCCTCCGTGCATTGCTGACTCGTGCAAGAGCTTTCTTTTTCAGTGACAAGATATATAGTGTGCAGCAGCAGGGAAGAAGGGCAGCAGACGAGCCATACGTGCGCGTGCGCCTGCGCATGCAGTGTGGGTGACGTGCGATGTACCGGGACCGTGTGCTCGGCGACGTGCGTACATCCGCATCAGGAACAGCAAAGATCCAGGGAGTGTTACGTTCCTTTCGCTTAGTATCGGCATCCATGATGGGACAGATCGGATTAAGAGAGTTGTTTAGTTATCCGTCTCTCGCTAAAACGGATCTTTCGCAAGCCTTGACGCTACATTCTGTGAGTGTACGTATCCGCTGCAGTCAGCGTCAAGTTTTTTTTTTACGTATGATGTTACAAGTAATTCGTATCCAAGCCCTCCCCATGTAGTGGCGTGGACCTGGTCCGGCCGGGCTTTCCAACGTAAGATCCGCGCGCGGCCGTGCAATCCCATGCATCCCGCATCGACACGTCCGCGACGGATCACGGCCACAGCCACACGCTCGGCTCGATCCCTCACTCACGGCAGCCAGAAGACCGTGAACAGCAACCGCCACGCGCCACGCGACCGGCCTCGGATTCGGCTACGGCACGTGCCGGATCAAAACGATCGTAAAGCCGTGGCAATGGATCCGGCGCGAGGGATCGTCGGAGAGCAGCAGGGTCACATGGCCGGGGCAAAGATAATTGTACGGGCGGGTCGGGTCGGGTCTCGGTCTCGGGTTGGTGGGCGCCTCCCTCCTCCGCCCACGCACATCACCACCTGTTTATTAGTGCTTACCGTCCGGTCCGGCTCCGGCAGTCCGGCCCACCACAGGAGGAAATCAAAAGAAAGAAGCTGAGGAGGATCGACAGCGAACGTGATCCGTGACTCGGCGTGCGCCCCAGCACTCATAATGTTTCACCCCAACATGCAAAGACACCTCCACAACTCGCTTGCCCGGATACCCAAGTCCATGCAAAACCATCTATCGGGACTCGATCGGTTGGTTTGGTACACGCGCGCGCCGTGTCATTCTGCTAATTTGTTCTTTCGATCGCCACGCGCGCACGCACGAGTGATGAACCCGATCGATCGCCTGCCCGGCCGGTCTCTCGTCTCTCGGTGCGCCGGCCGGGTTAGCAGGCTCTTTGAGCTCACACAGTCACAGCCTCACAGGGCAGGCCATATATATATATATATAAAGCTCACGAGATCGATCACGGATATGAGGTGTTTTAATTGTGCGACCAACACTCGGTCGACCGGACAAGACATCACTTGCCTTAACCCTCCTCTCTGATTCCGTCCACCGAGACCCAGAGGAAGAAAAGCTTCGCTTGGCTCCTCATGTCCGGCTGTTCTCGCAACACCTATTCGATCCAGCGGAAGAGGGGAAATCTCACCCTGGGGGCCCAGCGGGTTAGAAAGAGATTCCGCCACCTTTTTTTTTTTTATCTTTCTGACCCTGACTCACTCATTAGCTCTCGTTACTCGTTTGTATGTATGGAAAAAACGAAAGGCATTCGTACAATCCACACAAGTACCTACATACATGCACGATGCATGTCGCAGAGCTCACATGCACGTCCGTCCTTTGCGCCACAGCAGAGAGGGGAGGGTACACGGCTACGAGTTACCGCCCCAGTACGAGCTCCATACTTTTGTAACGTCTTTCACCTTTCATCAAAGACGCATGGCAGCAGTGGCTGCCAGTACACACACGTACCACCACCACGATATCGATCGATGGGAAGGGGAGAAAGGTAGAAAGCTAAAGCGATGCTCCCAAGGGAATAGAAACAAGGGAAGGGGAGGGAGGCGAGAGCACAGGGCGAGGGAAAGGCATCGAAAGCGTTGCTTTGCTTCTCAAGGATGGATCGGATGGATGGATGGATAGATGGGCTCCCTGCTCCTGCTCCTATTCGGCAGGTAGCAAGTAAGCGCGCCACAGTCCACAGACTCATACACACGCACACAGACTCACAGTGACATCGACACGACCCGCCTCCGCCGTATCTTGTTGCAATCTTCGCCGGTGTATCAGACCTCGACAGGTAAGTGAAGCGTTCCGCAAGTGTCTGGCTCCAGTTGCGTGTTGTTTACTAAAGCGAAACGGTGCGCGACAGGGACAAGTGATGGGCTTAAACCCTACTAGTTAGTACGTAGTAGCTAATAATCCTAGCGATTAGCTCTCTCTCTCTCTCTCTCTCGAGAGAGAGAGAGAGAGAGAGAGATGGTATAACCGGTAGATAGATTGAACGGGTGTCAGGGTCAGAGAGCAAATGTAATGATAACGGGGGGACGCAATGAAATATGAAGGTTGACAGCCCGATTTCCTGATAAGAAACGACTATAGACGGAGTATCTTAATCCGAATGATTTCGCCTCTCCTGATAGGAACTAGTAGTCAGTCCTACCTTGGAGAGAGAGAGAGAGAGAGAGAGAGAGAGAGAGAGAGAGAGAGAGAGAGGCGACATGGATCGGCGAACCGAATCGACCATACCAACCCTGTCGCCGTCGCGTTGCCGCTCGAATCATAAAATTTTATGCGTCCCGTAACTCTCCGACCCCGGCCGCCCGTGCGTCCAAGTCCATTTGGCTGAAAACGACCGGACGATGGATGGCGAGTGCAGAGGCCGTGTGCCGTTGCCTGACCTCTCGTGTCCTTGGACTCGAGACTGTGTGTACGTATCGGTCAGTACGCGCGAGAAGCGGACGTGACGACCTCTTGATAAAATATGAGGTGTAGCTCGGCGTTGATGATCGAGGCCGGCCAAGGGGGACGTTGCCAAATGGACGACATGCCAAGCCGCACGTCACCGCCGATGAATGGTTCGGCAGCTGAAACCGGCACGAAATTGCATGCGCGGCACGGAATTGGACGGTTACATTACATGCGCGTGAGTTTGTGCACAGCTGTGCTTGAAAAGTAAGTACTCCCACCGAGTCCAATCGATACGGTTGACGCCCCCCGGACCAGGAATTTTTTTTAAGTTGAGCAGATCCGCTCGTCTTTCGACAAAATCAAACCCAGATACTATCTCCCAGCAAATTAACGAAAAAACAAACCCTGAATTGTTCTGAAATCCAGCAGACGAATCCCTAGCTGTCTGTGAATTTTGGACTTCGTAAAAGCCTGGGTCACTGGCAACATGGTCCACCCGCCCCCACGCACACACAGTCCCACCCAACACGCGCGCACAAACACATGGACACATGAGCTTGGTTGGAACAAGCGATGAATGTCTGGGAGAGCTCTGCAAATCCTCGGCAGAAAGGCGGGCCGGGCAGGGGGCTTCACGTGAGGAGGGTAGGGTATATATCGGGGCGAGACGAGATGGGGATACAGTTGCGGCGCCCAACAATGGGCGCGCCTCCATTTACTATTATCCTATGCGTGTTCCGATCCCTTGCACACGGATCAACGGCCTGAGGAGATCAGATCGGATCAGAGGCTCATAGACTGCCAGGGGAGCAAAAAGAGGCGTGGTTGCATGGATCCTCTGCAACCCAACAACGAACACCAAGCTGCCCGCACGAGACGGGATATTTCTCACAACCTAGGTCATTTGGCTTTGATTTCTTCAAGCAAGCAAAAAATAATAACAGATATCAACGTAGCAAGAAAAGTTTTTTAAAAAAAAAGAAAACGTGACATAACTGCCGCTTCATACTCCTGATTTAACAAATTTTGAAGAACGCATGATCATTAAGGCACAACACGATGAGTCGATGAGAACAATACTGAATGAGAACTTTAAGTTCAACTACCTTTCGAAGGTGACTTGAGATAGAAAATTTACAATTGTAGTATATCTGTGTAATTGTTCGGCCAATGAAATGATCACTCCTCATCTACAGGCAATTGACAAAGATGTTACGTCCACTTATTGTAGTTGTCCCTCTAGCCTTGAATCGAAGACTTACACATGCCTTTCACCCGACATTCCTGATAAGCCCCGGTTTCCAAAGTGGATGAAATTCAATCAACATACTATTGGAGCTGGAAATGAGCATGCGGGTATGCCTACCAACGAAAATAAGATAATCCACTGATTTGAACACACACCCGCATCTGCGAGAACTGCGAAGAGACACACGGTCCCCGTGCTTATGCATCCGGACGCGTGAACCACGGCCGGCCACACCCTCGCCTCGGCTTATCGCCAGAACCCAAACGATCCCGCTTCCAGAAGTAGCAGCGAAGAAAAGGTTTTTTGTGACTGCCGAGACCGCACACACGCCATGCAATGTTTCCCTCTCCTCTATATCTCGTGCCGGTAGTGACCACTCGCCGGCCGGAATCCCAGCAGAGAGAGAGAGAGAGAGAAACCCCGTGGCCGGCATGGACCCGTGCACGCAAAGCTGCAATACACAAGAGAACGCAAATGAAGACACGGACGCCGGGACAAGCACTCAACTTTCCGAGGCGTCGTAGGCTCCCCGTAAACAACACGGGGCGGCTGGCTCCTCCCGTACCCTAGCTAGCTAACCACTTGCGATTAGGTTAATCATCCCGAGACGTAGAGAATCCGGGCTTCCGCCGATTATGTTATGCCTCTATCGATCCTGATAATTGCAGGTGATTAGATTATAGTAGATTTTATAATTGGCAGGATTCCTTCCTTCCTTCCGTGCGCCACCGCACTCTGCAGGGGGACACGCTGTTCTGAGCGTGCGTCGGAATGAAATTCCTGCAGACGATGCGAGCTGGCCGGTGGGTCGCTGACAGCCTCATCGGCGGGCGGGACCACCCGTAGGTCACTCACAGTCACTGGTCGTGGAGATTCTCAACGGGGAAAAGAAAGAGAAATTAAGTACGCAGCTTTGCAGTATTATATCTGCAGTAAACTTGGGCTCCCTCCCTCGTGCAACCACTGCCGCTGGCTCGAGTGTGTTTTTAGTTTAGTGGAAGGCGTGTTTCGTTGCGAGGATCTCGAGATGTTCTCCCCCCTCCCCTGCGCATCGATCGGCCGATCGGTTCAAATGCCGGAACGAATGATTAGCCCGGGCCGTGTTGGAGCTGACAAGGCGTGCTCTGTTTTTCTTTTTCTTTAAGTGCGACGGTGCATGTGAAGATGAAGTAGGTTTGTGGATCTTAATAAGATGTGGAGCGGGGAGAACGGAGAATGAATGATGCGGGCGAGTTTGGTCGTGTTGGTGAGGGAAAGAAAATGACTGGAGTTAGTGAGTGAGGTATCTCTCTGCTCACTATAATTCCCCAGTCGTCGTCTGTAACAGAGAAAGTTGTCTGGGAAAGGGGGGGGGGAAAAAAAAAAGAGTTCGTGCAAGTGCAGCTCGTTGTCACGTTTGCTTTCTGCGAGAGATGTAAATCGCTCGTCTCTGTCTCTCTTTTTCGCAAGGAATCTGTAATTCTCGATCGCGTGTTTAATTCTGAGAAAAAGGTTGTTTTTGTACCTTCAACTTCAAATGGATGAGATCAAGATATAGCATGGAAAATAAAATTGTACACAATTTGTTAGGCTATATTTCCACACACAGAACCTCCGCACAAAAACTTGCCATTATGTTAGTATTAGAGTAGAGAGAAGAAAGGCCAAATGGTGCCATGGGACACAAAATCAGGTATGCTTTTGTGGTGCGTATAGATAGGTAGTAGTATGTCCTAAACAATTATTTGCTCGGGGGTTAATTAAAAAAAAACAAACTGGTTGTCCTTGAACCATCTTACACGTAGTACACAGCAGCAATCACTGTAATCACTCCTTCCCAGATGACAAGATCACTTGGAGCTGGTAGGATGTCCCGATTTATCTAGCCCATCTATTCACCGATCAGAAAGATGGTATGTCCGGCCCTACATAAGAAAGAACCTCATGCCACCACCATCTCGATCTATCGCCTACAAATTCACAATTCTTTTTCATCAGAAAAAAATATAAACTAAAAGATGACATCCCCTCAACCTTATCCTATCGTCATAGTAGGAGTGCCGCCGAGTTGACGACGCTGGCCCCCGCGCCCGTTCGTTCCCCCTTTCTTTCCCCATCGCATCGGTGCGGGTGCTGACTCGCTCGCCCGCACTGGACGGCACTGTGGCGGCGACCCAAGACGGGCACCGCATCCACGTTGATCCGCGCATGTCATGTGCGCGAGTCCGGCCCATGGCTCCACGCGTAACGCCCTGCGCCCCGCGCGGCCGCGCTGCTCCCCCCATCCCGACGGCCGCCCCGCCGCGACCCGGGATTAGATGATGATGATGGATGATGCATGGGCAGAAAAGATAAGGAGTTTCGGTTACGCATGTGGGTGAGCGCCGCAAAAGAGGAGCCGTGGAAACCCAACCCAACGGCGAGGGGGCATTGCATTGCGCGGGGGTTGTGTGTGTGCGATCGCGTCGGGGTTGCGTCCGTCGAGGTCGAGCTGACCTGACCGACCCGCGCGGCCGGATCCATCCATCCATCCATCGATGGATCGGCTGCGCGTGGCGGCCCCGCGGAGGCAGGGGCCACGCCTCACATTTTCCTGACCTTTTTCCGACTTCTTTAAACCTGCGGGTGGGCCAGGTCTGTCCCCAGCGGCGAGTCAGAGACAAAACAGAGCGGCTAGAGCTAGCTGGGTGACTGGGATGACGGGTGGAAGGGAAGAGAGGGAGAGGGTACAGGCCCCACGGGTGGGCCCCGCCACCACGCTGCCTCCATCATCTCCTGACAGGAGCCACCTGATCCCGATTGGACAGCTGTTGCTGCCGCCTGCCTCCCTCCCACACCCCTCTCCCCCTCTCTCCTCCAACTTGTACCGCCTCCGCGCCACCATTGGCCGGCGCGTCCCTGCCGCGGCTTTACCGCGCGGTTAAAAAAAAGCGAGGCCAAGGAACTGGATCGAAATTCCGTTGCCAGCCCTAAGTTTTTTAACAACGCATCGTCGAGATGAGGAGGGGTTTTAGCGCATGGGTAAACGAACAAGCCGGCGGAGACTCCAGGGGGACCTCGACCTCGTTCCGAGATTTTTCACTGCCGGATGCGGATTAGTTTAATTAAACAGAGAGGAGGAGGAGGGATCGATGGGGTTGATTCGCAGGTCACGGGCGCAGCGCGAAATGTTCCCCTGCCGCAGCGCGCACAATTACCGCGCCGCGCGGTTAATAAGTTTGAAAGGAGAGGCCACGCCGCTGTGGCTGCGGACTGCGCTCCTTGCGCCCCATGGGAGGACAGGACCTCAACAGAAGTGGCAATGTGCCGTACGGTACCTGCAGTGCGCTCTCAGGTTGCCACTGCTCCCCCGCCCCTCCCTCCCTCTGCGCCAATCCCACAGCGCAGCGCCAGCCAGTAAAAGTTCTTGTACCCCGCCCGGGCGATTAACGCCGGTGGTTACGCCGGGTTAAGGCCGCCCCTCCAGGACTTGCACAGGAGTCGTCGTCACCCCCCAGTCTGGTTGCCAGTCAAAACGTCGTAACTCCCCCTCCCCCGGTCCTTTAGCATCAACAGGAGTCCTGCTTCATCACTCGCTCGCTTAATAACCAGACTCATCACATGCTGTTCCTTCGAGTGATTATCTTGTTTCGCTTAGTACTTGTTGTACCCAAATTCATCGGAGATCATGTCAGCTTCCCTTCCGCTGTGGAGCTGTACTCCTCTAACTGATTTCTCTGATTATGATGATAGACTAAATTTAATTAGTATAAGGCGCACTGATTGCATAGCACATGGCAAATTCAATACTGCACAGGAATAGTCAGTTCGGTTTATGATGCAACGCCCCCCATGTGAACGCTCGTGTTCATTTTTAGATCGGAAATCAAGCTTAACGAGATTGTTCCCAACATAGCAACCGCAGGACGCATCCACGCCGATCTATCCGATCCGGGGATGGAAAAACACCATGCTCGAACGGGAAACTTGGGCAAAGTCTTGTGAATACAAGCAAAGCAAGCAGCATTCATTGATTCACAAGCAAAGCAACAGATTCCGATCCAGCAACAGATCGATGCCTCATTACATGTGCCTGCGCAACTTAAGACTATACTACATATCAATAGTGGTATGATAACAAAGCAGTGGAATGAGATACAGTAACAAAAAAGAAAAGAAAGAAGCATTCGTGTTCACGCGCGAGAAGAGGTGTAGTACTAGTAACAGATGAACATAGCTCAGCTTTAAGATCCGATGCCTTGTTTACAAAATTCTCATAGTACGAGCTAAAGAAATTTCGGTGCTTGCTTATTGGATATGAGCGGATTGGAGAAATTACACATAATGATAATAGACATTTGAACATAATAATAGGCTACCGTAGGAATGAGGAACGCGAGAGTAGTTTTTTTTTTTCCCTCCTTTTTGAGTTGGAAAAAGATGATAAGCTGAAGAGAAGGGGAACGGGGAGGAGGAAGAACGAACAGGCCGGTCCCGTCGGAGTCCAGTGTCCATGTCCTCACGCCGGCGAGAATATAGCCTGGTCGTCGGTCACTGCAGCAATTCAGCGTTCATTGAACAGCTAGTAGTATCTTCAAGTGTGCCTCGGCGAGCTGGGGGAGGAAGGGGGTGCGCCATGCCCGGGGACGTCGCCGTACCTTGGCGACGATCAGCGTTCAAAACTCTCCCGCGGCCGATCACGCCGCGGCGAGGCGCCACGCCGACGTGGCGATGAGCGGCCGCGTGTGCCAGCCCAGCGTCAGGCACCCGTCCTTCTCCTCCACCCTGTACCCGTCCCCGCCGGCGAAGAGCGCCAGCAGCGTGCTGGCCTGCCTGTATGCGTTGGAGCCCAGGTGCACGGGCTCGAACCCGGCGCGGCCGAACCGGGTGCGCCACTGGCCCAGCGTCTCGTGCCGCTCCGTGCGCTCGGCGCCCTCACAGGCCACCACGTTGCAGATCTGCCGGCCGAGGTACACCTCAGACATCACCTGGTCCGTGCCCGCCGCTGCGCCCGCCCCGCCTGGGGACGCGGCGTCGGCCTGGCCGCCGGAGCCGCCGCCCTCGAGGGAGTCGAACATGGTGGAGTAGTAGTGCAGCGACTCGGTGAAGCGGTCCAGGAAGTTGCCGGCGTTGTGGTTGGCCTCCTGCTCCACGACGGTCACGATCTTGGGCCGCACGGCCCGCACCGTGCCCAGCACCTTCTCGAGCGCCCCGGGCTGGGCCAGCAGGCGGTGCATCTCGAACACGGAGTTGACGGCGATCACCTCAGGCTCCTCCATCATCTCGTCCTTGTCGTCCGGCTGCAGCATGAAGGGCTCCAGGTCGGCGAGCGTGGCGGCGACGAGGCCGCGGTACTTGAAGTCCACGTGGATGGTGTGCGCGAACTGCGCGAGCTTGTACCCGACCTGCTGCAGCGCGTCGGTCTCGTCGGGCTGCGGCGGGCCGACGCCCGTGAGGCGGAAGGAGGGCGGGCCGCCGGGCCGGAGCGCGAGGGCCTGGAGCAGGGCCGGCCACTGCATCCCCTGCTTGATGCCGAAGTCGACGACGTGGACGCGGCGGCAGCCCGCGAAGGCCTCGAGGATGGCCTGGTTGGCCGTGAAGTGGGCGAACTTGAGGTAGGGGCACGACTCGTAGAAGTGGGCGTGTAGGAGGTCCGCGAAGGCCGCGTCGAGGAGGGAGCTGTCGGCGGCGGGGCGGAAGCGGTACACGCGCCGGGCCAGGGCCTCGCCGAAGTAGGCGGCCACCTTCCGCATCGCGCCGCCCTGGGAGGAGGCGAGCATGGGGATCTGCTTCACCAGCGCCTCGGCCGCAGAGAAGTTCTCCTGCTGCACGGCCTCCGCGCAGGCGAGCAGCGCGTGCACGAGGCGGATCCCGGCCTCCTGCGTGTCCACCATCACCACGGGGACCGCGGGCGCGTTCGACGCCGCGGAGGCGGGCGGGGCAGCCTCGACCACGGAGCTCCTGCCGCCGCCGCCCAGGGATGAGGACGAGGACGAGGAAGACGACGTGCTGCCGGTGCGCATCCGCTTGGGCTCCCGCGCGGAGTCCGCGGAGGACGGGTCCGCCGGCGCCGCCGCCACCGGGGAGGGGATCGGCTTCAGAGCGTACGTGCTGCTGGACGAGTCGACGGCGGGCGGGGTGTCGAAGTACCCAGCGCCGCCGCCCGTGACGGTGGAGGAAGTGGAAGCGAGGCGGGGCGCCGGCGGGAGCGGCGGCGGGGGCGCGTTGAGCTCGGACAGCATGCTCTCGACCCAGGAGGACAGGTCGGAGGGGTTGTAGTGCACGGTGTCAGTGGCGAGGTGAGAGACGAACCCGTCGTCCGGGGCGGCGCCGCCGGCCACGCCGCCCATCCCCATGGCCATCTCCAGCTGCTCCAGCTTCTGCGCGACGTCCGCCATGTCCGACGACCGCACCTTGTACCCGAGCGCGGCCAGCAGCTCGTCCACCTCCTCCTCCTGCTCGCCAGCCGCCGCAGCCGCCATCATCTTGTCCTTGGCGGAACCCAAATCGGAGGCGCTCCCGCCGGCGTCTTGGTAATCGCGCTTCATGAACTCTGGGCTACCGCAGCCTAGCTACGATACTCCTACGAGCTAATAATTGCTTGCGTTCCTCGGTTTCGGTTTTGGGATAGGTTGGGATTTGGATCCAGGGTTGTGGAAGTGGGGGTGGGGGAAGGGAAGGGAAGGGAAGCGAGGCAGCGGGCGAGAGAGAGAGAGAGGAGAGGGAGGAGGTGGGAAGGGGGCGAGAGAGCAACTAGTAGTAGTAGCAGCAGAGGGCCGAACACATCAGGTGATCAGAGAGGAAGGCATCTATGTATAGTCTCTCACTGCAGGTGGGGCCGCGCGCCAACACGCGCACAGCGTTGGATCGATGGCCGGATTCGTCGCGGCCGTCCTTCTCACCAGACAAACTTCACCATCCAGTTAGAAATCCTGCGCCCACCACCCCCCAAAGATCGCCACAATTAAAAAGGGGTCATCGGTGATGAGAAGTGGGGAGCTGCGTCCACGGCTCACTTCTCCATCTCGGAGGCCAATGGTGAGCAGAACTCTTTTCCGCTCTGTGGACGAAACTCTGTGGCCTGGTTTGTGGTTTGAAAATGATGAATGCCTCCAATCGATTTTCTTCCCTTCCATTTTTTAGAGCGGGAGGTCATATATTTGCTGACTTGAACTTCCAGGCAAAATTAAAATAATACTATCATACGTAGTTCGTTACCCCTCTTGTCTTGTCTTGAAGTCACATGTCCTAAACAAAGATTGTGGTATTGGAGAACCAAAATTCTCGTCAAAAAAAAAAAATCCAATGACAATTTAGCAAAACTTCAAGAAAGATAACACACTTCAAATACAGTCTATATAAATCACGATGATTATTGCTATGCCTAAGATGACACAAGTACATAACATTTGTGTTCAATTTTCTATGGCAACTTGGCAAAACTTCAAGAAATATAGTAGCATACTTTGAATAAGGTAAATCTCAGTCATCTTGATTAATGCTACGTCTCAGTTGACATAGGTACATAATGTTCATGTTCGATTACCCCTGCAATGCAAGCCATCATTCTCAAAAACTGTGCATTCTTTAGTTGTAAGTATCAAATTACCATGAACAAGATTAATTTCATAATAAAATTCATTATATAGGGTACCCAGTTCATATATTTTTTTCATGAGCTATTTTGGTCAAAATTTGGCCACCTGTGAAAAAAAATCTTTCAAGTGGTCATTCTCGCAAACAAAAAGATATAATTCTTATTTAGCATGGTAGCTTCGCTTTTGAATTCAGCTATCAGTGTTGACTTAATTCAATAATGACGTGTTGTATAATAGTAGTATGATATTCTTTTCCTATGTACAATACTAAAAAAATGTAAGCATCAAGCTTTATAGGTGTTGTAGTCTTTATTGATCAAGTCACTTCAATATTTCACATCATATTTAAAATACTTGCAACTAATGGGTGCATAATGCTGACTTAGACATAAAATTACATTTATTAATCTATGTGATAAGGGAAGTGATAAACTGATTTTACATTTATTAACACTTGATACACAAAAATGTCTCACATTGTTTAATTAAGTGAACTAAAGTCCACCTTTCAACTTTTGAATTCAGCTATCTCTACTTGTCCGTAAGAAAAATCAGTAGAGTGCACCTTACCTATGAGCAGAATCACCTACACTTGATACCTTGATGTGTTTCATATAGTGCAAACGAGCAATTAGTAATTGAGTGCATTATAGAAATCACTAGATTATTATATTTGAAACGTACATTGAGGTTGCAAGTAGATTTCATCCTGACTATAATTTCCAGCATCTGAGCATTAGAATAAAGTATTTTCTGGTTGAATAAGTGGGACAAGACTATGGCACAGAAATGATAGAGGCTCATCGTCGATATTCGCGGAAAGCCACAGGGAAGCAGACACGGGCGGATGGTACAGAAAGCGGCTTGGGTGATGGGCAAATCGTTGGACCCGGCCTCCACTTATTTTTGTTTATTCCGTGGCATCCATTGTTTCTGCTGCGTACAGTTAAGTGGCAACCCAATCACAGGCGCGCTGAGCTGCCGTGGGCCACGGACGGTCGCCGGCGAGGCCCGCACACGCTTTGCGATTCGCGCGACGGGATCCTGGTTCACCTCACCGGTACGGGTACGGGCCCCGATGAGCAGCCACAGGCTCGCGCTCACGAGGGGCGCCCCCGTCTCCCCTAGTCCTTATCGTGAGCGAGCGGGCTCTTGCCACGTGCTAAGGCAGCGCCATGTGCGAGAGCACTGTGAAGCCCGAGTGTTTGTGGACCAGACACCTGCTGCCACTGGAGCGCTGGGGCCGGGGCAGAGATCGGTCCACCGTGCACCGGGAATTTTTATCGTACGACCGGGCGAACAGAGGTGGTGGTGGTAATCTCTCTGCGGTTGGCGCGCCTCGCGTGACTGTACGGGAGCAGGGGAACTGCTAATCTGCTACGCTGACCAACTTGTTGATGGCGCGCAAGACCGAATAAATCTTTGCAAGGTTCATTATTCATGCATTGATTCATGTCTTTGGGATGACAGAGGCGGCCCCTTCCTCGTGTGTACTAATACTAATATTTCAATAGAATCACGCATGGGTTAGGGATAAACATAAGCCGCGACTTGCTGAACCTTATCCTAACATTTGTTCGTACATGTAAGTTCTTTCGGAAAACCAATCGTTTATGCTTCGCTAACAAATTCGTTAGCACATCGCCTTTGATACTAAGGTAATGCTATTTTTGTGTTGGGCTCTTCGCTAATCAATCAACGGTGTCAATGTAAGCGCGCCAACAACAACGCATCTGAGTCAGAGGCCAAGCTGCTACCTTCCCAACCATCATTAGGACGTGGTACTGATCGATTTTGGTTCAGATAGAAAAAACGGAAACCAACCACCGGCGTGTCCAGGTGTACGGGACGCGCGGTGCACGTAGCGGGGGAGGGAGACTTCGGGATAGGTTTGCTGGGAAGTGCCAACTCCCGTTGCAGGGCTGTGGACCGCCGCGGCCCCGGCCGACCGTACGCGCACACCAGGCACACGGGCCCTTTTCCGGGCCCCGCGCCCCCATACGCCGCGGCAGGCGGGGAGGAACAACGCCTCGCCCCCACCCGCACCCGCACCACGTTCCCGTCGCGCTCGCGCCCCCGTCCCGTACCAGGCCGTGGCGGGGCCCTCCTCCGTCGCGCTGGACTCCACGCGACGGGACGGAACGGAGCGCCACACTCCACGCCGTTTCGCTCCGTGGCGCGGCCGAGGATGGCTTTGCGTGCGTCCGTGCGCGCGTGGACGAGAGGCCATCATGATTCGGCGGTGATGGCACCACCCGGCGCAACGGCCTGCGGACGCGGACGAACCCATATCCCATGGTCATCAGTCCAGCTCCAGCGTCACGGTCACATGGGCAGAGGCCGCAGGTCAGGCGCCGTTTCCTCCCTCGCTTTTTCCCGGCGCACGGGACGGCCCACATGCCGCGGTGGCGCGATCGTTACATCGGTGCCGCTACGTGGCCCGCCTGCATGGCGAGCGCCGGTCGCGCGTGGACCACTGCCGGCGCCGTGCGCGGACCGATCTATCACCGGATCCAATCTCTAATCTCGATTGCTGTTACCATCTCTCGCTAACCTATGGCCCTCTGCGAAGGTCGAGTTAATTATTCGGGTTCTCGCAATCGGTAGAGCCAGGCCGGCTGGTTCTATTCTAGCAGAGTGGCCGGTGACCGCATCGATCGGTCGGTCGCATGCATGCATGACCGGCTACACAAGCGCGACTCCGCAACAGGGATGCTACAGGCCCAAAACGTTAATTACCAGTCTACGCGCGCCGCCACACACTGCTTCTGCTTCTGCTTCTGCCCACCGACTATCTCCGTCACCACGTAGCTCTGCCCACGCTACAAATGGCGGTGCCACCACAGTCCAAGCTACCGCGCCGCCACCCTTATCCTTCATCATCTGATAACTGCCATTTCGCAATCGCTTGCAAAATTTGAGTCAGGCAAGGACCGGTCCGTGGCACTTATGTCGTAACTAATTCACTGTTTTGGGTAATGCAATTATGCAGACCCATGTTATCCGATGCGTAAGGCTCTCGAGACGGCATCTATTTTCATCACCGTATCAGCGCATCGGCCGCACCAAACCGCCCGGGCTGGTGCTCGGGATGGAAAGTAAGAACGTGCGACGACAGTGCTGGGAGTTCGGCAACTCTCGACTGTAGAATGTTCACCGCCACTAGCCGCTCTGCAGGTGCGCTGTCAGCGCCAACTTTTTTCCTTTCTCAATGCCGAGCTCGAAATGGCTACATGGCGTTGAAAGGCGTCGCGAAAGAATAATGGCGCGATGGCCCCGCCCGCGGCTCGAATCAGATCGAGGGAACACTGCCATGCCTGTTCTGCTTCCCTACTGGAGAGTTCCGCGTCGTCATCAGTCATCTAATCTAAAAGCTTTATTTATTGGAGCATCACCATCTTTACCCATCGGTACTTATATATTCTGAGAAGTTTGGCACCTATATTTTCCATAAACCTTTAGCTGGTGGTACTCCTAGCTTATTTGCATTTGTTCCTGCATTTAGAGAGGTTCTTCTGCATCCGTATCATGAGTACCATTGTGGCCACCCTACCGGATACAGAAACACAGAGAAGACAATCCTGAAACGAGTGTTATGGGTTTCGCAAAACAAAGAAACAAACACGTGTTATAGATTTCAACAGAGTGAAACTCACGAAACGGATGTAATATGATTGAAATCGCCAGAAACCAGTCTTAAAAGATTACTTTTCTCCGAATCAAGCGGTAATATTACTTAATTATCTCTCCTCCAATATAATCATGGATAAACAATAATTAATCCGTACCCACAATTTGAGTTTGTTTTTTATGAGGTAGCAGACACAATATACACGATCCGCCAATCATGGAAGAACATAGTATACATTAAGCTTATCATTTAAGTTCCACACGCTTGGTTAGTTAAATTATTGCACTTCATTTCGCTAGTCCGGTCTGATTTCAGAGAAATAGAAAAAAAAATTCATAGAAGTCACAAATTTCTAAATACTAATAGTCAACTGGTCTGGAGATTCTTAAATAAATAATTGAAAAGAAAACACTAGGAATTAATAGTGAGCAGCCACCAGAGATGTACTGTACTTGTGTGTGCGGTGATGTTTTCGTTCGTACTGGCGGCGATCATTTCATTCCACCAACAGAACTGATGACTTATGGTGGCTCAGCGCTGTAGCAGAATGATTTTCTTGCGTTAGTAGGACTAAGCATCACTTCTTTAATTCTACTCTACGGCAATAAAACATGATTAGTTGAGTAATTCGTCAGGAGGAGCTTGCATGAAAGACCAATCCAGATAGATAATTATTATTCATACAAGCGCTGGCGTAATCGCCTGCAGAAGAAATCTGGCAAAGTATCTTCCAAGAACAGCAAACGAGATCACGATTTGGACAGCTATATATGTATATACGCAAAAGAAACGGGAGAAAAATTTATAGACTCGGAGATGAAAAGAACCTAGGGGCGCGGATGAGGCGTAGGTTCTGAAACAACTGTTTTCATGATTGATGCCAACGTCAGACGCGAACTAGTAGCCCCGATTAAATAAACGGGCTATGCTTATGGGTAGATTTGTTTAGGTACAGCTCGTGTAGCGATCAAATGAAGCGAGTAGGCTTGCATCAGGCTGGTTGGTGTTCGAGTTGACCGCCTCCAACCCTCTGTCACCGCCGTTGCGCACACACCACACGTCTTGAAATCCGCCGGCCGGCCGCGTGATGCTTCAACATTTGCTTGTTTACTGCAACTGGACGTGGAAACTTGTTAGTAACCGAGTTGTCTCTGCACTGTTGCAGGAAATTGTCGGCAGGCGATTGGCCGGCTCCACAGTACGAGTAGGTTTTGAGCTTCCATAGACGAACTGCGAACAGAAAGAAGAACCTGCACGTGTTCTGTCCGAGAAAAAAAAATATTTTGGTATTGTCAATTTTGTTTCCCCGTTTTTTTAAAGTGCGGGAAAAGTATAAGAGAAATATCTGCGTTATTAGTGAACAGTATTCAAACTAGTACAAAGGCATAACATGGCAAGGATCGGGCGGAATGGCTGATCTCGTTGCTTGGTTCATGTTCCAGCAAAGACCACGATGCAAGCTAAGCCTACTCCAATTATGACGGCCTACGATATATGTAACCCCTGCCTATGTAGCAATACCAATCCTCATCTGATATCTGGGACTAAACCCTCATTTGATGAACACGGGTCGGGGACCAAACACATACACTAGCTAGGCATCACCGAACGCACGAACATGGTTTGCGAAATTCGCCGTGGCCCCGATCGTAAACTTGGCGGCTACGTACGATCGCTCCACGGCAACAAGTTGCGCGGGGAAGAAGAAGAAAAGCAGAGGGTACGATACGGCAACGCAGGGACCGGCGCAAGTTCACGGCACCTGTCAAGCTCACCGCCGGAATCCCACTCATCACTTGCGCTCGACTCGACTCGAGCACATCGTTCTCGGTCCATCGCCGCAATGGAACCAGGCATCGCATCCGGGTCGGTCGAGCTCGCTCTCCGGCCGCGGGCCCAAAAAAAAAAAAAAATCGCCGGAGTCGGGAAGCCACGGGCCTCGCGAAACGGAATCGGAGGACAACCACCACCACACCCGGTGACGCGGACGCGCGCGGCGCCGGAGGGGAGGTAACGTGCGCGCGGGGCCAGGGAAAACGAACGGGGTGGCGCGGCCGTTGGGGGGAGACGGGACGGGTCCCGCGCCGGCCTAAACGGCCAATTGAAAACGCGGCACGTCGCTCTCCCGCACCACGCGCCCACCACACAGGCAGCTGCTGCTGCTGCTGCAAGCAGAGAAGAAAATGGCTCGTGCTGCCAGGCCCCCGCGTACATGTACGAATAATTAACCGGCGCTGTTGGATGCCGCACCGGTCGATCGATGTGGACGGGTGGGGGGGATTAGAATACTGCCGCGGCTGAGCTGGACCGCCAAGAATCATGGCTACATGTTTAGGTATTTCTTCCCCCATCTACCGCCTAGGTGATGATGGCCTAATCTTTTTTTCTGTAATAACCGCATCGGCCGCGATACTGTACCACTTTTTTTTTTTTTGGCGAGTAAGCGAGAGTGTGCTCGCCTCCGCTCAGCTCAGCTGCGATTCAGATCGGAGGAGGCCGCGTTAAGAAACGTGGGTAGAATTCCTTTACGGAAGGAACAGGCAGAGGCAGTGGAGCCGAATGGGGTCGTCTGCATCGTGCCGTGCGAGCTCAGACTCAGATCACACGACTACTACTACAAGCGGCAGGCGAGCCTGATGAGAGAGCCCCACGGCCACGGTGTCGTTCATGATAATCATAAGCAAGTCGGTCACATGCGCTCCTCGAAGTCGGAGCCCCTGGGAAATTTCTGGCATTTCCGGCCAACTTGCCCTCCGGCCAAATCGCCTTTCCGAGAGAATAGGCAGCCGCCCGCCACTTGTGCTTTTTTTTTTTTTTGACACAACCTGTGCGGTTTTTTTCAAATGCGCCTATTGTGCGTGCGCGGTGCTTTTGTTTACACACAATCAGCGTGTTTCCGAGGGCCCGATTAAACTGTGCAGGCTACTGCCAAGTTGCAGCAGCTAAATAGTAGATGTGTTGAAAGTCTGTTGCCGAGATCCCGAGCCTAATTGTGTAGCATCCAACTTGCGATAAAAGAAGCGATGCGCGGCATGGTGCGCTAAAATAACAATCGAGTTGAAGTTGCTCGCTTGTGGGGCAGCCCATGATGATCGCTTGGTTTCCACGCAATCGGCCTAATTGTGGCTGGACCTGGACTGTTTTTTCACAATTGGGCTCATATAGCTTCAGCCCGTGGGCCTTGACAGCCAGCCTTGTGGGCCTAATTATGTCGCAACCCAACAGATGCAGTTTGGAGTTTTCACATACCTGCACGGGAACACGGGCCAGAACAACCAACCACCGCCTTCGGGGACGACGGGGAGATTCCATTCAAAGAAAAAGAAGAAAAAAGAAGAAGAAAGAACTCCAATCAAGCGTTTCAACGGAGCCTTTTCCTGCTTGGGTCGTGCCATGTCGGCCGGCCCGTTTGGACAGCACTGCTTTCTAGGGACGACGTGGAGTTTCCATTCAAAGAAAAAAGAAAGAATTCCGATGAAGCTCTTCCGCCGGTCTGTTTCCTTGATCGACTCCAAATCACATAGGTTCACTTTGTATCCGGATCCAATCACACAAGTTAGCAACTGCGATCAGAGCCCCCTGAATTAATCCTCGCCGTCAGCCACCGTCACACCGCGCGTCGTCAGCCATGGCCCCGGCGCCCGGGCTCCGTTCCGCTCCCTTCACCGTCCTGAGAGGCAACGTAGACACGGGCGAATTCACAGACGAGCCAGGGCACGAGTGGACGAGCATCGAGTGCGCCAGCAAGAAGGCCTACGGATGCGGCGACCTCGGCGAGGAGGTGCTGGACAGCCTCCGTCTCTACGCTTGCTTCGGCGCCCACCCCGTCCTCACCTCCTCCCTGGCCATCCGCATTAACGAGAAGGCGGTTACAAGCATCGAATCCGCGCTCGACGTCCCTCGCAACGGCACGCTTTCCGGCAGCGGCACCGTCACGGTCGCGGACCGGGGCCTCGTCGCCATCATCCTTGTCTTCCACCACCGGTACTCTCGCAACCTCTGCTACTACCTCGTCTTGGACAGCGTCGACGCCTCGCTCTCCCTCATCAAGTACCTGCCCGACGGCCACGAAGCCTGCTGCACGCTGGCGCCCGTCCTCAACCGCGAAAGTCGCCGTCGCGCGTCAACAACGTGGGCGTGCTCTGCGCGTGTTCTCCGGAGACGAGAGCAGACGACGGCACTAGTACGGGTCCGTGGAAGGTGAAGGGGCGGCGGTTCCCGGAAGAGGCGGTGTGGGAGCCCTTCTCCGCGGAGGTGGCGTTCGCGTTCCAAGGCAAGGCTTTCTGGGCCGATTTCACGCAGGGCTGCCTCCTGTACTGCGACATAATTACCCCGTCCTCACGGCGGACGACGACGGCGCGCTCTGCCTCGTTCTGCCGGACCAGCGCGGACGAGGACGGTATCTGCTGCATCGACGTGCGCCGCGGGAAGCTGCTGTGGCACGCGCGTGTTCACGACTACCACACCAATTTTCCTGTCATCGCGCCTTCCAGTTACTTCCATGGGCAATGCGTTCCAAGCGAAGATGAACTTGCAGGACGTCCGGCCGTTCTGCTACAACATTGCTTCGTTTCATCTGCGCGATCCGTACTCGCTGAATTCGTGAATCTTTCCTCGTCGTGCCTTTGTTTCAAACATTTGTGATTCCATCTCAAGGCAGCATGGACATACGAGATACTATAGCTTCAACGAAAAATATTTACTTTTGGCACTAAGAGCTTGTTAAAAGGATAAAGTTTTTCCTCTGTTTAAGTTTGCGCGCGATGCTTACTTTTGTATGGCGATACGCTAGTACAAAAAGATTGTATTTTTAATAGGGCCCTGTTTGGAAGTACCGTAACTATTTACACCAGTAAATGGTTTCTGTCTGTCAACATTTATGCACAAGAAAACCGCGGTAATAATATACACTTGTAAAGTTGTGTTTGGCTGAAAACTCAGAAATGAAACGACGCCGCCGGACGATGGTCGATGGATGAGATACATTGTGGCCGCCCAGTTCACAGACAGATTGCATTATCGGTCCACCTATAATCTCGTACGATTGAAAACAAATTAAAATCCTCAAAATCATATTTTGAACCTTATCAGTCACAAATAGCATCAGAGCAGTAATTAGAACGAGTAGAATGGAGGAACCAGCAGATTGTTCGATTGTAATTTGATCCCTAAGAATCATGCAATATATCAACGCTGTTGAGATTGAGGATATACCAATGAACTACAACATCAAATCGAATCTGAGACAAGCAGTTGTGAACATGGAAACATAAACAATTTTCAGATCGACAGTAGAACGCAAATCCATTTGCTCCTGTTCTCCGCCAATCCCACAACAATAAAATTGAGGTCCGAAAGAGAAGAGGAGGCAAGGCAACAAAAAGACTGCCGCCATTAACGCCCTTGCAATAGTTAATCAAGGATGTCGATGACCGATCTGCAAGACGGGGAGAAGGAATCGAATTCCCAGAGGGAGGCCGCCTTGCGGATGAGCATTATCGTCGAGGGGGAGGTCATGCGGCATCAATGGGAGGCATTGGAGAGAGCAGGGACACCATAGGAGAGAGAGGCGGCGTCGGCGAGGAATCGAGGCGGCGACGAACATGAAGGGGATTGAGGCGCGAGGGCGAGACGGCGAACGAGGGCGAGCCCGACAGATACCCAAAAAATAGTGTCGCTTCCGTAGGTGATTTTTATTTTCCACCGGTAACAGACCAAACCGGTCATAATTTTTTTTAGGAAAACCGGTCATCCAAGTAGATAAATTCGACCCACGTCGGAAAAGTATTGGGCCTGTAAATTACAGGGGTGTCGGCCATATTACTGGTCTTCCAAATAGGCCCTAGTATAATAAGAGCTCATGCAGAAGTCTGCGTGCAGTAGTGAAAGAAAACCAGGAAAAGTCAGCAGCTGCTTTGGATGAAACTCAAGAATAGTACTACAGTATTATTCTTCAAAGAAGGCTGCCTCATCAAAGCCGAAGGTAGCTTCATCAGCAAAGATGAATGTTTCTTCCATAAGATTGATTCATCTTCTGATAAAGAGAAAGTCGTACCATATAAGGTCCCAATAATTATGATTCCTTTCAATTTATTATTACAGCTCACACGTGCTTATATCTTGAATCTTGATGCGCTAGAAGAAAACAAAAATCAGGAGCTCAAATAATATAAGAGCAGAAAACAGCCTTACTTTCTCCGACTTCAAAATTTATAGACATAAAACAATCTGAAGCAGAGCAATTTCAAGTCTATAACAATAGTTCCATAGGATCAGTACCATATATGGTATTCTATTGTTATTTGTTAAATAGTATGCAATCAAAAAATATGTTTAGTTCAATACTATACAATCATCTAGCTATGTCCAATTATTTACACAAGCTAAAGATCAGATCTGTACAATTGCTGCACTGTGTCCAGAAGTCTACTAATTTATTTCACTCAACGCCAGTTGTTGCATCTAGGCAGATGTGCAGCTCTGAGTTTCCAGCCAGTAGTGCCTCGTCTCTTGTTATGCATGAGGCATTCTAGCACATAGTTTGTAGTCATGAGAGGCATAATTCAATCTAACCTCAAGTAAGCCCCAAGATTTCCGGAACAGCAGGTCTCTATAGAGCATCCGTCACGCAGCCTACCCATGTTGATATGGGCCATGAAACGACACCACAAAACAAAATAGGTCGATTAGATACCTATATAAAGAGTGTTGCTCTGAACTTGTCATCACAGGATTCCTTCTTGCCTCGATGTCGGGCTATAATGTTTTGTCCTTCCTGTATTGCAGAAAAAAAAATAAGCAAAGTAAATGTAAATTCAAGATTATCCCTATTGAGACGTAGTTGCCCAAAAGATTGGTGAAATGAACAAGTGGAGAAAAATTGATAGTCAACATATAAAGGTTACCTATGTAATTGACTTCCTATGATTTTCCTAGAGTCAACTGGGATAGCAGATAGTGATAAGTAGTCTTGTCGTCTCACTGGGGTTTTCAAATCTTTGCTGCTGCGTGGTTTGACTTTCCTGGACTTCTCAGGAGCTGAACCAAATAGCTGGACTGTTAAATTGCCACCTGATAAAAGCAGTCATAAGAGTGAAACCCTATTAGCATGAAGAACTACTAGTTCATGTCTTTGGTTTACAATAATGCTTCACATACACTCATTGTATGACTGCATCGTACAACCAGAGATCTATTGGTTTTAAGACCATGTGAACCACCAATTAAGTGATTCACACAATTAGATCTCCAGCTGTACAACAGGGTTGTGCAAATGGATTGAATGTATAAGTACTCCGTTTCCTAATATTTGACGTCTCATTTTTAAATCACAGATTCATAGGTACTGAACAAGATTATACCAACATCATCAAGTATTGTCTATTTAAAACTGAAACACAAATTGCAAAAGCAGAGAACTGAGCAAGGGAAAAAGAAGCTTTACATAATACGAGAGCAGCTCCAATCCATGCAGCATTGTCCCATCTTTCACCGAGGAGGAACCAAGCAAAAGCAGCTCCCCAAACTGGTTCTAACCCGTAAACAATTGCCGTTTCAGTAGCTGACACATCGCCCATTGCTACCATCTATATGAAGAGATAGATATACTTAATATGCTTAAACTAAGCAAGCCTTGAATAAGAAGAAGCCTAAGATTGCTGTATGCTAAGAGAAGTAGACTAACTTCTGCCCACATGCACAACACTGTAGAAAGAACTCCAGTGTACAAAGCCGGTATCCAAGGAAATGAAGCTGCTGTATCCCAAAGCATACCGAAAGTCCATGATTCAAAGTTGGATTCACTGGAATCAACATAGCCATCTTTGAACATAAACCAGAGTACAGACGAGAAAGCCACCACAAGGACCTGGTTATTTGAAGATTTGTGACTTGTGAGATCGTATTCATGATGAACAAGAGATGAGAGCAATACAACGGATAGCATTTACACAACCTCGAAGCTAAGGAGACCTAAGAACTTCTTTTTGTCAGTACTTCTTGATATTTGCTCCGTCCTCAGCATATGAATTCCAAAAAATATGGCACTGAAGAAGTTTAGAACATCACCAACCTTTGAACAGGAAAAAGGGGGTTCACAAAATCAGTATCGTATCACTTTTGAGGCATAAAGTAAGTAATTTACTAGTATATCCAATCCTTGAAATCATGAACTCTATTTATAGTTTGACATTTTGACAAGTTTTAGTATATTTTGGCATCAGCTGACATTTTAACAATATTGACTGATTAGAGTGCTCTTATTGTTGCATAAATCACTTGTCAAGTTAACTGCAATCGAGAAAGTACGAAGTTTTCTAGAAATCTTTAACCATGTTATAAGGTCCCAAATTATTAAAAAATTCGTCACTTACACAAGGAGGAGAGCCGCCATATTCCAGCAGGCCAATTCCTGCTAGAGACATGATGGCCCCAAACCAGGTAAGCTTGGGGATAGTGGCGCCAAGAATGCCATCAATTAGTGGCACAACTATCACCTGCTCACAGTAGATATTCGCATAGCCAGCATTTGCAGTACCAAAATCCAAAATTAACTTGCGTGAAGCTACGATACCGTGAAGGCTGTGATGAAGGATGCTCGCCCAGCATCAGAAGAGAGCAACCCGATCGCTTGAGCAAGGTAAGCCAAGCTAACCCAGACTCCCAGCTCCAGTCCTGCAGCTCGTACGCGGCGATCTCCGGACGCTCGTACCGCAAATGGTATGAAGGGGATGGCTGCGATAACGAACCGGACCATGTTGAAGACTGCAGGGTCTGTCAGAGCCTCAACCTCTTTCAGAACTGGGATGTCACTTGCTGGCAAAATTGGAAAAGTAAACGGTCACAAAAAAAAAAGTCAAAAT
Organism: Eleusine indica; assembly: GCA_030378355.1. Classification (NCBI taxonomy): domain Eukaryota; kingdom Viridiplantae; phylum Streptophyta; class Magnoliopsida; order Poales; family Poaceae; genus Eleusine; species Eleusine indica. Next base: position 48,380,386 of record CM059498.1, on the reverse strand, counting down.
TTATACTAACAACATCAAGACAATTCAATCAAAATAAATTAATCGAACTGCAGCAATCTGCCATATAAGAGTAATCTGTAATCTCGAGGAAAAACAAACTCTATTTGCTAAATTTTACCGGTCAACTGACCCATTCTCATTGTGCTTCTTCATAACGACGACCGCATACGCCGCCGTTCTTGACCATAAAATCAATCGAACCAAATAGGAAGGAGTTATACAAAAATTGAGATGAGACGAAGCAAGATGCACTCACCATAGATGACGGTGAGGGCGTTGAGGATGATGATGCTCCGGGTCTTCTTGGACGCGAACAGGATCCGCCTCCATAAAGGCCGGCCGCGCGCCCGCTTCTTCGACACGCCCTTCGTCCCCTCTTCCTTCTCCTCCTTAGCCTCCCCCGCCGCTGCCTCCTCCCCGCCGGCGCCGCCGCCGGGACCCTCGATCCCGGCGCACCGTGGCGCCGCGAGGACCCGCGCGTGGCCGGTGGCCACGCTCAGGCGGGGCGCCGCAACCGCGAGCAGCACCCGGCAAGGGGAGAGGCTCGCCGCGGCTGCGCCTCCCGGCTGCAGCCGCAGCGCCCACGACGCGGACGCGAGGGAAGAAGCCATGCCACTACACTACACGCACCTAACCTCAGCAAGGGAGTAACGCAGGCAGTGGTGTGGTGCCACTTGTCCGGTGTCCGGAGACGTGAGCTGAGTGAGAATCTGAGATAAAACCTCGCGGGAAGAGGAGAATGCGTGAGTACTCACTGGTTCGCGGAAATGTGAAAAACAACGGAGATTATATTCCGTGAAGGGCGCGCGTGGTGGGGCAGGGACGTTTGGTGGTGGTGGGGCCTGAGGGGCAAGCGAGCTCGGGGAGGAGAAAGAAATCTTGGAGACCTTGCCGCGTTCCGGGCTTGTTTGCTAGCGGAGAAGATGGTCTGCACGATTCCGACGAGGCCCTGTCAGTCGCCGACTCGTTGTGGCCGTGGAACTGAGCTAGTGGGCATGTGAATCTTGCCGTCCATGGCATGTTGCATTCGGAGGTCTCTCCGCTTGTCACCGTCTCGGTAGTTTGCACCACGGGTTTCAGATTGGCACGATCATTTTCCGACATCCTAGCACGACATCCGCGTGATATCTCTGTGTCTGTCTCTCGTCCCCGTCGATCACACACAAGCGAGCTGCAAAGCCGGTGGTTTGTTGTGCAGATCCCATGCTACTTCGATGGCTTGCCTATTCTTGTTACTGTACTTGTTAGGGACGTGTAATCATTCAAATCAAGCCGGCGCACCGGAAGAGGAGGTACACACCCATGGCCCTTGTGGTTGCCGTTTGTTTCAGTTCCCTAATTCTAATTCGGCTTGGGGAGCTTTGGAGCTCGATAACTGGTGATCATTTGTTGTCATTTGTCAATAGTTTGATGGTCAGTTCCAGGAACGATACGACAGCAACAAAGGGGCAGGAGGTTTAACAGAAGTTATGGTTGGGCTTATTATGGCTGACGAGAATTGCGACAATTCGCTGGGCCTGATTTCAGGCTAAGTCCGTGCAGCGCATCAGTCTTACAGCCCGGCTCCGGCGCTCCGCCAAAAACTTTGATATTTTTTTTTTGGGTGAAAAAAAAACTTTGATATTGATCTAGGCCCAACATGAGCCTTGCCAAAAGGCCTGATTTCAGGCTAAGTCCGTGTACGTGTAGTGTAGCGCATCAGTCTTAAGAGGTGTTCCCTTTCATAAAGAGTTAAAGTTTAGCTCTTAAAATTTGAGCTAAAGTTTAGTCTCTTTTACAGAACTAAAATTTAGCCATTCTTTTAGTCCCTTTTCATCTTTAGAACTAAAGTTTAGCTCTAATTTTAACCTTCTTATTTGTTTTTCTAGAGCTAAAATTTAGACTAAAGTTTAGTTTTAATCTATTAGTTCATGAAAACGAATAACCCCTTAGTGTCTTACAGCCCGGCTCCACCAAAAGGGTGATATGGATCGAGGTCCAACTTGAGCCTTGCCAAAAAGGCCTGACGTTTCTAAATGGACTAGGCCTTAGTAGCCTTCCAAAAAAGTTTCATATGGGCAAGGCCTAAAAACTGACGCCTCTAAAATGGTCTAGGCCCGAGCCTAGTACACGCCTCTATTTTTTCTTGTTTCGCGAAGTACAGTAGAGAAGAAGAAACAAACTGATGGTCTCTTCAATGAAAGAGATACAGTCGTACAGAATATATTGCGCAATTCCTTTTTTTTTTTAGAATCAGTCAGTGTTGTCTCTCGAGCTCTTTCTTCATCAGCATCACTGTTTAAAAATCCCACAGGACGTGACAGAGAGCGATGACGGCATTCAGGTCTTGTCTAGCGTAACATGCGCATATCATTACAGATATATAAGAAACGATTATAGAGGTTTAGAGCTATCACCAACTACGTGTGCGAAGCCGTCAAGTAACCTACGAAAGCTTTTTCTAGATAAGCCTTTCATTATAAGAGGCTTTGCTGTCACTGTCCCTGGAGTTTGGACGCTGCTCCCATAAAATATCTCCCATTTTTCGTATGCATACGCACATTGCGACGCACAAGGAAAACGAAGGTCCGTCCATGTTGTCGCCAAAAGCCAAGTCAGGTCCGGTGGAGGCGAGGCGGCCAACCATTTGCCCAAGCGCGAGCAACTTGCCGCATCCTTCCGCTGGATATCCATGCGGTCCAGCGAAATCTCTCCGTTCTCGTTGGGCTCGCAACGAGGACGACTCGTTCAAAAGTAAACAAGCATGCTCCGAGTTCCAAACCTCGGCAAGACCAGACTGCATGCTCTACAGGGGTTTGAAAGCTTCATCTATACTATTAGCCACCTTCGCGTTATTGGTGGACTGGTGGTCGCTGGTCAGGCTTACTGCTGCTGATAAATTCGGTTCCGATAAACTGCTTGTCCGATCATGATGATGATGCAGCTGGTTTTTGTGCGAACTAACCCGAAAACGTCCCTAGATCGCCCACACCTGCTGCGGGCAAACCACGGGCCCCAGCAACCCGGATGGGCGCTAGCGCGCGCGCACCACACGGCGGCTGGTCCGGGTCATCACATCGGCCGACCCGGTCCCTGCTCTCCGCTATGCTTGCGTGAGCAGCCCCGTCGCGTGCGCCGCGCGTGCCTGTCTGACGGTGGTGGTGGACTGGTAGTGGTGGATCGTTCGTTCGATTCTTGGATGTGCCGTGCAAGCGACGCCAAAACGGGACGGGCGGATGGGCGGAGCCGCCAAGCGCCAAGAGTAGAAAAATACCCCAGAATCCGTAGTGGAGAAAACCAACATTCGGGCAGAGCGGAAAAGGAAAATATCCAGCTCGTCGGCTTCTCCGTCGAACACAGAGCGCTTGCTTCCTTGTGCCACCGAAAATTATCCCGACCCCGACCCGGAGCCAACCCATTATCCAGTCGGTCGGTCGTCCCGGCAGAAGAGCCTCCCCCCCCCACGAACACTACTACTACAGCAGCCAGCAATAGATTACTGCTGCGGCTAGTGCTAGATTAGAAAACAAAGCAGAGAGAGAAGAAAGAGAGAGAATGGAATCATCTTATCAAACTCCTACTCCATGACTCCATCATCAATAGACTACTAGAGAGAGAAAAGACAGAGAGAGAGAGAAACCCCTCCTCGCCTTTGCCTCCCCATTTCCACCGAGCCCATCTCCCCCAAGGAAGCGGCGGAGATTTGTGTGTGATCCGTGGTCGGACGGGGAGTGGAGGCAGGAGGAGGCAGAAGGAGGAAGGAGGAGGAAGAGGAGGCAGAAGGAGGAAGGAGGAGATGCAGCGGCGGCGCGCGCACACGTGGGCGGGGGTGGGGAAGACGGCGCAGGCGGCGGCAGCGCACGCCGCGCTCTTCTGCTTCACGCTCCTCCTCGCACTCAGGGTCGACGGCCGCACCGCCTACTCCTGGTGGTACGCACTCCGATAAACCCTAGAACTCCCCGCCTCGATTCGATCTGATCGGCTTGGCTTGCTCCAGCTCGAGCCATCGAATTTTTCGGTCGTTGTGGGGATTTGTGGGGTGCCCGCCCCTTTCGACGCGATGTAGATGTAGTTTACGGAGTTTCGGGGAAACCTGTGCTTGCTTTTCGCTGGGGTGGAAGAGGACTGGTTGCTGGTTGTGGACTAATTTGCTCTGTGGGAGTGTCGTTCAGCTGCTTGATTTCCTCTGTGTTTTTGGCCTCAATATAGTTATAAAACAATGCTTAATTTGGCTGCGTTCAGCTGAATGTGAAACTGGGTGAAGAGTTCGTATCACATCCAGTTCATGCTTGGCAATGTTTGCGGTGACAACTAAGCTGATATTGTTCTGGAATTATTGCCTTAGCACTGCCTAATTGAGCATATTCCTGTTTTGGTCATGTTTATGTGACAATTTGCAACTCTTATATAGTATCTATAATTAGGCCAGCCGAATCGAGCATTTTTTTATGAGAACTGCTGTGAATTGGCTGTTGTGAAACTACATTGAAATGTTGATTATGCCCCGCAGGATAATATTCATTCCCCTTTGGCTCTTCCATGCGATTGTTGCACGCGGAAGGTTTTCAATGCCGGCACCTTCATTACCTCATGGCCGTCATGTAAGAGATTGATTTGCTGCCTGATTGTTCACATGTTTGTACACTACCATTGATCATGCAACACATACTGAATCTGATGGTTTCTATTTGCATGTAGTGGGCTCCCTGTCACACGGTTGTCGCAGCTCCTTTACTAATTGCATTCGAGCTGCTTCTTTGCATATATCTTGAAAGCATCAGAGGTGAGATGCCATGCCATTTGTATTAATAAACCTTAGCAGCGGACACTAGATTCCTGGAACTGTTGGACCGAGCGCTGCATTTTTGTATTATTGTAAGCTCTATTTTATTCTGTAACATTCACATTCTTTATGTTGTGTGTGCCAGTCAGAAATCATCCATCTGTTGATCTGAAGATTGTGTTCCTTCCTCTGCTAGCCTTTGAAGCAATTATCCTTATTGACAATTTCAGGTAAATCAACATGAACTAGTCCTTTCTTCCTGAGGATTTTTGTTGTGATATACAACCTCTTTATTTTTTAAATACGAAAATGCATTGTCCATGATCATGAGTTACTGACTACAATCATATTAATAGTATGCCTTTTTTACATGTTCTGCTTCACTTTGTAAGATTGTTATTCTGACTTGGTAACTAGAAAATGTAAAAATAATGTTATGAATTTATGATACATCCTAGTATGTCGGTTCTGTGCCTATTAGAAAAAGTCAAAACATGTCTTACAACTTCAACAGTTCCATCATCTACTGCACTATGCTAAGGCTCAAACCTGTAATTTTTTTTTTTTTAGGGAAATCGAACCTGTAGTGTGGCAATTCAAATATACATGCAGTTTAGTATGATATGAATCTGAGTAAATTGTCTATGTTTTTCCTTTTTGGTAACAATTCTTCAAAGCCCTCAGGTCCTTTTGGGAAACTAGTGTAGTTCACACATTATGTAACACATAAACTCCAGTTTTTTGTTTTAGGTCCACGTAATGTTTTATGCCATTATTTCTTCTAATTCATTCTGATACAAGGATGTGGCATATTATTTCCATCACTTGAAATTGATGTGTTATATTCCTTTGTGATGCCGAACCTGGTATTAGGGGTTATGTTCCTTTGTGAGCTCTCTGAATTCTGAACTTTGCAGGTTTCTTCTGTCCATGTTAATGTTCTTATGCTTTTGCCACAGCATGTATAGCATCAAATAACTGTATGTAAAATGGATGTGTTATATTGTTTGAATCCTTCTTTGTAAGCCGTCCTAATGTGTAACCTCACCGACCAAAGATGTCCAGTGATTGGACTATGCACCGCACAGTTTGAGACAGTACCTCTATAGTTACTATGGATATTGACAGTTATGTGGTTCATTGGATGTGTTTTCTATTGTTCAGAATGTGTAGAGCTTTAATGCCTGGGGATGAAGAAAGCATGAGCGATGAAGCTATTTGGGAAACACTTCCTGTAAGTTCCTTATACTAGCAGATCTGACTTTTATGCAAGTTCTCTGTTGGGTTCAATTACAGCCCAATGTTATTCTTTTCAAGCCAGCATTTTCTTAACTTAGTAGTCCTCAATTCCAAATAGTGATGGAATGTAAGTAATGCAAATGCAGTAGAGTGGCATTCATATGACACTTAGTGACAATGGAGCATTGTATAACACATGCCACAACTCAACTCCAGGTTGAAAACAGAAAACATGTAACGTTTTGCATTACAGGAAATGTTTAATTTATATAGAAAAAAAAAACACATTGGACCAACTGTTGAAATAGTTCTGGTGCATCATTATTAAAAAGTAAGAACATGAACATGTTTGTCAGTTCATTAATATATGTTCTGATTGAAAGAGTAAACTTGACCAGGACCTGTTCCTCAATATGTTTGGATCACTGTTTGATACTCTATTTCTCAGTTAGGAGTTTACTTCTTTGCATTCCATATGAATGTTTAAATTTTTTAATGATAGTGTGCTGTGACTACTTTGTTTTAGAAGTAACACTTGTTCCCACTCTAATATCTAATAGGAACTACAGCACACATAATTGTTTTTACCTACAAAGTAGAGTATTGGACATATATCTTATCATATTTGGTCTCTTTTCTGTTACCAGCATTTTTGGGTTGCAATTTCAATGGTGTTTCTTATAGCTGCTACAACATTCACACTTCTCAAGTTGTCTGGTAAGTTGCCTAAATTGCCTTCCACCTTTTACATCAACTGATTGCTCCGTTACTGATGCCCTTTGATAAAAAATGCATTGAATTTGTTGGCATTATTTTCTATTCACTAGAATCTGTAGCATACTCCTCCGTTCTTAGTTTGATGTCGTTCCCGACAAGAAGTTTGTGCTGGCCGCAGGCCAATTCATCCTGGTTGAATGACATCAAATGGTGAAAAAAGGAGTATATCTTTTGGTAGATGCTAATTTTGAAGTTGGAAGGGAACGCTCCTTTCCATTCATTCTAGGTTGCAGGATCAGTTTAGAATTTCCTACTGCCTCTCCTGTGTTTATGGATAATAAGTTGAGCTAATAACTATTTTGAATTGCTCAATTTCAAAGTTCATAGTTTTTTTTATTGGGCCTGTTTCATTTATTGGATTTCTTCTTTTAATGCTTTGTTATTATGCATGGCAGGCGATGTTGGTGCTTTGGGATGGTGGGATTTGTTTATAAATTATGGGTGAGCTTTGTTGCAGTGATATTCTTCCTTTTTGCTGTGATGTCAAATAGACTAATTGAGCACCTTGCTTGTTCAGGATTGCGGAGTGTTTTGCATTTCTTGTTTGCACGAGATGGTTTAATCCCATGATTCATAAGTCTCCAAATCATGGAGAGGCTAGCTCATCATCGGCGGCAATTAGATATCGTGATTGGGAAAGCGGCCTTGTCCTCCCATCACTAGAAGACCATGAGCAAGAGAAGCTTTGTGGTCTTCCTGATATTGGAGGTCACATAATGAAAGTACCTCTGGTGGCTTTCCAAGTTTTGCTTTGTATGCGATTGGAGGTATGTTCCATCAACATCATATAACATCAGGAACTTTTTGTAGTGAACTAATAAATTGTAGTGGTTTACATTATACGGATGAAAATTGCCGGCAACATTCCTATTCTATTAAAAAACTCCTTCACATTATTTTATAATAGATTAGAAGACAAGTTGCCAACTCATTGTATGAAACAGTTCTATTGAAACATCTGTCATAGCTGAAAACAACTCTTACTTCCAGCAGAACTGAACTAGTCCTATTATTAAGAAAAAATGTTCACAAGCCTGGAATAGCTAGAGACTGGTATACTTGGCACTCTCTGTTAACATAATTAACAGCAGGCTTTGAAGTCTCATTACTACGATTTGCTGGCCCTTTTGGTTGCATACCCAAGTAGCCATTCTTGATTTGTAGAGTGACCGTACACTTCTGTTTCAGGGCACACCATCTAGCGCTCGCTACATTCCAATATTTGCTCTTTTCTCGCCGCTATTTATACTTCAAGGTGCCGGTGTCCTTTTCTCTCTAGCAAGATTGGTGGAGAAGGTTGTTCTGCTCCTGCGTAATGGACCAGTTAGTCCTAATTACCTTACAGCCTCATCAAAAGTCCGTGATTGCTTTGCTTTCCTTCATCGTGGTTCAAGGTACCATCTCATGTCCAATATGAGCTATTTTGTACCTTTTTTCCTCGCTGACATCTTTTGCTGTGCTCCATATAGCAGCATTTCACTCTTGTGCAGTCTTCTAACCATGCAGCCTGTCTATATACATTTTTTTTAATGGTAACCTGTTTATACCTTTGTTATGCAGACTTCTTGGTTGGTGGTCTATTGACGAAGGGAGCAAGGAAGAGCAAGCCCGGTTATTCTATTCAGAATCTACAGGGTACCTTACAATTTACTTCAGCCAATTCTGCTGTTCATTTCTATGCTGTTAGCTCATGTTTTCTCTACTTTCCGTTCTGCTTCATGTTTACAAGGCATACAACCTCATTTCCGTTTCTTTCTGATTATTTGCTTTTTGATTGAAGGTACAACACATTTTGTGGGTATCCACCTGAGGTTGTCAGGAAAATGCCTAAAAAAGATCTAGCAGAAGAGGTTACATAATAATCAAAATTTATTCTATGATCCTTTGATCTCATGATAAATTAATAAATTCCTATCATCACATGGTACACTCAACAGAACATCAACTTCCTATATTTTCACTTCTAGGTTTGGAGGCTACAGGCAGCATTGGGTGAGCAGTCTGAAATTACCAAGTGCACCAAACAGGAATATGAAAGGCTCCAAAATGTATTGCCTCTTTCTGTGGCTCTGCATACTATTTTTTCCTTTAGGAGTATGTTGCCAACGTCTATTTAACACTACTTGACCCCTTGACTTTTAGATTCCTAAACTTGCACAAGTAATTACTTAGGTTCAACTTAATTTTATGAACCTTAGGTAATGTGACCTGGTTTCATCATACTTAATTAGGATTTAGGAATAGGGAATGAGTTTCTGCCATTGCCTACTTATGTTTAAAATGGTAGCTAATAACCTGTTGGTAAATTAACCTTCACTCTTTGACAGTTACATTTTACTCGTTTCAGGAGAAAGTCCTTTGTAGGATTTGCTATGAGGGAGAGATATGCATGGTCCTACTTCCCTGTCGGCACAGAACTTTATGCAAGTACGTTCTAGTCACCTCTCACTTGGTTACTTAATACTTCCTCTGTTTTTCAATAGGCAAGGATAGCCACGCTCAGCGTAATGTGAAATAGAGTATTTAGTATTTTGCTCTTTTCAGCTGGCTGTGTTGTTCCAATCATAAATTTCATGCTGTCTTTAAACTGACTTCTCTGTTGGTTCTCTCTATTAGGTCTTGCTCTGAGAAGTGCAAAAAGTGTCCAATCTGCCGTGTGCCAATTGAAGAGCGCATGCCTGTATATGATGTTTAAACCTCACTAACTCAGCTTAGCATTACAAATTTGTACATGTGGGTTCTGTCATGCCGTGCATTTGTACTCGATCACAACTTTAAGCTGATTGAGTTTTGCACAACTTCAGAAAGGTTTACCATATATGGGGAAAATATATCATGTCTAACCAAAAGCATGGAAAGGTAGCTGATGGGCCTTTTTGCTGATCCCAACTATCTACTGTAAGTATGTGGCCAGTGTATTTCCCTTCTTTTTGTGAGTGATAGATGTTACAGTTAGTTTTGTTTGGGTAGCATCTTCTCAAGGATATGCAGCTGTGTCAATGTAAATAAAAACGTTGCCATGTTTGGTTGTAGTCCTACTTGGTTGAGAAGGAAAAGAAAAGAAAAGAAAAAAGACAATATAAACGTCACCTCTGTTCGAACCTCACAAAAATATCTGTGCCAAACTGTCTGATTATTATCCTTCGTCTCATCAGAGGCCATGTTGCTCCTCGCAATGCGAAGGGTCATCTTAAGTTGCGTTTGACCTGTAGCAAGGAATCTCTGGTGATGTAGATTTGTAATATGGGGGCGACGTTGGGAATTAAAATGCAAATGTAGCTTGGAGATGTTTGGTTTGTTAGGTGGCGACCGTTCAGTTCTACCTGGCTTTGTGGCCGACTAGCGAATATCGACAGTCAATCATACTATGCCTATAGGTGTTCAAACGGGTGGCACGGCCCGAGCTTTAAAAGGCTCAACATGTTTAGGGTTGGCATAGCATGTGGGCCTTATTGGGCCATGTCGCTGCAGCTCATGTGTCTGGGCGTCGGTCCTTGACACGACATGAAATTACTATTTTGTGCCAGCCCGGTCTTAACCGGTGCGACACCCCATATACCTTATATAGCCCTTCGTCCCCAACGCCGTCGACACCTTGCCACCCTCCTCTGCTTCCTTCTTGTCGATGACATGTATCCGGGGTATCTTACATAGAAGGAAAGTGGAGACAGACTCCTACTATGATATGTATAGTAGATTGATTAGGATTTCGCCATGTAACCCTGTTCCTCCGGATGTATAAGACGGGGAGGGGTCCTACTCAAGGCACAAGCTCAATTAGATAGATCGCACAACTAGACATCATTGTCTAGATCTATCCTCCTTGTCTAGATCTATGATGTAGACATATCAATACAAATACCACAGAACACAGGACGTAGAGTTATTATCCTCCGGAAGATCCGAACCTGTATAAATTAGCGTATTGTTTTACCATCATCTCTTGATCTCGCGCATACCTCTATTCTACATATAAATCCTCATAGGTGAACTACCTATGTTTGATGCCGAGAATAAGTCTCGACATTTGACGCCGTCCGTGGGGAAAGCGTGAAGGTCGGCATGTCAATTTCTATGGCTTCAATCTACTTCAAGATCTAATTACGAGCAGACCGACGTTGAAGCGCCGTATCGGCGCACAAGTCGTTGCGTCTTTATCGACGACGACATCTTCATATTCGAAGGTTTTCTTTTCCAAATTTCAATCGCGCAAGATTGATGCGACGACAGACGACTGTGTCTTGCATGACAAGAAGTTGGCGAGTCTCCTGGATACGCCATCAAGTTTGTGGGCGACGACCGTCTATAACGCTTCCGACTGGATCCGAGTGATATTTTTATGCTCGTAATTGGTCCATGTCTTTATCGTAACACGTGGTGCTGGCTGGTTTGGATTGATCGATCTGGTCAAAGTTGATGAATCTCACGCGACACCAGTTCGGCAGATCGATCATGTTTCAGCAAGTCGAGGAATACTCGAGGCAATGCCGGTACTAGCCAGACCGAGTCTGACTAGACTTCCCAAAGCTAATCCAAATCGTACACAGGGGAAGTCTCTTTCCATTATTTATTCTTTTTATATTATTCTATTCCTTCCATCTAGACTAATAATCAATTTGATTAGTAGCCTGGAAACTAAATTCGTGATGATGTTTTACATGGACCGAGGTACACGGAGCAAAGCCAAGCACGATGGTGCAGACCGTCATCCCAGGATACTTGGTCCAAATAACCGAGGCACTTATATCTGCGAACCTGGCTGCACGGTGACTGGACAACCTCGCTGCTCGGCGTCCCCATTTAGTCTGCGTTTTTTTTTTGACTCCGACTCATAATCGACTCCGACTCAATCGAGTTCAGATAAAAAACGCTCGGGGGTTACTCCACTATTTACTTGGCCACTCGACGACATCGTCATACTACGACGATGCATCCGGGATGCCTCCGCCAACTCGATGCTTTGACGGACTCGGTCACCCGATAACATCACCACGATTCAACGGCTCAATTACTTGATGACTATATGGACACGCTTGGGAGCTCGTCATCAACCTAACGACTCCGGTCACTCGGCAACATCGTCGTGACTTGGCGACTGTGTCACCCAGTGACATCGCGGCGACTTCGGCCACCCGCAACTTTCCTACAACGACGCTTTCAACAAGGGCAACCACCACCCGACAACATCACCGTGACTTGACGGTTTGACCGCTCGGTGATCACGAGGATTTGCCAGGGGGCTACTCAACGACGCCTTCGAAGATTTAGCGTTTCGATGTTTTAGCCACTCGGCTACTCGACGATAACCCGATGACTGCGCCACTCGGCAACATTGTCATGACTTGGCGACTTCGTCATTCAACAACATCGTCGTGACTCAACCACTCGGCAATATCGCCACACGGCGCTATCTTTGATGACTTGGCGCTTCGAGGTTTTTTCGCGACTTCGTCACTCGACAACATCGTCATGACTCGGTCGTTCGACAATAGGTGACTCAGCGACACCTTCGACGACTTGGTGATACAAGCCAACCACTCTGAGTTTCGATGTTCCGACGACATCAAGGCTCGACTTTGACATCGACCACTCGCCAACCACATCAGCATGCTCGGGGCTCCTTTTCAACTAGTCGAATTGCAAAGCTAAGTATCTTTATACTTTCTTAATTTATTTTCGAGGTTTTGGGCTCATATCCTTCATATTATTTTTCTCACGGCCGTTTATTTCTATTTTTTAAGCAGAAGGTCGTAGGTTTTTTTAAAGTAAAGTCGGACTTTTTAATCAGTGCTCTTATTTGTGGCTTTATTCATCTTTTTATTGCCTCGGTTCTTTAATCCTTCATATTAAACAATCGAGTCAGGAGGCTATTTGTGTATCTATACACGTGTTCCTGCACTTTTTTTTATCAATCTAGCAGTACACATGTCGGTCGGTGGCCTTTCAATAATGCCTTGGCCCTGACACCACCCATGTCGGTCGGTGACCTTTCAGTAGTGCTTCAGTCCTGACATCATTATGACCCAAATGTTGTGTGTTATATTTTTATCGTTTTTTGGCTTTAGCCTCGACAGATACACTGCATCTTATTTGTGATTTGGTCTTATTTTTGGTCTTATGCCGACAAGCAACTAAGGCATAAAACTTCTTTGCTACGCGACAGACTGCCACTACACTAAACCCAGAGCCAAAGTTACGAGAGGTCATGTGTCGACTAGTTCTGATTGCTACGCAAGAATAATTATGACCGATGTTGCAGCAGACCGAGCTCCGAGCTTTTTATATTTTGTCCTAAGTATCTTACGGTTGATCTATCTGGGTGCTAACGTGCGAATGTGCTGCTATGCACTAGTCGGTATACTTACAGAAGAAAAATGGATACAGATTTGATTTTTCAATCGAGTAATTTGTTTGGCTTATAAAAATAAGTTTCCAAGCAAACAATGTTAATTATTACTAATTACTCTAATTTCCTTTATAATCAGGAACAGTTATGACAGATAGGCGGATACACCACTCGACATACAGTGATTTCCTCGCCTTCATCGGTTGGCTTACAACTCCGACCACCATCATCAGCCGACCATGCCAGTTCCGACTACCTTCATCGGTCGGCTTACAACTCCGACTGCTTTCATCGGTCGGTGTCGATGTTTCGATCACCGGCAAGTAGTATTTGTTCTAGGTGTGCACGCTTCGGTTTCAGTGATGGCTATGCAAGAGGGCACAAGGATTATACTGGTTCGGGGGAGCCCCTACGTCCAGTTCATGGCTCTGCTCGTGTTACTCGCACCGGGGTGTACAAAGGTGACGAGAGAGGAGGAGGAGCCTCCAAGTCTCTGATGCTCGTAAGCGTGGGTGTGTGTGTGTCTGCGTGTGGTTGCTGATGTCTTGTCTCTAAAGAAGAGATAGGCATTATCTTTTATACCTCAAGGGAGCCGGCCCCCATTACAGAGAGAGGTAGAGAGAGAGAGAGGGAGAGAGAGAGAGAGAGAGAGAGAGAGAGAGAGTAAATTTCTACACGTGTGGAGTTGGTGAAACCGTGCCGGAGAAGGTAGAGGCCCTGGTCGGTGGCGTGGCCTTTGGCCCTTGTGGGCCCTCATTGTCCTGATCCGGTGTTAGAGGTGGGGGGGGGGGGGGCACTGTGGTCGGGCGTGCCCCTATTTTCCGTCGTTGGGTCGAGCTCCCTTGTCACTGTAGAGGGTGTGTTCTACCATTCGTGGTGTGGCGCAGCATGGGCGGTTGTTAGGTTTCTTAAGCGAGGCATCGTTAGCAGGCGCTGGCTTACCGTGCCTGGCATCGTTAGCAGGCGCTGGCGATGATGAGGAGGGTAGGTATACAGAGAGATTTGACCTCCCGACACTGTGCGCTTCGGACTGGGGTAACATTTAAGGCGGGATGGTTGGTAGTTGTTGACCGTCGTCCCACTCGACCCCCATGTCGGGGGTTGACGCGTCGGGTTGCGCTTGCCTAGGCCCGCTCGGAGTTGGGATCCGTCCCATCTCTACAGGGCAATCGAGTTTCTCCACCCGTCATCTTCGATCTAACGAGTGATTCATAGGGCTGTCCTGTCATTAGTGGTGGTCCACAAAGGGGGGTTCTGACAGAGACAAGGCCTATTGGTGGTCTCGAGGCCCGCTCACTGTTCATTATGATGATGATGGTGGCAAATCTACCGTCCCTATCCGGGAGTCAGTTAAGACCCGGCGACTGGCCTGGCCGGCAGCTCGGGAGAGCGACCCATCCCTTGGGCCTTGGTGGGCGGACTGGTTTCATCTCGACCCCTTGGGGGGGGGGGGGTCAAACGTACCGTCTTAGGCCCTCGACCCCTCGAGGGGTCGAGCGGGACGCGGCCGACTCTCGACTCCCGGATGGTCGCGCGAGTCGGGGATGACGTGGCCTTTGTTTCCAGGATTTGGTTGTCGCGGAGATTCCCCTCACAGGGTTCGCGTGGGTGGTGCCATGGTGGTGGTCAGGCACATCTATTATTCCGATCGAGGAAGGGTCTTGGGGGCGCCATGTGGCACCCCTGGTTTCCACCCTCGACAGTAGCCCTCGAGCCCCCGAGCAAATTAGAGAATCGTTTGGGAGGTCTTTGTATCGATGTTGCTGGTCAATATGAAGTTGGTTTTTTGTCGTCTAAGTCGCCAAAGAGGTGCACGCGAGCGCACTCGACGGGTGTAGGCCCCGAACAAGAGGGTGAGTCTCGGCGAGACTCGCGCTTTGGCTTGACTCGGTGCGAGATGGTTAGCCGGCTCTCCGGACGGGGTGCGCGCGAGCGCACCCATCGGGTGTAGCCCCCGAGCCAATGGACGAGTCCGGATGGACTCGTTCTTTGGCTTTACTTGCTTGGAGCGGTCACCCGAACGTTGTCGTGCCTGAGTCCCTTGGGTTTCGCACCTCGGGCTGAGCAGATGGTCCTGAGTGCCGCAGAAAAGGAGGTTTGTCCATAGAGCCCCCACGATGGGACACATCTTTTTTTTTTTCCTAAAAAGGCGAGATATGGCGCTGTCCAGATGGCAGGTCTTCGTCTTCTTCTGGCATGCAAGGCGCAGAGGCATCTTTCTATCGGGCCTGGCGCCGGCGTACTGAGTGTTAGGGGGGATCCGAGGGCGCCCCCCGGGGTGGCCCGACTATTTAAGGATACCGCAAGGTAGCGTCTTCATCCAAGCTCACCTTAGAGTATCCTTTGCTCTTCGGCTCTGCCGCATCCCTTGAGTTGGTGTAGCCCCGACGAGCCTTATGTGGAGCGCTCTAGCGCTGGCATGGTGACTCAAGACGGGTGCCTGCCAGATGGTGGGAGCGAGAGTGCAGGTGAAGATGACGTCTTGAAGCTGTGCAGCTTGATGCTCTGCATCTGCAACCGTCATGGTGGAATGGAGAACAATCTGACGTTCCGCAAGGATGCTGTCGCTCATGGTGGCGACGGCAGGTCGGGGGATAGGAGCCTTGTAACCATCTCCTCTTGTCGATACCCGGTGGGAAGCAAAGGGCCCTCTTATGGAAGACCTAGGTGGTTTCTCAGCTGCTCCCCTGTGCGCCTTAGATGGCGTCAGTAAGGACGGGGGCAGGAAAAGGCGCCGCATCGGCCCTCTTGTTCCTGCGGGGACCCTAGTCCCCATGATCAGCAGCATTTGCGTCCCCAGGGCGCGGATAATCTGCTTGCTTCGTTGGTTGGGGGGATTCCGCGCTCTCAAATGAGGGCATCTCTCCCGCGACGGCGAGGCAGTATAGCTGCTTCACCCCGTATGCACCCGCCGAGGTGCTGGTGCCGACCCTTATTGTAGTGCGCTCTACGGGGTCCCTTTTTTATTTTTCTCTTTCTTGTATCTTGTGAATGGTAGGCATTCGCCTTGTAAGAGATTTCTATAGAGAGAGATTTTTGTAAGATCGATCCCAGGAGACACGTATCAATAAAGAGATTTGTCGTGCGACCCAGCCGTGGGGTCTCTGTTGGCGATCCCGGCCCTCGAGACGCTGCTCGGCGCAGTCAGACTAGTCGAACAATCATTTTGACTTGATCGCATTCCCCTTCCGCGCCTCGTTCGCGAAGCGGAGGGTAGAGCCGGGCCGCGTTTTAGCCTCGATGGTTGAAACGTGGTGCTCGCTGAGCTGCTATTGGGTTTGTTCGAGTGAAGCTCCCGGTTCCCTGTCAGCAGGGTCCCAGTGAACCAGCTGGTGTCCGGCTTTATAAATCCATCTTTCCGACCCGACTGGTTACCCCGGCAGGGTCCTAGTGAACCAACAGGAGCCGGAGAGCCGTGGGGATACAAGGAGAGCGGGGGAGGACATGGCGGAATTTAAGCCGCGGGTGGCGCGGAGAGGAGTTAATCCTTACCTTGGGCAGATCGTGGCTGGCCCCCGCAGTCAGGTCGGGTGCGTCCCTTTGGGGCGCGGCGCCCATATAAGTCCGGTCCGGACCATCTTCTCCCCTTCTTCTTCTTTTGGCTTTACGTTCGCTTCCTCCCCTGCTTTCAGCTTTCGAGCATGCCGAGAGTCTTGGTGTTCGTTCGGTTGTTCTTTGCCGCTCCATCCTCCTCGCATCCATCGCCTCTTCCATCCTCGTGATGGCCCAGCTAGACAGGACCGCCTGGGGTCGCTCGTCCGTGAGGATGTCGCAGATGTAGGGCCTAGTGGAGGCTGGTTTCCTCCCCGCTCTCATCGACGCAGTGGAGTGGATCGTCCCGGATAACGAGGCTGCGCCTGACCCCCCGTCGGGGTACGTCGTCTCCCTCGTGCCGTTTCACGAGAGGGGCGCCGGCTTGCCGGGGAGCAAGTTCCTTCGTGGCCTGCTGCACTTCTACGAGATCGAACTGCAACACCTGAACCCGAACGGGGTCCTTCACATTGTGTTGTTCGTCGCGCTATGTGAAGGATTCCTGGGGATTGAACCCGACATCGAGGTATGGAAGTACTTCTTCTCCCCTTCTCTGTTCATGAGGATGGTCAACGACGAGGTGAGTCCCGTCGCCCGTGGTTGTTGCAGCCTTCGCTTGATCCAGAGGAGGGCGCCGGAGTATATCTACGTTCCCTTCCCTTCGAATGTGCCAGGGTGACATTCGAAGTGGTTCTACCTCCATAACAACGCCGTTGGTCCCTTCCTGGTGTTCACCGGCCGATCGATTCAGGAGGCGCCGGCGTCCTAGGGTCGAGGAATGACAAAGAAAGACCTGAAATCCGTCGACCCCATCGTCCAGACCATCCGGCGCTTGAAGGAGCGCGGCCTCCCAGCCGTCGAGTTCGCAGGGTGGTGGTTTTGACACCGCTTCATTCCACTCGCGGCCCGGCCTCTTCCTATGTTCCAGGTGAGCCCAGAGAAGCGCGGGGTCGCCGGCGTGGTCGCGGCCACGGAGGAGCTGACCGACCGCTTGGCCATGGTGGAGAGGATTAGGACGGTGCTGCTGTTCCCAGACGACACCTGGCGGATACTAGGTTGCCCGCCTAAGCTCCTGTCGGAGGGGGCCGTCGATGTGGTAAGCTCATTTTTCATTATTGACCCTACCATCCTTTTTGTCCATTTCGTCTTTTGCATAGTCCGATCTGGTGGTGGGCTTCCGCCCCACGCTCTGAGGCTCCCTCAGGATGCGCCCCTAAGGGCAGTGCACCGCTTCCGGGAAGCGGAGGTCTGGGAGGCCAGGAAGCGGAAACAGGAAGCCAAGGACGTAAACCTTCGACGACGGCTAGATCGCAAGAAGAGGAGGGCACGCCGCTGGGACATGGTTGAGGCCATGGACACTTTGACCTTGGCTTCGATCGACGAGGAGGGCGACAGCTCTGGGGGCGAGGAAGGCGGAGGCCGACGTGCTGCCTTCCCTTACGACGCCGTGACAGGCACCCCAGCGGTCTACGGTGGCACCGCGAAGGACGACGCGAGCTTGGCGACGGCGCTGCGCGCCACTCCCTTTGGCGAAAGCTCAACCTTGGGGCCTTAGGGCAAGGCATCGGAGTCTCGCTCGAGCGAGCCATCGGCCGTCGAGGCTGCGGCGAGCGCAATCAAGCCCCTAGTTGTGTATGATTATGCTATGCAGGTTGACGTGGTGGTGATCGGTGGGGGCGAGGAGGAGCAGCCCCCGAGGCCGAGCGAGCCGGTCAGCGGCGACGGAGGTGGTGGCAGACTAGACGCCGCACAGGTGGTCATCGCTCCTCCCTCGTCGGAGGACCTAGAGGTCGTCCCATCTGCCGACGCCTTGTCGAAGCACGGATGCGATGCCGGCTCCTCAGGCAATGCGCCTGTATCAAAGCGCCGGGCCGTCACTAAGAGGTCCGGCCCTGGGCGCTTCACGACGGCCAAGACGCTGCGGGTGGAGGCGGCGGTGAAGTTGCGCGAGGCGGACCAACGGGCTTTGGGTGCCCCGAATGCCGCTAGCCCACGGAACGCGGAGGTCAACTCTGGGACCGTTTCCCCGGTGGTTTAGGAGCACGGCCTCATGGAGCCATCCGAGGAGGCTGCAATGATCGATTCCGGGGCCGCCTCCTCGGTGGTCCAGGAGCATGGCTCCGGGGAGCCCATCCAGAGGGCTGCGGTGGTGGCGCCGGTCGTCCCGAGGGCGCCTGCTCTGTCCCCCGCGGAGGTCACGGTGGGGGCGCTGGGGGCCAACCCTTCGGCAACTCCAGGGGCTTTCGTGGCGGCGCCCGCTCTAGGCGTCCCGGTGAGTGCCCCCGGTGGAATGGCTCGGCGTCCAGGCATTGACCTGACGAGGGGCTGGCTGCCGACGGGTGCCACAAAGGTGGTGTAGAGGCCTCTGCCGCGCGTCCCGACGGACTCTACTGTTGTGGCACCGGAGAAGAAGAGGTTCTTTGATAACTACAACGCCGTTGGTGCTGATTTTGCCAGGTACTCGGACGTGGTGACCCAGAGGTATAAGGAGGCAGGCGTGGCGCTCCTTGCCGACCTCTGTGATGCCCGTCTTGAGTTAGGGACGGCGAAGAAACGCGTGGGGGAGCTTGAGGTGGCGCTGAAGGACGCGGAAGACCGAGGTCACGAGCTCCAGACGGAGTTGTACAACCTATAGGCCGAAGAGGAGGATTAGTCGGAGTTTGTTTTATTTCCGAATGATGGGTCATCAATGCCCACTTTTTGTGTAATAGTTTTAAGTCGTGAGCTTGGATTTGGACTTGTGTTTGACTTATTTGGTTACACTGTGGTGGCTTTTGAATGATTTCAATTCTTGTTATTTAAATCACTTTGTGCGCCCGACCTGTTGTCTCTCCTATTTTTGGCTCACAAGTCTGAGCCCTTGAGGTTTTGGAAGTTTAGTCTTGCCGGTGATCGTCGTTGTCGCAGCCGCTGGGGCAAGCACGACGTCGAGCCGTTCGATCGGCTCGACTACGAACTTCTTTTCTCGTGGCTTACTTTGAGTGCCAGCGTGGTGAGACTCGAGGTCGAGAAAAGCAGAAAAAAGGACAAGGAAAATTTTCTCGATGAAAAACTAGAGGCGCACTATCGCGCTGGGTTATTGTGCCTTTCTAGCCCCCCGAGTGACGCTCAACCGCTTGGAAGGGGTCCTTAGGAGCGAGCGAGGCGTGAGAGAGTTGCGCGGGACGAAGGGCTAGGGATAGAATTTATGTAGCTGTGAGATGTTCTACGCATTCTTGAATTCTTCGCCCTCCATGGTCTTGAGCTTGTAGGTGCCTGGGCGGATCACTCGAGAGACGACGTACGGTCCTTCCCAAGGCGCTGAGAGCTTGTGCCGGCCCCTATTGTCCTGCACCCTGCATAAAATGAGGTCGCCTTCGAGGAGACCCCTATCTCTTACATTTCGATCGTGGTAGCAGCGGAGTGCCTGTTGGTATTTGGCCGAGTGGAGGAGTGCGACGTCTCGCGCTTTGTCTATCTGGTCCAGCGCATCCTGGAGCGCTGCCTCGTTGCCTTGCTCGTTGTATGCGCGCACTCGTGGCTCGCTATTGTCCAGATCCGTGGGCAGAATTGCTTCGGACCCATAAACCATGAAGAAGGGTGTGAAGCGCTTCGCGCGACTCTGGTTTGTGCGAAGGCTCCAGAGTACGACATAGAGTTCGGCTGCCCATCGTCCACTGAATTGCTTCAGGCGGTTGAAGACGACGGTTGGGTCGAAGATCCTAGGCTTTAACCTTTGGAGTATCATGTCATTTGCTCGCTCAACTTGGTCGTTTGTCTCGGGATGGGCAACAGCGGCCTAGTCGATACGGATGTGGTAGTCATTATAGAATTTTAGGAATTTCTTTCCTGTGAACTGTGTTCTATTGTCCGTGATTATGGAGTTCGGGACCCTAAATCGATGGATGATGTTGAGGAAGAGTTCGACCGCTTCCTCGGATCGGATTTTTACCAGCGAGCGTACTTCGATCCACTTGGTGAACTTGTCGACCGCGACAAGCAAGTGGGTGTAGCCCCTGAGTGCTTTTTTCAGCGGGCCGATCAGGTCTGGTCCCAGACCGCGAAAGGCCACGTGAGGGGGATCGTTTGGAGGGCCTATGCCGGCAAGTGCATTTGTCGGGCGTAGTACTGGCAACCCTTGCAGGTTTTGACTATGCTGGTTGCGTCGCCCATGGCAGTCGGCCAGTAGAAGCCTTGGCGAAACGCATTACCCACGCGGGTTCGAGGTGCGGCATAGTGACTGCAGACCCCCCCGTGAATGTCGACGAGGTACTGGATGCCTTCACAGATGGGGACACAACGCTGCATAATTTTTGTGACACTGCGCTTGTAAAGCTCCCCGTCGATTAAGACGAAAGACTTGGCACGCCGATAGAGTCGCTTGGCTTCGGTGCCATCGACGGGAAGCGTGCCTCGAGCCAAGAACTTGACGTACGGGATTCTCCAATTATCTAGGGGCTCTGCTCTCTCGACATGGGTGTCAATTCGCTCGACCCTGGGGTCGTCTGACGGGTCGTCCGCCTTGCGCAAGTCGCCTGGTCTGTTAATCTCCATCACGTCGGCATGCTGGGGGGTCGAGGCGGGCCCTGTTTTCGCAGGCAGTTTGTCAGTCGTTGGGCTGAGGTTGACGGAGTCGCTTGGGCCCTCCTTAGCCCCCTCGGGTTCCTTGGGCTGCACCGAGGGCTGGAACTGGTCGTTTGCGAAGACTCCCAGGGGAATCTGCTCTCGACCAGATGCCATCTTGGCCAACGCATCCGCCACCTCATTGAGATGTCGCGGGACGTGCTTGAGCTCTAGGCCTGCAAACTTCTTGGCAATAGAGTGCCATGGTGTTTGTTCGACAGCTAGATTCCTTTATGACCTGGTCGATCACGAGCTGGGAGTCCCCTTGGATCTCTAGCCGTCGAATGCCTAGTTCGATGGCAATCTTGAGGTCGTTTACGAGTGCCTTGTACTCGGCAACGTTATTTGAAGCGGGGAAATGCAGTCGAATGGCGTATTTCATACATACCCCGAGTGGAGAGATGAAGACGAGGCCGACGCCTGCGCCTGTTCGCATGAGTGACCCGTCGAAGTACAAGACCCAGTACTCCTGGTCGATTGGAGTGGGCGGGAGTTGTGCTTCGGTCCATTTCGCCATGAAGTCGACTAGGACTTTGGACTTGATGGCCGCTTGAGATTGGTACATGACGTCGTGCCCTATCAGCTCGAGTGGCCACTTGGCGACCTTGCCCGCCGAGTCCCTGTTCTGTATAATTTCACGAAGTGGAATCGAACTTACAATGTGTATCAGGTGGGAGTCGAAGTAGTGCCGGAGCTTGCGCCTTGCAACCATCACTAGATAGAGGATCTGCGGGTACCGGGTCTTCGAGGCAGATAGAAATTCGCTGACATAGTAGACGGGGTGCTGGACTTTGAGGGCGTGGCCTTCTCTTTCCCGCTGGATTACAAGCACCGAGCTGACGACCTGAGTCGTTGCCGCTATGTACAGTAGCAACACCTCTCCTGGGAGTGGGGGTGTCAACACCGGTGCATTACTCATGATGTGCTTGACTTCGTCGAGAGCCAACTGCGTCTCGGAGGTCCACTCGAAACAGTCGGATTTCTTTAGAAGCCTGTACAATAGGGAGCACTCTTTTGCTGAGGTGCGAGATGAAGCGGCTCAGCGCTGCCAGACGCCCTGTAAGCCGTTGCAGCCCTTTGAGGTTCTACACCGGGCCATCCGCTCGATCACAGAAATCTTCTCAGGGTCGGCCTCGGTGCCGTATTTGGAAACGATGAACCCGAGAAGCATGCCCCTTGGGACCTCGAAGACGCATTTTTCGGGGTTAAGCTTGACGTCGTTCGCACACAACTTGGCGAAGACGCACTCGAGGTCAGCCATGAGAGTGTCGGCCCATTTGGATTTGACAACGATATTATCCACATAGGCCTCGACTGTGTGGCCGATCAGATGGTCGAAGCACCGTTGCATACAATGCTGAAAGGTATCACCGGCATTCTTGAGCCCGAAAGGCATCATCACATAGCAGTAAGAGCCGAATGGTGTGATGAAAGACGTCACGAGCTGGTCGGATTCTTTCACCATGATTTGGTGAAAGGCATCCAGGAAGCAGAGGGTCTCACACCCCGCCGTTGAGTCAACTATTTGGTCTATTCGCGGCAAAGGAAAAGGATCCTTCGGACATGCCTTGTTTAGGCTTGTGTAGTCAACACACATCCTCCATTTCCTATTCTTTTTTCGTACAAGAATAGGATTAGCTAACCATTCAGGGTGAAACACCTCCTTGATGAACCCCGTGGCCTACAGCTTCACGATCTCCTCGCCGATTGTCCTGCGCTTCTCGTCGAAGCGGCACAAGCGTTGCTTCACCAGCTTGGAGCCTGGCCTAACATTCAAGGAGTGCTCGACGACTCCCCTCGGTATGCCGGGCATGTCCGAGGGCCTCCACGCAAAGACGTCGGCGTTCAGACGGAGAAAGTCGACGAGCTCGATTTCCTATTTGGGAGTGAGGGACGTCCCCACTCTCACCGTCTTCCCCTTGTCGCCCTCGGGGTCGACCAGCACTTCCTTGGTGTCTTCTATTGGCTTGAACGAGGCATTCTTGTGGCTGGTGTCGGGGGTTCCCTCCTCGTGGTGCGCACAGATCCCTTCGAGCTCCCCGACGGAGGCCACCGTTGCGGTGGCAAGATTGCCGTTCTCCGTCTCGCACAAAAGCGCGTTGGAGAGATGCGCTCACGGTGATGACCGCCTTTGGCCCCGACATCTTGAGCTTTAGATAAGTGTAGTTGGGAACGGCCATGAACTTGGCGTAGCATGGGCGCCTTAGGAGAGCGTGGCACGCCCTTGGGAATTCGATGACTTCGAAGACGAGGGTCTCGGTCTTGAAGTTGGAGGGAGTCCCGAACGTGACGGGCAAGCTGATCCGCCCAAGGGGAATGGCTTGTCTCCCAAGGACAATCCCATGGAAGGGCGCGCCGACCGGCTGGAGGCGCGATCGGGCGATCCCGAGGAGATCGAGGATGTCGGCGTAAAGGTTGTTGATGCAGCTGCCCCCATCCATCGTCACCTTGGTGAGGTGAACTTCAGCGATGATAGGGTCGACAACGAGCGGGTATCGACCCGGTCGCGGCACGTGTGGATGATGGCCCGACCGGTCGAAAGTGATCGGCAGGTACGACCATTTGAGGAAGGATGACGTGGCATGCTCCGTCACGAAGACCTCGCGATGCTCGACCTTGGCCGTGCGTCAACTCCCTCAGGACTCAGGTCCCGTGAAGATCATGTGGCAGGCTCTGGTGTTGGGGAACACGGGCCCCCCTTGCTCTTCGTCGCCGTTAGGAGGGTCTTGGGTCCCTAGCTCCGACGCTTTCTCTGAGTCCCCTTTCTTTGCCTCCTCTCAGATGAACTTCCTCATCATGGAGCAGTCTTTGAGGAGGTGCTTGACAGGGAACCCGTGGTTCGGGCACGAACCATTCCACCTCTTCTCGAAGTTGTTTGGCGCCTCCCCTGTTGCAGGCCCCGGTGGCTTGCGCTCAGTGGCAGCCACTACAGGGTTGTGATTTGTTCTTCTTATTCTTAGGGCAGTTGATGGGAACGTTGCTGGCCCCTTCATCTCGCTTGCCTTTGCCCTTGCCTTCCGGCGCGCGCTGGAGGACCGCCCCCACGCACTCCTCGCCGGAGGCAAAGCTCGTAGCGATATCGAGGAGCTCGCGGGCAGTGCACGGACCCTTTCGGCCCAGCTCGTGGATGAGCCGCTCCGAGGTCGTGCCGGAGATGAAGGCTCCGACGATGTCCGCGTCGCCCATGTTGGGCAGCTTGTTGCACTTTTTATTGAAGTGTCGGATGTAATCCCGGAGTGACTCGTTGGATTTTTGCCGACAGTTCTTGAGGTCCCAGGGGTTGCCCGACCAAACATAGGTTCCGTGGAAGTTCCCGACGAATATGTCCCTCAAGTCACCCCAGTTGTAGATCTGGCTCTCGGGCAGGTGCTCAAGCCACGATCGAGCCGAGTCGGCGAGATATAGGGGGAGGTTGCGGATGATGGCCAAGTCGTTGATTGCGCCCCCCGCCTGGCACCTGAGATGATAGTCCTCGAGCCAGAGTCCGGGATCCGTCTCGCCCGCGTACTTGGTGACAGTCGCGGGCGCTCGAAAGCGCTGCGAGAACTCGGCGCTGCGGATACGCGATTTGAAGACCCATGGCCCGGTTCCTCTCCTTGTGAGTGTCATCGTATCGCCCTCTACGACGCGCGGTTGATGACCCCTTTCCTTGTCCAGGCACTATTTTTCATGTTGGTGCGCCCTAAGGGTGTGACACACGTCGTGATGAACCCCGACCCGGTCATGAACTAAGGCGTTCTTAGGCGCACCTCTGACCTGGTGGGATTGCCTAACTGAGTGCTCCTATGATCCGATGACGCTGCCCCCTCCAGCGCGCCTGGACGTGGAGATCTGCTGGCTGGACTGGGCGGCGCGCCATTACGAGCTCTCCGCTTGGAGTGTGGCAGCCTTGGCAAGAAGAGCCGTGACTTCTCGTTGGGCTTGCTGGGCCTCTGGTGTCACGGGCTCACAGAGGGTCTTGAGCAGCATGACAGCTATCGCTATGTTTTGTCCCACACGAGCAAATTATGGGGATCCCTGATCATCGACGAGGATGCGCTGGTGGACATCACGAGCCATGGCCCAAGCGCGGCCGCCTGTGTCGGAGCGGGCCAACTTGTGGTCTATTTCCTCCTTCTCGTGTTCCAGCTAGCACCGGGTTTCCTCTAACTCCGCCCTTCTAGACCTCAGCCGCTGCTGGAGGTCCTCCGAGCGAGACGCGGGCTACAGCTGGCCGGCCGCGGTGACGGGGACATTAATGAGCGTCTCCCTTGCCCGCGCACCTATCGTCGGGTTCACTGCAGCAGGGTTCCCGGGGTTTGCCATCGCCCCGGTGGTCGAGATTTCAGCGCCCCTCGTATCCGGCATGGGGGTGAGCTGCACCATGTGACATCCACGCGGGAGGTCGTAGCTTCCCGCGCAGCTCCCTGAGTCGGAGCTAGAGTCTTCCAGCGACGCCATGTCAAAGAGATCGAAAAGAGACTCGTTTGGGCTCTCGATCACGCCAACGAATTCAAGGCCCGCGTAGGCGGGATCTGCCCGGCGGACGGCCACGTCCTGGAGGCATCCCGCGACATTTCTCAGGCCGCGCTGGTAACCGTCTGGAGGGACTTCACTGAGCCTGCCCGGGTGGAGGGGCTCGCCCTCGAGGAGCTGCCAATGGACATACGCGAGCGCGAACGCAAAGTGTCGGAGATCGTCCTGGTCGGGCGCGGGGCCCAAATAACACTCTAGGCAGAACCATAGCTGGTCGCTATAGTCGATCAGTAGAACGGGCTGGCTGGCAACCCACGGGCTGGCTGGCAACCCACGGCCTGGCCGTCTCGAGCCGGACCGCGCTCATCACCTCGTTGGCAATGGTGGCGGCCGCCGTGATGGGGTCGGGGAGCATCTCACCGGCGAACTCCAACACCCCGTCTGTCGCAACGATGAAGTCAAGAGTGTGGCCCAGGTCCTCCAGCCACCACTGGCGCGCCGTCACGAGGACAGGTGTTGGGGCTGGAGGCGGCGAGGATGCCGGGACGCTAACGCACAACAACTTCTGGTCGCCCGTAGCGACAAACTCCAGGCTCCCGAAGAAAATGCTGGCACTGGGAGCCCAGAACACGGAAGAAGTGGCCATCCGAAATGAAAGGTGTTTGTGGATCAAAACGCGCAGAGGCCCCATCCTGGCGCGCCAACTGTCGGTGTTTTGAACACCGGCAAGTAGTATTTGTTCTAGGGACACGCACTTCGGTTTCGGTGATGGCTATGCAAGAGAACACAAGGATTATACTATTTTGGGGAGAGCCCCTATGTCTAGTTCACGGCTCTCCTCGTGTTACTCGCACCGGGGTGTACAAAGGTGGCAAGACAGGAGGAGGTGCCTCCAAGTCTCTAATGCTCGTAAGCATGGGTATGTGTGTGTGTCTGCGAATGGTCGCTAATGTCTTGTTTCTAAAGAAGAGATAGGCATTCCCTTTTATACCTTAAGGGAGCCGACCCCCATTACACACACACACACACACACACACACACACACACAGAGAGAGAGAGAGAGAGAATTTCTACACGGGTGGAGTCGGTGAAGCCGTGTCGGAGAAGGTAGAGGCCCTGGTCGATGGCGTGCCCCCATTTTCTGTCGTTGGGTCGAGCTCCCTCGTCACTGTAGAGGGCGTGTTCCGCCATTCGTGGGGTGGCGTAGCATGGGCGCTTGTCCGGTTTCTTAAGCGAGGTCTCATCCAGCCATCCATCAGGTCATCCTTTATTGTCACTGTTGGCGATGTCATAGAGTAATAGCGGCACAGAGAGCCTTACCGTTCCTGCCATCGTCAACACACGCTAGCGATGATGAGGAGGGCAGGTATACAGAGAGATTTGACCTCTGTGCGCTTCGGACTGGGGTAACATTTAAGGCGGGGCGGTTGGTAGTTGTTGACTGTCGTCCCGCTGGACCCCCACGTTGGGGGTCAACGCGTCGGGTTGCGCTTGCCTGGGCCCGCTCGGAGTTGGGATCCGTCCCGTCTTTGCAGGGCAATCAAGTTTCTCCACCCGTCATCTTCGGTCTAACTAGTAATTCACAGGGCTGTCCTGTCATCAGTGGTGGTCCATAGAGGGGGTTCTGACGGAGACAAAGCCTATCGGTGGTCTCGGGGCCCACTCACTGTTCGTTATGATGATGACGGTTGCAAATCTATCATTCCTATCCGGGAGTCAGTTAAGACCGGGCGACCGGCTTGGCCGACAGCTTGGGAGAGCGACCCGCTCCTTGGGCCTTGGTGGGCGGACTGGTTTCATCTTGACCCCTTAGGGGGTCAAGCGGACCATCGTAGTCCCTCAACCCCTCAAGGGGTCGAGCGGGACGCGGCCGACTCTCGACTCCCGGAGGGTCGTGCGAGTCGGGGGTGACGTGGCCTTTGTTTCTAGGATTTGGTTGTCGCGTAGATTCCCCTCGCAAGGTTCACGCGGGTGGCTCCATGGTGGGGGATCAGGCGCATCAATTTTTCCGATCGAGGAAGGGTCTTGGGGACGCCATGTGGCACCCCTGGTTTCTGCCCTCGACAGTTAGTTACACTAGCTTTGACTGCCACCATCGGTCTGCCACATCACATCTGACCGCTACTATCGGTCGGCCACATATCAGACCATCGGTGTCATTCGGTCATCACGACTTTGAATAATTTCTTCTACATCAGAAGTCGACGACTACAACAACCTCAGCTGCCTTCTTCACTCGACATTGTCATCTTGAGTTGAGCGCCGCTGCCTCTCGGACATAAAATTCTGAGTTGAGTGCAGCTGCCACTCGGTAATTGGTTTGAGTTATCTACCAGTCAGCGGTGATTGAAGTCACTCATTTGAATCATTTATCACTCAGTAGTGATTGATGTCACTCTACTGAGCTATTTATCACTCGAATTTGATGATTCGAGCGATTTTTTCTTAAAGAGAGCCAACACGACTATTCTTGTTTTAGACTCTTGCATTATTTGCAGTTTCCAAATGATACAAGAGCCAGGGGCTACATCAAATTAGGTGCACCTATTCAGCGCACCAGCAACATTCTTGAAGATGTTTTGATTTTTTAGACCCTTACAAGCTCGCTAATATAAGCTGAAGCATTATATGTGGCACAAACCAGTTGAGAAGCTACTAAAGACTATCATCAAACTTGCAAGACTCTCGGGGGCAACTATCGATGACATGTACCCGGGGTACCTCACATAGAAGGAAAGTGGAGACAGACTCCTACTATGATATGTATAGTAGACCGACTAGGACTCCGCCATGTAATCCTGTCCCCCCGGATATATAAGGCGGGGCAGGGGTCCTCCTCAAAGAACAAGCTCAATTAGATAGATCCCACAACTAGACATTATCGTCTAGATCTACCCTTCTCGTCTAGATTTATGATCTAGACATATCAATATAAATACCACAGAACATAAGACGCAGTGTTATTATCCTTCGGGAGGCCTAAACCTGCATAAATTGACGTCTTATGTTACCATCGTCTCTCGATCTCGCATATACCCCTATTCTATATATAAATCCTCATAGGTGAACTACCCTATGTTTGATGCCGAGAATAAGTCTCGACACTCCTTTTCCTCCTCATCGTCGTCTTCGTCTTCCTTGGGATCCACATCTACATCTCCGTGCTATGGCACATGGCACCTCGCCAGTGTCGTCTCTGTGTTCGAGCCGCTCTATGGCCTCGCCGTCATGGCCAAGAGCAGGCAACTGCTTCAGGGGCGCACTGGCATGACCTCCACGCTTGTTGTCTTCTACTTCGCCCTGTGCAGCGTCATCTCGTTGTTGTTCTGGGCCATTGTCAAGGGCCGCGCCAGCTCGGATTGCCCGGTCAGCTGCTCTCCTACCACTTCGTCTTCACCCTCGCCGGTCCTATTCCCCCTACTTCGCCCTTCGGAGGAGCCGCGAAGGGGAGCAGAGGAGCCGACGAAGGGGAGGAGTGGAGGAGCCAACACGACGCGTCGGAGTGAAAGATCTAGGCAGGGTGGGAGGTAGGGGGGAGTGGTGGAATCGGCGCCGGGGAAGAGCGGAGGAGGTGGCATCTAGGAGGAGCGATGGTGGTGTTGGCGGGTGGAGACTAAGGAGTGGACACCACATATGGATGGGAAAGGCTAGGATTCGAAAAGAGCCGTGCCTAGGTGGGCCGGTACCAGGCCTTTTCGTGCCAGGGCAATTTCGGGCCATGCTCGTGCTGCTCATCGTGCCGAGGGATCGATCGAAGCATGGCCTAGTGCATTGGTCGTGCCGGCTCGGGCATGAATTATTTCAGACCGTGCTATGTTTGGGCCGTGCCTAAAAATCCAAGCTTGTCTGGTTAGCCCGGCCTATTTAGCGATCTATAATTGTGCCCCTAACGATCTGTAATATCTTATTCGGCCCACGAAGAAGAGAATGAATAATTCGGCATGTAGGCCTGCCAATGGCAAATGGGTTGGGTTGAAGTGGGTTCTATCGAGTGGTTATGTGGGCTGAAACGGCTTTTGGAGTTTTGGGTTCAACCCATAGGTTTTCCATTCTAGGTTACCCATTGACTGTGCGAGTTCTAGGGTGTGATTGGTTTAGTGTGTTCGCTTGGGCCAAGCTGTGGGGGAGATACAAACCCATCAGAGCTAGTGTCCATTGATGCAAGTTCGTTGTTGCCATGGGTCTCGTACGAGGGCAATGATATTTGGTTGGCTGTAAATTCGGTCTAGATTGTATGAGTGGGAAGCTGTGCATCTGTCACCTCACTCACGTAGGCGGATTTTTTATAATCGAATTTTATATTTAATTAATAAAAATAACATACGAAAATAAAAATTCCAAAATTAACACACAAATCGCCCTATCATAGGGCGACAGAGGCGCCACGTAGGCAACGGCAGGCGCAGTCGCCCACTAAGCGGGCGACAACAAAAAATAGGCCGTTGGTTGGGTGACATACTACATAGCATTTTTCCATTTTCGGAATTTTCACACCTTAACACTTACACATTTCCAAGTCTTGATTAAAAATGTTTTTAGACCTCCAATTTTTTTTGTCAATTTTTTATGTTATGGAATAAACATTGAGGCACCCATTTTAGCCTCAATTACACAAAATATGTTAGAAATTTGAAAATCCAAATCTAAGTATGAAACTAATTGTTAAGCAATAATTGAATTTATAGGTTGTCTTATCTTCTCTAAAAATTCCAAAAAAAATAAGAAATTTCATTTCATCCTGAACACTATCAATTAATTGTTTTGTTAGGGCTAAATTTTATTTAATTTTTTTGATTTGTTTGAATCCAGCGGCCCAACCGAGGAGTGAAGCTCGACTCTCATGCTCCCTTTGGGCCAAAGCCGCCAAACCATAGAGGGAATCTTGGATTTTTTTATTAATAACTGATTTTCAAAATCATTTAATATTACTAACAACCTATTTTGAAAATTTACAAAACTAGCACTAGCCGGGCGACAGTGCCCACTTAACAGAAAAGTCACCCAACCACTCGGCGACAAGATGTGGATGCTTTTATTTTTTTCTGATTTTTTCGATCTTAACAGTTAAGCCTCCCAAATTGTCAATTACAAATACTTTGAACTTTCAAAATTCTATAAAGGTTTTCATGCATATAGAGTAAACATATATGCACCCATTTGCACTTAGAAAAATTCTAAGGTTTTAGTAATTTTAAAATAAAAATTTATAAATGAGGCTACTTGTTAAGAACTAATTGAATTCTTTGGTCATCTTAACCTTCTCTAAAAATTAAACAAACTAGCAAAGATGTTCGTGAGTTGCTACGGCCTTAATTAGAAAAAACAAACTTATTCTTATATGCAATTTTTTTTACTATCATGTCTCACTTGCTCTCGGTCTTAAAACTTTTTTTGTTGGGAGTTCATATCAACCCCTCCCCTTCCACTATGACGTTGCTAACGACACAAATTATATTGTTCATGGTCTCTATCTTTATTGTAGTTAATAGAAATTATTTTTACAAACAAATAAAATAATTTGATAATGATGCAAGCATGGATTTCTTAAATATATTAAAATGAATGAAATTATCTGTTCACTTTTTTGTCTGTTTCTATATTGTTTGGTTGTCAGATGCACCCTGATAACTTACTCATCAGCGACACAAGTATATAATTTTCGAAATCATTTTGTATTTTATTTTGAAGCTTATTATCTAGTAGTTTCCTTCATGAACATATTGGCTATGGCCTATACCACGTAAAATTTCTATTTTTATACTTCAAAAAGAAGCAAAGAGCTTTTTTGGCTATCACATCTGAAAATTTCTTGGCATAACCATTGCCCCCAATCTGACCCATTAGCCCACTTACTCTTCGTTTTCACGTTGCCTCCTGACGCTCCAATGACATAACTTTATATCTTCATTTGTACATTTTCAGCAGCAAGCAACCATAAAACTTAGCAAGACAACCACGCTGGTCCGGGAGCAACGTTGGTGCCCCTTTGCTTCACCAGTGCCACTGAGTCCAGAGACCCAATCGACCTATCAATGGCAGGTGGCAGGTGCTAGCCACCCTGCCCCGCGGTGTAATCTTGTGGTACTTGCGTCGCAAGCCACTTACCTACTACGGAGGGCGAGATGTCATTTTGCATCTGTCGGTGTTTACAGGGGCTGAGCTACGTGGTGCCATCGGTGCTAGCTGACACCGACGAAAGTTCATAAATCCTTCATAAAACTACTGCTTCTTATTAAGCTCACACTGTCCCTATAATGGAGCTGACACTAGTGGCATTTTCTCCATGTAGCTTCGAGCCAGATAATGGAGTTATTTGTACTTTAAGTTCAAATTAAATTTGAATTAATTTGAAAGTACTCAAAATTTTTGAATAAAATATAACCTTAATAAAAAGTTATCTTTATAGTGCTCATGATACAAAGAATTTATGTGATTTTTGTTTTAGTTTTAGAGAAAGTTAAGACGACCAAA
Source organism: Eleusine indica (assembly GCA_030378355.1). Taxonomy (NCBI): domain Eukaryota; kingdom Viridiplantae; phylum Streptophyta; class Magnoliopsida; order Poales; family Poaceae; genus Eleusine; species Eleusine indica. The sequence continues at coordinate 48,348,203 of CM059498.1, read as the reverse complement.
AAATGCAATTACTAGGTTTTAACAAGTAGCCTCATTTATGGATTTTTATTTTAAAATTATTGAAACTTTAGAGACTTTTCTATATTCAAATAGATGCACAAATGTTTACTCTATGTTCATAAAAAAATTAAAAAAATTAAGATAAAAAGTCTTTTTAATTTGCACTTTGGGGGGCTTAAGTGTTAAGATAAAAAAAAATCAGACAAAAATAAAAGCCTCCATATCGTGTCGCCTAGTGGTTGGGCGACCTTTTTGTCAGCTAGGCCCCATTGCCTCGTCCGTGGGCGACAGACCCCTGTCGCTCGTTGAGGATGTTAGTTTTACAAATTTTCGAAACGGATTGTTAGTAATATGAAATAATTTTTAAAATCAGTTATTAATAAATTTTTTTAAGAATCTTGCATGAGTTTGTTCACGCTAGAAGGTTGGGTCGGACAACCAATCATGTGTTGTCTACAACAAATGGATCTGGTTGATAGGCTAAGGAAGGGAACCAATCACGTTCCACATGTGCATTGGAATGATCTAGGAATACAAAAACATTTTCGGGAAAACAAATAATTTTTATGACCTTACTTTGCTGAGGCACTTGATAAATCTACGAGCACTTATTCTCTTATTTTTCTTTGATCGGCAAAGTCACTCCTATGACTTTTGCCAAAAAAAAAAGTTTATTCATCGTGTAAAGTGTCTGGACCGATAAACAAAAAGTCTCAAGTTGGTTGGATATTTAACTTTTATTAACTAATCCACTCTATATTCTATATTGGGAAAAAGTGGAAAATATATAAAGGGAGAGTAAATAGGTCTTTTTGTTAGTTATAAGAAGTAGAGATTTGTATATATCTTTTTGTTAAGACTAGATTTGTATATATCTAGGTTGTGTTCTCTCGTTCTGTCTACCTGTTAACCTGGAAGAGACTGTGTGATTTTCCTTTTTAACAAAATATGCTTTATATTTTATAATTAATGAGCTTTGGCCTGTGGATAACCTCCTTTTTTACTTTTTTAGAATAAGGAATATACTGATCAATATTATGACCTCTGCATTGACCGATACATATAGCACAATCTTATTGCAACAAAAGACGATCACAGAATAATAAACATAAGTTTCTAGCCATTAGTTTAAACACTAGAGAGTTATTCTATTTGAAAAGTGTCACCCATTATGCGCGAAGATCTCCATTGTCATAGTCTTAAGTGATCTACAGGCCGTCTTCAACAAGGGGTGTTCCTCCTGCTTCAAAAGTGGGGGACCACGACCTGGACCAGTAAGTCCCCTAAAAAGCAGCTGTAGAAAGGAAGGAACTAATGATTTATCAACCCCATCGTTACAACTCAATCACAGAGCCCAACATAGACTTAGACCCCAAACCAAATTAATTCTTTGGTTTTAAGCTCTGTTTCAAATAGCCAGTCAGAAAGTTCTCAGGTGGAGAGAGATTAAATGTCAGACAAAATGAGCAACATTGCAATGGAAAATAAGTGTTGGATGCTCTCACTAAGGTTGCAAAAACAACATTTGGTATTTCCATTCCAGTTCCTTCTGACCAAGTTGTCTTTTGTTAGTGTTACTCCTTTATAAAGATACCATAAAAAGATTTTAATCTTGAGTGTTAATTTGATCTTCCAAAGATGCATAGTAAAGGGTAAAGCTTGTGTGGTTGATAAGGCTACATATATGGATTTCACTGAGAAAATAACATGCTGATGTAGCACCCATGAGAATTTAACTTTGTGGTTTGCTAGTTGGACACTAAGAAGTGAGGCTACTAATTGATTCCAAGAGGCTAGATTATGACCCACTAAGGCCCGTCAGAACAAAACATTGAATGGACCAGAAGACAAAACTATAGCCATAGTTACATCCTTTATTCTGGTTAGGTTATAAAGACTAGAATATTTATCCATAAGCCTAATGTTACCAAGCCAAGTGTCTTCTCAAAATCTAACCTGAGTTCCATCACCCAGTCAGAAACTCCTTAAGCTGAAGAAATCCCTCTTAACTCCTAGAATACTAGTCCAAAAATATGAGTCGCCCGGTCTAGGCTCAACTTGAGCAAGGGTTTTGGAGCTTAAATATTTTCTCCTAAGTCAGGTTTGCTCGATACCTTTGATATTAAAAAGTCTAAACAACCACTTGCTAAGAAGGCATTTATTTTGGCGCTGAAGGTTTAGGATGCCCATACCGTCCTGGTCTTTGAGTGTACACAAAATACTCCACTTGGTTAGATGATATTTCTTTTGGTGACCCTCATTTTGCCAATAAAATCTGGATCTATAATAGTCTAGTTTTTGAAGCGCGCTCCTATTGGTACTTCAAAGAAGGAAAATATGAACATGGATAAATTGCTCAGCACTGAGTGATTAGAGACAGTCGGCCATCCACAGATAACATATTGCTCTTCCATGAGCCGAGTTTCTTTTGAAAACACTCTTCTATTTTATTCTAGTCTAAATTTTTAATCCTTTTATAATGCATCGGCATTACCATGTATCTAAAGGGTAACGCACCCATCTCACACCCGAAGATCTGGTTATACTTTTGTTTGTGATTAGAGGCATCGCCAAATAAAAGAGTTTACTTTTATGAAAATTGATTTTGAGGCCAGAAAGCTGCTTGAAAGCACATAGTAGTAGTTTGAAATTTCTAACTTCATCTAGGTTGTGATTCAAAAGAAGAATCATGTTATCTGCATATTAGAAAATGGACAACCCATCATCTGTCAAGTGTGGCACTACTCCCTGGATGTGCCCATCTTCCTTTGCCCTATCTATTAAGATCGAAAGGAGATCCACCGCTAAATTAAATAGCATTGAAAGTAGGGGGTCGCCTTGTCGAACACCTTTTCTAGTTTCAAAGTAGTGACCTATATCATCATTGAATTTAACAGCAACACATCATTGACTACCTGACGGATCCAATTACACCACTTAGGTGAGAAGGCTTTAATTCTTTGGGCATGTTGAAGAAAAGACTATTTTATTTTATCATAAGCCTTTTTAAAGTCTATTTTTAGCACTACAACATCACTCTTCTTCCTATGAATTTCATGAAGCATTTCATGTAAGATGGTCACTCCGTCTAGAATAAAACGTCCCAGCAAGAAAGCAGATTGAGACTGGGATATAACTTTGTTCGCGATGTAGATAACCCTATTGTTCAAGACTTTAGTAAAAATCTTAAAACTTACATTTAAAAGGCAAATGAGACAATATTGCTGAATACACATAGCATCAGCTTGCTTTGGAAGAAGTGTAATTAGGTAAAAATTCAACCTATGAATCAGAAGATTACCACTATGGAACTCATGATACAAATCCATAAGGTCATCCTTTATTACCTCCCAAAAAAATTGATAGAATTCAGTAGGAAATCCATGGGAACCCAGGGCTTTATTGTGTTCTAATTGAAACACTGCTTCTTTAATTTCATTTTCACTAAACACATTGGTGACTTGTGAGAAACTCATTCTCAAAGGCCGACACTTGGGGAATATCTCTCGTCGACTCCTCATATATGGAAAACTCATTATCCTCATGAGGGCCGAACAATTTTTTATAAAAGTTCATTATATACTGCTTTAGGTTGTCATGACCTACAATATTTCTCTCATCTTGCTCTAGCTGAAAAATTTGGGGTTTCCTATGTCTCCTATTTGCTAACATCTGAAAGTACTTTGTGTTTTTGTCTCCTTGCAACAACTTAGTTGCTTTTGAGCATTGAAGCCAGTATAATTCTTCTTCTCTAATGAGTTTATTTAGTTCCGTTTTGAGAAGAAATCTAGACTCATTTTCCTCTACTGAAAGCATACATCATTCAGCCTTTCTGTCTAGCAGGTCAAGGTTCTTTAAGAGCTTAATTTTTCTAGATTTATTTTGGGCCCTTATTTTTCTAGCCCATCCTTTGAGGTAGCTCCTGACTCTCCTAATTTTATTTTGCCACTTCTGGATGTAGCCCCCTTGTTTTCAGATCGCCACACCGAAGCGACATGATAAAAAAAACCTTACTGAACTAACCAACAAAGTTCAAATTTAGAAAGCTTAGAATTACCCCTATGGTTTTGCTGCCCCGAAGATAAAAGGAGAGGAGTATGGTCCGAGATCTCTCTAGTCAAAGCCTAAACAGTTGCTAGAGGAAATTTAGACTCCCAGTCCGTACTCACTAAGACACGGGTCTAATTTTTCATATATTGAAACATCAACATAATTGGCCCAAGTGAACTATCTCCCTGATAGAGCTAACTCCCTAAGGTTTAAAGAATCAATGATTGCATTAAACAGGTTCGACTAGTGACTTTGGAATCTAGAGTTGTTCTTTTCTAAGGCATTAGGGATGATGTTGAAATCACCTCCAACTAATAGAGGAATTCATTCACTGTGGCATGCACGGACTAATTCCAAAAGGAACTCATCCTTGAATTCATCTTTTGCAGCCCTATAGACTATCCTGAGTGCCCATTTCAAACCATCATCTCTATTTGTGAGTCTAAATTTAATAAAGAAATCACCATTTTCCACACTATCCACCACAAAGTTTGATAGTTTGACACCTAGTAAGATACCTCCAGAATGGTCCCTTGGCGGTGTCCAGTGCCAATGAAAGTCGGCCCCTGCATAGAAGTTATCCAAGCACTGAGTAGAAAAAGCGTGCCTATCGGTCTTTGATAAAGCAATAAAATCTAAACTATGATCCCTAGCCAAGTCAAAGAGGAACCTATGTTTTGCTAGGTCTCTAGACCATGACAATTCCAAAAAATTTCTTTCATTAGAAAACTATTCACTTTTTTGTTTTGGTCTTTGACTTAGAAGATGGTGCCCCAATGTTCCTATGGAATTTGCCTACTTTTACTGGAACATCAATTAAATTTTCACTTAGGAAGTGATCTTCATTTAGCAAATCCTCCGTGACACCGCCACATAGGTGCCCCAAAGGAGAGGAAAAATCACTCTCGGATTCCGTCTCTGTCAGAGAGTTCATCAGAGCCTTATTACGAGGCTTAGGTTTAATTCTATTTAGTTCTAAATCTTTAATCCACGACACCCCCGGCTCCAAAGATGCTACATAATTACCAACCGAGATCCCTAAAGCACCTAAATTGCGCTTGATAAGAGGCGAATGGGGAATGGTTTTAGAGGTCGAACCTAGTGTAACGATGCTCCTGATCGGTGCAGTCTTAGATGTCTTCACCGACAAATCAATGTCTGCTGCTGCAGCATTGTGCTTGCTTATGCGCATCTAGACAGTGAGCCATCGGCAAGCAATGCCACCGCACCCACCAAACCCAGCACCCCGCCTAGAGTACCATTTGCCGCAACACTTGTCGTCAGCACTGAATTGGTGAAATCCCTTGGTGTGACACCATCAGAACCCTCAGCGGCGCCCAGCTGCTGCGCTGCCTGAGTGACCTGGGAGGCGAGGCTGCCCCCAGCTGAGGGCACCGACTAGTGGAAGCTGGCGACGCCCCACCTGGTGCCGATTGAGAGGCGTTCCGGCCCTGCAGCATGCCCACTAGCGCAGATGGTACAACGCGACCAAGCCCCACCCTGGGGTAGGGTGGGGACCCATCGAACTACGTGGAGGACAGCAGCTTATTGGGTGCCGACGCCGCCACACGCTTTGATGCGCCCAACACCAAACCTGTAGACGAAGAAAACGAAGCTACATAGGTTCCAAGAGCGATCTCATCCTGGAAATTTTTTCTTTAACCACATTGATTGGGTCCTCAGGTTGCACATTCAAAACTTTCTTAGTTCCATCACTCTATGCTCTTCACCTAGAAGGTCATCGTTATCCCAATCGTGCTCCATAGAAATTACTATGTCATCTACAGGTCCACCTGAGGCACTATGAGATTTAGGTGTTTTAGCAGATACATCAGCATGAGAAGGCTTGCTCCCCTGGTGATCAACAACATCACGCATCTCCTCATCAATATTCTCCGTGTTGCCATTATTATTATTATTATTATTATTATTATTATTATTATTATTATTATTATTATTATTATTATTATTTTGCAAGTAAGCTAGAGATTCTAACATTTAGGGAAAAAGGTCCCAACTCAAATTTTAGTTGAAAGAAATGGTTCCTAATGATGACATCCATCACATTTGGAATTAATTCAGGTTCCAACATGGCTACACAAAATTGACCAAACTTTTTGGCCTGGGTCATCGCCATGTCCACCTTTTGAGTAACTCCAAACATAGTGCCGATAGCCCAAAGAATTTTAAAAGTCCTCAAGATAGCGGGAAGATTAATAACCCTCATCCAAATTGTGGGCAACAAATGCCAAAGTATTCTTCCTCCTCACGAATTCCTCAAATCTGATTGAAAGACCATTAGATATATTTGCACTAACCCAATAAGTAGTCATAAGCATATCTGTTCTGCTTGAAAAGACAACCTTAAAAGAATTTTCTTTTATGCGTTGAACCTCCCGCTCAAAGGTTTCCTTGACCAAAAGCTTAAGCTTAAGATGACCAATTAACACTGCTTCCCATATTGACTTCCCCACCACCGAGACTAGGGCAGTTCTAGAGCTTGTGACAATGGGCTGAATAGGAGCATGATCGATAAAGTATGCACCTAGCGCATCCACCGCATAGTCAACTGGCATAGCTACTGTTCTAGATTCATTCTGATAAGGGCATCTATGAGTTGCATGATTCGAACTGATGCATACTTCACATAGAAGTACCACCGTACATTGTCCAATGAAATAACCCTTATCCTCACATTTGTAACAGATACGATTCTTGTTGGCCATATGTACCTTCTCTAATTGTTTAGCCACGTCAGTGAAATCTTCCACTACTTTACCAATTAACTCTACAGAAGGATCATTGGCAGAAGTCAAAGCAGGGGCAGAAGAAGAGGTCGACCCCTTGTCCTTAGACGAGATGGCAACCACGGACATACCTGGAGCAGCCTGCGCTCGATCATCATTCGCCTCAGCGGTGCCCGGTAGAGGCCCAACAGATGGCGCCTACGACTTAGAATGTGTCCCTACATTCGGGATGGCAAGGGCCGCCTGCCCAGCCATTGGCCCCGGTTGCTTGGTTGCATGCAGCCGACCACCCTGCGGGTTTCGGTTGCCGCAGGTCCACGGCCCTGGAACCTCCCGTCCGGGCGCCCACCATGTCTCCCACCACGGCCACAGCCGCCATAGCCCATGTTAAGCCACCCCCATCCCGACACGAAATTTTGGGGGAAGGGGAAGTTAGGATTGAAACCGGGTCCCCCGAAGAAACCTCTGTTGGAGCCAAAACCACCATAGCCGCCATAGTAGTCAGGAGTTCCCCTGCCTCCATTGCGACCACCAGCACGACCACCCTCGCGTCCTCCTCGACCGGTAACGCTCTGAGGGTTGTTGGGCCTAGCGTCGTCAGAACCACCATTGCCAGCAGCCTCCATGGCACCGCGAATAGCCACGGCGAAGGATTGAAGAAGGGGCGCCGCCAGGGAACGGGATCATGATAGCGTTGTGTCAACACAAAACCAGGAGGCCAAGGTTCCGCGACATGAGAGGAACCTTCCAGGACCCGTAGCCACCCGGCCCAATCTCTACCGCAATACCTCGCTGGGCCCTGCCAGAGGTCCCATAGCTCAGAAAACAGGGGATGTGAGCCAAGCCACTGAGGCATGATCATGAACCAGGTTCAGCGCGTGAGACAGAACTATTTTTGCACCAAGCGCTTGATCCGAAAAAGGCGGCATTTGAAAATCAAACCCGGACAACGATCTCGGCGAGCCCTTTGCCGACGCAGCTGGCAACTCTGGCGAAACTCCAGTGACACCGCTTAAACGAACAACACCCACAAAATGTCTCTTTCTCCTGTGTGAGTCACCCAGACTCAATGTCGGTGACTTTCGATGCCGCAGAAGCGGCCCAAACCAAGGACTGACAGCCGACTTGTGTTCATCTGCCAACACACTCAGCAGGGATCGAGCCTTCCTAGCCGAAACATCAGATGAGCCAGAAGAATTCGGGTCCCTCACCTTAGAGGTAAACTCAACAATATCGAGTTTTGAATTGACCTCTACCAAATCCTTCACTGAGAAGCCATGGACAGAGGCAGTTCTGATCATGTCTAAAACACTCAGCGAGTACCAAATGATCATCGACGGCAGAAACTTCCTGACGGCACCCAAGAAGCGGATCAGTAGAGAGGGGATGCCGATCCTCAAGGATAGAGAAGCAAACCTCCACGGATGCGTCGCATGAACCAACCACCACCGCGGCCTAGCCACCTCTGACCGCGGATGCCTGAAGGCGAGCACGACAAATGGCCTTCACCTTGATATGCCTTGCCAAGGCAATAAATGCCCGACGAGGAGCCGCCCTCATCGCCCCTGTACCCGTTGATTTTGCTCTGGTATGGCTCACCCAACCTCCTTCTTCTATGGAGATATCAGAGCAAACCAGCGCCATTCAAGATGGAGCTTTGCGCTTGTAGTAACAGGATTTTTAATGTTGATACGTTGTAACTCACGGACTCCGCCCCAGACTTCCTAATTCTTTCGATGTACTGTACTTTCCATTCTTAATGAAAGCCGTTCAGGTTGGCCTACAAATAGCATTCCTTGAAAAAGGAAATTATAATGAACAATGGTACGATAAAAGACAAAATGAACACAAAGAAAATAACTTACGAGCAGGAGCTTTTTTAAAAAAAATCCAACGGCCCAGTGCTTTTTACATTCTCTATTTGAAGTATAACTTCATAAACATTTCCCAAATCCAAAGGCTCAGTGTTTTTTTTTTCTTTTGAGTAAAATGCACTATCTGATGGATGGTCATCTAGTTCCAAGAACTCTCAAAGTAATCATTCAGGTCTCTCTAAACTATTATCGGATGGTTATCCATATTCATCAAGCCTTAAAGTAATGACTTGAGTTAATAATAGTATACGAATAAGGTCCATACTTCTTTGGAAGGTGAAAAAAATTCAATTTGAACATGCTAGCGTGGAGACATATTAGCATGTAGGCTAAAATGATTGAGGAGACAAGTGAATTAGTTGAGGCAGCATCAGTGTTAGACTCTAGGCACTCTCCCTGCTATAGCATTACCCTAGTCCTGAGTGATTACTGATTAACCACACACTCTCACCCCCAATGATATTTCCCGTGGTGTGAGATTACTCGTAGCAGTAAGAGAGTCTCCCTCCCTCCCCCCCCCCCCCCCCTCCCAAACCCCCTTTTTTTTAGGTACCACTATATTTCTCGTTGTTGTCAAATCACCATCATTCCTTGTCATACAATGTCTTCCTCCAGCGTAGACGAGTATTTTGATGGCATGCGATGACGACCGGAGCAACAGGGGTGGCGCCTCTTGAAAGGGTATGCTCTTGGTTGATACAACATAAATAGATCATAGATCAAACCAGTCACTTTAGAACTTCATGCACCTGGATAATTATCTGATAATAATTTAAAGACTTAGGTGGTCCTTTTGAGATTTCGTGGATCTAGATGACCATCCATTAAGAGTTTAGAGATCTAGAGTGCATTTTACTCTTTTTTTCTACAAATACTAGAACATTTCATCCATGATAATTTTTTCTTTGCACTTTCTTTTGTTTTTAGAGTCGCTTTCTATTGAACTCAAGTCGGATTTTTTTTTTCTGAATGGTCATGGGGGAGAACTCCCACCTGAATTTCATTGATACAATGAGATCAGGTCAAAGCCCATCCAGGTTACATAAAGGTGTGACAGACAACACCTAGAGCTTGTCACCGAGCATCAAAACTTGTTCCCGTTGAACAGAAAAAACTTTCTATGATCTCTGTTCCAACGCAACTATTATAGTACTGAGTGGCGATCAAAACTTGATATACCTTTGTTAACAAATAGGATAACTATAAGCTATTGTATCTTAACCAACCCCTATAATCCTGACCTAGCTAATCAATATAAATAGAACCCCCGATCTATGTGTCGTGTGTGGCTTCCCCATTCTCCTCACACGTTTCTACATGGCTTCAGATTAGGGTTTCTTCTTTGACCTCCACCCTACAACGCCGTCGCCCGCCACCCCCACCCCTCCCCTCCTCCTGCTTTCGCCATGCCATGGGCTCCACGCCAGCCGCCTTCGTTGGTGCCCTTGCCTCTACTGCCGCACCTGCCTTGACCGACGCCGCTTCCTTTGTTGCGTACTCCCGCCCACCGCCTCTGGTCATCCTTGACCTTGAGGCTCATAACTTCACGCAATGGAGCAAACACGTCCATGCCCTTCTTGGGTGCCATGGCCTCCTCGACCATGTTATTATAACTACTCCGGCCAACCCAATCGATGCCGCATGGTCGCAAGACGACTACGCGGTCCTGTCCGCCCTCATGACCCGTGACATCCTAGATCTGCTTGAGGATGACAAGGAGAAGACTGCTCATGAGCTCTAGACTGCCGCCAAAGGTCTCTCCAATGAGAACCAAGATGGTGGCTCTGTTGCCCTCCTTGTGTAGTTCCACAACCTTGTTCAAGGTGACATGACGGTCTCCGCCTACCTCCGCGAGTAGAAATGTCTCGCCGCTGCCCTATGTGACGCAGACTGCCATCGACAACCGCGTACTCGTACTCAACATTGTACGTGGTCTGAGCCCTCGCATGTTGAATGTAACCTCCAACATCACCATGTTGCTGAAGCTTTCCAACTTCTCCACATGTCGTGCCAAACTTGTTGTTGAGGAGATGCGTCTCGAGAGCGCTGCCGCCACTGCCCTCCTTGCCAAGATATCGGCTCCTCCTACTTGTAGCGACACTTCCTGTGCCCCGTCACCATCCCCAAACCTTAGTTCCGTCTTCTCCAACAATCGGAAATGGGGCAAGGGCAAGAAGAAGAACTGGACTCCTCGCCCAGGTCCTGGGGGCTCATCTGGCTCCCTGCCCAGTGCCGGTCTCTGGATCTGCTACAACCCGACGACCAACACCTAGGCCACCATCGGTCTCGGTCGTTCAAGCATCCTCAGCCCCCCTCCTCAACAGGCCCTCACCACTACGTTGGCTCCTCTCCATCAGCCGGCCCCGCCTACCACTGTCGGGTCCTATACAGCCGTCTATGACACCTCTGGTCTTGTCGCCGCCCTGAACAACCTCTCGGCCAATGGTCGTTGGGTGGTCGACTCCGACGCCTCGTCTCACATGACCTCGAGTGATGGTATCCTCTCCTCCCCCGCCATCTCTTTGCTCCTCAATCTGTTATTGTTGGCAATGGCACATTCATGCCCGTCACCGTCTGTCTGGCCACTCCTATCTCCATACTTTCTCTGGCCTCCCCTTTACCCTCAAAGATGTTCTTTATGTTCCTACTCTTGTTTGTAATCTCCTTTACGTGCGCAGATTTAGTCATGACAATAATTGTTCTATTGATTTTTTGGTGCAATACCTCGGGCAACCTATACACCATCCTGCCGCAGTCTACCGCCACCAAAGTCTTTGCCTTCCTATCCACGGTCGTCACCACTGAAGTTTGGCACCGCCGTCTCGACCATCCCGGTCGTGATGCCACCACCTCTCTACAGCGCGCCTTGGCTATTCCCTCCAATAAACTCAGTAGCACTTGATGTCATGCATGTCAAATCGAGAAACATGTTCGTCTCCCTTTTGCTACTTCAGCTTCTGTGTCTAGTGTACCTTTTGATTTGATCCATTGTGATGTGTAGACTTCTCCAGTAATGAGCTCCTCCGGTTTTCAATACTACTTAGTTATTGTTGATGATTTCTCCCACTACTATTGGTGTTTTCCCTTGCACCATAAGTACGATGTTTTTGCCACGTTGCAGAAGTTCTTTGCCTTTGTTCACATGCAGTTCCGCGTCTCTATTCGTGCCCTTCAAATGGACAACGGCAAGGAGTTCATCAACCACGCATCCACCTCCCTCTTTGATTCTCTCGGCGTTCGCCTTCGCCTCTCTTTCCCTACACTTCCCCACAACACGGCAAGGTTGAGCGTGCCATCCGCCCAATCAACGACACCATGCACACCCTTCTCCTTCAAGTTCACGTGCTCAATCATCGCCCTAGCTCTGCCCTGGCCATGGCCACGCCATACCTTAAACTCCACGGCATGCCACCCTCGTACTCCCTCCTCCACGTCTTAGGCTGCCTTTGCTACCCAAACACCACAGCCACCTCCTCCCACAAACTCGAGCTCGCTCACTTGCGTGTGTCTTCCTCGGTTATCCCCATAATCATCATGGCTACCGATGCTATGACCCTGTGTCTCGCCACATCGTCTTCGATGAATTCACATTTCCCTTTGCCAACACCACCTCACCTCCCCCTCTGTCGAGGCAACAGTTTGATTTTTTGTAGGATCCACTCATCGCTCGACGGCCAGGGCCCTCACCACACCGGGGTCGCCCTAGCACTCCAGCGCTAACCCGACCGGTGTCCACCACCATCGACACTATTATGAGGCCTCTCCCTGCTCCGATGTATCTGCGGCTCCTACCGCGTCCACACCCCCTGCTGCGGTGCACGGCGCCGAGTCGTCCTCATCACCTGGTGGTCGCCATGAGGAGGACATGTCTTCCTCATCAACCTGCGTCTGCACCGTCTGTTGCGCCATCACCTGGCGTGCCACCCACTCACGGGCGGCCTTCACCTCATCGCACGGACACTCCTCCACGTCCAACTGCTTGCCCGGCTCCTGGACCCCACACCATGCAGACACGAACCAAGGATGGGATCGTGCAGCCCATAGAGCACCTCAACCTCATCTCCGGCAAGTGGGTGTTCAAACACAAGTTCCACTTCAATAGCTCTCTTTCTCGATACAAGGCATGTTGGATAGTTCGCGGCTACTCCCAACAACCCGGCATAGACTAGGATGAGACGTTCAGCCCAGTGGTGAAGTCGGCCACCATTCGCGTCGTTCTCAGCATCGCCGTGTCCGTGACTGGTCCCTCCGCCAGCTCGACGTCAAAAATGCCTTCCTCAACGGCACCCTCGACGAAACCGTCTATTGCACCCAGCCTTCCGATTTTGTGGACAAGACCCGACCTGGTCCCTCCTATAGCTTCCTGATTTTTCTCAGAGCTGGCTGCATTGTCAGGGTGGTTTAGAGAGGAGGTAGTTGTACCTTCTACTCATAAATGGGTCTAATCTCAGGTTAATATCTTAGTATACTCAAAACATAAGCCAATACGATCTTTTTTGTCATCACTTGGTCAATTCTAGAGATTCCTTCTGGAACCGAGCTCCTGATGACTTTAAACTGTCTTTAACGGAAGTCCGTTAAGAAAAGTGTTCAAAGATTGAAATATTCCGTCCTTGATCGTTACCGTAGGTCAAAGTAAACTTATATACTATTTACGAGGCAAAGTAAAAGCCTACATATGTGCATTCATACAACAGCATTAGAACTGTGAACCATGCGAGCGCTGCACCGGCACAGCAAGCTAGGCTCAAGCTGTCAATTCAGCTCTCTGCACCTACGAAAAAGTCTATGTTTAGTCAAGATTTGAAGCTGTGAAGAAATAACCACTCATCGTCTGGTGTGCCTCGCCTCTGCCGGCGTGCTTAGGATATCGCTAGATCTGTCTCTGCGCGGGTACTTCTCTGTCGGGTTGCGTTATCCTGTTTTAGAGCATGGAAACCGCTGTTCATCGCACTGGTGATCACGCTTCCACACGACTGCAATGAATTTGATCTGTGCAGTACATGCAGGTAAGTTCCGTTTGAACCGCAATTGATTCACGTGTAGCGCTAGTATTGATGTATTGCTTTCTTACCGACAAAGTCTGAGCATCTGCAGAGAGAAAGATGCTACTCTCTCCGTTCTAAAATAATTGACATTTTAATTCTTTTCAGTTTTTTTAAAATAATTGACATTCTCACTTTTTAATATACCTTTCTTTTTTTCTAACATACTTTTATCTCTATCTCTTTCCTCCTCGTTTTTTATGCATCTATCTTTTTACTTCTCCTTAATTCCCGTGTCGGACTGCCAATTAAATTAGGACGGAGGGAGTACGGTTTTGCAAAGCTATGTTAGTATTTGATGCGGAATTAATTAGTAGCCATTGTTTTTCTTTATATGAAACTCACTTATCAGCCATTCATTTTGGTATCTGGTCTGCAAGCGAGGTACGATCAGGTCGGAAGTACATGGTGCCATGGATTGGCGGAAATCACGCGCAAAACCACACTAGCAAGACGAACCTGGAGCCAAATGCATGGGTGTGGCGACCGCGCGCGCACTCAGCGCGATGGGACTGCACGCGTGGTAGGGGCCCTCGCGCATGGAGCGTCGCAGTCGGGAGGCGCAGCATGTGGCGCGCGCCGCACGCTGCTTGGTCCCGCCCGAGAACGTCGACTTTGTCCGGGGCCCCACGACCTAGCTAGTATTCCCTCTCTTTCGTCCTCTCTTTCTCTTTCCCGGCCGGCGAGCAAGAGAGAGAGAGAGAGAGAAGGGCTGCGTCTTTACTGTAAGGAGCGAGCCATGGCGCAAGCGCTACAGATAAACGGAGAGACGCGACCGGGCCCGTGTCAGCTCTCAGCTCAGCTTAGCCTCGTGGTTCGTTAGCATGCAGCAGCATCGCACGGATCGTCCAACAGGTTATCTGCCTCTGGATTCTTCTTTCCACGGTTCCATCCATCCTACAGTGGGCGCACTGTGCCCGGATCTCAGATCAACAAGCCGATATGTGCATCACCATAGCAGCTTGCTCTAGATCCGGATTATGTCAGGCGTTACTGAAACGGTTCAACCTAGTTTAATTTGTAATATAAATGCTATAAGCTGCCGATTGATCGAACGCTTCGTGGTGATGCACATACAGTACATTACTCATACAACGACACTACTATTTGATAGGTGGGATCTGGCAAATGCGCATGTTCTTGTACAAGCACAGTTTGTATACTCAACTGCATCCGATCGAGAGTGAGAGTGTTTCACAAGTGACGATTAATTGCCGCGCGCATGGAATATTCAAGTTGTATTTAGGGTTCCATTGATCTCTCCTGCACGTTTACCTGCTCCTAGCTGCCATTATTTAGCGATGTCTGCACTTAGTTTGATTGATATCATATGGGAAAGTCGTTGTTATGATACTTCAATCCAGTGATCGATCTAAAAGATAAGATATTCGCATATAGGAATAACCGTTCGTTTCTTTCATTCAAGTGGCGTGCCAATTACTCATAAGTGTCCATCAAAGCTAGCTTAGTTGGTAAAAAATGAAAGACCCATTGAAGAATACCGAATCCCGGATTACTCATGACGCTACAAGATGCAATGGGACACACATATGACGGTCTAATATCACCGGCTAAACTCAAATCCAGAGATATGCCTTCCAAGTGTTTATAACATGTCAGTGACACAAGGGTCATCTGAAAGATTGAGCGTGTTTCTAGTGGCATATATATAAGGACTTCCTCTAGTTTCAATTGCAATCTAGGATCTTATTTTTAAATAGTGGAAAAGGTGTAATATTATGTGATAACTCACTGTTAGAGAAAATATATTCATGTTAAAGATTATGTTAGTAATTAAAAACGGTTTAAATGTATAGCTCATAGGACAAAAATACACTTTTCAAGCATCTTGGGAGCAGTAGTATCATATAAATTTCTACTGAATCATCTAGAAAAGAAAAAAAAGATCTTAATTTCATTCTTTTCCATCAGACACATATTTCACCAGGCCACTTCTCTTTTATGGGCGTGTTTAGTAGTGGTTGTACCAACATATACTATGTTTGTGGGATATGTATACCCAGGATGTCGGCACGAGTTCTAGGGACGTGGAGATATATGTGGTCGAGAAAAGGAAAATGATTAAGCCATAAAGATTTGGCTTATAAAAGTTGACCCTTTTTGTTTACCAGGAATCCTTTTTCATCAGTCGATTGAAATTAGCAAACCCTTCATTGGATGGTGTGAACGCGTGAATAGGAAAATCTTTCTCATCAATCAATCGAAATCGCCAAACCCTTTATTAGTTGATTGTGTGAATGCATGGCCGTCGAGTTAAGAGCGTCCCAATGATTACCTCTAAGCTGCTTCTTAGAATTCTATTTTAAAAAAAAAAGACGGCAAGTAACTCTTCTTTAAATGGTAGCCTCTAAAAAAGATGAGAAACTTAAATATGACCTCACTTTTTCTTCAATTCTCTACAAGAGTTAGCTGCTATCTCTTAGCTAACTTTATCATTGGGGACGCTCTAAGCTCTAACTATTGGCTGCCCGGTGAATAGGTAGAAGAAAATTGGATGACGGTCTGGTTCAAATCCGATAGCTGTCCTCATCGAATAAAAGGAAGCAATGATTTCGGTTCATTGAAAAATAGATGGTCCCTTTGTTTACCTATGACACTATGAACACTAAGGGATAGTGATTTGGTTGGCTATCCCCTTAGAGAGCGACAAGGATAAATGGGTACATATATAGGTATATAACATTTTTCTCAATATCTATAACAACTGGGGTTTAATATGCCCCAATAATGCGTGTCCGGGATGGTTTGTGTCTAGCTGTCAAGAAGAAATGTTAAATTTTTGGCTATCAATATACATGTTAAATTTCTTTCGAGAACACATTGCAAAGAGTTCTTTTTTCAATCCCCCCCCCCCCCACCCCTCCCCAAAAAAAATTACAAGCTCACAAAGGCGCCTTTTGACTTTTGGGCTTGATCCTCTCCATCTTCTGGCACTGTATTAAAAAGGCGGAGCACTGAAGTCATACAAAACACATCCTAAGTGAGAACATCTAGTGTGCTCCAGGGGCATTAGGTGCTCTCATGCTCTAACTTGCAAAAAATAATCACAAATAGTGCTTAAAAACTTATAAGCAACTAGCCCACGTGGTCTTCTACAATCACACAAAATTTAAGATGCAACAAATAATTTTGAAATGCACAATGAAAAAGAGAAATCAACACGAATAGTTGCCGGTAGTAACTGTTCATATCAGACCCGTAACCTGTTACTATTTGTATGTTGATTTTTCTTTTTTATTTGCCAAATCTTGCATGAGTTGTTATTACATTTCAATTGTACGGGATGTCAGAAGATAATATGCACGATCCATTTATATTTTTGTAGAAACTTTTGTAACAATGTTTATATTATGGTGCATCTCGTCAATGGGAGCACGGGAGTGTGTGACCGGCTGGGAGCACTGGATATCCTCTGAGCTTGAGGTTCTTTTTGGCCTAGGCTTCAGCTTCACTTGATGCATAACTGTACGAGACACTATTGATACATTGTCGGAGTAGCACTGCTGCAGCAAGAAGCAGCTTTCTCTCTCAAAAGTGAATCTACTAGCATCACAGGCTTATGAAAGCCGTTTTCTAACAGGACACTGTAGCACAGAGCCAAAGAGGGGAGAAGCCCTCCCAGAGAGAGAGAGAAAGAAGGGGGGGGGGGTCTAATTCTTTTCTTCCAAACAAAGACCCTAAGGTTTTTTGTGATCTGGCATATGCCACGTCTAGACAAGTCATTGTGTTTATATGTTGACTGGTCTGGCACCATGCACTTAAAAATACAAGGATAAGAGCAACCTGGTAGCCTCGTACCAGTATTTCTGTGGATTTGATGGCTCGTACGTCTCCCATTTGTGTTGCTTTACTATACTCTTGGGGGCTAACAGTAAAAGTTGTCCTCATCCTCAAGTTTTATCCAAAGCCGGGCGACGCGTGTGGGGAACTGGGGATGCATTTGGTTTCTTGCCCTTCTGTTTTTCGTCTCTGGAAAAGAATGGGATACTTGCAGCCTTTCTCCACAGGAACTTTGAATCATTTCCTCGAGAATGCACAGGCCGGAAAACATCACGCGAGTCATGATATATCCACTACTCCAGAAAGAGATGCCATTGGTGGCGAGGAAAAAGACCGACCAATGGTGCGACGAGCTGCGGCGGCGGCTCTCTCGTGCCTGGTGGCGCGCCGCGTCGGTGCTGGCCCCACAGCCTTCCGCCTTCAGTCTGCGGCTCTGTTCTGCCGGCGGCGCGGCGGTTTCAGACAGCGCGCGCGCGTTTGCCGGTCGCCGAGTTGTGCCGCCGCCGGCAGTTGAGAGGTCGCCGCCGGAGCTCGTGGCGCGCGTCGGGCGTGGTTGTGATTGTGATCATGAACATTGCACAACTGCTGGGAAGCACCGCAATATGGCTGGTGAATGGTCGCTTCCTCCCTTCTCTCTTCTCCCAGCGAACTGGATGAGAGAAGAAGAGGCAATTCGTGCCAACGAGCAGAGTGGTAACTGGTAAGCAAGCAGCCAACTACTTTCGTCGCATTCTTCTCCATCTCCTTGCATTTTCTCTTCTTCCCTGCTTTGCATTGATCTCTTTATTTCTAGATTTCATTTCTCCGATCCCTGTTTTCTTTTTGTGAAAAGAAGATCCAACTAATTGCAATTTTTTCAGATGAGATATACAACTCGTCAGTTTGTTCAAGCTTAAAATGAGACCTTGCACAATCAAACCAACCGAGTGCAAAGTAGTTAGTCTTGGTTGCTGCTGCTTTCTAATCCTGTGCAATCGCTTGCTCAATTTGGAAGGTAAGTTAGCAAACTGCTGAAAATTCTCCTCCTGCTCATCTGTTCTACTTCTGATTTTGCTTGTTAACGGAATTTTAATTCTCAATTTCGAATTTTACCGTTCTGTTATAAGATCTGTAAATTGAACACAACTCATTTACAAATTAAACACTTGACACAGTCGTTCAATTGCATAATTATTAGATCATTTTTTCTTCGCAATCTTTGTTATTAATTATCATGTACCAGAGTTATACATACTTACACAGAGAGTACTTGCACAATATCCAATTCTTCTATTTCTTATTTTGTTTTTAAACTGAAATTTACTTCTCAATTTTGATTTTTTTTTCAT
Organism: Eleusine indica; assembly: GCA_030378355.1. Classification (NCBI taxonomy): domain Eukaryota; kingdom Viridiplantae; phylum Streptophyta; class Magnoliopsida; order Poales; family Poaceae; genus Eleusine; species Eleusine indica. The sequence continues at coordinate 48,329,358 of CM059498.1, read as the reverse complement.
TTCTGTTATGAGAACTGTGAATTGAATAGTAGCTCTTATTTAATTTGCAGATTAATCAGACACAATAGTTGAATTAATTAATTATCAAATTGATTTTTTCGGTGTGATCTTTTAACTTTTACTAGAGCTATACATACTTTCGTAGAATGAATCATCAGTTCCTGAGCTATAATGCAAAAAATATCATCAGTTCCTGAGCTGGTTAGGACCGAGTTCAGCTGAACAAGGGGTACATTCCAAATATAATTTGGTTAGGATCTAATTTAAAAATGATGTCCGAAAGGAGCAAATAATCCAAATTATTGCGTATTCGTTTATTTTTGTGAAAATTTAGATGAAAATCAGTGAATGAATATGTAATCCTCATTTACTCTCAGACTTCTCTGTATTGTCAGATTCCTGTACATACATTTTCATAGACGTATATTTTGCCTAAACTGGATACTATGGTAATTTAGACACTAGAATCATAGGTCACCTTTTTTGTGCATGCGAGTTTGCCACTTTGCCTTACAAAAATGCTGTACATACCAGCAGAGTGATCATCGACCTTTTTCATGTACAAGAGAAATAGTACAATGCAAGGAACATGTCATCTACTACCACATCCATATATGGAAGTTACATATTGGTAAATAAAAGTTTTGGAAAAGCTATGACATCAACATTAAGGTTTTCTTGAGCAAAACATCACATGAAAACTGTTCACGGATATGTGAATGTCAATCAAACGATTTGTTTCAATGACAACATACATTAGTAATGGTGAAGGACTAAGGGTGTGTTTGGTAGAACTTTTGCTTATGCTAAAAATTGTTTATGCTCTAGCTTATTTATCAAAAGTGCTTGTACAGCTTATCTGGCTTATTGTAGCATAAGCAATCAAGTTTTTTGGCAAAATAGCTTATCATGCAGCTTATCTTGAAATTAAAGAAGTGACCCATAAGCTGAAAAAGCAAGGTTTTTCTTGCTTATGGCATGGGTTTTGGTAATGAGTGCTTATTGCAATAAGTGCTTATGCCTTCAAAGTATTTGGTAGAGCTTATGACTTATGATAGCATAAGCTACTCAATAAGATAGTACATAAGCTCTAACAAACACACCCTAATTCTTGTTCAAACAAAAAATTAGTGTGTATCAGTTGGTTATGATTTTATTGCCATGTGATAATATTTCAAGACTTATCTTTTATCTTTTTCAAAACTTTGCTTCACAACTTTTAAGATCAATTTAATATATACATTGATTGTCTACTTCCTGTGATCAAAGCACATATTAAATTGATCTAATCCAGATACAGCTTGGAATGTCTGAACAAATATGAATCTAAAACTTTTTTCATAATTTATATTTGTCTAAATTAATAAAACCTTTGGTATTTCATAAATACTTAACAATACTTCCAGAAGTTTGCCTAAATAAACAAGATTTCAAGTAATGTGGTCTTTAAATTTCCAATCCTGATGATTTCCAGTATATTAATGTATTGAAACTATTGAAAATTCGACCCCACAAATTCAGAAACATATGTGTAATATCATGATTGCTTAACTTATCTAGTGAAAGTACAGTGAGCTGAGGTATTGATCAAATCATAAATGAAGCAAAATGGGGCAGATGAGACAAATTGTGTATAAGGAAACACAAACTTCTGAGTTCCGAATCTCAAAGATATAAACACCAATAAGAATTTCATCACATTTTGGTACTGTAGTCAATGCTAATTGATGATTACAGGCAGTAATGTGGAAATTTAGTTTGCAGACTCCATGGACAATTAAAACAAATGATACTGGAAATATGGTTCATCTGTTCTTCACGAAGCATGCAAAGCAACCTCCACTGATCTGTGTCCTTGTGATAGAAGAGCAATTCTTAATTTATGTCAATGTGGTTAGACACATGTGTTTTGTTACACTCCGAAACACAAGGAATAGTTAGCATGAACATATCTAGGGGGAAGCCGGTGAGACCACTTATGTGTGTTTAGTGCAGTCTGGATAAGTCAACTGTTTGCAATGCATATGTAACATTCATATGATTCATGGAGAATGATAAAGCATTCATAAGCTCCTTTTAGTTTCTTAAAAAAACCTCCTTTCAACGAGACTCTGATCTGTTACTCGATCTAATTGAATTTATAAGATGCAACTGGTAGTCTGGTAATGAGTGTTACCTGTACTATTTCCATTTAAATTATTTGTCACTGTGTGCCAACTCTAACAATTTTTTTCTTTTTTGGAAAATGGAAGTGTCTTCCCACCTCTGCGTTCCCGCACACAGCGTGCCAACTCTAACATGTAACGTAAAAGTTGAATAAATGAACCTGTGTTGTTACCAATACTTTTGGCTCTTGGAGTATATGTATATAACGATTCAGTAATATGCGGTGACATTTTATTCTCAAAAAACAGTGCTGTTTTATTGTCTCAAAAAACAGTGTTGTTCTCCCTTAGCATCTTGCATCCTTTCACACCCAGTCTGTTAATCATGAATCTCTATCTTTATTTGACCACCTATCCTGTTTGAGTGGCATTATTTTTGGGCTCTCCTTTAATATGGTGCAGCTACAGCTGTCTTTTATATGTGCCGAATTGATTTCTGCAGAAGTTAGCAGACTTATCAAACAGGGTTATTTGGCTGTCCCAGCTCTGCTACATTGTCAGCACTGACGGTGAGGCCCTTGCTTTTTTTTTGTGTGAAGCCAACAAAACGAGGACTTTTGTAGACCCCCATCACAGATTCAAGCGATTATTATTAGTTTTCTGTCCTATTGCAGTATGTGTGCATTATCATAGCTGCAGATCTGCCTTATGTAGTAGCACAGAATATCGTTCATATATTGATATTATTTGATAACAATTTGAGAAAAACTTACATATACAACACATATTTGATGATAGTTTCTCAAACATTTCCTATATATTTAACACTATTAAATAGTATGTGTGAAGGGCACTACAACAATTAGAACAATTAAATAAACTTATTTTCTCATTTCTGGTATAGTATCTTTTCCTTGAACCTGTTGACTAATATATAAACTGTACTATTAAGTTTGTCATAGACTCATAGTATGCAAGAGCGATGTTAACCCCCGTTTTTCTCCCTAGTAGTAGTTTATATCTCTTGAAGGAAAGTTGAACGTTTAATTTTAGTTCTCAAGAGACGAGACATGGCCATATTAGATTATTTGTAATGCAATCTATTTTACTACAGCCACTATTTATCTTCTATATTGTGTATGATCAGTAATGATCTACCATAGCATTTTTTTTTCCATAAAGCACAAAACTCCATAAGTTTCTTGGGAAGTACTAATTTCACACACATCATGTACATGTACATTATTCATATTAAACATCACTATTATGTACTCCCTCCGTATTTTAAATGCTGACTTTCAGATAATGACCTGCAATTGATTTGTAGTTAATTTCTTTTGTCTGAAACGTCAACAATTCTAAAGAGGAGGATGTACCTTTTTAGGCCCTTTGTAATCTACACTGCATTTATTTGTCTCCTCTAATACTTTTAATTGACATTGAAAACATCTTAATTTGGTTCAATCCTTTCCACGAAGTACATATTGTTCTCTTTCAACGGTTGAGATTGTGGCTAAGTTTACTTGTAGGACAGACTTATTATTCTGAATAGCACGTCTTGTTGATTATATTAATAGATCCCTGCACGTCTGTTTTACAGGGTAGGGTGTGGTTTTGGCACGCAGTACTAAGTTGCTTCTTGTGATGCATCATCTGCATATGGTTGTGATTGCGGACGAATGACACTCCAGGAAGTTGGTTAGTCTCAAGGTTTGCACATTTCCCTGACGTGCCTGCAGTGGTGCAGCAATATATAGAAAATTGATTAAATTCAGGATTCTCTTAGTACGTGATTGAATTCGTTGGTAATTCCGATGGGCAAAAGTCCCAAATCATTTCGAATTCTGAACTTTTTATCAGTTTCATTTATGAACAAACTGAATTATTCTTGTGGAAATCGTGCAACAATCTTCATTTCGAGTGGGAACCATGCGCATGGGCTTCCTTTGATAGCCAGCTGACCGGCTGCAGAATGAACAGTTCTCCCGTACAGTGTGCTGCCCGACGTACGTAGCCCTGATATGGTACGTATGCCTGTTGCATTGATACAACTTGCCTTGGTCTTTATATCTAAGTACTCGAGAATGACAAGACTTGATACATGTGCACACTGTTTGTCCTAAGCCTTGTAGAACAGCATGTGACCTTTGAGATTCAATGTGTGGGTGGAATTTATCGGTGTACAATTTACTTGCACCAAATACAGTTGCTATGTTTTTACTGCTAGGGCCCATGGTGATTGATCAGTGATCACTTGCAGTTCTTTTTTTTTTTAATGAACAACACTTTCAGTTCTTGCTATATGGCAGCAGAGGGACAGCGTTAGTCTCCATTATTTGAGAAACTAACGTGTATATGCGCCATTATTAGTGTATATGGCATGTCGTCCATTTTTCAATTGTGTTTGCCTGAAAATTCTTTTTCATCTTCCTTTTTTTTGTTTGTTTCATCCTTGTACTTTGATTCTTTTCGGGTCTCATCTCTAACATAACCTCACTTTTCTTGAGATTAAAGACTTGCTTCTTAAGAAACTAGAGGGATAAATTGTGATCATCCATCCTAGGGAGCCAAGCAAAAAGCTTAAGCATTTCTGGCTACTAAAAATCTAGACATGTTATGGATCCGAATTCATAGCGAGAAATGCTTACTTTTGTGACATATGTAGCTATTATGTGAAGGAACACTCTCACCTCCAAAGAATCTAGAGAATATCAGAAAGTGGTTGGGTTTTCCTTTGGTTTTAGATTTATGGTATAGTGCAAATATTTATGGTTCTGGAAATTACTTTTAAGAGAATTGTGAAATCAATAGTTGACGAACCCATGTATACCGGTGAAAGTAATCTCAGCCTACGTGGAGCTTAGTTTTTCTTTGAAGGTGTACGTACATGTATGCTTGTGGGAACCCTTAGATTTTTGGACATGGGGAGAAAGTTTGTGTGCAACTTAATTTTGGTGCCTTGACAAGTTTTAGCAAAAGATAAAAACTAAAACCACTTGAGTTGGGTCTCATTAATTGTATGTGTTATGCATAAGTTTTTTCGGTCAACTTTTTTGAAGTGATTCTACTGATTATTTTAAGTATGTATTCGGTTTATCTACTACCTTGATATATAGTGCACAGACCTAATATGTAGCTCACATTGTCATATTAACTTTTAGAGGATGCATAAGCATCTCTGTGGTTAAGATGAAGGTCAAGCAAGCTAGCAACATACCCATAAGTCAACAGCAATTACCTGTTTTAACCTGAAATCATTACATGTCGTAATGCTTCTAATTGTAGTTTTTCTTCTTCTTCTTCTTCTTTTTGCTAGGGAACTAGGTACATTAGTTAGCCAGCTTTGAGAAGTCAAGAAACCAAAACTTCAATCTAGCACTAAAGAAAAATTATAAAGCCATCACATAAGTTTCTAAAGTTTTTCTTGGTAAATTTTATGAACATACACAGACTGCACTATACCTTATTTTAAGGCAAAATTTGCTGGAGGACATCTTATAAACATGATATTTGCTGCTGGACACTAAAATACGTTTCATTTGTTGCTGGACACTATGTGTAGTTGTCTCTTAGTGTCTAGCAACAAATAAAACCTATCTCAGTGTCCAGTAGCAAATTTCAACATTAAATAGTGTCCAGCAACAAAATTTCCCTTATTTTAAATAGAAAAACGTGTATATTCAAGTCTGGATGTGGCAATACATGTGCATATAATTTACCTTTATACAGATAGAAGAATGCAATTCTGGTTTAAAAGCAGATACATCTAAGCTAGATTTGTGAACTTAATAAAAAATAAAAATACACATGCATGGAAGCTTATGTGTTGTTTTATTCTTTTATACAGTGTACTGTAATCATTTTTTTACATGATACACCTACATAATTTTTTGATATTAGGAGATGCGAAAATGCAAATAGATGTTGACACAACTTAATAGTTCAAAACATCTGCATCTTTTCTTCCTTGTTGCGTTACATCAGGTTAGCTGCATGTTGACAAAATTGTGATGCCAACATCTCACTTTAACCTGATGATGATGTTGTCGCCATGAACCTAGATATGACTTCTGTCGGCTCTACTTTAACCTGAATGGTTGTTGCTTGAACAGCATTGATTTCAATCGTCCAGATCTGAATTATACACAACTGATGCGATCTACTACTTACTAATAATGTACCTAGCTTTCAGGATATACTACATCATCAATGCGACGTACTCTGGAAATGTAATTAGCCGCGGGATTGGACCGAGTAATTAGTACCATGACATCCATTGAAACACATCTATTGTAATTTGGATTGGTAGATATGGATTGAAACAACGTGTGATCTTTTGAATGTTGTCGTAGTTAGCATCTTTACTACTATCCACTCTCACATTTGAACGTGTATAATTGGAAAAGAGATACCATATAAAAGAATGATATTTTTTTAGCGTGCACTGAATAGAAATAAGGCCCAAGAAATGCAAATCCTAACACCATTTATTTGCATAGCTAGGAGGATCATGCAACCTTGAAGGCATGAAGTATTCTAAAGAAATTCGAGTAACCAGATTCAAAATTCACAAGAAAACGGGTTAATCATTACCTTTGAGGTTTAATTCAACATGATTGATTAGCTCATTCAGAGAATGGTGTAATTATTTTATGAACATCCCATGAACTATAAGAAAGTAAAGCTATTAATTTCTGATTTTAACATGCATAAAAGATGCATCATATGGGAGGAGAGACATTGATCCTTAGGTACTTATCTACATATAGTAAGCAGCCTCTCTTCAGCCTTCAGCTGATTTTCATTGTTTCATCTAATAACCGGGTTGTCAAGTAGCAGTAATAGTTCCGTCTCCAGATGTTATTTGATGATCTCCTTCATTAGAGAGAGATTCAGGTTTGCAAATCACAGAATCAACAGAGATTAGATTTGATAAAAAAAATCAACACACATAGTTCATGCTAGCTATAATGCATCATGCGATGACCAACTAAGTCCATCTCGTTACACAGTCAATTACAAAGGCTAGAAAGAGAAATACACGCACAGATTAACACAAGAAATTATTGAGAGATGATGCTCTTCGGAGAGGGGGGCCATTGCAAGGAGGAAAGAGTAGTAGTAGTAGTAGTTCTAATACCGTACGTGAGTAGTGCCCACATGTTCAGTAGAATCGTGCGTTGGCAAAGACGACTCCACCGAGCTCCCATTGTTCTTGGGGGCAGTAGTTGCTGCCGGCGCCGTATCCCCCGTTGCCGAAGGCCAGGAGCTCGCTCGCCACCGAGACTACTTCCTGCGTCCTTCCTCCATTGTTGAGTGTCGACGAGCACCTCTCCTCCAGTTCAGCCGCCGCCATGTTCATGGACGGCGAGTGGCTCAAATTGTTGGTGGTGCTCGCCCCCGCCGCCGCCGCCTCGACGTCGATTGCCGACGCGAGCTTGACCCATCGCATCCGGTGCTTCTCCTTGGTCCTCTCCCTCGCCCTCTCCCTCGCCTTGGCCCTCGTCTCCTTGTCCAGGACCGGGTGCGCATTGGCTGATTTCCTTGGCGGCTTTGGCGTGGCCGTTGCCCTCCTGGCCTTGGCCGGCTTCTTCCCCTCCCTGCCGCAGCCATTATTATTGTTACCCTTCTCCTGCTGATCTCCTCCTCCTCCGAGCAGGTCCTCAACCGGGTTGTGCTTGCCGTCGACGACGGAGAGGCTGCTTGACCCGTCTTCTTCCACGCACTCGGACAACGCGTCGTCGGTCATGATCTCCTGGATTGCAGCTTTGGACGTGTTGAGCAGCCATTGCACGGTCTTGCTGGCCTTGTCGAAGCCGAGCATGTCCTGGAGGGCGAAGAACTTGCGGGCGACGTCGAGGGACAGCCGCATCCGCCGGTCCCGCATCCCGCCGGCCGTGCATATCTTGCTGTGCCTGTCTTTCCTCGACGCCGACGACGCCGCGTCGAGGCTGGCGACGCCGGCGGCAGCGGCGGCGCCTTGTGCATTGAGCTTTATTGTTGGCGCCGGTGCCGGCTGCTCCATGGACAGCTCCGGCGGCGAATTGATCACGGCCGGTGGCGGGGTGGCACTGCCGAGCTGGTGGTAGTTGTTGTAGTGGAAGCTGGTGGCGTCGGCGTCGGCGGCGAAGGGCGGAGGGGAACAAGGGTAGTAGTAGAAGCTGCTTGATTTTGGGGAGGGCGGGCTGAGCTGCAGCTGTTGGTAAAGCGGCATGTCCATGGGGCTTGGGGAATCAAAGAAAGGAAACATGTGCTGCTTTAGTGATGGGACTCCAAGACCGCCCTGCGTCTCTCCCCTCTCTCTCTAGGACTAAGAGCAGCCTGCGCCTGTCGTTTGAGCGTGGGAGAGAGGCAGGCGAAGGAGTGGCCTATGATCAGATGTGTCCGGCCATGCATTAGGTCTAGGCTTGTGCTTCAGACAGAGGAGAGAGGGACGATGGGATCACTAGCAGGAGAATACTTGTACTACACTACTACCCCCCTCTTGAGCTCGATACACATCAACAGGGCATGGTTTCATGTGCATAGCCTGAGCAGCTGCAGACCATCGACTAGACTAGAGAACTGCATGTGTTTAGGAAGCCTGATGATGTTGGCCTTACTTTGAGAGGGATGTGTTATCCTTATAGAGGAGGTGAGAGGATCGATGCTGCCTCTTCTGTTCGTGTGGATGAGGCGAGCCCGAGGCGTGAGAATACAAGGGACCTGCACTATTGGGGGAAAAGCTGCGTGCATTTTGGAACGCTATTGGCTACAAGTGACCTAGGACATTTATTGGCCAGAAGATGGGAGGGTGGCCATCTCTGTATAGCAGCCTAGCAGGACCGATGGATATGTTGTGCCTCCTACTTGAAATCCTTCTTCAGGAAACCAAAGACGGCGTATTTTTGTAACATCCACAGGGATTCCTCCAGTATGTGTACACTGAAACAATGCATGCATTGCGGAGGTATATCCATCTAAGGAACCCAAAGGGCCAGTGCTATCTGTAGTCTACAAAGATGGTAGGGGACCGGTATGGTCACTGGTTTTATATGTCGGTCTTCTGGTCTTCTAAACTTTAGGCATATGGGGACCTGTATGAGTTGTTTCGAGTGCATTATCATGTTGACACAGTACAATGTGATCCAAGGGCTTTCACATAAAATGACTTTCTACTCATTGTTCAAGCAAATATCTTTCTTTTCTGCCATAAGTACCATCTAGCGAAAATGGGTGAGATCCTCTTATGCAATGTTACTCTCAGTTGCTGAATGTCTCATTTTAAATGACTGGAAGTTTATTTTGTTTGATGTATATGGTTTTTGAATACCAAGTTATGAATTAATGGTTGGCGATTCTTTTCCTAATTTTCTTCGCTCCAAAAAATTGTCCAAAATAGACTAAAATGCACTCTGCCACTTAAAGAAAATACCAAATGGAGAGCAAAAGACATGGGCAACTTGCAAATAACACACGGGAAGAGTTAGAAATTTTATAGTTCTGAGAATTACATGGCAATCATAAATGGCATGTTGCCGCGTGTGAGTCCATGGCCTAGGTGATATTTAGTTTGTTGAGCAGAAACAACTTTATTTGACCCTAGGAATAAATATGCTTGCCAAATATGAGAAATCTCCTAGTCTGGCTAGCTCAATGAGTTATATTAGTAGTTAGAAAAACAGGTCCTACTCCGTGTACATAATTGTTGGGTGTAATTTCCTCTCCTCTAATCTTATTTTACACATTCTGATTATGATCTCTACAAAGTTAAGTATATTTAGTGTCAAATTATCATACTACGTATTTGCATAATATAGTAATTAATGTCTCAAACATACATACTAGGGGCTGAATAAATTCCAAAATGTTATGTTGAATCATCCATGTCCATGTCTAAAACATCAATTCTTGTGAATATGAGGGGTGCAACATACATACTAGGGGCTGAATAAATATGTACCAATTCTTTATTAGGATTGCCTATATCTCTAGGTGTGAATAAGCCGAAAAGATATTGTGTCTTTAGTAGTACCAATTCATGTGTGCAGGTAATTTTTGGGGACATACCAGCTTGCAACAACATGATTAGATGATGTACAAGGTGGAGCTAGTGCATTTTCGGGTCTAAAGGCCCAAATTAAAATTTTCACATATAGATGTTGAGCACGTACTAGCTAATAAATCTTGTGGTATGAAATGTGATTGGTGAAATACAGTCTTTGCATATACTTTATCATGTAATCTTTAGACTGTATTATGAACATCACAAGTCTTGAAAAAATATTAATTGTATGGATAATACAATTTCTCCCCAAAACCCAATATCTTTATATCCCATGATTGAAAAAAATTATGTGCAGTTGGGAAAACCATATACTCCCTCCGTTCAACATTATATGACATTTTGGCTCCGGGCACGAAAATTAAAGAAAGGTAAAAAAGGTGGGTGCATAGAAAACGAGAAGGAGAACGATATAGATAGAAATGTATTGAGAAGAGAGAAAGGTGCATTAGGAAGTGAGAGTGTCTTATAATTTGAGAAAACTTGTGAAATCTAGAGTGTCATATAATATTGAACGGAGGAAGTAGTACATAAAATCTGTCATTAGAAGCACTGCAATTAGCTATTGGATGTAGTTTGGTTGTTAAATATTTCCACATTTCACCTTCTTCTTAAGACTATTTTGTAGGAAGTGAAATAAAAAAAATAATCCATTTAGAGTGATGATAATTTTGAAAAGGATGTTTGAAAACGTATTTTTCTCACCGTTATCAAGAAGATAGTGTGTTACGACAATCTTACGTCTCCAAAACCACGAGCAAAACATGAACAATCCAGACGACGTGATTAAGCGTTGTGGACCAATCCCGATTCCAGCTTCCTACTATGCCAGTTGCGCATAATTAACCCGCACCGTCTTCCCTGACACGTGCACCCCAGATAATTCACGGAATTAGGTGATCAAGCATACCACCATGGAACCCTTAGGGCTCCTTGTCGCCAAGTCGCAACCAACACACAAGTGATTAGATTCACGCGTCCCTGCTCAGATTTGGACATGGCCACTAGTCGGCCATCACTCGCCATGACCATCTTCATCGTGACTAACACCAACCAGGGCAGGGGATTTTCTAACAGGGAGAGGGGGAAATCATGGATTGTGCAAAGAGATAAAAAACAGTAATATTATTGTTTAATCTAATAATACAACGCGACAACAAAGGACACATCTACGCTCCTGGAATTTTTGGGAAGCAATCTATCGAGTTATTGACTAGGCACCCACCGACCGATCGGATCAGCAAAACCTAACTCGAGCTCGAAGAAACGTCAAAAGTTTGACGGTCCGTAATAACACCTTTGTGCTTTTTACACAGTTCAGCTCATCTTAACTGCTGTTCCTCACACCAAGCAAACAGATCGCGATGCGTATGTCATGGACCACTCTGACCAGAAAAGCCTTGTAGCATGCTAGGTTTTGCAAAAGAGTTCGTGAGCCGCTGGGCCGGTTCGCTGCACGAAGCCACAACCCCTGTAACAGCGGATAGTTCTTGCAGAAAAAAGACGATGTGGGGCTCGCAGCGCATGCATGGCCGCAATGAAAGACAACTGAATTCACTCCCACGCACTATCAATTGCGAAACAATTGAATTGTGTCGTTCTCATCAGTTCTGGCCAAAAGGAAGATAACGAATCTTACCATGGGGTCAATCTACCTTCGATGCTATACACTGTGTGACATAGAGAGTTCCATAGCTACTGTTGGACCTCATCTAACTGCTACGAGTAGAAGTTTGAAATTGGCAATTGGAAGAATTAACTCATGCAGCCTGATGCGTTCTCCTGTGTGTATACCGTACCGTATACGAATTGATATTGCTTTTATTATTACTACCATATTTTAGGAACACAAATAGGAATACTCACGAAAGAATTTTAATAGGACGTTACTCAGATACGAATAGAGTGCAGAGTGGGATATATATACTCAACATGTCTTTTGTGAAGACAATTACTCCCTCCGTTCCAATTTAGTTGGCACTTTGGAGCTCAGGAATTAAGGAGAATTATAAAAGATAGGTGCACAGAAAACGAGTAGGAAAGAGATAGAGATAGAGGTGTATTAGGAAGAGGGAAATGTGCATTGGAAAGTGAGAATGTCAATTATTTTGAGAAAACTGAAGAGGGCTAGAATGTCAATTATTTTGGAACGAAATGAGTACCACATTTTTCTTCCCAAAATCCTTATTATATTTTTCTACCCATTTTACCTTAATAGTACTAATTAACATTAAATTAGGCATTGTAGTAATGTTTTAGACAATATAGATATATTTGTAGTGCAATTGAGGCTACAAATACAAATATCAATTATTCAGACATAGGACCTCAAACCAGGCCCCTAGAGAGAGAAGCCTCACCCACTATTTGTTTCTTTTGAAAGAAAGAGATCTTTGTCCATGGTAGCAGCACAGTCCATTCGAGTTGCTTTCATCGATTCCTTTAAAAAAGTTGCTTCCACTCATAGTGACAATATTTTCCATAAACACACAGGAGTTTATCCATTAGTGGTGGTGCTGATGCCTTGACACTGTTACTATAGCTCGATTGACATGGACTGTGGAAGACACAGGTGCGATTGAACGTAACCACCTTTTATATCTTGCTTTCTCCTGAAACAAATCATGCCTAGATTCGTGATCACGAGCATAAGCTTGGAAATATTGAGAACCATGCAAGTGGCAGCATTTCATTCGGTGGCTGTTCGTGCGGCCTCTGCCTGTGAGCTGATTGGACAGGTTTTTCTTTGGAGTAAGTGGGTAATTGCCATAATTTGCACCGGTCCGGCCGTTTCTTCGGAGCGAGTGCTAGTGCGAGGTGAAGTGAGAGAGCCGGGGCCAGCGCGCAGAACCTCTTTCCTCCAAAGTGGAATTTGCCTCTGGTCTCAATGCCGTTATTGGGGCACACGTTTCGGGATGCCAGAGGGAAGCGGACACTGCCTCTCCTGTAGCCTAAAGCAGCCATGGAAAGCGACACTATGCTTATGCTCCCAGGGCGCGCAGCTTTTGTGGAGTAGCTAGCCTCGCTCACGGCCAATTCTGTAGACACAGTTCGGCTTCGTCATCCGGAACAGCGCATCCTCCAAACAGATGGATGTTTAGATGGGAATTGATAGTCCATTGTACTCGCATGGTAAAAAGCATTCCTTTTCCGATTCATCACAGGATTGATGATGAATTGTATCACCTGAAACTGCTGCTAGTAAATTCACTGTTTATTCCAAACACATATCGGTCCAGCGTCTCACAATATCCTGAATTCCTGATGGCAGTGATTTGTTTGAAAGACAACAGTATGATTTCATGGGAATCTTCTAGCAGTTCGAATTGAAGAATTTATGCGCTTGTTAAAGCATCTCCAATAGCTATTCTAAAAATAAAATCCTACAACTGGTTTTAGGCATAGGAGAGAGAAGTTTTTAGCAATTGCTAACATGCTCCTCTCCAGCAAAATTCCTATAACTAGATACTTATAAAAAATCTTAAAATACTATCAAAGTCAAGGCTTTTCCATTAAAACGCCAAGACACATAAAGATGACGAAAAATTACAATATTTCATAGGGACTTTGCTATAAAACATGCAGCCATTTTATCTTCTCCCACGAGAGGTCCTCGTACGCCTCAAGAACATATCTGATGCTACCAGCGAGTCGTGTGCTCCCATGCTCTCATTCGCTATAACGTAAAAAAAACATATAACAAAATTGTAATAAAAATATAAATGAATAGATCATGCAATCCATTATCATCATATAAAGTTGCATGTGCAACGGAATTTTGTGTAAGACACAGCAAAGAAGTAAAATCGGTACACCTACAGCAAGGGATTGCGGGTTCAACATGAATAGTACAATCCGCAACTATTAAGGTATGATTTTTTTTTTGTTTCACATTACACAAGTATTGGTTGCACCTCAAATTTTACATGACGATAAATAATTGTATTGTCTATCCATTCATATTTAGTTTGAATTTGTGTGTACTATATAAGATGTAATAAAAAGTGGGAGCATGGGAGCGCTATAATATGCTTGAGCACATGATACATTCTCCCTACGCCTCCTCCTAGGATGGATCCCCACCACCTCCTTCTCCCCGTCATACTTCCCCGTCGACCTACTCCCTAGCGCATCGGCTGCGCGTGTCTCCTCCCTGCCGCCTCCTTCTCGGTGCGCAATGACGGCGCGGTGCCTTCCCCATCGCCCACTTCCCCGATGCGTCGGCAGCAGCGGGCCCTCCCCACCGCCTCCTTCTCCCCATGCGACGACGACGGCGTGCTGCCCCTCCCTGCCACCTCCTCACCGTGCAGGGAGCTGGGAATCGCCATCCATGGAGGCCTGGTCGCGCGTGCGAGCTCGGGATTTGGGGAAGAATCATTGCACGCGGATGGTAAAAATTGGCAGTTCCGAGGGATTTTGGAGAAGAGAGTCACATGCGGGATAGAGATTTGGGCTCGGAAATGTCCGAGATCGACGGTTTGTTCTCCCGCCATTGTCTCTCCCGTTTAGGACTCTAGGACTTGGATTGTTATATTTGTGTTTTGGAGAGAGAAAAATAGGATATATCCTAAATGTTTTAGGGATAGCAATCCATATAGAAATGTTGTTAGAGGAAATTTTTTTATTGAATTTTATGATTTGTGATAGGTTTTTGGGATATCAATCCATTATGAAAATGCTATTGGAAATGCTCTTACCATCAGTTTATCCTGATGATGAGCGTGGCAGCTGATAGACTACAGTCGAACCCAGCGCGGTAAACGAGAGTGGCAGCAGATAGATTCTGGTCCAGAGGCTATAGCATGCACGCAGCAGCAATGTTTATGTTTGGACGGGTAGGGAGTACGTCGCAGTAAAAATAGTTATGGATAGTATGTCCATCGAGCAGGGCTGGCTGGCTGGCAATGGTGATGGCGCATGGCGCATGGGAACAGTAGCCGTCTTCCCTCCCTGCGTGTGCGCGGCCGGCGTCTGCTCCGCTTCCACTTGTCGCTACAGGTGAGCAGTGACTGATCTGAGTTTGGTACGTACGAGCATGGCCGTGTGGTGGGTGCGCAGCGCAGGGCAGGCAGCACAAACACCCCACCTACAAAGCCTATCTACATGGGCTACTACCTGCTGCTGGTGAGTGCTGTTTGTGTCCCCTAGGCTTCTATTGCATCGCACACAACATTGCATCTCTCTCTGCTATTGGAACTTGGACGCCCCAAGGGACAATTATTTCTTTGCTCGTGCTGTCATCGTCTCCACGCTGCTACTGTCTACTTGTGTAGTACGGAGTACTAGTAGAGCTCTGCCCTCCATCACTTGCCCAACTGTTTGACCGACCTCGACGACGCGTTTCTCTCTCACCCTCTCCTGGCTAAAAGCACGCACATGGTTTGGGAAATAGTACTACCTGACGCCGGCTGCCCCGCTGCAGCCTGCTAACAATGGTCAGACACTGCTGATTGGGATCTGAGCAATTGAGCAACCGCATTTCTAAAAGACCTCAGTTTCTTCAGCTCAAAAAAGAAAGCAACAGAGAAAAAGACACCGAGGCAGAGTCTCCTGTTTCAGAGGACATGCTTAAGATAGAACAGAATTGTCCCTAGGATAAGGTTTTTTCTCGCGGTCTTTGAGGACTCAACGCAAGCAGCGAAGTGGAAAAGTCTTGGACTTATGAATCGACGACACATTGGGGAATCTGATGGACCATATGAACTGACTGAGCCGACCTCAAACAAGAGCTCGATCGACCAGCTAATTGATGCGCTACTTTCGTCCAAAAAGGTAGAAAGAACTACGTGCAATGGCTAGGCAGGCCCCAACCCACGCACTCCAGTTGTACTACACTCTTAATCCTCCAGCAGCAGGATTCGCTGGGTACCTCGCTCTAAATCCTCGGGTTGTTCATGATGAGACATGAGATTTCCCTTGGTTGCATTTGTTGACAGAATTCACAAAGCTCATGCTTGCACTTCCGGGCCGATCCAGAGTCCAAACCATCGGTTACACGATCCATCAGGCCGCTACTACCGTTCTCGCAGGCGGGCCTCCCGGATCTCCCGGTGTACGCACCCGATGATAAATTTCGCAGCATTTTTCCTCTGGGCTGCTTCCGACTGGACTGGCTGGACGCCCGAACTCTGTATTGCTGGACCGGCCCAACATGCCCAACGCATAAGGCCCGCGCCATTTTGCGTTCGACTTGCCGTGCCGCCACCTCGGGCCCCAGATTTGGACTCGATTCTTGGTCGCGTGGAACCTAGCTCTACACAGCTTTCACGTCCTCCTCCGGCTCGGCTACTTGCTCCTGTGACGGTGACTTCTTCAGTGAACTTCTCTATCACTTGGAGCGAAGCTTATCCATGCCACAGTTCCAATTTTTCCAACGGGCATTGGCATATGCCGCACCCGTCGTCCATCACCACCACCAGGTTAATTGCTCAAGTTCCTAATAGAGGCCAGAGATCACAGATTCTTATTTTTCCGGCGAGAATCGGCATCACGGATCCCAGTGCAACCCTCATAGCTATATATTCGGTGCTCGCTCGCTGCACATCGCACTCAAGCATCAGTGCATGTAACAACTGTTAGTACTAATTATTCGTTCGGTTACTTACTCTACTACGCCGGCGAGCGACCCGTCGCTCTCCGACGGAAAGCTATGGCAGGCGGCAACGTACGTCGCCTCGCCTCCATGCAAGGTGCTGCCACTACTGCCTTGCATGGATGGGGAACCATATGGCTGCAACTTGCCGCAGGTCGACGACCACTCGCCGTCTCGCCTTTTCCACTCCGGCTCCATCGCCACATAACGCCACGATCCTATCTGCTTACAGGGTAGCAGGAATCAGAGACAGTCCTGGCTTCTGGCCACATAATAACTATGGATTGTTGCAAATGATGCGTCCAATAACAAGCACGTACACGATGCCGATCGAATCAGATGTGCGGTTGCATCTCAAGGTTATTAATAAGCAGTAGCAGACAAGCTCTCTATTGTCTACTTCACGGCGGTCTGAATCATGGCCGCGCAGCCGGGGCGCTGAACAAATTCCTCCATGGAAAGTTTATACCGGCCCAACGGAACGGAACTATCACCAATCCATGCAAAAGATTCAGTTCTCATCATGCGAAACCATCGCACATATGCGGGGAGAATCTTTCCCTGGCCTTTATTTGTTTGGGCACAGCTCATTGCTCATTACCTAGCCTTTAGGCGATACCAAGAATCCTTGGAGCCACTAGCTGTCGCTCTCACGTCTTACATTCGCAACTGTAGTGTCCATTTCACATGTAAGTGGAGGGAGGAACCATTGCTTTTTATAGGCAGCAAGGAAAAGGACGGTGAATGAATTAGGCGGCGATGCGTGGTGTTGGCCAATATGTTTTCTCGCGGTGTTTAATGGGAGCCATGCAAATGGCGTGAGACCGCAATAGTTTTATGTCGCGCTGAAAGGGCGAAGAGGAGAAAGGTGAAAAGGATAATGTTTGCTGCGGTGGATTGGGATAAGGTCGCATCTCAATAGAGGAATTAGAGAGGAGTTCGCCGAACATACCTGCAAAAGACATTGACATCACCTTGAACGTGTGGTTAATGCCTGCTAACTGGCCACTTGACAAAGGGGCCGGGAAATATTTTGCTTCATGACTAATTAATCTGGCTCTACATATTTGATTGATTTTGTTGACTGTTCTTTTTTCCCCCACAAAGCAGAAACAAGAGCTAAAGAAAGCAAAAGAAAAAATGACATCACTATCTAACTTTGCGAAATACAAAGAACTAATGGGCGTCCTTAGCAATTATGCGGCTAGTATATCAAGAATTCAAATCTAATTGTGTATTTACTATCATAATGACTCTATCTTTGATTTATTTAGTACTCCCTCTGTTCTTAAATTGTTCGTCATTGACTTTTTTAGTCAATTTTAACCATTCGTCTTATTCATCATTCAAGCTTGCACAATGGTTAACGTCAAAACCCTCATACATGATGACCTCTTATTACTACTTGATTCGATCTAATTTATTTTTTTTACACCTGTAGCAATACATAATTAAATTTATTGGTCTAGCACATCTACTCCCTCTGTCCCTTTTTACAAGGCGTGCATACTCAAATTTAAGACTTTTGATTAAAAGTTTGGCTGCCAATATTTAAATTTAATATATAAAGTGGTACTAGTATATATATTTGTATTTCAACATACATTACAATGTATATGGTTTTCTTATCTAATCAAATATATTAGATGATAATATATGGTCAAAGTACAGCTAATTTAATTTGAAGACCGTGTCAAGCCAGTCTAGCCTTATTTATAAATTTGGACAAATGCTGTAGAAAGATCATTCAAGCTGTAACTCTAATCTATTAAAAGGATGCTGTGTATATCAAGTTGATGCATTCTCTAATGATTGCTGTTGAGGTAATAGAACCAATAATGTCAGTGATTGGCAATTGTTTTTCTTGGATTAATTAGTGGAGTAGTTTGTAAAGGATTTTTTTAGGAATTGTTTTTAAAGCTTTTTGAGGGCGAACGCTGCAGGTTCTTTTGTTGCTCAAATATTCAGATAATAGATGCATCCCAAAATTAGTTGATAATAATATTATTTCATACTTAGAAATTTAGTTAGATACACTGGTTTCACGGTCCATGAGACCAGTACACTATGTAGCCGCACTACCATTGTTAGTGGTGTAAACTGAACTTTTCATATTCTGGTACCAGTTCTACTTGCCCTGATAAGATTCAGGTAGTATACTAATGGTAAAACGAAAGTGACTTTTGCCAAGGAGAGGGAAAGTATTAGGTTCTTCTTTTCCACGTTGTGATGCATCACCAGGCTCGCATTATTATAATATAAACAACCTCTAGCTTCATTTTGTTACTACTATGTCAAATAGTGGTATGGCCCTTTTCCGTGACTTTATTAAAACCTTGTTAACTCGACGTACCAATGGGGGTATAATACATTCTAAAGCTGCTGGTCCCGTGAAATACCATACGTCATTCGGCAGCGGCAGTATAATACTTACCAATACGGGTAGGTCAACATGACAACTTAATTAAATCATCATGAACTCAGCATCTCATTCATATATTATATCTTTTACAAAGTAATTCATTTTGGTAGGGAAATTCTCCTCCTAAGTGACATTGTAAGAGAAGAAGGGTCCCTTAATTCCTACGCAATTGTGCGCATTCGCCACGTATCCCTTTCGGTCACTTGTTTTTGCAGTTGACTTCAGGAAGAGTTTTTAGGTGAATATGATATTTCTCTCGTGTCTATGTAGTATGTTAGGGTAGGGCATCCTTACACAAAAAGAACAGGCAAAGCGAGTTCCCTTGGTCGAGCAGAGAAATATCTTTTTTAGGCTCTATCCACAGACAAACACAGTGCATTTGCTAGCAATTAATAGGTGAAAGAACCTAACACCTCCACTAATTCTACTGTCATACATGCATCCATGGACACACAGAATAAAGTTTGACCTCATGCACGGGTGAGAGGGTTTGTACTTTCGGGCTGAAATAAACTATGCGAGAGCACTGAGCAGCCGAGGAATTTCAGCTATGGTCAGCTGATAGCTACTTGTCTTTGGACCATCGTCGGCTAGATTAGTGTCGTCATAATTAGTGGGCGGCAGTTGTAATCACTAACCTAAGACCCCAACTAATCGTGCCCGTTCAGTATGAAGATTCTTATCTTGGGACTGATACTTAACATCCGTATACCAAGAGTCAAGAGTGAAGTTCAGTTACAAAACGTTTTATGCAGACAACTGTGTTCTAGTATAATTCTTTAACCTTGTTATGTGTCAGGCATTTGCAATACACAAACTCGTCGTGGCAGAGCAGCATTGCGACAACTGCGTTACGTCCGCGTGGTCCTCGTAGATCGCCTACAAAATCTTCTCGACCATCGGCAGGACCATGAGCATCGGTTCGCAAGACATTACAGGTTCTCCGCGTGGTCGTGATGACCATACAAATCTCTTTCCGAATTATTTTCTCGCTTTTGTCCTTCCGTGTAACGATCGGCCTGGACCGTCGAAGGAGAAGACGATCGAATGATGCGCGACACATCATGCATGCATCGTTCGATCAGCTGGAACTGGAACACGATTTTTGGTTCCCTGCGTTGCGTTTCTCGCCTTTTCCTTGCTGATGAAGACGCCGCACGTGGACGACCGACCAGCCGAGACCTCAGCTGATTGCGTTGCCGTTGCCGACCAAAAAATCTAAGAGCACAGAGCGAATAAAATTGCATAACGCGGAGACGATAGGTCAGAACAGTGGTCGATCAAGACGAACGGGAAAAAAAAAAAAAGAAAGGCGAGCACGATCCAGGCCTGAATGCTCCTGTGTGGTTGAGCATATAAGAATATACTCATCATCTCATTCTCAGGTCGTCTCGTAATCGTAACACTCCGTCAGTGGAGCCACATGTGCGCCTCGATCCAATTTGCGTCGTTGTATTGCGTTCTGGTGCAACGCATCCAGCCTGCGGCGTATGATTGGCCCCTGAAACCGGCCGGCGGGCGGCGGCAGGCAGCCGGACCTGTTGTGCACTGGAACAGCCTAGCTAGCGGCAGGATCATCCGTGCAGGAACCGCAAGTTGCCGTGACAGCAACTCGATTGGCAGGCTAGGATTCACAAAACACGTGACGTGGAGACGAGATCTTCAGTCACCTAATGAACTGGGATAACTGGTGGTGCATTGGCGCATCGAATGATTCAGTACGTGAGCAGTGAGAGGATTCCGTTTTTCCCTCTTATTTTTTTGCCTCCAACATGCGCAAGGAAGGAAAGGACACTGAGGCGCTTTTCGATGAGACTGCTGTGGATCGAGGATAGCGTACGGATCCGCATTATGGTGTACTCCGTATGTCATGTTGCAGCTCTATCACAGAGATACAAATAAAAAAGAGTACACTTGTATTGCGGAATCTACTTGGTTCAGCTCCCATACGGACCTAGACATCTTCTAGAATGTCTGTATAATACTTCATAGTTTACTTGTCATTTTGGTTTAGTGTCTAGATTTATATTGTTTTCTATGAATCTGGTATATGTAGTGAGTGGAAAGTAGTCTGGAACAAAGTTAGTAATTACATGGCTCCTTAGCGCAACAATAGTCTCTCCACTTCGTGACATCCAGCTGGATAATACATAGAATTCTTCATTCATCAAAAATACAGAAAATTCCTTACACGCTAGCAGGATGGTCTATTATTTTTAGCAGCGAAGATCTACACAATTATACAGCTAGGATCAAGAGTCCAATTATTATTTAGGAGTAAGGCATGTAATATACTCATTCGTCCCATGTTACTTGTCATCCTATACTCCTCCAGTTTTCTCAATTTACTTGGCATCTACTTTTTTCATTTCTCCTTAATTTTCATGCACAAGTCTAAAACAACAAGTAATATGAGACGAATGTAGTAGTACATTATTTTGTGAGCTCTGATTTTTCCATGCTGTAATTTGATCACTCATCCTATTGTATTGTGTCTTTTATTACAGTCTCCCCCTCCCTTGTACCTTCCTGCTTTCCTTTGTTCTTTTTCTTTTGCCCCTATGTTTCACATAAATGATCATTTAGGTTGTGGCTTTGAATTCTTCCATGCATGCATTACTTTAATCAAATTTGTCCTGTTGGTTTTTTATTGTATTTCGAAATCTAAGAAGTCCTTCCCTACTGAAAAGTGTATGAGATTTGAGAAAGAGAAAAAAAAAACCATAACTGTAAACCGGGTGAAAGACAACTTAAAATCCTCCATGGAGTAAAGATCGAATATGAAATATGCTATTGTCAATGATATTGTTGGCCTACTTGTCATAAACACACAACATCATATTAAATTAGGATTATAAATTTTATCAATGACGTACTCCCTCTATTTTAGTTTACTTGTCATTCTAACAAGGTTTCTGGGTGTTCAGGTTCATTGTACCTTCTATGAATCTCGACATGGTGAATGTCAAATTTTATAAAATCTTTTGTGAGACAGAATGACAAGTAAACTAAAATAGAGGGAGTGCGTCATTGATAAAATTTTGGTGATAGACACTACTTGTCTGCAAGGTTTCTGTGTTAACTTCATCAATTTTAAGACTTATTGGTAGTCTCCTGTAAGCGCTTGTGAGGGCCAGTTGTATGTGCTTATTGTGCGCTTAAAAGGGCCATTGTTCATACATACGGAGTGTATGTGAGAGACTGAGAGTATATAATATCTTTTATTTTACGGGATCAAATGATTCTTCCATTAGGCTCACAAAATAAAGGCAGGATGCATCTTGTACTTGGTGTGGATTGCAAGAAGGCGTCACACAGATCGTTGTATCCATTATCCATGATCCATTTAGGGTCACCCAAAGCAGCAACTCTATCCTCCACCATTGTGTCCATTATTCTGTACACATATACGTGGTCTGATAAATCTTCTCAAGGATATAGCGAATGTAGATGTAGGCGCGTGATATATGCAAGAAACCATCCGTCCTCAACAAGATACAGTACACTTTTAATTAAGTAATCCCTTTTTTGCATGTAGTATAAGTAAATTCAGAGGCGTCATGTGCATAAAAGTGACAAACTCTGAAGAGATGCAGTAGTGCACAGTAGTGGTTACAGCGAATCTGTTAATCCATCAATTAATTACTCAAATCACACTGGGAAATACAAATACAGGGGACAACAGCCTACTATACTATAGGACGAACAATTACAAGACGCACGAGGCCCACTGCATGGGACCAAAGGGCGACCGGCCAGTAGTGCGCAGTCAAAAAACAGTAGCAACACATTGTAATCGATGTGTCACAAAAAAAAAATTGAAAAATGTCCAGCGTGCAGCGGCGACGAATCGAGGTTATTGTAACTTACTAGAAGAGGCTAATAAAATGAGGACCGTGCTTTTGACTTGGTAGCGAATAATTAATTGAGCCTAGCAATAGTAGCAGTTGCAGCGACGCGACCGAACTGTCGCAGCGTGTAGAGTGTGGCGCAGTGTGTGATCGTTGTTCAGGTGGTGGCAATGCAGTACGGCTCGAGGATGAAGAGCGGCTTCTGGCGCAGCTGGCGGCATCGGCGCACGCTCTGGAGGATGTCCTGCTTGTCCCCGCGCCGCGACGTGAGCAGCAGCAGCTGCTTGGGCTCGGCCACGGCCGACGCGTCCATGCGCACCCCGCCGCACTCGTCCTCGTCGTCGGAGCCCGTCGACGCCTCGGCCACTGCGGCCGCCAGCGTCGTCGTGGACGACGGCACCCGGCGCAGCTTAGCTGGGGATGGCGGCGGCGACGCCTCGTCGGAAGCCGCGTCGGCGTTGTGGGACGGGGACCGGGGCTGCTGGTCGGCGGCGGCGGCGAGCGGCGTGCCGCCGACGAACTTGTTGATGACGAGCCTGGAGCGGTGCACCTTGCCGCCGGAGGCGGACGTCTGCGGCTGCGTGCTCACCTTCACCTCCACGACCGTGCCCCTGTCCACCACCTCCACCTCCTCCTCTTCCTCTTCCTCCATTTCCATGGAGGTCTCTTCCTCCTCCTGCTCATTCAGATTGGGCTGATCCACCACCGGGAAGAAGGGCGCCTCCTCGGTGATCTTGTTGGTCTCGGGCTGGGTGCTCTGGTCACGAGCAGAGCACTCGACGAAGGCGAGGCGGAGGCGCCCGCCCTGGCGCGTGGCGTGGAGGAACCCGCGCGGGCGCACGGCCACGGCCTCCACCACGAGCCGCCCGGCCTCCCGGCGCGGCCGCATCTGCAGGCACGGCCCGTCGCGCCGCGACATGGACGGCAGCGGCGGCGGGAACGCGCGGCGGCGCGCCGCGGCCGAGGAGCAGTGGTAGTTCACTGCGTGTAGCTCCATCTTCCCCTCCTCCTCCTCGCACACCTCCTCAGCCTCCTCCTCATCGCCGCAACCGTTGCTCTCCCAGAATGATGAGTCTTCCTCGGCCGCGGCGGGCAGCGGCGAGGAGTGGAAGAGGTCGTCGAGGGAGGAGGTGAAGTCCCCCGAGCCGGTCTCGTTGCCGAGGCTCTCGGTGCAGACCTCGAGGCTCTTCTGGCTCAGCAGGAGCCGGCTCGAGGACCGCCGCGCCACGTACTGCGCCGCCTCCTTCTTGGGAGCCGCCGCCGCCTTCTTGGCGCTGTCCACGTCGGCCTGGATGGCGTTCCATATGTCCACCCGCGCCGGCGCCGGCGGGCGGGGCTCGGCCGCCGGCTTGTACGGCTCGGGAGCCGGCTTCAGCCAGCGCGGCGCCTCGAACACCGGCGGCACGACCAGCGGGCCACGGCACACCGCGACGGACATCGTCGTCGCTCTGGCTGGCTGCAGCTGGAGGAGAAAGATGTGTGGAGTGTGCTGGCTTGTGCTCCCTGTGAAGAAGCAAAACCGTACAAGGACGTGAGCAACGGATGGCCGACTGGATTACAAGGGTCAGAGTAAACCGACCACTTAGTCGGCGTGGCAGCTCTCTCCTGCGCCTGCAACTCGCAACGGGAACTGCTTAGAGTTTGGAAGCACTTGTATGATTGATCTTGGAACTTCTGGCTAGTGAGTAGTAGTGATCTTGATGAGAGTCTCGAGAGCAGCTAGAGATCTTCTATCTGCCCTGCTTGCGACTCCAACACAAGCTTTGTTGCAAGCATGTATGTTGTGGTTGCGCGGCGCGGGGGCTATTTGTAGGCGCGGGGGCGAGGACGGGGGCATGAGCCGTCCAAGGCCAAAGGGGGAGGGCCCCATGCTCCTCCACTAGCTGCCTCCACCATGCTCTGTTTTTTCCCCCCTCTGCCTTTTGTTTTGCAACTTCGGCTTTGCCATTTCTTCCTGCCAGAGGGGTATGCGCGTGCGTATGGTTCTGCTTCTACAGGATCGCATGAGGCTATACTGTTGTTGAGATTATTGTAAAGATATACTACTTAATTACTACGACATCTTGATCTGGTGACTCGCTCGATCCAGCTGCAGAGACGCACATCACCAAAGGATAATTGGACAACTGACATCTACAAAAGCAAACCTCACTGTATTAGTATTACTGAACCAACAATATGACCATAACTTTCTTTGCGTCAAAACCAAATCTAGGTTCACTACAAGCGTTAGTTCCTGGTAATTGGTATCACTGCTACATCACCGTTAGCATCGATCGTCCTCTAAACCGAAAAGAGCTAGACAGCCGGAAGTGATCCCGTTGGTAAGAACTTACCTTCTCCATCATGTCTCCTCCGTGCTTCTGGAACGAAGAAGATAAATGTCAAACAAGGATAAACTCTCGCGGTTAGATTAGACACCAGTTTTTGTTCTCAGGACATCCCCTGGACTCTTCCTATTGTGTGCTATTACCGGCAACTTGCTTCCATTCTCACATAGTGGCTTACGTAAGTAATGCAGAAAAGATTCCGTTTTTCGTTGCTTTAAGTTTTTGTTTGATCTTCATACAAGAATTAAAGTTATCTGTCGTCATTGTCTGGTGCTGAAATGACAATCACCAAATTCACTATCACAACATGCCCTCAACACAACTGAGAAAGCAGCATGAAACAGAGCTCCTTCCGCGTTATGTTTCTCACCTTAGTTTTGATTAGCACAAACAAATTTTATATATCTCTATATATGCAGTAGCCTTTTTCTCCCTCGCCCCCCCTCTACTGATTGTTCGGTCTTGACTACTCCAATGGAGAGATACCATCTCTAGGCTTTGGCACACTCTTGTCGGGTAGAGAATGTGTAGTCTTGTCCTATAATTTTGTTGATCCATTTTTTTTTAATCTGGGAATCATGAATCAAACCTCAAAGCTTTGGTGTGGTTTTTGCCACTAGTACTCTTGTACTGCAAAAAAGTACTACTCCAGTTCAAGTTAAATGAGCATGCAGCATGGAATTAATCAAACTTCAATAATATCTGTATTTCTTTAGATGAATTGCAAGAATACTTTGCTTTACCGTAGCCATTTGTCAACTTGTTTTGTGAATATGTTCCATATCTTTTTCTTATATAGGTATTGAAGAAATTTCTTCTGTCTTCTAATAACAAAGTTTCAAAGAAAGACAATCAAATGTTATTATACCAGAAAACGGCCAGCAAATATGAAAGATCTAGTTATTTGGAAATGCTACAGCTAAATACAAAAGCAAAGATCTCTACTTTAACTTAAGAGAATTGTTAATTTTCAGCTGACTAAAAGTTTAGACAACTTTTAATCACCGTTTTGAGCCATCAGATCTAGATCCGATGGTTTATAATTATTATACAGATAATCCTACAAAAAAGAAAATCGAAACACAAAGTAACAAACCATTAACTGAAAGATTTCAATCGATTGAAAGCTAGAAAATATGTTAACTTAAATGGTACTTATTTCACAACGCGCACCCGCAGAGAGAGAGGGGGGGAGCGTCTAAATACTTGGTACTTGGAATTGCAATACAAAATCCATTTTTGGAAAAATGAAAAGGCTCACTATATTGACATATTGTAGTGCTGCTATACTACTAACTAGGCATGCGCTAACCCAGCCTGGAAAGGTTAAGCACAATCTGATGACTTCTCCGCGGTCCAAACAAACTCGGTACTTGAGCATCTGACAGAGTCCAAATTCCTCATTTGACCTTTTGCATTGTTTTCAGTTTTACCAGGATTATTCCAAAACATTCTTAATACTCCACTGCGAACGGACGTACGCATACTATTTCGTATTTAAACCCAAAAGAACACTCCGTGCAGATGCAACCGTAATGCTTTTGCCGGTTCCTTCTGCACCGATTATCCAATCGCGCAAGAGTCGTAGATGCGGCCATTACCACTCCTAATCCGCCAATCGCGAGGAAGGATTGAGGAGAAAAACACAAGCATAGCATAGCATCGCCCTGGAGGAGAGGAGCACCGATCGGCTGGTTTCTGTAGCGTACTCCTCCCTTTCCCGTGAAAAGACCAATCAGCCGCGCGGGTCCCGGCGAGCTTCCACCGGGCGAGACACCTGGGCGAACGAGACGCGGCCGCGTGGTGCAATGTGAGCGGCCAGAGAGGCAGAGCACTTCACGGCGGCGCTGGCCGTCCGATGAGCCGCCGGGCCGGATCCGGCCGCTGGCTGCGGGCCCACGCACCGAAAAGGCGTCGGATTCGCTCGGTCGTCCCTGAGTGGGATCGACCGGCGCGGGTGTGCGGAATGTGCGCGCTCGCCCAGAGCGGAAAACGAAAAAGAAAAGCGAGCAAGTGAAGCTCGTTCTCTTCCTCAGTTTCTGCGGCCGCGCGCGCCCGGCGCACTCGCGTTTGCTCGCGCCGGAAACGGAAAATAGTTCCATCGTGCGCGGCGGAGATGCCCGTGCCCGTGCCGGCGTTTTGTTTAAGATGGACAAGACACACCGCACGTAATGAGCGAGCGGTGTTTGTTTATTATCGATATAGGGGGAGGCTCGATTTGACGTTGTTTTGGATCTCTGCTCTCATATGAGACAACGACTTTTCGTACATGAGGTATGATGATGATGATGATGCCCGGGGCGCCTTTCCGTGTGATAAATGTTTGCTCGAAAAGGAAATGAGAAAGAAACATATACACATCCTTTCGCGTTCTTTTCCTTTGGTAGATTCCCCCCGGTGCATGCTTGCGTTATATCGAAGCGTGAGGATTGTGAAATGGACGTGGGAATTGGGTCGGCCTAGCCGCCAGCGATCGGTACTAGAACAAACGGGGCATTGTCAGGTGAGATCATCACACATATTCCAAACGGATTTTTTTTTTCCCCACATTTGCTAACTCGTATTCTTTTTTCTTTTTTAGTTAATTCAAGGCACCTTTATTCAAGCAAAGTGAAACTTAAACCCTTTGACAGGTTAAACATGGACCACCTCTTGTTTGAGTGATCAGTTAAAACGAGCAACACGGTAAGTAGTAGCTCATAGGATGTATTTCCCTCGGACCAATGGCCTGCCTACACATGAAAGCGTCGACACGGGCAGACTTTCCCTTTGCCCGCCCGACAATCTTGGAAGAGAACGCACCATCGCCATTGCGCACCCAACAAAAACTGCACCAAAAATCGAGCGTGTGACCACCACCCACCGCGCTGCGGTCGAGTCACACTCACACCCCGGCCAGCTGAGGAAACCACCGGTGGCAACATCCGGATGGCCTCCACCATTCGCTATAGCCAGGCCTACATTGCGTACGGCGAGGCGCGTCGTCACCGGCCACCGGATGGTGCACGATCGATCTCCCCCCGGCGACCACGGAATCTGCTCGACCCGCAACGGCCACTTGCCCACCACACTGACGCGACGCCACACAGTGCCCTTCTCATCACCGGCTAATAAGATTACAAGAAGCCGCGCGCTTCCGGACCGGGGCGAGCCAAACCGGTCGGTGCACGCGAAGAAGATATTCCCGGGCGCGAATTATTGCGATCGATACATCGGCCAGTACGCGATCTCTCTTTTGCCTGCGCCCTCCTTTGTTCGGCTCCCTTTTGGACTGGCACTGGACCAGCGCGCGGCTGGAATTCCAGGGGAGGACGTTGTAGTACCGCACCAGTACACGGCCTAGGATTTTGGGGATCACACGGGCTCCTGATGCTGCCGGCCATCGCGTCGGGAGGGAAAAGCGTGGCGTGGCTTTGCTGCCAACCGAGCGCAGCACAGTCTATGGACGACCAGATTTTTGGAGCGTCCCGTGGTGGCCCTGCGTCGAACGTAAACCAAATCTACCCGCGATCTGTTCTAAAGCCGGCCGGTGTGGTTCGTCCGTGGTCCAGTTTGCAAAATTCGAGGAAAGTGTGCGCGCGCGCCGGGACCCCGAGGTTGCTAAAACGACCGGTGCGCAAGAACGACGTTGACGCGGGGATCTATCTTCATGGAACTGCACGGTACACTGACTGAGGGCTTGGATACCCTCGCGGATCGGACGTTTCTCGTTGCGTATTGTACGGGTGTACCATTAGGTTTTTAGAGTTGATGGAAACATCGAACCTGCTAGGTATGTACATGTACTTACTTTTATATATGGGCATCAGGTGTGTTATAGCCGTGAATGAGAAATCACATCTCAACATTGCAACCTACATGTTTAGTTGATACTACAAAACAACTAGTCACATAACAAAAAGTTCATAAATATACAATAAATAGTTGGTAGGTGGTTTTTTTAAAAGACAAATAGGTAATTTTAGTGGCAAGATTTTATTTAAATTTCATGTAACAATAATGTAGAGCACAATCTTGCTACTAACATTGATCACCACACAGGTTTGATGAACTAGATAAAGTACAATCTTGCTACTAAAGTGGCTTTATAGAAGAGGAGTTTTACTATATAAAATACTGATCAATAGTTTTAAAAAACTACTGGCCAGTAGTTTAATCTAACAGTATAGATTTTATAATCTAAAATCATAACTACTGGTCAGTAGTTTCTCACTTTGAGGGCAATATCGAAAAAAATAAGAGTTGTAGATTTATAGTAATTAGTTTTTATTATCATAAATAATATTATATTAACAATCTGATTAATAACTAATATTTTATACTTTTTTAAGATAAACTAATATTTTAATAATTTTGTACACTTAATATTCTAGCATGAAAATAAACATAAATTTATTAATTAATAACGCAATTACGAAATTACCCTCAAACTACTAGCCAGTAGTTTCTTAAAACTATTAGTCAGTATTTTGGACAGTAATATTGTCATTGCACAATGCAAGCACCACAAAAGAATTTTATAGCAAAGAAAAGCAAAAGAAAAATATCAAATAATTTGAAGGAATGAACAAACATGGAGGGAAAAAAAAGAAAAGGAAAATACGGATGCCCTACAGCCTAGAGCCCACGAAAATAACCACATAGTTCTCGCATCTTCTTATCCGCCCTCGTATCTTTGTTCAAGATCGTTCTGTCCTCGTGTCTTAAATATCATTTTATTCCTCATGTCGAACAGTCGATAATATTTTCAATCAGATTTCGTACTTCAGAGTTGCTTATGTATCTAACGTAATCACTCTACAGATTGCACCTATGAATGAATCCGGCGGAAATCACCCCGCTCCATGTTAAGTCGACAGTACATTTCCTCCAACCACCGTCAAGATTTGTTCTTCTCTGTGCGACATCGATTGCCACCGGCAGAAGAATTGCGGGATCCATTGGTCCGAAAATTGGCATACAGCGTAATGTGACCTGTGCACTGACGGTCTTCACATAATGCGACACATCTTTGACAAAATCACAAAGCTGGTACTCCCAGTCCAATCATTGTTGTTTTTCAAAAAGACGGATCAAATCGAGTTGGACGATTAAACTGAATGAATCCTGTTCATCAGTTATCAGAGTACGATGAGTGATGGAGAACGAAAGGGCCAAAGACGACGTATTCCAAGCGGCTTCCTGTTTCAGACGAAGAACTCGTCTGTTGTTGCATTTTCCAATATTGACTCTCGAGACCTGAGATGTATTGAATGTGCAGTTCTTTTGGGCTGCAGTTTAGAAATCCTTTTTTTTTAAAAAAAAAAGGAATGCAGTTTTGAATAATTCCTTATATAGTTTTTTTGGATAAATAAAAGGATATGGTCTTAGTTCCCTGGTTCAGTTGGAGTGTTTTCAGCCGAGCGAGGAAACAAGTTCAGTTACCTTGAAGCATTCGGATAAGTTCAGTGTGATCTCACATATTAGGTCCTGAAAGGCACAACAAAGCTCATACCATTCCCTTTACGAAATGGAAGCAAAAAGAAAGAAAGAATACATCATGGAGTACTTTGCTTGGCCTCTGACTCCTCTTTGGAACAGCTGAAAGCAGGTCGATTGCGTGTGTATATATATCCACTGAATCCAGCTTTCGTTCGCAAGCATTTTTATATTTATAAACCAGCAGTATGCATACACAAGCAGAATCCACGCACTCGGCGAACTAATTCCCGCACGACTGTACTCGTGACTATTAATTACACATTTCCGTTTGTCAGCTTCTCGGTGCATGTGGATTTGAACGACGCTTTTCACTGTCGCAGTTGAGAGATGATCGAAGCAGCCTTTTGACAACACGATGGAGCTTTTGAAAGAATGGACCGGTTTAACAAAACAGAGACGCACCTTTCGCGTGTGCCAATGGGGCCTTGCCGCCTCGGCCTCGAGCCAGAGTGCCTGCTCGTTCTGTTGTTTGGGCCCTGCAGCTTAGTTAGTTGCGCTTTGGATCCGGACAATGACGTTTTCTTTTTGGAGAACACATGGACAATGACGTTCTAGCATCGGTCGCCGCTGCACCGCTCGGCATCATCATTGTGGCTTAAGAGTTGAACCCATCATCAGCCTTCATAATCTTCACCGCTCGGTGCGTCGTCGGTGTTGCATCAAGCAGGGCGAGTGGCGCACATTTTTTTCGTTCTAGTGATGTTTCAACCTTTGTTGACCTACGCGCAGAGGCAGAGCAAACGTTTGCGACAATAGTGCTGTTGTTTGAAAACTACGTACACCAACAGGATCGAGGAACAAGCTTTACTCTGAAAAATCAAAAACACACACATAGGAAATTTCCTATGTCAATTCTTCTGGACACTGAGACACAGTCCCATTTGCACGCACACATCATCCCACACACGATCTTGAAACCGAGAGAATTCGGATAAGAAGTTGCTGCCAAACAGTCACAACACTACAATGTGTTCCACTTCCACCCGGTTGATTCACCAGTCACCGATCATCTTTTTTCTCTACTATACAGTACAGTAGCTGCTGGTGAAGCGAGACTTTTCCCGGCTTCGTAGCCGGCTTTGGGCACAAGCGAGTGGCCCTGGCCCAGTGTCCCTATAACTACGATCGTACGGCAGGGGAAGGGTTGGCCGGATCTACCGACAGGCTATCTCACCTGTGATCCCCGTCGAATTGACACTCCCTGCCATTATACACTCCACAAAACCCGTCACAGTCACAGTCACACCACACGTGGTGGCCGTGGACGTCTCGTTGTATTGTTGTACCCGCGCACGAATCTCCACGGCTGCGGCCAAAAGCCCCCGATCCTGCGAGGGACGACGCGCGAATGAACGTCTCTCTCCCTCTGTCCTTGCCGGCCCCCACACGCACGCACACAGCTGAGGAAGGCTTCAGTATCATTCGCCACCGATCGATAGATCTCTCAGCAGCAGGCACTGTGATCTTCGCGGATTTCGTGGCACATGCATCGGGATTTCAGGTCCCGGATCGCTCGGAGATTTGCAGTACACAGTGTCGTGGTTGAGAAATTTCATGCCCATGCATGCGGCATCTAAGCGCGCATTGGCCGCCTGTGCATTGCACACTCCACTGACCATGACCTTGCCCGCGAGCAGGTGCGCGGAGAGAGAGCACGGACGCCACTGCTCCGATACAGCAGAGAGCCCACCCCCGATCCTGTGTCCAACTAATAGTACGAAGTTGACATCTCGCGCGCCTGTATCTCTGTGAGCGAGCTTTTTGACCCCCTGGGCAACCCGAGGCGGATCGTGAAAGCGGGTTTCGAGGAGGAGTGCGAGAAAAGCTCCTCCAATCAAGCGATCGCGCGGGGATACACATGCTCTCAGGTGGTGGTGCTGCCCGCTTTAAGTAGCACCTCCGATCCCTACTCCTCCGCACCACTTCGCGTCTGCCGTTGCTGCATTGGCGGGTTGTGGCTGGGGGTTGACAGCCACCGATGGAATGGAAGGAGACCATCCCGGTGGGAGAGCGGGAGAGGGAGAGGCGCCTTTGGGCCGAGACGTAATAATGCGGGGCTTTTTGCACGGTGACGCTCGAGCGCACTAACTAATTAAGCCCACACGCGAGGGCCCGAGCAACTTGTTTCTTGTTAATTGCACATACTCCCTCTCTCCTCTCCCTATCGCCAGTGAACGACGACCGCATTGCTTAGCGCCTAAGCAAGGCAGGTGGCTGGCCGGCCGGTCGTCTCGCATATCACCGTAGTACGTCTGATCCGGCCACGGATCCGGGGGCCGGCCGTGCAACACATGCGAACGGGACGTGCGCGCCTGCGTTGATGAAGTCATACATGCTGCCTTTTCGTTAACTGGATGCGACGTTGGCTGCGTCCAGTGGCACACGGCGCGGGGCCCTCATTTTTTGGATCGTGGGATTGTGTTGTTAGCGCGCACCAAAGTTGTAATAATGCACGCACTTTTGAACTGGGCTGGGCGTGTGTTAGGTTGTTGGGTTCTTCCCTCTAGCTCGCCGCCTGAGCGAAGCATCTGATGACGATGTGATCTGGAATCTGTGGATTTGTGTCCAGTTGGAAGGCAGGATAGTGTTGCGGATAGTTGGCCAGGCAGTATGTATGACAGTATGGCTTGGCCTTCTTAGTTGTCCCGTTATGGGTTGCTCGATGATCTGCGCCAGCAAGGCTGCTCCGCTGGTTCATGGAATTCAGCCACAATAATCAGCAGGCTGGGCAGGGTTTCGATGCTGCTGAATCGTGCCTGTGGGACGCCAAGCGAAGCGACAGAAGGCTGTCGAATCGCGCGTCTCCATGGTGTGACCAGTTCTGCTACCCACGATCATGCAGTTTGGAAAGTGAGTTTGATCATGCAATTTGGATACATCTTCTAGAGGCCAAATTCAGCCCATGGCAGCCCTTTGAAACTGACCTATACCCATGCAACTTTTGCGCATTCGGGCTTTTTTGACACGCTAAGCTCGTGGGCTGATCAGCAAGCCTCCGTGCTCTTCTACGATACAGAGGCCCATGATGAATTGAACATAGGCCTAACAGTTCCAAATCCGGGCTACATGAGGATCCGGAACAAGCCGCCGAACATCTCGGCCTAGTTGGGCAAACGCTGCAGCAAAGTCCAGTAGATACACCTGGTCTAGGCCAGCAAACAAACCCAGAGTCCAAGACTTCGTAACAGCCCAAAGTGCTAGAACAAGCGTGGGTCGTATGCGCCCACGAGGCACGATAAAATAAGGCCCATTAAGAAAGCTATGGAAGCCAATGTTCAGAAACCAGATCTGAAGCGGCCGGCATCTCCGAAAGAAAAAACTCGATCTGTCGGAGAAAAAAAAAAACCCTGATAATATTTATGAAGGAGAAGAGTCTCTCATATAGATCGATAAAACCTCCGAATTCTCCCCCCAACTATGCATAGGGACTCAGCTGGCCGTATGAGCTGTGACGCGAGTCTTTATCTATGCTTTGACTAGGAAGAACGATGAGATTTTTTTTACATTGTGCGCGGCTACAGCATCATAACACCGCAACAGTGTCGTGCACTATACGTACTACAGTACCACGCGTAGCAACAGTGCGATGTGACACCCGAGTCGATCCAGGGATCGAACTCGGACGGGCGAGCTGTCACTCGGGCGCTCTGCCACCGAGCCACTGGAACCAAAAAAAATATTCTGAAACGACCGGAACGGAAATATCCGTATGTACGTCTCCATCATGACACTTCATGGCAGCATGCATCTTCGCTGATAATTCCGTCTACCCTCGCGGCTCATGTCGTGCCCGAGAAACATTCACGAACGCCTCCTTCAGTCACGTGCTTCGATCATGCTCGCCGCGCGCCGCGCCGCAGCAACAGCACACGAGCCGCGCGTGCTTACCAAGTGTGGCACTGGCAATCGATGTGAAGCCCATTCCATTCCATGATATCTGGGCGAAGTGACGCTTCGGGCAAGTACCGAGAGATTGAGCAAACCCTATTGGCCCGGAGTTACGCTCGAGAAGAGATCGGATCAACGCAACGGCCGCTGAATGTATACTACATCCATGCATCAACGAAATCATTAGTTGACACAACGCTCGAGCGCTCGATCATTGACACAACATTCTCTCGGCCAACGATTATGCCGTTTCCCGGTTTCCTAGGCAAATCTCTTTGGTTGTGCGAACGGTCTCTCTCCTCTCTCAGAGATGCCCGTAGTCATCCTCATGCGTTCAGGTACGTGAAAGTAGGTTATGATGTTACTAACGCTTTAACGACAAGATCTCAGTGCACGGGGATCCATACAGATACAGATAGTAGGGACGTAGGATCGTTGGGTTCTCGATCCGTGTTCAAGGTTCCAGGATATAGGTCAAGTAGAGGCTTAAGGATTCGGTCGTACGATGTGTAACGTACGGTGTATCTTTGCGAAATGATCGGAGCCACACGGTCAGTCTCGCTTCGTAATCTGCGAACAATTCACCAGACGCAACGAGCTCAGGCAGCCTTGCTTGCCTGCCTGATGGTGTAGAGCAGCAGACCAGCAGTAGAAGCCTTCACTCTCTTCTCTCCACTCTGGAAGATGATGCAGTACGTATGTGTCGCAATTCCTCACGCGAACCCGCTTCTCGCAGTTGCTGCTCGCTGCGTGCCGCTTTTCATACGTTGCCGTGCGCGGCATCAGTGCATGCACTGTTGCCCGAGCAGTCGGTGTCGCGAGGAGAGGAAAGGAGAGAGGGGACGAAGGAAAAATCCAAGGAACGGTACGAGTTGCGCCAGACGTCGAGGACGGCACGGTACAACTTTCTGGTGATCTCTCTGCCGAGCCCGAGCGAGTCGTGAGCAGCCTTCTCTGTTTTCTTTCTTGGACGGAAGATGCGCGTGCAGGATTCGTGGGTGCTAGAGATTGATTGCAGAGATCGATCGATCACGTTTACGATATCAAACCTTGAACTAGTTGGAGGCTTGCATCGATAATTTGGCATTTGCGGGGAGCGTGCAACTCCCTCAACTAATGTTACTGCATACACCAATGCCAATCATTGCGTAAACTGATCGATCCGTTTGATTTTGACATCCCGATTTTTCTTGCTAACGGACAATGTGAGGAGGTTTCTAAGTGCGTCCACCGGACCACCATTTACTCTGCGGTCGTGGTTTCTGAAAGCAATCGACGTGGAAACCTGTCGAGATGTCTCGGAACTTCCAACCCAATGTCGCATTTCATTTCCCTTTCAACTGTTGCAGGACAAGTGCCGCCGCGACGTGTGTGTGCTTCGTTCGGTACGACGCCTCGTCCGTGTCTTTTCCTTTTGTGTTACTGCACTATCCCACGGTGCGTTATTGTTAGATCGGGTCTTTATTCTTCACGGACACATGGCAAATTTCATCGCCGTAGCCAAAAAAGAAATCGGATCCTCTATAGGACACGCATGTCCGAACCATTCCGGAAAGGTATGGGGACCCCCTGTTTCTCGAAGCAAAGGCAAATAACCAAACGCGCATTCTTCAGCACAAATATGGCAAGGGGAAAAAAGTAGGTACCGATATTTTGTGGTTCATTAGCAGTTTGCTTTGCGTGTATGGACGAGAGTTTGGATCCAAACCACGCCAGTTTAATTACCATGTGGGGGCTGTTTTTATTCCACGGAGTGACTCATAACGCAGTGATAGTGTCGTAAATGCCTTACCAAAATGCCGATAAAGACATAGAACATATGGTAAATCTCTTCTCAACCGTGGATATTTCAGCACAAGAGCGAGTGAGCGACTAATGACAACTACGGGTCGTGGCTTATCTGCTGTGGAAATTCCTTGCAAATTACCGTGTGGGAGCTGTACGATAATCCGCGCGGAATAGTTCATGACGCAATAATAGCAAGGTACAGTACATGTACATGCCTTTCTCGTAAAGAAAAGAAGTGAAGACACATGGCATACGGTAAATGTCCTCCTTGGATATTTCAGTACAGGGGAAGCTAATAATGGCAGCTACGGGTCATAGCGCGTACCTCCAGCATCCGTCTCCTCTTCTCTCCAGGCTAATCTCACTCTCCGTAGCCTGGCGGTCCACGAGCCTGAAGCTCAATCTAGCTAGCACTGACCGATCATCGTCATCAGATCGACCGAGAGCTTAGGATTCCCAAAATTGGACCATTTTTTAAGTACTGCAGGTTGCGTGCATCTCATTCCCTTACCCATTCTGTCTGGCCAATAATACCTAAGCACTATACTTAAAACTGTTGCCAGGTCTGGAAATATCACGAGGCGATCGAGCTAAGCTCCCCCGGGTTGCTGATGGCGCGCGACTAATCAGTAATTCCAAGGGAATCACTGCCAACATATCCTCTCAAGGGCTTAAACTCCCATGCAAGCTGATTCATCATATCCGCCAGAGAGGACCAAGCACAGTGAGTTCGTTCATATAAAATTACGTCGATTTCCGGCCGCAACGACACAAGTGACAGCAACTGACGAGCGTACTTAAATTAGTCGGGGGGGAACACGCGCGCCTTGGTTCAGTCTTCACGTCGCATTCCGCGCCTCGTCGGGTCGGGTCAAGCTCGCACGCACGGACGTGGCGAGAAGGAAGAGAACAAAGCCGCCCCCCGCCATCGCCACCGCGCGTGCTGCCGTTTGTGTGTCTTGGACACGGCAGGATGTACGTCGCGATCGCATCGCATGGGGCGCGGCACGGCGGATGGAACAAATCGGGGTCAGGGATCAGGTTGGGATTAAGCGCCCTTTTTGCCGCGTCGTCGGCGTGTTGTTCTTTCTTTGCGGTTTTATAATTGTTTCGGCGCCGTCGGGCGGCGGGGGTTGGCCGTGTCCGCGGTTGCCGTTACGAGCAAGAATCTCGATGCTTGATGTTGAGATCAGCTGTCCAATTCAGGGTGTACCTGAATTTCCTTTGGTCTGAACTCAGCTCTGTAGTTCTTTAGAGTATTTGAGCGTTGCTCTGTAATAACCAGGAAATGTTGCTTTGTTTTCCCTTTTCCTATGTACTTCGCCGCTGTCTTCTACCACCAAACCTGCCTGTTCACTCATGTCCAGCACCTGTCAAGCTGATGGCACTAGTCGATAGCGCATACGGAGCAATTTCCCAACTAACTAATGGTTCATTTTCAAGTTTCAACAACTAAAAATGGCTGTGGATCCAAATTCAACTGCAATATGCAATCGGAACATGAGGACCAATGCCGCAATGCGTGCATGGAAGAAAGAGTTAAAAATGCAAAGAAAATCTGGTAAAGACCCGTCAACAATACGATGTTAATCATTTGTTTGTGCATGGAACAAAGAGTTAAAAAAAATGCAAATAAAATCTTGTAAAGACGACTCGTCAACGATTCTGTGCTAATCATTTGTTCACGAGTTCATGGCGTATAATCCATCAACTCGATCCCAAAAGTGCTGAACTAATCAAGTCCACCGAACTAATTCCCCGACATCAGCAGTTCACACCATTGTTTCAATAGGTTAGTTCCTAACGTTTACAGGGCACCCTTTTTTTTTTTTTCTTCTCAGGAGTGGTTAGCAATACCTTTTTGTGTTCTATCATGTGCTTGTACAATATTAGACCCGTTTAAGACAAGCATCGACAATAAGTGCCATCTCAGCTGAAAGTGACTAAGGGGGTCCGACTAAATATATATCATTGGGCTCTTTTTAGATGAACTAATTACTTGACATGTTCTACAGCACATGGTATTTACCTCAGGGATTAATTTGCTGATTTGGGATCTGTTTCCGTGATTTGGCCCCATCAAAATCTGTGGGATTGAGGCCTATGTTCATTCGTCTATGCATGCAACAAAATCACAACACGTCACAAGTAACACGTTCTCGTTTGATCAAGTCTGGATTCCATTGCTAAACTGAGGTTATGTTCTCGTCAAAGATTCAGTATTGTTATGTTTATCGCATTTTGAGCTACAGGATGTTTACAATGTGAAAAAGCGGAGCACCGAAAATGCAGGGTTAGAAGAGATGTTAGTGACTATGTTACGACCAAATAGAAAATATACCTCCGCGACATGAAAGCCATTTGTCATAGCAAGTCTTGTCATTGTTGGTGGTAAATTCCTTTACACTATCAAATATGACTTTTTTGTGGAGGATTCTCTATGTATTATCCATGAAAACTGTTTCAACATCATGTCATGTTTGAACAATTCTGAGTCCGTTCGTACTCTTACCTCACTTTGCGCTCTCTTTGTCTGGCAACTACAAAGGTTTGGTAATCTAAAAAAAAAAACTACAAAGGTTTGGTAGCACAAGAAAACTTTGCTTTGTTCGTCAAGCTAGCCCTACTAACAAGCCTTTTCTTGCTAGTACAGGAGAGCAAACTTGGCTCTCCCGTCGAAGCAAGATTCTTGTACGCTGTTTTTTTATGTATTAACTCATATGTGATAAATAGGATGGCAAGGTTGACAAGTGTGAACCAAACAATAGTTTTTTTTTTCTTGATTCTGCCCTTCCTTGATCTGTCAAAAGAGCAAGCGAGGCAAGGCTAGTGCCAGCAAGGGTTCCACCGACGGACCAGCTATTATGGCCACTATGCCCTTATCTTTGGGCCTTAAATCCGAAAATCATCTAAGTTCTCTTTTACTTATCATCATGTACTTCATCATCTTCTAAAAAATGATCAACAAAACATCCCTAGTCTTTAAGACAGGCTAAAATCCACTTTTGTCTATGTCGGCCGGCTTATTTTTCTAGGCAACCAAAAGTCTAATAATGTGTCTTTGTAAAATTATGTTTTTATGGTTGATTTAAGAACATCACGAAAAACAAAGCTGCATATTATTCATGGCAGTTTTCCGCTCTTACTAAAATATTGCACCGTCACGGAAACTCTGGATTGCAGTAACGCTAAGCCAAATCCGTCCTGCTAACCACAGATATTCATAACCGTTGCCCGGTTTAGCTCCGGTTTTTTGACAGCGACGGATCTGTAGCCAGTAATGCCAAGGGAAACCATCGGCCAGATATATCCAATGGGAAGGACCATCAACTCCCAAGCATGCATGTTGGTTCGCCTTGCTGGTCCATCCCTTGGTCATAAAAATAGCAGGAAGCTACAGTGACGCCACCAAGCTTACTAGTGTAACAAACTGACACGACCGTGCTTGAACCGGTGCTAGTCAAGGACAGGCAGAGCGAGCGAAGCGCTTGGGTTCTGCCCACGCGTCGCTTTCCGCCCCTTGTCGAATGTCGACGACTCGAGCGCGCACGACGTGGTCTGGGCAGGACCTTGCCTGGTGGATGCCGATGGAGACAACGACTAGCCCAGCAGCCTGGGCGTGACCGCGTGACGTACACCACATTGTTTTTTTTTGTCTTGGAACCGCCGGAGGAATGGAGAGGATGCCAAGGAAGGACGAGGAGGAGCACGTCGCGGTCGCGTCGTCGCGTGGTCACTTGCAGGCGCGCAGCACGCACGATGGAAGGAACCGGCCGGTCGCAGTCGGTCGGGTTCAGGGATCAGGTGAGGTGGATCAGCAGTAGCGCCCTCCTCATGACGCGGTCGCCTTCTGTGGTGGATTCGGCAGGCCCCCGAGGTTTTGCTGTTCCGGGCAAGGATTCCCTGCGCGATCTGAACATGGAAACCGGTTGAAGAAGGGTGGATGCGCGCGTCTGAATCCCGTTTGGTCGGTGCTCTCCCGTGCTGGCATCGATGAGGAAAGGAAACACGGTCACGGGCCCTGACGTGCAGCCTGTCTATTTTTCTTCCCCTTTTCATCAGGCAGCGGGACTGAAGTAGCAGCGCATTCGTCGGGGGCGATCCACCGTTACCCGTTTAGACAAGTTTTCACGCATCAATTCAACGCCGACGACGATCAAGTTTGGAAAGGATAAGCGGTTCAAGCACCGAAATCTCTTGTGCCGCACCGGCAAAACTGATGTCACGGTCAAACTTTTCGTGTTTACGGTACATGGAACCTACTACTAAGTCTGTGGTCTGTGAAGATCCAAACGCACCTCCCGTATCGGTTCTTCTTCGAAGACGCAATAATATGAACTGAACTGCATGGAGAAAGGTGTAAAAGAATGCAATGGAAGTCATCAGCCCAGGACTCGCCAATAATAGAAATACTAATCATTGTTGACTGCTGGTCCTCCATGGGGTGTAATCCACCAACCTCGATGTCACGTATGATTCCACCAAACCAAATTCGATCCGTGACTTGAGCTGTTCACACATACTTTCTCTTTAGGCTAGACCCTACAAATCGCAATGTGTTTGTGTGCTTATCACGCGCTGCTTACAATATATGCAGCCGTACGCCAGGATTGACATTGAGCACAATCCAGACGAGATGGGGAGTAGGAGCCCAACCAAGGAGCTGCTTCGGTTTTTTTGGATCAACAAAGTACCCAAAGCCAAAGCTGTCCAAATTAAGCTGCTTCAACCGAAAATACCTATGTCAGATGGTGAGAATATACTTTTTTTGAGAGACAACTAAATTCCACGATAATGCTAGTTAAAACAAAAGTATTACACGCTAATTTTTATGCATTTTTCAGAGTCCTATCATTTTTAGACACAATGAATGTTTGTTAGAGGTGTGATATATTTGAGCATGCTGATGCATAAAACCCTTTTTTTTTTGCTTTGTTGCACCGCAAGAAGTGGCAAAGATTGAAGAGGAACCAACCTATAGAAGGGGTCAACATATGAGAGACATATATGCCAGGTTTAGTTTCATTGAAGCTCTCTACCACTACATTGAAGAACTACACAAATTTATTTGTATAATTCATCAACTCAGCTGTTTCATTTGGATAGTTATCACCATTACTTCTAGTGCTTATGTAAATCCAATCAAGTAAGATTAATGGATCGTAGATGTTTGTGGCTCGCGTAAAAGCAGATCTACAAATCTAATTTTAATGAATACAATATTCAACTGTGGGTTTTATTTTTTTCACGCTTCATCTCATCTTTGTTAGCCAATGAAACAATATCAACAACAAAAATGCCTCCGATTTTGTTTTGATTGGTCTATTATCTGAAATTATAGATCCAATGACAGTTTCATCTTTACGTACAAGAAACCAAAAAAGCACATGCTAATTGTCGTGACTACAAATTGATGTTGTAGGCTTTGCGTAGAGATAGCCTTGTCGTGTTATGCGTATTTATGGGCATCAAACACATATTTGAAAGCCAATATCAAACAAGTATTTATGTTCATGACTGTTTCAACTTTACATCGAATAAACAAAATATAAAAGCAACAACAATCATGACTTTAAGTTCTTGTCGTTATGTTTTACACATACATATAGGTTTGTCGTATTATGCATGTTTGTAAAAACGACAAACTCTAGTAAGATGAAGCTCGAAAAACAGTTTGCACACTTTTGCTCTTATCTTTGGCTCTCAAAAATATTCATATTTACATGGATATTTTTTAAATGGTGTCTCTCGGTAACGTTTATGCTTACGTCGACCATTTTGAATGGAATTGTTTATTATTAAATTATGAAATGGTAATAAAATACCATTCTAAAATCAAAAAATTTCACCAAAAAAAAAAAGACTTGGCTATGTAACATTTGGTCACACCTCGTACAATACTATGAAAAAACCGTCATACCCCTGTAATATCATATCATTGCATAGTTGCTCTCAGCTAGACTTTCGACCGTCTATGCGGTCACCAGCTAGGCTACCAAGCAAAGCATGCCTGCCCCAAAAATGCCAAGCGGACACGCTGTCAACAAACAAACGCCACCCGACCCCAACATTCAGAAGTTTTTGTAGGGTCCTGGACCCAAACCCGAATGCCGAATCGCCTTGGTTGTTACTGCGTGCAAACCGGGTGCGGGCAGCTCCTCGTCCACCCCACCGACGCCCGACCCGGTAACCACGACGACGACGACGGGGTCCACTCGTGGCTCGTGCCGCCCTCGCGGCCCCACCGTCCCCATCCAAAGCCGAGGGGGTATCTCGTAAACTCACGTAATCCGCGCGGGGAGAGCGTCCCGTTGGCACACCGATTTCACCGAGGCCTGGGGGGCAGTACGGTAAAAAGCGCCTCCTCCTCCATTCTATCCCTTCCTGCTCCCCATTCCCTCCTCCACGCCAGGAGTACTAGTACTAGGCCAGTACTGCAACCACTCGTAGCCCAGATCAAACTAGCCAGCACCGCAGCGAGAGCACGAGAAAAAAAAAAAAAGCAATTCGAAGCAGAAAAGGGGGAGGCCAAAAGCTTGGGGGAGAAGAGGAGAGGAAGAGGGAGCATAAATCGCAAACCCTAGCCCGCCCCCGATCTGTGCAATGCGGCGGGTTTGAGGGCAGGATGCGGCGTGTGGCTCCGGCGATGATCGCCGCCGCCGGCGATGTGGCGGCGGACGGCGTGGTGGAGAAGACGCTGCCCAACGGGGACATCTACCGCGGCGGATTTCACGGCGGCGCGCCGCACGGCGAGGGCAAGTACCTGTGGGCCGACGGGTGCATGTACGAAGGGGAGTGGCGGCGGGGGAAGGCGTCCGGGAAGGGCCGGTTCTCGTGGCCGTCAGGCGCCACGTTCGAGGGCGAGTTCCGTGGCGGACGGATCGAGGGGCAGGGCGCGTTCGTCGGGCCCGACGGCGCCACCTACCGCGGCGCGTGGGTGGCGGACCGCCGCCACGGAGTCGGCGCCAAGAGCTACGCCAACGGCGACTACTACGAGGGCCAGTGGCGGCGCAACCTCCAGGAGGGCCACGGCCGCTACGTCTGGGCCAACGGCAACCAGTACGTCGGGGAGTGGCGCGCCGGGGTGATTTCCGGCCGCGGCGTGCTCATCTGGGCCAATGGCAGCCGCTACGACGGCGTCTGGGAGAACGGCATCCCCAGGGGCACCGGAGTCTTCACGTGGCCTGACGGCAGCCGCTACGTCGGCTCATGGCCGCGGAACTGCGTCGACCTGCCGGCCATCAGCGGCACGTTCTTCCCGCCCGTTACCGCGGGGGTCCCCGGCGCGGTGAGGAAGAGGTCCTCTGTGGAGGGGGTGGGTGAGAAGGCGACGCCGCGGATCTGCATCTGGGAGTCGGAGGGAGAGGCTGGCGACATCACCTGCGACATCGTCGACGCGCTCGAGGCGTCCATGCTCTACAAGGAGGCCACGGCCGGCGGGGGAGCAGTGACGACGTACTTGCGGCCACCGCGGAGTGCCCGGCGAGT
The DNA here is from genome assembly GCA_030378355.1 of Eleusine indica. Taxonomy (NCBI): domain Eukaryota; kingdom Viridiplantae; phylum Streptophyta; class Magnoliopsida; order Poales; family Poaceae; genus Eleusine; species Eleusine indica. The sequence goes on along the minus strand of CM059498.1, from coordinate 48,285,369 downwards.
AGCCAGTGGAAGCGCGTGCTGGGCGTCGTCGGCGGGCACCACGCCGGAGGCCAAGCGACCCGGGCAGACCATCTCCAAGGGGCACAAGAACTACGAGCTCATGTTGCAGCTGCAGCTAGGCATCAGGTTAGTTTTGTTTTGCGTCTCTGGTGAAATGCTGCCATATTTTTCTCTGGGCTTCCATGGAGATTTCGGAATTGGAGTGGTTTATGCTTCTGCATCTTGCAGGCATTCGGTGGGGAAGTCCGCAGCAGGGCCGATGCGAGCGCTTGCACAGGCAGATTTTGACCCACGGGAGAAGTTCTGGACCCGATTCCCACCGGAGGGGTCAAAGGTCACACCACCACATTCATCGGCAGAGTTCCGGTGGAAGGACTACTGCCCCATGGTGTTCAGGTGTGTGTCTGCCTCATTTGATCGATGTGTCATGTAATTCTCCTCATACTGTTCCATTCAACGGGCTGTTGAATTCTGCAGGCATTTGAGGAAGTTGTTCGCTGTTGATCCGGCTGATTACATGCTTGCGATTTGTGGCAACGATGCTCTGAGGGAGCTGTCTTCGCCTGGAAAAAGTGGCAGCTTCTTTTACCTAACACAAGATGACCGTTTCATGATTAAGACAGTGAAAAAATCAGAAGTAAAGGTAATGTTTCTATTCAATCGCTGATAAGCATCTTGTTCTCCTGCACGATTTTGCAATTTTGTGCTGTTGTGTTTATGTTTGTCATTAACTTGCAATTTGGAATTGGTATTGGATCTATCGCCCTGCCTTGCGAATGTCTGTGTTGGTGCTATGCAATTGGTTGTTTTGTTTCTGTAGTAGCCAAAAAGATGTGGGTCTAATTGTTTTCTGTTTTATTGCCGCAGTTGCTGATTCGAATGCTGAATAGCTACTACCAACATGTCAATCAATACAAGAACTCTTTGATCACAAGGTTCTATGGTGTGCACTGTGTTAAGCCCCTCAATGGACAGAAGGTTTGTGATATTTAGAACTATGACCCTGCTGCAAGTGTTAAAATGATCGATGGATTCTGACATGTTCATTTTACAGGTCCGGTTTATTGTAATGGGCAATTTATTCTGTTCAGAATACCGGATTCATCGTCGATTTGATCTGAAAGGTTCATCCTATGGCCGAACAGCTGACAAGTTTGAAGAAGAGATTGATGAGACCACCACTCTCAAGGACTTGGACCTCAATTTTGTTTTCCGGTTGCAGCGGTCCTGGTACTCGGATCTTCATGAGTAAGTACTATCTCTACAAACTTTAGTGTTACTTTCACTAGAATGACAGTGCTAATTCCTTTGCGGCTTTCTGCACAGGCAACTAAGGCGAGATTGTGAATTTTTGGAATCAGAGGGCATTATGGATTACAGTTTCTTGGTTGGAGTTCATTTTGTTGATGACTTCTCGGCATCAAAGATGGGATCATCTACTTTCACTGCTTCTCCAAGTAAGTTAAGGTTGTTTGTTTCAAATCTTGACAAGCTCAACAACCTATTCTAACAAAACAATGATTCTTAACCAGAGCTTTTAACGAAGAGCGAGTCGTTTCAAGGTGGTGGTGGTATGCCAGAGCTGTGCTTTTCAGATGATGATTATGATAGGATACCAGAGTGTAGGTATGTGTGTTCTATATGTGCATTCATTGTTTTCTTGTGACCTGTTTTCATGTGTTTTTGTTTTCCATTTGAAATCACTCTATCATCCAAGCTGTTGGCTTCAACATTCCTATTAGCATATCCTTTCACATTACTTTATCTGAGAATTAATTCGTATATTCCACCAATGTTTTTATTGTGATGGGCATTTGCTCATAAATACCAATTTTTTTCATGTGCTTTTGTTCTTTAAAGAGGGTAAATGTTGTTTCGTTCTACGGTTTAGAATTTATTTCAGAATTCTGGGGCAATTGAACGTTTACATATTAGTAGCCCGCAGCATATAATCAGCCATAATACTTTGAGTATAGGAAAATCAATTTTTGATGTTTGTGTTCATCAGGTTTTAGTTCCTTTTATCTTGTCACGCTGCTGATTAAAGCTGAATTTATGCTCTTGCAATGAGACCTAAATCTCTTTGTTGATGCCTTCATGAGTTGCACCTGGTCTCCATCTCTCGTAAGACAATGTCATCATAGCACAAACTTCATTGCCTTCCACTTGGCTTACACATGGATGCGTTTAGGCATTGTTGGGACCTAGTTGTTGGTTCGGCTGTATTAGGGATGATTGTTTTTCTAGTTTAAAAGCAGCCATTGCTCCACAGCTCTAATGTTTGCCTGTCACATTTTTTGTTTTCAGGAAGCCTTTGATTCGACTGGGTGCGCACATGCCGGCCCGGGCAGAGCAAGCATCCAGAAGGAGCGAGTTTGACCCATTTCTCCTTACTGGTGGGGGGTTCTTGTTCCCAAACCAGACTGGTGAAGTGCATGATGTGATTCTGTATTTTGGTATAATCGACATCCTACAGGATTACGACATCACTAAGAAACTTGAGCATGCTTACAAGTCACTACAGACAGATCCCAACTCCATATCTGCCGTGGACCCCAAGCTCTACTCAAAAAGATTTCAAGATTTCATCGGCAGAATTTTTGTGGAAGATGGCTAGGTATTTAGGTGAAAGATGCATTGTGAATTCGAGATGAAGGCCAGAGCACCTGCAATGATTTGAAGATGGTATGGACAGGCTGCCCACAATTTTGTGCATGGTAAAGAAGGTCCATAATTACCAGGAATCATCTTCATCCGTGGGGATCCGGTAAAGCAGCTCATCGGCTGGGCGTAAATACCGGGAAGCCTCGATCAGCAGTGCAGGGAACCGAGCTGCAAAGCAATTTGCTGTGAGTTTTCTGCAGAATTTTCGGATTGGCTGGATTTTGAAACGCAGCCATGAGAACGGGAGTTGGCTGTAAATTTTGTGATTTGGCGGGTGAGAGATTGGTTCTTCCAGCTCCTTTAGTTTTTAGTTTTTTTTTTCTTTCTCCTATATTTTGTACAATGTTTCTTCTCGTTCGCCCCTTCCTATATATCTGTCTGATGTAAAAGAAGGGATAGGGAATTTTTGTTTCCGGAAAGAGGATATTTAAGGCTGCAGCTGGCAGTGAACAATAAGATCATGTACAGATACACCTTGATCCTGAGAATGGGTGGATTAGAATTTAATTAGCCATCTTCATGACAGTGGGGCCCGAGCACTGCTTCTCCTTCTCTTTTGTGTTGTTGGTTTCTTCCTTTCCCGTTATTTATTGGACCTTGGCATAGCTTTTTGCAGAGAGAGAGAGAGAGAGGCTTGCAAGCCCCCTTGACCTGAGGATGAGAGAGATGAGTGTTGGAAGTGGGGAAAAGTGATAGGCGAGAGGGGAGCATGAAAAGACGAGAAAGAGAGGCACAACACAACAGATGGTTAGATTGGAATGCCGATCTTATCTATCCTTTTCATTTCGTATAACGCCCAAACTTCGAATCTCTTTATTGATATCCACCGCTAATCCGGTTTCCTACCACTGCATTTTGGTCTTCGTTCCCCCAAAACTATCGGATCAGCCCCACGTCCCCACACAGACGCAGACGGGATCAAAGGGGTCGTTGGTCCTTGCTACACACAAGCACCGTCTCGAGCTGTGGCCAGCAGATGCGAGCCAGATTTAGCGGCGTGGTCCACCCGCAGTAATCTATTGTAGATCATCCGATGCATGTTTAAGAGCTAGTGTGCTAGTACTGTATTGCTCCTATTAAGGAGTGTCAAACGATCTGACTGCCAGTAAATTACTTGTTGAGCCACTTGAGCTTTTTTTTTTTTTTGTTTAGGGCCTTGTGGGAATCTCTCTTCTGACTCTTTGGTTTTGGGCTGTTGCTTTTCCAGAGTGCAAAGCAATTGGTGGATGCCACGTGGATTGAAGGTAAGTGGTGACTTGCTCTGTGGTGCAAGCCATGATGTGTGATTAGATTAACCCGTTAACGCCTCAAAGGCCTATTTCACTACCCCTGTTTGCCATGCCAACCTTCCAAGAAAGCTTGCTTAGGTATAAAACTCCTGTTTTTGTTGCCCACATTGATCGGAAATGTTTGCTTTTTTATATGCTTAGTGATATTTGGTGTCTCGTATTCTATTCTATAGTAGCACTAAAACATCTACTGTATACCACTTTCTTTGTGTATGCTATGCACTGGGACAAGTGCATGTTACGAACGAGCATGTGGCTCGGTGGTAACTCTAGTACTACTTGGCTGGCTGGCTACCGAGGTATTCACTTTATGTGACTCAAAAAATCTCATGTACAGTATTCAGTTTCCAAACACAAGCTGAAATCGAACCCGCTGACGTCGCCCTTCAGCATAGGACCACATTCACTCTCGGTCTTCGGCCTCAGCACGAGCTAACCACTTCCCTGTCACAGTGTCATTACCAAAACCTTTTGGAGTAAACAATAAACCTAATAATAAATCACACTAGTATCAGTCAGCAACCTGGAAATGTAGCATCGTGCGGCCTTTTTTAATCACGAAAGAATACTTGAACAATCAAGTCAAAGTTCCCTGCCAGCCTTACCCGTACGGCCGGCTCTACACGACTTGTCACTTCCTCCCCCTATCTGTGCACGCTATCAAGACCAAATCCCCCGCCCATCTCAGCATCTCTCCACTTTTACGCGTGCCTTGAGCAATGCCAAACATTGACAACATTTCTTGGAACGCCCAACATTGTTAAGAATTGCCATCTCTCTGCTAGGCTGGTCGCGCCCAGCTTGAGGCTCCGAACAAGCAAACGATTCGTTGCATCGGCATTGCCATCGGCAAATGGCATCCGCGGATACACTCAATCAGATGCTTGTTTTACTTGCGGCACGAGGTTTGATGATAACGTAGCTACTACCCCCTGCGACAGTGATACGCCGTAGGATTGTACTCGTACAAAATTAGTCCGTATCTGCCGTGGCTGCGCGCGCAGAAAAGGGGGATCTCTGCGAATCCCACGACCATGCCGGGGAAACAATTTCTTTCTCTTGGTGTTTGGTCAATGGAGTGGAGTGGCCAGTGCAGTAGACGCGCAGCTGAATATTCTAGTAGGAATGGTTCGCCTCTACGTACGTGCTCGTTCTTGTTTCTGTAGTAAAAAAAAAAAAGAGTTTAAGTAGTAGTAGTAGTAGTTGGGAGAGCAGTGGAGCACAGAGTGAGCGCCTGCGTCCTGCCGTGGATAGCGAGGGAGGGGCACGGAGATTCGTCGTGGCGTCGAGCACGGCGCGGCCGTTTGCGCCGGCCCCCGGGGTTGCGGAACGCGGGCCAGACGTGGAGTCATCGTTGGCGCGGCGCGGGTGCTCCTCCTCGTTGCAGCCGTTCCCGTTTTAATTATCTTGATGCCTTGTGAAGCTGTGCGCGCAACGTGCGTCTCATTGTCCTGCGCGCTCCATCAATTGCTACTACTCGGTCTATAATCTCAAGGTTACAGCATGGGATTAGATCAGGCGAATGAAATGAAAGGCTAACCTTAAGCCACGCTAGCTGGTTTTTAGTGAGCTCACTGCCATTACATGTGGATGCATGTGTGGAGCCCGTCCATTTGCGGCCCCACGGTCGTACGGAGTGAGTTAATCGCGCACAGGATAGAGCCGTGCTTTGTGCTTCCCATATTACTTTTGCACGTGAGACGGAATTAAAACGGGGGCACACACGCATTGCTTCCTGACAAGTGCGCGGAGTCAGTGGCCGCCTCCGGCACGTACGGTATCAATGTCCCGACACGTATCCATGTGAGTGTGTGTGTGTGGGCGTGCGCCGCCCGGCAGGGTAACTAACTGTTTTGCGTGGAGACCGTGCTGTGCTCGTCACGGACACGCGGCACGTCGAGCGGTGCGACGTCCCGTCTTTGCCCCTTGCTGGTTCTGGAGACTGGACGCTCTTCTTCCCACGGGTTTGTGAAAGAACGACAACACAGGCCGTAAGGACTCGTGTGCTTTAAAACGAGATGCTACTAGCTGCTAATGCTAAATGGGGCAGCCCGGTCGGTAGAAGCGCCGCTGCCAGCCGTTCGTTCGGGCTGAGTATTATGCAAACAGCAGCGCAAAGGTTATCACTAATCAGACTCGCTCCTGGCCACTCTCTTCCGTGTTCCGTCCACCGTCCTGCCGACAATAATGTCGTGTTGCTTATACGACATATTGGAACACGGCCTATGCGGGTGTAGGGCGTACGTTCGAGAGAGCATTAATTTTTTCGTGTTGAGTAATGTTTGTATTGTCGTGTTGTATTGGCGACAAATATGTCGCTCCGCTACACCGTTCTTGGGAACCAATGTCGCTGCTCCATGTTAACACACGCCTTGTCTCACTGATGGGTCATGCACGCCTGCTACATGAGACCTAGAGGGCGCTGAACAACTCATGCATGCTTGCGTGTACCATTACCACACAGTCACAGTCCACTTGCACGTGAAGCTCGGCCTCTAGCTCATTACACACGCACGCGAGCAGTGTGGTTGCCAGCGGTGAGCGGTACGTGTCTACAGTGATTAGTTGCTACATCGGCTAGATCTATGTTCTCCATGCATGAGCGACTCGTGCACGGGCGGCTGCTCATATGCATGTCAGCATGTGTGATCTATGTTCTCATATGCATGTCGCCGCTTAGCACTAGTCACCGTGTGCGAACTCGACAAAGGTTGCGTGTGATGTGCGTCAATACATTGGCATCGTTCGTGATTTCAGGAAAACGATAAGCAATTTTCAACATATAGCTCATCCCTCTGTCCGACCTCCAGGCTCCACTCCTCGATCTATCATCCTTCGCATCCCCCTCTTTCTTTCTTCTCCGCGCGTGTCATGGCATGGGCAAAGCTGGATTCACCATGGGGCTGCAAAAGTACCCAAGAAATTCAGAAATTTGTTTGTATTTGGTTTGTTTCCACCATGATGCACCCTATCAAAATCCAACATATACTCTTGGACAGCTATATGTAGTATTTTTCCACCGTCACTATATTTTAGCTAGTTTCACCATTGTGTCGCTGAACTAGTGAAGAAATTTCATAATTTTTTGTAACAACCATGAGAGTGGCTAAAGGGAATTTCATCAGGAAAAAGAGGCAGGTCAAGGACGATGTTGTGAGGCATTGCAAAAAAGAATGCTGTTGTCCCCTTTTTCAGATATTGAGAAGGTTGATGACAAATCAGAACGAGTTCCAAAACAGATCGGCAACGTGCACCCACAAGTACGAACACACTTCCTGGGCATGAGCTCCTAACCAAAACGCCGAAACCTATACAAGAAAAAAAACGAAATGAACTATCCAAGTAGATGATGCCTTGTCCAAAGGCATATGTCCTGAACTTGAAGAAAAAACCATCTAATTTGTTATCTATCAACCAAAGTATGTAAGCCCATCATTCTTTTATGTATATTTAAAATCAATTTGTTTGAACTTTTATTTAAAATTCATTCTTCTTTCGAACTTGACCAATGATTCTTAATATATTTTAAAACACATTTCAATATATTATCCTGAGATCTTTAAATATATTAATACACTTTTGATCATGTGGGCTAGAAGCTTGATTGCTCTAGATTTACAGTCTCCTCTCTCTCTAGATTTTTGTGTTTCTTCTGTGTTGCATGCATAAAAACTTGGTAAGAGGTTTTCCTTCTTTAATTCACAGGAGACTCCAATCTCTTTTTTTTTCTATTCATTTTGTTTTCGTTTTTCGAAATCATACCTTTAAATGGACTTCCATCCGTCCAAAAATTTATATATTTTTTGTTTGGTCAAAGTCAGATCTTCCTAACTTTGGCTAGCTATAGCAATATCTATTGAAATAAATTATTTAAATATAAAGAGTTACATATTTTATGATCTAAATCTAATAACATTATTTATATATGACCAAATATTATGAATTCTTTGTAACTGATAGTTAAAGCAGAACAAGTTTGACTTTGCCAAAATCTAAAAATATTTATATTTTAGAACGTAAGGACCATGCGTCCGATGGCAGAGTTGATGCAACGTGTGGTATTTCTTCGACACGATCAAGAACGATAGAGATAGAGCACGTACTGTCGGATGATATAAACAATCTCTCTTTGCTGCGCGAACTCCATTGAGTGCTACAGTTTTACCTGTTAACCTGCATGAGGAAATGAACATGGACACTTTTGAAACGACGCGTTTCTCCACATGTAGCCATCGCCCTCTGATATTTCACTCAGCTGCATGCATGCATGTGATGCATTTTTCAGCGTGTGACCCCAACCGAATGCAGTACCCAATTCCAACCTCTGCCCATCTCTTACACTTGTTGAGCCGATTGATCAGAGCACTTGCTCGCCGGACCCTGGAGAAGATATTCTCGTGCAAAACTCGAATCCACACACGTCCTCAGGGCACAGCACAGGCAGCCGGCACCAGTCTGGTGAAGCAAGCAAGCGCGGATCGACCAGCTTTTGGCGGCATGGGTCAAAGTGTCAAACCGGAACGATGCATTGAAGTAGCAGTAGCGGTAACCTTTTGCTCTTTTTGACCAGCACGAATCTACGCGTCACTTTTACCCTCCCCCGCTGCGATCCACCTTGAGCTTGTGATGGTGCACCTGCTGCGCCACAATGGCTCCAGCAAAGGAAGCATTGAATTCGTTGTGCTGCTCACATTTCATCTCTCTCTTTCTCTCTCTCTCTTCAGTCTTCATGCACCCAACTTTAGCTTTGCAGGCGTCTTTGATATGCCTAAACGGGTGTTCCTTTTGGACTGTGGCTGGAACCTTTCTTTGTGCCACAAAAATGAAGCAGTCTCCCTATCCATTGCATGCCTAGGCACCCGTATGTAGCTGCCACTACGATGTATAGTGTGGACACTACCAGTACCACATGGCACACACAGGGCTACACACTGCTCCTAAATACGGTAGCTGTCCATCTCTACAGGTCTACTGGATCACATACTACTCCTAGGTGCATGCTCGCTTCTTTCTGTACGCGTATACTAGACCTGTGCTGCTCAAGTTCACCTCTACACGCTACGCCGTTTTGCTTGTGCAAAGTCTCCGGCTTCGTCCGTTTGCTACTGCTGCTGCCTGTGTCATCAGTGATCAGTGTAGCTTTGTCAGCGATGTGTCATCACGCTGAAGCGGCCCAGCGCGAGCGCGCGGCGGTACGGACCATTTTTTTCAGACTGGCGCTGGAATCTCTCTGCGCTCGACGCCGGCCGTTTGGTTCCGTTAATCAATGTCGCGCCGCGAAACGCGGTGCGTCTTTAGCGTGCGGTGGCAACAGAGTTTGGATTGCAACTTTTGTCTCCGGCGAAAACCTGAGAAACCGAGCCGTCTGTTTAGACGGCGGAAGCGAGAGATTTCAGCGAGATCCAAGCGTGATAGTACTAGTACAAGACACAAAACCTGTCGCTACTAGCTAGCGGCATCGAGCATTGTTTTGTTTGCAGTCGTCAGCGGCGAGGCGGCCCGGCAAAGCCTGGAAGGAGGTCCTGCTGTCAGAACGATCCCTTGAGTGCGAGGGAGGGACCACCTGCACGTGGGACCCAGCTCTCTCTCATCCTTTCTTTCTTCCTTCCTTTTCCTTTCTCCTCGCTGGCTGGCTGGCTTGCTCTATCTACTGGTGGCTGCTCCTACTGCTTTTCTTTGGTGCAGTGGAATGCGGCAACGGAATGGAACCGGGGAGACAGTGCCTCATTTGACGAAAGGGACGTATCTTAGGAGCTTTTAAAGGCATGCAGGAGGCAAGGCATGATCGTTTCGCTCGGCCACACCACTTCCACGGACAACGGGTACGGCCCTCCTCCTCTTTCTCTGTGCCGGACGCGTAGGCGGCCCACGTCGAGCTTTAGCATTACCCGTGGTGGCAATAGCTCGGATTAGCGTTTGCGCTTATAGTAATGATGGCACACTAATCCGTCTGTGTGCGGGTACTGTGCTGTGGATCATGTGCCGTGTTTTGGCGGTAATTATGCGTTAACCCAACAGCCAGGCCATCATTCTGGATCGGCTTCTTCATTCCCGGCATCATGCCGCCACGTTCTGCGCACACGCGCGCGGCGCAGGTGGCATCATGACCGCCCCGGCCCCCGCGGTAGTACGAACCGGTTCTGGACTGATGGATGTGGTGTGGCTATTTTCAGTTAGCGCCCGAAGCTGCTTTCGAAAATGGCCTGAACATATTCGGTTTGGTTCTCTCTTCTCTCTTGGTCTGACTGTTGGTTTGACCAGATGGACGGAGCGGAATAACACGGCGTGCGTCAACAAAAGCTCTTACGGCCTTTTTGGTTTCATGATTGGGGTGGCACTAGTTTGGAGGTTTAAGACACTGTGGTTTTTGGACAGGTCGTTTGACAGTAGAGAGCGAGAATGAATGAATCTCTATATAGTAGAATAATACAGTTGAACATCTCATGTTTCCTTTTTGTTCCGACCTGAACTACTGTCTCAGTCAGATGGAGATGGATGTTTTTCTCTCGAAAGATTCAGGCAGATGCGTAAACGACAGTACTAGCGTGTCTCACAACGGCCGGATGCATGGCAGCCAGTGGCAAAGGCCTTTCAATTCGAAGCGCAAAGATTCACCTCTGGCGCCACTGTCTCAGATATCGTTTCTTTTTCCCCGTTTGTTTTTCTTTTGAGACAGACATGCCTCAGATCCCCGCTTTCATGGCTCCTGGCTCAGCAATTCTTTTATGCAAAACCAAAAACGGAGATGCACGTATTCTGACGGTCGTGTTGCTTGCCTCCGGCGCCTGTGGAGCAGCCAGCAGCGACACACATGCTTGGGTCGGCAGCGTCAGAGATGAGTCGAGATCGATGGATCGAGTCAGAGCGGAGTCGTATAACTACTGATCGGCGAAGGCATGCACGGCAACGCCCGGCGCTGCCCTTTCACATCGGCGAAGACGCCGCCGCGACACTGTTGGATCCGTGTCAGCCGCAGGCCTTCCCGGGTTGCCTTGCCGCCCAGCTGACTGACTGACCTTCCCCGTTGTTTGTTTTTTCTTTGCGTTACAGCGGGCTGGCTGCCTGCTTGCCGGTGCATCTCTCCATTCCCGGTCGCCATCTCGAGCCCTGTGCGTGCACGCGGCCGCATCTCCCGTCGATGACCGCGAGCAAGCCTGCAGGCAGGCTCCACGGCCTGCCACAGAAGTTTCCTGTTCCCCGTCAAGACCCCCGACCCGTGCGAGCCTTTCTCATAAACACAGAACCGTGCAAACTTGTGACGGTGACAAAATCAATTTGAATGTTGCCCAGAATGCCCTTGCGCCAAAGTTTGCCCCTTTAAGTACAAAATTTTGTCCATGACAGCTGTTGCTAGTGCTCGTGAAGAACCCCCGGTGTAGGTGTAAGGTCAAGCACATCGTCACGTGCCCGCCCAACGTGGTCAATCGGAGACAGTGTACTCCAGACCCGCCACGCGCCGTCACGTAGTACGAACGTGTCGTTGCCCCGTCACATGCAACGCAGAGCGTACGTCCTCCAAGGAATGAATGAGTGAGTGAATGATCGACCGCGTCGTCGCAGCTACTACCCGTCGAGGTCGCTGCATGCGTTGCGGCCCCTGTCCCGACGCGACGGCGCCGCATCCAGTCGCCTGTCATCGTCGCGCGCCCCCGGTCTGTCCCGCGCCACGCACGGCACGGCAGGCAACGAACGAACGACCAGCCGGGTGGTTGCCGGCTCGGCGGCCGCGGCCTGACCCGACCCGAGCAGCATCCAACCCGCCGCGGCATTTATTACTCCTCTGCCGCCTCGCGGCCGCGAGACGCTGGGAACGCGGGGCCGCGGTGCCGGCGGTTCACGCGGCAGCGGCGGGACAGGAAGGTGGGGCAGCGGGTTAAAGAGCGGCCCCCACGTCAGTTTCGGTCAGGCCGTCGCCGCCCGTCTATCGGCTCCATTAATTTCAGAGCACGGCTTTGAATTGAATGCCGCCGACCGAGTGTCCGTGTGGAGGAGAGGAGATTCTTGGTCTCGGCGGCTCTCCGTTGCGCGACGTACGATCGTCTTGTTGTTCGCAGAGCTGGTGGCGCATTGAAACGTCGGGAGAGCATTCAACGCGGCGGCGCCGGGAGGCTTGATTGTTTCGGAGCGTGAGCCCTGTCCCGTGAGACGCGACGCGGGTTTTCATTGCGAGTTACTTGGGGCTTTATTTACTATACTGAGCCCCGGCATTGTTGTAGTTCTGCCGGCCGAGTTCTGGAGAGTACGTGACCGAAGGCGGGGTTGCGACTTTCACACTCATGAGCAGAGAGAGAGACTGTGTCACGTTAAACTTTGATAGCCCGCTGAGGGCCTGGTAACTATTTTGTTTAGTTTTGGACCAGGTAACTAGGTAACGGGCAGGCCTGATGATGCGGCCCAAACTATGACGTCCTGATGGCCTGTTAGTTACCAGCTCGATAAATCGGATAGGCTGACGAACTGGTCTAACAGGCCGGGCCGACGCTGTCTCATGGGCTATAACTGATTGCTTCTAGTTGGATTGGACAGACTTCTGTACTAGCAGTGACTGGCTTTTGTCCTTCGTTTTTCGCTTGTTCTTCATTCTTTGGAGTTTCTACTAATGTTAGCACGACAGCAAAATATAGAATTTCCAAACCATGTATAAATCCCCAATTCCTCATATGCATCCACGTTCTGCAAACATTCCTGAATTGAAACTAAGAAATACCATCAAACCTGCTACTACTAGTAGCAGCACGCCACCACAATGCCACAGCTTGTGGATGCTCAATACAACCACCATTCATGCCACAGCTTTTGGTTGCTCAATACAACCACCATTCATACCACAGCTTTTGGTTGCTCAATACAAGCACCATTCAACGTGGAAAAGATCAACAACATGTTGGCTTCACTAACATTTACACGATGATGATGATGATGATGATGCGCAAAATTCACATCCTCCAGCACTCATTTTACTTGCAATTCCAATATAGGCATATACAGATGGCCCGTATGAACTTGTGAGGATGAATCCCTCACAAGAAAACATTCACTTCTCTGAAAATTTAAGGTGAGATCTGCGACGAACCACACTATTATTATGTACTGAGACTGAAGCACTGCATTAGTGCATTTGCTTGCAGGTCAGGATGTTCAATTCCTCTATAATATGAACAACTAAAAATTCCGGAATCAAGTGATCCCAAAAGAAAGCAAAGAACCAAAAGACCTGTAACCTAGTCAAATCTAGTCAGTTGTCATTGAATCGTTAGGGACCTGTCCAAAGATGTCAGGGCAGCCATCCCAGCTGCTCTTTTCTCTCGACTCCCAGTAACCACCAAGGTAACGATATGTGTCAGTACCTTTATCCTTCGCAAACCACCGAGGCTTCCACCCGCTCTCCTGCATCTTTCGTGCCTGAAACACAGTTGGCATAGCTAAGTTGCAATGGAGCTATTTATCAATTTCACACTTCTACACATGAATGCCCTTCAAACTTTACCTTTGTTGTCGTAAAACAGTGTTATCATATGACCAGAGGTTACATTTCATGAAAATTCTGGAACATTTTTTTAGGAAAGTGTGAATCCAGTACACATTAGGATCACATAAACGGTCCCCTGGTTGTAGCTTGCAAGTCACGTGCAGAAATTCAGAGCCTTATGCAACTAACCACTATCATAGATGGTCAGGTAACTTATGGGACATTTCTCACAGAATGTGAATTGAAACAGAAGTTCCATGCATGTTTAAGAACAAGACACCCATAACACAACAGATATTTTATGGAAATGTGTCCTCTGATGTTGCTATAATGGCACAAGCATGCTCGAAACAAACTTGCGTCAGACCCATACAAAAAGATTAAAGAAGTGCCGTTAAAAAATATGAAGTCCCATGTATGTTAAAAATAACTTGTAACTCGTATGCAATATTGCAATCTCCTCTGAATTAAGCTGCAGCGGACTAGCAGCTAGACATATGGTATTCTACAAGTGGTTCAAGGATAAGCAGCTGCTGCAGTGGTGGTGGGTGACCAGTAGCCCAGCAAGGAGAACATAAGACTATATAACGTGTAGCAAAGTACTTGATTTAGGTACTTCCCTACTGAGGCTCCAGATTCAGTGGTATTTTAGTGGACCTGAGAAAGGAATACTTAATCTAGTTTTTTAATATCAAAAGATGGGCAAGGATGAAAGTAAAGCCACAGCCACATACTTCACATTATACTGACAAACTAGGAGTCTTAGGAACAACTGAAGATACAGAAGGGTAAAATTGAGTGGTACTAGCATATATGTAAAGGTCCAAATGGTGTGCATAATTTCACATTATACAATTCCAAAATCAAATGAGCCTTATTCCCCCATGCATAAAATGATATATAACTTCACAAAAGTTATATCCAAATACTAAATGGGAATGTGCACGAGAACATGACTCAAACAAATGCTAAATCTGCAAAGTGAAATTTTTATAGAGAAAAGCATTAGAAAGTTGGAAGTCGTACTAACCTGCCGCTGTCTCTGTTCAAGCCTCAACTTCTCAGCATTTGCCCTTTCATATTCACCATTCTCCAGACATCTTTGATCAGGTCGTAATCTTGAGTCTGTTGGTGGCAACTTTTCCTGCAAAAATGTTGAAACTATGAACCAGAACATAACAATATAATCTTGATTTGAAGCCTGATACAGCACATAATCATCGTTACCTTTAATCCAGGGGTAAGTTCATTTAAAGTAATTGCAAAGCGAGTGAGATTATATCGAGTGGGAAATTGAGGTGGTTTGCTTCTTTTCCACAACAAATGAGCCTCAGAGAATTGTTCAGATCCCTTGCCTTTCCCAAAGCAATCACCCATTACATAATGCATGCTTTCATCCCACTTTCCAAACAGTGTAGCAACAGTTCGGCCACTTCTGTCCTGAACAACACCTTGCACCTGCATATACACCAGCTGAACTGAATAAAGTGTCCCAAAATGTTTCCATAGATATGTGCACATGGCACTGTCACAAATTTTAAAATAATTCAGTAAGGATGGAAACTGGGAACAAGACATGCCCACAAAACAAACCTAGTATGTTAAAGCAATGTGCAATGTGCTAATTACCTGATGAGGGTTGCGATCAATTATAGACTGCTCCTTGAACTTCAGTTTGCATGAATACTCGCCATTACCTTGTATGCGCATGGTACCATAGTGATCACAGTATAGCTTGCCCAATATGAGATTGTAAATTGAAGTAGTCACCTAGACATGTTAATAATTAGTCAATTTTGCAGATCAATCATGTATTGCTGGTAATGTAATATAGTACCTTACTCCACTGGAAAACTTCACCGTCGTCAAACTCCAGTGTTAACACACCAACAGGATCCAGTTGAATGGAACGACCCCAGAATTTGCTCTTTAGGTTGCTATCAGCCCAAAACCTCCAGCCAGTTCCTTCACAATGGCATGCAACAACCATAGGATGATGACTGACCTGGCAAGTGTCATTGAAAGTTCTTTATCAACAAAAATACAAAGCAAGTAGATGTAATACTGCAGAAAAAGGACAGTGGACTCAGTAGCTATGATTTGAGTCCCATATAGCATATTCTATCTGAGAAACAAATAAGAACATAGCAGTAAAGGGGGATCAGCAGGCAGAAAGAGTAGTAATTGATAAGAATTTTGATGCTGTATAAAGTATATTACAAATACAGAGAGAGCAGTAATTTATATAAGTCAATCCCAACGTTCCCCAATAGCTGATTGAAACTACAGTTCACCATTGATCAGCACAGATTTTTAAGGAAACTTCAGGACAACGTAATGTTCAACAAGAAGCAAAGACATTTAGCGTCAAAATTGTGAGGACATACATGGCAAATCTAACAAATCTGTTTTAACATGTTCAGAAAATAAAAACGTATTAAACTAGACAAATCATACTGTAACTCCTCACTTCGAGTTCTCAATGATGTGTCTTTCCTCATTTTGAAAAGCACGGACACAAAAAAACAAAAAAGCTCATTGAACATAATTTTTGAACTTGTTAGAGCAAAATTTTATTTTATTTATGAAAAAGGATGGTCAACCCTCAATTTAAAAGGCATGAGTATGCCAACTCAATAAACAAAATGTGCTTCATTAACAAACCTTTTCAGAGAAAAAACGAAGGCCTTTGTCTGGATAGTCTGCTTCATATGTTTCCCCTAGAAGGGGATTGAAGGGCTTGCAGCTCCTCCCATCTGTAGAGGCATATCCGGAAACAGCAAATGCAGCTACGCTAAGAATCCTCATAAGACTATTACCCTGGGTATTCAACACAAAACAGAGATGTGAGATGCGCCAATCGTGATCATTCCACACATGACTACACAAATAACCATCTATATCATTAGCAATGTGTGGAGCAAATAAATTTTTTACGGTCCAATGATTCCCAGCAGTGGGAGAATAGGAGAAAACACATCATGGATGGTTGAAAGCTTCAGCAGAAATATGATGTGAAACAATACTGGAACATATTCCCAACATGACATGCACCAGACTGAGTGCCATGAAACAAATGGAAAAGTACTAGCTAGATTACTAACATTTTTTTCTCTAAAAGAGTGTGCTATGTGAATCATACTGCTAACCTGCATCTTTTTACTGTATGTAATCTTCAGAAAAGAATAAATAAAACAAGAGTAACTAATCCACTTTTTTTTTCTTTGACGACCACGAAAACAACACAGTCCAAAGTGTTTGAAATTTGATGTCTTCCACAAGGCAGGATATATTATCAATAAGTGAATGGATTAGTCACAGACTGGAGATGTATAATGCAAAATTAACAAATCAAATATCCAGATTACAAAAAGGTGGGTGTAATGTGAGCATAACAATTCTCAAAACAGGGTCAGGAAGAGCAATACCCTTTTACCCCACTCAGATGCACGATCAATAAGGTAGGAATATTCAAGATCTTCAAAACATTTCTGTAGTGACGAGAGTGGTTCATTGAAGTAAACCGGCAGACAAACTTTAGTAAGATCCTTTCCTATGTTGTCCTTGATCATTGACCACAAGCTCACACCCTTTTCTTTCTCAACTGGATCTGGCAGCTTCTTACGCCTTCTCACATATGGATAACTAATTCCAACAGACTTCATGGAAGGATCAATTCCATCCATGGGATAATCATCCTCGTCATCTGAACCAGCTTCAGATCTTTGGAAATCAGATCCACTGCTTTTGAAGGAGCTCGAGGATAGAAAATCTCGTGTATCAAAATAAATGTTCTCTTCATCATCAGTCTCCTCTTCAGCAGGATCTTGTGGTTCATTATAATCATCAGATTCACTAGCACTTCCTTCTGGAAGAGGAAAAATAATAGTTCAATATGTCAGTTAAAAATGATGCATTTATACTTAGTGTAAGCAGAGTTCAAGAGAGAAGAATACCAAACTATGCACAACAAAATTTAACTAAATGTGTATTTAAGAGATTCATCTAAATCTGGATTGCATTGCTTTCATTTCCAGCCTGTGGGGGATCACACCATCAAAGAACATAACTAATTTAAGATTGAGGTAGGGACTGGTAGCTTCTTTCATGTTACTAGAACCTAGCAGCTATATAATCATTTGATATTGGCATCCAGTATGAAGGACAGTTGAGATCATGGTTGAAGGCGTGGTCCTTTGTGGTGGTGGCTGTTGGGATGGGAAGTAGATTACTATGACCTAGAACTCTGATGAGGTAAGTACATAGTGGAGAGAAGGCAATGAGTTAAAATAGTCAACTGTTGTGTATATGTATGAAGTTTAATCTAGTTAGTTTGCAAACGACATTGACATGATGACTTTGAATCGACGACTTTATACCACAAAATTCCATTATATTGCAACAACAAATGTAGCAGCGAGACATGACAAACCATTCCACCAATTATCATACCACTGCACTTCTCATTCCTTGATTTAGAAGCAGATCCATACTCTTTGGACTGTCTTTGGCTCTCATCGACAAGGGTATTCTCCAAATCAACTTTTTCTGTCTACATCAAGGCAAGAATAATTTGTCAGATTGGGATATCATAAACCCAAACCTGTGTAAGTTCAAATTTTCATAAGATAAATTAGTGAACATGGGATGCAGTAAAGAGAATGAAATTAAACATCCTATTTTGCAAGCAACAAAAGTGGTTTATAAGAACATAACGAGGAATACAATTTCGGAGTTCAAAAATTAAAACAGTAGTCAGCTACACTCTGTTATTCTTAAGCTCCAGTCAACTGGGTGACTTCAAATTCATCTGCTTTGTATACAACAGCCAGTTCATCTTTACATTAATATACACTGTGCTGATAGTTAATCTCTTCAACATCCACCTAAATTGGTAGTGCGCACAGCCACACAGGTCAATCCTATCCATCTGATTTTCCAACAACTGACTCCCTCTAGCTTTAAATATATGAACTAAGAACAGTCATCATAAAGTCATATATTTGAAACTAGGTATCATACTAACAAAAATACATCTAATGTGGTCCCAAGTCACCAACACCACACCTGCTAGAAATACACATTGCTTTGCTAGCAGTGTATAACATTACTGTGTTCTTCCCAAAATGTGCCCTTTTCATCACTCATCAAACATTCTATAACTAAATCGAACGGTATTGCCTGGATGTTGACATGGGAAAATAATCAAATGGTAGGCTAAAGGGAGTTCTTTACTAACCATCTGCAAGGGTCCATAAACATTACAAGCAGAAAATTTCAACAACCACCAATTCACCATTGCCACAGAAATCTGGAGAGGTTGCCAATACATTTAATATTCTTTTATAAAGTCACCAAAATACTGGATTTAAATCATTACGTATCAAACTTTTTTTGTTGGAAGGATCATTTATCAAACATTCGCCGAATTAAAATTTAACAAAGCAGTAGTTTTCTTTGACACTTTCTCCCAGCTCCTTGTCAGCCGCAATCTTCCCACTCATCATTTACAGCTAGCTTTGGTCCTTGTTATGTCCTAAATCCTGGCCACGACCATGTCTTTAGTTACCCTCCACCCATTCCTATCTCCAAATTGCCACAACCACATCACCACAGCACTTCTTTCCTCTGTTGATGCATAATCAACAACTAGCACCACTTTAGTTTTTGCCATCCCTCTTTATGATTTCTTCACATTAACTAATGTTAGTGATTTTCCATTCATATTACTGATTATTTTCACCAATACATTTATCAATGCTTCACAGCAGTGTTAGAAAACTCGTAATAAAACATCAACAAAGCATTGAACAATTAGCAATTAAACACCAGTAAACACTAAATTGAAAAGAAGTGCTACTGTATAGATGTTCTCATTGTTATAAAACCAAACATCACACAGCAAATATCCGAAGACATTAGCTAGATTCTAAAAGTATTGTGTTTCTTGGCCATAGAAAGAACAAAAGACCTACCAACTAAAACAAATAAGAGGAGGTTGATTGGGGATTTTTTTTCGTCTTCTTCTTTTTACACAGAATAAAACTTGAGCATAATACTCTCTAAGAACTGGAAGCCTAAAATGCAAGACAATCAGCCCGGGAAAAGAAGTAGCAAGTTGTAACCATAAAGAATTTGTCATCTCAAAGGAATGATTCCATGACGAAGCATTTCCAAGCAAGGAATATGCCCCCCTGAAACTTTGGTATGTCCAACCAAGAAGGGACAACCAAACTAAACACATCTTTTGAACTATTAATTGAACTTCCCGTTTGCATTAAATAGACTGCATTACGCAGTCAATTAATTAACGTTGAAGACCGTTGACCAAGTCAAAAATAAACAGAGCACTAAGGAGAAATCAATAACTAACAGCATGATCATAGCTAAAATTAGAATTTCCAAGTACACTATGATAAATTGATGCAATCTACAAAATGGAATGGCCTGTACGCCATAACACTTAATGGATCAATAGTTTCGTACAATTCACTTCAATAAATTTAAGCATGTACAGAACATCAGAAAATGGCAGCATAATACACAATACACTGAAAAGCATATGTTCCCACATCACGCACAATCCAGCCAGACTATGTTCTACCCACAAGTACGTACCTCTAGCTGGCGAAGGGTGTCCACGAGGAGCGCGTGCTTCTGCTTGAGAAGCACAAGCTGCTTGTGCAGAGACTCGAATTCGGCTCGCACGATCGCCTCGCTGTCAGCAATGGCCACCTCGCTGACGCCTTCCTGCTGCAGCCGCAGCCTGAGGCGCTCTGTTGAGACCGCCACGGCAGCGGCGGTGTCCTCTGGCCCTACCATCTCGCTTGAGGACATCCTCGGGAACATGTCCTTTGTCGCTCGCAGCGCCTCCAGCCATGCGGCCCTGTCCTCCCTGGTCTCCGCCCGCAGGTGCAGCCTCTTCGTCCCCGAGAAGATGGAGAATCTCCTGTCGTCCGATCTGCTCTCCCTCACGGTTGACACCTGCACACGCAACCCTCACCGTTAACAAGTCCGCAACGAACGAAATGGATCTGGCGATCATAGAAGCAGGCAGAACCGATGATGACCTTGAGGTGGATTTCGCCGATGGGCTTGCGAGGCTGGTGGTGGCCGTTCGAGTGGGAGGAGGACGAGGAGGTGGAGGGACGCGAGAGGCGGCGGATGGAATCCTCGCCGATGACTTTGGCGCCCCGCTCGGTCTCACGCGAGAGGACGATGCGGTCGGGCCCATGGATCTTGTAGTAGGAGAGCACGCCGTCGCGGAGCGCGAACCACCGCGGCCTCCACCCGCGCCCGTAGTTGACCCACTTGTAGAGGATTCCAGAGATGCCACCGCCGACGATCTCGTTCAGCTTCACCCCATCAGGCGGCGAGGAACCGCCTCCGCTGCCGCCAGCACCTGCCACGCGCACCCGCCGCTCGCTGGCGGCCGCGTTGCTGCGCGGTGGCATCGGCGGGGGCATCGGTGGAGGCTGCGGCGGAGGCGTCGCGGCAGGGGCGCCCGCCGCCACCGTGGCGGGGGGCGCGGCCGCGGCGGAGGAGGAGGCGGAGGCCGCGGGCGACACGGGCACGAGCGGCGCGCAGCAGAATGGGTGCATGTGGCGGTCGGGATCGGCAACCGCGGCGGCGCGCGCGGTCGCCGGCGGGGAGGCGGTCGGGGAAGCGGATATTTTACGTTTTTGTTTTTTAATTCTGCGCTGGGAACGGACGCATTTTATTCCGGGGGAGGTGGGTGGGGGGTTTAAATGCCGCCGGAAGCAGGGGAGAAGGGGGTAAACGGCTGCCTGGCGGTTGGGCGTCCCTTTTATTACTTGGACGCCACTCTGACTCGTCGGGATCAGGGAGGAGCCGTGAGCACGCCCGTCAGCCGCTCGCCGCTTGCGGCGAGTCCTTAGGGCTTGGGGGAGAATCGAGTTGAATTGGCAAGGGTATAACCTACGGTGCTTTTTGAACAATAATAGACTGAATCTTGTGTAAAGAACTGCGCTGCGGCCTCCGATGATGACAAGGCGGCCAGCCAAAGGTTATGATTTAGATAACAAAATGAACAGTGACCAGAGTTTTACTTTACATCAGGTATCAAATTTTAAAATTTGAGTTAAAACCTATCATCTTGTGATAAGGTAGCTAGAACCTGGTGTAAAGTTTTTTTTTTTGAACAGAAACTGGCATGAGTTTGTGCCGTTTTATTAATTAAAGAAGGAATTACAGAGTTGCCGCGGAGGACGTAGAATTATAAGAGCTTAGTCGCTCACGTCTCAGAAAGAATTCATCGGACAAAACTCAACTCTGTGGCAGTATTTGTGATAGATGCTTAGCTCCAACAAGACACCAGATTCTCGCTTCTTCTTTGATTCTGGCAATCGAGGAGGTTGCTGGAAGTTCTTTGTGTCAGAAGATGCGTGCATTCTTTTCATTCCAGATTTCTCACTTGATGAGTAGGATAAGCGATCGTAAGCCTTTTCGTGGTACATTCCTCGAAACCGCCAGCGATATAAACCATTGGTGTACCGAATCGGCTTGTATCCAATTTAAGGGGTTTATCTCTACAATGTTCATCCGATGAGAGATGTCATCCCATATTCGCCTTGAATACCGACAGTCTGATAGCAAGTGATGTGCTGTCTCGAGGGTGTGCCTGCATAGAGGGCAGTACCTGTTGTTTTGCCAGTCGCGTGTTTTCAGTCTGTCTGCCGTTCATATACGGTTCTGGATCACCAGCCAAGCAAAGGTTTTGCATTTCCAGCCAAACAAAGGTTTTGCATTTAGGTGGCGCTCATGCCTACCAAATCACCTTATCATATGTCGTCCGAATGCATCCAATGAATTGTGCTCTGTATGCAGAGGAGGCTATGTATTGCCCTGTGCTCGTAAGCTTTCAGGTGACATCGTCCTCCGTGTTCTCATCTAGCTGAATGTCCTGCACGAGGTTCCATAGCTTGATAAGTTGTTCGATGTGTTGGGCCGTTATGTTTGTGTGTAGGTTGAGATCCCTTATCCATGTGTTTCGGTGTAGTGCCTCTTTGACCTTCCTTTGCTTCTTTTTGGAGATTTGATATATCATCGATGCTATGTTTTCGGTCTGCATCCACCGATCTAGGCTGAGGACCAGAAATCTGTTTTAGATCCATTCTCCAAAGTTAAGGAGATGGCGGCTGCAAATAGCAGTCTGTCAGTGTCATAGCATGGATTTCCAAGTCCAATCCAAGTCTTGTCCACAAACTTCCATTCATGCCAGAGCCCAGAGCCAACGAAGGCGTAACGCTCGTGCGAACTTCTCCATGTTGAAGATCCCTAGTCCTCCATACTCTTTGGGCATGCAGGTCCGCGTCCAATTTACTTTATATTACAGTAGCTTCTTCATTTGTTGGTTCAGCTCCTGCAGAATCTCGTTTGGTACTTTCATCGCTGCTAGGAAGTATACTGGTTGCGATGTCATCACTGATTTGACTAGAGCCGCTCGTCCTGCTAGACCCGTATTCCCCCCCCCCCCCCTTCATGTCATCATTCTTCCCAATGCCTTATCCGCCAGCATTTGGTAATGTACCTTCTGTAGTCGTCTTACCGATAGTGGGAGACCTAGATACTTGAGGGGGAAGCTTGTGCGCGTGGCCGCCACCCCGTCTAGAACTTCATCCAGGTCAACATTTTCACATCTGATTGGCACGATTATGGATTTCTGGAAATTTGTTTGTAGTCCCCAGGCTTCTCCGAAGTGTCAGAAGCAAGATTTGTGACATCTTCATGCGTTGGGTTAATGAAAACTGTCACGTCATCAGCATACATTGAAGTACGTAGACACGCTTGCCTTCCTTTGAGCTTGGAGAGAAGGCCTTGCTCAGTTGCCATGTCTAATAGCTTTTGCAGCGGATCAATGGCTAGGATGAAGAGCAAGGGAGATAATGGATCCCCTTGGCGTAAACCCCTCCCGTGTTGTATTTCTTATCCCAGGGCACCATTTAGAAGTATTCTCGATGTGCACGTGGATAAAATAGTTGTAACCCATTTTCGCCATCGTTGTGGAAAGCCTAGGTGTTGCATGAGCACTAAGAGGTAATCCCAACGGACTGAGTCGAATTATGAACAAACATTATGAACCTGGTGTAAAGTAAGAGTTTGGTTATAAAATTCGCTACAAAATTTACCGAGATGGACATCTTAAATATTTGATGAGACAACAATAACTATGTCACATTATGAACAAACAATAAATGTGCTATTGTTAACATCTTAAATATTTGTAGAGAGACATCAGTAACTATATGATATAATAGACAAACAACAAAAAGTGTGATTTTACCATATGTTAACAAAGGGTTAGGGGGAGGGGCTCAAGCCCCCTAATGAGATATGAGAGTACGACGAACAAGAGGAGGAGGAAGAGAGACTACAGGAATAAAGGAGCAAATAAGTCGCCCCTTGAGGAGTCATCGATATCGGACAAGTGGTAATACAACTGAACGCTTCCGTATTGTTATGCCTCCACCCTCCTCGTTCAGTTCCATCCATGTTATTGTTGCCTCCATCAATTGCTTCAGATCTCAGATCGAGTATTCTAGGTTCAAGGAATAGTGGTTTTAGACTTGGGGATTGCCCATTCCATGCCTAGAGGTGATTGCTCGAGGCATGGAAAGTGTTTGTCATGTGAGCAACTCATTTGTTCATGTGCGTGCTCGATAGCGTGCTGGTCGAAGAGGAAGAAGAAGAAGACAATATTCAACTGTCGTAAGAGAAGAAACAAAAAAGTCATTTGAGTACCGTAGGAGGAGAAACAAGAAGAATCAGGCATCAAGTGCTCACGGAAGAATATGGTGCATCCTAAGTAATGGGGATTTACAAAGTCAGTGGTAGATACTCGCTACTGCACGCCTAGTATATATTGTTTCATGTTTCTTAGCTTTCAGTTGATTGAAAACTTTCAATCAATGGTTGTTACTTTGAGTTTTGATTTTTCTTTTATAAGATTATTTATATAATAATTAGCAATAGCAGGATACAATAACGATCATATTGTCTTAGAGGAGTGATAGTGTATAGTTTGTATTGTCATAAGCGATTGGCACGACATGTGACTCTTCCTCTTCCTTCTCAACGTTATTGGTCGTTTGATGGGAGAGAATGACAAAAAAAAAAACTACAAGATAATATGTTTCGTGATGTTCTAGTTGCATATGGAATAACTATGCTGAATGGGTAGTCTCTTTTAATTCAACGGCATTCGACTCAATACTCAAAATGCTGATAAAAGAAATAACGGAACATATGCATGAGTTATCCCAAAGCTAACAAATTAGGGAAAAAAAATGAAAACCAATATTGCATTTCATCTTGGCTATGTTAGTTACTTCCACATATATAGTGTGTTGTATCATGACTATTATGAATCTTTACAATTTGGCCATTGAATTTCTTATGTCACATTGCTTGTGAATGCCCATATAAATCACTTTTTTTGACAACGAGTTGTTCGTCGTTAGGCTAGGCACCTAACTCATTTGTTCCACCTAATCTAATATGACCTCAACATTATTCGACCCTTGTTTTTCACATGAACGAAAAGCAAGTGACGATCTAACTAACCACATTTTTAAGAGGGCCATGTGGAGCTGATATGCCTGGTATACTGCTCCTTTTAGTCACTTTTTTTTTTCGGCTTGACACACTTGGTTGTGCATCTATTCCCGGTTCCTTCGTCCGCCGTGATGATAGCAATGATGAACATCAAGGCCCAGCAAAGCAAGCAACAGTGTGTCGCTCCAAGACACAAGGGGAACAACAGAGTGTCGGTACTCGCTACCGTCAGCCAAATGGCCCTCAACCGAAGCATATTCGTTCCACCGGGGCTCACCCGGGCACAGAAAACCGCGGCAGAGCAGGGGGGCTCATCGACGCGGCAGCCGGGGGAATGCCGGGACAGGCATACGGGTTGTCGGTGTGTGGTGCGAGCCAGGCACTCATCGACCACGTCTGATCTTTGACGTACGCACGTTGTGGGCCGCGCTACAACGCTGAGAACGACTTGTCGCACGTGACGGGGTTTCCCCTGGCCCCGTGCGGTCCGGCCGTGACGATGTTGGAGCTGAGGCAGGACTGTCGCACATGACGGAGTTTTTTCTCCTATAAGCGTGGCACACACGAGCGGATCGATCAGCACACGATCAGGTGCGTGGTGTGTCGTAGCGCGACACCAACACAGGAAAGGGATGAGGACTTTTGACTCCATAGCTATAGCAATGCTTGTACGCATGTCGCGCTAGCTGCGGATGCTGCCTGCTTACCACTACCGGAAATGACGCCCATGGCTCGTCGTCGTTCCATTTTGACGCATTTGTCGATTTTGGATTGAGGAGTGGTCGTCCCCGAGTCGTGTCGCTGCGAACAAATGGCGTCTTTTGTTTCTCACCCGAAACTGAAAGTATGCCGGAATTGGCGAGAATTTTCCACCTTGCCGGCCGAGATTGACCGACGACGCAATGTGCCCACCGACAGCAAAACCAAATACCCCAGAACTCTCCCTCATTCCCCCCTCCATCAACAAACGTTCACAAACTAAAGACCCCGTTACGCTCGAAGTAGCAGAAGAAAACGACCGGGCAGGGGAATCCGAACCGCGACGAAAGAGACCCGTAACCAGAACAACAAAATGGTCCTTTTGGTGTTGCCCCTCCCTCCTCTATCGTAGTCGTAGAAGCTATTCTCCTCACCCTTTCCCTTCCCTTTTCCTCCGTGAAGCCTCAGCCTCGCCCCGATTCTTCAGACGACCGACTCAATCACTCACTCACTCAATGCGACGCGACCGGAAATTCACATGCGGCGCCGCGCCTTTACAGCCTCAAAGCGCCCCAGCGCGTCGTCTCGTAGCGGAACCCGGAACGCCGTGATTTGTATGTACGCCGTCGTCAGGTAGCGGAAAACACAACACGTGCATCCCGTGCCCCTGCGAGCCGCTCGCCGCTTTGCACAAGAGGCCAGCCGTGTCCCGTCTCGGCGCCGCGCGCCGCCACGGCAAGGCCGCCTGCCGCTCTCAGCCTTTTTTTTCTTCCGAGTTTTTTTCCTTTCTCTCACGCGATTATCCGAATAGTAGCTCCGGGGACCACGCTACTCGTGCCAGCGCGTGCGGAGACGCGAGGCGCCAAGCGGCGGTCTCATGGCATCAGATGTCCCGTGTCGTGTTCCGGTCCAGCCCCACTATCGCACACACCTCGCTTTTGTCGTTGCCAACTGGAGTCCCCCCGTCTCGTCTCCGCTCTTGACGCCAAACGGGGTCATCAACGCTGCTTTAGTTTTTTTTTTTTTTCGTCTGAGGTTCTTGAGCGTTGGGGGCCGGGTGGTTAGTAGAGTCATTCTTTGGCTTGGCGAAAACGTTAACGATAAACTTCTGTGCAAGTTCGTGGTGATTGCACGGTTGCACACCGCCCTTCTTGTCTTACCCACTTTCTTTTTTATTCCAATTTCTTTTTAATTATATGATGACACCTTTTGTCATGTACTTCTTCTAGTTCATAATGTAAATATTCCAAACATTCAAAAAATTTCAAGCATTCCAAACATATCAAGGAAAATTTGATAAATGAATGAGTCTACGACCAGTGAGTGAGTCGGTACGATGGTTGAAAATTTAAAGTATGATCTGCAAAACTGAAGGAACAAGTTAAACAACTACAAAAAAAAAAGGCATGGTAATAAGTGCCACATACGTACCATCTAGCTAGTTCACCCTAACTTTTCTTTTTTTCTCTCTCGAGTTCGGTCTCGGTTATAAAATGATAGACAAAATCTGAGGTGTAGAGATGGTCACTGACGCACATATAATATACTCCTCCCATATTCTCCAGTCTATGTGCGTGTGACTGGAGAAGCACCTTCGTGCGCCTTTGCGTGCTACCTTCACAGCAAGCGTAGAATTCACGGACGCCACCTTTACGAACGGCGAGCAGAGGCTTCCGAGACGGAAGTCCACGCAGCTAAGCAAAGCGAAAGGCCGAGACCATGAATCATGAGAGACATTCCCCTTGCAAAAAAGAGAGAGAGAGAGAGAAACATATATTAGGGGACGCTGGTTGCAAATAAATATTCGCACCTATCCATCTCTATCTGTCTGGCTATGATACGATCTTGTATTCGGGAGGAGAAAACAACAGGACCCTGAACCATGGATCCGATGCACTATCCAAATCTAACCACATGCACGGCGGAGTTTATTTCCGAATTCTGAACTTTATCGTTCTTTGTTTTTTAACCATCGACTTCATCTATTCTTCTCATGGTTGTTGTTTCAGTCGTTGACTTTTTTCCTGTGACCGCTTGCACGAGCTCATGAGCGTACAATAATCAGATAACTACAGTAACAGTATGAGTTGCAGTAGGTTAGCTACAATATGACAAACTGCAGTAGATGTAGTATCAGAGGTTATTTTCCCCTGATGCTAATTAATGGAACCGTTCGTGTGTAATTTTCCGGGAAGTTGGAAGCATCACACACTTGTTGATGCAATACAGGTGGGAGAGATTACGTTTTGGACGGACCAGCTTAGCAGCTTTCACTGAACGGTTTGGTTGGCAAAGCAAAGTCTGCCACTTTTTCAGGTATAGAGAGAGAATATCTGCGTTGGATTGGATGATGATGCTCCCTGCTGCAAGGCATCTTCCTCTGCATGTGCCGTTTTTTTACCGTCCCGTCCTGATTGGCAGATTATTGGAGCTGCACTTGTCCTGAAAACGATATCCGACTGCGAGGCGCTCCATTCATAGGCGCGTGTTAAGGTTTTAGCTCTTGACAACGAAGTCCACGCTTGTTTCGCGTTGCTTTAGGACAAGGTGTTGCGTCAGACATCTCAAGTAAATTGGAATTAGTACGTCATTGTCATTCTAGAATTTACCAGAGGGTCCATGCCAACCTCGCGGATTGGAAAGCATGCGTGACTGCTGAGTATAAATATAACAGGTATGGATTGACTTGACCTTGTAAAGGTGTTCGATGATAAGTAGTGGAACTGCAGAACGAAGCATTTTTCTTTTTTGGTACTCCCTCCGTCCCTGGAAAAGAGTCGTCCCATAGAAAGTGTCGCATTTACTCTGCCAAGTCCACTCGCAGTTGACGTGTCGATCCCCAAGCCATTTGGTCCTTATCCGCTTGGCATCCCCCACCTACTCTGTTCGTCCTTGTCGTTCCCGTCACTCATCCCTCCTCTCTCTTCCTCCTCATGGAACCAAACCATGCCTCGCATCCATGACCAAAAATAAGGACAAGCACCACAACGGCTGGCCATCTGGTCCCCTCCATCCCAACCTATTTTCTGCCTCATGTTCTTTATTCATCACATCTCCTATTACCTCCCTCATAGAACATAGTTCCAGTCAAATCCATGGCAGGTGGAGCTGGCCAGTTGCACGGCGAAGTCATTGCCGCCCTCAGGGAGCGTTGGATCAGGTCCGGTTTTGAAGAGGCGGCTCTTTGCCGACATCTCATCGCTCGGGTCCTAGGCGCACGACGGAGCCCCGACGACCGCTAGGCGCACAAACGACGACAGCCTGGGATGGAACGCGGGTCCAGACACTAAGAACGGAGGCGGGCGAGAGGCCTTGGCATGGAATCCATGGGTGGACTGCCGTGGTCGCTAGCTTGGCCGGCATGAGGAAGAGCAGAGATTGGGGAAAGGTCAGCAAGAGGATGAGAGAGTCAGGACGGACGACACAATTAATAAGGACAACATGTTAAAATGACTTCGTACTTTGGTTGTCGTTCTTTTTACTAGAGCGACACATTTCTAGGGACGGAGGGAGTAGTAACTTTCCGTGAAAGACTTTTTTCGCAGAAATACACATGGGTCCGGAGATAATTGCGTGCGAGTAGTAGGTTCAACTACCTCGTTGGCGTTTCGTTGTCGCCATGTAGCAACACGTAGAGGACAGACCGATAAGGCCAGGGCGGCACACAGGAGCTCTGATTTGACTTGTTGAACTTACACAAACACAAGTGGAGGTCACAAAAACATGACGTATACAACCCTGACACGAAACGCGTTCGAGTAAAAGTGGCACGGTTATGGATTGCACGTGGTTTGCTTATTGGTGGACTTGCAAGCCGAAGACCTATGCATACTGCACTCCAACTTGATAAAAAAAAATTCACATTGAAACACACCAGGTAAACCTCCGTAAAAAGGTAAACAATGGGTGAAAGTAGTAGCCGAGTAGGGAGGCAGACCAAAAGACGCAGATTGCGTCAGCTCACGGGGGGATGGGTTTGAATTTTGATGATTGCTGACCGGAGCACTAAACCAATCTCCCCCGATCCAAACCTGTGGCGTCAAACTTACCCGACCCAGCCCACCTGCCCGTCCACGTCCACAGCAAAAGAAAGGGAAACACGGGCAACCAAGTACTCCTTCGTCCCCGCCACCATTTGAGTCGGGTGCCGGGCCGTTGCCGTCGGGTGGCCCGGCCGGACGACCGCTTGCGCCCCGCGCCCACGCGGCCGTGCACGAATGTCCACCCGATCCTCGTGCGCGCCGTGATGGTCGTCACATGCGGCAGTCGCCTCCGGGAGCAGGTTGGCCGTTGCCGATCTTTTTGAAAACGTGTGGTTCCCAATCCCTCCTCACCCCTGTGCTACAGTAGTGGACATGTATATGGATGTACATGTACGCACAGTAGCGGTAGGAGCAATAATAATAAAACTCTGGTTCTGTATTTCTGATGCTAATTATTGAGCTCGCTTTAGGGTACTGTTACTACACGTCCTGTCATCCTGTGTGTGTACTCCTAACTCTGAAAATTCAAAAGATTTGAGAGAGAAGGCAGGCTCTCCGCCCGGCAAGTGTCTGACCGCCACCCTACTTGTCAACAGACGAGCACGACAGCAACGGCTGAATGACGTGCAAGGTACTGCGTGACGACCCATCCATCCAGCTATAGAATTTTACAGGCACGCAATTATGAGTATCTTTCATCCCACCGGGCTTGGGATTCCCCTGCGCGGCACTGCACCCGTTCGTTATTACTATTGCGCATGTGAAACGTAGGCGAGCTCCTTTCGGGAAACCTCCGGACGGCAACTCCTGTGCTCCGTAACAGTGGTTGGTGTGGTTAGTGACGCACTAGTAGCGCTCGGAAAAAGAGTGGATTCCGCTGACACGGGAAAATGAGATGGCGCGCGATCCCACCCAAGTGGAGCCCGACGGTGAGATAGGAGCCGAGCCACACAGGGGAAAGGCGGCTCGGGTACACACTAGTACACAGGCTAAACAGAGACGGGAGGACCCGCGGGATTTAAGTACTCCTCGGATCCGCGGCAGGGATTCGCGTCCGTCCACGTCTCTGTTGCTGCCGCGCCCGCCACCATTTGAGTCGAGCGTCCGTCATGCCTGCGCTGCGCGCCGCTGGACCACCGCTCGCGTTCTGACGACGGGCGGGCGCGCGCTATCGTTCAAACGTCTACTGGCCGTCTGCCTCGGCCAGTCGACTGCAAAGGTGGAAAGGGGAACAACAGGTAGAGGCAGCAGAGCGCGTCACCGTCTTCTGCGGCTCCGGGTACCATACGTCGTGGGCTCGGCCCAACAGACCGCAGGTTTCTGCCACAAGCTAATGTCATTCGCAGTCTTTCAAATTGTCAGGCAATGCAACTATGCAGGAAAAGGCACCAAAACTATAACCAATTTAAATTTTCAATTTTTTAAAATTTTATATTATTTCAAACTTATCATGTGTGTCCAGATAAAAAAATATGCTTGTGTATAGACTCAGGGGTATTTCTGTCTTTCTATGTCCCCTTAATAGAGGTTAAGATACTGAAATATTAATCAATAGTAAACTAAGAGTTCGAATAACTGTTTGATGGTAAAACTAAGAAGCCCAATATTATAATAGTAAATATGAGAAGACCACACCTATCCAGTGTTATAATAGCAAAAATCTCACGCCGTCCGGCATCAGGATGGGGTACTCGGGCGCAACCTGTGGCAACCCGGCCTGCTTGAACCCGTCCACTTCCCAGAGTTCCTTCGCAGTCATCTTCCTCTCCCTCCCCCACTTCCCACCACGAGGCAGCTCCATTGTCCACACGGTCAGCACACCATCATCACCATCCCCTCGTTCACGGCGATCAATGGGCACGAAGCAGATCTTGCTCCCGAGGCATCCCACGGTCCGGCTCATCATCATGGGCTCCGACTTCGAATCCACCGCGTCCCGTCCATGAAGCATCCCACGTATGTCACCCCCCCCCCCCCCTGCGGAGTTACTGATATCTGCGAGGTGTTTCTTGCTCGCGCACAACTCCGCTATAGAATGCCCTAGAACGCGTCGCCGGTTACGGTGAAGCACAAGGAGGAGGAGGTGCGGTGCGGTGCGGGTAGTCGTCGGTGCTCATGTAGAGCGTGATTAGTGCTGTCCAAAAAGCCCGTGGCCCGTGGGCTGATCCAAAGCACGTAAAAAAAGCACGACACGAGCCCGGCACGGTCCGGAATATTTTCGCACAGGGCCGGCCTGACACGAGGCCGCGTGTCGTGCTTGGGTCACGATTCAAGCACACGGGCTAGCACGGTACGGCCCGTTTAGTATTATTAAATATAGATCAATACTTCATTACTAAACAAAAACAACATTGTGGCCCGGTGGTAAGGAAACTACCTTGTACAGTGTAGATGCTGAGTTCAAATCCCACTTCACCTCTATTTTGCGCATTTTCATCACTTCCATTATCAATTTTGCTCATTTTCACCACTTCCATTGTAAATGGGCTGTTAAAGCCGGTCCGACATGATTACTTCAATTCATGCCATGTCATGGACCGACGGTCAGGCACGTACGCCGGCATGGCATGGCCTAAAATTAATTACGTGTCATGTCGGTCCAAAATTAATTCGAGTGAGTGGCTCAGTTGGACAGCACTAAGCGTGATACACTCTTTTTTCTTCCATTTTTCACCATTTAGAGCACTAGCAGGCTATAAAACAGCTATTGGCTCACTATGCTAATGGACCTATCAGGTCGATCCGACACGATTACGTAAATTCTTTTCGGGCCAGGCACGTGGGTTGACAAGACATGACATACGGGCCTTTTTGAGCCGTGCCAGTCCAAAAATAAACGTACGGGGCCTTTTAAGGCCCAGACCAGGCCACCCGTTTCGCCATCTATGGGCAATGGTAACTTTTTCTTTTTCTTTTTTGTTTCTTCGAAACCCTTTCAAATTGGTCTCCCCATCGCACGGACTGGAATGGTTCAACTGTAATACCAGGAGATACTCCCTGCATCGAACCCAATTGAAAAATATCTTGAATTCTGACACTAATCAGCTGCCCTTTCAGCAAAATGTTACATCAATCTCACAAACACTCCTCTCAAATTTTTTTTTCACAAACACTGGGAGTGACGAATGCCAGTGCACCACGGGAAAAAAACTTCCCACGTAACAAAATGACGCAGATACCATATATACAAATTACAACAGATACACAATAAACACAGAAAGAACCAGAACGAAACTGAAAAACAAAGCACCTGTGCCACTAACTAGCGACCCAAAATTAATCTAAGTTACTAACACTGATTCTTCTCGAGCTTTTCAATTAATCTATGTAGCGCAGAATAAAATTCATAACTATGCCTTGATACCTCCGGATTAGCCCAGTGAACTCTCGCCCTCTCCATCAGCAAGCTAAATGTGCCATAGTCAACGGGAGGTAAATCCATTGGGGGAACCGGAGGATTGAGGAAAGGGTGCTGGAGCAGTTGAGGTATTCTCCATCGTTCATCTCGGTCCCAGGCAAGACATCTTTGCATTAAATCAATAAGCCATGGATTATCGACAGGTTCATATTTGATCTTGTGGTTCCTGTTAGTGACCTCCTTATATTTGGCCCAGAAAGTCTTGTAGTCTGCAAATGGTGTCTTGCCATATACCATCTGATAAAGAATACAACCAAGAGACCAGATATCAGACGGACGCCCACACTTAATGATGTTACCACCAGCATCCTGATCATCGCACATGAATGCTTCAGGTGACATGTAGTTCAATGTTCCCACCTGTTCATTGCAGTGAGAAACCAAGATTAGCATGCCCACTGAAGACATTCAAAATTTTGTTAACACGAAAGTGAATGCAACAAAGAAAAGCTACAGCTGCGAGTGAAGGTGCCAGGTTGTATCTCACTGTACCTGAGAATCACGTTGGATGTTTGTTGTATCATTCATTATAGCTTTGGCAATGCCAAAGTCAATAAGTTTAAGCGAGCCCCTCACTAGCATAAAGTTGGCAGGCTTCAGATCAGAGTGCACTATTCGCTCCTCATGTATTGTATTGACAGCTTCAAGCATTTGCTACAGCAAAGACAAACAAACAAGGAGAATGCTTCAAAACGCATGTTATTTCTTACTCAAATGTAATATTGTTACAAACCCTGGAAAATTCAGCAAGTTACAAACAAGAACAATGCAATTATATTGTTGCACTGGGCAACAAGATACACCAATTTACTATGCACAAGTACATTTTGGCTATAAAGTTTAGGAAAGCCAAGAGACAATACCTAAAATCAAGAATTGATCTAGATAATTTGCTTGCGAAGATAGACCAAACAGTTAGCAGAACCAGAAACCAGCTGGTCCCTGAATATGTTTCATCTAACAATCTACCCAGCAGTCAGAAGTAGTCAAAACTAACGAGGCATAGCCATGAATGGTAAAATAATATTATGAACAATATTGTATGGCAAGTTCATTTAATTGGAGTACTTTTTTTCCCCAAAGAGATCATATTTACAAAGATTCGAAGGTACATCTTAGCTCATATTCACAAAATTTCAAAGCTACATCCTTTTTTTTAAGATTGAAAACACCCAATCTCATCTTTAGTCACAGTTGAACCTATTTGTCCAGTATTCAAATTCCTCATCATAGTCAATTTTGGATAAAATGAAGGGTACCTGCCAATAAAAGCGTAGCCAATTTTCATCTATTTTCATATTTGAGTTGTTCCTTTCCTTCCACTTCTGGGCAACCATATGAGCTAAGTCAATCTCTCCATACTCCAGGACCATGTAAATGTAGTGATCATCCTTGATTATTCCGTCCCTGGGTGACATGGAACCTTCTTGAAGTAAGCTTTTATCAGTGACCTGATAGATGCAAAACCAAAGGCAGATGAGATAATGTTTGCTGGAGACTGAAAATATCATTTGTGACGATAATTCAGTCACATTTGTATGGCAATGTAGGTTGACAATTCAGTCACCACAGTTTACTACCCATAACAATAATAATAAGGGAAAAGTTCACTTTTCAACTTGAACTATGTCTGTGGTTCAAAGATCAACCTGAAACTTCGAAAATGGATGAAAGATAACCCTAAACTATACAAACCATTTAGAAAACAATCATGGACGGTTTTCATCCCTTTTTCATGTACATGGACCCAAAACCTTTTTACATTGGAAAATAAATCACATGGCAGCCTAAACCATAAATCAATTCAAATAATGAACTATACAGATAGAAACTGCAGCAAATGAATAATAATATGAAACATAGCAATTTCACCAGTCACTCGTGCCACATAGTCTTAAACACTAGAAAAATAGCCTTAACAAACATAAATTTGGCCTTTTGCATGCCAAATGCCCTAGACAACCATCTAAACCTTAACTAAGTTTCTATTTAATATATGTCCAACAGAAGCGGAAAGGAGCACTAACATGGCATCCATGTGTGTTCTGAACTGTATTCATGGTTTAGAGTTGTTTTCCACTCGGTTTCAAGTTTCAGTTGATAAAATAAGGACAATAAAATAAGAATGTTAACATATTGGGCTAGGTATAAAAAAAAACATATTGGGCTATGAAGGTGTAATTCTGAGTGAGCTATAACAAAAGTTTCAGGAAGCATGTTGGCATCCTTGATGTTTTTCCATTTATCACCCTTAACACGGTCCTATAACAAACCGTCAGACTTTTTGAAGTGTATAGCATATAAATGATTAAATAAAAGCCAGAAACATGAATAAATGATAATTCAAGAGTAATCATGGAAGATCATGAAGACTATAGTATCATTGGTGGGAGCAATAGAACCTTCTTTCATACAGAAAAAAAAAACAAAATAATTATGCTGGAACATAAACCAAAATTGGAGATCAGACGTAAAATGGTACCTCATAATCAATGAGCTGTATGATATTGCTCTTTCCTTTCAACTTATTTAAGTACTCAATTTCTTGGCAAAAGCCATGGGCAGTAGGGTAGTCACGGCCTTTAAGCTTGATCTTTTTCAAAGCATATATTGAGCACTCTGCTGATATAACTTTGTGAACTTCACTGCTACCCCCGGATCCTATTTTACCAAGTTTCTGATAAAGCTTCCCGTTCACCTTGAAGAATACATTAGGATCAAAATTCTTCTTGTGTCGCTCCTTCTGAACTTTGTTCGCCCGGGAGCCACCACCATCCCTGCCTGATGTAGACTGATCATTTGCAGATAACCCTTCAGAAGGAAAACGACCGCGGGTACCAGAAACAGCTTTTTCATCGGCACAAGACCCCGGATTATGAACTTGATGATCATCAGGATTCCAATCTCCAACACCTGTTGCACCTGCAGTGTGTTTTTGATGGCCAAGACCTGGCACACCCCCAGATGATTCCACAGCAGATTCTGGCATCTTCGCAGAGGAAGCAGATTGGTCACCCTGTGAAGCCCGTATACTTTGGACAGTAGGCCCTGAATGAATTGATACAGCAGTGACAGATGAACCAATGGCAGAGCAACGGGTCACTGGATCACCCTGATTCTGATTACAAACGTCCTCTATCCCTCTTTCAGACAAATTAACTGCATCATACTTGATATCCATATCAACTGCTGCATCGGCAATTTTGAGCTCCTGATGATTCGCATGGTGATCATGTTCCCCTTGCTTTGCAGGAAAATTATTTCCTGCTGTCAAGGAAACAGAATGCAGACAAGACAACATATTGTCCATTCTACTATCAACAGTGATCCCTACATTATCACCTGCACATGTACACTGATATAAACATGCACACAACTTTGCAGTCAACTTTAAAGTATAAAAAAAATATAAAGACTCTTACTCTGAGAAGTTAACTGTGGACCAGCTGAGTAAAATTGTTCTTTCTTGAAGCTTTCCCCCAAGAATGCATCTTGAGGTGCTAATCCAGATGAAGAAACTTCCAAAGATGGCTTCAATCTCTTATCCACCAACATAACCTCACTC
The DNA here is from genome assembly GCA_030378355.1 of Eleusine indica. Lineage (NCBI taxonomy): Eukaryota > Viridiplantae > Streptophyta > Magnoliopsida > Poales > Poaceae > Eleusine > Eleusine indica. The sequence goes on along the minus strand of CM059498.1, from coordinate 48,248,708 downwards.
TTCTGCTGACATTTCTGGCCAGCACTCTGATCACAGGAATCAGTTAAAGTTCCCAACATCGATGATGTTGCTGAAATCAACTGATCTGGAGTAGCAGACCCCAATTTAACACTGCTGGCATCTTTCTGCTGACCAGGAGTCACATTTTGCAGCCTGGAGGGTCCTAACAAGCCCCTCTGAGTCTGCGTAACCTTCCCTTCAAGTTCAAGGTTCTGCTGTGCAGAAGGGCTGGCACCAGTTTTCTTTACCCGCTCAGCTCTGGGCACCAGGACTCGGACCGCTCTTGGATTGTTGGACTGCACTGAACCTGGGGCAAGGTCAGTCAGAAGCAGATCAATATAACATCTCGCATAAATGCATTTGGGTACCAATACATCATACATACTCCAAACAACATTCTATGTCATAGTTCCTAGAACATATAAAAGCCCCGAAAATGAAATAGGGCAGGGCTTTGGCCTCTGTTTCTTACAAAAAAATATAAGCCCCGAAAACTTAAAATTTCTGCAAGGTTGTAAATCTGAAACTTAAGCTAATAATTTGATTCGCAGGGGAAAAGCACCAATCTAGAACTCGTTGGCTGTTATCACACACGGGTAAGCTAGATTCCACTAACCGGGAGGCCTCTGCCGCTTAACAGCGACCTGAAGCTCGCGCAGGAAGCTCGTTGGGGACTGCGTCAGGGACGAGGAAGAACCCGAGGACGATGTCAGGTTGGTGGCCGCCGTGTCCCCAGCGGTGGGAATCCTAAGGCTCTTTCCGGCTCCGGCTTCCTCTGGGGAGGGCGTTGGGGGCCGAAGGAAGTTATCCCTCATCTCCATAAGCGGCGGTAGCAGTAGCTTCGGTAGGGCTCACCGGCATCTCGCAGGATCCCGGCCGCTAGGGTTTCCCGATGTGCCGGCGGGGCTCTAGGCGTGCGGGCTGGCGGCGTCGCGAGGTGCGAGAAGGGCCGCGGCCATGGGACGGGAGTGAATCGAAGCGAGCGGGGGGCGGCGGTGGTGGTGGAGGAGGGCAGGAAGCAGTGGGGACGAAGCCCCAAAATTTGAAATGGACAAGATGGGAGGTTAGTGGTGGACTGGTGGTGGTGGTCCTGGTGGAGGAGGACGGCGATTATTTTGTCCAAAATGGGAAAATGGATCGCAATAAGGGATGGGCCTGCAAATTGGGCTACGCCAATTCGGTTAAGAATTCCGGCCCAGCTCAACGCACCATTCACCCGGCTCGTTGCGATTTGCGAACGTTCTGGGCTTCTGGCTAGGGGTGTCTCTTGGCGCGGAAGGAAGGATGGCGTCGTGGGCGGAGCAGCTGCAGCGGGAGCTCGCCGGCCGCGGCCTTGCCGTCGCCTCCGTTCCGGCCAAGGGCCGCGGCCTCGTCGCCACCCGCAGCTTCTTCCCCGGTATTAACCCCGCCCTCCCACTTTCTCCTCGAACCGATGACGCAGTTTTGCAGCTTCGTGCTAAGCAGGGTTGTCGGGCCGCCTACAACCTGCTCGGCGGAATGTGGGAATGGCACCCCGGTGACCGCTTGTGGCATGGAAAGCGTCGCGCATCCTTTATGTGTTTCACAGTTTTCTGCGCTGGTGTCCCAGCTCATTTCGCTCTGCCTCCTCATGCTAACGATATTCTGCTATGCGTTGCAGGGGAAGTTATTATCAGCCAAGAACCTTACACTTCTACGCCTAACAAGATCTCAGTTGGATCGGCCTGTGACCATTGTTTCTCCACTGGACACCTGAGAAAGTGCTCAGTCTGTCGAGTTGTTTGGTACTGCGGCAGCGCTTGCCAGGTGCCAACTCTAGTATAGTCTGCAGCTGTTACATTTCTATGGCTTGGGCAAGCACATGCTTTGGTGGCTCTGCTCTAACACTCATTTTGGAACCATTACGCTTTCCGTGGTACCATTCTTTTATGTGAAATCGTGTCAGTGCAGAAAGAAGAATGGAAACTGCATCAACTCGAATGTCAAGCAATCGCGGCACTTACAGAGGATAGGAAGAAGATGCTTACTCCTACAATTCGTTTGATGGTGCAGCTCGTGCTAAAAAGAAAAATGCAAAATGAGAAGGTAATGCCTGGCAGTGTGGCTCCTACAAACCGCCATTTCGGCAATTTGCATGTAAAAGGACCTTTTTTTTTCTTCTTCTTCTTAACTGTGATATTTCCTATAAGGAAATTTTGAACTGCAGAGCAATATCAGATGCTTGTGATTACTGTAGAGACCTGCATGCGTCACGTGGATGATATCTTTGTATTTCATAGCACATTGTACATGGCTGATGTTATCTTGCTATTACTTTTATTTCCAGGTCATTCCATCTTCAGGAATTGATAACTACAGCCTAGTGGATGCCTTGGAGTCCCGTATCCTGCCCTCTTGGTGCATTTGATTGATGATGAATATGAATATTATGGCTCATGAATGTTGGATTGGCTTCTTTGACTTCAAAATAATAGATATATCTAAGGTTGATGAAAATCAACTTGTGCTCTACGCTCAGATGGCCAATCTTGTGAACCTGATTCTTCCTTCACTTGAGCTTGACCTTAAGGAGATTGCACATACTTTTTCTAAGGTAATTCCCAACATGTGTTTCATATGGTCATGGATTGTACAAAATTGACATACTTAAGGAGCAGTTAGGACTACTTAAGGAACAACATGTGTTTTTCTCATATTCATTCTTTTTTTTTCTGTACCCAAACATCACACTTAAGGAGCAGTTAGGACTACTTTATCAAAATGTTTGTCTTTTAAATGGCACCATTAAGCTAAGAACGTTTGTCATCCTAGATCATGGTCATATTTTGTATCAGATATTGGTTGCTATCAATCCAGTCCTCATGATATATGACCTACTATGTGCCGTTACAATTGCTTTCATGTCCAGGCCTTTTGTATTTGAGTAGTGCCTCTTAATGTGATTCGCTGAGGTGACAAATTATTCCTGCATTTTCCATCTCATTGGACAGTGCTATTTAGTATTCCACTGCTACAGATTTAATCCTTCTGTATTTATGTAAGAATTGGTTTGCAGGTTCAAGAATATTGATGATTTAAGCATGAATGGTTGATTTTATGCTGTTCTTGTGCAGTTCTCATGCAATGCTCATACCATATGTGATCCTGAGCTTCGGCCTCTTGGGACTGGACTGTTCCCCATTATATCTATTATCAACCACAGGTGGTATACTAAGATTTATTTTCACTTGTTTAGCATCATCTTCAGATGTCAGCATTTGGTAAATGATTGTTTTTCATTTTACTGATTTCTTTTTGCATATTTAGTTGCATACCGAATGCAGTTTTGATATTTGATGGGCGGACAGCTTATGTTCGTGCATTGCAACCAATAAGCAAAGATGAAGAGGTAAGGAATCTTACCTTTACATTCTCTTTTGACCGCGTGCTGCTTAACTTGCATGCTTTGCTTTCTTTTCACCTTTTAGGTTTGTCTTTTGTCAGATATCAATAAGCTACATTGAGACTGCAGCAGTCACTAAGAAGAGACAGGATGATCTGAAGCAGTACTTCTTCATCTGCACATGTCTACGTTGTCTGAAGGTTTTGCCTTGCTGTCCAACATTTTAATCTCTTCCATGGCAAAATAATATGTTTTTGACTATCGAAATTTTCACTTCTGAACAATGCTTACAGGGCGCTGAAGAGGATGCTCTCCTTGAGGGTTATAGATGCAAGAACCAAACATGTGATGGCTTTCTGCTGCATGACTCAGGTGTGTTACTGATAAAACTGAAAAGTACTAGCTGAAGTGCTGTGAAAAATGGCATTGGATTGATTAAGCAAACTTAGGTTTATATAATGAAACTGAGAACCCTTTCTTTCTTTTCCTCAGACATAATGAATCTTACATCCTACATGTACCTGACATTCGTAGGGAAAAATGCTTATACATGCCAAAAATGTAGCAGTTCCAGAGATGAGGAAGAGGTAAAAAGGATGACAAGTGAAATTCTGCTGTTATCAGACAAAGCTTCTTCATTTCTTTCATCAGGAAGTATCCTTACAGATGACCACAGTTTTTTTAATGCAAGTCTGCAGTTATTATGTTCTGATATATTTGGTATCCAGTACATTTGAGCACCTTAATGGGGTACAATAGATAATATTGAAGCAGGTCCATTGTACAAGAGCATTGAGCAGTTAGAGAGGAAGCTGTGCCATCCTTTCTCAATCACTTTGCTGCACACACGTGAAACACTTTTGAAGGTAGGATTTCTTCTTCTTGTTGCTACTAATACCACTCAGTTAAAAAAAATACAAACCAAACACACCAGGACAGGTATAACTTTTTATATAAGTTAGGTTCCTAGTCCGAGGTGTTGGTTTTATAGGCTGGGTACCATCAAAGCCGCCACACTCGCCTGTTCAACTCTGCTCTACTATCTTGTTAATATTTAATAGCTATTTTTGATCCAGATATACATGGAGTTACAAGATTGGCAGACTGCATTGACATTTTGCAGATTGACAATCCCAGTTTATGAAAGTAAGTCTGTTGTAACCTTATTATATTCAAACACAAGTACTTTAGACATTAACTTTTCGTTTTCCATTTTATGTACTATATATTTGCAATTTGAGAGGCAGTATTCCACCTCCATATTCTGATTTCTGATGTTAGTTATATATTATTTTTGCATGCCAGTAAGTATCCAAATGATAAATTTTCAGCATCTTACGCAACGGGGGTACTTTCCTATCCTTATACTTAGCTCCTGTTTGATCACATTTGTTAGTTATCTCTGCTAAAGCTTAAAAGATAATCCCTCTAGCGTACTTGATCTTCAGATTCAGACAGGAGAGAAAAAAAGGCCAGGAAAAGAATCTGTTCTCCCTGTCCGAATATCAAGTGAACTTGACTGGAGGGAGTGATTAGGCCAAAAAATTGTATATGCTTATCCCGTGAAGTTGATTGCACGGAGCTTAGGATGAACCCATAAAGTCCCGCCAAGGTGTTTACCTGATTGAGAGGTAGAGACAGACCAGCATATGTGATCTTACACCTTAAAGCTTATGCATTATGGTATGATATATATACACTAGGAATAGGGACCTTGTTGCATTTTCCCTTAAAAGATGGAAAGATAAATTGACTAGTGAGAAAGCATTATGTTAAGAAAAAGAAAAAAAATTGCTGCACTAGAGCTAACCGCTAATTTTGTTAGCAACAGGTAGAATGGTATACCAATAAGGAGGCACAGGAACAAAACTGCTCGTATGGTATTAGCAGTTGGAAACGATGATACTTGGTGATTAAACTTTTAAATAAACAGAGAGAAAATGCTAGCTATATTTTCAAACAATAAAGATAATATCAATTTCATGGACTTCCTACAGAAACTCAATGTTCACTAATGTTTTTTTCTTCTCATTTACATCAGGAGTTTATCCACCATTTCATCCAATGATTGGATTGCAGTTCTATACTTGTGGAAAGCTTGAATGGTATGGACTAATACCTATCCGCATGTTCTCCTCACGCATGCAATATTTGTGATATGGTAGTTTCTTACATGTATTTGCTTTGACAATTAAATTCTTGAGCTTTACCCTGGTATTAATTTTTGGCGAAGTTTATTGTAGATTTGACACTGATATGAACTTTTATAGGAAAACAAAGTCCAGCAAAACATTGATATGAAACTAACTTATGAGTTGTGACCTTTCAAGTAAAGGTCACATGCAGAAAATCTATGTCTAGTATCCACGCTAGTTCCTCCTTTAAAGTTTCCAAGTCTAATCCTTCTTCATACCTTTAAACAGCCATGCTCTTTATATGTACAGTTACATCTAGTTTTCTCTCCATTGCAGGCTGCTTGAGTGCACCGAGGACGCTCTGAAATCTTTAACTAGGGCAGCAGACATACTTAGAATAACACATGGCACAAAATCTCAGTTCATGACGGAGCTTTTCTCGAAGCTAGAGGAAGCAAGGGCTGAAGTTTCTTTTATGCTCTCATCCAGGGATGGATAAGAAGAGCCATTATCATGAGAAACTGCTATGGAAAATAGTGAAGATTGTTGAGACAACACTGGACACACTAAGTGTAAAAATAGAATTGTTAAGGTGACATGAGGATTCTGCTGTTTCCAATCTTCCTTTTGGGTATGGAATGGTGTAGAGAAACATGAAATTATCACAAATTCATGCATGTGCCACAAAAATTAAGTTCTAATATGTTGTAACATGTATCAGTAGCTGAGTTTAGTTATAGTTTCTCTGCTTCTCTTGTCACTTGTCAGTTTAATTATCCATGCTCGGCGTCATCTTTCAAATCTCACCAGACGGAGAAATAATACACAGTGCTTGCTCCATTTTATGACAATCCAAATACAGAAACTCATTCTATTAGTGAAGTGGAATAATACATACGACTTACCTTTTCATGTGATATACATAATGAACTATACTTATACCTGATTTTTATTAGTTCCTGCAGGGAATGAAATTATCCCTCTTGAATTACTCCACTACTGACAAGCTTAATATTTACATATCTCAACCTCATGGCATGAAAAAAAATGTTTCAGATAGTTCATACCCGATTCTAACTAGTAAGTAGTGTCTGTATTCTTTCGGAATGTGTTGGAATATGTATTATCATTCAGTTGACAACGGAACTCTGTATGTTGGGTCGACCATCTTCAGTACGAACAAGTTTCCCTTGTCACCTCTTGAAATTCTGCAGGCAAGCAAGTTGATTTCTCGCAATCAATAAATGTTGGCATTTAGCATTGAAATGCTGAATATTGAGAACGTCCTCAACTTTACAAACACCTGGAGGAACACTATGTCCTCAAAGTATTAAATTTCTCATCACCTTAACAAATATGAACAAGACACAACCTAGATAACATTCTGAGTCTTGTATTAAGGGCAGGTGGTGTTTCTAAACGCAAAAGCTTTTGTGTAACATATACACTGTAGGGTCGAGCGTTTCCAGTTGCAGAGAATGGTAATTCAGCGAGGAAGCAAAATCATGGAGAACAGATAGACAAAACAATTATAGTAGTTTCACAACTGGACACTCAGAGCAAAATAAGCTAACCTGAGCTCTTCATCAAGGTAGGTAATTTCCAGTTCCCCTTTACCACTTCCGGGCGCTTTGATTGGGATCTAATGCAAAAAAGGGGGGGGGGGGGGGGGAATGAAAACCAGTAATTTATGAAGAACAGTTTAGCCTAAAGATTAATTAGGCATGTAAAGATCAAATTTACCAAGTACTTAGGGGGACTAAAGGGAAGAGCATGACCTAAACTTTATGTATTTTGAGATTGTTGTACATTTACCATCCTTATATGTGTTACAGCCTACCATTGGATCGCTATGGTAAAATTAAAACAAAGGTAAGCATTTGGAGCATGAGCTAATGATGCAAAATGACGAATTAATGATTGGGCGTAATGTAACATCCGTTTTATTGGTCAAATGTTAAAATGTCGTACCAAACTAAATATTTTGAAGTAGTCAAATTTAACCGCCACTCTTTTAGCATTCAGAGGTACCAAGTTGGCAGTAACCTGCAAAAACAAATATTATCAAATCACCGTCTTCAGAGAATCAACTAGTATCTACTAATCAATAGTTAAAAGAATCAACTATCTACTAATCAACAGTTTAAAAAATCATCCATACTCGAAATATATTCACAAACTTCAGAGAACACTACATTTAACATGAGAACTGCTCAAGGAAGAAGTGCAGCATGGTTGCAGAAATTTTACCTGGAATGCATACATTGAAACAAAGGTACTGACAGAAAAAAAAATGTTGGAGTGGATGACATGAACACCTTACTACAATTCAAGAGACTTCAATACTGTAATCAATGTTTCAGCTAACACATTCCTTTAATTAGAAGAGAAGGTCAACACCCTACTTGCTAGAACTGCTTGAACGTAACACATCAGAAGGAACTCAGCTACATTTCACACAAAAGCTATAAAGCATAGCTTCCTACAAGATAACTCTTTGATTCATCATAAAGAAAGGAATTACAAATATCAGAATTGAGCTATTGAAAGTGAAGGCAGACTGGACTTAGTTCCAGTTAATCACCTGATTAAAGTAGGGCCATGTTTCCATGTTTTGTGCTCTCAAAGTGTCGGCATTGATTGCTTGGTAAATCTTCCCGAACGGCCTCAGAAACTTGGGCCTCTGCATTAGCATGTGAGCAGAATTTTGACGTCCCAGTAAGAAAAATAGTTCAGCAGCCAACTGCTCGTGAGGCTGCAAAGGAAGATACTAGCTACCGAACGGGAACGGTCCTTATGACGGGAAAGGAATTTGAATTGCGTTAATGCGCACAGGCGATGGTTACTGGTCCACTCGCTGTTGAGCAGTAATATTAACAATCTGTTGGATTCCGATGCAAAACATGTTGCAGCTGTGTTGAACTTATCAGAACCGTTATAAAGTCCAGACAAGACCGAGGAAAGAAACCTGTGGTTGCAGTATGGATGTGGAGGTGGTGTACAGGAGCTCCCACTTCCCGTTGAGGAGATCGGACTTGAGCGGCTCCTTCACCTTGTTCACCGCCTCCAGTTGCCGAACGACCTGAAGAAAAAGGGAGTCGCGAGACGCATTGGCACACGGACAACGTACGATCGGTCAGTGTAACGAAAAGAAGCATCGCTTCTTCGTTCGTTCTCACCTGCTCGACGCGCTCCTTGTCCTCCGGCGAGGCCTCGGCGCCGCGGTCGAGCGGCGCGATGGCGGCGAGGAGCTCCTCCTTGAGCTTCTCGGCCTTCTTCGCGTCGCTCTCCCCTTTCCCCTTGAGGAACGGCGGTAGGAAGGAGAAGGACGACACGCCCGCCCTCCACCTGCTGTCCTGGCGCCCGCCCGGCGCCGGCGCCGCGGCCAGCAAGAGGCTTGTCCCTCTTCTCCGGCGGCCTAGGCTCAGCGGCGACACGGGGAATTGACAGGAGGAGGAGCCGACGCTGGGCCCGGGGCTGGCGAGCAGCGGAAGCAAGGCGTTGGGCGCGCACGGGAGTGAGGCGGGCGCCATGGCGCGGCGCGACGCAGAGGGGCACGGGAGGCCGCGTAAGCACGAACGAGCGGGATTTTTGCGTGCGATTGCGGTGGCGGCCGTGAGCACACGGGCTCGTCCGCGTTTTCACGAAGGCGAAGGAGGCGCCGCGCGTATTTCGAGTGGTGGATATAGCGCGCGCCGCGCGAGGGTGGGGTGCTGCGTGCCGCGGCGCCTGTGCTTGTTTCTGGAAGAGCACGGCACGGAGTCTGTAGCTAAGTTAAAGAAGCGGCACTGTGGCACACTCAACACGACCGACCACTGCAAGTTTGCAACTACTTGCCAGAACTGATTGTAGCCACACGCTCAACAAGTTCGAGCTGGGTTCGTCAGTTTGTCCCATTTGGCACGCTACAAAGAAGCTTAGGTGAGGAGAAGCCGATCCGAGTTCTACGCCCAAAATGGCAGTTTCCAAGTTCGGGTGCAGCCAGGCATCTGACTGTCCGATATCCTCTATCCAAAATGTTTGTGCCGGTGCCCCCAACAAAACCAACCTTATCTTCCTGAAAAGAGCAACTCAAGCATCAAATTGCCAGCCAGCATTTGAATTCCTTCAGAACACCATAACGCCTCTGGACATAACACAACTCGTAAGCTCCTTGCATCAAGCAGAGATACAACACCAGAGAGAAACCAAAACAGTGGAGCACATGTAACCTTGATTTAGCACCTCATATATAAGATATATTCCGCTGCTACATTTGCAGTAGCTGATCAAATTCCCATGATTCATCTTTTTTTTTTTTTGAGACATTCCCATGATTCATCTATGACAGCATCAAAAGCTCAGAACGAAAACAACGCAGTAGCAATGTTACATGTAAACCAAACAAAACTTAAGTACAGGGCAACATGACTTATTCTTCCTGGGAGGAAGGCGACTTCTTCTTGGCAACTGAAGCCCTCTTTCCTTTGAGTGTCCGGCAGTTGTTCTTTGTCCTCTGGCCACGGACAGGGAGCCCCAGCTTGTGCCGGATGCCCCTGTAGCACCTAATCTCCTTCAACCTCTCGATCGCCACACGGTTGAAACGTTTCTGTAAGGCATGCCACATAACAGTGTGCCAGTATATTCAGTATTTTCATTCCTTTTGAAGTCAACAGCAATACCAAACAAAATGGCCAAAACTGGTCTATGACAGTGAAATGTAGATAGGTCTGCATAGTCACAAGTACGGTAGCCACTGGAAATCACTAAACATGGAGAGCTAGCAAGATTTAACAATATACTAAGACTTAGAATTTGCATTCCTTTGTAAGACAGCATCAATACAAAATTAAATTGTGAGGAACTGAACTGTGAAATAAAATGAACTACAAGGGTGCATAGTGACCCTTAAGCCTCAAACTTTCAAGAAATATTCAAATAGTAACATGATAAGTATATATACTGCTATCATATTTAACTACTAAACCAAATAATTGTAGTATTTGAATTATATAATGGGTTCAGTGACATTACCAGGTCTCCTTCAATCATGTACTTGCTAACTTCCTTACGGAGGGTGATGACCTCCTCCTCACTGAGGTCCTTGGTGACCTTGTTGTCAAAATTGAGGTCCAAAAGGATCTGACGGGAACGCGACCGCCCAATGCCATGGATGTACTGCAGCGAGTACTCCACCCTCTTGTGGTTTGGGATCTCAACACCACCAATACGAATGCACTCAATCCGCAGGCCACCGTGACCAATTCCTCCCTTCTGTCAGGTCGCATTGAAATAAACAGAAGAATCAAAATTACAAAATAATTACCATTATATGCATTCTGACTAAAAGAACCACCATCTCCTTTACTACCAGACTCAGGCAAAAACATCTCGCCACAATGAAACAGCATTAATCTTCAATGTATTACTGACATCACTTTCATCCCAAAACTCTAAACATCCAGGACAATATACTATTTCGCACACATAATTGCATCCAAAACCTAGAAGTACTCAAAACAAGCACGTAGCTCCTTCCTCCCTTCGTTCTATGATCACACTATCCAGCTCGACCGAGGTTTAGATGCAGCTAGCAGAACACATATAAGCAGAGGCACGCCCAGACCCGAGTGTGTTATGTACAGGCAAACAGTCAAGACGGGAAGCAGAGAGTAGGATGGCGGCGGAGGTCGGCACTAACCTTGGAAGCGGGGAAGGAGAGGGAGGAGTTGCGGCTCCGGGTGGAGAGGGGGAGGGATGAGGTGGCGACGGGGACAGACACCATCGAGAGGGTCGCCATTTTTGCTCTCCTGTCGAGCAGCAGAGGATGAGGCGTGCGCGCTGTGTCTCGGATAGAAGAACTCCGGGGAGGGAAGTCGATAAGGTTGCGCAGGCTGCTTCTGACCCGCAGACCTGGGCCTAATTGGGAGACATCTTTTGGGCTTTCTGAGGCCCAGAAAGTTTTAAAATTGTGGCCTCGCACAGCCCAAATCGTGTCGCGTTGTTCTCAGCCTCTCAGGGCACCAGGGAATGCCAACATGTTTAGCAAACGCACTTTAACGTATCCCTAAAAAAAACGCACTTTAACGTAGACATAATAGTTATTAGTTGTGTAACATATAATCAAAACAATAGTTGAAAACAGTTTTCTTAGATACAAACGTGAACTCAAATATTCGTTTTCTATTAGCGCAAGCGCACAGCACAGCACAGCACAGTGATACAGCGAACACAAGACCAGCATACAGTGATAATATCATATGGTATTAACGGAAGTATATTCAAGTTGTTACATCTCTACAGCTACATTTGAATAGGTATACAATATCAAGAAAACAAAAAAAAAAGATGAGAAAATTGCTAATACATTGAGCATCCAAAAGCAATACTTAGATGCGGTGGGGCATCACTCATATGTTCTCTTCCTTTTCAGGATTGTTGGAACAACAGCAACAGATCCAATTAGGAATAGAACAACTAATGTCTTGAAGTCATACAACTCTCTAACTGATTTCAGATCACCTAGAGCCCTACCAGCCTGCAGGACAACAGCAACAGCAATCGTTAGCAAGTATGAACCCAGTCTTGGGGAGGAAAAATAGACCATCAGGCAAAAACAGATCAACATGCAATAAACAAAGATGGAACTTGTTATTTCAAAACAATATTGAAAGCCTGTTATGGACACTACGCACTTGAAAGTTTGTGACTCGCAAATAAGAAAATTATGTAATGTTTCTCCAAGAATGGATGGAAAACAAAATATCCATAGAATTTAGACACGAGCATAATGTACATGCTCAGAAGATTGAAACTCAGGTAGTTTCTTGGAGAAGAGGGTAGCACTTTAGTACTAAGAAAGTGCTAAGAAATTTAAGTATTTAACTATTCTCTGTAATTGCTGATATGGTTAGAGTCTAATGAGGTTACTTCAAATCCCTTCAATTACAGAATGGATAAACATATCCTTATTCAAAACCCCAGCCACCCCCAAGATGATGTTTGCTCATCAAGAGCCCAGAAAATCATAAAGATAGTTAGTTGAAGGCTTGAAGCCATCAGCGCAGAAATGCTTAGCAAGTTGATCTAATATGATGACATTTTGATAGAACATGATGACTTTCATTTCCACTTGTTTCCAAAATTTAAGCAAAAAAAAAGGCACAATATTTGGAACCCAAAACATGAAATGATATTCGGGAGTCTTGTTGCTTAAGCACTCAAGTCCATGTTTCAACAGGAATGAACATAAAACATGACTTTGGATAACATTGTTGATTTTCTAATAAAAATTAGTCAAGCCACAATAAAATGTCATCTAGTATCAAGAGGATTTACCTTTACAGTAATATATGATGCTGGAATGAGACCCACTAGTGTTGCAGCAAAGAAAATATGGAAAGGTATGTCAACAATGGGTGACGCCATATTGATGAATGTGTTGGGTAAAGTTGGTGTTATTCTCAGGAAAAGCATATAGTTCAATAGTTTTTCTTTCCTCTTTGCAATCTGCATTCAGAGCAAAAATATTTGTTACACAAAATAAACTAGTTTACTTTTGCATGGAATTATATAAAAGACAAGACTCTGCTATTTACAGAAAGGGATTACCTCTGACTGGAAATATCTCAGTTTTTCAGGCCATAACCAATAAACCAAGGGTCTACCAATCAACTTGGAGACAAAATAGCAAGATGATGCCCCTGCTGTGGCAGTGAAGACAACCAAAATGCCACCTTTAATCACTCCAAAAAGAGCCCCGGCAAGTAAAGACATGAATATTGTTCCGGGGATCATAAATGTCTGCATGAAGATGTATATAGAGCAATACCCCAATATAAAATTTACTTGATGGTCTCTTGCATAAACAGCAAGATTGTCTCTGCAAGTGTTAGAGAAATGTGTTAGCACCAATATAAAGACTGCTTATATGAACAAAAACCACGTAGTCGTCACTAAATATATGAAGATGGCAACATTTTCTTGTTATCCACCAACAGCTAAATCAAGCAGAAAATCAACCAATATGAATTGGACATAGCCCCGCATATCTGAACCATGGTTCAAAATTCTGTGAGTACAACAGTTAAGTTAGTATAGATCAAATGTTCAAACAGGAAAAGAGTATCATATGTACTCAGCTTGTATTTTTTATACACTGTAGGTATGTAGTAAGCAAAATATCAAAACACACTTCAATGTGCTAAATTTTGGTAAGTACTCAGAATGGATATTATGACCAATAGGCCACAATTTAGTGCATGAAAGTAAGTGAGAATAAATCAATTATGTTAAAGGTTTGCTCATTTATCAAATGTCAAATTAGTGAAAACAAAATAAGGGGAGTGTCAGGAAGAATGTGCTACAGTTTGATCAGCGATTGGCTGGTTGCAACAGATACTTATTTTAGGGCATATCCTAATACATTGAAGCAAATCATATCGCTTGCAAGTTAGTTGAATGGAGGTCAAATGTTCTGTTCTGCTTTGTAAGAGATTGAGTTGGACAAAATAACAGATCTCCAGTGAAACCAGTTTGATTTAGTAAGTGTAAAGATTTATAGTATTGAAATGTCTAGATCAGTTTTACGTATCACTGCCAAAGTCAAATAATGTTACCATGGTAGAAAATTGCAAAGGTTAACTTATCTCTTGAATCATCTGAGATCCTTTGATTGTATCCCTGCTAGCTTACTTCGATTGAAATTTTTGTACTGAATGGAGATAAATCAAAAGGTAGGAGCAAACACTGTGGGTACACTATTTATCCATCTAACTAAATTTTTTTAAAAAGGAGACGATAGTCCTGCAAAACTAGAATTATCTTTTTAGTAGTACAGAAAAAAGACATTACTAAGTGATTATATGTTTAACAACATCCTTCTCTGATATGTGGATCAGAATTGTATATGACATTTTTCATCTTGTGTGGATGATGATAAAGGGGAGGTTTGATAAAGTGACACTAAAGTATAGTAGACCACATTCCTGGGAGATGAAATCCCCATCAAGAAAGTAAACAATCGCCATCCACAACAAAGACCCTAGTGAAACTAGTACATCCAAAGATCTCCAAACCCTACCTAATCTCCAACGGTGTTTTGACTTGGACCAAGTCCCATTGTTGCAGCCCCGCAAGACAAAACCAGGAACGCGATCCCCACTTTTCCTAATCCAACAGATTAGTATCCACCGTGCCGTGTACTCGTAATTGTGTGACTTTGCGTCTGTTAAACAGTTATAAGCACGACTTCAATTATCGGTTAGGTTGGTTCTAAGGCGTGTGCAGGCTCGATCTCAGCGCGTTAGAAAATCCCAAATCTCGATCGGATTCTTGGAATGGTAACGCACAGCCTAGTATTGGGAATCGAAAGCCTAAATCACGGCCACAAATCAACTGAAATCGTAGCCAGCTTGCTTGTACGATTCAAACTACGTTTTCGCAGACACGAAGCAGCCTCGATCAGGAATCAACAAGGGCAAGCGGAAGGGAGGAGGGAGGCTTACTTGAGAAGGCGGACGTCGGCGAGGCTCCGGGGGAGGCGCAGGATCTGCCCGAACTCGTGGCGGGGCGCGGTGAGGAAGACGCAGAAGATCCCGGCGGTGAAGAGCGCGAGCACGGCGGCGAAGGCGAGCGCCTCGGACCGGGTGAGCGAGGGGCGCGCGGCGGCGGCGGCGAGCTCCGGCTTGCCCTTCTTCGCGGCCGGCGAGTCCTGGCCGCCGCCGCCGCCGGAGGCGCTGGGGCCGGCCGCCTCGATGTCGCGGCGCGCGAACGGCATCGCCATGGCGGCAGAGGCGCGGGCGGTGTGGTCACGCGGCGGAGGACGGCGCGGCGGCTGCTGCTGCTGCTTCCGGGGCTACGGGGCATGTCTCGGTGGCGGCCTCATGTGGTGGCGGGGGCCGCGTCGACGACGTCTCCGAGACGGGGAGCAGGCGGTGGTGTGTGCGTGCGTGTGTTCTGTGCCGCGTTCCGATGCCTTTGTTTTGTTTTATTTATTTTTATTTTATTTCGTGCTTGGTTGCCTTGTTTGATCCGTTCCGTGGATTGGTGGGGGGATCCGTGGTTTGACGTTCGAGTTCGAGTACGACTTGGGCTAAAGGCTCTCCTTGGCCGCTGGTGACGTCCAAACACGTGCACTTGGTAACCGTAACCGAGTAGCCATGTACAAATACGCGCTGGTAGCAGTAGTGCGCGATGCATCGCCAACACACACGCAGTTCCTTGATCGTCGCATCGCATGGCGCCGCCGCCGCCGCACCTCCCGACCGACTGCCTCCTCCACGTGTTTGTCCACCTAGACCCCGTCTCGACCGTGCGCTGCGCCGCCGTGTCGCGGCACTGGCGCCGCGCCGTCATCGAGAACGCGCCCGAACTCCGGCGCCACCCGCGGCACCTCCTCCTCGGCATCTTCCACCGGGAGATGTACTCCGGCGAGATCGGCTTCTCGCGCCGCTCGTCCTGGCTGCCGTCGGCCGGCCGGCACTGGTCAGACACCCTGCCCGTCCCTTCGCTCCCGCCACCGGCGGCGGACGGCACGACGAACACGAGGCTGTACGCGCCGCTCGCGTGCAGCGACGACGGCCTCCTCCTCCTCTGCCGCGGCCTCGTGTCGGAGATCAGCGTGTGCAACCCCCTCACCGGCTTCCACGCCTCCATACCCCGCCCGACCCAGCTCCTGCCACGACGCTACGTCCTGCACTCGTGCACCCATGGCGCCGAGACGGCAAACCCGAGTCGTCCCAACTCGTTCCAGGTGCTCGCCCTGCAGATCGACAGTGACGGCATGGTAAGCCTCCAGAACTACTGCTCCGAGTCCGGCGCCTGGGGCCCGGCGTTCAGTCCCAACGCTGAAATCCTCCGGATGCCCTGCCGGTACCACGAGTACCTTGCGGCCCCGGTGGTGTGCCGGGGCGCCGTCCACTGGCTATGCAGCGACGTGTCAGATTGTTCATGTTCGCTTTGTAAGGACTCGTCCTTCCAAAAGATGTCGCACGTCGTCGCAGTGGAACTAGGCGCTACCCAAGCATCGTCGTCGAGGATGATTAGGCTGCCGACGCAATGCGTGATGCACAACCGGGACGTGTCCACCGGAAAAATGCTGATGTTGGCCACGTCGGAGGGTGACCGGTTGTCTCTGCTGCGGGCAGGGGAGGCGACCATGAAGGTGTCCATCTGGTTGTATGCTGAAGCTGGTGGAGATCACGGTGGTGGTGGTGACCAAGGGGAAACGAACTGGGTACCGTGGCAATCTGTCGACGTCCGGAAGCTCATGGAGGATGCAGGTTTGGCACGCTATCGACTAGATTGCAAAGATTGGAGCGAGTTGGAGACTCGATTGGAATGGTTCTCTCCCAAGACCCGGAGTCTGATCATCTGGATTCCTTACATTGGATTGTTCGTACTTGATCTGAAAACCATGCAAATACGAAGAGCTGCTGGCGATAGTCACGGCCACATCTGGCCGTACGAGATAGACCTGACACTTTGGCATTCCTCAATCAAACCGTTATAGTAACTTCTTCCGGCATTCCTCGATCAAACCGTGTATCCTCCATTTGTATAATACTTCTTTCAGATTTAAATTGTTAATGCAGTTGATTTTTTTAATTAAGTTTGACATTCGGTTTATTATTTTTTTTAAAAAAATATCAGATATTTTGTTAAAATTATTTTATCATTAAAAAAATTAAAAATTATTTTATAATTTTGTATATTTAAACTAATATTTCGAATAAGACGGATGATCAAACATATCTAAAAAAAGTCAATAATTAAAATCCGGAGAGAGTGGGATATAGGGATATGTAAGCATATAATGACATCGTCTCAACTAGATGCCAATGCAGAGAATTTGCTCAAGTTTGAAACAATGGATAAGTATTCAACACATTACATAGATTCATGATGCAACAATATGTAAATAGTAAAAGATTTTGATTCACTCTATCGGTGTTCAGCACATTATATTCATGATCCAGTATATGCAAATACTACAAGAATCTCTCACAACTCATATACATATGTGGTGTTACTTGATTTGTAAAAACTTAACGTTGTTTATGAGTTCCGAGAATCTTGTTAAAATTGAAGAAGGAAAAAGATACTTTATGTATCATGTTGCATCATGTTTTCTACTAACACATATTATGCTAGTTGTGGATTTTTTTTTAGGGTTCATTGAAATTAGGCTTACACATTATCTTTCACATTTTTGCATAGGTCTAGAAGGCAACTATAGAGTATAGTGGCTAAATTGAAACAACCGAACAGGTACAATGGCTATTGATGCATTTTACTCATTTTAAAAAACTATGATTATTAACACATGATGAGTAACACAAAAAAGATAGCATCTCAATAAATTTCAGAAAACTGCGACTATTTGCACCCATTATAAAACAAAACAATGACTGTTTTAATTGGTCCCACCTGTCAATGATATATTTCCATATTTCTGAAATGCGTAACTAACATACGGGTCCGTACCAAAAGTCATAGTTTTATATTACAAAGGGTGCAAATACTCTTAGATATTTATTACTCATGTGCCAATAGTCAAAGTTTATAAAAAAAATACTTCTATATTAAACATGAACTGCAACTTACATCTCGATAAGAAAAACTAGAAAGAAAACGCAAAAGCCTTCCCCTCATTCCAACAATTCAGGGTGATTCTGATAAATCCAAATGTATTGTTTGTATCATACGAAGGAGAGGCGCAGAAAACAGTTTTTTTTTTCTTTGAACCGTGCAGAAACATATTGATGGTTCCATGCAGATTAGATAAAATAAACATAAAAAGACGGTTTAACAATGACGTTTTATAGGCTACTTCTCTACTACTTACAAACATGAGGTGAATTCTACTTGTGAGGAAAGTTTATAGTTTGATGTACTTTTGTTAAATCAACTGGTGTTTTCAGTTGTACCTTTGACTAGACCTATGTTTCTAAACTGTGGACAATCATATCTGTGCTACCATTATAACATGTTCTCTAGAGTTTGATATGCCCTGTAAAAGAAGCTTGTATATGTTGTGCGGTACTATATATATTGTTTTACTGATGATGATCTGGCACCAGTGATCATGTGCACTTTCAAGTTAATGGCCGGAGATGAGCAAGAGACGGCACATGTGGTGAATCCATTTGAAGAGTGGCGTGAGGTCTGAATTGTGGACATATGGATGCGTGTTATTTGTTCATCGTTTGCATTAATAGTGCTCACGTTATTGTGATCTCCTGCTTTGTGAAGTATTCACCTGTCGTAGCAACACACAGGTACTTATCTAGTAATTTTAAAAAGATGGTTTAGTGCAACATCTACTAGCGTAATATGAATAATTCCATAATCATGGATAAAAATAAATAAATATTTTTCTCACGAAAATAAATATTTGAATCACAAGATTATAACAACTTTATATAATGGTTTGGGATGTTTTTGCCTCACAGTCCTAAATTTAACCATGTGGGACGTTTTTACGTCCTATATGCATATAATTGCAGGAATAAGCTGTCCGTATGATAAGTTTGATGTAGAGTAATGTACTTGCATTGGCGGCGCCTGCATGCGCAAGAATGGACAGTGCTGATCGAAGGGCCCTTATTCGTCAATTCATCATCAGATGATAAAATTAGGTGGTTGATAGCATTTCTCCCATTTTTCCTACTCGTGTAATTACACGAACATGATGATAATTTTCCTCTTTCGGTATTTACTCGCACACGCAGAGGATAAATTACACTTCCGATTCGGTATATAAATACGCGCTGACCCACCTGTTTGATTGCCTTTCCACGTCATTTCGTTTTTGGAAAAAATAATCGAAAAAATGGCCCGGTCGAAGAAAGCGGAAAGTTCCAAACGCCCTCACGCAGCTGAGCGGGAAGAGGAGGACAGCGCCGAGGCGGAGCAGCTTTACGGCGCAGGACTTCAGCGCGGTCGCCGCCGTGGCGACCCGCTCGCCCCCAGAAATGCGGCGACTGCTTCGTCTTCACCGTCGCAGCGGTCTTCACCGCCGCCACGGTCTTCTTCGCCGCTGCCGTCGGTGTCCTCGGAGCACCCCCCGCCCCAACCGTCGTCACCGCCGCGGTTTTCAACGCCAGGATGCTCGACGTTCGTTCGGCCTCAGCCAGCGCAGCCTTCAGGTGCCAGGAGTTCGTCTCCACGGCGGTATGGGTGGCTTCGATCCTCGTCATCAGCGGGGTCATCGCGAGCGGGCTCTTCACCGCGCAGTCTGCATGACTTGCCGAGGAACGACGAGGTTAGGGTTCCTTGCTCGAATCAGAGTCAGATTGGGAGGGAGGGGGGGAGCGGGGGGGGGGGGGGGGACGTTTGCCTGTGCAGAATTATTTTCTTGGATGGATTCTTGTTTCTTGAAGAAGGGACACGTCGATTTGAGGCAACGACGGTTTATTGTCTTGCTCCAGTTAAAGTCGGATTGGGGAAAGGGGAAAACGTGAATTCGTGTGTGGTTTCTTTTAATCTTTGGTCAGTCTTTGTTTTTGGAAGCAGGCACTGGTAAATTCGAGCAATATCTTGGTTAATGGTTACAGTTTCTCACCTTGCTCCAATTAGTGTCAGAATGGGGGAAAGGTGAATGCCTGTGCCGATTTTTTTTTTTTCATTGAAGGATTCTTGATTCTTGAAGAAGGGGCAGGTTGATTTGAGGCAATGGCTGTTCATTGTCTTGCTCCAGTTAGAGTCAGATTGGTGGTAAAAAGGGAATGCGTGTGTTGTTTCTTTTCACTTTGGTCGACCTTGATTGTTGGAAGCAGGCACGGGTTAATTCAAACAATGACTTGGTTATACTTTTTTACCTTGCTCCAATTAGAGTCAGAATAGGAGAAGCGCGAATACCTGTGCGGAATTATTATTTTTTCATCGATTATTGGTTCTCGGAAGAAGGGTCAGGTTGATTTGAAGCAATGGTGATTCTCTGTCTTGCTCCAATTGTAGTCAGGTTGGGAAAATGTGAATGATGGTGAGGAATCTTGTTCTATGTTCCTGGGAGGACAGGTTGATTTCGGCGAAGTTCTTTTCTTGGTTATATCTTCAAAGAGGCAACACCCTATTGAAAAAAAAAAAAATGAAAGAAGCAACACCTAGTGGTTTAATCTGGTTGGTGGTTAGGAAAAACTTGAATTTGATTATAGCTCTTGGAAGATAGAAAATATTGAATCTAGGGGTGATATGTGTTCGTTTTATTTTATTTTTTTGTAAAGGGCAGAACCTGGTGGTTCTTGTTTTCTAAGGGGGTGCAGGAGCAGAACCTGGTTGAAATATGGCAATGCTTATCTTTGTAAATAGTTCCAATGCATGGCTGTGGTTGAATTTATGTACCTGAATATTTTGGTGCATCAAGGCGTTTTTTTTTTGGGTGATGACAATGGCTGAATAAATTGTAAGACCATGTGTTTCTTTTGTTCTTCTATCTAATATGCCCTCTTTGGGTTCCTTCTATTCCTCTGCGCAATCCATCCGTCTACAAGCATACATGTTCTGTTCATCTCAAGTTTTATGTGTAGTCAACTGACATTTACATCCATAAATGTAAAGTATGTTTTATTTTTCCATTGCCCTTTGTCCTGCCTAGTGGACCATTAATACAGTCTAAGTGAAGTTAATAATGTTTGCAGGGGACACCTGTGGTGGATCTTCATCTTGATGATGCTGAATCGCTGTTAACTGCACTGAAGGGAGGGAAGCAGTATTTTGCTGATATTCTGAAACAGGATTGTGTGCACCTCCCCGAAGGAAAGCTTGTCACTCACCCTAAAGGCTCTATAGTGTTGAGAATAACCCCTTCAGCCTCTGATATGACACAACCAATTTATGCATTGTATCGCACAAAAGATCTCTATCTGGACAGTGTCCTATCAAGGCGCACATGGTACAGGTTCGAGGATCACGATAAAGACTTGGTATTGCCTCCAGAGATTCCTGCAGATGGAGTAGTGACCTTGAAGTTTTCCTCGGACTACAAAAGTCTGAACTGCATACCCAGTCAGAAAAAACAGATTGAAATCGGAGAAGACCTCTTCCAAAAAAACTATCATGTTTTGCTTGATGCAGCCAATAATCTCAGCACAGATGATTCTTCAGTTAGAAAGGCATTCCTATGGTTGGTAACTGTGTTCTCAGAAGCGCTTCGCTTTCCTGCTCTTGAAGGATGGCTCTATGAAACATTGGCAAGTAAAAGGAGGATGTTTCTCCCTCTCAAGATAACTGCACTCTTCAACAAGTGGGGGACATTTTCCAAGGTTCTGCATGAAGGAAGAGCAGACTTCAAGCGTGAAGCAATAAAAAATGGTGGCATCAAAGATCGAGAGATAACTGAGCAGTGGGCTACTTATGACGAAGTATGTTCCCTCACTGGAGTGGTAAACAGGGAGAATTCGAGGAAACTTCTGAAAACAGCGGGCAAGAGGAGGGCTAGAATGAAGACAGCAATGGGCACTAGCCAAGTAGAAGAACGTTCTGTGATAGAGAAGAAACCAAGGAAGCAGAACACATGATATGTTAGGTTGCGACAAACTAGAGCACCTAAACCAGAGCACTCTGTAGATTCATTGTGCAAAAAGACTTGCATTCATTTCCTTAGTACTATCAGGGATAAATATGGGTTTGTTCTATATACAGCTTGAGTTCGAAATACACTAGGGAGCAAAGTTAGAACTGTATAGAGTATAGAAAGAAATTGATTTTGTTGTAATTAGTGGTGATATTATCGCTTTTAACCAGCACATTCGTTACTTTCAGTTCTGCCATTTGGTATGATAATATAAGCTACAGTAACCCACCTGATTCATGGTCACTTTAAGCCAAATTTGTTTCTATGTTATTCTATTTTATCTCTTTTCTACATCGAAATTATTGTGATGAACTTCCCTGTTTCTCTGTTATTCCATTTTACCTCTATTTTACATCGAAATTATTGTGATTAACCTCTCCGGGCATGAAGAGATTAATCACAATAATGAATGTCAGGCAACTTACACTTGCACAACATTGTTGTTACTATCACAAATAATGGGAATTCCATGTGCAGGGGTTAAATCGATTTTGGTTCTAGTCAGAAACTGAGTGCCCATTGTTAGTCATGGAAGCTTCCAAATTATGTTATGGGTGTGATTGTAAACGAAAAAGGTGAAGAAGTACACTAACCTTGACGATCAGATGCTGAAAACTGGAGAAAAGGGGTGTGATTCTACGTCTTGCAATCATGCCATGGCGCCGAGACAGCGGGCAAGTGACAGTGACGGGATGGTAAGCCTCCAGAGTTACTGCTCCGATTGTGGCGCCTGGGGCCCGGCGTTCAGCCCCAGCGCCGACGTTCTCCGGATGCCCCGCCGGTACAGCAACTACCGTGCTGACCCGGTGGTGTGCCGGGGCGGGTTATGGAATCATGCTTCACAAAGATGTCGCACGTCGTTGCAGTGGAACTAAGGCGCTACCCAAGCATCGTCGTCGAGGATGATTAGGCTGCCGACGCAATGCGTGATGCACAACCGGGACGTGTCCACCGAAAAAGTGTTAATGTTGGCCACGTCGGAGGGTGACCGGTTATCTTTGCTGCGGGGCAGGGGAGGCGAGCATGGAGGTGTCCATCTGGTTGTACGCTAGAGCTGGTGGTGGTGGCGACCAAGGGGAAACGTGCTGGTTGCCGTGGCAATCTGTCGACGTCCGGAAGCTCATTGAGGATTGGCACGCTATGGACTAGATTGCAAAAGATTGGACGGAGACCATGCAAATACGAAGAGTTGCGTGCGACAGTCAGGACTCAGGGCCACATCTGGCCATACGAGATAGACCTCACGCTTTGCTTCTCCAACATGAACCCATTCGACTGATCATTTTAGAGCTTGTACCTTATTTTATGTCGTGTCTAAGTACTAGTAAATATTTTCTCAAAAAAAGCATTGATAAATATAATGAGTCCATCTCCTTCTAGATCGTCCAATATCTTTTTATTTGCCGTAGTCACCTTTTTCGAACCATTGGTCGAAACTCGGCTTTTCATCGTCCAAGATCAAACTATCCAGGTTAACATCGGTTTTTTCATCATAACCTTAGACCATATTAATGGCCGTCAAGCAGCTCTGCTGTGCTGTAGCACACACCTCCCTGAACATCAGCTGCTCTGCTCAACTGAGTTTTATCAAACTAGAAGACTTGCAGGGAAGCACGTGTCCTTGTCTTTCATCTCCTGATTATTTGATGCTAGTAGTTGATAAGTAGTACTACTTGATAGCACTGGTGGGCAACAGTATTAATCCGCTCTAATCCTTTTCCCAAGGAAGTTGACCAACTGATTTCAGCAGTCAAAGCTCTCAAGTTACGGTCCATTAACCAGATTCATACACATGTCCAGGTCGTCGTCACGCGCGCCCCCGGCCCCTGCCACTGCCAGCCAGGGTTGAAAAATACGGTGAAAACCGGCCAGTTTTCGCAAAAACTGGTCAAATCGATCCAATCCGGTTTGACCGGTCCGGCAAAAACCGGTCGGTTGAATTTGAATAAATTTAAAAATTTAAAAAAATTTATATAAAAATTATGATAAAAAACTAGATCTTTTATGATGAACTATGATGAAGAAATCATATGAAATAAACATTGTTTAACCCCCGAAAAAATTGAAAGAATAAAAGTAGAAGAAAAAAATAAAAAAAAGAAATATAACCTTATCCTCACCGACACACTCAGTTCCTCACCGACACGCAGCGCTTCCGAATCTCCCGATCCGTCCGTATGTAATTTACTTGTTTTTTATATTCTTTATATATATGTATAATATGCTTATGTTACTATTAGTTGAACCATATATTACTTGTTTTTTATATGCTTTGTATATATGTATAATATTATTGTAAATTATTATCAAAATTTATATTTTTTTACACCATTTTTCTATTTTCCAAGATTTTTACACTTTTTTTTACTGTCGACCGACTTTTCGGCCAAACCGGCCGGTTAACCGCCCAAATTGGCCGGTTAGTCGCTCCAAACCACCCAGCAAAATTCAAATTTGAATTCGGCCGGCTAACCGGCCGGTTTGGCCGAACCGCATCCAACATCGGGTTCAGGCTGCTAGAGAAGATGGGCTGGAAGGCTCGGCAAGAACCAACAAGGTATACCATCTCTGAGTTCCCGCTCTACTAAACCTATGCTCACCGTGAATTGTTTCTCGGATAGTGGGCTCCAGTGCGGTGGCGGGTGGGATCTGGGCCTCTATGAGCCCGTTCCCCTCCTCAACAGCATCTCCTTCGATCTCATCAGGTGGCATCAACTGGGGTTGCGCAAGGGCTGGTTCAACGGCAATGGCGGCAATGTCTATCCACCATGCATAAAGCCATCTTGGTGGGTTTGAGCAAATATTTCCTCCCTTTACACGATAGGTTTGAACCATGTTTTGATTTGTCTGGACAAGAAACAAATGTGGTGCTGGCTGCAGAAACTGAGAAACACGATCTTGAAGATGGTGATGTTGTGCACACCGGACATCTGGACTGTGTTGTGGTGCCCTCATTCTACCAGCCCTCAAACATTCAGATTGATTAATAAAAGTTCATTGGATCAGTGAGCTGCATGCTATAACTTGTGAATTTCATCGGCGAATCAATTCACAATATCTTATATGTTCTCCCAGTCCAAATGTATAATATAGATCTAGTAAGACCTAATGGTTCAAATCTTTGATTTACAAAATACAGAAGATAGTTAAGAGACTTTGTGCATGTTAGAATGTAACTTTGATATGTCGGGCAGCAATACTGCAGGAGAGGTGGTACTCCAGCATTTAGGCTTAGTTTGGATGAATGAAAAACTATCAAACCCTTTTATTAATGATATTGCGTTCTAAATCTTCCTTCCTTCAGTTTTGTAGGTGCGCCCTGATGATTTTGCTGGAGTCCTCTTTTAAACTGCTTATGCACAAGTATTTTACAGAGCATAATTGACAAGTTTTCCACTACATTTACTGCCACATGTTGGACTAAGAAGTAAACTTTTATGCTGTACCTCAGACATCCGCACTATGTCATCATAGGTAAGCTATATTGATCATTCAGTAATTGGTTGATATTTTAAGATTGTACATAGCGAAACTATCAAGTGACTTTCGTTTTCTATCATGGTGGTACATGATTATGGTGGAACTCCAACCTAGCCCACTATATGTATGTTAGAATGCTTATGTACATGGCTTATGGTGCCTGTCAGTTTTCGTGCTAAATTGAATTAGTTATTAACTCATATGACTATCAGCTACGAAGCTCATGAAGGTTTGTGGTTAAACTAAATCAAACAAATTTATATCAACAATGGTTCTGTGGTGCCACTAATGTAAAGGTATTTGCTGGTCTGATGTATTTTACTATTGGGACTTAATGGTTCAGGTGTTTGCTGGTTTGACGCATTTTACTATTAAGACTTAATGGTTCAGGCGTTTGCTGGTCTGATGTATATCAGTCGTTGTAGTGTTTATTTTGATTATGGTCCTTGGATTCAGGTGTGTTTTGTGAATCATTGTTCACAAATATTTGGCTTCCAGCATTTAACTTTGATGTTGATTGATTGTCCACACATAACTGACATAAGTTTGTGCTTGGCGCTCTTTGCTTATCGGATTATTTCAGTGTCAGTGAATAATTAGTCCTTCATCCAAATATATATGAAGGGCTTTTAACCTGTACTTCTATTATTTTTTTTATATCTTCCTCCTTGAATTTTTTTTATTGTGGAAATAGTATCAATTTGGTTTCTGTAATTTGTAGAATGAGTCTGTATTGTTGAGCTCCTATAATCAGGTTACATATAAGAATTGAGTACTATCGATTGCTAATAACTAATTTGATTGTGCTAATAAACTATATAGTTATATGAGTTGTCTTTCAAGTTTTTGCATAAACTAGCATCATGTGCATGCAAGAGTTGAGAAATTGAGCAGTAGTCAATGACGACTTTCCAAGTAGTTGATTTCTTTGAGAATAAACCAGGGTACATGATTAATAGAAATATTGTTCTAGGAGAAAGTCTTTTATATGTGCAGTTTTATGATATTACTTATTAAATCTTGTGCAGCTATGGAGTTGAATCATTGAGATCTGATGACATACTGTATCTTAGCATTTGTGAATGTGCAGGGAAGCCAAAAATGATGAACTTTGCTGCTGAGCATTGAGGCTGACACACAACATGGGGAGGCACAGAATCCCTAGAACGCCCGATTCCTTTCTGGATCCCCTAATGTAAGTATGATGGAAAGAATATCTTGATTTTATTAGATTCATTTTACTGTAGTGCTTGGTCAGAGTCAGACATTGATACTATTATTGTTTGATACTTGGTTGAAATAATGACCAAAATAATCAATCAAAGACTTGTTGGGAGGAGAAATCGACAGCCAAATGAAAGCAAATGGTTGTATGTTGCAACATCCCTGTTTGATTATTGTTGAACGAAGGTGAGGAAATGTGTGTACATCAGCATTTTCAATAAGATGCAAATCTGATTGTAGTACATGTAGGCCAGTCAGTGCCTTTGTGCTCTTTATTTCCGTTGATTCGTATACATTGCTTTGACTGGTCCAGATTATCGTAAATTTTGTTGTCCAGACTATAGACTATATTGACTGCGGTTTGCAACTAAAACTGATAAATTCATGGCTAATGTTCCAAACACAGGTTTCAATATCGAAATGGGAGCGAAAGGGCTTTCAGCGTACTAGGTTGGGGCTTCCGAGTAGCACCTCTCAGTTCCTAGATTCGATCCCCAGAAGGGACGAATTATGGCCTGGGTTAAAAAAATCCCCTCGCCTCTCCGCAATCTCAAAGCACGAGTTAAGGCCCGGTCCGGTCACGGATAACGGTGCTAAGCGCCGGCCCGATTCTCACAGAGATCAGTGGCCCTCGTGTAAGGGACGGAGAGGGGTTCGGGGGTTTTCTCGGCCTGCGTGAGAAGGTCTTCTTCTTAATGCAATACCTCAGGGGTGGTTTTATCCTCAGTGGATCGAGTTTTTAATATCGAAATGGGATAAAACATGCATACATTGATTCTAAGGACCTATATGAGCTGGTTGAGGAAGATAAAATAGAAAGTCTGAATTTTAGAATATTCTTTTAGAGGTTTCAATTTAACTTTGTAGAATCTTTTTACTTCTTAAACTGTTAATTTCCTTGCAACTGTGCGTCCTATAGCATTTGAATCTCATAAGTAAGTTTAATGAACTTTTGTCTGTTCATATTAAGCATACTATAAAGAGGAAGGGTGATTGATAGAGGTTTACATTGAGATTACGAACCTTGCTTCTATGGAGCTGCATATCTGCTACTACATGCTGTGGAAGCACTATAAACTGAAAATAAAGTAGTTTGCCAGTTCAGTTACAGGTCGGGTAACTTAATCAGATGATGATGTATCATGGTTTTTGTGGTGTTGTGGCATCCTGTGGCGATCAACCCCCCTCACAATACCTAGGCGACGCCTAGGCGTTGTGGCGTAACTAAAACTATATGGCGTCCTGTGACGACCCACCCCCTCACAATGCCTAGGTGATGCCACAAAAACCATGTGATTATGCTTTTCAGAAATGAAACATACAAGTTGTTAACATCAAGACGGTGACTCATCCTGTCATCCACCGCTCCTTACAAGCTTTTGTGGAACTTTTATCTTTGTTTTTTTGGAAACACTTGAATGTTCTTTAGTACATTCTATGGTTATATTTATGGACTCCAACCCTTTGAACTTTTTTTTGACCATTATCTTTTAATAATCCTTTGTTTCAGATTTCTCTAATCCAGTTTGATTTCTTACGCAGTAAAACTAGCCACATCATGTTATTGCTTGGAAAAGACTCAGAAGGAGAAGAAGCAAAAAGAGAAGACCAAAGACTACTATATGAGACCACGTGCCTCCCTCTCTTACTCTTTAGCTTCTTTCTTTTGTCTCTGAAAACAGGTGACCTGACGTCAAGTTTTGCCTATTTTACGGTATGCAAGGTGTGTACATGAAGGATTCGATAAAGCAAAATGTATGCAATTCTAGCTAGCAATCTAGGGTTCATTTGATTAGCTAGGACTAAACAATATGATTCCTCTCTCTTCTTTCACCTGTTGCCCAATGGTGACATTTATGTGATGTTAAGTTTGCAAAATTGTTAGTTTTCTCGGTTCAACATTGATTGAAGAAGAAATGCTTCATGTATATGTATGAAAAATTCAATTACTTCATTTGATTTGATCTTTTGTGGGAAAGTGCAGTGGAATTAATAAAATCTCTGATTTATTGAAGTCTAGGATAAAACACGAATGATTACGTATATATTTTCTGCGTATAAAATGATGCAAGGAAGTAATCTCTTTAGCTGCAAAATAAAAATGCTTTTTTTTTCTTGATCCTGAAGATACTATTTAATTTATAAAACATGGCATTTTGATCTGACACTAGACAAATTCACTTAAAACTGATCTGACACTAGACATCATCCGTCCGCTTTTGATGTTAATGACTACAATATCGGTCCCGTGACATCACTATGTCCGTTATTGATGTGAAAGACAACAATAGCGTTTCAATGACATCACTTTGTCCGATATTGATGTTAACGATAATAGTATCGATGTGACGACATCATGTTGTCCGATATTGTAGTCAGAGAACAATATCGGTTCAATGACATCATCATGTCCGATATTATTGTTTTTTCTGAATTATTATACCATTTGACACTATTTCAAATCATCACAGGTCTCAATTACAAATTTAAATTAACATTTCAAATCATAACAGATTTCATCAAGTATAAAAACAAACATAGAGTTTAACAAAATAATCCACCATATCCATAACTTCATCATTTATACACAAGTTCACAAATAATAGAGTATTATTCAGGCACAAGATAAACATTCATACACAAGTTCTCTCATAAGTTTACACACAAGGTAAATATTGATGCACAAGTTCATTTATCATTCGGCCAACTCCGTTGCCGGTCCATTGCATCCTGTTTCTCTTGCTCCATCTTGTTGTTTGCTTTGATTATATCTTTGGGACGTTCTTTACCAATATAATAACAAAGATCTGGATATTGACCGACTAGACTCTCTGAATCATGGTAAGCCCCATCCGGATGAATGATCTCACGCATGATGAACGAAGCAACTTAGATCCAATGAGATAGAGTGTGTTGTCACCAAGATGGAAATGTTGTGTATGCTCCTTAGGACGATTATTTGCCTGTACATATCAAGTAACAATTACTAAGAGTGTCTAGGAAAAATGGTGCAGTATAATTGTAAAAAAATACTCAATACTTACATCTTTATATTTTGGTGGTGGCTCATTCGAGGGGAATGTTGTGTATTCTCTTGTGCCAGTGGTGATGTAATAGCACACATAGAAGCCACAATGCATGCTCCTAGGAACCTGTTTTACACACTATCGAAACAAAATGAATTGTAAGTTATAACATGTCCAAACATGAATAAATTGATACAAAATATTATATTATGCTCTCATAGTACCTTGAAATGTGTTCTGTACATTATTTTTCCTTTTCTTTTCGGATCTCCCTCACCACAGAGCTTGAGGTAATACTTATATGCACTATTACAAAAATAAAATAATTAACACAAAAGTACCATAATTATTAAGATTATAAGTTAATCAATAAATAATGTATATTACCTATCTAGAACGTCACAAAAATCCCTGTAGGTTTTCGGATCACGATCAGCAGAGTCTAGTATCATAACCCACCCTAACCTTGGATCTATGTCGAAGGCAATCCAGTGATTACTATATAAATATGTAACCATGTTAGTGTCTTAGTTGAATATTCAACTCTACAATAAATAACATAATCGGAAAAACTTACTCAAAGTTATAAGGAGCAAGGATGCTATTTGTGTGTCTCCACTCAAACATGCGTCTTCGTATGTATGTCGCTATAGCACTCCTATCTTGATCAACCATCTTCTTGTGTATTTGTTTCTTCATGTTCTTGTTCTTGCCAACCATTAAGGGTTGTTCTTGTTAAGCGGCGCCTTAATAGCAACTTGACTTATGGCGGTCGGGTTAAGGTACGCGGCTTCCTTATAGGATCCAGAGTGGTAACACAACCTTCACAATGAAAAATGATAGTCATTTGTCTATTAATAGTCATGCATTTGCAGATAATGAAGATTCAAAACACTTACAAACACCAGACGGTAATCATAATGGCACCCAATCTATCAAGACGATATAAGGCACCCTGACTTTCACATACCACATTGGGATCATCATTGTGTCCTCCTACCCTCTCATGATTGGTGTCCTCTTCTGCCCTTGCCCGCTTGTTGTTGTTTGCTGTCCGCACCCGCTCAGTGTCCACTTTTGCTCCTCTCTACTGCTCGACGTTGCCTTCTACATTTGCTTGTGTTTCACTGTGTTGGGTCCACATAAAGTAGTTAGCAATAAATTTATTTTCCAACAGATGCTCACGAATGGTCTTGGGTTGTCAAACATATATTTGTTTTTGCACCTACTACAAGAACAATATATATACTTTGTATGCTGACATAAAGCGTGTTTCTTGGCCACTTCAACAAATGCAGTAACTTTTTAAAAATAGACAACTGCATTTCCTCCCGCACCATTGTACATCCAAGAGCGATCTTCCATCTTCAATATTATATAGAAAATAAATAATAGGATAAATGATTATTATGTAGATTAAAAATACAAAAATTAAATAATAATTTAACTATTTCACTCAATACAAAACTATATGAAAGGGTGCAACATTAATTACAACGTTAAAATTAATTTCAATCTAGGTATAAAACTATATATAAAACTAGATCTTTCTACTTCTCTCCCCTCCTACATGGTGTAGATCCAAAACATTGTATGGAGGTAAGAAAAATATGATGAGATCTATTATAGAACATCTAAATAATTTTATTAAGGTAGTTTAAGCTAAAGATGGTTGAAACCCTAGAAATTGTTCATCCAAAGAAAAAACAATGAAAACAACATTTAAACACTAAAAAAATACAAGGGATGACTTGAATTTACCTTTTAGAACAAATTCCTTGAAAAAAATGGGTCAAAACTGGTTCTAACAGAGTGTCCGACGCTAGGAAGGGGACGAAGATATATAGACGGAACATCAATATCGGACAACATGACGTCAGCATTCGTGACGATATTGGAGTGGACTCATCAATATTGGACACTGGTGACATCATCAGGTGTCCGATATTGTAGTGGTATACATCAATATCGGACGCTGGTGACGTCATCTGTTGTCCGATATTAGAGTATTGCCTACACAACAATATCGGTGTTGTCACTGATGTTATCGTTGTCCGATATTATTACTTGCACAACAATAGCGCTACGATCTGTTGACATTAGCATTTACGTACTATAATATCGTCTGTTTATGTGTTTGCTATTACACTGAAAAACAAAGCGCTATTGAAGGCTCTATTGTAGTAGTGCACGTAGCTCTAAGGGCTCCAAGAGATGTGGTCATAAACAGTGATGGTGTTAATATTATCCCTGAAATTTAGAACGTTACAGATAAAATCAAGCAGTTCTCATAAACTTTGCGAAGTATAAATTATCAGTGATGTATCAGAAAAGCAATACTTTAGAGGAACCCTGGCCTGATTAGACTGTAATTTACAGGATATTTCAAACTATAAGTGTTGTGAATTAAAAACTGCAAGAATAGATAACTGGAAAGTTATATTTTGTGAATTAACTATAAGAATTGGAAAGTTCCCTTTGTATTACTTCGTGTAGCAAACATCCTTTCCTATTCACATGCCTCTTAACACCTCAGTTAGTCTATCTTTTAACATCAGTGAGAAAAGGTATACAGTTAGTCTGTCTTTTAACATACTTTCTCCGTTTTAAAATTATTGTTACTATTGACTTTTTTCAACAACTTTGATCAATCGTCTTATTCAAAAAATTTTAAAAAATATTATATATTTTCTCATGATTTGTTTTATCACTAGATAAAATTTAAATATAGCTTATAATTTTTCATATTTGAACAAATATTTTGAATAAAACGAATGATCAAATATAACAAAAAAAATCAATAGCGACAATAATTTTAGAACAGAGGGAGTATGTTTTTACTTAGTTATATGATAATTTTGTAGAACAATGATAATGTGTGTGTCACACGTGTAAAAAACTAGTATATGTTAAGTTTTATAATTTTTCAGTACTTTTAAATAGGATTTTTGACACGTCATTAAACTTTCTCTCTCCGATGGGATGCCCCCTCGGTGAGAAAAAAATCCACATCCGATCGAACCCAACCCACTGTGTTTAAAACCCATGGTTCAGCCCATTGAGCTCTCTCTTCTGATGCCTGATACTGGTATCATTGTTTACTGCCAACACTTTGAAGTTTCTTTGCCTTTAAACTGAGATATTAAGTTATTTGCACACTCATATGTTGGCTTCTAGTAAAGGACACCCAAC
This sequence comes from Eleusine indica, assembly GCA_030378355.1. Taxonomy (NCBI): domain Eukaryota; kingdom Viridiplantae; phylum Streptophyta; class Magnoliopsida; order Poales; family Poaceae; genus Eleusine; species Eleusine indica. The sequence continues at coordinate 48,215,735 of CM059498.1, read as the reverse complement.
GCATTATGACGAATTCCATTTTTGTCTACTCATGAGCACAAAAATCCAGCAGATATGCAGTTACGGCTCACCCCAAAATGCCTGACCAAGAGACCGTGACGAGTAGGTGATAACGCCCCCTCTTTATATTGAACGATTTATCAGAATGTTCAGCAATAAGAACGAAGGTCTTGGGATGAGATTTGTGTCCACAGCCAAAAACACGAACATTCAGGATCAGTTCCTCGTCTTCACGAATAACCACTAAACAACGAGGTAGAGGTACATATCCATCTTCATTAGCTGCATTGGTGCCCCAGAGTTCACTATCGTACAACACCATTTCTGTGGGTTCTTCATTGCTGCAGGCTGTCAGGCTGCCATAAAACTCTCGTGGCCCTCTCAAAATCTTGATTCCAACAGTGGCTTCCACGGCATAATGCACAGACCTATATGCCAACTCTAACGTACTCAGCCAACTTGAAACTCGTTGTTTTTTAGTCCATTGATCAAGAGGATAATTTTCAGAACGCATTGTCCTACTGAAGATTCTGTCCATACTTTCTTCATCGCCCTTGATCTTTAAGTTGATCTCGAAAAAGAAAATAATCGCTTCAAAGGGTCCTCGATTAGGACCTGTCAAAATTAGCATTTCACCCTACAAACAAGAATGGGAGAAAATGTTAGTGTATGGTTAGAGCAATAATCGAATCTACCGAAAGCCTTTATCAACTGAAATGAACTGGGCTCCGACTGATCATGTCTCTTATGGTGAAGCAGCACTAACCGGCGAATTGATGACCTGGCAGTTATCTCTTTCACGTTTGAAGAGGTAGATGCATTTGAAGTCAAAGTCATCCCTCATCAAAATAGATCCATATACCCTGACGGGGAAACTGACATCAGAGGATAATACCTTCACATAAAGGACACCCAACGCGAGTTTCAGAAAGTTTCGTCGAGACTCAGGGATTGTGTCAAGCGGCTGCGCAATCCGATCCGTTGCTGGTGAAATCAAGATCGAGAAGCAACACAAGAAGTTAATATCTAGTAAACTTTTGTGCTGGTGCACAAGGAATCATGAACTTTTCAGAGAGGATCGAATTTCAAATCGGACGTATTACTTACACTCTTCTTCGTAGTCGAAGACGTCGTAGGGTGGGCCACTGTCACCGCGGCAGCAGCAGAAGCTTCGGTTCTTGGGATCGTACAGTGTGGCCTGCTCCTCCCGCACATCAAGAAGCGATGACCTGACCTCCTCCTCGTCCTCCGCTGGATGAGTCAGCTTTCGCTCCTCTTTCACGCTTTCGTTCGAGGAGCCGCGGGGCTGGGTCGTCTTAAGCGTGTGCTCGTCCGCCATGTCGTCACGGGTGTGGCCGCGCCGACCCATCGAAACAACCGAGCGCAGCAGCAGAATATATACAAGTCGTTTGACTTGTGTTTAGTTAATTTAGTTCGTGTCTTGTTCGGAGCCCGCAAGTGTTTCCGTGTGCGTGAAGGGGACGAAAACACAGCGGCATGCATGCGATGCGAATATGCCATCGGGGCTCTACGCGGGCCCGTTTGCTTAGGAACTGAATCATCATTGCCCCCAAAATGACGTACTCTTAGTGAAGATTGATATTTGACAGTTTTTTATTTTTCAAAATGGATTGGAGTTTGTTGACGCGAAAATCACACGCATGACCTGGGAGATCTGCTTAGCTCCAGTGCAGCTTTAATACGGAAACCGGAGCGTGCCAGTCGATTTTTCCTGCAAATCGATAAAGAAACAAACGGTCAAATTCCACGGTTCACCGGCCCAGGACAGGCCGATAAAGAAAGTCGATAATCACTGTTCATGAAACCAGCCGATGCTATTATAGAAACAAAACATCAGAGAATATGAACTAATTGGCAAATTTATTTAAATATGCAATTATAAATCATTAATGCCGATAAGAAATTAGAACAATAGACCAGAGTCGATAAATCTACAGTATTCATACAATAACTGGCCATGTTTAGAGTCGATAGAGCTGAGTCGATATATCTACAATAAATATGCATAAACTCGCTCTGTCGATAAAAGTAAGTCGATGGGTCAGAGTCGATAGAAGTATAATAATCATGTGCGAAACTATGCTCGTCGATAGGTGCTAAGTCGATAGATCTGATAGCTGGTATTGCAAATATGCCTCAAATTCACAGATCTAATTCTCTTAAACAAAAGGGGGGCAATCAACTTTTAATCTCCAGCAATAAAATAGGCAAAATACCAGGAAGTCGATCGAACCGTGATAACCTGTCGGCTAAACATCCCAACAGAACTCTATCGATTCTGCCTATAAGCAGATCGAATCTAACCTTATCAGCCCAACAAGAGATCAAAGTCAATGCAACCTTGCTGTTTCGAACAGATCGAACTTAATCGAGAAAGTGTTCAAACACGGCAAATAAAGCTAGATTTAATTATAGATATGATCGATCGAGTGACTCAAATAATAGATCTAAAACCCAGCTTATAAAACCTATAGAAATCATATAAGATCGGACTTAACCGAGACAGTAATGTAATTTAAGTCGATAATACAAACCAAATAAAGACCTAATTACCGGGTAACTAGTAATTTTAAAGATAACAACTAGAATATTAACTTAATGAGAAAGTACTAGATAAAGTCGATGAAATTACCGAGGGTGACTAATCCAAGTCTCTCGCCAAGATCGGAGACGATGCAGCCAGCACGAGACCAGGATGTCGTCGAGAAACAGTTTGGCGATGCGCCGAGTTGTATTGAACGAAAGTGGTGTTTTTTTTGTATAGACGATGTTACATATTTATAACCCCATGCAAGAGATTCTGACCCGACTCGGTTAGGACTCTTAAACAAACCGACTAAGTCTATTTCTAAATTAAATTTAAACTAAAAATAGACGAAGATAAAACAATCGTAACGGGTCCACTTTATTTCCTTCGGCCGTTGAATTCTATTGACTCCGGCCGATTCTGATTCCATGCGGCTGATCACTGGGACCGGTCAAATTTTGATGCCAACACATGCCCCCTGAGTTTGGGGTATGAAATCTTTCGTGCGCCGGACTTGATATCCTCGTTCACCGCGCATCTCATTTATCACCCTGCTGCTTCAGATTCTAATAAATGCAATCAATCAAGAACCACTCACCAGTCAGGTCACATCTGCAGTACTCTATCCAACCACTCGTGACCCTTAATTGTGACCTGTCGTTTCCTGCGTCGTCTCGACTGCTGGTATTGCCTTTTGACTGTCCTTGTGCTTATCTTCCTCCCTTGGGTTCCCTCCGATTAACTTGGAGCGGCATTTGGATTCTCCAAAGGTCGAGTCTAGTTCCTATAAATAGATCCTTCCGCCAGCCCTTTTTCCTCATCTTGTTTACTGCCTTCAACCATGGGTCTCTTTCTGAGAGCTTTGATAGAAAAGTACCATTTGTTTCCAAACCTACTAAATATCTTGTGGCGAATAATTTTCGCTTCTCTTGCCCCCAGAGTCCTCCTTTCAATCCAAAGTTTGTAGCTCCTCCTACCCAGAAGCCAATCCGCTGGTTCTTCTGCCCCTGGATAACACCACGGGTGTCGAGAATGGCATCAGCGGAGCAACTCTCTCTCCCTCTTGCTCGGTGGGTGATGTTTGATGACACTGCCATTCCTAAAGGGGAAACGGACGAAGCTGTTGGTGCATTTTTCTTCTTCTATGTACCTCCCTCCACACGCTTGGGATGCTAATAATTACACCTTCATCCCCTAGTTGTCATAGCAGAATAGGTTTCACCGAAACCAGGTAACCGGCTTATTAACATCGACCATCTGTAATTGATGAAAACCTTCTCTGCTCTATAAATATATTACTCTTTGTCTTGTACGTTGTGCTTTCTCCTTTATATATATATATTTTTGCTAAGGGCGATATCTGTAATATCAGCTGTCTAAATTCGATGTATGTCCATCGGCTGTAAAACACTCACTTTCTTCTTTTCCAATCTTTTATTTTCTCTGCTAAGAACGATACTTCCATATCTACCATGATCAAACGCTCGAGATCATGAGCCAACCCAAATACTTGGATGATATATCTTTAAATATTTACCATTAATTGCTCTTCCAAACTCTTCTCCATTCAATCCTTGTGAGAAATATGCATTACCGGGCACACATCGGCTCACTTTAAACGGACCTTCCCAAGTTGGAGACCACTTTCCAAGTCGACTAGAACCGATGGGCATAATTAACTTCCAGACAAGGTCACCTTCTAGAAACCTCTTGGGTACCACCTTTTTGTTGTAAAATTTAGCCACGCGAGCTTTATTCTCTTGAATTTTCTCCAGAGCCCTCATCCGATGCTGCACGACATCCTCAAACTCATCAATCATAACCTGCCTATAATCATCGGCTGACATTTGATCTTGCAACTCCATTCTTCTAGACCCTAGATTAGTTTTCTATGGCAAAACTGCTTCATGTCCATAAACTAACTGATACGGTGACACCTTTATAGACCCATGACACGCCATTTTGTAGGCCCATAGTGACTCACTCAATGTCGTATGCCACTTCTTAGGCTGCTCATTAATCTTCCTCTTGATAAGCTTGATCAAACTCTTGTTAGACGCCTCTGCCTGACCGTTGGCCTGAGCATAATAAGGTGATGAATTCAACAATTTAATCCCCATACTATCGGCAAAGCTTTGAAACTCTTCCGAAGTGAACACAGAACCCTGGTCAGTAGTAATAGTCTGTGGCACACCAACCCGGTAAATAATATGCTCATTCACAAAGTTGATTACATCGTTAGTCGTCACATTCTTCATCAGCACTGCTTCAACCCACTTTGTGAAATAATCCGTTGCCGCCATAATATACTTGTGACCCTTGCTTGACGCTGGATAAATTTGGCCAATCATATCCATACCCCATCCTCTAAACGGCCATGGCTTAATAATTGGATTCATAGCCGATGCTGGTGCCCTCTGTATTGCTCCAAACCTCTAACAATCTTGACACCCTTTATAATACTTAAAGCAATCTTCCAGCATAGTAGGTCAATAATACCTAGTCCTCCTTAATAGCCATCTCATTTTATGGGCTGATTGATATGTATCACAGATGCCTTCATGGACTTCGCACATAATAACTTTGGCTTCTTCTTGATTTAAACATCTTAACAAGACACCATCAATCATCTGATAATAAAGTTTTTTTCTAACAAAACATACCTTAATGCCATATATCAAATTTTTTGAGGCGTACGTTGAGTTGGATCCTTGAGATACTGCACTATCTTGATCCTCCAATCTTCTTCATTGACACTGATCTTATCGATATCAGCTTGCCTAGCTCCATCGACATCAACCCTATCGATACTGACTCGCTTGGCTTCATCGACATCGACAATTTCAACAATCGTGCCATCATTATTTAGCTGATATCCCGATGCCTTCTGTGCTAAATCATTTGCCTCCATGTTCTGTTCCCTCGGGACATGCTTGAACCTCACTGTCTTAAAGCATTGCAACAAATCTTGACACTCAATATAAAATAGTCTTAATATATCATCTTTGCATTCAAATTCTCCTGCCAGTTGCCCGAGTACCTATAATGAATCCCCAATGACTTCAACACCTCTACAGCAAACGCAAATTCAAACCTTGCCCCTCGAGGCGATATAATAAGAAGTCTGATGACACATCCATTCTTGTACACGGAACCATCAAAAAACAATAACCATGGCACCGGCTCCACCATTGACACCTCTGATCCACAATGTTCAACAACTAAATCAGCCAGAACCTGACCCTTAACAGCTTTAGTAGATTCATATGTCAAGTCATATTCAGCCAATGCTAGCATGCATTTACCAATTCTGCCTTTCAAAATCGGAGCCGATAATATATATTTGATGACATCGGCTTTGCATACCACCACACACTCAGTCGATAACAGATAATGCGTCAACTTCACACATGAAAAATATAAACATAAACATAATTTTTCAATCTCAGTGTACCTAGTTTCAACATCGATCAATCTTCGGCTTAAATAAAACACAACCCTCTCTTTACCATCTTGTTCTTGAATTAAAGTTGATCCAATCGACTTTTTGTCAGCCGCAAGATAAAGCTTGAAAGGCAATCCTTCTCTTGGTGGCACCAGCACAGGAGGTGAAACCAAATACTTCTTGATGTCCTCCAGAGCTTTCTGATGTTCTTGCTCTCGTACAAACCTTTGATCCGCCTTTAACTTTTAATAACGGGGAGAATACATCAAGCTTCCCTGATAAATTCAAAATAAATCTTCTAATGAAATTCACTTTGCCGATCAACGATTGAAGTTCTGTCTTGTTGATCGATGGCTCGATGTCATTGATAGCCTTCATGCTCTTTGGCCCAATCTCAATTCCTCTTTCATGCACGATAAAACCCAGAAATGGACCAGCTAATACACCGAAAGCATACTTTTTTGGATTCATCTTCAAGCCATACCTTCTGGTTCTCTCGAGTATTGCCCGCAAATCAGCTATATGATCTTCTATTCTTTTAGATTTAACTACCACATCATCAATATAAATCTCTACTAGCTTGCCGATCAAATCATGGAATATATAATTTGTGGCCCTCTGATATGTGGCTAAAGCATTCTTCAAACCAAATATCATGACAGCTCATTCATACAAACCAAGAGCCCCGGGACACCTGAAAGTAGTCTTCGGTATATCCTCTTCTGCCATAAAAATCTGATTATAACCAGCATTACCATCTATAAAACTAACAATCTTATGCCTTGTTGCTGCGTCAACCAGAAGATCTACTATCGGCATCGGGTAGTCATCCTTTGGGGTGGCCCTATTTAATGGACGAAAGTCAATACAGACTCTCAACTTGCCACACTTCTTAAAAACAGGCACAATATTTGAAACCCACTCTGAATATCGGCAAGGCCTAATGAACTTAGCATCATATAACCTAGTAATCTCAGCCTTGACATCATCATAAATCTTTGGATCGATTCTCCTTGGAGGTTGCTTATAAAGCCGATATCCAGGTTTGATAGGCAGTTGATGTTCAACGATAGATCGACTTAGGCTGGGCATCTCAGAATAATCCCAAGCAAAACAATCTTGATACTCTTTTAATTATTTTATTAATTCAACTTTAAAATCTTCATCCAATTTCTTACTGATAAATGTCGGCCTTGGTCTATCGCCATCTCCTATATTGATATCCTATAACTCATCGGCCGACATGAATCCTTTTCCCAACTTCCCATCTTCTGCAAACTCTATTGGGGTGTCTGCCAGAGAAACAATTTAGAATTTGACTGGTCCACTACCTCAAGATCCTGTGTAGTAATCTTAACATAATCCCCATCCAAATCTTGCCAGACAAACACTCCATATCATCCGCATGCCATGGTACTAAATCGGTCGATGCAACATTAACGGTTTCATCGACCGGGATTACCTCTACTTGATCGCCAATCCACTGGGCAAAGACTGGTGCATTGTTGATGTAATACAACAGCTTGAATGTATCCAATCACGACCCGACAGAAGGCTGTAGGTTCCCTTTCCATCAATGACAAAGAAAGTAACCGGTAAAGTTTTACTGCCGATTTTGAGCTTCACATTTTAGACTCCCTTGGCTGCTGCAGTACGACCACCATAATCCCTCAGAATCATATTAGTATCAATTAAATCATGTTCAGTTTTTCCCAATTTTCTAACAGTGGTGATCGACATAATATTCACTGCAGCACCTCCATCGACCATCATCTTTCCCATCGGCATCCTATTGATGAACCCCTTGAGGTACAACGCCTTCAAGTGCCGATGTTTAGATTCGTCTGGCCAATCAAACATGGCTTGTTGTACATCAAATACCAACTATGGTGTATCCCCTTTATCAGCAATCAATTCTTCTCCTGATGCCATAAATTCTTGAGGCAACATCATTACCATGCCCACTATAGCACTTGGTACCTGTACTTGCGATTTCACTTTTGGCCTCCAGACTTTTTTTGATGGCTGATCATCATCTTCATCATAATAATATTTTTCAACCCTTATTTGCCTGCAACGCATTCTCTGAACCCTGCGCTTCTGACTCTTAGAGAAAATGCCAGATGGACACCATTGATCGGCTTGTTCCTGTCCTTCTTGCATCTCTTTGTCGACTTCTTCATCGAAGTGAACTTCTTCTCCTGTCTTTCTGGAACCAAATCGATCAAAAGCTGATACCCTTCCATTCTCATCGACTTTACCCACCATCGACCTCCTAGCATTACTTGGCTGATGTCGATAGCTGCTCGAAGCTCCTCTATACATTTGTTCCACTCATCTGTTGCATCCAGGATAGCTATTAGTCAATGGAAGCTTCATATTATGGTCCCAAAAATACTGAAAGAACGGGCATTCCTAATGTGGATCACACTGTGATTCATTCATTTCCCTATCCCTTTTCTTCTGATACTGATTTATAAACGCTTCTACATTCTCGATACCAGCCATATTGACATTTTCAGGGAATGGATGCCCATCAATCTTCATGGTTCCCTTTGTAAACTCTCTTCTGAATACCTTGCATTTATTAGTGTAATGAGACGGTGAATTGTACCACTTGCAGTACTTTCTTTTCTTCAATTCTTCAGCAGGTGGGATCATGTGATTAGGTGGCAACTGGATGTGCCTCTCCTGCAACAATATATCAAATATCTTATCGGCCTTGGTGATATCGAAGTCATACTTTTCTTCTGGCTCATTCTGCTTCACCCATGGGCATGACAACACATTCTTGTTTCTGGTCCACTCAGCCATATTGACTTCTTCGACATCTTTATCGGACTTAGACTCATAATCATTATAATTGACTTGAATCGGCCTTGACCGTGCCCCCTGAGTCAGGTTCTCCTAGATAGATACCTTCCGTACCAACTGGGACAAGCTCTCAATCTTGGCCGAAGGAAACTTCTCCCTCAAAGGTGCAACTAGGCCATTGAATGCTATTTCTGCCATCTGAGTATCAGTCAATTGCAAGCTGAAACATTTACTACGCACATCTCTGAATCTCTGCGCATAATCATGCACAGACTCCTCAGCTTTCCGCCTCACAGAAATTAGATCGGACAACCTTATTTCTCTTATTTCAGCAAACAAGTATTTATGAAATTTCTGTTCAAGATCGGCCCAGGTAATAATGGAATTATGGGACAATGATGTGAACCATGAAAAAGCCAAATCGGACAATGATAACGGAAACAACCTGATCTTCAATGCTTCGGTAGCTCCTGCCTCTCCACATTGCACTGAAAACCAGCTAATATGCTCAACAGTGGTAGTATTGTCTTGTCCAGTGAACTTTGTAAATTCTGGTGGCCAGTATCGACTCGTCATAGGAATCAAGTCATAGCTAGGAGGATAACGGGGTCGATACATATAAGTTTGTTGTTTTGGCTTTAACCCAAATTGTTCTCTCATTACTTCAGCAATCTTCACTATCTAGTCATCGGCCAAAACATTAGAATTTGGAGTAGCCAATGCAGGACCAGACGCTGGCACTTGCGGGGCTGTTTGTAAACCAAAATTGACAATAGTATGTTGGCCTCCCAACTCCCCAGGCAATGCAGATGATAACGACATTCCGAACAGACTTGGTTCTATGTTCGAATTTGTACCATATATGACATTAGGCTCTGACGTCTCCTGCCTGTAGAGCTGCGGTTGTGTCTGTGGAGTAGTTCTTTGCAATATTATCCTGCGAGATGTTCTCTCCACCGTATCACTATCAACATTCTTCGAGGGTAAAGTAGCTTCAGAAGTTGACGGCCCTAAACCTGTAACAGGATGTGTTGTGCTCGCCTTTGGCTGCTGTGAACTATGTGTTTCAATTGTAGGCCGAGGAATATTCCCAGATATTCGAAAATACATTGGCCCACATACTGGATCATCATATATACAACCTACAACAGTATGAATAATCAAAGCCCTCAGAGTATTCACCAACACAGGTGACTGATTAATCAATGCATGGTGAATAGGTGAATGTATCATGTTGTTCAATGTAGCTTCATCATTCACCTATATTGGCTTATTAGCAGTTGATTTCTCAGTTTTGTCTTCAATCAAGGCAGCAACAGGTAACTTTCCTTTCTGTATGATCTTGCTATTCTTGGTTTTGCTAAATGTGCTCAATAGAATGCTTTCATATTCCGTAATCCTCTGATCAATTTGTGTCTTTATTTCATCGCTCAGATCATCCTTATTAACAGGCATTATGTTCTCTATCCTCAGATCTGCACCAACATCATGTTTTGCTGGAGGATTATCCGGGAGCTTAGGATCCGTTGGCATTCCAAGTTTAGACATGTTGTGAAGCTTAAAGTTCTTGGTCCCACTAGACGTGCCAAAAAGCGTGTTGACGTAAAAATCACACGCGTGAACTGGGAGATCTGCTTAGCCCCAGTAGGCTCAATATGGAAACCGGGACGTGCCAGTCGATTTTCCCTGTAAATCGACAAATAGACAAATGGTCAAATTTCATAGGTCACCGGTCCAGGATAGGCTGATGAAGAAAGCCAATAATCACTATTCGTGAAACCAACCGATACTATTATGGAAATAAAACATCAGAGAATATAAACTAATCGACTGATTATATCAGCTTATCAGCAAATTTAATTAATTATGCAATTATAAATCATTAATGCTGATAAGAAATTAGAACAATATGCCAGAGTCGATAAATCCATAGTATTCGTATAATCAATGGCCAGGTTTAGAGTCGATAGAGTTGAGTCGATAGATCTACAGTAAAGGTACATAAAATCACTCTGTAGATGAAAGTAAGTCGATGGGCCAGAATCGATAGAAGTATAATAATCATGTGCGGAACTCTGTCCATCGATAGGTGCTAAGTTGATAGATCTGATAGTTGGTATTGCAAATATGCCTCAAATTCACATATCTAATTCTGTTAAATAAAAGGAGGGCAATCGACTTCTAATATAAAGCAATGAAATAGGTAAAATACCAGAAAGTCGATCGAACCGTGATAACCTATCGGCTAAACGTCCCGACAGTACTCTATCGACTCTGTATATATGCAGATCGAATATAATCTTATTAGTCCAGCAAGAGATGAAAGTCGATGCCGCCTTGCTGATTCGAGTAGATCGAACTTAATCGAGACAGTTTTCAAACACGGCAAATAAAGCTAGATTTAATCTAACTATAGATAGGATCGATCGAGTGACTCGAATAATAGATCTAAAACCCATCTTATAAAACCTACAGAAATCGCATAAGATCAGACCTATGTGAGACAATAATGCAATTTAAGTCGATAATACAAACCAAATAAAGACCTAATTATCAGATAACTAGCAATTTCAAAGATAACAACTAGAATGTCAACTTAATGAGAAAGTACTACCTCAAGTCGATGAAATTATTGAGGGTGACTAATCCAAGTCTCTCGCCGAGATCGAAGCCGATGCAGCCCGCGCGAGACGAGGATGTCGTCGAGAAAAAGTTTGGTGATGCGTCGAGTTGTATTGAACGAAAGTGTTATTTTTTCTGTACAGACCCTATTACACATTTATAACCCCATGCAAGAGATTCTGACCCGACTCGGTCAGGACTCCGGTTCTTATTATCTTTTATCTTCGATAGACTTTCATGCTCAACATACCTTCTTGTCACAGGTCAACACGATGGTGAACCACACAGGTGGAGAAGAAGACCTCAATCATGTTGAAGTTTTGACATCAAGTCTTTGATATGCTGCAAGAGACGGGACGCTGACTCCTCAATCGATGTACATAGAAACCACTGAACAACCATCCGCTCGCACTTTGTCAAAGATGAAAAATATCAATTCTATCATTGCCAGACCTAGATCTCACCATGCATAAATAAAACCTGTTATGTAAAACCCTTTAATCCAAACACACCAGGTTTAGGAAAATAAGACTCGCAGAAGAGCCGCCACACCATAAAACGAGGAGGTTGGCAATGTTGGAGATCTTCTTGAGAAACACAAACCAACATAGTGTTGCCCACAACACACCCTCCCCGGAAACTCTAAATGCATAGCAACTTTGTCATGGATGACAGCGGATTCAAAACACACATTTGATCTATCCCTATTTTATAAATTTATTGGAAGACCAAATCCTATGAATTAACATTATTGCCGGACCTTGAAGAGACTCAAACCTAACTCGAATTGACCTAAATGACCTAATTATCGACAAGGGCGGCGAGTCGATGATGAAGATCGGGTCCTCCTACTCTCGCAGGCGTCGAGGACGTCGGAGGGGAGGGAGGCCGAAGGAAGTGGCAGTGGTGGATGTTCTCCTTTTGCTTGGAGAGGCGACGGCGATGCCATTTAGATGTTAAGACCATATATCCATATATACTTGTGACACGCTGCCTCTCTGACCAAAATCATAAAAAAACAAACATCTGTTTGGTCTCATGTGACGTTGCATGTTTACCGCTCCAAATGGCCCATTTTTTTTAATGAAACTCCAAACGAGCGAGTTGAAGAATAGATTATGAGTAGTTTTACTATCTAACATATTGGCCATTAGTTTTGAAAAATTATTGGTCAATATTTTAAGGGTAATTTTGTAATTACGTTATTATAAAGGATTTATTTTATATTTATTTTACAATAAAAATCTAACCCTGCGGAATTATTAAAATGTCAGTTGATATTTTTCAAAAATAAAATATTAATTATTAATCATATTACTAATTTATTTTTATTCATAACAATATAAAATAAGTATTATAAATCTAGAAATATTATTTTTTTGATATTACCCTAAAACTGATAAACTATTGACCAGTAGTTATGTGTTTAAATTATCGAATCTAAATTATTATATCAAACTATTGACCATTAGTTTTTTAAAACTAATGGCCAATATTTTAGAACATGTTCAGAAATTTCCTCTTCCATCTCACAAGAAAACAAAATTTATGTCAACTTCTTTCTTCTCGCGAATCTGCCTTGACATTTATGTCAACTTATAAACTACAATAAATGGGAATAACAGAAGTTCAAGTTTGCCTCAGAACAAGATGCCTGACCAAGAGACCGTGACTAATAAATAATAATGCCCTTTCTTTATATTGAATGAATTATCAGAATGTCCAGCAGTAAGAACAAAGGTCTTGGGATGAGATTTGTGTCCACGGCCAAAAACACGAACATTCAGGATCAGTTCCTCGTCTTCACGAATAACCACTAAACAACGAGGTAGAGGTACAAATCCATCTCCATTAGCTGCATTGGCGCCCCAGCGTTCACTGTCGTATAACACCATCTCTCTGGGTTCTTCGGTACTGCAGGTTGTCAGGCTGGGGTAAAACTCTCGTGGCCCTCTAAGAATCTTGATTCCAACAGTGGCTTCCACAGCATAGTGCACAGAGACCTATATGCCAACTCTAACGTACTCAGCCAACTTGAAACTCGTTCTTTTTTAGTCCATTGGCCAAGAGGATAATCTTCAGACCACATTGTCCTACTGAATATTCTGTCCATACTTTCTTCATCGCCCTTGATCTTTAAGTTGATCTCGAAAAAGAAAATAATAGCTTCAAAGGGTCCTCGATTAGGACCTGACAAAATTAGCATTTCACCCTACAAATACGAATGGGGAAAATAAATAAATGTTAGTGTGTGGTTAGAGCAATAATCGAACCTAGCAAAAACCTTTAAATACTTGCAAGCAAGTTATTAACACAACTGAAATCAACTGGGCCCGAGTGATCACGTCGCTTGGTGGTGAAGGAGTACTAACCGGTGAATTGATGACCTGGCAGTTATCTCTATCACGTTTGAAGAGGTAGATGCATTTGAAGTCAAAGTCGTCCCTTATCAAAATAGTTCCATATACGCTGATGGGGAAACCAACATCGGAGGCTAATACCTTCACATAAAGAACACCCAACGCGAGTTCCAGAGAGTATCGTCGAGACTCAGGGATCGTGTCAAGCGGCTGCGCAATCCGATCCGTTGCTGGTGAAGTCAGGATCGAGAATTTTTTCAAAGAGGATCGAATCGGACGTATTACTTACACTCTTCTTCGTAGTCGAAGACGTCGCTGGATTGACCACTGTACCTTAGGTCGCCACGGCAGCAGCAGAAGCTCCGGTTCTTGGGTTCGTACAGTGTGGCCTGCTCCTCCCGCACATCAAGAAGCGATGACCTAACGTGTTTGGCTCGGCTGCGCTTTTCCTCCTCATCATCCACGCTTTCGTCCGAGGAGCCGCTGCCGGGCCGAGTCTTAAGCATGCGGTCGTCTGCCATGTCGTCGTCGCGTGTGTGTGGCCACCGACCCAGCATCATTATTGAAACAACCGAGAGCGAGATATATGATTTCGTGCCACATACACGTACACGTAAGTCGTCCGAGCCCGACCTTGTCACGTCTTTTCCCAGCCGCACCTTGCATGATTGCTGCACGAGTGCGTGAAGGGGACGAAAACACAGCGGCACGCACGCGTTCGGGGCTCTCTCTACCTCTAAACCGGACGGTCCCGTTTCGCCATCGGGAATTGAAGACGGTCGTCATCTGTAGTTAGATGGACGAGCTAACGTCTGTGTCTTAGCTATACAATCATAAATTTCTCATTAGAAGAAAAAGATCACTACTAAAATTGTTTCATGGAGGAGAAGCAAAGTGCAAGTCTATGTATCTCATAAGGCCAGATGTGCTGGACATCCACCAACGCCCTCTGTATCTGCATGCTCTCCAAGTCAAGAACAAACAGTCCGACGTACGGGATCCAGACAATAACGCAACGGCTGAGAGGGCAGAACCACTCCAGCCTAACCTGCAACACCGACCAATCCTTGCAAGTTGCAGCCAGGTCGATGATGCGCGAGACCTGCGTCCTCAATGAGCTTCCGAATGTCAACAGATCCCGCAAGCACCCAGTTCTTCTCCCTGTCTTCTTCGTCGACGCCATTATTATCGCCATAGCAAACATGATCGCCGACGTGTACCCATATCGACACCTTCATACTTGCATCTTCCCTTCTTAGTAGGGAAAGCCTGTCACCCTCGGATGTAGCCAGCATTAGCGTTTTGTTTGTCGATACGGCATACTTATTCACTGAACATTGATTGGGTAGCCTCCGCATTCTTGCTCTGCCGGTGCTTATTTCCACCATCTAGAAATCAGATTCGTCGGTGCAGAGATAACTGATGGCACCCCAGCACACGACAGCTGCAGTGACACCATAGTCTATGTAGGGCATCAAGACCTTGCTGCCGGCTTCGGGATGGAAGACCGAGCCCCAGACTCCAGTCTCCGAGCAGTAGTTTTGGAGGGCTAACCTGTGGCCGTGATGGCCTATGGCGAGCACTTGGAAGGAGTTTGGGCTCGGGGTTGAGGTTTGTTCATCTACGCCATGGCAGGAGTCCAAGAAGTAGCGGCCCGAGTTGATCTGACCGAGGTGAGGCACGGTGGCGCGGAAGCCAGACAAAGGGTTGCACATAGAAAGCTCCACGTGGCCAGCTACCATGAGGAGGAAGAGACCGTCGTTGCACGCAAGCGGCAAGTGCTGGTTCGTCGGCTTTGATTTGCCTTCTTCTACGAGAGCTTCGTCGTAAGGAGCAACACGGAGGTGGTCCGACCAGTGCGGTCCAACGGAACGTGACCAGGACGAGCGGTGGCAGAAGCTGGTGCTCTCCAAGAGGAACCGTGTGTGTCGCTCTGGGTAGTGGAGGCCGAGGAGGAGACGGCGGTCAGCTTGGCGCCATGGGTGTGTAGACTATAATCCTTGCCTGCCTAATGTTATTAGTTAGTTTTCAGTGATTGTTTTTCTTAGTTGTTTAGCTAGATTTACCAACAGCCGATTGTGTGCCTGATTAGTTTTCATGTAACCTCTTAGGAATAGAGAGGTAAACGCTGCACATTGCAGTACCAAACCAGATCGTATACAAGGTTCACGTGAGTTGTGAGTACGTATGTGTGCCTGATAATCTCGCCGGCAACAGATTGTTGTCTCTTCGGCGTGGTTCTGATAATTGGCATCAAGAGCTAGGTATGATTCTAGGCGATGGATGGTGATGACAAGACCCACGGCAAGAAGGCCGACGACACCTCCTGCGACGGCGTCATGATCCAGCGAGTGATTCGTGAGGTGGGCAACGGGAGTAGCTATCCTGTTCTCACCAAGATCAATTACTCCGATTGGGCATTGCTCATGAAAGTGAAGTTGAAGGCCAGAGCTCTCTGGAATGTCATCGAGAATGGCGGCACCAACGCCTAGGAGGAGATGATGGCACTTGACGCCTTCTGTGGTGCGGTATCACAGGAGATGGTGCCGACGATCGCTAAGAAGGAGACAGCCAAGGAGGCCTGGGACACGATCGCTACCATGAGGATTGGTGATGATCATGTGAAGAAGTCAGCAACACAGCAGCTGCGCCGGCAATTCGACCTCGCCAAGTTCGGCGATGGCAAGACCGTCGAGGACTACGCGCTATGCCTAGAAGGCATGGCAGCGCATCTCAACACTCTAGGTGAGGAGATGAAGGATCCTGAGATCATGGCAAAGATCTTACGGAGACTGCCGTCTCGGTTCAAGCATATCGCGATCGCCATCAAGACGCTCCTTGACATGTCGACGATGATGGTCGTCGATCTGACGGGGCGGCTAAAGGAGGCCAAGGAGGCTTTCAAGGAAGCTCTAGCATCGCTGCAGCATGAAGGGAAGTTGTACCTCATGGGGGAGGAATGGGACTCGTAGAGGAAGAAGCGCGAGGAAGAGTACGGTAGCGGCGCGAGCAGCGGCTCGGCGCATCATGGCGGCGGCAGCAGCCGACACGGGCGTGGACGCGGGCATAACGATCCATCGATCGGGCCGTCAAATTCGAAACAGCCCACAGGTGATGAATGTCGGCGCTGTGGCAAGTTGGGCCACTAGGCTCGGGAATGCCGGTCAAAGCCCAAGAAGGAGCAGGCTCATGTTGCTCAAGATGGCGAGGAGGCCTCGCTCTGGCTCGTAACGGCTTCACTAGGGCCCTCATCGACTTCAAGAGTTGATGCGGTGCAGCCCTCATCGACTTCAAGAGTCGATCTGGTGCCTTCCTCATCGACTGCAAGAGTCGATATGGTGGAGTCCTCATTGACTTCAAGAATCGATACGGTGGTGTCCTCATCGACTGCAAGAGTCGATGGATCTTTGGCGAAGCCGATGGGATTCATTGCCCCGCTTGAGATCTGGGAGGAGAAGGTGTTCGCTCACCTCGGAGAAGAGAAGGACCAGGAGACTGACATCTGGGTCTTGGACACCGGCGCCACCAACCACATGTCTGGATCCAGGTCCGCTTTCTCCAAGCTGGATACTGTAGAGATCAGCACCGTGCATTTCGGTAACAACTCGGTAGCAAACATCAAAGGCTAGGGCACCGTCATCTTCGAGTGAAAGAACGGGGATGTCCAGTCGCTCCCCGGAGTCTTCTTCATTCCGTGGCTGACGACAAACATCATCAACATCGGTCAGCTCGACGAGAGCGGCTACAAGACCGAGATCGACGATGGGTGATGAGGGTTTTGCAAGCCTGGTGGCGAGCTGCTGGCAATGGTGGCACGTGCAGGCAACCGCCTGTACAAAATCCAGCTCACAGTGACACAGCCGTCGTGCCTGGCGGTGCGCGGGCGCGGCGACGAGGAGGCATAGCGCTGGCACGAGCATTTCGGCCATGCCAACATGGCGGCGCTAAGGAAGCTTAGCTCAGGAGGAGCTAGTGTGCGGCTTACGATGATCAGACAGGTTGGTCACCTGTGTGAGGCATGCCCGGCTGGGAAGCAGAGGCGAACTTCGTTTCTGGCACAGGCGGAGTACCAGGCACGACAGCGACTTGAGCTGGTGCGCGGTGATCTGTATAGGCCCATCTCACCAGTGACGCCCGCAGGTAACAAGTTTTTTCTGCTCTTGGTGGATGACTTGAGTGAAGGTGCATCTAGGCCTCTAATTTTATTTTGGTGATTGGTGTCAATACAATTAAGAACGGACTAATCTTTTAATGAGCATATGTGTAGATTTTGGTACAAAGTTTGGTGATTAAATTCATAGAAATAAAAAGGGAGAAAAGAAGATGGCAAAGTGCTTCAAGACGAAATTCAAAATATGCTCAAGAATGAAGTTCATAGTATTTTATTTTAAATCTTTAGTAGGAAATGCCATACTATTAAGAGGGCCACAAAAGTTTGAAGCGGAGGTGAACTAAGTGCAAAATTTCCCTTTCCAGGCCATACAAAAATTTCTAGGGCAAAATCATCGGACTTGTCCGACCCATCGGACAAGTCCATCGGACTCCAGTACCTCTGCCACTCTGGGTCGTCGGACTTGTCCGACGGTTATCGAACTTGTCCGATGACCAGAGGAAAGTTCGACGCATCGGACACTTTCATCGGAGTACAGTTCCCCTGCCACCCTATTTTCATCGGACTTGTCCGATGGACAACACTTGTCCGAGCCATCAGACAAGTCCATTGGATTCCAGTTCCTCTGCCCCTCCTGTGCCGTCGGACATGTCCGATGACCATCGGACTTGTCCGATGGTCATCTTATCCGAGGCATCGGGCAAGCTTGTCGGACTCCAGTTTCTACGCCACCATGATTCATCGGACATGTCCGATGACCATCGGACTTGTCTGACACAGATCTCAAAAATTGGGTCTCCAACGACTCTTTTCCCCATTGGGCTATAAACAGAATCCCTCTTCGCCCTTTGGCCGGGTGGATCACTCATTCCACTCAAAAACACTCTCAGGCTCACTTTGCTCTCTCCAACTCTCCTCCCTTGCTTCCACTCTTGATTTGTGAAGGGATTGAGAGAAGATTGAAGTGCTCCATCGACTCCAAGCTTTCATCCTCTTGAGCACTTGGTTCATCCTCACCGTCGATAATTATTGTGTTTGTTACTCTTGGGGATTCATCCCCTAGACGGTTAGAGGTGCCCGTAGAGCTCCCAACTTGTGTGGTGACGCCTCGGAAAGTTTGTATTGACCCCTCCTTTGTCGAGTTTCTAGTGGAAAACCAAGTTTGATCTTTGTGGTCACTTGGAGAGGTTAGGGTTGAAAGAGACCCGGTGATGAGGACATCACTCCTATGAATACACACAACACTCCTCCAATTCTGGACTTGCAAGGTCTAATGACTAGAGCTCGTGCACGACGACTAAATTTAGAGGTGAGCTCGTTCCTACGTTCTTCGCTAAATGTTACTTTTGAGAATGGTTTGCTATCTAATGATTATTTTATGATTAGAAACCATGAAGAGGACCAGGATATGAGTGGAGAAGGAGTTGGGAACATGGAGGACCAGCAAGGGTTTGAAAGCCAAAGTGGAGGCCCAATCAAAACCGACTTCGAGTCTGTTTCGGGGCCTAGGACTAGTCTCCACTAAAATAGTCGCCCAGGACGCATACGGACTCGGATTTGGACGTTTTATATATGCACAGAAAGATAAGGAGAAGACCTTTCCAATGCCACTGACCTCATGTCAAAATTCATCCGGAGTCATCGGGAATCATCGAAATAAGAGAGAGTCCAGAATCTGTGTCGGTGCTGCGTTGCCTATTTTTGGCCTTTGGGCTTTGTATCTAGTTGAGCCCAATTAGGGGCGCGTCCAGAGAGTCTTGCAGGACCCTAGAGTCTTTATATACAGCCACCATCGCACCATTAGGGTTCGGATTTTGCTTAGATCAATTCTGTTCATAAACAGTGTCGCCATTCATCGATTTGTGAGACCCCAACTTCGAGAGTTTAATTTTATATCTGTAATTGTGTTGCATTCTTCGTTGTTCTTGCTTGTGTTCTTAATTCGCAGGCAGGCATTAGCCTTCTCGGCGAGATCAATCGTCTTGAGATAGTTGATAACCAGAGGAGACGTCGTGCTGCGATTACGGGGTTTAGAACGTGCTGTTCTGAAGCCGGATCGATTTGTGTGTCGCCTCCGACCAAATCAACTTACCAAGAACCTTTCGAAAGATCGGGAACCCTTGTTCACATCACTCGGTTCTTTGTGGATCCCTCAACGGATATGTATGCTTCTTTGTGGAGCTGAACTTCGGTGAACAAATCTTGTACCTTACTTGTGTTTTTAATTACTTGTCTCTCATTTACTTGTTCTTGCTCATAAACTTGCTAGTTAGGGTTTGCTCAATATTTCTTAAATTAACTTGTGTAGGTTGCTTGCTAGTTGTTCTCCTTATTTTTACAGCTTCCCCTTGCTTATATTTATTTGCTCCTACCTTGCTTTAGACTAGTTTTAATCTTTCCCAGTCGATCTACTTTTCTATCTCGTGCCATCGGACAAGTCGTCGGACTTTCCCCACAATCGTTGGACAAGTCCGACACTGCGTATTTAACTTTTATTATTAAGTGAATTTCAGGGATAATTGCCTATTCACCCCCCCCCCCTCTAGGCACTTTCAATTGGTATCAAGGCGGGATCTTCTTGAAGGCTTAACCGCTTGAAGATAAAGATGACAAAGGGAAAGGAAATTCCGCCTAGTGGATCGTCCGAAGCAAGGTCCGAGGGTGATGCACCTGGAGTAAATCCAAGGATTGAAGATATTGATAAAGATGAGCTACCAAAAGCCTACAACAATATCATGTTTGATTATGATGATCTCAAAGAAGATCGCATTGGGCAAGGGTCCAGTAGACTCCCTTACTTTGATGGACAATTTTATGATCATTGGAAATGCAAGATGATGATGTATTTGGAATCCATGAGTCCTGATGTTGCAAATATAACCGAGAATGGTTTCTTGTGGGAAAATAGGAACAATCCAACCCGTAAGGATCAAATCAACATTTATCGTAATGCCGTGGCTGCTAGTGCAATTGTTTCCGCACTTAGTGCCACTGAGTATGACAAGGTAGCCGGAATAAAGAATGCCAACCAACTATGGAGAAAGCTTGAGGTTATCTATGAGGGCATTGATTCCGTCAAAGATGTAAGAAGAACTACAAAATGAGTTCAACCTATTCATTATGGGTCCGGAAGAAGGCACAAAGGAAATTCATGATAGGCTCATGAGGATTGTGAATCAAAGAAGAGCACTAGGAGCTAAAATGACCGACTTGGATATCAACAAGAGACTACTACAAGCATTGAGATCATGGGATAGCTGTTGGCACTTCCCAAGTGTGCCTTTTATATGTGAATATTACCTCAATTAGAGCATAATTGATACTAATTTAGGCCACTTACCTGCGATATTGCCTATATATTTGTATATGCGTTGTTTTGAAGCTTTATTATAAAAAAAGGTAAAATTGATGATTAATGCGATGATGGAGAGGACAAGAGTCCAGAACCGACGAAAAGCACTGAAGAAGCCCAGTGCGCCGATCGATGCAGCCCATGAGCCGATCGGCGCAAGGGTGTTTTGACCCATAGAAGAGATCGAGGCCCATTCCACATGTTTATGGAAGTTTATCTGTGCAAGACACTTGAAGATATTTGTCTAAGAAGAATTATGGAACTTCAAGAAGATTTATGGAACTCCTAGATCTTTTACTGTTAACTTTGTTTAATAAATCCCTAAGGTCCTAGTGGATTCGATAAACCTTGGAATACTCAATTCAAGGGAAAACGTGCTACAATCATACACCGTCCTCTTGCAGTATATAAGTGGGTGCGTAGATACGACCAACAAGCTTCCTTTTTCTGGCACCGTTGCCGGGGACCATAGCAGGTTTTTAAACATTGTTTGATGTATTAGTGTTTAGTCATTGTGCTTTACTAACTCTCTAGTACATATATTCTGTTAAGTGAAACTAACAGGTATGGACGGTCCTAAGTCAAACAAACCCTCTAATTACGCCGATGATTCAGAAAGACTCTTACACAAGAAGAGAACAGCGGAGAAGAGAAGCAAGTCACTTAGAGATTTGGAAGCAGTCCGCACAACACCTCGAGTATTATTCACAATAGAAGACTCAGTTCAACAGCAAGAAGAAGAGGAGATGGAAGAGGTGCCTATGGTTAATCGTCTCAAGCCACAATTGACTAGTATTGTCAAGACAGATTTCCAAGAAGCTCAGGATCAACTTCCGTATCAATTGGAGAGATATGTTGGAATAGTGGCGCAACAACCGTTCACAGGTTCAGAAGATACCAATCATCACTTGCAACACTTTCTTGAAGTTTGCAGCACATTCAAGATAGCGGGATTGACAGGAGATCAAGCGCGTGTGAGGCTGTTCCCCTTCTCTCTAGTTGGACGTCCCAAGCAATGGTACAATGGATTGGAAAATACAGTGAAAACGATGTGAAACACATTAGCAGCTGAATTCTTGGCCAAATACTTCTCCCCCCCCCCCCCCTCCCTGGTAAGACTCAAGCTTTGAAAAATAAGATTATTGGATTTACACAGAATATTGATGAGAGCATTGGAGAAACATGGGAAAGATACAATGAGCATATGGATGCATGCCCTCATCATGGTTTGACGGTTGGAGAAGTTGTTGAGAAGTTCTACACAAGATTGAATCTTTTGTCACGTCAACATTTGGATGCCTCAGCTGCAGGATCATTCATGTCAAAAACCCCCGCCGAAGCTAAGAATTTGATCAAGTTGTTAGTTGAAAATCAATCGTGGGATGGTGAGAGAAGCTCAAGGAATTTGCAACCTTTAAAAGGAGTAGCGAAGAGTGTGATTGAGAAGACTTAGAAAGAATTGATTATAGATCGCCTCGATGCTATTCAAAGAAGGTTGGACAATAATCTTCATATCCCTAAGGAAGAGACACTCAAGCTGGCGGAACAAGCTCAACATGTAGTGAGTGTGGAGAATTTGGTCATGTGCAGAAAGATTGCCCTGAAGAGATGAAGATCTTAGAATATATGAAAAATAGTGGATGGAAGCCCCAATATCAACAACAAAGGAGTTCTTTCTCTCCTAGTTTGTCCATGCAAAACTCTATCCCACTTCGTCTCCAATGTCATGAGTTCTTCCAAGCTCAAGAGAAGATCAACAAGGACAATCAAGCTAGATTCAAGGAGATTGATCGTGTCCTTGAGAAAGTTAATGACAAGGTGATGGAAATTGGGAGCTCCAACGAGCAGATTTTGAAGCATACCAAGATTATGGAGCAACAGATGGGATAGCTATCGCAAGCCATTCAAGGCAATAAGGGGGCTATTCCTGGTAATATGATGTCTGCTGAACAGTTGAAGGCATTAGATATGCAATCAGGAAAACAAACAGAAGATCCAGAACACTCTGCGGGAGCAAAGAAGCCCCGCGTCGATCGGCGCACACCCGACGCCGATCGGCGCGACGACCCTGTCGAAGCCGATCGGATCCCTGAAAGCGCCGATCGGCGCAAGGAGGATGATGACCTCTCTGGTCTGAAGATGGGCGTGGAGACAGAAAAGCATGGCCCTGCCACGTTTCTAGATACTCAACTACTGACGAAGACAGAAAGAGCGCGACAACACGATGAGCAGTTTGCAAGATTCGTCGATATTATGAAGAAGCTTTACATCAATGTCCCTTTTGTTGACGCTATCGAAGTACCCACCTATGCCAAGTACATTAAGGACATGATGCAAAACAAGAAGTCTCTAGTTTCTGAGAAGGTTGTGAAGGTCACTAAGGAACTAACGGCGGCAATCAATGATGTTGCACTGGAGCAGAAACCCGACCTTGGATCACCAAGTATCAAATGCATGATTAGAACACGGATATTTGATAGGTGCTTGCGCGATCTTGGAGCAAGCGTAAGTGTTATGCCCCGTCATATATTCACAAATCTCAATTTGCCTGAATTAGAGCCTATGGGTATGTGTTTGGAGTTAGCCGATCAATCGGTACGCTTTCCTGATGGAATTGCTGAGGATGTGCCTGTTCAAATTGGAGATCATATCGTCCCTGTTGATTTTATTATGGTTGATATGGATAAGAGGACGAGGACCCCGTTGATCTTAGGCAGACCCTTCTTGAGGATAGCAAAGGCAAGTATTGATGTTGGGAGTGGTGAGATAAGCTTCGATATAAATGGGACTCTGTACTCTTTCAATTTTCGCCCAAAGGGAGAAGAGTGTCGTGCTATTGATGAAGTGAAAAGATACAAGACACCATGGCACCGAGGAGTCGAAAGTAATTGGAGGGGATGTATGAATAGGTCGTCCAAGCTATATGAACCATGGAGATAAGATAACCTTGTAGTGTCGCGGCGTCACATCCCGCACCACGACACTAAGGATTGATTGTTTGCGGGAAGGTTGAGCTCTTTGACCTTTAAATAACTAGAGCGCTCTTGGGAGGCAACCCAATGATCGGGGGATTTAGAAGTTAATTAGTGCTGGCCGGGAGGGCAACCCGGTGTTTTTAAAATTATCTTGCTTGTGACAAAAATAATCTCCTGAATAAAATAAAAAAATTAGAAAAGTGTGTGCTTAATTCTTGTGTGCTCTTGCGTTGTCTCTTTATTTGTTCAAAATTATGTATATACATATTGTAGACTAACAATATAGGAATATAAAAAAAAAGACCAAAAACAGGAAGTTACAGAGCTTGCGCCGATCGGCGCACATCTGCGCCGATCGGCTCAGCATTGCCCAAGTCAGGACAGAAGGCCGACGACGCCTAGAATTGAAGAAGTGCTAAACCAGCACAATAATTTTTAAAGACACAGCTATTTTCAAGGAAGACAACATCTAGCGAAGAAGCGAGGGGTCAGAAGCAAAAACGGACGTCGCGCCGATCGGCGCATGTCAGCGCCGATCGGCGCGGTCATCAGATGAGCCTCGACACGTATGCCAATACTACAGGAACATTGGAGAAGTAGAAATTAGGTGAAAGAGATGAACACGAGGCATCAGAATCAGCGCTGGAGCTAAAGACGAGATGCAAAGGACTTGTGCCGTTTGGCGCCCTACTGCGCAGATCGGCGCAGGTACCCATGATGTTCCCAATGGGCGACAAAGGCAGCAGGCATTGATTTTAAGGAACAGATATAATTATTATGCAGGTGTGCAGTACAGAGGAGACACGGAATTGACCAAAAGCTGAGAAGGAGACGGCGCCGATCAGTGCGGGCCCGCGCCGATCGGCGTCGCCAACAAGACATCAGGATTCCGTGATGTTCCCCTGCCAACCAACATGTTGTGCCAGGAAGCGATATGAAGGAGGGGAATCAAGCATCAGAGTGGTCAGAGCATTCAAAATTTGAATTGTGTCGATCGACGCAGTACCCGTGTCGATCAGCGCTCTCTCAAATTTTGAAATTTTATGGCGGTTCCTTCTCCTGGAAGTTTCTCATACTATAAAAGGGAGGCCAGGCGCCCTCATTCGCCAAACCATCCCGGTACTCTCTCCACCATCCCCACTACCCACGATCTCGCACACGTTCCGAATTCCTCGCAGATGGATCGTCTCCGCTCCTCTGTCGGCAAGTTGGGCAAGAGGCTGCGCCGGGGGAGCAGTTCCGGCGGCAGCAGCGAGTCGAGCGGTAACTCCTCGACGTGGGGTGGCTCCAATGCTCGTGATGACATGTCGGTGGGTGGTGCATCCACTGGCTCGGCGGCGGCGACATACGAGGTCCGCGCTCGCTACTCTGTCTCCGGCGCGTCCCTTCCAAAAGGGCGTGCTACGAGGAGCCAAACGACGGCAAGCCATGGGGTTCCCACATCACCACCGCCGGCGGCATTCATGCCGCGCACGGTGGAGGAGGGCTTCACCCTCCTGAGCACGGAGGAACAGCGGCACTACCTCGCGGTGAGAGGAAGGTTTGTCCCCAACTTCGACCTGGACGAGACCTTCCTCACCTCGATCGGCATGTGGGAGGACTTAAGCAGGATGCTAGACAACCTCGGCTGGGTGGATTTTCACCTCCTCCCCATGGACTACAACCTCGACATCGTTATCGAGGTTGCTTCTATGATGAGGCTTGGCACCGTCGAAGACGGTAGCGAGGCCGTCAACTTCCGTGTCCGTGACATCAGCCACACGGTGACCATGGAGGCGGCGGCTCAAGTCTTCGGCTTTGACGTCGACGTTGACGTTGCCGGCATCTTGGGACGTGGGGAGTTAGACTCCTTTTGGAGGCGGCTCTCGTTCATAGAGGAGATGAAGCGCGGCAACATCCGCAACCCGACCATTCAAGTTTTCCATCGGTGGTTGGCGGCGCGCATAGGCGACAAGGTCGACTCCAGCAACATCACCGATGCGGACTTGTGGTGGCTCTTCAACGCCATCGTGAGGCCGTCTCATTGTAGTCCCATGTCGGTGATGGTGCGGGGTTGGCTCGAAAAGAGGGCAAGGCAAGCAAGAAGTTGGCCTTTGGGGCCTATCTTCAACGCCTAGCAGCCCTCGTCTGCGACAGCGACGGACCGGGAGGGCGTGACGACAAGTGGGAGTGCACGACGGAGATCGGCGAGAATATGACTCGTGGCAATATTGTCACGGGAAGTGTTCACGCCGGCTTCCATGTCGGCGGCACCAACATAAAGCTCCCGTGTGCGGAGCTGGGAGTTTTTCTCCCTCGCAAGCTGGAGGGAGGAAATTGGCTTGAGAAAGGTCTCTTGGAGGGGGGCCGAGTTCTCAAGGACCGCTGTGGGCGGGTTCGACAGCCGGACGCATCTACAGCAGCCGGCGGCGAGTGGGATTTCTAGGGGTCACGCCAGGAGTACCAGCACTACCAGTCAGGGTGGAGCGACACAGCAGGCGGTTCACAGCCCTCTGCGCCGATCGGCGCAGGCGACGCGCCGATCGGCGCACCCTACTGCAGCACAGGCATGACTACAGGTACCAAGGACATGTACCAGTGGTGCCTCCTGTGCCCGGTGCAGACTTTTTTGTGCCCATATAGGGGTACTTCGACAACAACATGCATTACATCGAGCGCGTGGAGGAAGCCACATCCCAATGGAGGAACAACCACAATGCAATGGTGGAGGAGTTCGAGCGACTCAAGGCACGGTGCTATGGCTTCGATCAGCCACTGACTCCACCTTCGGATGACTAGAGTGCCTAGAAGTTGGCACGAGTATCGGTTTCCTGGTTTGCGTTTTCTTTTATCTTTTGCAATCTTTTTCTTTATTTACTTATATGTGTGTGAGCGGGTTGGGAAACCATGTATTGGGTGTGCTTACTTTCATACAAGTGTGTTAGTAGTAGTTTTATTTTTATGCAAGTGTGTTAGTCGTAGTTTTATTTTCATGAAGTGTGTGCAAAAATCATCATCATGTATTCAAGTTTTGATCTTAATATAATGGTGGCGGTTATGCTCTATTAGGAGAATTGAAATATTTATTCTTTCTTGAAAAGTGTTGATGAAGATCAAATAGTGTTGAGCATTGAATAAAATTTTGAACTTACACTTAATGATTATTCGGCAAATATGTCTTATGTGGAGCAATTTTGAGTACCCATGTGCTTCATTTGTGTTGTCTAGTTTGTAATGATAACTTAGTACCAATCTTTTCAAAAATAAATTTTCATGTTGTGAACTTTGAAATTTATTGTTTTTCAAGATCCTTACCTACAATGCCATATTTTGAACAATACTCAAGAATCTTTGATATGTAGATAAACATTAAATTGATGGTTGAGTTCGGTTAAGATTTAATTCTTTTTCGTATGAATTTTATTAAGATGGCAATTCTTTGTGTATCTTTTTCTAGCCTTGAAATTACTCATACAAAAATTCAATTCCGCTGCGTATACTACCATAAACCCATAATATCTTGTTGAGTATCATTCCTTGACCACATCCTATATTTCTGGCTATATTTAATTCTTGAATAGAAGTTGAAGTCACACAAGTCAAATACCAACAAATGTTGGTAAATTTAGATTGAGAGCCGATCGGCGCAGCAGAGGGGAAAAAAACCTCTGCTATTTGCTAAGGTACTAGCAAAATTTTAAATATGGAGGGATGATATATGACATGCTTATTCTTAAAATTCAATATAGACATGAATCATTCTAACCATGTGCAATCTTCCAAGATCAAATTTTTTGCTATGCACATGTCCACATATCCAAAGTCTGAGTCCTTTCTTAAATTTTTCTTTCTTAATTGCCATCTTGATAAGTTTCTATAATTTCAACAAAGAATAATATCCTAGCTTTACAATATATTATTGATTTATGTTTGCAATCCTTGAATTACCTCACCTAGCTACTCATATAAGCCTGACACTAATATCATTTGATCATTATGATGTAGAATATAGGTTGAGTGATTTGAAAGATGAGTTGTTACCTTGGATTATTTGGAAGATAGATTCTCTATGTTCACAACAATCTTTTAAGTGATTCACATGTGTGGAAAAGTTCTAATTTATGAATTGGACATGATCTTTTGCTTTGGGGAGAACTTTAAGCTTATGCCCATATTTGATCTATTTTGCTGAATACCAATATGAAATATACCACAATAGAATAATGCTCAATATTTGCTGATTTGAGATATCTTTTATGATAGAAAGAGTATGTTTTTCGATTTTTCTTTCTTTTACTTTACTCGGGACGAGCAAAGGTTTAAGTGTGGGGGAACTGTTGGCACTTCCCAAGTGCCCCTTTTATATGTGAATATTACCCCAATTAGAGCATAATTGATACTAATTTAGGTTATTTACCTGTAATATTGCCTATATATTTATATATGCGTTATTTTAGAGCTTTATTGCTGAAACAGGTAAAATTGGTGATTAATGCGATGATGGAGAGGACAGGAGTCCAGAACCGACGAAAAGCACTGAAGAAGCCTAGTGCGCCGATCGGCGCAAGGGTGTTTTGACCCACAGAAGTGACCGAGGCCCATTCCACATGTTTATGGAAGTTTATCTGCGCAAGACACTTGAAGATATTTGTCTAAGAAGAATTATGGAACTTCAAAAAGATTTATGGAACTCCAAGATCTTAACGTGCAGTACAAGACTTTATCCAAAGGAAAAGGCCCACATGACACCTGTGAAAGACAAAGGAACCGACTCGGGGAAAAAATCACAGAAGACACGGCTTGCGCCGATCGGCGCAATCCTGCACCGATCGGCGCGACCGCCTTATTTGCTAGAAACCGAGTCCTTTACGAGTAGAACCCCTATAAATACTTGTAAACCCTCGCCGTAGAAGAGGAGACGACAGAGGGACACCAGATCGTGAGTTAGAGCCATCGGGGCTTGCCCCGTTAGAATAGATCTCTAGTTGAGTTTTAAGAATCATTGGAGTCAAGAGTTAATCCATCAAGGTAGGTCATCTCGACGGGGATGAATCTTACTCTATGTATCTCAAGTATGATTGAATATGTTGATGACGGTTTTGGTGATTTGTCTATCTTGATTCTATAATCATGCATGTGCTTATTCCAATTGCTTAGTTCTAGGCTAAGTAAGTAAATATTATCTTAATCGTGGTGATTAGGATAGTATTCGGATATTGTATTAATTATCGTTGCTTGATGATGCCAGTAGTGTGGTTTAGCGGTGACAGAACTAAGCCTGCGCGGCACTATTGGATAGTTGAGTAGAGTAAGATACTCGCGCGATTAAGGGTTTCCTCCCCGCTGCGATTAATAGGGAGCCGCTCGGAAAGCAGGGTGGTCTTACTCATTATAGGTTTTCATTGATCTATGTAATTACCCATTATAATGCTATTCAATTAGACTTTATGGTTACGATCTCACTAGTAGATATCTGGCTACTCACTTACCAGCATAGGTTTACAAGATCTGGAACACCTTGGCTTAGACTCACTGGTGTGCCGACTCAACTTTGCGCCGATCGACGCAACAACTTTGGCTTAGATTCACCAGCGTGCCGATTGGCTTGACTCCTGCGCCGATCGGCACAACCCCAGATTTAATAGATCTCGCGCACTTTGACTTAGTTTCACTAGTGTGCCGATCGGCTCAATCCCCGCGCCGATCGGCGCAACAACAGATTTACTGTCTGGCGCACCTTTGCGCTGGCCAGTCTCCCCCTCATACAACTTGACCTTGACAGTAGCCTTGACTAGATCTTTTACTGGTAAATTTGTTTAATAAATCCCTAAGGTTCCAGTGGATTCGATAAACCTTGGAATACTCAATTCAAGGGAAAAAGTGCTACAATCGTACACCGTTCTCTTGCGGTATATAAGTGGGTGCATAGATATGACCAACAGCGGTGCACCATCTTGGGATGTTTGGCTGCATCGTCTACGTCTAGGACACGATGCCGCACTGAAAAAGCTCGACAATCGTGGCCGAAAGATGATCTTCATCGGCTATGAGTGTGGCTACAAGGCATACCGCGCCTACGACCCCATCACGAAGCGTGTTAATGTGACACATGATGCAAGTGGGACTGGGGCACCAACGACGATGATGGTGAACCGGCTGGTGGCGACGACGTGTTCACTGTGGAATACACGATTTGGGGGCAAGTCGCGCCTATTGATGAGACGGTCAAGGTGCCTGCGGGAGATGACCCAGGAGGGCAATCGCCGCCTCCGGGTTAGGGTCCGATGAGTTGGAGCCTAGCTCACTGGACGGTGTCGAGGACGACAACCTCGACGCCAACCACGACGATGACGCGCCTCTTCGATTTTGCAGCATCAACGACATCATCCGACAGGCCTCACCGAGTGCACTCGGATGGAGGAGCTTCATGCAGTGAACGCCGACGAGCCCGCCTCATTTGCCGAGGCGGAGGGTAGCCCCAATTGGAGGAAGGCGATAATGGAGGAGATGGACTCCATCGAGAAGAACGACACGTGGTGCCTCGTCGACCTCCCACCTGGACGCAAGGCGATTGGCATGAAGTGGGTCTTCAAGGTGAAGCGGGACGAACACGGAGCGGTGTTTAAGCACAAGGCATGTCTCGTGGTAAAGGGCTACGCACAGCGGCATGGCATCAACTACGACGAGGTGTTCGCGCCAGTGGCCCGACTCGACTCGGTGCGCCTGCTCATCGCCCTTGCGGTGCAGGAGGGGTGGGAGGTGCACCACATGGATGTTAAATCGGCGTCCCTCAATGGCGACCTGCAGGAAGAGATCTACGTCGAGCAACCGACCGGATTTGTCATCACCAGCAAGGCGCACAAGTTGTGGAAGGCGTTATACGGCCTACATCAAGCGTCACGCGCTTGGAATGCGAAGCTCAACAACACCTTGCTGTCACTCGGCTTCAGGAGGAGCCCATCGGAGCACGTCATCTACGTCAGGCAGGGTCGCGATGCTCGGCTAGTGGTCGGGGTCTACGTCGACGACCTCGTGATCACCGACTCGAGCGTCGGCGACATCAGTACCTTCAACGAGGAGATGGCAGCTGCGTTCAAGATGAGCGACCTCGGCCTACTTCACTACTATCTTGGCATTGAGGTGAAGCAACGCGGCTTAAGCTGAGCAAGCTCAGTGAGCAGTCGTTGGTCGACGCGACGATGTACAGAAGCATCGTCGGGAGCCTGAGACACTTGGTTAACACTCGCCCTGATGTAGCATTTGCAGTCGGGTTTGTTAGCCGGTTCCTGAAGGATTCATAGGAGGACCACCTCGCCGTGGTGAAGCGCATCCTACGCTATGTGACCCTCAATCTATTTTATCCGTACACACACACCCTAATAAATCTATGAAATGATTAAGCCGTCCTTTTTCCACTGTCCTGAAAAAGATCAATTTTATGCGTACGAAGACTAAATAAAATGATAACATAATTTACTATCCTGTACAATCCAGACTTCAATTTGTCCTGCAGTGACATTTGCCTTTTTTTTGTTTCTCATTATCCATAATGCATTTAGGGCGTGCTTGGTTTACCACCACAACACGTCACACCACAGTTATGGTGGCCTCCAAGAAAATGACCGGTGTCTAGTTGGTTGGTAAACCGAGGTTGGCACACTATTTCGTAGGCTGGTCTTGGTACATAATTTTCCTATATTATTTTCAAGACTGAAATTTTGGTAAGTAAGCATGTTGGATTTCATGGGGGATGAGACTCCACCTTCTCTTTTCTCATAACAGACTTGCATGTCAGCAAAATTGGTGATGTTGTATAGAATTTTATGCTTATAAAACTCTCCATTGAGACTGGTCATTAGCTTCACATATGGTGAAGTGCGTCCAGGATCCAAACACTGACATTAGCTTCAAATTAGTGTAAGATTATACTAGATATTATAAATTATGATAAGGACATTACTCCTATGGATACACACAATACTCCTTCAATTCTGAACTTGTAAGGTTTAATGACTAGAGCTCGTGCACGACGACTAAATTTAGAGGTGAGCTCGTTCCTACGTTCTTCACTATATGTTACTTTTGAGAATGGTTTGCTACCTAATGATTATTTTATGATTATGAACTATAGAGAGGACCAAGAGATGATGGAAGAAGGAGTTGGGAACATAGAGTACCAGCAAGGACTTGGAAGCTAAGGTGGAGGCCCAATCAAAACCGACATCGAGTCTGTTTCCGGGCCCAGGACCAGTCTGCACTAAAACGGTCGCTCAGGACGCATACGGACTCGGATTTGAACGTTTTACATATGAACGGAAAGATAAGGAGAAGACCTTTCCAATGTTGCCGGCCTCGTGTCAAAATTCGTCCAGAGTCATCGGGAATCATCAAAATAAGAGAGGGTCCAGAATCTGTGTCGGTGCTGTGCCTCCTATTTTTGGCCTTTGGTCTTTGTATCTAGTTGAGCCCAATTAGGGGCGCGTTCAGAGGGTCTTGCACGACTTTAGAGTCTTCATATACAGCCGCCGTCGCACCATTAGAGTTCGGATTTTGCTTAGATCAATTCTGTTCATAAACAGTGTCGCCGTTCATCGGTTTATGAGACCCCAACTTCGTGAGCTTAATCATTCATCAGCAATTATGTTGCATTCTTCTTTGTTCTTGTTTGTGTTCTTGATTCGGAGGCAGGGATTAGCCTTCTCGGTGAGGTCAATTGTCCTTGAACGGTTGATAATCAGAGTAGACGTTGTGTTACGATTGCGGATTCTGAACGGTGTTGTTTAGAAACCGGATCAATTTGTATTTCGCCTCCGCCTAAATCAAGATTTACCAGAACCTTTCGGAAGATCGGGAATCCTTGTTCACATCAAATTATATTAGAAATATTAAACTATCTATGTTTTCATGCATTTTTCTGCCTCAAACAGTATAAAAACTGATCCCATCGATTTAAATAAGCATGGCAATTCTAATTTACAATGCAAGGTTTCATGATTTCTTATACGTCTAAACAATCGAATACAATATACAGTATGTAAGATAAAGCAAAAAGGAAAAAAATCATCTGATGTATATCGTAGGAGACCAATTTTATATACAATTTGTTTTTCATAGGGGGTCCAATAATGAAAAATGAAAGATTATTGCGGGTTGGTAAACAAAAGAAAAGAGGCATTTCCTCATGAATTGGCTATTTCATCCTTATAAAACTGATGCACACGTAAGATTATTGAGGGTGATAAAAGAGGGTTCTCAAGAAAGAAAAAAGCCATTTCTCGTGATTTGGCTATGTATCGAATCCCTAAAACTGATGCACAAGTGAGCCTGACTAATGCAACTTGTTTTCATGCATGTGTATCAATTAAGTACTAGCTGGAATATTTGTTGCGAAAATGCCTGCACAAGTCATATCTACAGAGATGTAAAAATCCTAGTTTTCGTTCAAGAAATAGAATACAAATTTCTTAAGTATACATTAACAACGAGCTGTTTCGTCTCCATTCTTGCACGAGGCATTCTCCCTGATCCTCCTGACCCGCCGCCGAAACGTCCTGATCCAAATCCGTACGCAGGTCCGTACCCTGGAGCCCCATCTTCTTCTCGCAGCCTGCCATCAAACACAACAAGGGCACATCAGCAATCCGTGCACTGGTAATAATGTGGCAAGCACGCAGCCAGGTAGATGTTTTTAATAACGTAAAAAAGCAAGATATTGACCCATCTTACAACGATGACGTCGCCGCCGGAGCTGACGGCGGCGGGATCCGTCTTCCATTCGCCCCACTCCAGCAGCGGCGGGACTCTTTGCTGCAGCTCCATCACGCGCCGTTGCCGGAGCTGCCGCGCGTACGCGAGCAGCAGCGCCCGGCGGTTGTAACCACCGCCAGCGAACTGCCTTGTCATCGACGACGACGACGTGGGCGGCGCGCGCGTGGACGCGCCATGGCTGATGGAGTGGCGGCGGCGCGGCGGAAGCTCCTTGTAGGTGGACACGATCACCTTCGCATCCATGGACGACGATGTCATCGGCACTGCGGCCACGCCTTTGCACGTTTGGATGGATCAAACCAAAGAGTTGATAATTGATATGCTCGTGCCGTCGTGCGAGGAGGGTTAAAATGAAGGGGAAATTTTGGGTTAGTGGGTTATGCAATATTTCTGTGGCTCAGATGGCGAGTCGCCGCGAAACTGGAGCCGGGGTCGATGGGTATCAGGGTCTGTCGCCACGTTGGCTGATGCAACAGAGCGCGTTTGCGAGGGCGGCCCAGCTCGATCGGCCGGTCTCGAGTCGTCTAACCAGACTGGCTGATGTGGTAGCTGTTAAACTCGGGTTAATCATCACTCAATCGCCCTCGCATGAAAGAAATCCTAAGTTAATAACACGAAAGGGACGTGCAAGGCAAGTAATAATGCAGGTCTCAAATCAGATGGAGGAGTGCGATCAGTGTCGCGGTAAGCTTTGACTAGCGCGGGGGAAAACAGGGGATCTCTTCAATGGTCATTGCTGCAGGTAATCTTATCAGAAAGGAAGCTCTTAGTTTATTGGGATTATTATAGCCCAGCTGTCTGTATATTTGTTTATTCAGTGTCTTATATTGCCAAAAGAAGGATACAGAAGAACAGATATCTGCTGCATTGTTTTTTTCTTCAATTAGAGACCAACTAGCAAAAGGCGATGTGATAAAACTGTTTTGTTTTTTGCTTGGACATCATAAGAACTTGTTTTGCAAAAAAAAAAAAAAAGGACAACATGAGAACTTAGGAAATTCTTCCTTTTGGTCGACTGTGTCACATTTTTCTTTCAATTAGAGACCAACTAGCAAAAGAGGATGATATAGAGAACAGACATGTATTATATTTTTCTTTCAATTAAAGACCAACTAGCAAAAGACGACGCCGTCGGGAACAACCGAAGGAGGGGGTAGACAGAGGAGTGAAGGCCGACTTGTCACACAAATAGAGAGAAACAACAAGTGTTCAGGCTAGAGGTTAAAGACGATGTGTCAGCCTTCCGATCACTATCTGACGATCCTGCTGCATCGACTGAAAGGATCGTCGATTGCTTTTGCAACACCAATTGCAAATCTCTTAGCACAAAACGGGCTGATTTAAAAACAAAGCACAAGCCTTGCATGTAATCTGAGTTCCTGTCTTTCTATGTATAGTGTGAAGTGGGTAGAGTTGCGAGTTGACGATCATCCGGAATCACTGCTGTCAAATGAAAACATCAACCTCACATAAAAAAACAAGAACAGTTGAAAAGCACACTTGCTAATTGGGGCAAAACTAGTTGGAATTGCTAGATACGGTAACGGTAGACTATTCACGGCAAGAGCTCCGGAGTCGTGGACGAGCCGCGCGCTGCCACGTCGGGCTTGCGAAGCCGCCACCCGCATCATCATCAGAAGTTCAACAGAACTCGGAACAAACAAATGGGATGGCGTGCTGATGCGCTGCACATGATGCTCGCGCGTCGCGCCAGCATCGCCGTTCACACGAGGCACTTCTCCAGGCGGGAACACTACACATGCCCTGTCGCCATCGAGCAGCATAAACAATGCACGCATAGAGTAGAGTCGAGTCCCCGCCGCAGAACGTTCAATACAATTCCGTCGGTCTCTCTCGCACAAAAAGACGGCGAGTCACGAGACAGACGCAAACAACGCCGGGTTCTCTGTTTTTGTGAGGTACTCCAAGTCTCCAATGCTAAGCTGAAAAGGCTTGGATTTCTGAAACGTTGCTGATTCATATGCTCACAATTGCTCAAAAGTCCAAGATCTTTTGCAATCTTTGTTAAGCTAAAATCTAATTCCAGTTAAAAGTTTTGTACTAGAATATACTACGGCTACGCACGCACTTCAAAACTTTAGCTGTTCGATTACAAGGTCCAAGTTAGATGTATTTGCAGCTCCGTACTATCTGACCGTACTCATCTTGTGGAGTCCATCTCCATCTCCATCCCAGTAGCTGGCTTGTGACGGCTGAAGCTCAACGTCTGAGAGATAACCTGACCTCACGTGCTCTTTTCCAACCCAACCAGCTGGAACCGCGGCTGCTATCGCGCGGTCCACGGGGCCAGTTCCTCCCAAAAATTTGTTGCCTGCCCTCACCGGCAACCAGACCGCCGCCGTGCGCCGTGCGCGCGCCGTTGACAGGCGGTGGATCAGGCCACGACACCCGTTCACACACTCCCGTCTCCACTGCCCTCACATCCACGCCAACGGCTGCCATTTTATTTACCCTCTCCGATCATCCACTGACTAGTAGGCCCTGCGCGAGGCCTGAATCGACCCCTTCTTACCGCAACACCCCCACTCGTCTTCGCCGCAGTCAACCCGCGTCCGGCCAGCACACAACACCACTTCCTTAAACCCACCCAGAAGAGAGGTAGCCAGTCACTTCCACGTCACTGCCCGTGGGTCCTCTGATGACGCAGACCCACATGGCATTGGGCTGACGAACGTTCTCGTCAAATTGAACATCCACGGCGACGCCACCCCTTACGCCACTTCCCTTCCCCGCAAGCAGACGACGACGAAGCTCCTTCCCCCAATCCTTCCGCGACCGACCTACGGCGCAACCGCGGCCGCGGAAATCGGGTTTCGAATTCCTGCGAGCTCCCCATGGAGCTCAGCGTGTAGGCGGCCGGTCGCGCTCCTCGTATGGATCCAGATGTTCTCGTGGGGCCGTAAGCAGTCCTCCTCCGCCGCCTCGCCGTCCTCGTCCTCCTCCTCGAGCCGCCGCCGCGGCGGGGCGGACGGCGGGATGGAGTCGAGCATCCGCGGCGGCGGCGGGAGCGGGAGCCGCGGACGGAGCCCGCGGCTGGATCGCCGGAACGCGGCGAAGCACATCGAGTACGAGGTCGGGGGCGCGGGGGCGTCCGCGCCGGCGTTCGCGTCGTGGTCGTCGTCCTCGTCGGCGGAGCAGCGGTCCCCGGGTCTCCGCCCGTCGCGCTCGCTCGACCTGGCGCCCGGCCCGTCCGGCGCCGACTTCCGCATCAGCGGGAGCACCGAGGGGGAAATCGACGAGCTCTGCCGCAGCCTGGGGCTCTCCGGGCCCGAGGAGTTCGCCATCCCGATCGACGCCTGGGAGGCGCGCAAGCCGCGGTGCAACTCCGACCTCCTACCCCGCTC
Source organism: Eleusine indica (assembly GCA_030378355.1). NCBI lineage: Eukaryota > Viridiplantae > Streptophyta > Magnoliopsida > Poales > Poaceae > Eleusine > Eleusine indica. The sequence continues at coordinate 48,178,396 of CM059498.1, read as the reverse complement.
CCGCCCCGCGGCGTCCCCTGCCGCCGGCCAACTCTCGTCAGTCGCCCACTCAGTCTCCGCCCCGGAGGCCCAGCTCCACCAGCTTCTCTCCGTCCCTGCTCCAATTCCTGAGGAGTCCCTCCACTCCTCGTCCACTTCCACCGCCACCGACTCGGTGGAGGAGCCTACCGTTGCGCCGCCCGTGGAATCCCCCAAGGCCGACCCCGTCGTTGCTGTTGTGGCTCCCGTAGCGGCCTTGCCTCTCCCGTCACCAAGGAGGGGAGGTGGCGAGGTGGGGATACGTGGCACCCGGCCTCCCTTACTCTCCCCGCCTCCTCCAATCACCGCACTCGCACCGCCACCGGGAAGGAGGTCGTCTGTTGCTCATGACATGACTGGGTCTGCTTGGGATATTCTGGAGTCGTTTGCTCCTAGGGAAGAGAAAGGTGAACTGGGACAGGCTCATGAACGAATTGATCCTTCTCACACGTCGGACTCAGAGGAGGAGGATGTTGAGGATGAGTCGGCAGCAGTGGGAGGGGAACTGAAAGAAATGAGAATAGGAGAGACCTTCGAAGGGTTTACCGGAACTTCTTCGTTATCGACAACCAATGATGACGATGCATCAAGTACGAATACGGAGGCAATGTTCATCATCTCACCAAATGGCAAGTTTAAGCGGAAGATTAAGTCTTGGATGCGTGGTGCTCTTCTCGGAAGCGGCTCTTTTGGAATGGTGTATGAGGGGATCAGCGAGTAAGTGCCAGTGCTAGCATTAATTTTGTTGTGTGCTCATATCCTTTGTGCTTGCACGGTCACTTACCATTGACAACATATTTTGCAATGCTCTCTCTAGTTAGCCTCTTTTGTAGAAGCTTGGCACAAATCCATCAATTAGTTATCCAACTAGATATTTTATCATTCTAAATCATTTTAACTGTTGAAACTAAACTTCCATAGCTCATCATGGAAATCTGATGAAACATATTTTGGCTCAATCATAATGTAGATCAGTGAAGCATTTTAATGGACATTCTGTCGATGTGTATGCCAACTACTAAAGCCTGATGTAGGTCACAACATCCCTATGTGAATGGACTTTGTGTTGTAGCATGATATCAAATTTGCTAGGACTAGGATAAATTCAGATTTGAAATATTTTGAAGAGTTAATATAACAGGCACCCTTCTGTATGCTCTTTCCATGATGTCCAAGAGAGCATGTTAATCGGTCAGATATTGATTGAAATTTATTGTGTCCTTTTATCTTGTTCACTGCTTTGCTTTTGGGCAAACTTAAAGATAGGCTTTAGGGACGCATGTTGAGTTTGAGGAAACTGTACAATATGGTATGGAACGAATACTCTCATAACACATGTTTATTGATTGATTCCCAACTGTTTGCTCTATCGTAACTTATCATGAAAAGGGTGTATTAGCTGCAAACTTCATCCTTTAAAAGATGTTATCTGATTAAAGCTCTCTTAAAATACACATACAATTCTCACTCCAGCTCCAAAAGATCCTTAAGAGTGACATACAATGTCTGTTACCTGATTACCATAGAACTTAAGTCAAACATCACTTAGAATCATGTAAAGCGTACATGTCTTTTTGTTGTGCCATAATGCCATTGTAAATAACTTTATTTAATTTGTGTAAATGACATCTTTGCAGTGAGGGTGCATTTTTTGCTGTGAAGGAAGTATCTTTGCTTGACCAATGCAGCAATGCACAACCATCAATTCTCGCACTTGAACAAGTAAAAGCCGCTGATTGTGATTGTTGTCTGCTGATTAATCGATAATATCAGGGGTTTTCTGTTAACGTAATCTTAACCTTTGTGATTTTCAGGAAATTGCACTTCTTAGTCAGTTTGAACATGAGAACATAGTCCAGTATTATGGAACTGACAAGGTACTCTACAGTTCTTGTGATGTTACCTTGTGCATTTGTTCTAAAGATGATTCAATTTAAGTAATCATCATTATGCTGTTTACACAAGTATTTATGCTGCACAACTTATAGTATATTATTCAACTCATGTTATCTGCTTTCATTTCAACACAGGAAGAATCAAAACTGTACATTTTTATTGAGCTTGTTACACAAGGTTCTCTTTCATCGCTCTATCAAAAGTATAAACTACGAGAATCGCAAGTCTCTGCATACACAAGGCAGATTCTTAATGGATTGCTTTACCTCCATGAGAGAAATGTGGTCCACAGGTATAAAGCTGCCCATATTCTAATAACTTTTGGGGTAATTTAGTGCTTACGATATAAAAAAAAAACTTGAACTGCGGGGCGTATGACGGCCCCCGTGCATTGCATTTAAGGAGAAGATCCTCTCACGCAGATCAAGAAAACCCCCGAACCCCCCTCCCCCCCTTACATTGGGGCCACCAGCCTTGTGAGAACCTGGGCCGGGGCCACCATGGGCGCCGTTGCTTCTAGAGGTGAGGCCTTAACCAAATGCTTTGGTGCGGGGAGAGGCGAGGGGATTTTTTAACCTAGATCACAAATTCGCTCCCACTGGGTGGGAGTCGAACCTGAGACCTGGGAGGTGCTACTCAGGCACCTTACCAGTGAGGTAAAGGCCCTTTCGCTAGTGCTTACGATATGGTATGGTAGCGGTAACAGGTTGATATTTGAACATTGTTTTCAGCAAAAATAATGTGAACCAGGAGAAATGATCTTTTTAGCCCATGTATCATTGATTTTATTGTGCACTGCATGTAGTTAGGGAAGACGATCTGCATTCCCGTATTGACTTCTGGAACACACTGCAAATGGTCCACCTTAAACAATATGTGTGCAGTGGTGAAGCTACAGTAAGCCATCGGACAGCTGACACCGATGACTTGCTGCTACCACCCGAAGGCCCTTATAATTTTACAAGCACTGACCCCCTGACACCAGCCACGGATTTCCTGGCTTCGCTTCTGTATGCATGCACCATGCACCCCAGAGTCCTGGAGGGTATTATATTGTTAGTTGCGTTTTATAAAGAAATAATGCTATTTGTATGTAGGGCCGTATCCTTCCTTTTTATCTTAGGTTGGTCATGAGGTTGAGGTGCAGAGTTGGTATAGACCTTAAAATATCCATAAACTTTATGAGTGTCTTCTACACCCTTGAGTTTGTGTTGTGAACCCTTGGAGAGACCAACTAACTAAAATAGAGATGGAGTTATTTTCCTCAAAAAAAAAAAAAGAGATGGAGTAAAACTTGTCTGAGAACCACGTATTACCATAGGTTGTGCAAATCTGTTTGCTAGTCTTATCGGAGTGAGAACCTGGTCATGTAGTTGGCTCACTAGCAGCATTGGGTTGTCCGGATCCGGAGCACTTAAATTCTTATTCGAACTTGGCACAAGGCAGCTTTTTTGGATTTCCTAATATTTGATTAAACATGCTATCGTGGCAATAGTAGTTGTGAAACCTTATAAATGAGATACTTCATCATCATTTGTAGTGTTGTTCATTCCTTTTTTGGGGCTTGGGATGTACTCATTTTATGCTTCCAGTTGATACAACAATTTTGGTCAGCTGAACAACTGCTTCATATTCAGAGATATCAAATGTGCCAATATATTAGTTCATGCAAATGGATCGGTAAAACTTGCAGATTTTGGATTGGCTAAGGAGGTTAGCTCGTCTTTCTGCTCAACTATTTGCAATTTCTCAGTGGCAAATTGTCTTACGGTATTGTCCTTGTTCAAGTTTCAGATGTCAAAAATTAATATGCTAAGATCATGCAAAGGAAGTGTTTACTGGATGGCACCTGAGGTAAAAGTTGCAATTTGCACCTTTTTATGTAATTTTGCCACATTGAACAATATTTAGATGGTATTCCTTGGTGAAACTGAACATACCTTTTCATTTTCAGGTTATTAATCCTAAAAAGACCTATGGGCCGTCAGCCGATATATGGAGCCTTGGCTGCACTGTGTTGGAAATGCTAACCCGTGAAATACCATTTCCCAACGTGGAGTGGGTATGTCATGTTTTGATTTTAAAACATGTTTATTTTACCCACCTTTTGCAGATATTTTTAAGTACAATTTCAATCATTGTGTTAGGCTTTATTTGATGTTTAGTACTATCATAAGTTGGAATTTTGCATGAAAAGGCGTAACCATCTTATGATTGATATCCATCAATCCACTAAAGTTGCCTTGTTACTTGTAGACAAATGCTTTTTTCATGATTGGAAGAGGGGAACGACCTCCCATTCCGAACAGCCTGTCGAAAGAAGCTCAAGATTTCATTGGCCAATGTGTAAGAGTTGATCCAGAGAAACGGCCTTCTGCAGCACAACTTTTGGAACATCCATTTGTTAACAGGCCCTTGCGAGCATCATTTGAATCTTCATCCCCACCTGCCATTCGCTTGTAGTACTGACATTGGGAGTGTTCCTTGTTGCGAAGCTTATGCTGTGGTCAGGCACTGGTAAGTTGTTGTTTTTTTCATCCTATATAAGGAAGATCTTGCTGTTATTTTTCATTCAGCCTTAAAGTTTACTGAGTTAAATATAGCTATTGACCAGTGTCTGCCTTGTCTTATATGCATCTTGGATGCTTTGCAGATTTTCGTTTCCACTCCTGCTGCATGAAAGGAAGTTCGTGTACTTGATATAGCTTATCATGTGTTGTGATTGCGAGTAGGGTTCCTGAGCATTGGCTGTATTTTATTGGCTTCTTTAGGTAGGTCTTTGTTAGGCTGATTATCTTGTTAAGGACATTCCGTAGATTTTTGTACACTTGTAGGTAAAAGGGTTGGAATCGCGTGTCATAAGAGTGACGTAGGGCTAGCTGGTATATGTAAATGGTTCGACATTATCATTCTTTCTCCATTGTTTTGTTGCTCGAAAAGCAAACTGGAGCCCCTTAACACGGTTAAGTGCAAGTGTATATGGTAATATATACGCACACAGCTACAGATCATGCATGATCGGGACTCCCTAACGCCCACTTATCCAATAGCTCAAAATGTATCGGACCCTCTACTAATCAGTTGCAGCAAAGGGCAATAATATCTGCGACATCAAAAGTTACTGCCATATGCAATTGCTGGAAGACTGAAGTGGCAAGGTACCGATGGTTTATGAAGATCCAACAAATATTTTTTGTTGATAATGTTTTTCCTCAAAATTTTTCAATAAATCTTGTGAGTTCAACTTTTCAACAAACTTTATTTTAAGTTCTTCCTCAAACTTGTTTTTGACAATCTTTTATATCAAATTAGTGTACAAACTTCATTGGTTTATCTTTTAGTTCAACGTTTTTGAGATAATATTTTCCTTTAGTTCCCTGCCCTAATTATTATTTGTTATTATTAGTGCTAACCAAATTTTACTATGCTCAGTTCAGTCACTGTTTAGTCCTTTTTTTTTTCTTTTCAAAACACAACGGAGTCTTAAAATGTATATTATACTATCTTTATAGATACTTTGAACTGAAGATCCAGATTTTGAAATGGTGATCCTACCTCGTGCTGTTCACGATCGAAAAGCAAACAGAAAACTGCATCTACCATATGCAGCAGAATCCGGCACAGAATCCCCAAGTAGTAGTGATCTGCTCTACGGGTATAAAAACGTTAGACCATCCAACACCATAATTTCTACTCCGTGAAGGTACTATGGGGGTTCGGAGTTCGGACGACAGAATATCTGCATAACTTATTACCTGATGCTAAAGATTAGAACATCTTTAGTGGAGGCTTCTAAATAAGTCTCTACTTTAAAATTTAGGAGTTCAGTAAAAAAAATCACTTTAATAGAACTCTTAAATGGATTTTCATTTTCCATGTTTTTTAAAATTTGATCGCAGATCTACAGAAAAAGGAGCCTCCTATTCTCCTCCCAAACATGAGCCCACCTTTTTTTTCTTTTTTTTTTTACTTTTCCATTTTCTTTCTCCTCTCCTCTACCCCTCCCTCCCGTGGAAAGAAGCAGAGCATATCGGAGGCGGAGCACCGAGGGCGGCACTGACGCGGGCGGAGCGGCGGCCCCGGGCGTGGGTTCAAGCCGAGCTCCCCTTCCTCGAGCAATATTCGGCGGCGAAAGATGGAGGCGACGGCAGAATCTGGCCACTTGTTGGCGGTGGAGCAGAGGCTGCAAGCGGGGGCGACGGAGCAGCGTGACGGCGGACGGAATCCATGGAACTCCGACTCGGCAGTGCCACCCCGACGCATGTCCTCCCCTGCCGATACTCCTCCTCGGGCGCTGAATCTCAAGCGTTGCACCCCTCCAGCCGCCTTGAGACACCCACGACGCGCCGTTCCGGAAGCCATCCTGAAGTCCAAGGCGCGACACGAGCTACCCCGGTTTTTAGCTTCACTGGGACTCCAGGGCGCTGTGCGAGTCCCAAGCTCTCGGGCACCATCTTCTCTCTCATGGTCGCAATGGCGCCGCTCTGCTCGGTCAGCACGACACGGCGATGGTGTCGGCGGAAGGCGGCGGCGTAGGGCGGCGACGGGGAGTGCTCGATTGGATCGGAGAAGAAACATGTTGATTTTTTTTTTCTAACAAGCGGGTCCCATAAGGATAGGAGTTCAAATGCAGATTTTTCATGGAGTTGAAAGTAAAATTTGACCTCCTAAATTTTACAAATGAACTTATAAAATTGGATTTGTAAGCTAATTTTACAAGTCTCACTGGAGATGGTCTTAGCAGACTAAATCTAAATCTGACACGATGTTCGTAACTTTTTGCCATATATCTTAACATGCCTACAATCAATCTGGAAGGGCAAAAGGCTACAATAAAAATCTCGAGGGCAAAATAGAAACGATAGTGGACAAATAATGATCCCATGCGTAACAGTATTGAGAAACCATATTGATATGTGCCATGGTTTGTAATATATGATGAGTAATTATCTTTGGTTGATTCGGTGTTTGAGTTGAAATGCGGCAATCTAGTGATTGCATGAGTGTGTGCATGATTATGGTTTTGACTAACCGGAGTTGGTGATTGAGTTGGAGAAGTTATAGGAGATGAGAAATGTGTTTGCTTGTCTCATGATATGTAGGTCACTAGAGTCAACTTGACGGTACGGGGAGAGGATCGGGTACAAGTAGGAGACTTGAGGCTGCACGATCGGGAGACCGATTGAAGTCAAGGGTGATCCACATCGTACATGTGGAGAGACAAGGAGCACAGACGGTTTCACGATGAAGCCTCAAAATCATGGGTGTATCAAGATGGCGGAGTTGACGAAGTCAAAGGTGATCGAGTGTCGGTGCAAGTAGAGTCTTCCAATGAACAGGAAGCGGGAGAGACTTGTCGACGAGAAGGATCACGGGACGAGGTGACACGCGTCAAGATCGAGAAGTCTTGTTTCGATGGAAGCAAGCAGGAAGTCGCGCTTTGAGAAGCGTGCAAGACGGTTTCCCGGTTTGGGTCTCAAAACCGGTGGCGGCGATTGGAGGTGCACGTGGCACCATCACGAAGCTAATGTCGAGGCGAAACAAAGTTGTGAAGGATAAGATGGTGTTCGGGTAAAGAAAAAATAGTTAACGGTTTTGCCTCTGGTGGTAGGTGACAATGTACTATAGGTCAAAGGTAGAGTTGTGTTAGACCCTAAGCCTATATAAGAAGAGATAGGGCTGGTGGGAGAGATGTCTCTTCCTAATAGTCTTGCCTTAGGTCTTCATTCAAAGGGTTAGGAGAGGTCTTCATATATTAAAGGAGAGTAGTGGGTCTGTGAGAGACATCTCTTGCTCTTCTAAATAGTGGAAGAAAGAGGGTGACTTTCTAGCCATGTATCCATGAATCTTGTATGCAAGAATCAATTATATGAGATTTAATTTCATGCTCAAGACCTTCTCTTCTCCCTAAATCTCGAAATTTTTTTCTCTATTTTTGGAGCTATTTTTGTAGGAATTTTTTATTTCATTTTTGGGTGAGTTTTTTGGTCGGATTTCTTAGGGATCATGATGCTATAATGAGCTAGAACAATCCTATATGGGTTCTTGACCGAATCAAGAGCTCTAGCACCTTCGATTTGAAAGATTTATCAAGTTTCCACTTTTTAGTGTTCTTGGCACGAGATCTGAATTTCATGATGATTCCTTATGCTATTTTAGTGGATCCTGTTGGAGTAGGATCGTGATATGATGAGGATTGCTTGGCCCAAAAATCGCACAATTTGAAGTTCGTTTGATTAGATTTTGGTAAAGTTTTTGCCTAATCCCGAGCTAATTTCTGTTCTGTCGAGGTTGATCGGCACTGCCAATCTTTCCATCGGCACTGCCGGTGCGTGAGGAAAAATCCTGATTGGCACTGCCGATGACTTGACCGAGAATTTCATTTTCTTTCTGTTATCAATTGGCACTACTGATGATTCGATCGGCACTGGTGATGCTCTGTCTAAATTACCGATCGGCACTGCCGATGTCCTGCTCGGCACTGCCTATCTTTGTCTCGGCATTGTCGGTGCGCGAGTGAAAATTCTGATCGGCACTGCCGATGTCCTAACCGGGAATTTTATTTTCTTGATGATACAATCGGCACTACCGATATTCTAATCGGCACTGTCGATGTACTGATAGAGCTATCTGTTTTGGCTGCGTTTCTTTGATAGTTTTGAGTGTTCGTTGTTCTCTTTTGCTTCCTCTTTACTCTTCCACCGGTGTTGATCATTTCTAGGATTAGCACATTACAAGTTGGTATGTATGATCTTGGTGATTTGTTTAGAAGTTGGTTTGGATCGTAATTGAAACATAGACCAAGTTCTTAAGAAGAATTTTAATTGACTCTTATTCATCCCTCCCCCTCCCCCTTCCCACTCTGATCGCCTTATCGGTCCTTCAGTATAAATAAATGATCAAGGGAAAGACAATACCTGAGTTAAACACTTCGATGCCATCAGATAATTCTTGAGTCAAGCTGATCACTCTCTGCGTACCCTTTCGCACGTTGAAATACACAAATCTATGAAGAAAAAAGAGAATAAGAACTTTTAGTCAATATACAATTCATTTCATTGAAGCATATCAACTCACTGTCCAATCGAATATTCCAACCAATTGCTTAACCTCCAAAACTCAATCCAATAAAAGAAGGGAAAAGGACTAGGGACAGAGTTGGAGCTTTTATGATTAGGGAAGGAGAAAATAATGAGGCATGACAGTGGTCAAGCTCAATAAACCAAATGATATTAGCTAATGAGATATAACAACTAAATTAAATTTTGATGACATGTCAAAAAAAAATTATTAAATTTAAAAATGTGCAACTCACTGGTATTTGTAGAAAACTAAAACTATTTTGATGTCTGGTTGCAAAACCTACAGGTTTGTTGCTTGCTTGTGCTGTCAACACTATACATGCCCTTGAGACTAACAGATTAGTCAAGATGGCAATGTTGTTAGTTCTTGTAAGCAAGGGTCACATTAGTTGTAGTTTGGGCAAATTTCTTCACTGCCATTGACTAAATCTTGAATCCCTCATTTGCCACCTAAAAAATTCATATCTCTTCAATGCCACTATCTCTTAAATTTAATCCGTTTCTTGCCAATATTCGGATAGCTTTGCCTATGAAAGAAGCTGAAATGACATGGTTGTCCTCCGTTGACTAAAAAAAAAAAACATACTGCAGAAACACGTCACGAAGCAATCGTCTGAATCTCCTTTTGTGCGCCTGTAAGATATCTCAAAGCCTTCTAGACGTTGGCCGTTGTTGTATCGGCGCTATCTCTCCAGTCTCCACTGCCTAAAAATTTTGCTGGCACGTTGTGTGGCGACTGAAACGTCCGGCCACATGCCTCATAATCCGTTCCTAACGGCGACATCGTCCATCCGTCTCTCACTGACCTCTCTTGCCGAGGAGATCGATCAAGAAAGATTGGCAACGATGCCCGTGTGCTAGGGGCAGGAAGCCCGACGCTCGCAGCTTGTCAGCTCGTGTGCGCAGGTGCAGGGTGTTTCCTTGCCTGTGTAAAGTGTAACCTGCTTTGTCCTTGCCTGTGTAAACTGCTGGCAGTAGCAGATGATAGCAGATGAAACGAAAGGGCAGCGCTGGAATTTAGAAAAATCAATCACCGTTGAAACCACGGTACTGGCACAGAAGGGATAAAACTTTAATGCCAATGGTACTCAGGGGTTACTAATTTTCTCGGTGGTAGGAAAGGGATTAAGGATTTAGCCAGTGGTTTCTAAGGAATTTTCCCTTGTAGTTTCCTGCAAGTGAGACCTCCCTGATACTGAGAGGTGGATCAAATAATGGCAAAGTTTTCGTTTCTTGCAACCCAATGTCAATGTAGTTTAGGTTTCTGAAATTCATTTTTCTTTTTTATCATGGTATTTAAAAGATCATCTCAAATTCGTAGACCCATATCATCCAAAACCAATATGCATGCAAACACAACCCAATCTAGTTTAGATTTCCTCCAGTTCCAATTCCAACCCATCCAAATGGAACACAATTAAAACTACATTAACAGGCCAACTCATACCAACTAGAGCTTTACCTCAACATTAACTTCTGAACCTACGCCATTGCCCCTACCAAATGTTTTTCACCAATATCTAACAGTATTTCTTCTAGCTAAAACAAAAACAAGCATAATAAAAATATTGTAAAGTAAAATGCAACGGATGTTCCTTATTTGAATTGATTGGCTGGGAATCGGGATGTCTAACCTGAGCCACATTTGAGATCCTCACTCCTTGGCATGAAAGGATAACATCACCCCTCCTAATACCAACTCTCTCAGCAAAACATCCTGCAGAAACCTAGTAGAAGTATAGAAGAATTAAACATAAAAATGGTGGCATATTATCCTGAATAAGTGTAGCAAAGACTTAAATACTTAACCAGGTTGGTATACCTCTCCTACAATGAGACCAGATGTCACACCATATCTATGAGAGAGCAACTCAATGTGTGCCATGTCTAGGAGACCAATTGTGGCTAACTTTAAGCCAAGTTGGGGCCGAACAACTCGCCTACACAAGATTATAATTATATGTTATATATACATAAAGTTAATCCACGCTCAAAATTAAAAATGATGAATAAGATATATAAAATTAGAATCTTCATATAGCTTCTGAAACCTTGTCCACTGGACTGCTACCCACAATTATCTACTACTAATATCGCATTTGGTGGAGCAGATGGTACATACCCATATTGTCTCAACAATCCTAAACACCTGATAATAAGAGAACTTGGGATAAATGCTGCAAGTGGCAATGTGTCAAATAGCACCCCTACAATTTTTCCGTTTAGATCCACCAATGTACATTCAGTACCACACAGCACACGAGATAGGATTTAAGTTTTGTAAACAATGAGAAGTACGTACTTGGTAAGAAGAAGCAAAAAAAAAAAACCACAATCAGAACCTTAAAGATGGAACCACCAATGAGCATATAGTGATTGTGTTGATATTCACAGGGGTCCACATACATCATTTGGATTGTGTTACAAATAAAATCCATATTCCTATCCCTCGCTAGCACAAATAAATCCTCACCATACTCTAGATCCAGCTCCAATGGTAAAGTTTGTAAGTGAGACCCCACCAAAGATTTCATAGAAGTTGTTGAATTATTACAATGCATATTTGGCACATTCTAGAATATTTGAGAAAGCATAAGAGAAGTGAGAAGATATTTATCATGGAAGAGTCTAGAACTATTTCTTTATGGCAAAGTATAGAAGGGTGTAGAACTTAGATATTTATGTATGATAAGAAATATTTAGATATTAGATAGGGATGAGAATATTCTAGAGCTAGGATACTTTGGTTAGAAGAGTGTGAAAGTTATCATGTCGCAACATCCTAATGACCATGTACAAGTATAAATAGGAGTGTTTCCCCACTCCTAAGGGACCATGACTTAATATGTCATTTGAGTCCTAGGTAGCATGACAAGGTTGTCATGATGCTAGTGTGCAGGTGTATCATGGTGAGTCATAGGTAGCCACCTTTCCAAAAGAGTGTACGTGTATCGAGTTTGTGTTTTGAATAAAGGTTGAGATCTTTTATAGAGTGTTGGTCTACTAAGTCAACATAGTGTAGTAAAGGTCTCCTCGTTATAGATTGGAATATCAGGTTGGATCCACGAAAAAGTGGTACCACACCAATTTGGTACCATTTCTCGGAAGTCGGTGTAAGCCTAAAAATATTGATTTCCTAGTAGAAGGCAATATCATAATGCTTGTTAAAATATAATAATTCACCATCAATAGTTGTGCCATCCAATAGGTGTAAAGTGACCTAAAATTAAAATGAAATAGTAAAATAAAAGCACTTAATATGAAAAACAGAAAGATAAACAGTTCTGAGCTACTATATGATATGTTGATTTACATAATACACAATTTGGATTTATTTTATAGTATTTGGTTCTAAGTAAAGAATTTTGGCAATACAAAAGGCACATAAAAATACAAATTCATTGGTAAACTAACTTGAAAGATGTACTTAACATGAAATTTGTACTTTATTGGCATTTGGCAACACATATTTTTTTAGATAATGATGATATGACATTAGAATCAGATATAAATTCAAGGATAAAAATTGTGTAAAGAAACTCAGGATCAGTGACACATCAAGGTAGTATGAGATGACATGAGTGTTGGTAATTCTGCTTGGCATGCTACAAAACCATCCCCCTAAAAAGCACAAATTTGTAAGCCAAAAAAGAATTTAAGTTCAGTAGCATTTATTTTACAGTATTTTCGTTCTAAGTAAGAATCATGTAGTACAAAATATATATTCAAATACAAATTCAGAGTTAAACAAGTGTGAAGAGAGCACTTAACATGAAAGATGTACAGTGTGTCCACCAAGCATGACAATAAAAAAAGTACACTCAAATATAAAATTCAATTAAGACACTTGGGTGAGGAAACTCTAAGGATCAGAGGCACAACCAGGTGCATAATCCGGAATAGCAATGTCTAATTCTCTATCTCTACAATCTAGTCTATATATCCTATGCATTTGTGAAATGGAAGTGTTAACTCATTACACTTCATTCATACTGCACATAGAAAGAGTTTTCCATTTTTGATGAATGCACATATGTAATTCATATATCATTCTATTTTTGGGGGTTATGCAACTAATTTGTGCCGGAACATAACACAAAGATGGCAGTTAGTCTAGGTGTTTTAAATGGTTTGGTTCAGGATTATAGGTTGCTTTATTTGTGTGAATGCACTGCACTTGAGCTGATTTGAACTTCAAAACAGGACACAATTTGATCTGATCATGGAATGAAGTGAGACGAACCTTGTTTCGTGAGGTACTTGTGAAATGCGTAATGATATGCGTCTAGAGCTTCCCGATCATTAGTTAAACCATCATACACCTTCCCACTTTTACTTATCCAGATGGGTACAAGAGGAGCATGTTGCTCCCGAAGTGGGAAACTGCACGATGAATCAGAGTCCAGCTGCTCTTCTGCTACTTCATCTTGGCTCAAGCCCTCGGATGCCTCACCTTTGTTTCTCTTCATATGGCTCTTGAATTGCATGGTACCGTGTTTGGTTGAGAAGGCCTGATGGAACATATGAACTTCCTTTTCCTCTCTGCAGCTGCAGTTGAGGGGGTGGATGAAGTTGTTGACCCGGAAGGAATATGGAAGGAGATTTTTCTTCTCTTCTCTGGCGTCAAATCAGAGCCTGAGTTGTTTTGCCGATGCTCCTGATATGTCGGTTGTCTTCCCTGGGGGTGTTGTGGTGGAGATACAGTGGTTGTCATCCAACTCTTCAGCTTACTTCTTCTTCTCCCAGGTGGCGCTGCGGCGGAGCCCAAGGGGGATGTCACAGTAGCAATGTGCTGATGGTCCCCTCCGTTGCCGGCAGCCACGGTCCAGGCACAGCAAGGTACTCTGACAGCGAAGTTCCCTAGCTTAAACTCATCGGATGCCTCGGTGTCGAGAGGACAAGGTTACGGGACGACATCGGGTTAAGGTTGCAACCGATCATGGATCAGAAAGACAACGAAATTGGTTTCGATGAAGGCCACAAAGGTGGCTACTCAGTGGGTCCAGTGCGTCCCCAAAGATGGGTGTGTCTTCCGGTTGCATATCCGCCGGTCTGGGACTCCGGAAACCCCGACGTCCGACGGCGGCGGAGGGGCTTGGGGATCTCGGGGGAAGTGTGTGTGGCTGTGAGCGCTAATTAGCGAACGTGGACACAAAAACACCTCTTTGTTAAAATTGATAAAAAAAATTCCATCAAATGGAGTGCATCCCGTGGTGATGATGTAAGGCCGCCAATACCACTTGTACCTTGGTTATTTGCATGCTCATTCCACTAGGTCTACTTGAATATATATATAGGTGGCTGACAGGTCATACCGGCCGGCACGACATGAGCCCAAACCGGGCCATTCTCTTATTGGGTCAGCACAGCCCGTCTAGTTAACGGCCATGTTGTGTGGACATGACGGGTCTGCGCCCAAGCCTAAACACGGTACGGCTCGTCTTACACAGGTTAAATGGGTCAGGTGCCCCGACATGCTATCCGGGCCGGTTCGACCCCAAGTCCGGTTAAATTTTATATACATTAATTTTCTCATAAATTTTTATTTTTGTATAGAAAAATATTTAACATCAATAAATTTAATATAAGTATTGAAATATTAATCATTTTATTTGACGGGTCGGTCGGGTTGTGTCGTGCTTCATGGGCTAAACAGGCCAAACATCATGCCTAGATGGGTCGCTCTAAATAGATCATGCTCGGATGGGCACGATAGACTTGTGGCTATGCCTAGACATAGGCACATAGCCCGTAATGGGCCATCACGGCCCATGATGGCGGACGTAGGATTTCAATATCAGATGTGCAAAGAAAATGACAGTTATCCAATGTATAAAATTGTTATAGCAATAGTAGAGTGGATGTAGTTCAATTTACCAGAACAACAGTCCATATGCTAGTTTGTGATGTCTTTGGAAGAAATTTGGCATCATTAATGCTCAAATACACTTACTCATGTTTAAATAGCAGTATAAATATATGAAGTGCATACTAATCTATAATGCTTTTTTGAAATTTATTGGGTGTACATTTATACATCTTTGATCCATGCTAGGACCGTTTCTGACAGTCCGTCCAACTTCATGTCGTGTCGTGTTGTGTCGTGCCCGGCCTATCTAGCCAAGTAGACCTAAATACATGGTCCCGTAATCCAAATCTGTATGGTTGTCCGAATTCTGCTCTACTTCCACACGAGCCTACAGTCCTGTCAACCTCTTGTCACAACCCAGCAATGGCATATATGGTTGGAAGCAGCAATTTGCTGCAACTAATTCTTGGACCTTGTCGTAGAGTTGGAACAATACATTCATTAAAATAAAAAAATGTTCCATCGCCAGTTTACCACTGAAGTGTCCCTCCCGAAATAACTGATTGCTTTTCCACGAAAAATCAAATATTCCACGAAATCAAATATTTCCTCTATCTCAAAATATAAGTATTTATTGACTTTTAAAAATCACATTTGACCATTTATCTTATTCTAAAAATTATAAAAATAGTATTCATTTTTTATATTTTTTATTGTTAGATATATATTAAATATGATACATTTGTTTTTCTAATTTTATTTAAAAATTGAATAAAATAATTAAATGTGATTTCTGAAATCAACAAATGTTTAGACAGTATTATAACCAGATCTTCATAGAGAGGCAAGGAGAGGAGTGTAGATGCACCTAGGAGAGAGAGAGAGAGAGAGATTAAAAATAGAAGGAAAGGAGGGAGAGACAGGAGATGAGGGTTTCTCTAACATGCGGAAGCAATCAATTCCCAATGGGAGGGGATGGACGAGTCGGATCCGACTAGATGGATATGATGAATTAGACTTGCTTGCCATAAAGTAGGAGTAAAAACGAGACGAAAATGTTGACAAGCTTGCCTGGATTTGCAAATCAAACATAACTCACCTGATTTTTTATTATTATCAAACCAACTTACTTGAGTTTAAATCCTAGATTTAATGTAGTGTTGTATTTACAACTAGTTATTATTTTAGTAGAAGATGATGTTTTTGTCAATAACGAGATACATGTGATGACTATGTGAATCTTAAAAGCCAACCGGTCCACTCTTTTAAAGACGTCATGTGGAAAAAATATGTATATATATATATACTTTTAGAGGTAAGTACTCCTTTGTGTTTGAGATAAAAAAAATAGAGTAATAGAAAACAAACTAAGTAAGATTGAAAGATCGTTCCGTTGTCTTCCCGAATAATAAATGTGAAAATAAAGTGATTGGAATATTTTTTTTGAACTGTTCCAGTCCGTTTCATTTCATCCCTAACGCCAAGCTATACTAACCGGATAACACGGTCAAATTCAAGTGTATATGGCCGAACCATATTAAGCAGATGACACGGTTAAGTGCAAGTGTATATGGAAATATATATGCACAACTACATATCATGCATTATCCATAAAGAGACGCCTAACATCCAGATGTCCAATGAAAATGTGTCGGACGCTCTGCCAATCAGTTGCAATGGGTAATAACATCCGTGACATCAAAAGTTATTGTCATAGTATACAATTGCTGGAAGTGGCAAGGTGTCGATGGTTTCTGAAGATCCAACGAAAAACTTTATCGATAATATTTGGCTCTAAAAGTTTTCAACAAATCTTGTGAGTTCATCTTTTTTAACAAACTTTATTTTAACTTCTTCAGTATAAATTTCATTGGTTGTTCTTTTAGTTTAAAGTTTTCGAGATAATTTTTTTTTAGTAAGACAAGCTGGACAAGTCTCGATAAACAAAGTTTCAGTTCCCTATCCTAAATTATTATTTGTTCATGCTAAATAAATTTTACTATGCTGTTCAGTCATTGTTTAGTCCTTTTATTTTTTTTTCTTTTCAAACACAACAAAGTCCTAAATTTAACATGACTGTCAATCTTAAATTGTCTTTATTCCAAACTACTTGTTATTCTAGTCTTGTATCAGATTTATTGTGTCCAAATTTATTAAACATTCTGTGAACATGGACACTCTAAAATCCTCTCAGAATGACAAATAAACTGAAATGAAAAAAGTAATTTAAACAGAGGATCCAGATTTTGAAATGGTGATCCTATTTCTTGCTGTCCAAGATCGGAAAGCAAACAGAAAACTGCACTTACCACATGCAGCAAAACTCTGCTCCACGAGTACAAAAACGTTAGACCATTCAACACCATAATTAATTTCTCCTCTGTGAAAGTACTTTCGGGGTTCGAGCGACGGAATACCTGCATCGTTGACACCATAACACGTTTTCCGAACCGTTCCAGTCCGTTTCATCCCCAACGCCGAGCCATACGAACCGGATGGCGCATCGGACGCCCACGCCGCGAGCCCGGTCCTATTCGTCCTGCGGATTTGTCCTTGGCCCGAGCCCTCCTCGTGCACCTGCACTGCCCAGTCCCCACACCGCGGAAACCAAACGGGAAGCGCACGCGTCCCCGAGCGCGCCCATCATCCCCAAGCGCAACGCGCAGCACGGCCAGTCGGCCACGGAGCGGCGAAGAGGGGAAGCGAAGGAGGAAATAAACCCCAATCATGCCCGCGTCCCCCGCCGCGATAAAATCGCGCGAGTAAATGCGGCAGCGCCGCGCTAATTCCGGCGCAGGACGCGACACGCAGCTGCCGTGCCGCTTCGCCTCGCCTCGCCTGTCGCCTCCACTCCACTCCACTCCACCCCCCACGAGAGCCACGAGCACGCACACGCGCCCATCACCGCCGCTCAAGGACCAAAGCCTCGGGA
The DNA here is from genome assembly GCA_030378355.1 of Eleusine indica. NCBI lineage: Eukaryota > Viridiplantae > Streptophyta > Magnoliopsida > Poales > Poaceae > Eleusine > Eleusine indica. Next base: position 48,160,659 of record CM059498.1, on the reverse strand, counting down.
ATCGAGAGCTGAGTCCGCAGTGGCGTGGCGTTCGAGGATCAGAGCTGAGCTGGAAGCCTCGGGCGGCGGGGCGTCTCGTGATACCTGGTGGCGATCGAGGTGGGGGGAAGGAGGGGGGATGAGGAAGGGGGAGGGGCCGGCGGGGGTGGTGCGCGTGGACCAGGCGTCGTCCGCGTCAGCCTTCCGCAAGCTCGACGACGCCTTCCTCCAGGTGAGCTCCCAAGGATTTTCGATGTGGTTGGGGTTTAAGCTGATTGGGGACTAATGGAACAGTCCGGAAGCTCAGCTCGGGGTCGCCGCGCCGGCCGGTGAGCGCCGCGTCGTCCTCGCCGCCAGATGCTCATGCGATCTGTATGCACTAATCGTCCTGATTCAATCACGGGGATATGTGTTGCGCGAGTTTTATCTGTGAATGCAAAAACTTTTTCATGCATGATGAAACATGCATTTGTCAAAAGGCTGTAATAATTAGTTGCCAGCTGAATTTCTTTGTTGTTTTGCACTGTGTTCCACTTTTCCGACTTGTGGTGGTAGTACTATTTTGCACTTGCATGGTGGAAGGACTGCCGGTTGTCAAAACTGTGGTAAAAATAGACACTGAAGGGAGTGATGGAATACGAATTTATGTCTTTATTATTGAGTCCTTTACCTACTCCAATTTGGCATGTGATGTCAACATTCCTAATTGAATAGGATATAACCAATTCAGTTGCTTGCAACGGATTAGGGATTACACTACGCATGTAATGCATTGGATCTGCAACTTAAAACTGAAGAGTGAATGTGGTGTTCTTCCTTTTACATTCATCTCTATAAATTTCCTTTTTGTTTCAGACGCAGACAAAAATTTGGCTCGGGGAAGTTCTACACCTGAGGTTTCATGAAGATATATCAGTTGCAGACCTTCTTGCTGATGGAGAGATACTGTAAGATTTCTATTTTCTTCATCAGTCTCTCAGCATGCGAAATAGTAGTGTCCTCCTATTCTCGTGTGCGTGTATATATTTCTTAGTACCTCAAACTGTCCCATTTTTATACTTGTATATTTCCTTTCCTGTAACTGTACATGTGGTGGGCTCAATTAGAAGAGAATGCCTAACTGAGACAATGGGGAAAAACATTATTAGCAAGTGATCCACAGTTCTTCTGGGAAATTGTCGATTATTTCTATATATCGACTTCTGCAGGCACCGTCTCATCAGACGAATAATAAAAAGTATGCAATTGTGGGGTAGCTATGAGCCGAACTGTATTGTTCATTTGGCTCTTTGTTAGTTACGTGTCAACCGTATGCCTGTCTCAGGACATTGTTTACTTGCTTATCTTTTTGATGATGTGCACCTGATATATTCTTCTTATTTGTTGCATTGATGCTGGCAGGTTTCAAGTCTCCAAAGTAATATGGAAAAGATTGCTGAAAAAGAACAGAGAACAACTGAAGCAGTCAAAAGTGTATATATATGAGAGACTATCCTTTGGCAGAAGCAGTGGAAAATACTTGCCCTATTCAAAAATTGACTCCTTTTCAAAGGTTGGATATAGGGATCATTGCATGTTTATCCTCTTACAGCCTAATTCTATTACTGTATTTCTAAAAGAAAAACTGCCTTCAATTTTAACTTGAAGTGCACTAATTTTGATAAAAGTGAACTGAAAGAAATTTGAAAACAAATTTTTTTTAATCATTGGAACTTGAATTAAATGTCTGTCTAGCACGAGTTCCATTGAAAGTATCCAGTACGATGTCTGTCATCTTTGGCTTTTAACCACTCTTAACTCTCAGGAAATCAACCAGTGTAAATTGTCCATGGTGCTTGATCTGTTTCGTCAATTTTGGGGCAGCAAGTGTCCTAAAACCAGTACTAAATCTGCTATTCGTACTAGTCTGAAGGGTGCTTTGAGATGTCACAAAGTACTGCCACCCCTGAATAGAAGTTTAGATAAGTGGGAGTGTTTAAGTTTGTTGCCCACGTTAATCAACATCCTGAACTTTTAGATTAATTTCTTGATGCATGGAACTCAATGCAGTCCCTTTTCTCAAGCATGAAGGAAAATTGCGTGTCATCTATATTTCAGTTTCCTGATATTCCCTTTCTTCTGAATGCCGCTTGAGGTCTCATATTTTCCATTCTTTTTCCAGATATGTCAAATTCTCGGGCTAGCTGGAATCGATCTATTCACCCCTTCTGATGTGGTTGAGAAAAAGAATGTTCGGAAGGTCTGTATATGCATACGTTCTGTATCCAAACGGTCCCGTATGATGCACCTAAATGTAAGCCCTATATATTGTAATGTAAAAATGTAGGAAATGCATTTTTTTCATTGACTGTAACTACAAGTATACCTTTAATTTACAAGTTTCTTCTCTGTGGTGGTAGGTGCCTGATTTTGATATAGTCACCTCCACAGTATCCATGCCCAACTATATTGTGGGAGGTATCCGTAGAACTCTGGAGCAACCACAATACAGTTCGTCCAGTTCAAGTGGATACAGTCCACGTGCCAATTATAAGGCATTACAACAGCAGGCAAGCTCCTGGAAAGCATTGACTGTCTATCATGCTCTTGCTGAACGATCCTGCACTTAATTTATTATGTATTCATTTGATCTCTATTTTGTGCAGATAATATTTGGTGGTCAGGATGACCAGAATGGAGGCACGCATTATGACTCTGATGAAGCAGAAAGCCGACTGTCTGTTCTAAAACCTGAGGACTTCGTTGACGAAGATAATTTTGCAGACATGCTTTTGCAATTAAGTGATGACCCTAAAGAACGAAATCAAGTCTACGGAGAAAATGGACTTGACACACATGATGAGAAGTCTCAAGCTGAATCAGTGGGATCACTTAACCTTGGCGGTCTCGATTCTGATTCTGTAGATTCGACTCCTTTACTTCATAGTAAAGAATCCTTCTGCTCGATTCAATCTGCAACTGATCGATGTTCAAGAACTAGAACGACTAAATGTTCCTTAAGCTCAGAAGAGTCAAACTCCATAAGCAGTCGTTTGGCATTGGCGTTTGACAATGGCATGAATGATTTGGAGTTGGAAGTTCCTCCTGCAGCAATTTCAGAATTGATTCATGATGGAGATGTCCAGCCTATATATCATTCTATTCAAAGAAATGTGGAAATATTTGTTGATATTCCAAATAATGGACGTGTTGACCTCCAAAAGGACACTGGCATCATCGATCGACACTATGACGTTCTTGCCTATGATAGGGAATCCGTGTGTTCAAGTTGTGAAGAACCCAGATATGGATTGAACGGTGAGCCGTCAGAATGGAGCTCAGGATTGACCCCTAGACATGATACAGATGGCAAACTGCCGATGGTTTCTGAAGATCTGACGAATAACACAGAGGCTGGCACGATCCCTGTTACTGGGATGACAAATGACGTCTCAAGTCAAGAACTAAAACCTGAATTCAGCACTGAGGATGACGCTGGAGATAAATCGGTGCCTAAGTCAGAAGATATAGCTAAGAGTAGCGTCTCTCCTGATAAGGCTGAAGGTGTTGCTCCCAAATCAGGGAAAGGCGTGCTCAAGTCAGTTGCCGGAGGAATTACATTTTTCGGCGCGGTGCTCTTCATAGTCCATCTAAGGTGCGAACCCGGTTTTGAAGTAAAATTTGTTGATCGCCTAACATAATAAATTTATTTACACCGCACTTATGCAGGAGAGGCAAGGAGAGGAGCTTCACTTCCTTGATACCATGGCTTTCTGAAACATCAGTTCCGAGCGAGGACTCAAGGGCTAAGAACAAGGACAAAGGAAAGGCGGCTGCAGTGTACCCCGGGGAATGGCTAAAGATTTAACAGGCGCCTGCCATGTGGAAGATACAGATAGAAGACTGGTGAGATTAACATATTCCCGAAAGTTTTGCAAGGACCTCTGTACAGAATGATATAGGTGATAATTACTCAGGCAATAATCGAATAACCTATGTACAATTGTGTAGGAATAGGAGTTGCAACTTACAATACAATAGCATAGAGGAACAAGCAAATTACAATCAAAAAGGATTTTGTTAGTACTTGTACAGCTGTGATTCAAGTTGTCCACTTGGTATGCCACCGTCTAGAACTAGCGCATGACACATCATGAATCAGATGCGCTTACCGACCAAAAGGAAAAAGGTGGCAGAAGATTTTGTAGCGCGAATAGCGAACGAACCGTATGGTGCCACGCACTGGTTAAGGAAAGGCCAGACGAGCATCTATCTGATTTTGGTGTCGGAAAAAGTTTAGCATCTCGTTTAACCCCAGAGATGCCGTGGCAAAGTCAATGGGCTTTCCCGCCCTTTTTTCGCTTATTATACAAGCCGTACCCCAATGACGAGGTGACGGAACAGCCGGGCGCGCGCACTAACACCATGAAGCGACTCGCGCGCCGCGTCCGGCCGGCACGGTGTGCGACTCGGCGGGCAGATGGGTGGGGACGGGCCGGATCCGAAGCACGCTCGATTTTGCGCGGCTCGAGTCGGGTTAAACGTCGCTTCCAAATTTCAATCGACGGAGCCACAAAGCAATCACGCCGTGCACAGCGCATCATGCGTCGCCGTGTCGAGTATCCGTCGTTTTATCTTGGAGAAAATGGGACGGACGTGGATTAGCACGACTGTTAGAGTGTTAGGCAGGCGCACTTAAGCTGAGCGAAAAAAGGATCAGCCTGCACAATCATTTCTGCGGCGAGGGTCCCCACCCATCAGACAGCACAAAACAGGCCGGAGACCAGACGGGACAAAAAGTAGTATGCGGCCAACCCAACTCGAAAGCGACACGAGGACAAACAGCGAGAGAGAGCCGAGTATACCCCTCGTCATCTTGTACAGTATCGTCCGTTCCGCGAATCTGCGAACCCTGACGGACGGACACCAGAAAGTCCAACCAACCAATCTCGCACCGCGGCAGAGCAGCAGCATCATATCCCCCAAAGTCCAATTCCCACCTTATCCGAAGCCAGGAGAAAAGCGAGGTTCGAAAGATCCACCCACCCACCCACCCACCCACGAGCTGGTTACTACTGGAGGAGGAGCTGTGCGGGCGCGCCGCTCTTGCTTTGTTAACCGCGCCGGCGTGCGCCAGAAAGAAATGGGCTCCTGTTCCGGAACAGGGACAGCAGCGGTCAATTCCGGCGCCTCGGGTGGGGGTGTTGGTCAACTAGCCCAGTCCACCTTCGCCTTACCACGCAGCGCGTTGGCGGCGGCGGAGATGGTGTGAGCAGAGACTGCGAACCTCGCAGCGCGACGGCGAGAGGGACGGAAAGGAGGTGAGTGGTGCGCGGTCTCTCTCTCTCTCTCTCTCTCTCTCTCTCTCTCTCTCTCTCTCTCTCTCTCTCTCTCGTTCTGAAGACTGGAATTAACCAGTTACAAGAAGATCAGAATTGGTGCGGCAAACTTAACCTACGGTTTCGCGTTCCTCTCGAATTACTGCTTGCTCGACTCAAATTGTTTGCGAGACGATCCGTATGACAACCTGAGACTTGCAGAGGTACTTGCTTTTGCAGTAATGGTAGAAATTGAGGTTTTATACTCGAGAAAATGGGGAATTCTTGGGTTCTCTGTATCCGAAGACATGGAGATCATTCCACAGATGTCTGAGTTGGGTAAAATTGGGGAACTCCGAACTCAGTGGTGGGGATTCTCGTCTCAGGAGCTATTTAGTTTGGTTCTGATGGTGTGGGGATTTCTCTTGACCAGCATACTTAAAATGGATGTATGTGCTTGTGTCGTGTTAAAACTTAAAAAACAGTTTGAAAATAAATTGGTGCCCTAGTATGGGTTCATGACTAATCGGACAAAACCTAGGACTGCTGTGGTTGCTACTGTCAACTCCATTTACTCGTTGCACAAGCCTAGGACTGCTATGGTTCCTACTGTCATGATCAATTTGTGCATGTTCTCTTGCCAGGCAAGTGTCCCCAAAGCATATTTTGATGCTACATCAATAATAGAAGAAAGATGGAGCTTCTCAGCATTATCCTTTTCATGGCAACTCTTCTCCCGTTTGCAGCATCTGATCGTCAAGGTTTGTGTACATGTCTGTTATTTGTGTACGTCATCTTTTTAATTCAGTCAAACTCACCACATAATTTGTAAGCTCTTCATGATTAACAATGGAACATTGTTTGTTCGATTAGGCGATGCATTATATGATATGAAGCTGAAACTAAATGCTACGAGCAAGCAGCTTACAGACTGGAACCAGAATCAAGTTAACCCCTGCACATGGAATTCTGTCATTTGTGACAGTAACAATAATGTCGTGCAAGTGTAAGTTGTAGAAGTTTATGTGTCCTTGCTCTTTTCTTTGACTGTTAGTCACCTTTAGACCACTTGGCTAGATTATGGGTTGGATCTCAATTCACATTTTACATTCATTGCAATGTGCTCTAAAGGTTCCTGATAAATACTCATATAAGAAGTATGTTCTTGAATGTGTAACAATTAATAACTTAGGTGCACTTTCTAATGCTATCTGCAATATGTGATGCGTAAAAAGTCATCACTGAGCTATGTGATATTTGTAAAAGCATAACTAGCTGTCCTTTTTATGCATATATGTATTATTCCATCTGGTTTTGTATTCTTAGCGTTGGTACAAAACCAGAGAGGGAACTTGGTAAACTACCATAAGGTTCTCTGGATATTTTTATGCACATTCACTGATAAGATTTCCAGTTAATTCGAGTTTACCTGGTGTGCTCATGCAGAACATTGGCTTCTATGGGATTTACTGGAGTTCTATCGCCAAGAATTGGAGATCTAGAATTTTTGAATGTTCTGTAAGTGCAGTCCTCTAGATTGATGGTGCTCGTGCTTCCTTCCGATGTTAGGTGCTGACTGATATAATAGCTTAAGTATCTTAGGATTCTGTACAAACTAATTGTTATATAAGAAGACCTGACTATTAGTGTTTCTTTACTTTTTTTTAGATGAACCAATGATTGTGTCAATGTCAATACGCCTTCCAGCTTTTGTTAATCAGTTAATGAACATGCCCGTGTACACATTATGATATTGCAGGTCGTTGCCTGGCAACAATATCACTGGTGGCATACCAGAGCAATTGGGCAACCTTTCTCGTCTGACAAGCTTAGATCTGGAAGACAACCTGTTGGTTGGGCCAATACCTGCTTCTCTCAGCAAGCTTTCAAAACTCCAGCTTCTGTATGTACTTTCAATCCTTATTCCTTTATTAACTGAATATTCAATAATTTGACTTTCCCTATCTCCTTTTTTCTTAACAAGGATACTGAGTCAAAACAATCTCAATGGATCTATTCCGGAGACCCTAGCAAGCATCTCAACTCTGACTGACATGTAAGGATTAATACCATAAATAGTGATTTCAAAAGAGCCCACTAGATCTATGCTTATCATATATTGACTAATTGTTCTTATTTATTATTATTAATGTGGCAGTCGGCTAGCTTACAACGACCTCTCTGGTCAAATACCTGCTCAACTGTTTCAAGTTGCACGTTACAAGTACTGTGGGATTAACTATCACTGTAAAATTTATATTGTGCATTTTTGTTAATTTCGAGGGCTTATAAAGTTTGCATTTCCTATTCACAGTTTTACAGGTAATAACTTGACCTGTGGAGCAAACTTCCTTCATCCTTGTGCCTCAAATGTCTCTTACCAAGGTAATGAGCCAAAAAAATTGTGTTCTTTATTGTATGTTTGTTGTAGAGCACAGATAACAGACCTCAATTGGATGCATGTCCAATAATTTTGGGTATCCGATAATCTTGTCACATTTTGCTAGGTTCATCCCGCGGTTCAAAAATAGGCATTGTGCTTGGAACAGTTGGAGGAGCGATGGGGCTTCTGATCCTAGGTGTTCTGTTCATTATCTGTCATGGAAGGAGGAAAAGCCATCTACGGGAAATTTTTGTTGATGTATCAGGTACAGCACATCATTACTACTTAACTTTGTTTCATTGCTTTCCTGCGGCTAAGGATATTCAGTATTGTTCATTCTCTTCAACAAATAATAATATCATCATTTATTCCCCTAAAAAAATCATCATGTGTTTAATGGAAAACCAATAAAATTCAAGCATACATATTTATTCCTGTATCATCTTCTCTCTTTTTTGCAAAAAAGGAAAAAACAAATGGAGCTCAGATAGATATAATGATGGAAGTGTGCTGGATTTGCATTTAGCTTATTATAATTTATTGTTCCCAGGTGAGGATGATCGAAGAATTGCATTTGGCCAGTTAAAAAGATTTGCTTGGAGAGAATTGCAACTTGCAACTGATAGTTTCAGTGAGAAAAATGTCCTAGGACAAGGTGGTTTTGGTAAAGTATATAAAGGAGCACTACCAGATGGCACCAAGATTGCAGTAAAACGTTTAACCGATTATGATAGTCCTGGTGGGGAAGCTGCCTTCTTGCGTGAAGTTGAGCTAATTAGTGTGGCAGTTCACCGGAATCTTCTAAGACTGATTGGCTTCTGTACAACACAAACAGAGCGCCTACTTGTTTATCCCTTCATGCAGAATCTTAGTGTGGCCTACCGTTTGCGAGGTACTTGGTTTCTTGACCGATCACTTGCTTCATTGTGTACACTGCGGTTGAACAATTATACTCTGTGACGTTTATCAGACCATCACTATGCTTATAGGTTATACAAGTGATGCCTTTATAGTTAGCTTTGGTATCTTCTGTTATGCCTCTTTGTTACCCCCTATTGAAATTTGCATTTCATATGCTCAGTTTCTGTGACTGGTGTAATCTGCAAGCCTGCAAACCATGCAAGTGTAGTACGAGTATAGCTACCCCAGAAGAAATATGCATAAGATCTTTGCCCAAAAGGATAATCCTGCAATCCTTTTTTGTCTTCTGGGTTTGGAGATCATATCCAAGAGATTACCAGTTGATTGAGCCAAGAAAAAAAAACTTTCTGTTAAACAAAGCTAATAGCACCCCACACATCAGGACAATTAGTTTCTATTATAATCATGTGCTTGTTGTTGCAACTCTTAAAGGAAAAGCCTTGCGGTGTTAAAATATAAAATGATCTTTCCTAGATAGGTGAAATAGATCTTGGTACAAAGTAGTGCACCAATTTATCACGTGTTTGATATTTATTATCCGAATAAGCGATAAAATATTCGGAGTCATTATCTATGTATCATCCAATATATGTTCAAATGTTTGTAAAAACTAAAGGGTTGCAGAGTTTGGCTTCTTTCATACAGGATGTTTACTGTTTCCAGCAGGGGAGCTGTTTTATTTTGGATATTTGACAGGTCACAGTAAATTTACTACTTGCAGTCTGTCTATAGTTAGCAAGTTTCATGAATTGTGTTGCACTCATAGATTGATTGAGTGGAAATGGTTGCTATTTCCCTTCCATGTTGAATTTCTTCCTATAATCAGTGCTGTTGTCTAATATGTGCTACTGTGTTGAACTATTCAGAGTTTAAACCTGGGGAACCAATATTAGATTGGTCTGCGAGGAAGCGAGTGGCTATAGGCACAGCACGTGGACTGGAATATCTGCATGAGCACTGTAATCCTAAGATTATTCATCGTGATGTCAAGGCTGCCAATGTGTTGCTTGATGAAGACTTTGAGCCAGTTGTTGGTGATTTTGGCTTGGCCAAGCTGGTGGATGTACAGAAAACATCTGTGACTACTCAAGTCCGTGGAACTATGGGCCACATTGCACCTGAGTATCTGTCCACAGGAAAGTCTTCCGAGAGAACGGATGTTTTCGGTTATGGCATAATGCTTCTTGAACTTGTCACTGGGCAGCGTGCAATTGATTTTTCACGATTGGAGGAAGAAGATGATGTGTTGTTGCTTGATCATGTAAGCCCATTCAACTCTCCTACTATTGATTATGTCAAGCTGTTTAAGTAGCGTTTGGAATTGATTCGAGCTGTTATTTGGAGTTACTTTTAGTGTATGGAGAGGTTAGAGATCAATCTTTTAGTTTTTTAGATGACATTTTCTTGGCACAGCATTTACTATTTTGCTGCGAATTTGCAGGTCAAGAAGCTGCAAAGAGAAGGGCACCTCAACGCCATTGTGGATCGCAATTTAAATGGTAATTACAACGGGCAGGAGGTTGAGATGATGATACAAATTGCGCTGCTCTGCACCCAGGCCTCGCCCGAGGACCGCCCGTCCATGTCCGAGGTCGTCCGGATGCTGGAAGGGGAGGGCTTGGCGGAGCGGTGGGAAGAGTGGCAGCAGGTGGAGGTGACAAGGCGGCAGGATTACGAGCGGATGCAGCAGCGGTTCGATTGGGGCGAGGACTCCATTTATAACCAGGACGCCATCGAACTGTCTGCTGGCAGATAAGGACGGCAAGCACTGCTAGTCGTTGAAGTCCTATGTTTCTGCTGCTTCCTGGTTATATCTGTACGTATTTATTCTGTGTATAAGGATGATTTGCAAACCCAGATTGAGATTGTATTGCCAGCTGCTGGGGATAGCGAACCTCCAATCTGTAGAAGGGCAACACTAGAAACTAGAAAGACACGGTTTGAATGTACATTTCTGCGTCGGCTTGGCGAAGCCGAGTCTAGATGATTGATGTTTTTGCCTACACGTGCTTGTGTAAATTGTTTACATCTGCTCAACGTATTCAGAATTTGTTCGTCTCTGAATCTGCATGTCGAAATCTTTTCTGGGCGTTGCAGATTTTGGGAAAATGGAATGGGGAACCGCAACTTGCCTAGCGTGTGAAACTTCACCGTGGAATGAAGATGAAACTTCACTCGAACGCCTTCATCACCTGTTTGCTCCATTTGGTGGAAGCTTTGATCCGTCTCTGCAGTCATGAGTGTGTCATGCTACCCAGAGGATCTCACGCCGCCATCATCATCGATCATCACACGTAGACCGTGTATCACGACTCACCACTCACGAGACTGTGACGGAGGTACGGCCATGTTGCTACTATCCAGGTAACCGGTCAATCCGTTCGCTGTCTGCGACGCTAGCTGCCGCCAAAACCTCTACGAGTCCGCTTGTCGTGTTGCACGACCGTGAGATATGGTTTTGAAGTCCCCAAAATTGGTGTGGTGGGTCGATCGGAATGGGCTATCAGTTAGCGGTGGCTCGTGTTCGTCCTTTTTTTTTTTTTTTTTTTGGAGAAACTGTGTTCATCCCAAGAGGTCCTATCAGCTCTTCATGAAGTTCATCTAGTTTCAACCACCGTTTTAGGCGATTTCTGTAAATAGCAGTTATTCTGACTGTTCATTATAGTAGGAGTGAAAACAGAGTATCAGAAAAGTTGACATGAAGAGCAAGCAGCTTATGTTCCCTGATGAGTTAGCAAAGAATCTAGTAGTACTTGGTATAGTACTGTAACGGTAATTACAGAACTGATGCATGACATCGCAAATTAGAATAAACTGAATTCGTGATTTGGAACGAGAAGATGACTGGCAGCGCATCAAGTTTAAGACCAAAGTTTGGTGTTAGTGCGTGAAAACACCGTCATGACGTAAGTGTTTCGATTTTGTACCCTCGTGCCACGGTCGTCTTCTCGCGGGATATCGTTTGTGAACTGCGGTCATGCCTTTTGTCGCAAACCCACTGATGAGTTGTTGCCCGAGAAAAAATGGATCACGGCTTTCTCTTCTCCACTCACTTCTTCAGTCACAAACGAACCTAACATTCGTTTCGTGAAATGAAAAGTGACATGCAAAAACAGAGTAGAAACATAACACTTTGGCTGGCAAAGTGGGATGTAAGTTGCTCCCTTTTGTTTCTACCGGGACGTGATGTGCGCGACGAGCTTATCAATGGCGAGGCACGACGACCCATCACCGCGGACGCACTCCTCCGCCGCCCGCTTCAGCTCCGCGGCCCTCGCCCTCATCTCGTTGCCGTCCTTCTCCACCATGAGCCGGCGTACGGCGGCCTCGACGCCGCCCCTCTCCAACTCCCCTTCTAACTCGAAGCCCGCCCTCCACACGCGCTCCACGTACGCGGCGTTCCCCCGCTGGTCGCCGAAGCTCGGGCGGCACAGCATCGGCACGCCCGCGCACGCGCTCTCCGTCGTGGAGTTCCACCCGCTGTGCGTCCAGAAGCCGCCCACCGCGCCGTGCCGCAGCACCTCCTCCTGCGGCGCCCAGTCCACCATCAACCCGCGCCCGCGCGTCGCCGCCTCGAACCCGTCGGGAAGCTGCTGCTGCTGCTGCTCCCCCTTGACGAGGCCCGGGCGGAGCACCCAGAGGAACGGCACGCCGCTGGCGGCGATTCCCCACGCGGTCTCGACGAGGTCGCGCGGGCTCATGGACGCCAGGCTGCCGAGGCTCACGTAGAGGACCGAGTCCGCCGGCCACGCGTCCAGCCACGCCAGGCAGCTCGCGTCCTGCCGCAGCAGGCTGCTGTCTGCGGCGGGGGAGAACACGTGGAGCGGGCCGACGTCGAACACCGGAATGGAAAGGTCGCGACGGAGGCCCGCCAGCTCCGGGCCCTCGAGCGCGTCGAAGGTGTTGAGGATGAGGCCCGAGGAGGCCTTCACGGCCGCCACGGCGCGGGCCAGCAGCTCGCGCGCCTTGTCGAAGCCGTCCGCGCGGAAGTGCATCAGGTCGCGCACCCGGTACGGCGGCAGCTCGGGCAGTTCCATCTCAGCCTCCGCGTCTGCATGCAACCACCAAATTAAAGTTCGAAATTACACGCTCGGTCGCTCGTTCGTGTTGATCCAAGAAAACGTTGTCATTCCGAAAGAAAAAGAAAAAAAAAAAAAGGAATCTAACCATTTTGCACGGGGACGTAGCCCTTGTCGCAGAAGGTGGGGAAGGCGAGGAACCCGGCGAAGCAGGCGGCGCTCCCCGTGCGCAGCGTCAGGGCGGGCACGCCGAGCGCGTTGGCCACCCCCACCATTTCCGGCAGGTGCGCGTCGGCGACGAGGCACGCGACGGCGTCGTCGCGCGAGTAGCACTCCTCCAGCACGGCGGAGAGGCGGGTCCGGAAGGCCGCCTCGCACGCGCCGCCGAGGGCCACGACGTGCGCGACGACGCCCTTGATGCCATCGCCCGGCGCGCCGGTGGTGCCGTCGTCGGGGACCGGGACGAAGCGGTACCGCGGGTGCTGCGCCGGGTCCGGGGCGTTGAAGTGGGTGTGGAACACGGTGATGGCGAAGCCGCGGGAGTGGAGCACGCCGGCGAGGCGGAACATGGGCGTGATGTGGCCCTGGTACGGGAGCGGGAACAGGAGCACGTGACGCCGGCGAAGCCCGCAGCCGTCGTGGGCCCGGCTGCCTGCGGCCTCATCGTTCTCTTCGGCCATGGTTGGTGATGAGTGGTGCGTCACGACGGTAGTGTTGTCATTGTAGAGTGCAGTGCTCGACTAGTATCTCTCTGTTGTGCGAAGGCGACATCTGCGGCGGCATGTGTGGACTGCAAGAACGTGGCAATGTGTGGACTGCAAGAACGTGACAATGTTGAACTAGTACATCTAAAAGGTTGAATGTAAATATTGCACTTTTTAACCAAGACAAGAAGATGGACTTGAGGACTTCGGTGACCAGATTGGTAGATGAGATGACTAGGGATCCAAATCTATTTTGTTTACAGACAGGAAGTTATTATTAATGTTAATACTTAATATGTAAAAGTCTGTCCATTAGGCCAGGACATTTATGTGTTATCCAACTTCCTTTGGACTAATGATAGAAAAGTGAGAGGAGTCAGTACGAAAATATGATGGGACCGGAATGCATGTGTAAACACTGTGTCTTGTCTTCTTTTAGTTCTTGCCCTTTTTTGGGCGAGCAACATCCATAGATAATATTGGCCAATAATGTGATTAGCCTCAGCCTGCACTAGATGGCAGAAAAAAGAGGTTGAGATGAGTATTTCAAGTCATTTGGAATTTCCATTTTTCCACAAGATTGCCATAGTATTTTCCAACATATAATTTTCATTGAGCTTACACCCTTCAACATATAATTTTCATTTAGCTTACACCCTTAGACGTTTGGGGCACGGTTGTTGCCCGCGCGTTGGGCAATATGGCTTAGCCTAGAAGACACATTTTTTTTAGTAAAAATAAGCATGCTCTTCTATGCGTGATCTCTCGAGCTACACACTGGACCAATTTATGGACGTTGCTCCAAAAGGTGTAGCAAGACTCAACGCACTCTGCATGTCATTAGTTGGAGATATGGACACCTTTATCTGTACAATGAAATAAAAATTCCTATATCTAAAAGTAACTGTGTTCATTTTCATGTGCACTAAAGGGTTGATCAAAATTGAACAAGTTAAACTGATGAACGGAGAAGTATTGATCATTGCTATACTGATTTTCAGCAACGTGCCATACCTTCACAACATTTGTTTCTCCATTACGAAAACAGAGTTGAACACTGGGAAGACTGTATGTGGTCCTTCGCCAGAGCTTGAATCCAAGGATTGACTCGGGCGTGACGCGAGCGGACCGTGCCGTGAAATCTGAAGCGGCCGAGCTGGCGGGTCCACGGACCAGCGAGGCAGATCGCACCCAATGGACCGAGCCTCCCGCGACCGCGACGCACGCCTCCTGCTCCACACTCATCATCACTCATCAGCGCGCCGGGCAGGGGCAGCGGCCTCGACGAATCCGCTGTCCGCTCACAGCGGGGACCGACCACAGCGGAGGTGAAAAGGGTCACATCACGTGCGTCGGGGTGGGGCAGGCCGGTAGATCAGGAGCAAAACACCGGCGTGAAAATGGAGGAGCACCAACAAAAACCGCACGCACGCTGCCAAAAGCAGCTCACTCACTGACCACCGACGAGAGTGTAGGCGTGACTGTGAGACTCAGAAGAGTGAGTGAGAGTGAGACGACGCGCTCCACAGCTGGGCATCCACTGCAGCCGGCCGGCGACCGAGCGCCGCTCTGAGCGATGGGCGCCGCGGCTCCGCCGGCGCATTGCCTGGTGCTGCTGCTGGCCCTGGTCCTCCTCTTGCCGCTCGGCGGCCACGGGCTCCACGTCCGCGCCGTCGGGGCGGACACGGGCGGGCTGAGCCGGGCGGCGTTCCCCAAGGGGTTCGTCTTCGGGACGGCCACGTCGGCGTTCCAGGTCGAGGGCGCGGCGACCACCGGCGGCCGCGGGCCGTCCATCTGGGACCCGTTCGTCCACACTCCCGGTAACGCATCGCATCACTAACCGGCCTCTGCTCTAGACAGTAGTAGCTAACCAGATCCTTGTGTGCGCACTGTGGTCTGAGATGGATGGAAACGCATTGCAATTTCGAGAGTGGTGGTCAGGCTGGGGATGTTGACTTTGGCTTCTCTGTGGTGAACAGGAAAAATTGCGGACAATGCCAACGCAGATGTTACAACAGATGAATACCATCGCTACAAGGTACAATCAGATGGGTCTGACATCTGTTCTTAAATCAGTTATGTTATAGTCTAGAAAAATATCATTCATGTCAGATGTATCTAAAATTTATTAACGACCCTATAAGTTGTTTACCAGTCTGGGGCTGTGAGAAAAGGCCCAGTCCTAGCTTGATGCATCCAACTGCTTTAGAATCTATGTTTTCGAAAACTTTGAGGCAATTAAGAAATCTTTCAGTCTTAGGGCATGTGCATGTCATGATGCAGAGGTAGAAATACCTTTTCCATTACCCAAAGACAGTCTCATCTCATGTTCTTGAAACTGCCATTTCTCTCTGTTTTTACAGGAAGATGTTGATCTCATGAAAAGCCTGAATTTCGAAGCATATCGGTTTTCAATCTCCTGGTCTAGAATCTTCCCAGGTACATCTACTCTGTCTTGACCAATTGCATCAACTTGAACTGTTTAGTTGGATGAGTCACAAGTTTCTTATTAGATCCATTGATGCAGATGGCGAAGGAAAAGTTAATGAAGAAGGTGTAGCATATTACAACAATCTGATAGATTATTTGGTTAAGCAAGGTATGGCTTAAAGCAAAAAGATTGGACTCTCAGATCTCACTAGAACACAAGCATGTTCTTCTCTGACCATTTCCATCAAAACTGAGCAGGGCTTACTCCCTACGTCAACCTTAACCACTATGATCTCCCACTTGCACTTGAGAAAAAGTATAAAGGCTGGTTAAGCCCAAAAATCGCGTAAGTCAGAAATATCACTCTTATCTTAGTTAATACTTGTAGAAAAAATATGTGTGGAATATGTTGCTATTTGGCCTTCCCAATACTGTGTACATACAAATTTGAGACTCTGGACTTCATTGTTGATTAATGTATGACCCTATACTGAAAACTTGCCACTTATCCGTTTTCATTGATTATAAGACGCGATGATGTTGCTAAAAAAGGACATGATAGTGGTTTATTGAAAAAGAAAATCAGTAACAACTAACAAGACAAAATTTATGGTGATCTTGGTACTTTTACCTTCATGGACAAGTACTAAGCTGTAGTTATAATTTGGTGTATAATTCCTGTGTTCTCACCATTACTTGTAAAGCAGATGGGAGGATTCTTAATACTATTTTTTGCAGGGACATATTTGCTGACTATGCTGATTTCTGTTTCAAGACTTTTGGCGATCGAGTCAAGAACTGGTTCACAATGAATGAGCCAAGGATAGTAGCATTACTTGGCTATGATGTTGGGGCCGATCCTCCAAACCGGTGCACCCAATGTGCTGCCGGTGGAGACTCTGCAACAGAGCCTTACACCGCTGTTCATAACATCATCCTGTCTCATGCTACTGCAGTTGCAAGATACCGCAGCAAGTATCAGGTATTTTTCTGGTAAACAAGAGTAATTGAACGCAACCTTTTTTTGGTATTAATTGCAGGATGATTTGCATGTCTGCAACCAAAATAAATAAGAGACATTTGCACTGCGAACCTGCATATTGCTGTTTTTGGTTCTTAGTGCTTTCCTTAGTTTGTGATTTTTCCCTCTTTACCTTCTTAAGGCCAACAGCTATGGTTGACTGTGTACCCTACAATCTAGCAGAAATAGCAGAACATTGTGGTCGAAAATGATAGTGTTTTTTTTCTTCTCGCTTTTGAACCATGGATGATTGTATCCTTACTCTTGGTGTGTCTTACCATTTTATTTCTTTTAGTGCAATTGAACTTAAGTTATTTATCCTGTACCATGTGTTATCCAACAAAAAATAAAAATTGATCTAGTGACAAATGATTTTAAAAAACTTGACCTGCGGGACGGCCCTGGGCATTGCCTGATAGAGAAGATCTCTTACACAGATCAAGAAATCCTCTGAACCTCCTTTCCTCCACCCTTACATGATGGCCATGTTGCCCATGTGAGCGTGGGTCGGGCATAAGCCGTGCTTTGGTGCGGAGTCGGGTGAGGGGATTTTTTACCTAGGCCACAAGATCGGCATTCTTTTGTCATGTTCATTGTTTGCATATGAAAGTTACTTACAAGTTGAACAAGTTTATAAGCACTTGTATTTGATAGTGAAATAACAATCTTTACAATAGTTATGATTTTGCTGAATCAGAATTATTTCATCTACAGGCAAGTCAGAAAGGCAAGGTTGGTATAGTTTTAGACTTCAATTGGTATGAACCTCTTACCAACTCAAGTGAAGATCAAGCAGCAGCACAACGGGCTAGGGATTTCCACGTTGGTTGGTAAGATCTTAATGGCAATGTATGAAAAAGTTTTTGGTTTTACACAATTACCCATATTGACATATCAAAACAATTACAATTCAGGTTTCTTGATCCATTAATAAATGGACACTATCCAAAGGTAATGCAGGACATCGTGAAAGATCGGCTACCTAGTTTCACTCCTGAACAAGCTAAGCTAATCAAGGGCTCCTCGGATTATTTTGGGATCAATCAATATACTACTAACTATATCTCAAACCAACAAACACGTCAGCAGACACCGACAAGCTACTCATCCGACTGGGGTGTTCAGTACAACTGTGAGTTACCATCTTATGGCTGCTCGTATATTTTATAGATCTACTATCACTACAATTGCTGAAGATATCATTACTTTTCTCTTTCCCCTCGGAATTTTGCAGTTCAACGGAATGGTGTACAAATTGGACAGCTGGTATGAGCTTTTCCCCTCTCACCACTCTGAACCCTAGTTTATTCTATCATACGTAAGTCTACAATATCGACAATTGTAAACGTAACAATCCGAGTTGATTCATCGATTTCTTTAGGCAAATTCCAACTGGCTTTACATTGTCCCAACTGGCATGTATGGAGTTGTGAACTACCTAAAGGAGAAGTACAGCAATCCGACAATCATTATATCTGAAAACGGTACTCAAATCAATATAACTCCTTAGACTGAAAAGAAATCTGCATTCCAACTCCGTTGCCTATTGAATTCCTTGTACGAATTATGATGCACTGAATCAGGAATGGATCAACCTGGGAACCTCACGCATGAAGAGTACCTGCACGACACCGCAAGGATCGATTTCTACAAGAACTACCTCACTGAGCTGAAGAGGGGGATCGATGACGGCGCCAATGTGGTCGCGTATTTCGCGTGGTCCCTCCTCGACAACTTCGAGTGGTTGTCTGGCTACACATCTAAGTTCGGCATTGTGTATGTCGACTTCAAGACGCTCAAGCGATACCCAAAGGACTCGGCCTACTGGTTCAGAGACATGCTCTCAAGCAATGGTTCGAACTCCAGTGACACTCAAGCTAGTTCAGAAACTGCAGCCACTCACACGACTGGTTCAGCTTCAGTTGCCTCTTGTGGCCCTTCTCTGCTACTAGTTTCTCTCTTGGTTTCCCTGTGCTTTCTTCTTCCATCAGTTGTCATGGTTTCCTTCATTTAGACTTTTGTTTTTGGCGTATGTAACGATGCTTTATATGTAGTAGACGCTAGCAGCATGTTCAGTTTAGAAACATGCTGCAGAGAAGATGGCCAAGAGTGACATGTATGAATTTGACTATGATTCAGAGTACTTTTTGTGCGAGGATTCAGAGCCAGTATAGCATATTTTAGATTACAAATTTGACTATAATTCAGAATAATTTTTTATTGAGGGAGTGATCACAACGATTGAGGTGAAACTGCAAGCAAGCAGCAGCAATTGAAGATATGTGAGGAGACAGAAACTACAAAGGAGAGGGACAAAACATTTTTTTTACTTGACACTAAAAATTAAAAATAGTGTTTTTGTCTATAGGACAGTAGAACACACTTTGTCTATATCACACTGTAAAATTTAGTTGTCTCCTGGACATTGTGAAATTATGGTCTTTGTCCATAGCACACAGTAGTAGGAGAAGGTACCATTCTCAATAATTTCATTTAAATGTATAAAATACCATAGAAATTAAAATTTTGTACAAAGATACATGGTTGCATTTTCTATCAATGCACAGATGTACCATTTTTTATCCTTATAGATGTACTTTTTATTTGACTGTTTCAGTAACTTTTCAACCAGAAAATATTTATTTTTTAAACAAAACTATCTAAACTATTAGGAAAAACCTTATAAAAGTACATGGATAAGGACTGCAAAATGCATTATTCTTTTAAGTTTCAA
Source organism: Eleusine indica (assembly GCA_030378355.1). Lineage (NCBI taxonomy): Eukaryota > Viridiplantae > Streptophyta > Magnoliopsida > Poales > Poaceae > Eleusine > Eleusine indica. The sequence continues at coordinate 48,141,171 of CM059498.1, read as the reverse complement.
GTTATAATATATTTTGTGCATGAAGACAGAAAAAGTTGAAAGTAGTTATTTCTCCTACTGTACGTGTGTAGTGAGTTACAAAGAAATACCGCAACTTTATAGTGTGGATGAGTCAGAAAATGAATTTCATAATACAATGGTGATAAAAATAGTATTATTCAGTGTCGTGTAGAAAGAAAGAACCTCCTTTTCCCCATAAATTATTTCTATGGAAGGTCAGGATCCCCATGGGAATGCAGGAGTTGATCCAGCACCTATTCTTTGACTGGTTGGTGCTGAATGTCTGACAGGTCATTAGGTATTTATAAGTGTGCCTCAACCTTTCAAGTAGCCCTACCAGTATATGGAGGACCTCATGGGTCCATGGCCCAAAGCTTTAATAGCAGATAAAGGCCTTTGATGCTATTGAAAATGTGAATATTACGGTTAGTTATTTGTTTAGTGGAAGGCAACGTCCCGTCGATAACGAGATGTCTGTAGTGAGTGATGATTTTATGAATCTCAAAATCAAGCTGGCTCAATCTTACGTACGAAGGCAGTCATGGGATAGGATGTGCGTGTGTGCTCATAGGGATGAGGGTTTGTATGTGCATGTGATGTCTATGTTTGTACTGTGTTAAATTCATAAAACAATATGGATATGTTTCATGGTCGATATGTAACCTAGGAAATTATATATGTCTTAGGAACATGAAGTTCACTGATTCAACTAGAATCATGTATAGCATTTGTGCATAGCTTGATAAGAGGAGTATATTTGCATTTGTGCATAGCTTGATAAGAGGAGTATATTTGCATTTGTGCATAACTTGATAAGAGGAGTATATTACGAAAGAAAGCCAAAAGGAGCTGGGGAAGGAAGCAAACTTATCTGAAGGGTGGTAAGTGAGGTGTTTAAAAGATCACAAGGTTGAACGCACTAGGTGGATTTAATCCAATGTTGAATAACTCTTCTTCTAGTTGTGATTTGGAATCGTTTCCTTATCTGGGTGTTTTGTAGTTCATGATACAGTGAGTTTGTGGTTATAATTTGAACATGAATTACCTGCTTGTTATTAAAATAGGGGACGAAAGACCTTATTTTTTTTAAAAAAAATAAACATGAATGTATGATTCTTGATACCTTCTTATATATGATTGACGACTCGTTAGTAGGGATGGCAATTTCACCCATGGGTGCGGGCCCCGACGGGTTTTACACCCGACGGGTGTGGGTGTGGGTGTGGTTTTATACCCATGGGTGCCACCCGCACCTGACCCGAGCAAAGTTGGGTGTGGGGCGGGTTTTATTTTTCACCCGTGGGTGATCCATGGGCGCCCGAAACAGCTCACTAAGCAAACAAATTTTGGCCCAGCCCCTAAAACAGCTCACCAAGCATAAGAATTTTGGCCCAGCCCATCAGGCAAACTCCATCAATCACCCATCAACAAACCCTACCCCAGTCCCACTCGGCCACTCCCATGTCATGCCAATGCCATCAGTATCGTCCTCCTGACACGGCCACCCTATCTCCAATTCCCTTCTTGCATCTCGCTCTCACCTCTCGTCTGCTCCGGCGCTGCTGCCTCCCTCACGCCACCACCGCCTGTCTGCCACCCCATCTCGCTCGCACTGTCGCGCCCGCACACAGGAGCGCAGCCAGTCCACCGAGGACACCAATCGCCCAATCCCCATTGCCTGAGGCTCCCACACCACACGCCGCCCTCCCCATCTCGCCGCATGCCGTCGTCCCATCTCGCCAGACGCACCCGTGTTGCACGTCGCCCTCCCTATCTCGCCGCAATGCTGCCGCATCTCACTGGTGCCCTCACGCTGCCTCACGACGCGTGGCAGTCCGCCGACTACCAAATCTCGCAACTGACGTCACGTCGCTTCCGACTCGCAAGCTCTTCCGATGACAGGTAAAACCCGATGGGTCACCCGACACCCACCCGAAACCCGTGGGTGTGGGCGTGGGTGCCAACTTTCACCCATGGGTGCGGGCGTGTGTGTCATTTTCAACCCGAGCACTTTCTTATGGTGGGTGGGTTTTGGTTCCACCCGACCTGAACCCGACCTACTGTCATCCCTACTCGTTGGTGGACACGTGAACTACCGAGGTCTTTTGTGACGTCCACACCAGTTTCCTTCTCCAAGTACTGCACGGGGAAGATCTTTTGTGAAGTATAGTGTGAGACCGACGTATTTAGAGTTGTCCGAAAATTGAAGCACTCCCTCAGTTCTAATTTATTTGTTAGTATTTTAATTCTAGACATATGGATTAAGGAGAGATAATAAGATTAGTGGACAAAAAATAAGAAGATAAGAGATAGAGATAGATGAAACTCCACAAAGGTATATTAAAAAAATAGTTATGACAAGTAATTTTGAAAAAAACTAGATGATGCTAGGATGATAAGTAATATGGGAAGGGGAAGTACGTAATAATCATGATTATTAGGATATCTTTAGTGAAGAACAAAAATGGATGAGAGGGCGGCTCATATTTATGAGGTCATCCACCCTAAATGTTTGGTTGGTTGACCCATTAAATATAGATACTGTAATTGGCTTATTAAAATAAGTCAAAAACATTCTAAACATTAATTATGCTAAGTAGACTAATCAGTATTAGCAAAGGTGGACGGCTCTGTCAAATCAATTTTGAGAGAGAAAGCTCATAGTAGACAGCCCCATCCGATCAATTTTGAGAGAGAAAGCTCATCGAGTACACCGAGAGAGATAAGCTTGTTCAGTCCTTACCGCGGCCCCCACGCTCGATATCATGCCAAAGTTCAGACAACACACATCACCAAAGAGTTTCCACGCTAGTACATCTAAAACCGCTCCGCTAAGATAGACGACACCGAGACCCCACCTGATGGTTGTTGATGTTTTGAAGGAACAAGATATACAATGGGGACTGGACCAAGATATGCAGTGTGCTACGTATGTACTAATCCAGTGGGATTGGACACTAGAGTCAAGAGCGGGGATCTTGATGAGTAGGTGTGACTGTGAGGTGAGAGTGTGAGAGTGAGACTGCGCGCTGCCGCGGGTGATGGAGCGAAATGGTTGCTCTTCTTGCTCGGTGGGCGGTGCTGCTGCTGATCCTGCTGGTCGTGTGCGAAACTGGAGCGTGGAGCGCTCTATATCATTCGTTCCATATATGTGAGCATGATCGGTGGGCCTAACCTTAGTAAAGGGTAAAAGGTGGTGGAAAGTGAGAAAACTGGAGCTAAAACCTAGTGTTCCATGTAAATGTAGACTAATTATCAATACTTATATCAAGATTATTAACAAAGCTGGATCCATCTGACAAATTTTGAGAGATAAGCTCACCGAGTATATTGAGAGATAAGCTCGTCCGGTCGTTGCCGCGGCTCCACGCTCGATCGATATCGTGCCAATGCTCAAAAAGATGCCACGTTACATCCAAAACTGCTCAGAGCTCCAAGACAGACGGACACCGAGTCTCACCTGGCCGCTGATGCTTCGACGGAACAAGTTATAAAGTGGGGACTGGACCAAGATATGCAGTGCGCTACGTACCTGCTAGTCCAGTGGCAGTGGACTCTAGAGTCATCAGGAGTGGGTGGGTATCTTGACGAGGAGGTGTGAGGAAACTGAGCGCTGCCGTGGGCGATCGAACGAGATGGCTGCTCCTGCTCGGTGTGCGGTGCTGCTTCTGGCGCCGCTGGTCGCGTGTGAGATAGTGCTCGGCGCTGGCGCCGTGGCGGACGGCGGCGGGAATACGTGGCTGGGCGGGCTCAGCCGGGCGTCATTCCCGGAGGGGTTCGTGTTCGGGACGGCGACGTCGGCGTACCAGGTCGAGGGCGCGGCGAACTCCGGTGGCCGCGGGCCGTCCATCTGGGACGCGTACGCGCACACCCCAGGTATACGCATCACTACTTCACTAGCCTCTGCCTCGACTACTGCGCGCTGCCCGCGCTGCTGTTCGACCGGTTCAGGAATGGTGTGTTGGCATTCCGATCACTGAAACTCCTGCCTACTAATGAACATATCGTATTTCAATGGACAGGAAACATTGCAAAAAACCAAAACGGGGACGTTGCGGATGATCAGTACTACCGCTACAAGGTATGTAAATTATGACTAGGACAAGTAAATAAACATCCGTCTGACGTTACGCAAGTGGAAATTGAGGTGTAAGAGCATCTGTGTGCTTGATTGTTTTGTTGTGCTACAGGAAGATGTCGATCTCATGAAAAGGTTGAACTTTGATGCCCACCGCTTTTCGATCTCATGGTCCAGGATCTTCCCAGGTACACACGAGTAACAGAACGCTAGTATACGAGCACGACTTTTAGGTGTTACTGCTGCAGCTGATGCAACTACGGTTTATGTAGAGGGCGAGGGAAGAGTCAATCCAGAAGGTGTAGCGTATTACAACAATTTGATAAATTACCTGCTTCAGAAAGGTAACACAAGCAAGGTTCTAAATTTGAGAGTCCATTGGATCAAATATCCTCTGTGCACTCATGTCTTTCTCACTGAAAAAAATGGTGGGCAGGCATTACTCCTTACGTCAATATTAACCACTACGATCTTCCTCTTGCACTGGATAAGAAATACGGAGGGTGGTTAAGCGCAAAAATACCGTAAGTCAATCCAATCAGTTAATTAATCTCATCCATCAGGTTCAAAAAAAAAATTTCTCATCCATTCATGAGTCGAGCGAGGTTCATTTCTGAATCTTTAAAACTGAACGTGAGAGTAAATATGAATGTAGGAGTATTTATATATTTCGCAAAAGAAGATTGCACAATATAGAAGCACTCTGATTAATGCGTGGTAGCCTAGATAAAGCTAACCGTATCATGCAATATCTATAGTATTGTCGCATGTTACACGGAGAAACCACCTGATTCTATTCGTACAAATTTGGTGTGTAGGAAGTTGTTTGCAGACTACGCTGATTTCTGTTTCAAGACATTTGGAGATCGTGTAAAGCATTGGTTCACATTCAATGGGCCAAGGATAGTGGTACTACATGGTTATGAGCAAGGGATAGCTCCTCCTAAAAGGTGCACCAATTGCACTGCCGGCGGGAATTCTGCAACGGAACCATATATTGTTGGTCATAATTTTCTCCTGTCACATGCTGCTGCAGTTGAAAGATACCGCACCAAGTATCAGGTATGCATACATGTGAAAGAATCTCGAATATGCTGAGAAATAAAACATAAATCCTCTGTAGCGATGTGCAATCTATTAGGATCAGCTTTGCAGTCTAAATTCACCTTCTTTTATACGTTTTTTTTTTCAAAACAATTGCTGTCAAAAATTTACATTATACTACTAAACGAAGTATGACAGAGTCCATATGCTTGGAACAATGCTCAGGAAAGTGTTCCAATTTTTTTATTGACCATTTTTTCTCAGTAACTGTGCATCGAGGTGACATGATGAAATATATATTTGGACTGTCTAATTTCTTAGATAAAACATGTCCACTCTCATTAGCATCTTTCTACTAAAGTGTTGATAGATGAATAAAAAAATTCAAAATGCAGGCTGCTCAGAAAGGAAAGGTTGGAATAGTACTAGACTTCGATTGGTATGAAGCTCTTACAAACTCTACTGAAGATCAAGCAGCGGCTCAGAGAGCGAGGGACTTCAACCTTGGTTGGTAAGCTATACAAGCATCCTATGTCAACACTTCGTTTCAATAAAAATAAAAAGCTTAAGTACTAAATATCATCGACAATCACATTTGGTGCAGGTTTGTTGATCCATTAATAAATGGTCATTACCCACAGATAATGCAGGATCTTGTAAAAGAGAGGTTGCCGAGGTTCACTCCTGAGCAAGCTAAAATGGTCAAGGGCTCAGCCGACTTTATTGGGATCAATGAATACTCAGCTAGATATGTGACAGGCCAGAAATTGTTGCTCCATCAGACACCGACTAGCTACTCAAACGATAGTCAGGTTCAATATCACCGTGAGTTCTTCTTCCAAGTTCTACATAATTGTACTTCAGATATGATGGCCTAAAACCTTCACCTCCCACATTCTGCAGTTGCAAGAAATGGCAAGCCAATTGGACCAAAGGTATGTATGCAACTCTTGGCATCAACCTTTCTCAACATCATTTTACTTAACTAACACTACATATACAATATAAGAACTGACAAAAACCAAAAACAGCAGAATAGATTCTTGCTAACTAATAATGCATCACCATGTAGGCCAATTCTGATTGGCTTTACATCGTTCCGACTGGGATGTACGGATGTATGACCTACCTCAAGCAGAAGTATGGAAATCCTTCCATTGTCATAACGGAGAATGGTAATCTGTACCATACTATTTCTCTATTCAATGTTTTACATGTTACATGGATGGATCGACCGTTGCTCACATCAATCTCCTTTTCATTTTACTACTAGGGATGGACCAACCCGGAAACCTGACCCGCGATCAGTACTTGCGTGACGATACAAGGGTGCAGTTCTACAGAAGCTACCTCACCGAGCTGAAGAAGGCCATCGATGATGGTGCAAACGTGGTTGGCTACTTTGCATGGTCTCTTCTTGACAACTTTGAGTGGGCGTTAGGTTACACGTCCAAGTTTGGCGTCGTCTACGTCGATTTCGACACGCTCAAAAGATACCCCAAGGCGTCGGCTTACTGGTTCAGAGATATGCTGCAGAAGCGCTGAGACTCAGACCAGACCTGAAGCTACCGTTTTAGTACTATTCAGTAGCGTGCCTACTGATCGATTGCACAACGATTCAGAGACAACTTATGCTGTGGTATAAAATTGTGCGAATAAGTGACGACAAACACCCCCCTCTCCGATCGATTATGCATTCCATATTGCAATAAAACTCCTTTTAGATGGAACTGCAACATATATATGCATAGTTGTTGTTTGAAGAAATGTTTGCGTAGTTGTGGTCTGCATCTGGATTCCTATGATGCATTTTGAGCAACGTCGTTCTTATCGCATTTTCGATTACAGACTATCAGAGTTGATTAATCTCGCTAGATTCAAGCAAACAAAGTATGCTCAACAAATAATTAGAGATTTGATAAACCCATTAGTGCGATTCTGCTTTTTAAGCACGAAAAGAAAGAGAGATTTCTTTCTTCCTCAACTGACGAAAGAATCACACAATATTTGATAACATCACTACAACGTTTCTTTTCCTCCTAATTAATCGACGAGAGTATTAGGAACAAGAAACAATTAGAGAAAACAAGAGCTACTAAAGATAAGCTGATCGGAAGCAGGAAACTAAAGAAAAACAAGAGCTACTCTGCTTTAAGCAAGAAAAGAAACAGAGATTTGTCGTTCACGAGAGAATTATACAATCTTTGGTAAAATATCAATACTACGTTTCTTGTCGTGCTAATCAATTGTAGGGATCACGAACCAAGAAACAAATAGAGATCCGCACTGATCAAGTGCGAAACAGCTGATCGAAAATAGAAAAGAAAACAAAACAGAGCTACTCTGTTCTAGGCAGGAAAAGAAACTGGGCTTTTTTTCTTTATTAATTGACGAAAGAATTACATGCATAATCTTTGATATACAGCAGTACAACGTTTCTTTTTCCTCCTAATTGATCGAGACAACGATCAAGAACTAAGAAACGATTACAGATCCCTGCTAGCTAGGGCAAGCTAATCTGATCAGAAGCACGCGACACCAGCAGCAGAAACCGCAGACTTGAAGTTGCCTCCATGCTCCATCTTCTTGATCTTGGCGGCGCGATAATCGTTGGACGCCTCGGCGGTGGGCTGGCACACGCTCGCCGGCCTCTTCTTGTCCCTGGCCTCCTTGGTGGCGGCAGCGTCCTCGGCCGCCATGTCGAGCAGATGCTTCGCCTGCTCCATGAGGGTGGCCAACCCGGGAAGGTGCTCCTTGAGCAGGCTGGCCGTGTCGGAATCGAGGCCCTCGAGCGTTGCCATCATCTGCCGCAGATCCCGCGTCGATTGCGCCGCCAGGTAACGCGTGACGGAGTCGAGCGGCTTCCCGGAGACGAGGCACGCGGCGTGGACGGCGTCCTCCATGCCGACGGGATCGTCGTCGCTCCGGCGGCGGCGGCCCTGCCTGCCGGCGAGGCCGACGCGGAGGTTGCGGCCACGCAGGAAATGGCCGTTCAGGTTGCGGCAGGCGCTGCGCGCCGTCTCGTCGTCGGCGTACTCGATGAAGGCGTAGCCCCTACGCTTGCCCGTGGCGGGATCGGTGGCGACGCGCAGAGAACGGATGGGCCCGATGAGTTCGCACGCGCTGCGGAGCTCATCCTCGGCGGCGTGGAAAGGGATGTTGCCGACGTACACGACGCGACTGCAGCTGCAATTTGCGGCGGCCGTGGCTGCCAATTCCATCACGAGGAAGTCGGTCGGAGTCGGAGGGAGGTAGAAGGAGAAGGGGATGCCGGAGCACGGCTGATGTGCACATGCGGACCTTTTTTCGTGGTCGATTTATAGTCTTGGTTGGAAGTTCGACTCCGAGTCCGACTACTAATTGAGCCGAGTCCGACCCTGAGTCTCACTTGCGTGCGTGCAAGGCAAATGTCGGTTGCGTGCGTGCGTCGGGCTGTACTAGTCATTCTTTCTCTGAGTTTCCCCGGCGAGGAAAAAAAGGATTTTTTTCGTTGTCGTCCTTCCATATTCTAAAAAATAGCATGCATGAAATTAAAATTTTAGAAACAGGACTTCTTTTGTTTTCATCCTTCCATATTCTTAAATATAGCATGTGCGAAGTAAATTTTTTAGAAACATGACATGACCACCTCGTCTCATGAAACTGATTGTTGCCATCTTCGCTCTACTATGACCTGCCCATGATGAGAATGGTCGCGGCGCCGGCATCGACACCGTCCTTGCCGCCTCTGCATCCTCTCCACCTCCCTCCATAATAGATCTGTGAGAGGGAACGGTTGTGATGTGGACAAAGGTTCTCGATGTTTCGATAGGTTCTGATAATCTTGATTAAGGCGAAGGCGATACACAAATCGATCTAGCTTTCGAACGACATGTTCTGAACCCTACAATCGCATCATAACCTTTCCTCTGGTTATCAACCGTTCAAGAACAATTGACCTCGCCGAGAAAGCTTATCCTTGCATGCAAATCAAGAACACAAGCACGAACAAAAAAGAATGCAACCAAATTTATAAGTATACGATAAATCTCACAAGTTGAGGTCATATAAATCGATATGACGGTGAAACTGTTATGAACAGAATAATCTAAGTAAAACTGAAATCCTAATAAAGAGGCAGTGGCTGTATATGAGTACCCTAGGGTCGTGCACCACCCCCTGAACGCAGTCCTAAGTGGGCTCAACTCGATACATGGCCCAAAGATCGATTACGGTGTCATAGCACCGGTACAGATTCTGAACATCGACTTGTTTCGGCGATTGCTGACGGTTCGGGACTAATTTTGCCATGGGATCAGTTGGGTTGGAAAGGCCTTTTCGTTATCTTTCCAGGCATATATAGAACATTCAAATCCGAGTCCATATGTATACTGGGCGTCTGTTTTAGTGCAGACTGGTCCTAAGTCCCGAAACAGACTCAAAGTCGGTTTTGATTGGGCCTCCACCTTGGCTTGTACGTCCTTTATGGCCCATCACGCCTCCAATCACCTCCCCAGCTATCTCATTATTATCTTCATGGTTTCTAATAATATTAATTTATTAGTTAGCCATATATTCTTAAAATCACATAAAAAAATTATTAGTAACGAGCTCACCCGTAAATTGAATTGTCGCGCATGAACTTACATGTTAGTTGGCAGAGTACTAGGTGTATCCATAAAAGTGATGTTCTCATCAGGTTGCCTTCACGACGGCTGCAATGCCTGTGGTCACCAAGGCCACCACCAACATTGCGAGGTCGCTGGCCAGATTAGCGATTGTGGTCGGCATTGCCGTCCGCATTGCGGCGAAGGCATTCTCACACCTCCCGGACGGCCCAGAGCAGGTATTGATTGTCCTCTGCCTCACCATGCACGTCGACACAACCGTGTACAAGGTGGCCACGATGGCGACGGAGGTGGCGGAGACGACAACGAGGATGATGGTCATGGTGGGAACGGTGGTTGCGGCATACGCCATTGAGGCCTAGGGTTATAGTGTGGAAGCAAGACCCGACACTATTTGGTGTGGGTCCCTTTTTTAGATCGGCTAAAGGTTCGATAGTAATTGGCGATACCCGTCATTGTTGCACCTTATTTTGTGTAACTAATACTAAATTAACCCTTATTCAATAATAGTTGTTAGTGGTGGACGCTGATTCAATACAAACTGCTTTAGTAGCAAGTTTGGCATCCGTCACTAAATTAACCCTTATTCAATAATAATTTGTTAGTGGTGGACGATGTTGCTGAAAGCGGTTGTTATAGCAGTGAGGTCATCACAAATTATTTGAAGAGACAAATATTTCTCACTACTACAATTTTTTTAAAGAGACAAATATTTTGGTCAGGCCAAAAAGATCAGTGTAGAAGTAATTAAAAATTATGTCATATATATGTTTAATTATTATTCTTGTATGTGTGATATTATTTAAAAAAAACTTATGTTGTTCTAATTTTACCACGTCTCGTATTGTCATATTCAAGCTAGTTATGTTAAAGTATTTATTATATACTAGTGTTCGACATTTTTATATGTAAATTAAAATTAGTATAACATAGTGTGGCATATCTTAATTCGAAGAATATGTATTTCTTTGTTTTATAATGTATTGTCTTATGTACCAACCATGGTTGGTCATTCCTGATGTGCGATGAAAATCATGTCAGTTTGGTTATGGTCGCTTTGGACCAATTCATGATGTAATTTTATTTTTTTCACCAAATTAAATTCATACAAAAATAGTTACATGAGAAAACTGCATACTAAATAAATTGTACCTTCTATATAAAATTTATCAAGGTAATATATTGTTATAGTAGTGCCAAACAAGGCTAACACTGATGTTGTGACCTAATAGAAAGTTGTAACACCTCGGAATCCACAAACATCTTGAAATGTCACTAAAATCATACAATCAAATATCCAACAAATAAAATGGAAATTTTGAAGCATCTCCTTTGTATTCATAAGCAACACAGAAATAAAGAACATAGATATAATCAAGAAATTAAGACATCACATCAGCATTAATGAAAACATTCTAATGAATGATAAGAGTTGCTTTAAAATAATAAGTTTAACATTCATACTATTTTAATCATTATCTATAATTCTCTAATGAGTAAACTTTATTTATATTAAGATTAAATGAAGTGTAAGACGTGTAGCTAATCCTTTTTTTTTCCTTTTAAAAATCATCAAATACCTAAAAAAAGTAAAATAAGGGTAAGATAAAAATCTCAACAAGCAAATTTCTTTTTACAAACTATTTAAACCACAAGTTAGGATTAAACGATGATTTAACATAGAACTTCACTTTGAGGATAATATCGATATGAAATTGACATAAAGTGAATAATTTCCAATTAGAACACATTCCTATGATAGAGTTTTAATATAACAATATGTCACTTCAACATACTGCAAGAATACATATGAATGCAAATGCATGTCTCCTACTTGAATATCCAATAAGATATAAAGCTGCATCCCATGATGGTGTGCCCATACGGTCGTGACCATCGGTCAACGACATAACTTCAAATATAAATGAATGATGCAGTGCACATGATATGCTATAATAATAACAATATAAACTCAATTTCCTCCCAAAAAAATATGGATTAATCATATAAACCATGCCCTAACAATAAAAGGTCATATGTCAAAAATTAACCATCAATTAATCATAATTGAGTGAATAAACAAGGCAAGACTCATATTATTATAAGATTAAGATATGGTTCTAGACATTACGGTATAGGTGATAAAAATAACAAGTCAAAATGGTAGCAACTACCACTACATTCACTAGCCTCTCAACAGAAGAAGATCAAAGTATTACGAATGATCCGTAGCACTACCACCTGTTTTGGAACAAATAATTCAGTACAAACACTCCATAAATAATTTACAATCAATATTCATAGCCATCCTACGCTCCAATAAATAATCGATAAAAACAACAATACCTCACTTTCATAAACAACAACAATGTTTCTTGTCTTTCTCATAACATTAAAATTATAACATCAATGATAATATATAAATACTCCTCAAGTATCTACATTGAACAATCTATAACTATGGTTTTGATTATCAAATTTAATTTTGATGTTTATAGACTTGGAACTCCGACTCCGACTCCTAATTGACTCGAGTCCGACTCGGACTTGCATGAGTGCAAAGTACAAATGTTAGTTGCACCAGTTATTGTTATTCTTTCTCAGAGTTCTTCAGGCCAGGAAAAAAAAAGAGATTTCTTTTGTTTTCATCCTTTCATATTCTAAAAATAGCATGTGCGAAATTAAATTTTGAGAAACATGACATGACCATCTCGTCCCACAAAGTTGATTTAAAAGAGAAATGCTTCCGTCATACAAAACATATCGCAACCACATACTTAACTAATTAAAAATGATGCCATTTTTTTCTTCGATAAATTTCTCTTTTGGGTTTGATGCAATGGAACAAGCAATACTTGATTTGGAGTTCACAAGATTGTGTTATAAATAAAATTCTACTACACTGTCCAGAAAGGATAAAATCTAGCGAACCCATCAAAATTCGCTTTAGTCAAATTTGCAGAGAGGTTTGAATATGGGGTTATTTTTGTTTGTTACTGTATAGGATACATGAAGACTTGAATTTTAGAGATATTTGTTTCTTAATTAGAGTTAAGTTAATTTACATTGTTTAAAAATTATAGGAAATATTTAACATTTATTTATGTATATTTTGAAAATATCATGTGTGAACTAAATTTTAATAACAAAACTATAAGGTCATTACAAATTTATTGATGTGACAAATGTTTCAGTCACGCCAAAGAGACCAATGTAGAAGTAATTAAAAATTATGTCAATATTATTGAGAAAACTTATGCTGTTCTCATTGTGCCACATCTCGTATTGTCATATTTAAGCTAGTTACTTCAAAGTATTTACTATACTACTAGTGCTGAACATTCATAGATGTAACTTAAAATTAGTATAACATAGTATGGCATACTTTAATTCTTAGAATATGTATCTCTTCATGTCCTAATATATTGTCTTGGTATCAGTTATGGTTGGTCATCCCTGTTGTGCAATGCAAATCCTGTGTGAATTTATTTGTGCTCAAGATTATGGTCGCATGATGGGTCAAACTAGGATGGTCGTGTGGGATCTTTCTATCTGACTACGTTGTAATTTTATTTTACCATCTAATAAAATTCATGCAAAAGAAGTTTAATGAGAAACCCGCATATCAAATAAGTTCTAACTTCTTTACAAAATTTATTGAGGTAATATAGTGTTATAACAGTACCAACAAAGCTGATATGGATGGATGTCATGACCTAGTAGAAAGTGATCGTCCATGTTATACTACACATTGTCTCCTTGTTGGCATACTCGTTGGTGGTGACGCACAATATGATGATGCATTGGGCCGATGACTCGCAGTAGTCCATGAACGCGACAAGTTGCAGGCAACGGTCAATGTTGTAACTCTTGTTCATCAATCATCATGGACGTTGTCGCGACACCGCCAACATGGACCTGAAGAGCCTTATCCCACTAGTACCGCCGCCGTTGTTGCTGGCTTCACAGAGCATGATTTCTCTCGTCTCGAGGTATGGGTGTAGTAGTTAGTTGGCACACTGAGACGACGCGGCTGCAACTGCAATTTGCGGTGGCGGAGACGGCCAACTCCATCACGAGAACGTCGGTTTGAGTTGGAGGGAGTTAGAAGGAGAAGAGGACTGGGATGCCAGAGCAGAGCGGATGTGCGCTTCAGACCCTTTTATGGTCTATTTATAGATTCGGAACTCTGACTCCTAATTGACTCGAGTCCAACTCTGACTTGCGCACGTGCAAGGTGCAAATGTCGGTTGTGAGCGTGCGTGCGTGTGTATGTCGGTTGTACCGGTTATTCATTATGTGAGTTTTCAGGCCACAAAAAAGGATTTCTTTTATTTTCATGCTTTCATATTTTTTAAAAAAAAATAGCATGTACAAAACTAAATTTATGACCTTCTCGTCTCATAAAGTTGATTCAAGCGAGAAATGATTCCGTCATACGAAACATATTGCTATCATACTTCACTAACTATTAAAGATGATGTCTTATTTTTTTCGATAAATTTCTATTTTAGTCGGTTTGATGCAACGGAACAAGAAATACTTGATTTGAAGTTCATATGATTACGTTATAAATAAAATACTAGTACAGTATCCCAGAAAGGATAAAATCTAGCAAACTCATCAAAATTTGCTTTAGCCAAATTTGCAGAGAGGTTTTGAACACGGGGTTATTTTTAGTTTGTTACTGTATAGGACAGATGAAGACTTGAATTTCAGATGTTTTAGTTTCTAAATTAGAGTTATGTTAATTTACATTGTTTTTCTAAAGCATATGAAATATTCAACATGCTATGTATATTATGAAAGTAGCATAAGTGAAATTAAATGTAAATAACAAGACCATAAGACACTACTACAAATACCATTTTCAGCAACAAAATGTCTATTACCATTAGTGACGGGCATAAAAAAGCTCACTACTAAAATAGGATCGGGATGTTGTGTCTGCAACTAAATGCTCTAACTTAGTGATGGACACGTCTTCGTCGGCTACTAAGTTGGGCGAGACAGATTAATGGTGGACCAAAAGTATGACCCGCCACAAAGTTCCGTTACCATCTATAAAAGAAAGTATGTGAACGAAAGCGCAACCCTATCTGTCACTTTCACTCGTATCATCTGCCTCTTCCACTCGCATCATCCACTCCTATCCGCCAATTGCACTCGCATCCGTCACTTTCCCTCGTATCATTCGCCTCTTCCGCTCCCATGGCCGTTGCACACCGCCTCGTCACTGTCGTCGGCCGACTCCGTCACATCTGAACGTAATGCCACTGCCATCTCCGTTGGGCTATGGCCCATCTCACGTCGCCGATGGAGGAGGCCTACATAGCCGCGATGGCGCCAGCGCCATCCTCGCCACCTCTGGATTGTCCCCATCCCCCTCCACAACAGATCTGAGTGAGAGACGGTTGCGGCTGTGATGCCCGTGGTCGCCTTGCTCAAAAGATACCCCAATGCCTCAGCTTACTAGTTCAGAGAGATGCTGCAGAAGCACTGAGACTCAGACCAGACCTGAAGCTACCGTTTTATACTATGCAGTAGCGTGGCTACTGATCGTACTGCACAACGATTCAGAGACAACTTTAAGTTGTGGTATAAAACTTTTAGAGAGGTTTTGAACATGGGTTATTTTTCGTTTGTTACGGTATAGGATACAAGAAGACTTGAATTTTAGATGTATTTGTCTCTAAATTAGAGTTATGTAAATTTACATTGTTTTTTTAAAGCATATGAAATATTCAACATTTATTTATGTGTATTCTGAAAATAGCATGTGTGAAATTAAATGTTAATAACAAGACCATAAGGTCACTACAAATTTATTGAACAGACAAATATTTCAGTCTGTAAGGTTCATGATCATTAAGGGTCCCTAAGGTATGAATGTTTTGATGATGAATAACAAGTATGATATATGACTAATGTCTACACGAATATTATGCGTGTAAAAAGTCTTATCTACTTTATGATAATTGTTAACGGTTGTCTTGGCGGTTGATAACAATGACCACAAGCATACAGACTTGGTGAGCTTGATGAAATCCAAGTGTTAATAGAGATGGATCAGGCCAATAACAAGCTAGGAGGAAGTGTTTAGAACATTTTTCTAGTTGTTAGAACTTGTGTCCATAGGAAAAACCGGACTATCAAGTGAGCCTAGGTTATATCTTTTAGGTCATGCTAGTCGGTGATGTGCATGGATGCTCGGTGAAATCACAAGGCACTAGATGACAGTGGAAAGATCAAGGAGCTGTTGGCTGAAATCAAAAAACGAAGTCAAGCGAATACGAGAAATTTCAGCTTGTGAAGATGGAGACCAGACAGAGGGGTCATAGAGGCCGGACTGTACGGTTATCAGAGAGAATTCAAACTAGAGAGAAGTTGTTGCGAGGAAACTGTTCGCGCGAAGACTGATAGAGACCAGACATTTGGTGTGTAGATCGAATGGTCCGGTCTGTATGGATAGAAGCAAAATAGAGAGGTAGCAGTTTTGACACCGCTCTAGAATAAATAAGAACTGTAGATATCGGACGGTCTGATCTACTATCCGATCTGTACAGAAAGCAGCAGGGACAGAGGAGTAATGGCTCGGAAGGAGCCGTCCAGTGAAGATCGAACGGTCCGGTCTAGCAGAGACCGGACTGTATGATCTGTACATCCAAAAAAGCTATTTCGTGTAGCAATGACTAGTTTGAGATTGAAAGCCTATATAAAGTCGTTGCAAGGATCTTGGAGACCTCTCTTGCCCATTGAGATATCTAGGAGCATCAGTAGGGATCAAGAGTAAAAAAAGAGAGCACTAGAAGAAGATATTAGATATCTTGAGATTGCTAGAGAGAATACATTGAGCATCCATACACATCTAACGCTAGGGTCTAGGGTATACTTGAGAGTGTGTTCTAGGTTGTTACCCTTAGTATGATGGGACCTAGACCGGTTAGGCGCCGGTGATGAGCCTATCATGATCAGTTGTGAAGGTTATCACACGTTTGTACATGGTTTGAGCTCGCCATTAAAAGGAGCATCGATAGTGAGTGCCCGTGTTAGCTCGGAGGGTCCGGCAAGTTCTTGAGGGAGGCGAGTTTGTGCCTTGGTGGCAGCGGTGACGCGAGTATGTCTTCACTCCGGGAGTGATTGCGGTCTCGTGGGTCAGAACTCCACTTGGTGGCAGGAGGGACCGGCACTCCGGTGAGAGTGGTCCAACAAGGAGTAGGGAAAGGCACCATCTTTTCGAGATCTCGGAAAAAAAAACATGAGCCATCTCTTACTCATACTCTTTACTTTGATACTTTATCTTTCGTATTTACATATCGTGCTATTCATTTTTGTGTGCTTACCTTGCTCTTATTGATTACTTTATAGACTTGTAAGAATAGGCTCCTTGCTAGCTAGTAGTGTTTAGCTTTCGCATTTGATCACTAGCTTGTATAGGAGTTTCTTTGGCGTGATTGATCATTCTCGTATGTATTATGCTACTCATGCTTATGTGCTCTAGTTCATTATCTTGTAATTTACATGAGTAGGCTACTTTGCTAGCTTATTGTTTGCTTCTGCATGTCTTTAATTACTAGCTTACATAGTAGTTGTATGACTTGTGGGATCCACTAGTATGCTTATGTTGTTGTTCCTTTCGTAGGACTATTATTTTGTTAGTGTGATTAACACTAAAATTGCTATAGAACTTGTTTGAGTGTTCGGTTTAGGAATTGACGAATTTGATACATATAACGAGTTCCCGATTCATTCCTTTCATGATCACGCCAAAGAGACCAGTGTAGAACTAATTAAAAATTATGTCATACTTTTGTTTAATATTTATTCTTGTGTTCGTGATATTATTGAAAACTTATGATGTTCTAATTATGCCACGTCTCTTATTGTCATATTTAAGTTAGTTACTATTTATTATACTACTAGTGTTGAACATTTATATATGTAAATTAAAATTAGTATAACATAGTGTGACATATCTTAATTCTTAGAATATATATATTTTTATTTTATAATGTATTGTCTTATGTATCAATCATGGTTGGAGGTTGGTCATCTTGTTTTTCAATGAAAATTATGTGTCAGTTTGCTTGTGCTTGAGACTATGGCCTCATGGTAGGTCAAGCTAGGATCGTCACGTGGGATCTTTTTATACTATGATGTATTTTTATTTTTAACCTAATAAAATTTATAGAAAAGTAGTTGTATAAGAAAACTACATACTAAATAATTTATAACTTTGATATAAAATTTATTGAGGTAATATATTATTATAATAATACCAACAAAGTTAACACGGATGTCGTAATCTAATAGAACGTGATCTTCCATGTTACACTACACGACCTAGTAGGAAGTGATCTTCTATATTACAATACATGTTATTTCGTTGTTGGCGTACTCATTGGTGGCGACACATTGCAAGAGGATGTAAGGGTCCGATGAGCTCGCGAGTGTCACGGTTCGAAGGGGATGTTTGCAACATACATAAAGCGGCTACACCGGTTCACCATTGTAAAGCATTCTATATCTTTTCACAAAAACCAAGCGCATTCCCGCATAGCTCCTTTGCAAACCTGAGCTATACTTGCACTCTCATCCTCCGCCCCATATGCACCAGCATGACTTCACAGCAAGTACCCTTCTCACTTACCCTTGATAAATCACGTTGTGACACTTTGATCACCTTATTGCTCGACAATGTCACTTAGGAATGCAAATGACTATTCATTGGATAGTTGTAGGTCAACACCTTAGTTTATTTGAGATGATTAGTTTGTGAAGATGGAGCTAATTTTTAATTTATTTGAAATAATTTTAGGATTGATCCATGGTAAGAATCACGATATAAAAATTAGAAACTTTCATCCCTAATGCCAGTTGAGTCGTGAGCGGCATCGATCACATAGTCGCCTTAATCGTCGTCCCCTGATCTCCCCTGATCAGTCACGTCGTCGATTCGATGGCTGCGAGGCGACCGTCATTATGGCAAGATGGTGCACGCCAGAGCAATCGGCAACGTGGACCACGCGAACGGCGAGATCCCTCATGTAGCTTAGTCTGGTGGTAGGAGTATTACCAACTGTGCTACTATACTCGTGATGATACGATGCTAAAACTACACCACGGATCGTGACGGGTTCATTGATCTGCATTAGTTCAGTCCATGCAGAGAACAACTCTCTCTGCATTAGCTCACATCTAAACCATCAATATGCAAGACAACGATTAGGATTCCTTTGTCACTGCTCAGCTGAAAAAAAAACAGAGCAAGGGCCTGCAATGCAACGCAGATATTTTTTCCCCGCCCATCGTCTGATGCGACGAATAGGCGGAACTCGCTGCTGCTGCGGTGGCCGAACACGCGTCGGAGCACCTGTTCTACGGGGGCAGGAGCTAGGAGCAAGTGTCATTATCGCGCGGTCCCTGGCGTGCTCGTGGTAGCACCTGCGGCGAGCGAGTCGTCAGGCATTGGTGTTGCTTTTGGCCAGTGCGTCGGCCAATAATTCTGAGCGCAGCTACAACTCAAAATCTTGGAGGATTGGATTGAATAGGACTCCATATCGTCTCTTCCTTCCTAGACTGCTCTCCAAGACTCCGCGTGCTAGCTACCAGAAACGGCCGCCGTGAAAGGAGGGACGTGATGGGATGCATGGCAAGCGGGACGGGCCGTCCTGGCGCTCCTGCCGCCGGCGAGATTCAGCGCCTACCGCTGGTCCGTGGCTTCGGTGAGGGAAAAAACCGGAGACTGGACGCTCGAAAACGAGACGAAGGGATTGGGTAGTGGAACAAACTACGCCGTGGGCCCTTGTGTTTTTTTAATTGACAAATGTTGCTTGTTCTTTATCTGAATATAGTATCTAACTAGTAAGGCGTCCGCGCAATTGCGCGGCTAGTATTCTTGCTACTAAAATTTGAATATGCTATTTAGGCATTTAGCAAGTGTACGGTCAGGTGCTTTGTTGGAGTTTGCATTTCTAAGATCCAGATGTGATGCTTCAGCTCCTTTTAGTTTAGCAGCTTGGAAGGTGTTTTTTTTTTATTGCATCGCTAATTAATCAATGTCGAGATAGTTGTTGATAAGTTCTGTAAGATTTTTGTGTGATTATTAGATCGATCTACCAACTAAAGATGTTGAAAAATCGTAACTTTACAACTGTTGTTAGTTTTTGGATTTACAAATGGAGTTATAAATATTTTAGTATTTGTGTTTTTATGACCATCATATTTACGGTAAAAGTTTCAAGAAGATTGTTGTTATAGTTTATAACATTACATATTATTTTAATAATTTGATGAGCAGAGACATGAAACATATCTATATGCCCTGATTTTGTGTAAAAATATTAGTTTTATTGTTTAAGCTGACATCTTCTCTATTGTACCGTCAGCAGAATAATCCATCAATCTCTATTTATATGTAATAACCTATATTCCATAGTCGGTAACCAAGAAAACTTACTAATAATAATGCACACGCTAATTTGTTTTTCTTCTCAAATGTTAGAAGTATACAAAGTGCAACGGCTGACCACCAGAAATCAATGCTAAGGTACATACTTCGAATCTGATTTAAGTTTTTTACGGGAATGGACCTTTTATTTCTGAATCACTCGCAATGTAGAACATTACTACCCACAATCCGTAGCATGCATCTAAGTTTAACATCAGATTCAGATTTTTTGTGAATATATTTGAATTAAATCTATCAACAATATAGTTCATAGAGACAAATATTCCTTACTTGTTGATATCCTTTTTAATAATTTAGAGAATCTTCTTGCACACAATGCTTTGGCAGATGTATTCTTTTGAATTTTCTAATAAACTGATAACGAACTCCAGATATGTTACTGTCTGAGACCCTAGATAACGCTGCATACAATTTGCGTAACAGAATACCTTTTTAAGTAAATACAGACTTTCCTGTGATAATTTATGTGTCATATATTTATTTCGAAGCCAAGCCGTTGTCACTCTTGTACCTTTGACTTAAATTTGCAGCCTGGCTCATGACTGAGATTAAAGGAGAATGGGCTGTCTTTCCAATCTTCGGTGATAGGCTTGAAGCTACATAATCGCCTTGGCACTACTAAAAAAAACTCAATCAACAGCGGTTCAAAATCCCTTATCAGCAGCTGTTCTGAAAGCGTTGTTTATAAGGTGTTGCTGATAGTCAGCTTATCAGCAGCGGTTTTAGAACCGCTGCTGATGTCCACCTATCAGCAACGGTTCAGAGTTCTGAACCTCTGTTGATACTCTACACATTATCAGCGGTTCATTATTCTAAACCGCTGTTGATATGGATTTTTAGGGAAAAAAATTTAATTCTTCTAGCTATTTTTGGTCTCAACAGAAATAATAGTCTCAATACATAAATCAACATGTAATCTCAACAAACAAATTCACACACATATATATGTTATACGAATCCACAAATAAGCATGTCACATAATCATACAAGTCCACAATACTAGTCCAATAATTTACATTGTAATTTATAGAATATGATGAATAATAGATGCTAGCAAGACCGAAAATAATGTACATGTGCATTTCAAGGACATGACGTAGGCAACGAATACAAGGGGAAAACACACGTGTCGGTGGTCGGTGCAGCCTTGAAATCCTGAGCAATCTCCCTGATATCAAGGGGAAAACACACAATAGTATCTTCCATTAATAAATAACCGAACCACAATAATATCAGTGTCGTATGAGAGCAAAATAGCAAATCTCACCTTGAAATCCTAAGCAATCTCGATGACAAGCCTATGGAAGGGAAGCTTCTTTATGAGCAGATCGACATGGGAGACAGAGGCGGCGTCGATAGGGGAGGCGGCAGCGAGGGGCATCGGGCAGGGGAGGTAGAAGCGACGTTGGTAGGGGAGGCGGCGGTGAACTTAAGGGGAAGCACACTTATAAAAAAGGTAGAAGAAATGGTGCTCGGATACGTAGAAACAAAGAGGATGGAAGTTATATACGTAGGCTATTTATCAGCAACGGTTCAAACAGAGAACTGCTGCTGATAACTTTTAAAATTATCAGCAGCGGTTCACTGTGGCAATTATTGCTCGGATTCCGCATGTTCTAAACCGCTGCTGATAATATAAAGGGACTACTACTGACCCTGCCCGAGGTGGACCGCATATTATCAGCAGTTCACTCAGCTGATAAGTTTTAATATTATCAGTATCAGTTCACTCAGCAGTTCACTCGGCAGCGGACTTAAGTGAACTGCTACTGATAATTTCAAAACTTATCAACGGTTCGTTGAGACAACAATTATTGATCTGACCCAAAAATTTGGAACCACTGCTGATAATCTTTTAGCAGCAGTTCCAGAGCAACCGCTGCTGATAAAGAGTTATTTATAACTATTTTTGTGGTAGTGTGGGTTTGCTTTTAATACAATATTCTTTAAAGTACGAGAATGTTAGATAGATGATGATCTCACCAAGCCTACAAATTTTCACGGTCGCAGCTGGTTGATGCCATTAAATAATAGATACATAAGAAGCAGGTGTATGTGAATTGGAATGCAAGAATCTGAATGTAGACATGGACCGTCAAGGTCAACTGACCATCACAGTGAGTTTGTCTGTTCTTGAACAGAACTGTTGAGAATGTGCTTCAATTTTTCATACCCCAAAAGGAAGCATGCACACAACCTTACATGGAATTACCTATTGTCTCATCAGAAAAATCTATTTCAGATAATAATATAAAGCGAGTCTCTAATTTTCAATCGATTAAAAATAGAGGTTCCTTTCAATTAACACTTTTAGCCCTTTGGTCTAGATTCAATGAACAAAAAAATTAAAATTTTTCTATAATCTATACATAATACTAATTAATACCATACTATAATAAATAAATAACAAAAGAAATAAAAAAATAATAAAAGCAACAACTGCCATCGACTGAAACAAAGTTCATTTTCAGTCATTTGAATAATAGGATTTCTGTAATATAAATTCTCAGAAGTTGTATTCATCCAAGCTCAGTAAAATAACAATGTAATGGCTGCAGTATATGATTAGAACGCAACTAAATTCTCAGTTTCACGCATGTTAATAATTCACATCACTGAATAAAGTATGATTAGAACATAACTAAATTCTTAGTTTCACGCATGTTAATTGTAAACGATTAGCTCTGTTTAAGATAAAAGTTAAATTACTTATGTAGCTTCATATTTTTTAAAACTTTTTGTATTTGAAGAGCATGTTATGTAAAACACTTTTTATTTTGTGGTCGAGTTCTAATTCGATGTGTAAATTTTTTTAAAAAATAGACGACTGAGACTAATTAGACATGATGACAGGATGTTTGAATTTCACCAAGTGTTAGTCACGCCAGACACCTTGGCGCGACTAATGTTTCAATCACGTCATTTGTTTTGACGTGACTCGTTTGCCACCCCAGCTTGTCATCTATCCGACGTGGAAATTTTGGTCCACGTGGCGTCAGTCGTGCCATGCTATTTGGTGTGACTGATTTACAAGTCGTGTCGGACAGTTTGGCGCGACCAAATGGTCTAAATTCTAAAATATAGGTTGGTACAATTTATTATTAAAATATTAGTTAAAATTTTATTTTAAAAAAAGTTCGAACATCCATAGGTCTGGTGCATGGGAGACTGCACGTCTCGATAGTAGGCTTCCGATCCACAGGGGGATAAGATGTGGAGCAAGCTGAAAACATACTACCTCCATTCTAAAATATAAGCATTTGTTGACTAAGAGCATCACGTTTGACCATTTGTCTTATTCAATCTATTTTATAAAAATATAAAAATAAATTAGTTATATGTAAAATATATGTAATAATAAAACATGTTGTAATAAAATAAATAATAATTTTATAATTTTTTTAAATAAGACAAATAGTCAAACATGATTTTTAAAAATCAATAAATACTTACATTTTGGAACGGATGTAGTATGCTAATATTATAATCCCAGATCGCATCCCACATGCTCATGTTCTTCCTGTCCCAAAGGTGACATCACAATGACACAATCTACATGGAAAGTGGCAGTACAAGGTCAACGGCTGAACGCCCCGGCGTTTCTCCAGGCAAGGGCGGCAGTCACGCTAGCTCGGTTACTTGTGTCTATAGGTTAGCACTGATTACCTTACAGTATTACATGCAGCTGGACTTGCTTCGCGGGTATCGGCCCATGTGGAAGAAAGCTAAAGATAGGATAGCTCGCGCTTCCCACAACCACATGAAGGTGGCAGGACATAAGCAATTGCTGAAGTACAGTGAAATGGCTGGCTCCCGGGTAGAGTAGTAGTACTAGAGAAAAGATTCCCAATTCCCAACTCGCCGCGTTTTCTGCAGGACAGGATGGAGTACAGTAAGCCAGCAGGCAGCTGTACAAGGAAACGCCCTTCCTAGGCAGGGAGAAACTTCGAAATCCCTTCAGTTTCTGCAGGCTAGGAAGTTCGTCAGTCACGGGATCGGCAACAGCGGAAGCTTCATCAGAGAAGAGAGGTGCAACGCTCGCACCGCCAGATACTGTTTCGCACCGTGCCCGGGGACCCTCCACATGCGCTGATCCCGCCCGGTTCCCCCCAAAAAAGATCATGGCGCCAACTACCACTCACCTACTAGATCCGACAGGCGTCGTGAACCTCGCGCCATTTCCGGCGCCCCTCAAACTGGCAAACAAGCCAAAAGGGCCTCATCATTTCCGCGGACCACGCACTACCCAAGCTAATCACTCGCCGTGTCGGTCCCGACGCCGGATACCGTCAAAACTCGGACGCGTGCAAGCCCCCGCGTCACCGTCACAGAGATGAACCCGATTCCATCCGGTGGATGACGAACATGCTATCCAGAGTGTTATTTATTTAGAATACATGCTATCCAGAGTGTGTGCCCACTACACCGACGCCTATTGATGAGGGAGGCGACCGAGCTGACGAACAAATAGCACACGCCGGGTAGTGTGTCCTAGCACTGACGGACTCTGCTGCCTGGCGCCGCGTGGGGGGAGCGACCGGTTGTTGTGAGCTGCCACTGCGGCAAGCGAGATGGCTGCTCATCGGAGGGCGGCGGCGTTGCTGCTGGCGGCGATGCTGGTCGCGTGCGCCGATGCCGCGGCGGGCGGCGCCAAGAGCTGGCTGGGCGGGCTGAGCCGGGCGTCGTTCCCCAAGGGGTTCGTCTTCGGGACGGCCACGTCGGCATACCAGGTCGAGGGCGCCGCGGCCTCCGGCGGCCGCGGGCCCTCCATCTGGGACGCATTCGCGCACACCCCAGGTACGGTGTCTGCTCTTGCCCGCCTCGCTCATGGCTTCACCAATCACCTGTAACTAAGAGCCTCTGCTTCGGCTAGTGCAAGAGTCTGATGCACGAGCGTGTGGTTACTTCTGGAAACAGTGGGAATTCAGATAATTCTGTCCAAATGTGTGCTGGATTCGTGCCTTTATTGCCGGATTTTCTAGTTGATTACCCGATTAATGCGTTTTGGATTAGATGTATGCTGGTACCGTAACAATTATGTGTACCATGGAATGTTAGACAGCGACTAGTCTGATGTGGACTGGTCCCTCTTAAGCATAGATCGAGCTCTATGAATCTTTATGCTTGAGCACAATTGGCTGCTATATTCAGCTTAAAATTTTGTTTCCAAAATGGTCTTGTCTAAACTTGATCCGTCAAACTCAAGAATGGTTCATTCATATCTGCTCCTCCGTATGAAATTCCTTCAGATTAACATTCTCTATTTCCTGCTGTAATGAACAGGAAATGTTGCTGGCAACCAAAATGGGGACGTTGCAGTGGACCAATACCATCGCTACAAGGTATATGCCTATGACTATGAGAAGTAAATAGATCAAATCTAGGTTTGTTGCAGACGAAATCTGAGGTATAAGAAAGTTTGTTGGCCTTATCCTGTATTCTGCCCCTTTATTATTCTGCAGGAAGATGTCGATCTCATGAAAGCTTTGAATTTTGATGCCTACCGGTTTTCAATCTCGTGGTCCAGGATCTTCCCAGGTACATAACACTGATTTAACTTGTAGCTTGGTAGTATGTAAGCACAAATTTCTCCCGTTGATGCATTTTTGGTTTATTCAGATGGTGAGGGGAAAGTCAATCAAGAAGGTGTAGCCTATTACAACAATTTAATAAACTACCTGCTTCAGAAAGGTATAGTATAATCTGGAATAGAAATTTTATACATCTGAGACTTACGTTACATCCTGTGTAAACTCATGTCTGAATATTTCCTTGACCATTGAGCAGGCATGACTCCTTATGTCAATCTTTACCACTATGATCTTCCTCTTGCGCTTGAGAAGAAATATGGAGGGTGGTTAAGCTCAAAGATGACGTAAGTCAGTCTAAAATTAAAATAATGTATATATATGTTCATGTGTTGATATTCATTTAGGTGTGGAGTACCGCGAGTGCCACACTTTAAATGTCATTGCACTTTAATCATTCTAATACAAAAACACACAAGCTCTGCATATTCTACAAGAAACAAACATAATCGTTATAAATCTTATAAAAAAAAAGTGAATCTCATCTTGAAAAATGAATAATATGAATATGGAATTGTTTCTTTGTTTTCAACAATATTGCACAATATGGAAGCACTATTTGTCGTATTCTGAGGACACAAGTTAGGTGAAGAGAAACAATATATAAATATATCTACACATTTTTTTTTTTTTGCAGGGAACTGTTTGCAGACTACTCTGACTTCTGTTTTAAGACCTTCGGTGATCGTGTAAAGCACTGGTTTACATTCAATGAGCCAAGGATAGTGACACTACTTGGTTACGACGTAGGGTCAAATCCTCCTCAAAGATGCACCAAATGTGCTGCCGGTGGGAACTCGGCAACTGAACCTTATATTGTGGCTCACAATTTTCTCTTGGCACATGCTGCTGCAGTTGCAAGATACCGCACCAAGTATCAGGTATTTTCTACTTAAGAATTCCGTACTGTTCTCCTCACAAAGACCCTTATAGCGCTATATACTGCTTGATTAAAAACAAATTTGGATCTGCTTTTTGGACAGTCCAACTTTTACTCCGTACTAAAATGACAGTACAAAATTAATCTTTCACTTTATATGCTTGAAACAATGCTCTACATATTTTTCATGCTCTTGTTCTTTTCTTGACTCATGAATGCAAAAAATTTCATGCCTAGACTATAAAACATATGCACGCAATTTAAGTATAAATTAGTCCTATTTGTAGAATATGTACGATTTGTCGATTCTGATTACTTTATTCCTGTCAAACTGCTAAATGGAGAAACGAAACTGAATTTTCAAATGTAGGCTGCTCAAAAGGGAAAGGTTGGAATAGTTCTGGACTTCAATTGGTATGAACCATTAACAAACTCAACTGAAGATCAAGCAGCTGCTCAAAGAGCCAGGGACTTCCATGTTGGTTGGTAAGCTACATGAGTATTCTCTATCAAAACCTAAGTTTGAACAAATAAAAGTGCTAACATCATCTGAAATTGCATTTGACATAGGTTTGTTGATCCATTGATAAATGGACATTACCCACAGATAATGCAAGATCTTGTGAATGAGAGGCTGCCTAAGTTCACTCCTGAGCAAGCTAGATTAGTTAAGGGCTCAGCCGACTATATTGGAATCAATCAATACACAGCTAGCTACATGAAGGGCCAGCAGCTGCTGAAGCAGACCCCAACTAGCTACTCAGCTGATTGGCAGGTCACATATGTTTGTAAGTTTCTGTCCTTCAAACTCTTCACATTAATAGGTAAGCTTTAGATATTTTTCACTTAATGATCATCGTCTAAATTCTGCAGTTGCACGAAACGGAAAACCAATTGGACCACAAGTAATGAATTGCCTTATCCTTTTTGAGAAAAAAAATAATTGATTAGTTGTTTATATCAACAATATTAGTAGAGACAGATTGAAAAGTGACATGATCAAACTATTGCATGCATGTTTTGCAGGCGAATTCTAACTGGCTTTACATCGTTCCATGGGGGATGTACGGATGTGTAAACTACCTCAAGCAGAAGTATGGAAACCCGACAGTCTACATAACTGAGAACGGTACTGAACACGACCTCTAAATCCCCTGAATCATCATTTTCAGTAATATGTCGTTTATGAAGGGGTGAACATGCCGATCTTCTTGTTCCCAGGAATGGATCAACCAGGAAACCTCAGCCGCGACCAGTACTTGCGCGATGTCACAAGGGTGCGGTTCTACAGAAGCTACCTTGCTGAGCTGAAAAAGGCCATTGATCAGGGCGCAAATGTGGCTGGCTACTTTGCCTGGTCTCTCCTTGATAACTTCGAGTGGCTGTCAGGCTACACCTCCAAGTTCGGTATTGTCTACGTCGATTTCAACACGCTTGAAAGACACCCGAAGGCATCGGCCTACTGGTTCAGAGACCTGCTACAGAGGCACTGAGACCAAACCTGAAGTTGCCATTTGGCTCGGTTCTTCAGTTCTGCCTGATGCTTGGATGGCAAATTATTCAGTGCCATTTCTGTGCTAGGCTATCAATTTGGCGAATAAATTATGAGAGACTATCCAGTTAATTGTGTTTCCCATGTCATTTTCAGAATGATATCAGTTTGAGCCGTGGTCTTTCATGTTATTGATTGAGCATGTTTCTTTAAGGGGCTCGAGGAGTAATCTTCAGTATCCTCAGTTCAGATAGCACTTTTTTTACCCATCGCTGACACAATAATTCAGAGGATTAAAAATCCGCCTTGATGACAAATGGGACACAGCCCAAAACACCCCAAAATTAGGCAACACTGTTCCTAAACTGCAAGAAAACAAGCTCCGCTCGCTGTCTAAGTTTGCCCTCGGCAAATCCGTTCCAGCCGCCCCAGCCGAAAGCCACATCGAACCATGCAGGAACCACCAAACGCTCGCCATTTCGCATGCCAAGCTCGACCAGCCACGTCGTACATCTCGGCCCCCACGATCCTGACCTCCATTCGCGCGCAACCGCCGCCCCATCGCCATTGCCATCATCGCCATGGTCCCGACGCCCGTGAAGCTGGTCGCCCTCGCCGTCGCGATGGCCGGCGCGGTGGTGCTGAGCCTCTTCTCCCGGTACCGGTGCGGCCACCACCCGAACCCGTTCCTGCACAACGGCACGCGGCGCCTCATCGTGGTGAGCAACGAGCAGGAGGTGGGCGAGGAGATGGACCTGGCCGACGGCAACGTGCAGCTGCTGTGCCACGGCTTCGGCGAGCACAACTACAGCCACTCGGTGTGGACCCAGCGCGCCAACATCCCGAGCGGCGGGGCGGCGCACCTGACGCTGCCCGCCGTGCGCGGGGACGAGGTGTTCGAGGTGCGGTGCTCGTACCGCGGGGCCAACCAGTGCTGGGCTCACGGCGTGCTGGTGTTCGGGAACCCGGGCCACGACAACCTCTTCTGCTCCGAGCACCTGGGCGGGTGCACGGTCAGGTTCCGAAAGGACGGGGGCGTCGAGAAGCAGTACGAGACGGCGGGCGACGCCGCCGTGAACGACCGGCCCGACGTGCAGCCGCCTATATTCATGGGGTTCGTGCCGGACTTCGACAACGCCAGGGACGGCGAGTGCGCGTCCGCGAGCTGCATCGGGAGGACCATCAACAGGGTCATCGGCGAGGAGAGCTGCTGCGACGATTCGTGTGGGGGTTGGGAGAAGGCGTCGCCAAAGAAATGATCCATGAATCTTCTTCATGTAGTCGAATTCATACCTGTTTCTTTGTATAAAATGTAGAGGATCGTCGTAATGATACATGAATAGAAGACTGTTGGATCCAGTTCGATCTTGCTGTGTGACAGAATCCATCAGTGTGGCATGGGAATCAAAATTATTCAGATCCATATTGTCAGATCAGAAGCAGAAGATATAAATCATATCCCAGGCAAAATATCAGCCATCCTTTGACGAAATGATAAAGATTGCCACAGTGAGTTTAAATGACAAACATCCGGAAATCATTTGGTATGACAATTGTGATTGCAACATTTCACAAGTCTACACAACAGGAAGGTAATCTGCACCAATCAGTCTATATCTGGAAAACCAAAACATATGACAACATTGGGATTTGACAGTAAGGTTGCAGTCTGCTGTAGGCTAACAAACAAAACATACAACATTTCGACAACTCCCAACATAAATAATCAAGGAAAATTTAGAGCTTGCAGCAATTGTATCCACCCACGTCCAGCATAGCCATGCGAGCAATTGATTGCTTAATCAGAGTCTTCATAAACACCCTCATCATCAGAAAGCTCATCAAAAGAACGAATATCCAGCTGATAGCGCAGGATGCCTCCAATGCCACCAAATCCTCTACAGAACTGCGACCCCTCTTGAGACTTGTTTGTAACAAATTCAAGCGTGCACCCAAACTTTTTGTACTCGTTAGCAAACCATTCCAAAAGCGAGGTTTTCTCCTGAACTTCCAACTCGGCATTGGTAGCCGGATCACGGAAGTTGCTCTGATCAGCTTCTTGATCTTTGTTCAGATGTTTTATAATAGTTTCACCAGTAGCGCTGTTCTTAAGCACATATCTGTTGACATCAAGGTTTTCCCAGACTATCAATGTCTCCACAGCACCCATTTCAAGGGTTTTTAGTGTGTCATCAACACCAAAGACATATTTCCCTGTATCCTGACTGATTTCTTCAAAGTACTTCCCAATCAACTTTTTCTCCTGTATGAACTTCACATTTGCTAGAATTTCAGCTGATAACTCAATGGCCTGGTTGAAACCATTTTCACCACCATATGAGACGTCAACAACATTAAGGATTTTGGCCTGCAGACGCTGATCAAACATGTCAGATTGGCTCAGTTCTGTTTTGAAATCAGCAGAACCAGCCAATATCAGTCCAGCGACATTAGGCTGACTGGTAGCTGGGTTGATGAAGAACTGAGTAGCAAGTTCAGCTGTCTTTCGGACATAATTATGACGTTTTTCCATCCGAAGCCGAGCAAAACGCAGAGCAGATTGTCCTCCTCTTCCATGCTTCTTTGGAAGATCCACAGTGAACTTGTGAAGCACTTCACGCGTATTGCCACTCAGTGTGCCAAAAAGGGTTCCATTACCATCCATAACAATGAAGCCAAACTTGTCATCAGATTCCAAGAGCTCATTCAAAGCTTCAGTATGGAACTTGTTGTCACAAAGGTACAAGGAAGCATTGATAGGCTTGAATGGCTCAAAATCAATAGTAACTTTCTTTTCCTTGCCATCTTCAGTAACAATTGTTCCAGTGTAGAGAACCAGTCCATTTGGAGGAACCTTGTTATACAGCTTCAATCTCTGTTGAGCTGAGGTGATGGCCGCCAAAACAGATTGCCGATTGACTCTACTCTTGATGTTTGAAGCAGTACCATATTCATCACCCAACATCTTAGCCACACGTGAGATTTGATCACGTGGA
Source organism: Eleusine indica (assembly GCA_030378355.1). Lineage (NCBI taxonomy): Eukaryota > Viridiplantae > Streptophyta > Magnoliopsida > Poales > Poaceae > Eleusine > Eleusine indica. The sequence goes on along the minus strand of CM059498.1, from coordinate 48,110,015 downwards.
GGCATAATCAGAGAGATCATGCTTGTACCATTGCCTCTAGCAGATTCCAGTGCCTTGATCAACTTTTTAATCTTCCAAATTTCAATGTTCTTGTCAGTCTCTTGGCCGTCAGACATCTTGACAGAATTACGATACTTGATTCACCTGTGAATAAAAAATGTTTTGAGACTAGGAGGCTATGAAACAGGAATGCAAAAGCTATAAAATACATCATAAAATCATACAGAGTAATGCAAAAGGAGCGCAACACACTGGTTGTGAATCAAGTATAGCTGTTCAGACAAAAGAATAGCGTTTGTATCCAGTGCCACATGTCACACTAGCAGCAGAATCAAAATATCAAATTATTATACACTTATATTTCAAAACTAAGAGCATTAGATCCAATATATGACCTTCATCCATTTAGCTAAGTGGACATGCCCATCTCAAATTCAGAAATAACCAACACAACCCACATAAATGTTATCAAAAGAAAACAAGAAACTCAATGCTCTTTTCTTTAAAAGTAAACGACATATGACATGATGGTTAAAGCAACTTAATACCAGGGCATGTTACACATAAGAATTTCAGAATGAATGCTTCTCATTGCACCCTAAGTCCAATTGGAAGACTGGTTTCACAGCTGTGGTTTTATCTTTTCTTTTCCAAATGTCAATTCAGTCAGGGTTGCTGAGAGCTGACTAATGTCCACAGGCATACTTGGTTATGGATAGGCGGTTGGTAGCTAAAACCTAGTCCAGTCTGAATCAGTGAAGAGAACAACACACATTGAATATACTAACCTCATTGGGCTTTATAGATGTACAATGTTCAATGGACTGCTTAGCTAATATAGATGTCAACATACAAGACTCAGTCATGGCAAAGTTCATGCCTACACTGTCAAACTAAGAGTTTATTGCAGAACATAAACACATAGCTACCTCGTAAATTTGACTTGAAATGGAATAAATTAAATGGTTTCAATAAATGTCCTCAAGAGTCAAGATAAGATGGGATGAAAGAGGGTGCTACTGAATCCAGTTTCACAAAGGCAGTTGTGAATTTTTCGGTGTATTGCCATCTTAATGAGACGAAGCAAGAAAAGCGAGATAAGCGTGACTGGTTGATTTGCAAAGGATGCCACCTGGTGGCTGGTGCTATAGATTCTATTCTCCCATGGCAGATGCATTGAGTAATTCAATGGCACAGGTCAACTGTGACTACTGCCTGGATAACTCCAAATCCACAAATCAAAGTGGAAAACAAGGATAATGTCTCAAAAACAATTCTGCGGGACATTAACGAGGATGTGCTGGTCTATTACACAGTACTAGACACAAAATCTCCACACACACAGCATCAATTATCTAAAGCTTAAGGGAGCAAAACCATCACTGCCATTATCGTAGGATTAAGGAATAAGTGCTTAATACGTCGGCAATTTGTCAAAGCCATCTGAAACTTGCCTCAAACGGAGCTTGCCTGGTGACGACGGTGAGGTGCTTGCACGTAGATACGAGCCAGCGGAGACGCACGAGCGAGGCGCCCTTTGAGTAGCACGGGCCGTCGATGTGGCTCAGCACCTCCTCAAGACGCCGCCGCAGCCGGAGCTGAGCGCCGCCGCCAGAGCACGAGGGGGCAAGAGGATGCAATTGCAAGCCAATTGCGGCTAGGGATACGCACGAGAACGAGGGCTTGATGGCTTGTTGGGCTGGGCCTGAGTTCCCTGTACGGTTGTACCCATACCACCTGACCGGTATCAGCCGGTACCGTAGACAACATTGTTAGCGCGCTGGACTGGATAATTCGCTCGTTCCGGCCGTCGGCCGGTACCGGAACCGATGTTCATCAAACTCTTTTTTGCTCTAATTGCATCTATGTATTCACCCATTAAATTTCCTAGCTCTAAATTCCATGCCAGTGCAATTGGAGCCGAGCTTTCATCCACGGGAAAATACATTTGATTCGCCGAGCACCTAAGTTCAATGCTCCGACACAACCACGTGTTGGTTGTCCTTGACAAAGCTGACAAATTACAATCTTGTACGTACTGATCAAACACACAGATCGCACCGTTTCAATAATAACAGTACTGATTCCAAGTATTAATTTTGCAAATCAAGGTCACAGTACAGGAAGGAAACCGGTATTTAGCAATAACCGTATATAAGCTAGTACAAGTCTTGCAATAGTTAACTGTTGCCAACTTTAGGCAACGCTGACTGGGAAAAGCTGCAATTCAAAATCAGCGTCTATAGACTGCTTTACAACATCTATGGTTCTACAGCATTTCCATATGCCTGGGTTAAGAAATAACGTATATCAAACATATGGCCAACAGAACTTCAAAAGTTATACCCTACCTCTGCAGCTTTTCTAATTTCCGTCCTCCAGGTACCTCCCCCACTAAAAAATTCCACGTACAGTGAGAACTGAGAAGACATCCCAATGACATGGTACGTGAAGAGGTTCTGAAAGACTACTCTTCCATGAAGAGCCTTTTTTTCACGTGTATCAACATATACCCTCATTAAACTCCCTCGGACAAAAGCATAGGATGGTCAACTCCATAAATACAGGCAAACCATGGTCATCTGTTACTCAAGCTGCCTGTTTGGGTCCGTGTAACATAGGAAAGGCGCGCAGAAGGAATCAAAGGGGCCTCCTCATCGGCTGCTGAAGCTTCTGATGCCACTCCTCCAGTGACAGCCCCGTCATTGCTATCCATGGAATTGTCAGGCCTGTAAACATTTGAGACCTTTTTTTCCTGCAGATAGATAGGAAAAGCACCAGAACTTGAAGGTAACCATTTGGTTCCACCTTTTATTTTGCAGTTGCATGAAACATTAATGTTCCCAAGCTATATCACAGAGGTGTAGTAATTGTTGTATTCATAAGTCAAAGTGTCAAACACATAAAGTCAAAAACCGTAAAACACTTAATGGGCTTTTAGGTTGTGATGGCATGGACAGGATCAAAGGAAACAGGTAAGGGTGTAGGAATTAGAGCTGTGTATGATGTATGTTCTCTAAATAGTAGTTCAGCCTAGGTGGAAGAAACACCATGTCGCATACATCTGATACTAAGATTCTGATTGAAGTCCGTTAGAGCATAGAAGAACAAGGATAGGCTGGAAAAATGGACATAAGAGGTAGTATCAGAACAGAGTAAATGTAGAAGAAAAAGGCAAGCAATTCTAGTCCAAAACCTAGTCTGTCCTGTACGGTTGTGGCAAGACGATAGAACTTTCCTAATAGCAGTGTGTTATGAAAATGAAACGTAAAACAACACTATCCTATCTCTTATAACTCTTGAAATTTTGCTACACATCAAACAAGGGAACTACCTATCAAATTTTCAAGAAACAAAAATATAAAAACCAGTAGCAGCAAGGAAATTGAACTGACTACTGACCTTTGTAGCTCTATCAGGAGTGTTATCTGCTGGAAGCTGGTTCGCTTTAACATCTTTCATCTTCAGATAATTGTACAGGACAACCCCAGAGAGAGCTACACATAGAATCAATGCTAATTGAGAAATCTATAGCAACAGGCATACCTAAAACAAATCTAAACATATTCTCAGAAAGGCAAAAAATGATATATAGTTACCAATAGCGTATCCAATTATATTGAGGCTTGTAATAATAGATTCAGGAAAGATAATGGTTGAGAGAGCAATAAGTATCCAATCCTTCAGAACTCCAGCAACTCGAATGGTGACAGCTCCAGTTCTCCCAATTACTAGGAATATGGATATGTTCAATGCGAATGCAGAAAGTGCATTCAGAAAAAATATATAGTAGTTGAACTGAATTTGAGCCACATCCATTTCTGGCTTTTCCAGTAAATACCAAGGGATAAATAGGAAGATGAAACTGCATAAAGGAACAACACAGTAAAAGAGTGGAAGCCAAAAAACAAAAAGAAAGGACATGAGCGTCAAATACACTTGGATTATAAAATATATAGGTAAGTGGGATAGTTAGCTCAATTTGAAAAACAAATTGCAATAACGATTCTAAACTGCAATAGTGTACTGAAAGAGCTATAACCAGCATAAAAAAGAAAAAGAGTGAAGATCTTCAGCATGGCTCTACGGTCAATACTTAGTTAACTCAAGGTGTCACAAATGCGTCCACAACAGCCAGTATAAAACTGAGTTTTTTTTTCTCTTTTTTCAGTAAAAAATTTGGAGAGTTATGACTTATGACATCTGAATTACCACTATCATCTTCTTTTGTAGCCAATTAATCTGACCCAAACTCTTTAGTAATCTATAATGAATATGATTGGATCTTTAATGATGCAACTAAGAATTTATGATTTACATAGAATCAGTGTCGGAGAGTAGTTTTCTAGTGCTGCAAAAGGATGACTATCATGTCGTTTCATTGTGTTTAGATGAGAAAATACCGACATGGTATACTAAATTATAACCGTAAGTTCATAGAAATTCAGCACACAAGACTTTGAAGAAAACTTGTCTTTTTAGCTATTCAATTGATCAAAGAAGACACTATAAACTGTCAGAAATGATCTTGGTATTCTGTCATGAAAAATCCTACGAAGTCTGAATTATGCTAAGAAATGCATATGTTCAACCGATAAATTCAGAGTTCCTATCTTAGTATCTTGGCCAAGAAAGAACAAAAACTACTGTAACACTATTCAATGCCATAGGAGAACCAATTACACTACAAAATTCTAGTACTTTCAGTTACAAAAGTACAAAGTCATATCAACTGTCAATTGCACATAATAGGAGAACCCATCACACTGCAAAGTTACAGTACTTTGGGTTACAAATATATAATAACTAGAAAAGAATAAAGTCCTATCAACAGTCAACTGTACATACGAAAATCATTATTAACGAATTACCATAACAGATTTTGTCAAGGAACAGGTTCATCAAATATGTTCACAATCATGTATGCAAAACACTTTACCAACAATATTCAGTCATTCTGATATCATCATAGCAGCCTTACAGATTTTGTATTATGGAGTACAACAGGATCAACTGGCTAAGTGTAACCTAGCTCCTTGAAATCATAAAATAAGAATGCACTTTCCAAATTATCTATTCAATGAAGCAGTTCTAGTTTTATATATATATATATAATTATGTTCTGTACGAGTGGAATCATAATATAACAACATCCTTCAATGTTCCTTGACACAAGCTATGTCAATCAAGTTGGCATTTAGAAATCAGATAAGTTTCTGGTACCTGCAAGGGGCGATGTAATACAGGCTTGTAATAGGATTCAGGGTCAAGCCCTTCTTTTGGAGAAGAACCTGTGTTAGGACCAGCCGGAGGGCTTCCGCAAAAATGCCAGTTACTTGGTATAGTGTTCCAATCACGTTGAAGTGAATCTCACCGTATGATGACACTACAACACCAACGCTAACCAAAACCATGTTCAAGAAGAGGTCCCATCTTAATTTGTCAGTACCACATATGACAGCCATTATGAATGTTGCTACAGGCACTGCATTTCAAAGCAACCCAAGTCAATACCATTTCATGACAATACTATTGTAAAAGGTCATGAATGGATCTTAGTAGCACAACATAAAAGGGGTAGCATGCGAACGCACTCAAGGCCTTGAGCATCTGAATGAAGGCGACGGAAATATACAAGTATGCTGTGTTGCCAAACCTGAAAATGTTAATCAATATTTATGTATGAGTTTCATAAAAGGGAGGCATGCTTCTGCAGAGGCTTCAACACGTAAAATAAGGCATAATAATGGGAAGTCAGTAAATGGTTCACATACTAGTGCTAGAAGCTAACATAGTTGGTACGGTGACTCAATTTGAGTATCAAGGATTTATGGTACTGTAGTGAACTTCAGACTTTCATCAGTAGCATACGAAGGGAACGAATGGACAAATCTCGTGCTGTAAAACTGTGACATCTAATACATTCCTTTGTTGCTACAGACAATTTAACTAGTTAAATGAATAAACAAAACCAAAATGAGCGAAAGACAACACATTGACCAATCCTGCATCCATAACAACAACCAAGCAATATCCTACTACTGTATTTCAACCGTAATCATGTTGACAGTTTCACAGATACATAAGTCCAAGAAATTGGTATATCAGGCAAACTGTGCAAAAAAGATAAGCCCAAGAAAACCATTGTAACAACAACAAGATTTGCAAAGAAGTTCATTAGCAGCAGCACAGAAATATTATAACAAGGAAATCAACCAGACCACTACGATATAACTGCAAAGAAACATAATGCACTTACTTGTGCATGTCAGAATGGGCATGCTTTTGATGAAGAAAAATAATAGACATCTTTATAAACACAAAAGAAATCAAAGATTAAGACCACACAGCAAACATTTATCATACCACAGACTTGATGCGAAGAAGGCGCTAATTGGAATTACACATGTGGCGTAGCTGCATTAAGGGAGGCAACAAAATAAGAGTTGAACAAAAATATGAGGAGGATAAGGAGATAATGCTCTTACATATGAAAAGTCATCTTGACGGGTGTAACAACCTGCATTCAAATGATAACAACACAAACTGTTAGCTTCAAGAAAACTTAAAGAACATTAACAGACCAACTATATCGACCACAGGTCACAATGAGATATCGAATAATGATAAATAACAGTCCATGAGTCATATGGCTGAGATAAGAACAAAAGTTTGACAGAAAACATGGTATACAAGTTATAACAGATTGATGGTGCAGAGAGCTTACCTTAAAAACTCGGACAAGGAAGAACGTCACAATTCCAGAAAATGCCATGTGAATCATTGTAAGTGTAATTGGGAATGGAAATTTGAAGTACTTTGGAGACAGAACCCACTGCAGTCACAAAATATTGAGTGCGTTAGGCTTGTAACCGAAGTAAACATGTGACAAAGCGTACAAAAGTTTCTGGCTCTATGTTATCAGCACAATGTACCACAGATCACTGACAGTGACTGTGCTGGAACGGAACAATGCTTGAACTGACAGTCACATCTAAACGGTCCTATATATAGATATTAATAACACTAACTAATAGACCATTCACCAACCTTGCAACTAACAAATATATGACCGGTCAAAGTAAAAGTGTGAACCCCCACAAAATAATACAAACTACACTAGATTAGAACACAGAATCTGCAGAGGGACACAAACAATTCGCAAATCAACTGGATTTTAGGGTAAAATGGGCAGCAGTTCACTGAAGCGGCACAGCGTTATTTTCCTCGATAGTTACGGCACACACTACGCAATGAATCCTACATTGCTTCACCACCACTCTACCGCACGGCAAACACAGAGGCGCCGATAAACCCCTCATTGGCAGAAGAGTAAACCTACTTTGTTGAACAGGATGACGCTCGACGAGAGGCAGACATAGATCAGCAGGTAGAGATAGGTCAGCAGGAGCTGCCTGCTGATCATCTTCGCCGCGCCGCCCGCCGCCTAGTCTCTCCGGGGGGGTGGCGTGGCAGCCTCTTGTCGGGCGGCACGCAGCTGCCGGCGCCGGGGAGGAGGAGAGGATGCGGAGGCGTCGGCTGGAATCAGATCGGGGATGCGGCGCGGCTGGGGGACTGGAGGATGTAGGGGCCGCAGGCCGCAGGGGGATGTCGTTCGAGACAGGCAAGGCCAAGTGCGGTGGCCGTGTGGGTTTCCTCTCGGTCGTGTACTCGTGTGCGTTCGAGTGAGGCGGGATCTCCATGCCGTTTGATGAGGATCCAACGGCTTTGAGTAGCTTGGTATTGATCCCAGTATCGACCGGTTAGGCCCAAACAGCAGTATTCAGTGATTGGATTAGGTTATGTTGCCTGCGTAAACAATAAGATGAATGTCACTGCATGTGTTACTTAATTAAATACTATCAGATACATACATATGCTATTATATTGAGAATATTAGCATGTGCAGGAGATATGCAGTTTCATACACTAATATATAAACTGTTGTGTACTTTTTCAACCCACGTGTTGTATACTTCTTCAACCCAGAAGCATTATACACTAATAAGCGTTTTTATATTTTTGGTCAACTGTACGCAGCGTGTAGATATTAATTGATAGCCTCTTTCAATAACAAGAATACATTAGATATCCAAAAGCAAGTTGCAAGGTCATTTTGACAAAGCTCCAACTTTATTTTTTTGTTTCTTGAACTGGTTATCCCGAGTTTTAGCGAGCGAGGCATTGTTTTGCTCGAGTTGTGGCTAGATTGGAAAAAGCAAAGGTAGAAAAATATTGTATCCTATGGATTCCAAATCTACATTAGTGGGATGCAGCCTCAAACTAAATGTAGATAATGCACCTCCATTATGTTAACTTTGCTCAGATAGCTATGTTTTTTTTCTTCTAATCCCTCATCGCCAGTGACATATTTCAAATGCAGGGCACTAGACAAAATGAATGCAAGGCGGATTAGGTGTGATTGACTTACATGTCATGAACACAAGTCTGCTCTCCAAATAGCTTTGGCGCCTTGAGACATCCTCTGGAACCTGGTAAGATATTCTGAAGCAAAAATACCTCAAGAGAAGGTCTTTGGCGCATGTTGCCTACAAGTAAGGTGACTCACATTTTTTGCAAGGACTAATGGATGTGAAGGAGACCTACCAGCAGTTTCGAGTAAAGTCCATAGACAACGGTCAGTCAACTAGCTTATGGGAGGATGTTTGGCATAAAGAGACTCCCCTAAAGGTCCAGTTTCCTAAGTTGTATGATCTAACTTTTAAAAAAAGGATTTCTATGGAGAAAGTGATTAGCAATATAAATGGTGGTTTAAGGTTTCGACGGACACTGCTTTGGAGGTGGATATTTTGAAAGTTCAACTTGATCAGATTTGCGCAAACATATCTCTTTCTGAGGAGGAGGACATCACAAGATGGAAACTCGGGAATAAAGGTATTAATGTAAAAATCTATCTATCAGCATCTGAAGCTCAGCAGTATTCCATTTCCTTTTGCATTTATGTGGAAGGTCAAGATCCCCCAAAGAGTCAAAGTTTTTATTTGGTTACTGCTTAAAGATAGCATTTTAACCAAAAGCAATCTGAAAAAACGAGGCTGGGAGGGCTCTGAACAATGTTCTTTCTATGGTGATAAAGAATCCATTCAGCACTTGATGTTTGATTGTCTAGTAGCGAAATACATCTGGCAAGTAATTAAGTGTGAGATAGGAATCAACCAATCCCCTAACAACATAGCAGATCTCATGGGTCCGTGGCTGAATAGATTCAATAGAGACCAGAGATCATTGGTACTGATGGGGTACGATGCGGTATTATGGACTATTTGGAAGTCTAGAAACGACGCTTGCTTCAAAGACAAAAAGTTTACTGATCCAACAGAATTCATCTATTTGTTGTGTTCATGGATTGATAAATAGGTGATATTGCAGAATTTGGACAAAAGAAAGACGGTGAAGGAAGTAAACAAACTAATCAGAAAAGTGGCAAGTAAAGCGTTCCGAAGATCAGCAGGATGGGCGCCGATGACGAGAAGACTAGGCGAGTCTTCTAGCTCCGAGCAGTGTCTGAACTTTGATGCGGTTTCTGGTTCTGCAATGCAGGATTTTTCGTTAGAGTTTAGGACAGTTGTTCCTAGAGAGATGGCTCAGAGTTAACTGTTGATGTTTGTCTGGTCGTTTGTTGTTTTTTCTTTGTGTCCTTATACTCGATTTCCTGGTTGTTAATGAGTGGGGGGCTCTCATCCCCTTTGCTAAAAAAAAGACAAAATGAATGAGAAAAACACAAAGAATGTGCAAGAAAGGAGAGGATTTGAAAATTAAAAATAGAGCATTGGTCAAGATTATCTCGGTCAACTGGTCAAAGAACTGCGCTCTGCCTGAAGAGTCTGGGTTCGAGTCTTGGTACCTCCGTATATTCTCTGGTTGACTATCTACCCACTGAAATTTTATTTTTAAAAATACTAATTGGAGGACATGGTTAAAATAGTTCTTAAGCATATATTTCCTGAAACAAATTATATAAAAAAAATTCCAGGCACCAACATTCAAACACGATTTATCAAAAAAAAAAACATATTCTCAGTCAACAATGCGTGGTTTAGATTGTCTCAGTCATGCTTCAGTGCCCATGCATGCATGGGTATGCTAACAAAAGTCGTCGAAATCAATCAGTACACATGTCAGCATACGGGAACATAATGCTTATTTTGTATACAGTTTTGACCAGCAGATGATGAGGCCGTTAATTTTGTTGCGTCTGTGACTAAGACAGTGTCCATTTCATCGAGATATATATATGTAAACCATGCATGGACTTATTCACAGCACCGTCAAGCGGTGGCGTTGAATCATATCGCGACAGGGGCAGCACATTCCAAGAAATCACTCGGCAACAGCAGAAGTAGTATATTGAAGTAAAATGGACTGACGTCGCGACCGTACCGCGTAGGAAGTCTTGCTCAATTATCTAAAAAAAGGAAGTCTTGCTCAAGCAGCCCTATCGACACGATCAAACTCGTTGCCCATCAAGCCGTCGACCACACCGTCCGAACGAGCCACTCTTGCGACGCTGATGGTTCGTTCCTTTGGCATGGTTCTCCGCGTCGTGGGTCCGTGGGGAAGGCCACGTTGGGCTCCGGGGCGGTGGCACTGGCACCGTGCTCCACCCGGGAGGCAGACGACACAGGCGCAGGAAGTCCAGGTCGTCCAGGACGCTGAGAGCGCCAGTTCTGGCCGGCGCCAACGGCCAAACCACGCCACCCCTTCGAAGCGCCAAAACCTCCGCGATCATCTAGGCTCTCCTCTTTTTTCTTCTTTTTCTTGTACCCAAAACAATCCTCGGTCTTTTAGTTTACATGCAGCAGGTTCTCAGTTAAACACGTGGTTTAGATTGTTTCAGTCATGCTTCAGTGTCCATGGATTTGAAGGCCGATGATTAGTCCGAGGAGATTAGACCGTTAATTTAAACGTGGTGTTTATTGTAAAATAGGTTTGACAAGGAGATTATGCCGTTAATTTTGTTGCATTTGTGTCTAAGACTAGGACAAAGCCACACCAACGCCAAGGGGTGGCGTTGAATCAGAGCGACAGGGCCAGGCAAAAATCCAAAGAAAATAGCCGGGTGGCAGAAGAAATAAGCACGAGTGACGTCGCGACCGCAGCAAGTCTACTGCCGGATCGGTTATTTAACGCCCGTGCCAAAGCGACAACAGCTCTCAAGTCTAAACCGTTCCACATAAGTTAACGAATCACGACCGAGTAAGAGCACCGGCTCAATCACGCTCGCTCGCTGGGGGTCCCGTTCGAGTCGTGATCACTCTGCTAGTCTGCTTCGCTACAAGGACTTGACTTTGGAAAAAGAAAAAGAAAAAATATCGTTGCTGGAATCATCCTCTCCTGTCAAAACTAGAAACAGTGCTGCAGCTCAGAGTAGACCGGTTCGTCGTCCTTGCCCGTATAAAGTGGCATCCGCACGGTTGAAGTCGTCCATTGCACTCACCTGTAACAACCTGACAGGAGTTGCTGGGAGCTCAGTAGAGAGAGCGCAGGCGGCGTCGATCGATCGCTCCGTGGCCATGGCGTGTACGCTTCAGCAGCACCGCATCAAGGCCATGACGCCGACGTGGCTTCTCGTCAAGGTTGCCTCGGTTCCGCCGAGGGACGGCGGCGCCAAGAGGTCCTACCCGGCACCGGCCTACTCGCCGTTCTTCCTGTCGCCATCGGCGTGGCAGAATGCGCAGGACGAGAAGAAGAGCAAGGATGCCGGTGGCCTTCCGGCGTCGCCGAGGATCAGCTGCATGGGGCAGGTCAAGGGGAGGTCGAAAAGAGGGTGCTCGAGTGCGCGCTCAAGGGAAAGGGATTCGGGTCACGGCGGCGTGCTCGCGACGCTCGTGCCCGGGCTTTTCGGGCGACGAGGGAACGGGAGCCGGAGGACCTCGTCCCGCGCGTGCTCCAAGGTCAGGGACGTGCCTCGTGGCCAGGGCTCGGCCTCCGCGTCAGGGAGCTCACATGGCGGCCGTAGCGTGGCGAACGCGGCGGTGGGCGTGCTTGACCCGCCGTTGCCGGTGGTGAGGCGGCCGGCGAGGGGCGGCGACGACGCGCCGTGCCTTTGGGAGCGGCGTCGTGGCGGCTGCAAGGTCCTGGCGGGCCTTCGGTTGCCATACATCGCTGCAGAGTCAAGCTGACGCCCTTTCGAAGAATAAAACAGAGTAAGATGACTGATGCAGCGGCACACCACAAATCCAACTTTGTTCAGGTTTCGCTCCGTCTACAACGAGGGAGTTTTTTTGCCTGGATCTTGCCACAATACAACTGTTCCTGTGAAAATTCTGAGAATTCGACGGTCGTGTTCCTGATGAGTCCTTAGCTGCTCTGTAAATACGTGTGTTGACTCTGCTACAAGATGTCAGCTTCATCTTTAAATGTCTAATTACGTCGTCACCTCAATTTTGTATCCTGAAGAAAGTTTATACAAAATAAAATTACTATTGCAAAGTCTTGGACAGTTACCAACTCAGTTGAAATACCAAGTGTTCTTTGAGAAGTGAGGAACGAAAATCACATCAGAAGTCTTGAGACTTACAATTATGAACGACCAATTGAAATTTTTCTGAGTAGTAGTTAATAAGAAGCTATTTAGGGTGTGTTTGGTAAGATCTATGCTTATGTTGAAAATGACTTATGTTTGGCTTATCTATAAAGAGTGTTTATCTAGCTTATTGTAGCATAAGCTGTCAAGCCGTTTGACAAAACAGCTTATCTGAAATGGCTTATTCATATTCCATGGTTCATAAGCTCAAAAAACTAGTATTTGTTAGCTTACTATTCTAGTACAAAAAGATAAATAGTTTATGAAGGTTTATTGTAATAATTGCTTATATAAAATAGTTGTTTAGCAGGACTTATGGCTTATCATAATATAAACCACTCTATAAGCTCTGCCAAATACATCCTTACTGCCAGTGGAATACATGACTGCACCTGATGCTGATGGTCAATTAATTCTTCCATCAACTGTTGTTTTCTGTCCGTGGGAGTGACAATGATGTACCACTGGACGAACCATGGCCCTGATGCTTTGGTCGAAGCCAAGACGTGTGTTAGCGTGCAAAGCGATCTTGCTCCACCGAAGACGTCACCCGCAGAACCTGCCTGGTGCCTACGGCTACTACCCATCCACCGTGCTCAAGCCATGCGGTCTTCTCTTTACTCGCTGCAGACCACGGAACCCCCGTTGCGCGCCAGAAAGAAGACGAGAATAGGTCCAAACGAAGCCGAAACCGGACGGCCGCCTGGTTGCCATGCATGATTCCTCGGCCGGCCGGGACTAGCTCGTTGCTGGAGGTGGAGAGGTGCCGCTTGACTGCAGCATGTCTGCATCCAGCATAATGACGAGCTGGCAGACTGCTAGGACTATGTTTGGTGTTGCTGGTCCTGGAATCCGTCAAAGTGTTTGATGGCCGTCATCATCACCAAGTAGTACGATGTAAACCTCATTGTGACGTGATAGATAAACCGTCAAGCAACGACAATTTAAGACGTATAAGAAACCGACACGTGCTCCGAATCTTCCCCGCTCTCCAAATGGACCATTTATTGACGCCGAAAAAAAAATGAACCCTGAAACTCAATGTCTATCCAGTAGCTACTTGGATGAAAACTGGTATTTATACATACAACACGAATGCAATGGCAGCATCCTTTTATTTTGGAGTAAACATGGATACAAACACAAAAACAACTGCATGCGTACTATACTCCCTTCGATTTTTTTTTGTTGTTGATAATAAGGTAACAAGGGGTGTTGTACCACTCAACCTCCGTGTCTAGCGTGCGTAGCGCATCACATCCGTTCACTCCTTGTAGGTCCTCAGGCACTGAACGAACTCGTCAATGTGCCTCTCATGGCACTTGCTGTCGGCCACGATATCTTGCATCTTGTTCGCGTTCTCCGCGAACACCCGCTTACCTTCCTCCTCGCACATGACAGCCCGGACCGCCCCCGCGATGCCGTCGCGGTCGAACGACCCGTCCTTCACGTGTTTGGGCACCTTCACCCCGACCTTCCGCGCCTCCATCATCCGCGCGTTGGGCCACTGGTCGCCGTACACCGGCAGCATGACCATGGGGTGCCCGCACCGGAGGCCCTCGATGGTGGAGCTCCACCCGCAGTGCGTCATGAAGGCGCCGACGGCGGCGCGGGCCAGGATGCTGGTCTGCGGGACCCAGCCCGTGGCCACGAGCCCGCGGCCGCGCGTGCGGGCCTCGAAGCCCGGAGGCAGCACGTCCGCGTCGGGGTCGACGCCGTTGGGCTTCCTCAGGGCCCAGAGGAAGCGCGGCCCGGCGAGCTCCAGGCCCAGGGCGATCTCGTGCAGCTGCTCCACGATCAGCGGCAGCTCGCTCCCGAACGCGACGTAGACGACGGACTTGGGCGGCTGCTCGTCAAGCCACGTCAGCGCTGGGCTTTCGCGCTCCTGCTTGTGGCCCCCGGCAGGAGGCGGGAGGAGGCCGAGGGGGATGACAGGTTTGTTGAAGATGTTTGGAAGGAGAGGCATGGACTCCGGCTCGAACTCGAGGCAGCTGCGGTAAGCGAGGATCTTGCATTTGTCGAAGGTTTGTAGGAATCGTCGGACCACTGATGCGCCCAATGGATGGTCCACCACCGTGGGGTCTGGCATGCCGTATAGCACCGACGTCGTCGCTGAGTACGGCATGTTCAGCACGCAGGGAACCTGTACACAAAATCAAGAAAGCAAAAGTTACGAGCCGGTTAATGTGAGAAATCTGCATGTCATTATTAGCTGATCTCTGTCAACCTTGTGCTCGTGGGCGACTTCGGCGATCCACCGGTGGAAGCTGTCGACGATGACCCAGTCCACCTTGTTGTTGCCTTCCTTCCCACCTTCATCGGCGCACGCGGCGTCGAGGAACGCGGAGAAGGGCGCGGCGAGGCCGTCGAGTGCTTCCCGGTGCAGCTCCAGCTTCTCCGGCGGGACGTCGCTGGTGGCCTCGGCGCCTTCGGGGAGCCCCTCCACGCGCGGGAACGGCAGGGCGACCAAGTCGATGAATTTGGCCAGCGCGGGCGCGACGGGGCGGAGCCGGCTGATGTTGCGCGGTGTGGAGACGAATGACACGTGGTGCCCCCGCGCCGCCAGCCGCTCGGCGAGCTCGAGGCAGGGGAGCATGTGGCCGAACGCGAGCCACGGGAAGATTACGATGTGCATGGTGGAGGAGTCGGCGGCGGCGGCGTCCATCTGGCTGAGGCGAGGTAGTGTCCCCGCAACAGTGGCACGCAAACGAGATCGGCGTACGTAGAAGAACACGGCGTGCCGGTACGCTCTCAAGAGGCGGGACCGGTTTGCACAGGTTGATGAGTGGAGTGTGCTCGGCACCGACGCTTTTGTAGGCTCCGAGGCGCGTCGTGAACCATGCACCGCAGCTACCGCAATACGATAAAAAATGAGCACGGCTCCTCAGGTCGTGCATGACACACCACCTCTGTGTCGTCACGTCGAAATGACAAATACCACGTCCTCTCCTTCGGACAGTGATCACTGTGAAGATCCTGTATAGAATCCAGCAGCGATTTTGTCACGTGATCACTGTGACCGGTATAGAATCAGTCAGTGATCTCTGTGAAGTCCCGTTCTAGTTGTGATCACTGACTGATTCTATAAGACTTCACTTTTGTGTGAAAAAAAAAATCCGCTGCTGGAATCAAAATCTCCTATCAAAACAGTGATGCAGCTCACAGTGTACCCGCTTCGTCCTACTTGCCCGTAAAAAGCGGCCTCCGCACGGTTGCAGAGCGCACGCGGCGTCCATCGACCACTCGCCACACTCAATCGCCACGCGCCAAGAAGCCCGCACCGGCGCCCGCCTACTCGCCGCTCCTCCTGTCGCCGTAAACGAGCAGGACGAGAAGAAAAGCTGCCTGCCGGCGTCGCCGAGGATCAGTTGCATGGGGCAGGTCAAGGAGAGGAGGAAAAAAGGCGCAAGGGAAAGGGATTCGGGTCACGGCGGCGTGCTGGCGTCGCCGCTCGTGCTCAAGCTGTTCTAGCGACGGATCACGGCGTCCCGCGCGTGCTCCAAGGTCAGGGATGTGCCTCGTGGCCAGGGCTCGGCCTCCGCGCCCGGGAGATCACATCGCGGCGGCGCTAGCGTGTGGGTGTGATTGACCTGCCGTTGCTGGTGGCGAGGCGGCCGGCCAGGGGCGACGGAGCGCCAAAGCCTCCGGGACTGGATCAGCCTCCGGTTATCATACATCGCTACAGAGTCAAGATCACTGTAAGTACCAGCCAACTTTCCTGGATCTTGTCACAACACTAACTGTTTCTGTAAAAATTCTGAGAAACAGAAACTGCATGTCGCGTTCCTGATCAGGCCTTAATTAGCTACTCTGTAAACACGTACGTTGACTCTGCTATCAGATGCGTAATAAAGTGGTGAGCTCATTTTCGTATGATGAATAAGTTTGTACACCATGATAATAGTCCTGTACTAGTTGCCGACTCAGTTGAAATGCAAAGTGTTCTTGAGAGGTCGGGAGTGAAGATCACATTAAATTAAAACTTGAAAATTACAATTATGAATAGTTAAGAAGTTTTTTTTTCTGAGTCTTTAAAAATCCATTAACTGCCACCAGAATATGTTATGGCTTCATGTCCATGTGACTATGTGAGTGAGGATGTTGTAGCACCTACTCCCTCCTTTTTTTTTTAATAATTGACGCTAAATATATAAAAAGAGCAGGAGTACAAAAAAACTGTTCGGGCCAAGGTCGTGATGCTTCTATCGATGCCAAACAGAATTTACATCACCGGTTGGACAGTAAAACATGTCGGTTAACTAGGCAAAATACGATTAACCAGTTAGTTTTGGCAGTTATCGATTTTATTGATAGTTTTTGAAATATTAATATTATTGATTTTGATAATTAATCGGACGATATCACTAGTTAACCGTTCAGATTTACCCATTTTGTTGACATATTTTTTCCTTTTAAATTTGAACCCATGGTTAATCGGCCAACCGGTGTATGCAGCTATCTTGCTCTCGCAGAACCGAAGACGTCACCCGCCGACCCTGCCTGCGGCCGAGATGCCAACGTGTGCTCAAGCCATGCCGGTCTCTCTTGCCTCACTCGCTGCATAACACGGAAACCCCCATTCCACTGGGCACCTAAATAAGTCGACACGAAGCCAAAGCCGGCCGGGACTAGGCGACTAGCTCAGCTCGTTGCTAGGGAGGTGCTGCGCGCGACTACCGCAGCATGTCTGCATCTGGTATAATGACGATCGACAAGCGGGCTGAAGATGACTGCTCGAATGCTCCATTCTTGAATCCATCAATTAGGTTGGTGGTGACCGCCATCAGGTAATCAGTACGACAACACCATCAGTTGTACGATGTAAACCTGTGTTGTGATGTGATGGGTGAACCGTCAGGCAAGGGCTACAGGACACTTTATGGAAAAAGAAGGAAACTGACGCACATCGATGCTCCTAATCTCCCAATATGTGTATCAGCAGTCCGTATCTAGATTTAAAACTTGAACTTGAATATACTTGACCTTTGTCCAACAGTTTTTGTATCTCACTCCTCACAATTATATTTTATAGAAAAATAAAATTTATGATTTGCAATAATAAGTAAAAAGTGAATTATGTCATGACTAGCGAGCTGACACTAGGCCGAATTAAGATTTAAGGACTTGTTTGGCCCTACTCCGATTTTTTTTAAAACATTATGGAGTTTCTGGAGCGACGCATACCCAGCTCCAAAAATATCTAAAAAAAACTTTAATTTATTTCTTCGGCACTCTGATAACTGGAGTTGTGGCAAATAGTTGGTATCACTAATGGATTGTCCCTTGCAATCATAAACTCATGTAAGATCTCAAATACTGAACAAACTCATCGATGTACTTATCATGGCATCCCTTGTCCATCACCAGCTCCTGAAGCGTCTTGGCATTGGCTTGCAACACCCTCCCACCTTCCTCGTACATGACCCTTCGAACTGCTCCCGCGACCCCGTCCCGGTCGAACGACCCATCTGCTTCACGCCTCGGAACCATCGCTCCGACCTGCTTCTTCTCCATGAGCCGCGCGTTGATCCCCTGCTCACCTAGGAACGGAAGCATGATCAGCGGGTGCCCGAAAAGGAGCCCCTCGATGGTGGAGCTCCACCCGCAGTGCGTCATGAACGCGCCGACGGAGCCGTGCGCTAGTACGCTGAGCTGAGGCGCCCAGCCCATGGCGACGAGACCGCGGCCGCGCGTCCGCTCCTCGAAACCCGACGGAAGGACGGCCTTCTCCTGGATGCCCTCATCGCGCGGCTTCCTCAGAGCCCAGAGGAAGTTCGTCCCGGCGAGTTCCAGCCCGAGGGCGATCTCGTGCAGCTGCTCCACGGTCAGTGGAGCCTCGCTTCCGAAAGCGACGTAGACCACGGACTTGGGAGCCTGCTTGTCGAGCCACGACAGCAGGGTTGCACTGTCTCGCTTTTTTCCGTGACCGTCTCCAGCCGGAGACGGCGGGAGTAGGCCGACGGGAATGACCGGCTTGTCGAAGATGTTCGACAGAAGAGGCAGGGAGTCGGGCTCGAGCTCGAAGCAGGTTCGTTGAGCAAGAAGCTTGCATTTCTCGAAGGTCAACACGAACCGCCGGACTATCGATGGTCCCAAGTCGTGGTCGACCTTCTTTGACACGCCACGCGGCACACCGTAGTGTTCCGATGTCGCCGCGGAGTACGTCATGTTCAGAACGCAGGGGATTCGACGGTCGTGGGCGGCCGCGGCGGCCCAGTACTGGAAGCTGTCGACGATGACCCAGTCCACCTTGTTGTTGCCTTCGCCTTTTCCATCAGCATCGGCGCACGCGGCGTCGAGGAAGGCGGAGAAGGGCGCGGCGAGCGCGTCGAACGCCTTCAGGTGGAGCTCGGCCTTGCCGGGCGGGACGTCGCTGGTGGCCTCCGCGCCGTCGGGGAGGCCGTCGACGCGCGGGAGCGGGAGCGCCACGAAGTCGATGAGCGGGGCCAGGAGTGGCGGGACAGGACGGAGCCGGCTGATGTTGCGCGGCGTGGAGATGAAGGACACGCGGTGGCCGCGCGCCGCCAGGCGCTCGGCGAGCTCCAGGCCTGGGAGCAGGTGGCCGAACGCAAGCCACGGAAAGATGACGATGTGCAGCGGGCTGGAGTCGGCGGCGGCGGCGTCCATCTGGCCGAGCGGCTGTGTCTACGACAGTGACGAACGCTAGCTAGACGTACGTTCAGGTGGGAAGCTAGGCTAGCACGGATGTTGGTACCTATATATGTTCTATTCTGCCTAATTGTCAGGTGATTTACCAGCTACAAGCGACTCCGAGGGACTCGTGCGCGACGATGATCCGGCACTGGAGGAGCCACTACTAACAGAAAAAGAGGGACTCGTGCGCGACGATGACATACCCAAAAGGGGTTCAAGGAGAGGGCGTAGACGAAAATGCCCTCTCTTCTTCCGGGCTCACGTTCGTAGTCCGTATGTAGTTTCGTGACACTGATAGCGGAGCTCATTTTTTAGATAATGGGAAAGAGGTCCCAACCGTCACCTCAAATGAGGGTATGGTCGACTTATTACATTATTGACAGCACATCTGTCTATTATATTGGACACACAATGTAAGAAAACAAAATGAGAAGGAACATCAATATAGTTTGAATGAATATATTATTAAAATATAATTCTATTGTTAAAACTCTATCTATGTTTAGCGAAGAATTGCATGACCGTCGTCTCTAAAGCGCGGCATGGTTTCTTTATCGTTGTAGCGTCCTCCTCACACATTTAAAGTAGTGTCTGAAACCAGAACCAATGTGTCGTCCTCATATAAGTTTTTATATTTTTTTTTTGTCAAATACAATTTCATTTCTGTTAAGCCATATTGCCCTGTAGACCTACAGACGTGTGATGTGAGCCAGCCACCGTATCTACCACGACGAAGTGAGAAGAACGAAAAACAATGTAGTCTCTAGCCAGTGATATTGACACCACACCAAATTTAGGACAAATATATGCAGAGATAGACGTTGCGTAAAGTCCCATGTTTTCAGAAACGTGGACTTTAATTTGAGTGATGCACCTGACCCGGCCTAGTCCAAGCCCAACCTCCATCATCTATACTGCATCTTCAGGTGGCCTCAGTAGGGCGCTGTCTTCACTATTATCCCTCCGTCCTGGTGTAAGTGACGGTCTACGATTCAAAAATTATTCCAAAAAAATTGTAGTGGTACGATTAAAAAAAATGTCCCATAGAAAATTGTCATTTTACGCACGGTCTTTTCTCCTCCAAATCGCTGAAAAAATCAATGACAGGTGACGCGTCGGAGATTTTTACGGATACATCTGAAGGAACGCCGCCCCTCTGAACCTACGCGCGGCGAAGCAGAGAGCGGCGTGGCGACAGCAGAGACCCGCGTGCTGTGATGAACTGACGATAGAGCACAGCGGCTGCTGGTCGGCTTGCGCGAAGAATCTTCCTACTGGCGGCGTCCGTGTCGAGTTACGAGAGCAGGAGGACGGAGGGAGTACTAATGATCAACAAAAACACATAATAAGCTACGATCTAACAGGAAAACACTTGGGACTACACTGCACAACTTAACAAGGAAAACATATCATCATGCGACGGATCAATATTCAGTGTCGAATTGTTCAGAACTACTCCTACGTCGCAACATGTGGCAAACAGGGACATTCCTTTTACTAATAACCAGTATCATAGTCTTGCCCATTAAAATTCATATCCGTGGGTAAGTGGGTAACCTGAAAGCGCTCAATCATTCCAGGGTGTTGAAAAATTCCGTCCATTCAAAAAGTTTGGGTCGGAATGAAAATCAAGTGTCTCAGCTCTCAAGCAAGAGCAAAAAAATTCGTCATTCCTTGCAAGATCTCAGGTGCTGAATAAACCCATCGATGCACCTCTCGTGACGCTCGTTGTCGGCCACGATCTCTTGCAGCTTCCGCGCGTTACTAGCAAACACTCTCCCCTCCTCCGCCGCCACGACGGCCCGAACCGCTGCGGCGACACCGTCTCGGCTGAACGACCCGTCCATGTCGTTTCTAGGCAGCAGCACCCCGACCTTCCTCGCCTCCATGAACCGCGCGTTGGGTCCCTGGTCGCCGAAGATGGGCAGCATGATGAGCGGGTGCCCGAACCGGAGCCCCTCCACGAGGGACCCCCACCCGCAGTGCGTTGATCTGGGGAACCCACCGCGTGGTCACGACCCCGCGCTGGCCGGTACTCTCCTCGAAGCCCGGGGGGAGGAGGTCCGCGTTGTCGAGGACGACGCTGCTGCTGGGCTTCCTCAGCGCCCAGAGGAAGCGCGGCCCGGCGAGCTCCAGCCCGTGGGCCAGCTCGTGCACCTGGTCCACGGGCAGCGGCACCTCGCTCCCCAGCGCGACGTACACGACCGAGCCCGCCGGCTGCGCGTCCAGCCACCGCATGATCGCGTCGTCGTCCTGTGCGTTGTGGTTGACGACGTCGCGGTGCGTTCCGTCGGGTTGTGGTGGAAGCAGGCCGAGAGGAACGGCCGGCTTGCCGTAGAGCCGCGTCAGGAGCGGGAACGCGTCGGGTTCTGGCTCGGGGCAGCTACGTATGGCCACGAGCCGGCACCTCGACACGGTCTGGATGAAGCGACCGACCAAGGACTCTCCCGAGGCCGTCTCCGTCGCGAAATCTTTGGCTGCCCGGTCCGCCTCGAACTTTGGTGCCGCGCTCATGGTCTGCGCGATCGCCTGCCGGTGCTGCTCTGAACGGGAGTAGTCGGCATCAGACCGGCCGGCCGAGCGGCGCCATGAGGCCTGCGGCGAAGGTGACAAGCATCGCGCACGGCAAGTTACGCTCCAGGGCAGCGGCGGCAACCCAGTGGTGGATAAAGTCGACGAGAACCCAGTCGGGCTTCCTCCTGCCGCCACCGTCCGCCGCGCACGCGGCGTCGAGGAACGCGGAGAAGGGCGCGGCGAGGCCGTTGAACGCCTTGCGGTGGAGGTCAAACTTGTCGAAGGGAACGTCGTTGGTGGACTCGGCGCCTTCGGGGAGGCCCTCAACGCGCGGGAACGGGAGGGCCACAAAGTCGATGAGCGGGGCCAGCGCGGGGGCCACGGGAGGGAGGCGGCTGATGTTGCGCGGGGTGGAGACGAAGGACACGCGGTGGCCGCGGGATGCCAGGCGCTCGGCGAGATCGAGGGCGGGGAGCAGGTGGCCGAAGGCGAGCCACGAGAAGATTACGATGTGCGTGGTGGAGGTGTCGGCGGCGTCCATTGCAGCCGGAAGCGATTTTGAATGCTGCAGGCGATGAACATGCTTCTGACCATTACATATATACCGGAAACAAAGCCGGCCGCTGCGTTGCTTTGCTTCGAGAAGCAAGACATACTTGTCTGGCCTGCATGGTTGGATGCACGGACAGGAGCGTGGAAACTTAGACAAGGTACGTTTTTGTTTGGACACAGTACGCACAGGAAGATGCGGACAAGTTCTCTGCATAGTGAGATTCTCCAAGTACAACGTGAGCATCTTCACTGTGTTGTGAACAAACTGTCTCAGATTTTTTCTATGCGTACAAGGCAAGGCATCTGCAGTAGTATAAGACGAAATTTATGACGGGTGTATTACGCAACAAATAGAACGCACTGTGACTGACGTCCCCTCTTTCTTCAGCGAGAGTGGGATCTCAAGCACTGGACAAACTCATCGATGCACCTCTCATGGCATTCCTTGTCCGCCACACTCTCTTGTAGCTTCTTCGCATTCATCTTGAAGACCCTTCTGCTTTCTTCCTCCACCATGACAGGGCGGACCGCCCTCACTACACCATGGCGATCAAACGACCCATCCTTCTCATCCCTCGGAACTTGCACTCCGACCTGCCGCGCCTCCATCAGCCGCGCGTTCGCCCCTTGGTCCCCGTAGATCGGCAACATGATCAGAGGGTGGCCTTAGAGAACCCCCTCGATCGTCGAGTTCCAACCGCAGTGCGTTAGGAAAGCTCCGACCACGCCGTGCGCGAGGATGCGGATCTGAGGGACCCACCCCATGGCCACGGAGGGAGGACGTCCGCGAGCACGCCGCCGGGCTTCCTGAGGGCCCAGAGGAAGCGCGGACCGGCGAGTTCCAGCCCGTGGACCAGCTCGTGCACCTGGTCCACGCGCAGAGGCACCTCGCTCCCCAGAGCAACGTACACGACCGAGTCCGCCGGTTGCGCGTCCAGCCACGACATGATGACAGCGTCGTCCCCGTCCTTGGCGTTGGCGCTGACTCTCTCGTCGGGTGAGCGCGGCAGGAGGCCGAAGGGGACCACCGGCTTTCTGAAGAACGTGGGGAGGCGAGCGAGCGCGTCCGGCTCCAGCTCGACGCATGTGCGCACGGCGAAGAGGCTGCTGCTCTGCAGGGTGGAGAAGAGGCGCTGGGCGACGGATATCCCGGACTCGTCTTCCTTGGTGTACAACGTCCTGCTCTGCTCTGCCTCGAACGCAGGCGCCGCCGCCGGTTGCGGTTCGCGTCGCAGCTTGCCAGCGATCGCTGCAAGGAAGCTCGCGGGGCAGTGGAGAAGCAGCGCACACGGCAACTACAGAGTAGAGTGCACCGGACCATGTTGAGCCGTTGGCCAAAATTTTGAAACGAATCGGCCAGGAATCCGTTGTTTGTACTTGTACTTACCTTCCGATCGACGGCGGCATGGGCGGCCCAGTGGTGGAAATTATCCACGACGACGCAGTCAGGCTTGTTCTCCGCCCCCGGTGCGCACGCGGCGTCAAGGAACGCGTCGAAGGGCGCGGCGAGGCCGTCGAACGCCTTCCTGTGGAGGCCAAAGGCGTGGTAGGCCTGCTAATGGGCGAGAACCCACCCCGCACCCACCCCCAACCCAAGTGTAATTAGCCTTATTTCCCAACCCCACCCAACCCAAAACTTGATTAATCAGACTCAAACCACCCCGCCCCGCATTGCACATGCACCCAACCCAACCCAGCAAATAGCCTAAACCCACGGTTTTGCCATGGGTTGAACCCGTGGCTCAAACGTCTGCTCCATGCGGGAGACCAAGACGACACCGCCGCTGGAGCCTACTGGAATTCGAGCTGCGTCGCACCGCATCGAACTGCTGTTGAGCCGCATTGAGCTGCGCCTTGCGCGGCGCCACACCGCCGCAAAGCTGCCGTCGAGCCACGCCGCAATCGATATGCCGCCATCGAGTCAAGTCGCATTGCCGTCAAAGGCAGAGACGCCAATGAATCGCGCAGCGGCAGCGGGCGGCGGCGTGGCGAGGTGGCGCGATTGCGCCGCTGCGCGACGCGTGCTTTGGACACAAAGGACACGCGGTGGCCGCGTGACGCCAGCCGCCGGGCAAGCTCTAGGCCCGAGAGGAGGTGGCCGAACGCGAGCCACGGGAATATCACCACGTGCATCGGGGAGGAGCGGGAGGAATCCGAGTCTGCGCCGTCCATCGATCAGCCGTCCGACCAGACTATGCATGCAATCCGAGAAGTCGCCAGGGAGTGTCCAATGTAGGTAGTCTTTACTTTCATGTTGATCAACTTTTTGTAAATCACAACATATTGTAAAACGGTGTCAGCTCACTTTGAGCCCCTTCTTCTATAAAAAAAAAAACGCGCAAAGCTTTTGCATCAAAAAAGATAAAAAAATAAAAATTGATCAGCCGTCCGACGAGGGTGAGGGAGACGAGCTGGAGCTGAGCTTCCAATAAATGGACGTGACAGTGGTTAGCTTTCTGTTTGCCCAGTGGTAGTGTCAACTAGTGTAATACCGTGTGCCCTTGCACAGTTTATCAAAATTGGAGTTGGAAAAATGCGTAGAGAAGGGTGTGCCGTTTGTCAAAGTGGTAATTGAAAAATGCGTAGAGAAGTAAGTATACAACGTATGACAATTCTCTATTTTTTAATAATTTAGCTGAGATTCTTATTGGTGTTATTGGTTTTACGTATTGGATTAGTTTAATGTAAGGTCCGAGAGTCCAATTTGGATCCGTGCTTTATGTCATGTCTAACCTGCACGTATGTCATGTACCTACATATTTGTCATGCGTGTCCAATTTGGAAACGTACGTTATGTCGTGTCTAATTTACACGCATGTTATATAGGTCCAATTCATATACATATGTTTCATCATATGTTGCAGTGATACATGAACATGATGTCATATCTATGTCAGAAACATCAACGGACACGGATACAATGTAGATACAATAGACGAGCGACGATACCACATCACCTATTGATAAGAACCCCCTTCCATATCATCGTGGCTATAGGACACTCTCACTTGACACTATACTATCGAACGATGCCCTTTCCGTGACTCCTGTCATCTCGTCGCCGATCGTCACAAATCAATAGATTAGCGTCTCAATGTTGCCACACCAGTTGAGATGACAGATGTTGGTTCCACTAGAGATGTTGCTGCTCGATCTAGCTGTGATCTTAAGTCTTATTTGGGATTTTGTGACTATGATGGAGAAACCAACTACATGTAAAAGCAATGCTAGACGGAAATTCAACTTTAGGTTGAGTTTGCAAATTTTAGCATGATAAAAAAACTTATGTATGAAGCAATTGATAGAGTCAGGGATATAAATATCGTTTTATTTTTTAGTTTAGGAAAATAACTATCAAGAAAGATCCATGAACAAAATATATTATAAGTTACATCTGTAGTGATATCATATAGGAAGGAGAGGGGTCAATGTGAGCTCCTAACAAAAAAGTTTTGGAGAAGATGAATGAATAGTAAAGAGTTTTTAAGAGAGTGAGGAAAGCGTAAAAAAACTCACACATTTTTCATATAAGAATAACTTTTGTTTGTTCTTTTGTAAACCCGTAGCAACATAGTGACACTTTGCTAATTAATATATAATAAAAGTACATCATAAAAAAAATTATTATTAACGATTTGTAACAAAGTTCCCACGTAGAGTTTTGTTATAGTTTGATATATGGAGCCATTATACTATAAGAAATCTGTAATGAAGCACAAATTGCAAACTATGATTTACCATGGTTTTGTTGGTGAGGACATCTCACATTTGTTACCATCCAACTTTAAAGTTAGTGTATACTTCCACATCCAGTCAATGTAATAAACAAAATGAACTAAAACGAAAAATATAAAATGAAGAAAGACTTAAATGCGTGGACACAACCGATGTGGATTGCATGAAAAAAAATCCAACCATTAATCTTTTTGAAGAAAAAAAAAAGGCTAATTGACAGGACAATTGGATTATCATCAAGAGTTTTGTTTCCTTCACATGAACCAAACCAGGATAAGATTAGGGTACAAACAAAGATCGATTATAGTTGAACCTTGCGATCAGTGTATTAACAGATCTGATGAACTGTAGATAGTTTAATATTTTCCAAGCCTACATGTATAAAGCATAGACTAATTAACAACACGACCAAGAAAAAAATGCCATATAAACTAACAATGAGAATTTCAAGATTTTAGAGCATTACACTACTATAGTAGGCCTTTAGTGACAGTAGAAAACTGCCTACAGTGACGGTTTTTCGAGTTGCCACTAAGCTCCTGTCACTGAAGAGGCCAAAGCCAGTGGCGGTGGAGTTGAACCGCCGTCAGGGTGGGAGCTCTGTGGCGGTGGAATAACATCATCTTCTATCACCACTAGGAAGAAATAAAAAAAAGGCAATCCGGGCTTGACGAGCTAAGTTTGGCCCGCTCGAACCTTAGACACATGTGCCCAGATCTACCTATGTCGTGCATGGATCTGTCATCGGGAGAGCAAACCCACGTTGTCATGCCCGCCTCCTTGAGCTACGCGCGTGGAGGATCCAGGCCATCTGCCGCCATCGTAGGGAGGGCGAACCCGCAACGGCCGCCATCGCCGAAAGGGTGAACCTGCACTACCAGCCCATTGCCTACTGCTCGTGGCCACCCATTGTCTCCTTCCTACGGATATGCCTGTCCATTGCCTCCTCCCGCCCGCCAGCTCCTCGCCGTGAGCCCTCAACGGGGAAGAGGAGGTGTGGTTGGATCTAGATTGGCGGGAGCCTCGCGGAGAGAGATATATAGAGGGGAGGAGAGATGAGGGAGGAGGCGGGTGGTGGAGACAAGACACAAGGAGGGAGGCAAGAGTGGGTGTGGGAGCGGGTGCAGGGAGAGGAAAGACCGAGTGTTGTTTCTATATGAATGTTCTCTAGTGGGCTTTAGGGTTTTGTTTTGTGGGCTCTTTGGGCTAAAATATCCACTGGCGGACCACTCACGTCATCTAACTGTAACAACCCATAAATTATTGTAATCAAAATCAAATGCCAAATTTCAAATTTGGATCAAGTTGAGTTCAAACAAAGCTGGAATTTGACTTCTAGTAATTGTCAAACTACTTCTGCTGGCGCCAAGTCTTTTGAGCCGATTTTCCTTCCACTCCCGTGCTCGGCCCACTCTTTCTTTTTCTCTCTGGTTTGCACCCGCGTAAGGTTTCGGCCCATCTGGTCCAACCCACCGTCTCTCTCCCTCTGTCGTTTTCCTGGCGCCGATCATGGCCGAGCGCACTTGGGGCACGGATGTCGAAAGCGACATGGCACCATCTCAAGCGCCCACGCTCGCCGAACCCTAGGTCTCTGCCTGCCTATAAGTAGCCCAAGCCGACGCTTCCAACCCTAGCCGCCTCTCGCGCTGCAGCCGCCGAAAACCCTAGCCGTTGCCGCCTTCCTTCTTCACCGCTAGCGCGAGGCCACCTGGAAGACCGCCGTCGGTAAGCGGCCTACCTCCCCGACTCACCTTCATCGTGCGCTCATTGTAGTGTTGACCTCGTCGTGTTCCAGGGGAAGGAGGAGGGGAATTTTGGGGAGGACCCATCCGCCACCATGAGCCATCGTCGCCGATTGCCTCCTCTCCGGTGAGCCCCATCTCGTGTTCATTCCTGTTCTTGCCCCTTAGACACGTGCCGTTGCTCCCTCCTTTGATCGCGACCTCTTCACGTTGCAGATCTTCGGGAACGGGGACCCGAGTTGTCGCCGCGGTCACCGACTATCCGAGCCGAGGACCAAAGTCGCCGTCATCGCTGTCCTTCTTCAACAGAGCCACCACATCGTCTCCAGTCTCTTCAAACCGTCGCGGTGAGTACTAGCCTATTTCCCTGTTGCACTTGCCCCCTTGGAACCCCTCTCGTCTGCGCGTTTTTGCCGTGTCACCGCAACCTTGCCGTGAGCGCGCATTCGCGCCATACGCGTCGCACCTTGGAGCTGCGGGCTGGCGCGCAGCAGGCCGCGTCGCCCTCCTACTGGGCTGCTCGCGCATGGGCGTGTTGGGCCGCGTCGCCTCCTGCTGGGCTGCTTGCGCGTGAGCGTGCTAGGCCGCGCGTGCGTGCTGGGCCACACAAGCGCGCTGTGCTGCTGGATGCTGCCAGGCCGCCGGGTGTGTCCAGCCGCACTGTGCTGCTGGGCTCAGGAGGCTTGGGGCCTATTCAGTTGTTGGGTCAGAGAGAGGCCATGTGGCCTGGAAGCTGGCAGGGCCGAGGCTTGGCCTCGTGGCCTGGGGGCCTGTTTGCCACCGGGCCGTTGCTGTAGTGGGCTGGAGCAAGGCCTCGCGGGCCACCTTGTTCTCGCTAGGCCAAGCTAGGGCCTTGTGGCCCGATTTGGTTGCAGGGCTGTTGAGAGACCGGGCTGGCAGACTAGTTTGATGGGCCTAGATCAAGTTGTTGGGCCGAGTAGAGTATAGGTTTGTTTTCTGGGCCAGGCTAAGTGATTTGGCTGAATAAATTTAGGTGTGCCTATTCCTGCACCTGATCCACCGTGGGCCTATCTCTGTTTGCCTATGTCAAGTGGGCCCTAGAAGTCAGTCTTTATCAGAATTAGAGGGAATATTCTCTAGAATATTCCTTGTATATTTTCAGAAATTCACTTATCTCCTATTTATCTTCCAAAACTCCTAGTAATTCCATCCTAGCTCCGTTTTCGGTGATTCCAAATGCGTTAGTTTCGTAAAAATGCCCTCATCGCGTTAGCACTATCCATTAATTTGAATTAGGATATTTGTAGGTTTGTAATTTAATTTAGACCCGAATTTGTTGTATTCGTCGTGACTTACCCGTCTGATCCCGATTCGATGTACAGACTCATCAGAGCTACAGGAGTACGAGCAAGAGCGTTACGAGGACCAGGACCCCACTTGGAACCCCGACTCTCAAGACAAGTCGCTTCCTTGGTTACTATTGTTTTTCTAGTTTTTAAAACTGCATGATTGTTTTGCAACCGATTTGCATGCCAACTGTTTAAAATGTCGCTAGATCACACCCAAGCCATATCATGCTTACCTTTCCACAGTTAAGCCATAGAAATGTTTTGCTACTATGATGATGCTTAGTATGCTTAGTCATATAATTTCAAACTTTCACCTGGACACTATAAAATAAATTTGTGTAAATGATTTAAAATATGCTCTGTGTGTGTGATTGCGAATAACTCCACCAAAATCGATTTAGCGGGGACGAGCGTAGGTGATACTAGGTGCCGGGGGTTAGATTGGACAACTCCCATTAGGAGAGTGTCTGTGGCGGACACAGTTGTGTGGAGACTTGGGCTTAGGTCTCCGTTGTGGTGTTATTGTTGTGAGACTGTTTGGAGGAGGAGGATGAGGAGAAGATGGCTGCCCCGCCTGCCCGACCGTACTTGTGCTGTATGTCTCCCTGGCATTTATTACACACCACAGCAACCCGGCTCCACGAGAGGGATATCCCACCTGATCAGTGGTAGGTCCGTCACAGCTTCAGGACCCTTAGTCTTGCGAGGCTTTGGAAGCTCAGTTCTGGAGATGCGGAAGACATCAGTCGATGCTTGTGGATGGATTCTGTGTGTGCTGTATTACTATACACTAGATATATTATATAGTCACATCGTGTGAGTACAGGTGTATATACTCTACAGAGTTACTACTATCTATGTACATAGCCGCGTGCTCGGTAATGGACAACTGCCTTGTGAGCATCCACGAGATTTGTTTTACTACATCTTTCCCCTCTCTTGTTTTGCATCCGGCTTAGAGCTGTGGCCCAGTTGGGAGGATATTAGCTGGGATTAAAAATTTGAACCTTATTGGGACGTGTTAATCCCAATGGGACAAGATAATAAAACTTGATGATTTAAATGATTGGAAAAATTTTAAAAGAAAATGTTTGCTAACCTAGCTTTTCGCACTCAGCCTTAACCCCGCCTTGAAATACCTTGCATGCATAGCATAATTTGCTAGGATAGTACGACTCGTTGAGTACGACGTGTACTCGGGGTTGATCGACTTGTTGAGTACTCCATGTACTCAGGGTTGTTCCCCTTCTCGCTTTCAGGGGATGGTGAAGCCAGCGAACCGGACTACAACTTCGATGACGTGGATGATGAGGAGTAGATCGGTCTCTCACCTACACTCGAGCTGCCTGTGGAGATGGATCACCCATGAAGACTTCCGCTGTAGATTTCGCTTCCGCCTGCATTATTTCGCTTCCGCCTGCATTGTTTCGCTTCCGCTAGATGTCATGTTCATCTTCCTTTGCCTGTGAGCCATGATCTTGTATCCAGATGATGATGTTCATATGGAGTTGTTACCGTTTAAATCTATCTTATCTTCTTGTCTTGATCTTTTATGGTTTTATGATATTTACTTGTGAATAGTTGTACAAGCTACCCTCCTGGGAGTGGCTATGAGGTATAAACGGTTTGAATTTGCCTTTTGGTAAAATCGGGTCGTCACACTAACCACCAATGGGGTCAAAAAAATATACTAATGGCGGTGTACTTATGTCAGCAAGCACCACCAGTGAAAGTTTTGGTGATGACATGACCTCAAAGTTTAAGAGGTGATATGATCATTACAGAAAAATTGCAAGGGTGGAACTCTAATTGGGTGTGTGTAGTGTCATGCATAACTGACTTAGTAGTGCACGACAAGGATGCATTTTTTTGAATTATTCTCTCAAAAATGATCATTGACTGTGTTGCTCAATGTATAGTGAAATAAGGTTGATGGTAAAATAGCTCTAATTCTAAAAGTTCTCTCTCTATGACATGGTGTTCACGTACTTTGTGTTATTGAGCATTAGCGTTACATAAGTATGGTAGTTAGTCGTATAGATTGGATGGTGTATGTCCAGGTTGCAGAAATAGATAAATCACGAGCAATCGGGACATATATATTTGAAAATCATAGATGAATTTTATCATATATAAATAGAGTTTAACTATATAGTATACTATTATTGTCTTTGTGGTTTGTAATTCTCTATGATTTCTTTGTTCTGAAGAAAGCATCTATGAAAAAAGAAGTGTAGATGACTAGATTTGCATGTCTCAGAAAAGCATTGTTAGTGTTTGTTGCGAGGATGAACAAAAAGGCAAATTGGTATCTTCATTGTGTTGTGAAGAAATAAATAAAAAAGTACAAACAAATTCTCCACATGGTCAAATTCTAGAGATACAATTTGACCATCTTCATTTTGTTGTGAAGAAACTTGTATCTCAGATTTTTCGGTGTGTACAAAGCATCTATGGTATTATCATAAGAAGAAATTTGTGATGAATGTATTGTTACACAATAAAGTAGAACGATTTTTCACATTAAATACCCTACAAGAGTGACAAGTTTGCTGGAGAAGGCGACCTGACAACAGGCTGGTCTCGACCATTCCGCATTCGGGATACAAGGTGAGCAAACATTCATTGCACGATACAAACAAATGCCTTATGACTGACCTTCTGTTTTTCTTCACCGAGAGCGAGATCTCAAGCACTGGACGAACTCATCGATGCACCTATCATGGCATTCCTTGTCCGCCACACTCTCTTGCAGCTTCTTCGCATTTGCCTTGAAGACCCTCTTGCTTTCTTGCTCCACCATGACAGCGCGCACCGCGCTCAGGACGCCATGGCGATCAAACGACCCGTCCTTCTCATCCCTTTGAACTTGCACCCCAACCTGCCGCGCCTCCATCATCCGCGCGTTCGCCCCTTGGTCCCCGTAGATCGGCAGCATGATCAGAGGGTGCCCAGACAAGATCCCCTCGATCGTCGAGTTCCACCCGCAGTGCGTCAGGAACGCTCCCACGGCGGCGTGCGCGAGGATGCGGACCTGAGGGACCCACCCTGTGGCGACGATCCCGCGGTCACGCGTGAGGTCCTCGAAGCCCGGAGGGAGGACGTCCGCGTCGTCGAGGACTACGCCGCCGGGCTTCCTCAGGGCCCAGAGGAACCGCGTCCCTGCGAGGTCCAGCCCGTGGGCCAGCTCGTGCACCTGGTCCACGCGCAGCGGCACCTCGCTCCCCAACGCGACGTACACGACCGAGTCCGCCGGCTGCGCGTCCAGCCACGCCATGACGGCGTCGTCTTCCCCGTCCTTATTAACGGCGGCGGAGTCGTCGGGTGAGCGCGGCAGGAGGCCGAAGGGGACGACCAGCTTGCCGAAGAGCGTGGGGAGGCGGGCGAGCGCGTCCGGTTCCAGCTCGACGCAGGTGCGCATGGCGACGAGGCTGCTGCTCTGCAGGGTGGAGAAGAGGCGCTGGGCGATGGATATCCCCGACGCGTCTTCGGTGACGAACATAGTTCTTCTCCGCTCGGACTCGAACGCCGGTTCTCCTCCGGTCTCGTCGTGCTCTGGCCGCGGCTGTCCGGCGATCGCTGCGAAGATGCTTGCTGGGCAGTGGAGAAGCAGCGCACATGGCACCTACAGAGTAGAGTACAGGGCATAGCTTGAGTCGTTGAACAAACAGCGGAAATGAACTCGACCAGCAAGTTATCCTAGACTGAGAAATCTTCGCGCTCACCTTTCGATCGGCGGCAGCGGCGGCGGCCCAGTGGTGGAAGTTGTCGACGACGACCCAGTCCGGCCGGTTGCCTCCCAGGGCGCACGCGGCGTCGAGGAACGCGGCGAACGGGGCGGCGAGGCCGTCGAACGCCTTCCGGTGCAGGCCGAACGCGTCGTATGGCACGTCGTTGGTGGACTCGGCGCCGTCGGGAAGGCCGTCGATGCGCGGGAGAGGGAGCGCCACGAGGTCCACGCGCGGGGCGAGCGCGGGCGGCAGCGGCGGGAGCCGGGCGAGGTTCCGCGGGGTGGATACGAAGGACACGCGGTGGCCGCGTGACGCCAGCCGCCGGGCGAGCTCCAGGCCCGGGAGGAGGTGGCCAAACGCCAGCCACGGGAATATCACCACGTGCATCGGGGAGGAGTCTGCGTCCGCTGCGCCGTCCATCGATCAGCCGCCCGACTAGACGAGGGCGAGGGGTGACGGGCTGGGCTCTGCTTACGAAAATGGACGTGACGGTGGATACTCTCCGTTCGCCCGGTGATGGTGTGGAACACAGTGCAAGTCTGCAACTCGATGTGCCACGCGATGGATGACAGGCCTCGTGGATGACGGATCCTTGGAAGCTCCGACGAAAACGCGCCTAGGATTAATTGCTGGACAGGACAGGACGGGCTACGAATGGCAGAGAGGCAAGTGCAGCCGAGGGAAAAAGAAGAAAACTACCCTGAAATTTCAAAGTTAGTAGTCATAACAAGTCTCTGTCTTACTTTTACAGTTGAAACAACAAAGAGAAACCATATGCCAGCCGTCTCCAAAGAGTGGCACGTCAGCAACCAGCAGCGAGCAAATCTCCTACTCCATCCCTTCTTAAATTAATATCGTCGTTAAATTTTTTAATTAACTTTAATCATTTATCTTCTTTAAATTTTTTTAAAAAAATAATCATATATCTTATTATTATTTGTTTTATAATTAAAAAATCAAGACATAACTTATGATTTTTCCTATTTAAAAAATATTTTAAATAAAATAAATGATTAAAGTTGATTTAAAAGATTCAATAATAATAATAATTTAAAAATAAAGGGAGTATTTGTCAGATTTAGATTTAAAATATCCATCTCGCCCCAAGCCAAATTCAAGCAGTTGGCGGCCTCTAGCACATAAACGCCTGCCTCCGCCTATCACAGTAAAATACACCGTCCGACGATTCGAGACCCTACCGGTGTCGATGTCGACCGAAACCCATCGCCCTGTTCTTCTCTCCGCGTTCCATGTGTAGACTAAGCGTGCTTAGCCTATCGTGACCGGAGAGTGAAAAGAAACCCACATCTATGACCAATCGTAGTGCTTATGCTATACAGCCTTTCTGCTCTGCACTGGCGAAGCTACATAGTGGTGTCCTGGTGCACTGGCACCAGGGTAAATCAAGATTTTAGTACTAATCAACTATATTTTGATCACTCGTGCACCACTTTTAACCTATAATTTACATATTTGGCACCGTCATATCAAGTAAACTCTAGCTTCGCCACTGCTGCTCTCAGCACATACAAGTGCACGAACTTACAAATCACAGCTGGAATATAACACAGACCACAAAAACATCGTTACTCACCCGAGATAACACTAAAATACCCTGATTGTCACTAGTCAGAACGACTGAACGAGTGTGTCTACCTGTGCCAACGACGCATTGAAGCTTCACGCCTTCACGTGAGTAGCAGGTAAGCAACCACGGCAGTGGTCTTCGCTACTCAAGATCGGTCAAGATCTTTTATTCATCACATTCATGTTCATAAAAATCCGTCACTCAAATTGCGTCACCGGTCACCCCATTCCAAACAGAAGCAGCCGGCCGCCACCAACACGTCAACTCCTCCGCCGATCGCTGTGAAATACAATCTGATCGACCTAACGCAGTAACTTTTGCCGGTGTCGACTGAAAACCCAACGCACGGGTTCTTTTCTCTCTGCGCTCCACGCTAGACTCTACGCGCCCTTAATTTCGCCATGGACAGCAGCTCATCCTCCTCGCCGCTGCACCTGCACGTGGTGATCTGCCCGTGGCTTGCGTTTGGCCACCTGCTCCCGTGCCTGGACCTCGCCGAGCGACTGGCGTCGCGTGGCCACCGCGTGTCCTACGTCTCCACGCCGCGCAACATCGCGCGCCTTCCTCCCGTGCGCCCCGACGCGGCGCCGCTGCTTGAATTCGTTGCCTTGCCGTTCCCACGCGTCGAGGGCCTCGCCGAGGGCGCCGAGTCCACCAAAGACGTTCCCTTCGAGAAGGTCGAGCTGCTCTGGAAGGCCTTCGACGACCTCGCCGCGCCCTTCGCGGAGTTCATGCGCGCCGCCGAGGGCAGCAGGAAGCCTGACTGGGTCATCGCCGACATGTTCACCCACTGGGCCGGCGCCGCCGCGCTCGAACACAAGGTCAACGGAAGCCAGACTTCTTTTTCTTCCCCCCCCCCCCCCCCCCCAACTTGTCTTCGTCCTTTGTTTTCATCTCATCTCCATCCCGATCCGGGCGTTTCCAACAGTTGCCGTGCGCCATGCTTATCCTGACCGCTGCAAGGAACGTCGCCGCCTGGGACCGCCGGATGTCGCGGCGCGCGGCGGCGGCCGCCGTGCCCGTGCAGGACCGACCAGCGGCGGCCCGTCGCGAGCTGGAACAGCTTAAAACGTACGCCAAGCGTGACGCGTCGGGGATGTCCTTCGCCGACTGGCGCACGAGAGGTGCACCCTTGTGGCCGTGCGGAGCTGCCTCGAGTGGGAGCCCGAGTCCCTGCCGCTTGCGGCGACGCTCGGTGGCAAGCCGGTCGTCCCGTTGGGCCTCCTGCCGCCGTCGCCCGATGGAACCACCGTGAACGAAGATCAGGACGCCACGCTGCACTGGCTCGAAGCGCAGCCGGCGGGCTCGGTCGTGTATGTCGCGCTGGGGAGCGAGGTGCCGCTGCGCGTGGACCAGGTGCACGAGCTGGCGAACAGGCTGGAGCGTGCCGGGACGCGCTTCCTCTGGGCGCTGAGGAAGCCGAGCGGCGTAGTCCTCGACGACGCGGACGTCCTCCCTCCGGGGTTCGAAGAGCGAACACGTGGCCGTGGGATCGTCGCCACGGGGTGGGTTCCACAGGTCAGAATCCTGGCGCACGGCGCCGTGGGCGCGTTCCTGATGCACTGCGGGTGGAGCTCAATGACAGAAGGGCTTCTGTTTGGGCGTCCGCTTGTCATGCTGCCGATCGCGGGGGACCAATTGCCAAATGCGCGGGTTATGGAGAGCAAGAAAGTTAGAATGCAGGTGCCGAGGGACGAGAACGATCGGTCATTTCACAGCGAGGGCGTGGCTAGTGCAGTCCAGGCTGTGATGCTAGCGGATGAAACCAGGATGATCTTTGTAGCCAATGCCAAGAAGCTGCAACGGATTGTGGCTGATTATGGACTGCATGAGAGCTTCATTGATCGATTCATCCAGCAGCTTAGATCTTACAAGAAATGATATAGTATCCTTGTGAGAAGTTCATCATGCATGGAGTTTGAGCATTGCCTGCCACTCTAGCGCCTTGCAACCATGTCTGAGTGCTTGATGTTGATTCGTAGCTGGTTAATTGTTTGGGTATTCCTAGGAATGCCAACAACTTTACAAAAGTTTTTATTAGGTATGGACGTATATATAGTTGTGTAACTTCGGGAAAAAAAATGCAAAATAGCTTGGTGAAGCTTGCAGGATTTTATCCCAAGGATTTGTCTTATACACTACTGAGACATCAACCTGATGCTTTTGGTTGAACGGTTGTAGAGAGCTAGTACACAATATTGCTCAGCATTCCATAAAGTTTATTGTTGAAACAAGAGAGAACCTCCAGTATGATGTTGTGTACAAACTTCTCAAGTTAATATTGATTCTTCCAGTAGCAACTGTCAGTGTTGACAGAGTTTTTCTTTAGTGATTTATGTGAAGAATAAGTTGAAGAATAGGAAAGGAGATCAATATTTGAATTGTTTTTTTTTTATATTTATGCAGTGTGACTTTTTTTACCAAGTAAAAGGATGACACTGCACAATCAATCACTTTAAACAAATATATAGGTGCAAAGTATAGTTATATGTTACTTAATATTTCATAATTTATCTTAATTAGTTCAGATTAAGAACAATTTATCTTTTAATTCACTATTGTGGACATCATGTATTTACATTTTTGTTTCAATTCTGTAATGTGTGCGTCTTGATTTTTTTTTTCTTGGATGATCAGTTTGGGAATACCCATGTTTCAACTCCTGCGTCCGTCATGTCTAAGGAAAAACAAAGTATTAGGTTAACCACTCAATAATATTGTCTCGTAGCCATTATCACTAGTAAAAAAAATTGAGACTCTTGGGTGGTTAGTTACCATCCGGGCTAACAAATTCGCGAGATGTCATGTGTGTTTGTCTACCACTACCGACGGCCGACGACCATTGAGCAACAAAAAGAATCATATCAATGCCGTCCCATCACGAGACTGTAGCAGGTCACAAACACGTGCAGGATGCCTTTTGAAATCTGGAATGCGGGTTGCTGCCAGATTCATCATCGTTAAAAATCCATCGCCCAATACGTAAACGCTTGTGAAATCGAACAAGCCTAGCCTCCTACAAGCTCGAGAGAAAAACAAACAACTCTCTGCCGAGCGTCGTTTCGGATCAACCTGCCGCTGCCCGCTGCCGGCGTCAGTCTGAAACTCAACACCCGGCAGCTTCCACGCGCCCTTTCGCCATGGACGCCGGCTCTTCCTCCTCCTCGGCGCCGCTGCACGTAGTGCTCTGCCCGTGGCTCGCGTTCGGCCACCTGCTCCCGTACTTGGAACTCGCCGAGCGCCTGGCGTCGCGGGGCCACCGTGTGTCGTACGTGACCACGCCGGGTAACATCGCCCGCCTCCCGCCCGTGCGCCCCGCCGTGGCGCCGCGCATCGAGCTCGTGGCCCTGCCTCTCCCGCATGTCGACGGCCTCCCCGACGGCGCGGATTCCACCAACAAAGTCCCACACGGAAAGTCCGAGCTCCTCTGGAAGGCTTTTGATAAACTTGGCAATCCATTTTCAGAGTTCCTCGGCGCCGCTTGCGCCTCGGGCAAGAGGCCTGATTGGCTCATCGTCGACATCTTCCACCACTGGGCAACCGCTGCCGCCCTCGAGCACAAGGTTCGACGAAACCTATAATTTGTTCAAAGTCCTCTTGCAGACTGAAATCTGAATCTCGGTTAATTTTCTCTCTAGGTGCCATGCGCGGTGTTTCTCCTCAGCTCTGCAAGCAACATCGCTTCCTGGGACAGCCGATGGTCATCGTGGCGCGCCGATCCAGCCGCGGCCGCAGCCAAACTGGCCGCCACAGGTCACGAACAACCAGGAACCGTGCCCCACTACGAGTCAAAGAAGAAAACGCAGCTGTTCGCCAACCAAGAACCATCGGGGATGTCCATCGTCCAGCGCTTCTTCCTGACACTAGAGCGGTGCACCGTCGCGGTCATGCGGAGCTGCCCGGAGTGGGAGCCCGAGTCCATCTCGCTCTTAAACACCCTCATGGGCAGGCCGGTCGTCCCCCTCGGCCTCCTGCCGCCGTCGCCCGACGGCGGCCGTGGGGCCACCACCGTCGATGGAGACGACGCCACCGTGCGCTGGCTGGACGCGCAGCCGGCGAGCTCGGTCGTGTACGTCGCGCTGGGCAGCGAGGTGCCGCTGTGCGTGGACCAGGTGCGCGAGCTGGCCCACGGGCTGGAGCTCGCCGGAACGCGCTTTTTCTGGGCGCTGAGGAAGCCCAGCGGCGTCGTTGAGGATGCAGACATTCTCCCTCCCGGCTTCATAGAGCGCACGCGTGGGCGAGGGCGCGTGGCCATGGGGTGGGTTCCGCAGACCAGCATCCTCGCGCACGGCGCCGTGGGCGCGTTCCTGACGCACTGTGGGTGGAGCTCGATCACAGAAGCGCTTCTGTTTGGGCGTCCGCTCGTCATGCTGCCGATCGCGGGGGACCAAGGGCCGAACGCGCGGATCATGGAGGGAAAGAAGGTGGGGATGCAGGTGCCAAGGTACGAGGACGATGGTTCGTTTGACCGCCAGGGCGTGGCTAGTACAGTTCGGGCTGTGATGCATGACGAAGAAACCAGGACGGTCTTTGTGGCCAATGCCAAGGAGCTGCAAGGGATTGTGGCTGACAACGAACTACATGAGGGCTACATTGATCGATTCATTCAGCAACTCAGATCTTATTATCAGAAGTGATGTTTCCTTGAGAGATGTTCAACATGGAGTTTGTAGCACTGCCATTCCAGATCTGCAATAATGTCATGACTCCTTGGTGTGATTTTTTGTAGCCTGGTTAACAAGATAATTTCTTCTCCAAGGACCACCTAATTGTTTCTGCCTGATTGCTGGCAATGCTTCCTTTCTTTTGTGAGTTATTTTGAGAGGGCAATGATCCTGCTTAAAAACCGTTTCATAACACCTAGGAGGTTGACTTAGCTGAGGTCGATTCAGCCACCAATAAGCAATACCAACCCCTCCGTACGTGTCCCTGGGCTGGTATGTTTCCTTTGAAAAAAAAAAAACTGTATACACATGACATTATATTTTTCAAAATGGAAAAAATGGATAATTCAGAAGCAAACAGTGTTGATAACTTGATTTTGTTTTACAATAACTAAGGTCTAATTAAGGTGGATAATTCTGTTCGATTAACATGATAATTTCGTGATCATGAGAGCGAACGTGGTGGCTCTTTTTTCTCTTCAAATAATAAGGGTCTGTTTGATAGAGCTTCTACTCACACAAAAAACAGCTTAAGTATTAGATTATCAGACAAAAGCAGTTTTCTCACTTATACAGCTTATACGGTCAAACCATTTGACAAAACAGCTTATACGGTATTCTTAAAAACAGATTATATATGTGAAATAACTACCGTGCCCTTAGGATTTAAAATAAATATAGTCATACGATTTATGTAATTTTCCCTCACAGTGATAGCTGATGAGTGATCACTGATGCTCCGGCATACATTAATCAATTATTAGACATGTTAAGGACCATGTACTCTTGCTTGGGGACTCGCGGAGGCCATGTCGTCGAACAGCGTTCGCTTTATGCCCACACAGTAGAAAAGCTAGTTTTACGACTTGGCCTCCGCAATAGAAAATGGACAACCGCTTATTACTGCTTATTTGTATAAGCTGTTTTCTTATCCCTCTCTTTGGTATAGCTTTGACTCAAAACAGCTCACGAAGCTACTGTATAATCCCTATCAAAGGAACCCTAAGATAATAGATACCGTTTAGGAACTGCTTCTTCAAAGCAGCTTGATAGACTCTAAATTTATTATTATTGTAGGATATAGTATATTCAATTAAGTGGCATCTGTCACCAAATTGCTCTGCACCGTGCCCCCTCAAAACCATGGTTTCTGTCGCCGGCGATCTAAAGTTGAGTTTGTGTACCTTTTTACCTCTGAAGGCTGAACTCCAAAAGGAAATCATATCATGCCATCCCTGGAGATATGCGCATCATGGGAGATTGGGACTAACCGGTGAAATCAAGATCTATACGGCCTACGGGCAAGTTGTCCGTTGTCATTTGTGAGCTTTCAGGTTTAAAAATTCATCAGTCCTGGTCACGTCGCCCCGAAGCCAGATAGAAGCAGCCAGCGGCCTCCAACATGTCAACACCTCTCTGCCAAGCGCTGTTAGTTTTTACACTCCCTTTCTCCTCTTTATGCCTGCCGCTGCCGGTGGCTGACTGAAACTGAAACCCAACACCCGACTCCGTCCACGCATTCGCCATGGACGCCGACTCCTCCTCTTCATCCTCCTCCTCATCCCCGCTGCACGTGGTGATCTGCCCGTGGCTGGCGTTCGGCCACCTGCTTCCGTGCCTGGACCTCGCCGAGCGCCTGGCGTCGCGGGGCCACCGCGTGTCCTACGTCTCCACGCCGCGCAACATCGCGCGCCTCCCGCCCGTGCGCACCGACGCGGCGCCGCTGCTCGAACTCGTGGCGCTGCCGTTCCCGCGGGTCGAGGGCCTCGCCGACGGCGCCGAGTCCAC
Organism: Eleusine indica; assembly: GCA_030378355.1. NCBI lineage: Eukaryota > Viridiplantae > Streptophyta > Magnoliopsida > Poales > Poaceae > Eleusine > Eleusine indica. The sequence goes on along the minus strand of CM059498.1, from coordinate 48,069,190 downwards.
CAAGGATGTTCCCTTCGACAAGGTCGAGCTGCTCTGGAAGGCCTTCGACGGCCTCGCCGCGCCTTTCGCCGAGTTCATGCGCGCCGCGTGCGCCGCCGAGGGCAGGAGGCCTGACTGGGTCATCGCCGACCCGTTCCACCACTGGGCAGCCGCCGCCGCGCTCGAACACAAGGTACGCGACGAAAGCCAAATTGCTCGATTTCTTTTTTGCTGCTTGGGTTTCTACTAGTTCCTATCTCAATCCGGTTCCACCCGTGGGCCGTGGCTTCTCCCTGTAGGTGCCATGCGCCGTGCTTCTCCTGAGCGCCGCAAGCAACGTCGCTGCATGGAACAGCCGGCCGTGGCGCGCTGCGTCTGCAGATGAACATCCGGCCACGGCGCAGGAACCACAACCGTCGTCGGAGCCACGTTACGAGACGGAGAAGAAGGTCAAAATGTTCACCACCAATGGCGAATCCGGGATGACAATCGTCCAGCGCTGCAGCCTGACGCTTCAGGGGTCCACGCTCGCGGCTCTTCGGAGCTGCGTCGAGTGGGAACCCGAGTCCGTGCCTCTTGTGCCGACGCTCCACGGCATCCCGGTCGCCCCCTTCGGCCTCCTGCCGCCGTCGACCCATGGAGGCCGTGGCGTCAGCACGAACGGGGAGCAGGACGCCACCATGCGCTGGCTGGACACGCAGCCGGCAAACTCGGTCGTGTACGTCGCGCTGGGGAGCGAGGTACCGCTGAGCGTGGACCAGGTGCACGAGCTGGCTCTCGGGCTGGAGCTCGCCGGAACGCGCTTCCTCTGGGCGCTGAGGAAGCCCGACGGCGTCCTCGACGCGGACATCCTCCCCCCGGGCTTCGAAGAGCGCACGCGTGCCCGCGGGCTCGTGGCAATGGGATGGGTTCCGCAGATCAGCATCCTTGCGCACGGCGCTGTCGGGGCGTTCCTGACGCACTGCGGGTGGAACTCGACGATCGAGGGGATTCTGTTCGGGCAGCCTCTGATCATGCTGCCCATCTACGGGGACCAAGGGCCCAATGCGCGGCTTATGGAGGGAAAGAAGGTGGGAATGCAGGTGCCGAGGGACGAGAACGACGGATCGTTCGACCGTGAAGGTGTTTCGAGGGCGGTCCGGGCTGTGATGCGCGAGGAAGAAACCAGGAGCGTCTTTGTGGCGAACGCAAAGAGGCTACAAGAGATCGTGGGTGACCACGAACTCCATGAGCGTTGCATCGATGGATTCGTTGATCAGCTTAGATCTTACACGAAGTGACGTTTTTCATCTTTTTATTCTTGTTTAAACATTTTTTTATTAGGTAATATTTTCGCGCGAAATTAAATTTTCAAAGTACAGATTGTTCTCGTTCTGGCTGCGCCAAATTATTTGGATTGATTGAATCGAAAGGGGTCACAACTCACAACAAACAGCCTTCGCGTGCGTGAAAGAATCCTGAGATTTTGTTTCACGTATGTTATTATTTAATAAAAATATTAAAAAATCCTGATATTTCCCCGAGATCAGTTCATCAGTATGGAGCTTGGGTAGTGCCATTTTATCTGAGCTAGCTTCTGGATGACTGGATCGATGCGTGACTGTCATGGTATGACTTTTGTACCCCGTTAATTACTAAGACGTAGGCCTCGTAATCGCGACCCACAAGCCCTTTCAGGGCTTTAATTAGCCCATATACATGTTTATGTTAAAAATGAATAAGGTTTGAGCCCGATCCTTTTTTGGCCTTGCTTTTGAAAAATCTAGTAATTTTTTTTTACCCATTACCTGGTCTACTAAGATGAATGCATTTCTTAACGTATCGTAGGATATGAAGTCAATCATCTCGCATTCTCGCCGATTCAAATGAAATAAGGGCGAGATTGATAAGTAGTCTGGCACCTTTTTTAAGGTCAGTGGTCTACCATTTTCAACAAGTTGATACTCAAGAATCTTAAACATGTGCATTGTACGTTCAGGTTCCTGAAAAGAAAACTAACAAATAGATTCGTATCGTGCCGTCCCATAAAATAAAATGCGCGGCATCATGAAGGGAGCATCTCCAAGAGCTACTCTAAAAAATGCTTCCCAAAATTACTTTTTGGGAGCAGGCCAAAAACTATTGGGGCCAGAAAATCTTCCCTCCTCTAAGAGCATCTCTAAAAACTCCTCAAAAACTCTTTCTAAATCAAATTAATGTAGTTTAGTCTAAAAAACTATCTCTAACAGCTCCCCTAAACAAGTCACAGATTTATTCTCTCCCTAAATTCTCCTCATTTGTAGCTAGAAATGAGAGAAAAATTAAGGATCCTAATACTTGTATTTAGAAGAAAATTATATTGTTGTGGTCCCAGATGCTAACGTGGCCCAATCAAAAGTTTTCCTGATCTATTTTTAGGGAGAGTCCAGATCAAGGAGAAGCAGTTGTAGCCGGGCACTAGCCTCCGTAGCAGACCAGTGTTGGCGCATGCAACGTCGCGCGTTGTTTACTATTGGCGCGTCCGCTGCTTGCCTATGCTATGCTGGAAGGCCTCCGATGGTAGGAATCAAATGATGCTTAAGCTGTTAGCAAACAAATCAGGCTAGTACAATGCAATATGGTGATACACTGAAACTTGGGAGTTTAAGCTCCTGATTAAATTTAGAGAAGCTACATTTCATCTCAGATTAAAACAAGCGCATGACTGGACCCATTTCCACTGTTGACCCCATTCTCAGATTGTTCCTACTCCATTATCAGAAAGAAACCATATACCATTCAAGTATCAATTCTACTTCATCCACTATTTTTCAAATGGCCACACAAATGGTACACGATCAAATCAAAAGTTTCTACAGAAATTTTCATCTCCAAAGATATAGCCTTTTTTCATAGTAGATCATCTCAGACAAGAGCATAGAAGGATTCCTATGCAGGAACAATCTAGAATCAACTATTGCAGACAACAAAACGCAAGGAACAAATTGATATATGAACTCAACTCTACCTGATCCAGAAAAAATGATGAATGAAAATGGATACTACATAATTAACAAGCAGCCTAATAACTAATGGTAAATCAAAGTGGATACAACTTTGACATAACAAAGCACTATTTACATTCGACAGTTAAACGCCAGAAGATCTTTGCCAGCGGTTCTTACCGACGACGGGAGGACACGCCGGTAGATTGATGACGGTGTGGCAGCTGCTAGCGGACGACCCAGGCGGCGTTGGTGGCGGAAGACCGAGGAGGCGCTGGTGGCGGACGACCGAGACGAAGCTGCGGCACCGCGGGAGGACGCGGTGGCGGGGGACAGGCCGAGTCGCGGCAGCGTCGGGTGGCGGCGCGCGTCGGGTAGAGGTTCAGCGAGGCATCGCGGCCGGAGGAGAACCGACGCGTTGGGGGTGGAGGGCGGTGACCGGAGGCGAAGCTGTGGCGGGGGACGAGCCGATTGGCGCGGCGGCAGGGGACGAGCGGATGCGACGCTAGTTCGGGAGGGGGTGAGCAAAGGCTGCGCGCATCAGGGACGAGTCGAGCGGAGGCGGCACGGTCAGGGAGGGGGCGAGCGGAGGCGGTGGGGGATGAGCGGAGGCGGCGCACGTCGTGGAGGGGGCGAGCAGAGGCGGCGGCGTCGGGGAGGGGGCGAGCAGAGGCGGCGCGCGTCGGGAAGAAGAAGATCAGATGCGCCGACGGAGCCAGGGAAAATGGCCGCGCTGAGTTTCACTGAACGCAGAATGGCGTCAAAAATTGCCGTCGAGCGCGCAGGAATGGGGACCCCGAATTATTTCCTAGTTTTACCCAAAATTGAGTCTGGTTTAGGGAGAGGATAAAAACAGGAAGGTATTTAAGGGAGCTGTTAGAGAATGATTTTTTCAAAAAATTCCAATAATTTGATTTAGGGATATCTTTTAAAGAGCTCTTGGAGATGCTCTTAGCAACCCTGCAAGTTGCAGAGACTTCTGTTTATTAAGAAATAACGTCCCAAATCCCAAGTAACGAAGCTAAAAGATGGGACCATGTTAATCAGCAATTTCCATCATCGCTGACGTAGACACAGCTACTGTTGTCCAAGACGAGCAACCAGCCTCATATTACAAACACGTTACCCTCTCCGTTCTTTTTTTCTTGTCGTTAGGACAAAACAGCTAGTACAAATTTACACTAAAAAGTTTATCCTAACAATAACAAAATAAGAACAGAGAAGTACGTCTCTACACGTCTTGGGAAATTACGGGACGACCTCCTAGTCTGCTACGGCCAGTGCGAGGGAAGAACAAAACCTTGTGGCCATTCTGACCGCAATCGCATCGTCTCGGCGCGCCATTTCTGATTTTTCCTTCTCATAGGGGCGCCTGACGCCTCCAGCCCTCCTCATCCTCGCCACTGCCCGTGGCTAGCGTTCGGCAACGTCGCGCGCCTCCCGCGTCCCGCCCGTGCGCCCTGACCAACACACGGGGGGCACCGGGCCGATGTGCCCGACTTCGTGGCGCTGCCACTCCCACGCATCGACCTCCTCCGGGACGGCGCCTGAGTAAACCACTGACACGACGTTCTCTGCGAAAAGTTCGAGCGGTCATCATCAGAGCGGAAAACATGACTGTTCCACAGCCGTCCAACGCAACACTTTCCCTTCGATCAATCAGTCCACTCTTGCGACAATTCGGAGTTTTGCATCGAGTGGGAGCCCGATTCGATTTATGCTCGTGGCGATGAAGGAATGGTGGTAAGCCGCTATAGAGAGGACGACACCGCCGTACGTGTGTGCTTGCTGGACACGCGGATTGTAATAAACTCGGTCATTACCGTTGCCTGATGGTGCAGATGACCGTGCACGAGCTGGTTCTCGGGCTGGAGCTTGGCAGGAGAGGCTTCCTCTGGTCTCGATCTGATGAAGCCCAGCTGCATCCTGAACGTGGGCTCATTCCTAGTACCAACATCTTTGCGCATGACACCATCATCCATCGTCGAGGGGCTTCTGTTTGGGCATTCTGAGTCTCTGACCCTAATCATAATCAAGCACCCTATTGAAAGGGGCCAAGGCCGAGTGTGCGGCTAAATGAAGGTAGAAAGGCCTCGCAAGAGCATCCGGATTGTGATACTAGAGGAAAAAGGGCAGAAGAAGGACAGGAACAGGAGTGTCTCAACTCTTAACCAGTTTTATAAAGCTAAATAAGAGATTGTGTGTGATAATGAACATGAGAGTTACATCAACTGATTCATTCAGCAGCTTAAATCTCACAAACTGTAATATTTTTCACAATATAGCAGTTCAACATGGAGCTTGAGTGATGTTCCTCCAGTAGAGTTTTGTGTGACTGTAGTGTTGTTAATTAGCTGCAAAGTTTTCTTCCTTTCTTGTCGTTTGGATAATCTAAATTCAGAATGGTCTCATGATTCATATCATTGTAAGAGTGATTTATTCACTTGATGAACAGGACGTGCTAATCAGCATTTTCCATGCTGTGTGTGGCAGTGATGTATACATTCTCATTATCTTCTCACTTTTTTTTTTGCGAGGGATCATTATCTTCTCACTGATACTAGTGGAAATGGACTGCTGTTTTTCTTCACACGGAGGACTAGGAGGAATCTACCGAGAACATGAGCCCTCACTGTTAGGTTGATCTCCCGTTTGGGCCCAACGGCCCAAAACCCTTGACACAGCGCCTTGATCGGCGGCACCCAGCCTTCTTCTGGCTGGTGGGCCCCTGTCACTCTGCGTCAAATAAAAGGGGTGGAGGCCGGGCAGCACGTGGTACGAGGTTCACCGCACCGCCAGTCACTCCACCTACAACCCTAATCCGATCGAGAGGAGGCGCAGCCAGTGACGGGGATCGCCATCGACCACGCCGCACCGTCGCCGACCGGATCTCGCCTTCTACCTCGTAGCCGATGGCGCATAACAACGAGGCCGCGACTTCGAGAGCCGCACAGATCGCCGCCGCACACCATTACCTCTCTGGCTCCGCTTCTGGTCAGTACCTCACCTCCCTTCCCCTCTCCCTCTCAGTTTCTCTCTGGCATGTCATAGATCCGACCCCCATGTTTATGAATCCACCCTCTCTAGATCAATGGCTAGGTTGCTAAGTATCTAACAATGGTATCATGAGCTAGGCTAGTGCATCGATTTAGCAGAGTAGAAAGAGGTCGTTTTGGATTGGCCAAAGAAAGAAATCCCCCCCCCCCAAACCGAAACCCTAACCCTAGGGTTAAAGAGATCAAAAAAGAAAAGGCATGAATGGGGAAGGGATCTTACTGGATCTCCTCGCTGCCGTGCGCCACTGTTTTCGCTCGTCGAAGAACGAGATGAACACAGGCGCCGGTCGCAAGAACCCTCGATGACGGCACACTCGCTCTCGGGCGAACGCGCGCGGCGGCGCCGTCATGCCCTGCTCCTCTCCTGTCGCGTCCCTGTCGTCTCCGACCGGCCTCGCCGACGGAGGTCGCTGGCCGCCGTGGCACACCGAGAGAGAGGCGGAGTGAGGGAAAGAAGAAAAGAATCGGTTAGGGTTGGGAGGGGGGGCCGGCACCGAGCGTGGGTTTTTGTTCCGTCGAGGGAGCCGGCGAGCCGTCCATCTGGATGGACGGTCTAGATGGAGGCGGGGGTGAGATTGGCCCAGCTGGGCTAGGCCGGCGGCTTTCACGCGCGCCAGCGGGCTGGGCCAAAAGATGCCTCGCGCGCACGCGCGCGCGTGAGTTGGGCTAGATTTTTTCTGGCAAATGGGCCAAAATGTTGAGACACTGAACAGTAGCTGTTTAAATTATTTTCTTGACTGTTTTTGGTCAATTATGAATGGATTTTGATGTCCTTTTCTGAATGAATTTGATTATATTTGCTTCTAGAAAATTTGAACCAACAACATAATTTTCCAGAGAGTAAATTATGATGATTATGCTACTGTTCATGCATGTTTTTTGTCGTTTTCCACTGCGTATTGATGAATTATGATGAAAATTGGTGTTTCTAAAATTAAATTTTGAACCAATGGGATAAATTTAATTTTTTAGGGGCATTAATTCTGTTTTGTGATGTTGCTATTTTCTGACCAACGTTGTTAATTGCAATATCATAGTTATGATGGATTATGTATTATGTCTGTTTTCTGCCTCAACGGTGATATAGGCATAATGCATACATTTGATTATATGTTTTTAGTTGTTGTTCTCACTTTGTCATGATCATTTCAAGTCTCGCCTTGATGGATGAGTTGAAGGACATTCCCACGCTGAGGAGAGACAACTACGGTGCTTGGAAAAGCAAGGTTGACATGACTTTTGTCATGGGAGAGTTGGACTGGGTTTTGAATGAACCCCGTCCTGTAGAGCCCACTGACCCTGTGAGGGGGGCTAATAAGTCTGATGCTGATTGGCAAAAGAGGGAGCAAAATTTTGCTCCCATAAGAGCTGCCTATGATCTTAATCATAGGAAATGGACCATGGACAACAAGAAGTGCTTGTCCTTGGTAAAGAACACAATTGAGCCATCCATTTTAGGCTCAATCCAAGATTGTGATAATGTCAAGGATTACCTTGAAAGGATAAAGAACTAGTTTACTGGTTCTTCAAAGACTTATGCTACTCTGTTGATCAAGCAGCTTGTGACACAGAAGTACATAGGAAATGGTATGAGGGACCACGTCCTTCGCATGATGGACATTGCCAACAAGTTGGTGCCAATGAAGTTGGCACTTCCAGATAAGTTTATGGTACACCTGATTTTGACTTCTTTGGCTAAGGAGTTTGACAACTTTATTGTCAACTACAACTATAGTCCTGAGAAATGGACTTATGATAAGCTCATTGCCAACTGTGTACAACATGAAGAGACTCTCAAGCAATCAAGTGGAGGTTCCTTGAACCATGTCAAGGACAACAAGAAGAAGAACTTTAACCCCTTCACTTCAAAAGGAAAGCAGCACCAGCCTCCACCCCAGCAGAGAGAGTGGACAGTGGAGAAGGATCAGTGTCTCCACTGCAAGAAGAAAGGACACTTCAAGAAAAATTGTCCTGACTTCCTGAAAAAATTCATGGCAAGAAGGGGTGAGAACGTTATTACTTTTGTAAATGAATCCTTGTATATTGATTATTCTAGATCCATATGGTGGATTGATTTTGGTGCAACTATTCATGTTGCTAATTCTTTACAGGGATTCATTTCGACGAGGACCACGGAAAGAAACAAAGGTTCCATTAGAGTTGCTAATGGAGTGGAAGCAAAAGTTGAAGTCGTTGGTGATTTGCCTCTGGAGCTAGCTAGGTGTTAGACTTTTGCTTAGGGATGTTTTTTATGTACCTTCGTTGCAAAGAAACTTAATAAGTGTGTCGCATTTAGATTGTAATGGATATCAGTGTCATTTTGGTAATGGCAAGTGTGAACTCATATTTAATAATAAATGCATTGGTCTTGCTATGTTGAAAGATAAGCTTTATTTATTATCATTATGTCATAATATGAATTCTATACGTGATGTGAATGATGATATGAATGTTAATGTATCCTCATCAAATAAAGTGAAGAAAAGAAAGAGAACTCTAAATGATGTCTCATCGAAATTATGACATTGTCGCTTAGGCCATATTTTGAGGGGGAGAATTGAGAGACTCCTTAAAAATGATATTCTTCCTCCATTAGAGTTCTCAGACTTAGAACAATGCATAGATTGCATTAAAGAAAAATATGTAAAGATAATAAACAAAGGTGCTAAGCGAAGCACAGGAATATTAGAGATCATACATACGGATATTTGTGGTCCTTTTTCTATGAAAAACGCGGATGGTTATGAATCATTTATAACATTCACAGATGATTACTCCCTCTATGGTTATATTTATCCAATTAAAAAAAGATCAGAGACATTGAATAAATTCAAGATATTTAAAGCTGAAGTTGAAAATCAACATGATTTAAAGATTAAAATAGTGCGGTCCGACCTTGGAGGGGGGGGAGTACTATGGTCGGCACACGCCGTATGGACCTTTTGCAAGATTTTTGCAAGAGAATGGTATAGTTGTCCAGTATTCTACACCGGACGAACCACAACAGAATGGAGTAGCTGAAAAGCGCAATCGTATATTGATGGATATGGTGCGCAGTATGATGAGTTACTCCACTCTACCGCTGAGTTTATGGATGGGGGCGTTAAAAACCGTCATTTATATTCTCAATAGAGTTCCTAGCAAGTCGGTGCCTAAAACACTGTACGAGCTATGGACAGGAAGAGTGCCCGACGGCGGCCGTGGGGCCACCACCGTCGATGGAGACGACGCCACCGTGCGCTGGCTGGACGCGCAGCCGGCGAGCTCGGTCGTGTACGTCGCGCTGGGCAGCGAGGTGCCGCTGTGCGTGGACCAGGTGCGCGAGCTGGCCCACGGGCTGGAGCTCGCCGGAACGCGCTTTTTCTGGGCGCTGAGGAAGCCCAGCGGCGTCGTTGAGGATGCAGACATTCTCCCTCCCGGCTTCATAGAGCGCACGCGTGGGCGAGGGCGCGTGGCCATGGGGTGGGTTCCGCAGACCAGCATCCTCGCGCACGGCGCCGTGGGCGCGTTCCTGACGCACTGTGGGTGGAGCTCGATCACAGAAGCGCTTCTGTTTGGGCGTCCGCTCGTCATGCTGCCGATCGCGGGGGACCAAGGGCCGAACGCGCGGATCATGGAGGGAAAGAAGGTGGGGATGCAGGTGCCAAGGTACGAGGACGATGGTTCGTTTGACCGCCAGGGCGTGGCTAGTACAGTTCGGGCTGTGATGCATGACGAAGAAACCAGGACGGTCTTTGTGGCCAATGCCAAGGAGCTGCAAGGGATTGTGGCTGACAACGAACTACATGAGGGCTACATTGATCGATTCATTCAGCAACTCAGATCTTATTATCAGAAGTGATGTTTCCTTGAGAGATGTTCAACATGGAGTTTGTAGCACTGCCATTCCAGATCTGCAATAATGTCATGACTCCTTGGTGTGATTTTTTGTAGCCTGGTTAACAAGATAATTTCTTCTCCAAGGACCACCTAATTGTTTCTGCCTGATTGCTGGCAATGCTTCCTTTCTTTTGTGAGTTATTTTGAGAGGGCAATGATCCTGCTTAAAAACCGTTTCATAACACCTAGGAGGTTGACTTAGCTGAGGTCGATTCAGCCACCAATAAGCAATACCAACCCCTCCGTACGTGTCCCTGGGCTGGTATGTTTCCTTTGAAAAAAAAAAAACTGTATACACATGACATTATATTTTTCAAAATGGAAAAAATGGATAATTCAGAAGCAAACAGTGTTGATAACTTGATTTTGTTTTACAATAACTAAGGTCTAATTAAGGTGGATAATTCTGTTCGATTAACATGATAATTTCGTGATCATGAGAGCGAACGTGGTGGCTCTTTTTTCTCTTCAAATAATAAGGGTCTGTTTGATAGAGCTTCTACTCACACAAAAAACAGCTTAAGTATTAGATTATCAGACAAAAGCAGTTTTCTCACTTATACAGCTTATACGGTCAAACCATTTGACAAAACAGCTTATACGGTATTCTTAAAAACAGATTATATATGTGAAATAACTACCGTGCCCTTAGGATTTAAAATAAATATAGTCATACGATTTATGTAATTTTCCCTCACAGTGATAGCTGATGAGTGATCACTGATGCTCCGGCATACATTAATCAATTATTAGACATGTTAAGGACCATGTACTCTTGCTTGGGGACTCGCGGAGGCCATGTCGTCGAACAGCGTTCGCTTTATGCCCACACAGTAGAAAAGCTAGTTTTACGACTTGGCCTCCGCAATAGAAAATGGACAACCGCTTATTACTGCTTATTTGTATAAGCTGTTTTCTTATCCCTCTCTTTGGTATAGCTTTGACTCAAAACAGCTCACGAAGCTACTGTATAATCCCTATCAAAGGAACCCTAAGATAATAGATACCGTTTAGGAACTGCTTCTTCAAAGCAGCTTGATAGACTCTAAATTTATTATTATTGTAGGATATAGTATATTCAATTAAGTGGCATCTGTCACCAAATTGCTCTGCACCGTGCCCCCTCAAAACCATGGTTTCTGTCGCCGGCGATCTAAAGTTGAGTTTGTGTACCTTTTTACCTCTGAAGGCTGAACTCCAAAAGGAAATCATATCATGCCATCCCTGGAGATATGCGCATCATGGGAGATTGGGACTAACCGGTGAAATCAAGATCTATACGGCCTACGGGCAAGTTGTCCGTTGTCATTTGTGAGCTTTCAGGTTTAAAAATTCATCAGTCCTGGTCACGTCGCCCCGAAGCCAGATAGAAGCAGCCAGCGGCCTCCAACATGTCAACACCTCTCTGCCAAGCGCTGTTAGTTTTTACACTCCCTTTCTCCTCTTTATGCCTGCCGCTGCCGGTGGCTGACTGAAACTGAAACCCAACACCCGACTCCGTCCACGCATTCGCCATGGACGCCGACTCCTCCTCTTCATCCTCCTCCTCATCCCCGCTGCACGTGGTGATCTGCCCGTGGCTGGCGTTCGGCCACCTGCTTCCGTGCCTGGACCTCGCCGAGCGCCTGGCGTCGCGGGGCCACCGCGTGTCCTACGTCTCCACGCCGCGCAACATCGCGCGCCTCCCGCCCGTGCGCACCGACGCGGCGCCGCTGCTCGAACTCGTGGCGCTGCCGTTCCCGCGGGTCGAGGGCCTCGCCGACGGCGCCGAGTCCACCAAGGATGTTCCCTTCGACAAGGTCGAGCTGCTCTGGAAGGCCTTCGACGGCCTCGCCGCGCCTTTCGCCGAGTTCATGCGCGCCGCGTGCGCCGCCGAGGGCAGGAGGCCTGACTGGGTCATCGCCGACCCGTTCCACCACTGGGCAGCCGCCGCCGCGCTCGAACACAAGGTACGCGACGAAAGCCAAATTGCTCGATTTCTTTTTTGCTGCTTGGGTTTCTACTAGTTCCTATCTCAATCCGGTTCCACCCGTGGGCCGTGGCTTCTCCCTGTAGGTGCCATGCGCCGTGCTTCTCCTGAGCGCCGCAAGCAACGTCGCTGCATGGAACAGCCGGCCGTGGCGCGCTGCGTCTGCAGATGAACATCCGGCCACGGCGCAGGAACCACAACCGTCGTCGGAGCCACGTTACGAGACGGAGAAGAAGGTCAAAATGTTCACCACCAATGGCGAATCCGGGATGACAATCGTCCAGCGCTGCAGCCTGACGCTTCAGGGGTCCACGCTCGCGGCTCTTCGGAGCTGCGTCGAGTGGGAACCCGAGTCCGTGCCTCTTGTGCCGACGCTCCACGGCATCCCGGTCGCCCCCTTCGGCCTCCTGCCGCCGTCGACCCATGGAGGCCGTGGCGTCAGCACGAACGGGGAGCAGGACGCCACCATGCGCTGGCTGGACACGCAGCCGGCAAACTCGGTCGTGTACGTCGCGCTGGGGAGCGAGGTACCGCTGAGCGTGGACCAGGTGCACGAGCTGGCTCTCGGGCTGGAGCTCGCCGGAACGCGCTTCCTCTGGGCGCTGAGGAAGCCCGACGGCGTCCTCGACGCGGACATCCTCCCCCCGGGCTTCGAAGAGCGCACGCGTGCCCGCGGGCTCGTGGCAATGGGATGGGTTCCGCAGATCAGCATCCTTGCGCACGGCGCTGTCGGGGCGTTCCTGACGCACTGCGGGTGGAACTCGACGATCGAGGGGATTCTGTTCGGGCAGCCTCTGATCATGCTGCCCATCTACGGGGACCAAGGGCCCAATGCGCGGCTTATGGAGGGAAAGAAGGTGGGAATGCAGGTGCCGAGGGACGAGAACGACGGATCGTTCGACCGTGAAGGTGTTTCGAGGGCGGTCCGGGCTGTGATGCGCGAGGAAGAAACCAGGAGCGTCTTTGTGGCGAACGCAAAGAGGCTACAAGAGATCGTGGGTGACCACGAACTCCATGAGCGTTGCATCGATGGATTCGTTGATCAGCTTAGATCTTACACGAAGTGACGTTTTTCATCTTTTTATTCTTGTTTAAACATTTTTTTATTAGGTAATATTTTCGCGCGAAATTAAATTTTCAAAGTACAGATTGTTCTCGTTCTGGCTGCGCCAAATTATTTGGATTGATTGAATCGAAAGGGGTCACAACTCACAACAAACAGCCTTCGCGTGCGTGAAAGAATCCTGAGATTTTGTTTCACGTATGTTATTATTTAATAAAAATATTAAAAAATCCTGATATTTCCCCGAGATCAGTTCATCAGTATGGAGCTTGGGTAGTGCCATTTTATCTGAGCTAGCTTCTGGATGACTGGATCGATGCGTGACTGTCATGGTATGACTTTTGTACCCCGTTAATTACTAAGACGTAGGCCTCGTAATCGCGACCCACAAGCCCTTTCAGGGCTTTAATTAGCCCATATACATGTTTATGTTAAAAATGAATAAGGTTTGAGCCCGATCCTTTTTTGGCCTTGCTTTTGAAAAATCTAGTAATTTTTTTTTACCCATTACCTGGTCTACTAAGATGAATGCATTTCTTAACGTATCGTAGGATATGAAGTCAATCATCTCGCATTCTCGCCGATTCAAATGAAATAAGGGCGAGATTGATAAGTAGTCTGGCACCTTTTTTAAGGTCAGTGGTCTACCATTTTCAACAAGTTGATACTCAAGAATCTTAAACATGTGCATTGTACGTTCAGGTTCCTGAAAAGAAAACTAACAAATAGATTCGTATCGTGCCGTCCCATAAAATAAAATGCGCGGCATCATGAAGGGAGCATCTCCAAGAGCTACTCTAAAAAATGCTTCCCAAAATTACTTTTTGGGAGCAGGCCAAAAACTATTGGGGCCAGAAAATCTTCCCTCCTCTAAGAGCATCTCTAAAAACTCCTCAAAAACTCTTTCTAAATCAAATTAATGTAGTTTAGTCTAAAAAACTATCTCTAACAGCTCCCCTAAACAAGTCACAGATTTATTCTCTCCCTAAATTCTCCTCATTTGTAGCTAGAAATGAGAGAAAAATTAAGGATCCTAATACTTGTATTTAGAAGAAAATTATATTGTTGTGGTCCCAGATGCTAACGTGGCCCAATCAAAAGTTTTCCTGATCTATTTTTAGGGAGAGTCCAGATCAAGGAGAAGCAGTTGTAGCCGGGCACTAGCCTCCGTAGCAGACCAGTGTTGGCGCATGCAACGTCGCGCGTTGTTTACTATTGGCGCGTCCGCTGCTTGCCTATGCTATGCTGGAAGGCCTCCGATGGTAGGAATCAAATGATGCTTAAGCTGTTAGCAAACAAATCAGGCTAGTACAATGCAATATGGTGATACACTGAAACTTGGGAGTTTAAGCTCCTGATTAAATTTAGAGAAGCTACATTTCATCTCAGATTAAAACAAGCGCATGACTGGACCCATTTCCACTGTTGACCCCATTCTCAGATTGTTCCTACTCCATTATCAGAAAGAAACCATATACCATTCAAGTATCAATTCTACTTCATCCACTATTTTTCAAATGGCCACACAAATGGTACACGATCAAATCAAAAGTTTCTACAGAAATTTTCATCTCCAAAGATATAGCCTTTTTTCATAGTAGATCATCTCAGACAAGAGCATAGAAGGATTCCTATGCAGGAACAATCTAGAATCAACTATTGCAGACAACAAAACGCAAGGAACAAATTGATATATGAACTCAACTCTACCTGATCCAGAAAAAATGATGAATGAAAATGGATACTACATAATTAACAAGCAGCCTAATAACTAATGGTAAATCAAAGTGGATACAACTTTGACATAACAAAGCACTATTTACATTCGACAGTTAAACGCCAGAAGATCTTTGCCAGCGGTTCTTACCGACGACGGGAGGACACGCCGGTAGATTGATGACGGTGTGGCAGCTGCTAGCGGACGACCCAGGCGGCGTTGGTGGCGGAAGACCGAGGAGGCGCTGGTGGCGGACGACCGAGACGAAGCTGCGGCACCGCGGGAGGACGCGGTGGCGGGGGACAGGCCGAGTCGCGGCAGCGTCGGGTGGCGGCGCGCGTCGGGTAGAGGTTCAGCGAGGCATCGCGGCCGGAGGAGAACCGACGCGTTGGGGGTGGAGGGCGGTGACCGGAGGCGAAGCTGTGGCGGGGGACGAGCCGATTGGCGCGGCGGCAGGGGACGAGCGGATGCGACGCTAGTTCGGGAGGGGGTGAGCAAAGGCTGCGCGCATCAGGGACGAGTCGAGCGGAGGCGGCACGGTCAGGGAGGGGGCGAGCGGAGGCGGTGGGGGATGAGCGGAGGCGGCGCACGTCGTGGAGGGGGCGAGCAGAGGCGGCGGCGTCGGGGAGGGGGCGAGCAGAGGCGGCGCGCGTCGGGAAGAAGAAGATCAGATGCGCCGACGGAGCCAGGGAAAATGGCCGCGCTGAGTTTCACTGAACGCAGAATGGCGTCAAAAATTGCCGTCGAGCGCGCAGGAATGGGGACCCCGAATTATTTCCTAGTTTTACCCAAAATTGAGTCTGGTTTAGGGAGAGGATAAAAACAGGAAGGTATTTAAGGGAGCTGTTAGAGAATGATTTTTTCAAAAAATTCCAATAATTTGATTTAGGGATATCTTTTAAAGAGCTCTTGGAGATGCTCTTAGCAACCCTGCAAGTTGCAGAGACTTCTGTTTATTAAGAAATAACGTCCCAAATCCCAAGTAACGAAGCTAAAAGATGGGACCATGTTAATCAGCAATTTCCATCATCGCTGACGTAGACACAGCTACTGTTGTCCAAGACGAGCAACCAGCCTCATATTACAAACACGTTACCCTCTCCGTTCTTTTTTTCTTGTCGTTAGGACAAAACAGCTAGTACAAATTTACACTAAAAAGTTTATCCTAACAATAACAAAATAAGAACAGAGAAGTACGTCTCTACACGTCTTGGGAAATTACGGGACGACCTCCTAGTCTGCTACGGCCAGTGCGAGGGAAGAACAAAACCTTGTGGCCATTCTGACCGCAATCGCATCGTCTCGGCGCGCCATTTCTGATTTTTCCTTCTCATAGGGGCGCCTGACGCCTCCAGCCCTCCTCATCCTCGCCACTGCCCGTGGCTAGCGTTCGGCAACGTCGCGCGCCTCCCGCGTCCCGCCCGTGCGCCCTGACCAACACACGGGGGGCACCGGGCCGATGTGCCCGACTTCGTGGCGCTGCCACTCCCACGCATCGACCTCCTCCGGGACGGCGCCTGAGTAAACCACTGACACGACGTTCTCTGCGAAAAGTTCGAGCGGTCATCATCAGAGCGGAAAACATGACTGTTCCACAGCCGTCCAACGCAACACTTTCCCTTCGATCAATCAGTCCACTCTTGCGACAATTCGGAGTTTTGCATCGAGTGGGAGCCCGATTCGATTTATGCTCGTGGCGATGAAGGAATGGTGGTAAGCCGCTATAGAGAGGACGACACCGCCGTACGTGTGTGCTTGCTGGACACGCGGATTGTAATAAACTCGGTCATTACCGTTGCCTGATGGTGCAGATGACCGTGCACGAGCTGGTTCTCGGGCTGGAGCTTGGCAGGAGAGGCTTCCTCTGGTCTCGATCTGATGAAGCCCAGCTGCATCCTGAACGTGGGCTCATTCCTAGTACCAACATCTTTGCGCATGACACCATCATCCATCGTCGAGGGGCTTCTGTTTGGGCATTCTGAGTCTCTGACCCTAATCATAATCAAGCACCCTATTGAAAGGGGCCAAGGCCGAGTGTGCGGCTAAATGAAGGTAGAAAGGCCTCGCAAGAGCATCCGGATTGTGATACTAGAGGAAAAAGGGCAGAAGAAGGACAGGAACAGGAGTGTCTCAACTCTTAACCAGTTTTATAAAGCTAAATAAGAGATTGTGTGTGATAATGAACATGAGAGTTACATCAACTGATTCATTCAGCAGCTTAAATCTCACAAACTGTAATATTTTTCACAATATAGCAGTTCAACATGGAGCTTGAGTGATGTTCCTCCAGTAGAGTTTTGTGTGACTGTAGTGTTGTTAATTAGCTGCAAAGTTTTCTTCCTTTCTTGTCGTTTGGATAATCTAAATTCAGAATGGTCTCATGATTCATATCATTGTAAGAGTGATTTATTCACTTGATGAACAGGACGTGCTAATCAGCATTTTCCATGCTGTGTGTGGCAGTGATGTATACATTCTCATTATCTTCTCACTTTTTTTTTTGCGAGGGATCATTATCTTCTCACTGATACTAGTGGAAATGGACTGCTGTTTTTCTTCACACGGAGGACTAGGAGGAATCTACCGAGAACATGAGCCCTCACTGTTAGGTTGATCTCCCGTTTGGGCCCAACGGCCCAAAACCCTTGACACAGCGCCTTGATCGGCGGCACCCAGCCTTCTTCTGGCTGGTGGGCCCCTGTCACTCTGCGTCAAATAAAAGGGGTGGAGGCCGGGCAGCACGTGGTACGAGGTTCACCGCACCGCCAGTCACTCCACCTACAACCCTAATCCGATCGAGAGGAGGCGCAGCCAGTGACGGGGATCGCCATCGACCACGCCGCACCGTCGCCGACCGGATCTCGCCTTCTACCTCGTAGCCGATGGCGCATAACAACGAGGCCGCGACTTCGAGAGCCGCACAGATCGCCGCCGCACACCATTACCTCTCTGGCTCCGCTTCTGGTCAGTACCTCACCTCCCTTCCCCTCTCCCTCTCAGTTTCTCTCTGGCATGTCATAGATCCGACCCCCATGTTTATGAATCCACCCTCTCTAGATCAATGGCTAGGTTGCTAAGTATCTAACAATGGTATCATGAGCTAGGCTAGTGCATCGATTTAGCAGAGTAGAAAGAGGTCGTTTTGGATTGGCCAAAGAAAGAAATCCCCCCCCCCCCAAACCGAAACCCTAACCCTAGGGTTAAAGAGATCAAAAAAGAAAAGGCATGAATGGGGAAGGGATCTTACTGGATCTCCTCGCTGCCGTGCGCCACTGTTTTCGCTCGTCGAAGAACGAGATGAACACAGGCGCCGGTCGCAAGAACCCTCGATGACGGCACACTCGCTCTCGGGCGAACGCGCGCGGCGGCGCCGTCATGCCCTGCTCCTCTCCTGTCGCGTCCCTGTCGTCTCCGACCGGCCTCGCCGACGGAGGTCGCTGGCCGCCGTGGCACACCGAGAGAGAGGCGGAGTGAGGGAAAGAAGAAAAGAATCGGTTAGGGTTGGGAGGGGGGGCCGGCACCGAGCGTGGGTTTTTGTTCCGTCGAGGGAGCCGGCGAGCCGTCCATCTGGATGGACGGTCTAGATGGAGGCGGGGGTGAGATTGGCCCAGCTGGGCTAGGCCGGCGGCTTTCACGCGCGCCAGCGGGCTGGGCCAAAAGATGCCTCGCGCGCACGCGCGCGCGTGAGTTGGGCTAGATTTTTTCTGGCAAATGGGCCAAAATGTTGAGACACTGAACAGTAGCTGTTTAAATTATTTTCTTGACTGTTTTTGGTCAATTATGAATGGATTTTGATGTCCTTTTCTGAATGAATTTGATTATATTTGCTTCTAGAAAATTTGAACCAACAACATAATTTTCCAGAGAGTAAATTATGATGATTATGCTACTGTTCATGCATGTTTTTTGTCGTTTTCCACTGCGTATTGATGAATTATGATGAAAATTGGTGTTTCTAAAATTAAATTTTGAACCAATGGGATAAATTTAATTTTTTAGGGGCATTAATTCTGTTTTGTGATGTTGCTATTTTCTGACCAACGTTGTTAATTGCAATATCATAGTTATGATGGATTATGTATTATGTCTGTTTTCTGCCTCAACGGTGATATAGGCATAATGCATACATTTGATTATATGTTTTTAGTTGTTGTTCTCACTTTGTCATGATCATTTCAAGTCTCGCCTTGATGGATGAGTTGAAGGACATTCCCACGCTGAGGAGAGACAACTACGGTGCTTGGAAAAGCAAGGTTGACATGACTTTTGTCATGGGAGAGTTGGACTGGGTTTTGAATGAACCCCGTCCTGTAGAGCCCACTGACCCTGTGAGGGGGGCTAATAAGTCTGATGCTGATTGGCAAAAGAGGGAGCAAAATTTTGCTCCCATAAGAGCTGCCTATGATCTTAATCATAGGAAATGGACCATGGACAACAAGAAGTGCTTGTCCTTGGTAAAGAACACAATTGAGCCATCCATTTTAGGCTCAATCCAAGATTGTGATAATGTCAAGGATTACCTTGAAAGGATAAAGAACTAGTTTACTGGTTCTTCAAAGACTTATGCTACTCTGTTGATCAAGCAGCTTGTGACACAGAAGTACATAGGAAATGGTATGAGGGACCACGTCCTTCGCATGATGGACATTGCCAACAAGTTGGTGCCAATGAAGTTGGCACTTCCAGATAAGTTTATGGTACACCTGATTTTGACTTCTTTGGCTAAGGAGTTTGACAACTTTATTGTCAACTACAACTATAGTCCTGAGAAATGGACTTATGATAAGCTCATTGCCAACTGTGTACAACATGAAGAGACTCTCAAGCAATCAAGTGGAGGTTCCTTGAACCATGTCAAGGACAACAAGAAGAAGAACTTTAACCCCTTCACTTCAAAAGGAAAGCAGCACCAGCCTCCACCCCAGCAGAGAGAGTGGACAGTGGAGAAGGATCAGTGTCTCCACTGCAAGAAGAAAGGACACTTCAAGAAAAATTGTCCTGACTTCCTGAAAAAATTCATGGCAAGAAGGGGTGAGAACGTTATTACTTTTGTAAATGAATCCTTGTATATTGATTATTCTAGATCCATATGGTGGATTGATTTTGGTGCAACTATTCATGTTGCTAATTCTTTACAGGGATTCATTTCGACGAGGACCACGGAAAGAAACAAAGGTTCCATTAGAGTTGCTAATGGAGTGGAAGCAAAAGTTGAAGTCGTTGGTGATTTGCCTCTGGAGCTAGCTAGGTGTTAGACTTTTGCTTAGGGATGTTTTTTATGTACCTTCGTTGCAAAGAAACTTAATAAGTGTGTCGCATTTAGATTGTAATGGATATCAGTGTCATTTTGGTAATGGCAAGTGTGAACTCATATTTAATAATAAATGCATTGGTCTTGCTATGTTGAAAGATAAGCTTTATTTATTATCATTATGTCATAATATGAATTCTATACGTGATGTGAATGATGATATGAATGTTAATGTATCCTCATCAAATAAAGTGAAGAAAAGAAAGAGAACTCTAAATGATGTCTCATCGAAATTATGACATTGTCGCTTAGGCCATATTTTGAGGGGGAGAATTGAGAGACTCCTTAAAAATGATATTCTTCCTCCATTAGAGTTCTCAGACTTAGAACAATGCATAGATTGCATTAAAGAAAAATATGTAAAGATAATAAACAAAGGTGCTAAGCGAAGCACAGGAATATTAGAGATCATACATACGGATATTTGTGGTCCTTTTTCTATGAAAAACGCGGATGGTTATGAATCATTTATAACATTCACAGATGATTACTCCCTCTATGGTTATATTTATCCAATTAAAAAAAGATCAGAGACATTGAATAAATTCAAGATATTTAAAGCTGAAGTTGAAAATCAACATGATTTAAAGATTAAAATAGTGCGGTCCGACCTTGGAGGGGGGGGAGTACTATGGTCGGCACACGCCGTATGGACCTTTTGCAAGATTTTTGCAAGAGAATGGTATAGTTGTCCAGTATTCTACACCGGACGAACCACAACAGAATGGAGTAGCTGAAAAGCGCAATCGTATATTGATGGATATGGTGCGCAGTATGATGAGTTACTCCACTCTACCGCTGAGTTTATGGATGGGGGCGTTAAAAACCGTCATTTATATTCTCAATAGAGTTCCTAGCAAGTCGGTGCCTAAAACACTGTACGAGCTATGGACAGGAAGAGTGCCCTCGCTAGCTCACCTACGTGTGTGGGGGAGCCCTGCAGAGGCTAAATTATTTAACCCATATATTAGAAAATTGGAACCCAAGACAGTGAGTTGCCATTTTATTGGCTATCCTGAAAAGTCAAAAGGATATCGTTTTTACTATGCAGACAGATACAAAAAGTTTGTGGAAACGAGACATGCCATCTTTTTGGAGAATGACATGATGAGTGGGAGCATGGTAGCTCGAAAGATTGATCTTGAGGAGAAGCAGGTATTCGTGCCCACTCCGATGACTCAAGAACCATTTTTCTCACTATTTGTTGATGTTGCGCCTGCAATGCATGACATTGCTGAGCCAGCGCCTGTCGTGACTCCTAGAGTGGCGACAGAAAGAGAAATTGAGGAACCTGTCATTCAGGATCCAACAGAACCCGTTGCCACACATGAGGGGGAGCCACAGCAGCCTCAGGTGGAAAATGTGCCAAATGTAGAGGCCCCTAGAAGGTCTCAATGAGCCAGAAGATCAGCTATTGCTGATGATTATAAAGTCTATAGTACAGAAGAATTTCATATGGAGGATGATCCCACCACATATGAAAAGTCCATGAGCAGCGCCCATGCATCTGAATGGCTAGAGGCCATGAAAGATGAAATGAGGTCCATGCATCTCAACGATGTATGGGATTTGGAGGAAATTTCTAGAGGAGCCAAAACAGTATGTTGTAAATGGGTCTACAAGATCAAATATGACTCTCGAGGGAAAATTGAAAAGTTTAAAGTGCGGCTTGTGGCAAAAGGCTTCACGCAAAGAGAAGAAATTGATTATAATGAGACTTTTTTTCTAGTCTCTTGTAAAGATTCTTTCAGAATAATAATAGCTCTAATGGCACATTATGACTTGGAATTACATCAGATGTATGTAAAGACAGTGTTTCTAAACGGGGATCTAGAAGAAAGAGTTTACATGGCGCAACCGAAAGGTTTTGTCGTGCAAAGAAAAGAAAATATGGGATGCCGTCTAAAGCGATCAATTATGAATTAAAACAAGCTTCAAGACAGTGGTACTTGAAGTTTGATGGAATGTTAAGAAAATTTGGGTTTCAAGAAAATGTGGAGGACAATTGTATTTATGCAAAGTTCAAGAATGGAAAATTTATTTTCCTAGTTCTGTATGTGGATGACATTCTACTCGCTAGTAGTGATATCGGTCTACTACATGAAATAAAGAAATTCTTGTTCTCGAATTTTGATATGAAAGATCTTGGTGAAGCATCGTATGTCTTGCGCATAGAAATTCACCCGGATAGGAAGAAGTTTGCACTAGGACTGTCTCAAAGGACATATATAGAAAAAGTATTGAAGAAATTCAATATGCACAGATGTAGTGCCACACCTGCTTCCATAGTGAAGGACGATAAATATGGGGATTTTTTAATGTCCCAAAAGTCAGTATAAGCTCAATAAAATTAAAGCGGTACTGTATGCTTCGGCTGTTGAGAGCCTACAGTATGCACAAGTATTCACTCGCCCTGACTTAGCAAAACACGGGGTTAGTTGGCAGATTTCAAAATAATCCAGGCATAGAGCACTGAAAATTAATAAAGAAAGTCTTGCGCTATTTACAAGGAACAAAAGGCCTTATGTTGACATATAGAAAATCAGTATCACTCCAAGTGGTGGGGTATTCAGATTCTGATTTTGTAAAAGATAATATGAAGTCAACATCGGGATACATATTCACTCTTGCAGGAGGAGTCATTTCATGGAAAAGCTTCAAGCAGATCATTACTGTAGGATTAACGATGTATGCCGAGTTTATAACATGTTATGAGTCCACGGGACAGGTAAACTAGTTAAAGAAATTCATACCCGGTTTGAAGGTGGTCGATAGTATTGAAAGACCATTAACGTTATACTGCGACAATGAGCCCGCAGTAATGTATGCTCATAACAATCAGTCAAGTGGTGCTGCCAAACATATTAACATAAAATACTATGTTGTGAAGGATAAAGTCCGAGATCAAACCATAAGTCTCGAGCACATAAGAACAGAAAGAATGCTCGCGGATCCGCTCACGAAAGGCCTACCACCCAACATGTTCAAGGAACATGTAGCCGGCATGGGATTAAGGGAAGCCTTATGATTTCTGGACTAGAGGTCCAAAGTAAAAGAAATGTATCTGTTTCTAAACAGAGATGCGTACAGTGGTTGTTTGATTCTATCGGGATAGACCATGACGATGAAACATGCTCTATACATAAATCTGTGGTGAAATGGAAAATAAAAGTAAATTTAAAAGTATGAGATTAAGGGGGGAGAATGTTAGGTTGATCTCCCGTTTGGGTCCAACGGCCCAAAACCCTTGACACAGCGCCCTGATCGGGGGCCTCCAGCCTTCTTCTGGCTGGTGGGCCCCTGTCACCCTGCGCCAAATAAAAGGAATAAAGGTCGGGCAGCACGTGGTACGAGGTTTACCGCGCCGCCAGTCACTCCACTCACAACCCTAATCCGATCGAGAGGGGGCGCAACCAGTGACGGGATCGCCACTGAACACGCCGCACCGTCACCGACTGGATCTCGCCTTCTACCTCGTGGCCAATGGCACACAACGACGAGGCCACGACTTCGGGAGCCACGCAGATCATCGCCGCATGCCATCACCTCTCCGGCTCCGCTTTTGGTCGGTACCTCACCTCCCTTCCCTCTCCCTCTCGGTTTCTCTCTGGCATGTCATAGATCTGATCCCCATGTTTATGATCCACCGTCTCTAGATCGATGGCTAGGTTGCTAAGTATCTAACACTCACGATAAAATTATCCACGTCGTGTGATATTTTTTGCTATTGATGACCAGCACTCTTTATTAAAGTTTCAAGCTTGTGAAAATCTCAAAAATCAAATATACTCTCCTGTTTGATCTTTGATGCCATTCTGACCAACTCCTTTGAGCAATTGAGCTGTGACCTGCACAAACTCTTTGTTGTGCCCGTCGCTAGGGATGGCAACGGGACGGGTGGAGCAAAAGCCCACCCACGATGAAGATGTTACGGGTGGAAATCTTCACCCGCACCCGCCCGCGCCTGCACCCGTCAGGTTTCGGGCAGGTGACGGGTCCCCACAGGTTTTTCATATGTATGAAAAATACATCTTTAATTTAATTTTATATAAATTTTACATATTAAAAAAATACTAACTAATTCATAACTTGATAGTTAACATAATATGACAATATATATACATGCAAGAATTATTAGACTCATACAATTCTCACTCTCACAAAGGAACATCTTCCCTACTCCTATTAATTTAGGTGGAAACGTTCACACCATTAAAAAAATCTGCCGTACGCCCACAAAGTTAGAGATTGAATCCAAATCGGTTTCGTACCTTTCATATTAAGCACCAAATTCAAAAAATCATAAATCTCTCGTCCGGAGTTCAAATGAGGCAAAATCAGACTCTATCTCGTAGCCCTCAAAAAGTTCTACAAGTTTGATATTCAATGGAAGTCAAGATTCCGCTGTTATGGTTTCCAAAGTTACAATGCAAAAATATTTGTTCTGATTCGGCTCCTCTGCGCAGGTCTCTGTACAGGGCCCATATCTTATACATCCGAAGTCCAAATAATATGATCCACATATGTTCTGAAAAGGTCTCGACGAGATCTACAACTTTCGTGTTTTTAACTTTTCTCATTAGATCATGTTTTCAAATTCAAAATCGCGTTGTAATGCAGTGCTATTTCTATTCTCCGTGAATTGATTTTTTCTATCGGATAAAGCTTCTAGAAATCTTTACATATTAGGTCACGAACTTGGTCTTGCATGTTGGGTTTCATAGAGGTCCAGTGGTGTCTTGTAGGGGTCATGAGCTTATGAAAATCCCTCTTTGCATGATGAATTGGGCTTCATATCGGTACTTCTCATATTTGAGTATTTTTTAATGTTATTTCACTTAATTTTATAACATTGCACTCAAACGATACTACATGTGAAAAACTTCATCATTAAAGGTAAAAAAAATATTTATGATAAGAATATGGTAAAAAATGGTAAAAAAATTATTATTTATGACAAATAAAATAATACTAAAAGAAGCACCAATAGTAATATAAATATGATCTTTCATGTAAAAAATATCAATAATTATATTATATAAATAATTTATATTTAAATCATAAAGAGTGTTTTGATTTTTTTAACTCGTAGCAACGTACGGTCACGTTGCTAGTTAGACTAAAATTATTTATACGTCTTTTATTTTGAAGCCCACGAGACACCCGCGGATGAGAGAAAAAACCCACACCGTCCCGCGACTGCGTGGGACGGGTGCGGGTGTGCCCTGCGGATGAAAAACTACACCCGCACCCGTATCTGAAACCCGAATTACCATCCCTACCTGTCGCCCGAAAAAAGGGGAAAAAAATCTTTTTTGTGAACGTCAAACAATCCCGACCGGAGCCTTGGTTCGACCGGCCGGACCGCGACCCGACCGCAGCGCACAGGCCACTGGAAATCGTGGTTCGGGGCCGTGGCAGACGCCAACTACTCCCCACCGGGCGATCCAATATCCAACGGCCAATACCGCTTGCCGAGGCTCCTGATCCTGGACTAGGGCATCCGAACCCCGAGCAACCCGCCCGCCCAACGCCACCGCACCACATCGCCGCACGCCGCGCAGCCAAACCCAAACCCTCCCCCTTCCCCCAACGGCGATGGCCGCCGCGACGGAGAAGACGGCCGAGGACATCCGCCGCGAGCTCCAGGAGCTCCAGCGCCAGCACCGCGAGGTACCTCTGTCCTTTCTCTCTCCCAACCCTTTTGAAAACTTATCCTAGTCTCTGGAGCGTCTGCTCTGACCTGTTCCCGTGTTCTCCTCCACCTTGCAGATCACCGAGCGCCTGCGCGACCCCCGCGGCCTTCGCCGTGGCGCTGCCGGCCCGGGCCCCGGCCCCGTAGGGCCCCGCCCGCTCCGCGGCTTCGCGAGACCTGTACGCCTCTCGCCTACATCTCCTCCCGTTCGCCTTCTCTACACCTGGTCGTAACGCTTCCCCCCTACTATTTCTGTTGCAGGCTGCGGAATCGGGGGACCAGCCCCCGCAGAAACGGCGGCTGCTATCAGCTGTGGTGAAGGTACCGCACTCTGATTTTGATCTCTGTTCCGTTCATACTTTATTTTTATTATGGTTTGTTTGTCGAAACCCTAATTGTTTCTCGTTGTTTGGCGTGATGAATGCAGGTGGATGGCGCTGAAGATAAGGAGGAAGGCGCAAATGATGCAGACACAGAGGTTCAGGCGGAGGGTTCAGGTGCTGCTGAAGGCGATGACATGAGGGGTACCAGCAACGGTGGGTTCAGGAGGGATGGAAGCCAGCGGATTCCAAGGAGGGTGGTGAGTCGTGGGACCAGAATCTGGGTTTGCTTGTTGATTTATATGCACTTTTGTGGAGCTGAGATGGTATTGTTCTGTCGCAGGATTATAATTCACTGCCAGAGCCTGCCCCGAGGGAGCTTCCCAAGACTGACGATGAGAAATTGGTGATGAGGAATAGGAGGATGCTGGGTCAGCTTCTCGTCGGTACGTTACAGGTAAAACAGTTCTCTTATGCATGGCGATGAATCTAAAGTTGTTAGATGGTATTTATGTCTCTTTATTGTCCCAAAGACCCCAAACAAAGGTATTTATTTAATAGTTTGGCTTGCCAATGTGACATCGAACATGTTAATAGGCTTGCCAGCCAGTCATCAACTTAATTCTGTGAAAGTTCTAAAGTGCCAATGTGGCATCCTCAGTGTGTCTTTTTGTTTCCTGCAAATTTGAATAAAAAAGAAAAAAGGTACATATTCTATGTGTAATTAACTGATATGAAACCTCTGACGTACTGTGCCTTGGCAGTGAGACCAGTGACATTCACATCTGTTTATACTATCATTTTGTATTTGAGCCAACTACTAGAATAGTTGGTCTTCATGATTGCTTCTGATCTTTGAATGCTTGATGTGCCACATTTTGTAGAATTGTCTGAGTACATCCTTTCTTGCAAGAATTCTAGTTGTCTAATGATTGATTATATTCATGCTTGCAATGCAGAAATTTCAACAAGAGAACACAAAACTCTCCAACTCCGAGGCTTTTCTACGAAGATCAGAAACGCAGCGAAAGGTTTTACTCATGTCTCCTGTGCCCATCTCATTTCCATAGTGACTAGTCCTATGTAGGAGCTACTACTACTACTATGCATATGTTTTGCACTGTTCGAATGTCTAAAAAACAATGATAGATTTGAATGTAGTAAGATAATAATATCCTACATGCCAATTTTCATGCTTAAATCCATAGATACATGGAACAACAACTAAGGGGATGTTTATTTTGTTGACTTGCATTGCAGAATAGAGAAGAGTCTGTATTTGTGTGCATATTTTGGTACTTCATTTTTATCTGCAGTGTGCACATTTCCACCATATGAATCTAGCTGTACCTACAGAGGGCCCATACACATATTCACAAAAGAAAGAAAAAAGAGTGGCCCCATGAATCAGAGATATTGTAGTTTCAAGGAATCCAGTGTCTCGTAGTTTCAAGGCATATCGCAGATGTCATCATATATTTTGGAAATCAAGACTGTATATGGAAGAATAAAAGTCATTACTTTTATTTGGCGCCCAACATATTATGTATACTGAAATAATGATTGAATATAGGCTGAGCAAAAGGTTCGTGAGGAAAGTGAAAGGTTGCGACAGAAGGAGCGAGAGCAAATTGTTGAGAAGCGTAAACGTGACGTGGTAAAATTATATGCGATGTTTTATGACTCGATTCATCTGTCACAATGTAACACCTTATAGCTATTTATAATCCTTATCCTTGGATGCCTTTGTTTAGATGCTTCGTGCTCGTGTAGCTGCTAAGGCAGAAGAGAAGAGGTTGGAGCTATTGTATATTCAGTGGACCGAGCATCATAAAAAGCTGTCCAATTTCTTAAGGTGACTTTACTTCTTTGCATCATTATTCAAATTGACTTAGACCCACAATCAATAAGTAGCCATTCTACTTTCTTGTTTGATGGATCTATTATTTCTGCATGCTGCAGGTTATTTTTATTTCTGGCCCAAAAGTGTCCATATTGACAATTAAATTGAGGGAAGATACGTTCTAATTGTATGCAGATTTAATGTTCGAGACCATAAGTGTTTGTATCGAAGTTATGATAAAGAACATTTGCGCCATATTTAACTCCATATTTTTATCCCCTTTGTTTTTGGCAGGACAAAAACTGAACCTCATATTTACTACATGCCAGTTAAACCACTCATTGATGATCCGGCTATTGTTGAGCAGAACAAGGAAAAGGTATATACTAAAGTTTTCATTACTTTTGCTTACTCATGTACTCTAAATGGTAAGATAAACAACCTGGGATGATGCACACACCTTTGTAGTTCCTTTCATCTTTATACCAGTCACTTGAATTGTGGATCAGTTCTAAATTTGTCCATCTCCTGAGTATTTGTGTATACTGATCTGACTTAGTGGCATAAAGGAAACCACGATGAAGTAACTGCAACTTTATACGAGACTTAGGACTGGTAACCTTATATGAGCTCCACCTTGCCGTTAGGCAGAGCTCCATCACCTTGCTTTGTGCTAGGCTTTTGATCTAGGCATTTTCCTGATAATTATGTGTTAACACACTTTTCCTTTTATCTTATCTTTTTGTGTTCATTTGCCAAAAGTGCAGAAGTTTAGGCGTGTCCTAGTTCTTCTGCTTTTCTACACACTGATGGTAATGTTATAACAATATATGAATTTTAGAATTGGTTCACAACTTGGTTTCGGTTGAAAATAAAACACATCAGTGAGCTTTGAAATACTCCTTTAGTGAAAAATCTGTTTTAGAGTAGCTTAAAAACCAGCTTGACCTGTGAGAGTCGTTGATCACTTGCCAAAACCTCTTGCATGTCGGGAGGTACAGATTATAACTCGCTGTTTAGTCCCTATTCTACCGTTTTTGTTTATGTAATGCTATTTTATCATTATATATTGTTTGTCTGTCAACATTATTTCTTGCTGCCAAGTATTGTTGACTCATTAGCCTACCCCAACTTCCCTGGGATTAAAGGATTTGTTGTTGTTGTAAGTACTGTTGACTCACAAAATACAGTGTTCAAGATTCTTTTGTAGCTCCATTTTGCTGTCACCATGAATTTCAAAATTTAACATGGAATTGCTGTTGCTTGCTTCATATATGGGGAATAAAATCACTTGTGAGTAGCATTTTTAATTGGAAGTCGTTAGAGGTGTACATACTTTTCTCAAATGTGTATTGTGCACTTCTCTTGAAATTTTTGGCATGCAAGTATGGCTAGGCTGCATAGGAGTTGATACTAACCTATTTAGGTATCAGATATTCAACGAAGTCATGTGTTTGGTCAAGTGCAGCAGCACAAGTTGAGTATGACTGGCATTGTGGTACTTTTGGATGCTACTTCTATGTGGAGTGTAGACAACCTACAGCATAAATTGAGCATGATGCTTCATGCTTTATCTTTCATATATCAGATCAGACTATTTTTCTCATGCTTGCAAAATGTCCAGGATCACCTTTTATATGCAGAGAGGACACACTTAATATTTACAGTATATATGTTTCTGTTATCTGGTCTTGTTTCTCAGATTCTTATTATGCATGTACCTAACTTATGTAAAACACTGCAGGCATTTGAGGAATGGAAATCTATGCGCAGGGCTGAGCTAACCCAATTTCAGAAGCAAGTTGAGGAGCAGTGTCTCTCCAACGCTGAGAGGCATTTAGAGAGGATCAATGCCCGGAACACTCGGAGAGGGAATGTGTCAGCAAACATGCAAGAAATGGATAAGGACCTCGACACACACAGGGCAGAGCATGGTCCAAAGACTCGCCGAATTCCTGAGGGTGGCAATGATGATGACGAGGATGTGGAGGACATGGCCGCAGAAGACGAGCTGATGGATGAGGTCCTGGGTGTTAATGATGTGATCGATGAGGACCCAACAAAGCCAGCTGAAGCTGCTACTACTGATGGTGGCGAATCTGCACCTGAAGCGGCACTATAGGTTCTTGCTTTCAAGCTAGGCACTCAGGCTTCACATTTTTTGTATGAGTTTAGTTGATGTCTTGTTGAGACTGCTTGTACGTGTATGGCTGCTTTGTTTTAATCCTGTTGTCTTAGGCATGTGTTTCCATATCTTACGGTTTGGGTTGTATACTGTCAGTTATTATATCACCATTTCTAAACTTTGTACTCTCTTTGTTTTAAAATTTTTGTTGTCATTAACTTTTTTCACTACATTTGATCATTTATCTTATTTAAAATATTTATTTAAATATTAAAAGTTATAAATTATATCTAATGATAAAATAAATTATAAGAAAATATATGATATTTTTTAATTTTTTTTGAATAAGATAAATGATGAAAGATAGTGAAAAAAGTTAATGGTGATAATAATTTTAAAACGAAGGGGTATGTCTTTTCCACCCATTTTTATCGCTAATACGTTCTGTGACTCGAACGCTATCGTTGCCGTCTGGTTCTCTTTCGCTTCATCTCCGTAACCTGGAAGTGGAACTTATTCTGTAAGACTTTTGTCACGCCAAAATTTGGTTGTGATATCAACCTACAATGTTCTTGTTGTAAAACGTTTATGGTCAGGCCTATCTTCTAGAAGAAAGACTCCTAGTTCATGTGGGCTCTTTATCTCCGACTCAACACTAAGTAGGGTTTCCTCCTTATAAATCGTTGAGGAGACATCCTTTGTAATTTCACTAGAATTATTCAATAAAGAATTTCGTCTCCTCTATTCTTGTTACTTTTGTTCTCATTTTCTACTTCGATCTACGTGCCCGCGATCATCGATAACACGTTATCAGCACGCTCTACAAAGCCGGCCATCTACTCAGCGATTAAAGGTACGATTTTTGATTAAATTTGTATCTTGACTCGTTGCAGCCAAGATCTGTCCAGGAGATCGCCACAAAAATCTTGACTCGTTGCAGTCAAGATCTACAATAACAAAAACTCGTCATAGGAGGCGGCACTATGAAATAACAAAATCAGATTAAAGACATTTATGCGCCTGTGATCTACCAACCCTAACCGGATCTAGAACCGGCAAGGGGAGGATCTGGGATATCCAGATCCAAAACGGTGTACGTCCAGAAGTTTAAAAGAACAAAGATTAGATGTGACGGCTGGCTTACCCGAAGGGGCTCCTCCGATCGGATCCACATGAAAAAAAATGCCATGGTGGCACAGATCTAGGCTGAAGCAAAACAGATCCGGTCACCGCACGGCCAGATCCAGCATCCTCTACCGTCGATGACGTTACATCACAGGAAAAAAGGAAAAAATAATAATAATAAAAAGGGCGAGTTCCAGACCGTGGAGCACAGATCTAGGTCAAAAGACGCCAGATCTGGCCCCACCGGCCACCGGCAGGACGGCCTGGCCTCCGCCTCTACGTCGTCTGGGCCATCGCCAGCACCACGTGGGGCCCACGTTCGAGCCCCCCGTCCGCGCACCGTGTGCGAGGCCACGCCTAGCCTGCACCGAGGCCTACGCGCTTGCGCCAGCGCCTGAGCCGGCTGGGCCCCGCACCTAGCCGCCCGCCCGGCTCACGCAGCGCCAAGTGCCGGTGGCTGCCTCGCCCCCGCACACGAAGCACAGCAGCACACCCCCGGCCCGCCTCTACCCCGCCCGCGCTCGGCGCCCGTGCATGTGTCGGCCCGCGCAAGCGGCCAGGGCCCACGAGCACAGTACCAGCAGCTTGGGGAATAGGGAAGAAGCGCCATGTGTGCTCGTCAAATCCAGAGAAAGAAGAAAGAGAAGAGGAAAGGAGGAAGTGGTGGCTGGGAGTGAGGAAAGAAGTGAGGGATTGAAGAAAAGTTTTAGGGTTTCAACCCTATTTATACCACCTCAAGAAATGCGGACCGGACTAAGTTAATTGGGCCGGTTTTAGGCCCATTACCAGCCCATGCATGAAAATATCTGAATATTTTCTCACTTAACCCCTGAATTATCAGATTTTATGATTAAATCCTGGTTTTTCTCGTAGAAACAACCTCGATTTTTTCAAAGATAATCTCGTAGTATAATTTTGCACATAGGTCCTCGATGATTACAAAAATTACCATGGACCCACGGAATTTGCAAAATGACTAGAAATTTTATGGGAGTGTGTTATTTTACATATAACACGTCGGATTTTTCCAGATTTATATCAAGATGGACTTTAGTCCTTATATTATTCTATTTTCATGGTTTATTGGTTATTTTTATATAGAAATACCAATAAAAATAACTTAAACATGCAGTTTTTGTTATACCACTTTACTTATGCCCCTTATTACTTGGATATATTATTTGCATATACATGAAGTAATTTTTGAACCATGATATCATGCAGATGTCTGACCTTGTGAAAGGAGAATTCGGTGTGCTTATCCCCTATGAAAGTAACTACTTGTCCTGGACTCTTGATGCTAAAATCCTACTTAGTGGCAAAAATCTCTTGAAGACAATTTTGCTCAAAAATGGGGAACCTGCTGCAACAGAAGTGGAGCAAGCTCAGTCCCTGCATTTCCTAAGGCATCATTTATGTACTACATTGAAAAATGAGTACATGACTGAAAGGAATCCGAAGGTCTTATGGGACTCACTGTGTAATTGCTTTGAGCAAATTGAAGCAGTATTACTTCCTAAAGTGGAGCGTGAGTGGCAAAACCTACGCTTCCAAGACAATAAGACTGTTGAGGAATATAATATCAAACTTTATGGTATTGTGTCACGTATGAAGTTGTGTGGCAAAGATCTTAAAGATCTCGACCTCATCCACAAGACTCTCTCCACTTTCCACCCTAAGCTCACCCATGTGAGCCTCCAGTACAAGAAGGACAAATATGACTCTTATGTCGCCCTGAGTAATGCATTGCAGCAAGATCAGGAGGAGGACGAATTGATCAAGCAGAATCATTTGTTTCGTTCTACTGGCTCCATGGCACCGTAAGGAGCAAATGCCACGTCATTCAAGAAGAATAACAACAAGGGTAAAGGAGCTCCAAAGGCGCCACAGAAGGCACCACCGAAAGCGCAAAACAACCCTAACAAGTTCAAGAAGAACTATAAAGGGAAGTCAAAGAAGACACCTTCAGGGGGAGAATATGGGAAACAGGATCAGAAATGTTATAAATGTGGCATGAATGGACATTGGTCCAAAATTTATCACACGCCTAAGCACGTTGTCGACATGTACCAAGAACTTAGGAAGAAACTTGTGGAGCATGAAGCCAACTATGTTGAAGCTCCACAAGCCAAAGAAGATATCACGAAGATGAATTCTGGTACACTAGACAAGGCTCATGGATAACCAAGCAAGACCTCTCATATTAAATTTGATGAAGACCTCATGGCAGAGGATGAGGATGACCTGCATGGAGATTCCCACTAGTCTCTAGACTACTTAGAACCAAAAGTTCTCCATTAGATTTAAGCATTAGTAATAGGGGTGCATTAATTTTTTAGTGGTGGTTTATTTATGTAATCTCATGAAGAGAAGACATTTTCTCATTAATATATCATATTAGTGTGGAAATTGTTTGCATGATTATTTCTGTTGATTATTGTATTAATTACAGAATCGTGAAGAACATGGCTATTCAAGAGGAGCTCTGTCTCGTAGACAGTGGCACTACCGCTACCGTTCTAAGGGACACTAGTTATTTCTAAACACTTCAAAAGTATGATGGACATATAACTACTGTCATTGGCAATGACACTAGGATTGTTGGCACAGGCAGGACCACAATCGTCCTACCGAATGGTACGCGGCTAGTAATCCATGAAGCATTGCTTTATCCCGAGTCTACTCGGACATTGTTAAGCTTCAAAGGCATCCGTGCAAATGTATTTCACGTAGAAACCAATGATGATAAAGGCGAAGAATGTCTTATTATGACCATGAAATATGGAGATCACAAGACTATCGTCGAAAGTTTTTCAACCATAAAAGAAAGCATGTACTACACTTATGTTAAACCACACAAAGAGTTTGCTATGTTCAAGACCGTATTTAGCAACCAAGAAGCCTATCGAACATGGCACGATAGACTTGGTCATCCGGGTCTCAACATGATGCAAAGAATCACGAAGAATTCGAATGGTCACAACTTGAAGACAAAGGATTTCCCAAATCAAGAAGACTTTTTATGCGTTACATATGCAAAAGGGAAACTCATCACTCGACCCTTAAAGCTTAAGATTCAAGAAGAATCGATGGCCTTCCTTGAATGAATTCAAGGAAACATATGTGGACCAATTAACCCCATGTCAGGACCTTTTTGGTACTTCATGGTGTTGATTGATGCTTCCTCAAAGTGGAGTCATGTATGTTTATTGTCTACTAGAAACCATGCGTTTGCACGATTGACAACTCAGATCATACAATTGAAAACCAATTTTCTGGATCACAGAATTCAATCCATCAGGATGGATAATGCCAGAGAATTTACCTTGAAGGTTTTTAATGACTATTGTATGAGCCTGGGCATCAAAGTGGAACACTCTGTACCACACGTGCATACACAAAATGGCCTTGCAGAATCATTAATTAAGAGAATCAAGTTGATAGCACGACCATTATTACAGAATTGCTTATTGCCTACCTCTTGTTGGGGGCATGCAGTGTTGCACGCAGCAGCATTAATTCAATTGAGGTCATCTGCTACACATGAAGAATCACCATTAGCAATGGTGCGTGGTACAATACCAAATGTTTCTCACTTACAGAGATTTAGATGTGCTATATATGTCCCTATCCCTCTGCCTCAACGAACTGTAATAGGTGCACAGTGGAAACTCGGAGTTTATGTTGGATATGAAAGTGCATCCATAATCAAGTATTTAGAGCCATCTACTAGAGATCTACACACGACTTGCTTCGCTGATTGTATCTTTAATGAAGATCATTTCCCGACATTAGGAGGAGGAAAGTATCTCTCTCGGGACGAATATCGTGAAATAGAATGGGAAACTAAAGGAATTCAAGAAATGGATCCTCGCACTATAGAAACTGAGCTCGAAGTTCAGAATATCCTCCATCTACAGAGGGCTGCTAATGAACTGCCAGAAGCTTTCACTAATACAAGAGACATTGTAAAGTCTTATATACCGGCTGTAAATGCACCTAAAAGAATAGACATTCCATTTGAAGAGGATGACTATATGGAATTCCAGCCTCTTTCGTCAAAAGCAACGAATGCTAAGAAGAGGGGGAGTGATCCGGTTACACGGGCACCAAAGAAGCCTAGAATACAAACTCAAGCTAAAGCTCCTAGGAGACGTCCTGCAGAGAAGAAGTCTAAGCAAACTACTTAAAAGAAGAATATAAAAGGTGAAAGCAAACCACACGATGTGGTGAGCCTTGAAGAAGAAATCCCAAGTGAGAATGTGCGCACACTTGAAACTCATGATGGGTTACCAGAAATTCCTGATCTAAACACACCTCTGAGTGATGTGGATCAAGAAAATGAAATAATAGAAGAAGTTTCAATGAATTATGTTGAGACGAGAGTAGTATACAATAGAAAGACAATGAAAGTCGACTTATATTTTGCTGACACAATTGCAACACAGATTAATTTGGAATCTAAACCAAAGTCAATAAAGGAATGTAAGAAGCGTCCTGACTGGTCAAAGTGGAAAGAAGCAATCTATGCAGAGTTGAACTCACTAAAGAAAAGAGAAGTGTTCGGCAATGTAAGCCTTACACCAAAAGGTATCTTCCCAGTGGGTCACAAATGGATGTTTGTCAAGAAGAGAAATGCTCAAAATAAAGTGACTAGATACGAGGCGAGACTCGTAGCTCAAGGTTTCATGCAGAGACCAGGAATTGACTACGAAAAAACCTACTCTCCCGTAATGGATGGAATTACTTTTCGGTATTTAATATCATTGGCAGTGAATATGAATTTGCAAATACGACTTATGGATGTCATCACTGCATATTTGTATGGAACATTAGATACAGAAATCTATATGAAAGTTCCAGAAGGAATCAAAGTCCCGAATGAAGAAGAACGCAAATTGTATAGTGTCAAACTTTAGAAGTCACTATATGGTTTAAAGCAATTTGGAAAAATATGGTATAATAAACTCAGTAACTTTTTACTGGAGAAAAGATTCTCAAAGAATGATGATTGTCCTTGTGTATTCATTAAGAAATCAGAGAAAAGTTATTGCATAATCTCTATTTATGTTGATGATCTGAATATCATTGGCACTACACAGGATGTCAAATATGCATGTTCTTACTTAAAATCTGAATTTGAAATGAAAGATTTAGGTAAAACTGCATATTGTTTAGGTTTGCAGCTTGAGCATACCCACGAAAGGATATTATTGCATCAATCAAACTATACCAAGAAGGTATTTGAGAGATTTAATATGAAAGATACATACCCACTCAGATCCCCTATGATTGTGAGATCACTCAATGCAGAGGAAGACCCATTTAAACCAAGGGAGGAACATGAGGAATTATTGGGACCTCAATATGCCTATCTCAATGCTATTAGAACATTGATGTACCTTGCAAATGATACGAGGCCTGATATAGCTTTCGCTGTTAATCTACTTGCTAGATACAGCTCGGCACCAACTATGCGACATTGAAAGACATTAAACAAGTACTAAGATATCTGAGAGGAGCTGAAGATTACAGATTATTTTTCAAGAAGAATGCAGAAGTAACCTTGGTTGGGTATACTAATGCTGGCTACTTATCCGATCCAAACAAGTCAATCTCGCAGACTGGATATGTGTTCTTATTTGGTGGAACAGTAATTTCATGGAAGCCAACGAAGCAGACGATTGTTGCTACATCAACAAATTACTCAGAGATCATCGTATTTGAAGGTGCATCTAGGCCCCTAATTTTATTTTGGTGATTGGCGTCAATACAATTAAGAACGGACTAATCTTTTAATGAGCATATGTGTAGATTATGGTACAAAGTTTGGTGATCAAATATATAGAAACAAAAAGGAAGAAAAGAAGATGGCAAAGTGCTTCAAGATGAAATTCAAAATATGCTCAAGAATGAAGTTCATGGAGTTTTATTTTAAATATTGAGTATAGTAAAAGCCGTACTATTAAGAGGGACACAAAAGTGTGAAGCGGAGGTGAACTAAGTGCAAAATTCCCATTTCTAGGCCATATAAAATTTTCCAGGGCCAAATCATCGGACTTGTCCGACCCATCGAACAAGTCCATCGGACTCCAGTACCTCTGCCACTCTGGGTCGTCGGACATGTCCGACGGTCATCGGACTTGTCCGATGACCAGAGGAAAGTCCGACGCATCGGACACTTTCATCGGAGTACAGTTCCCCTGCCACCCTACTTTCATCGGACTTGTCCGATGGACAAGACTTGTCCGAGCCATCGGACAAGTCCATCGGGTTCCAGTTCCTCTGCCCCTCTTGTGCCGTTGGACATGTCCGATGGCCAACTTATCCGAGGCATCAGGCAAGCTTGTCGGACTCCAGTTTCTGCGCCACCTTGATTCATCGGACATGTCCGACACAGATCTCAGAATTTGGGTCTCCAACGACTCTTTTCCCCCATTGGGCTATAAATAGAACCCCTCTTCGCCCTTTGGCCGGTTGGTCACTCATTTCCACTCAAAAACACTCTCAAGCTCACTTTGCTCTCCCCAACTCACCTCCCTTGATTCCACTCTTGATTTGTGAAGGGATTGAGAGAAGATTGAAGTGCTCCATCGACTCCAAGCTTTCATCCTCTTGAGCACTTGGTTCATCCTCACCGCCGACGACTATTGTGTTTGTTGCTCTTGGGGATTCTTCCCCTAGACGGTTAGAGGTGTCCGTAGAGCTCCCAACTTGTGTGGTGACGCCTCGAGAAGTTTGTATTGACCCCTCCTTTGTGGAGTTTCTAGTGGAAAACCAAGTTTGATCTTTGTGGTCACTTGGAGAGGTTACAGTTGAAAGAGACCCGATCCTTTGTGGATCCCTCAACGGAGACGTAGGCTTCTTTGTGGAGCTGAACTTCGGTGAACAAATCTTATGCCTTGCTCGTGCTTTCAATTACTCGTATCTCATTTACTTGTTCTTGCTCATAAACTTGGTAGTTAGGGTTTGCTTCGTATTTCTTAGATTAACTTGTGTAGGTTGCTTGCTAGTTGATCTCCTTATTTTTACAGCTTTTCCCTTGCTTATATTCACCTGCTCCTAGCTTGCCTTACACTAGTTTTAATATTTACCCGGTCGATCTACTTTTCTATCTTGTGCCATCGGACAAGTCATCGAACTTTCCCTACAATCGTTGGACAAGTCCGACACTACGCATTTAACTTTTATTATTAAGTGAATTTCAGGGATAATTGCCTATTCACCCCCCCCCCCTCTAGGCACTTTCAATTGGTATCAGAGCGGGATCTTCTTGAAGGCTTAACCGCTTGAAGATAAAGATGACAAAGGGAAATGAAATTCCGCCTAGTGGATCGTCCGAAGAAAGGTCCGAGGGTGATGCACCTGGAGAAAATCCGAGGATCGAAGATATTGATAAAGATGAGCTACCAAAAGCCTACAACAATGTCATGTTTGATTATGATGATCTCAAAGAAGATCGTATTGGACAAGGGTCCGGTAGACTCCCCTACTTTGATGGACAATTTTATGATCATTGGAAATGTAAGATGATGATGTATTTGGAGTCCATGAGTCCTCATGTTGCAAATATAACCGAGAATGGTTTCTTGTGGGAAAATAGAGACAATCCAACCCGTAAGGATCAAATCAATATTCATCGTAATGCCGTGGCTGCTAGTGTAATTGTTTCCGCACTTAGTGCCACCGAGTATGACAAGGTAGCCGGAATAAAGAATGCCAACCAACTATGGAGAAAACTTGAGGTTATCTATAAGGGCATTGATTTCGTCAAAGATGCAAGACTTGAAGAACTGCAAAATGAGTTCAACCTATTCATCATGGGTCCGGGAGAAGGCCCAAAGGAAGTTCATGATAGGCTCATGAGGATTGTGAATCAAAGAAGAGCTCTAGGAGCTAAAATGACCGACTTGGATATCAACAAGAGACTACTACAAGCATTGAGACCATGGGACAATAACATTTGCTCAAACATTAGAGAGAAGGACAACTTCAAAACCTTCTCCACCGATGAAGTGCTTGGAAAGCTTCTTTTCCAAAAGCAACAAAATGATCAAGCCAACAAGATAAATGCCTTGATCAAGCAAATTGAGGGAACAAATGGTGACAAAAAGGATATGACACTCAAAGCCACACAAGAGAAGAAAAAGAAAGTGATTGATTCTAGTAGTGAGGATAGTGATGATGAGATGGCCTTGCTTGTGAGGAGATTCAAGTCATTTCTCAAGAAAGATGGCTACAAGAAGAAAAGCTTTGACAAGGGCAAATCAAGAAGGTCAAAAAGAACTTGCTATGAATGTGGTGATGAAGGACATTTCATTGCGGAATGTCCAAAGAAGAAGAACAAACATGAAAGAAGGAAAGACAAGCACCACAAGAAAGACAAGAAGTACAAGAAGCATAGAAGAGGTGAAGCTCACATTGGTCAAGAATGGAATTCCGATGATTCATCCTCTTCATCATCTTCCTCCTCCGAATCCGACTCAGATGAGGGAGGCATTGCTACACTTGCCATTGGCGTCACTCCCACCAACACTTCTCTATTTGGGAGCTTGAGTGATGATGATGACGACAACACTCACAAGTGCCTCATGGCAAGAGGATCGAATGTAACAAAATCTAAACACAAGCGTTCCTCTTATGCTAGTAGTAGTGATGATGATGATGTTAATGCTTCACTTCCTAAAATGCTTGAAGTTATGGAATTACTTGAAAAACAAAAGGAAGAAAATGATAGGCAAGAGGAGCTACTTGAGAAACAAGAAGACTTGCTTGTTCTTGAAAAGAAAACAAACCTTGAACTAGAGAAGCTCCTAGAAGAAGAGAGAAAGAAAAATAATGACTTAACTATGTCTCTCACTAAAATTGAGAATACTTGTGAAAAAGTTGAGAGCATTAAAGATGAACTTCAAGAGAAGTATGAGGATTTGGAAAAGACTCATAAGTCTCTTGAAGAACAATATAGGATTCTTTCAACGTTCACATCCTCCTCAAATAATTTCTCTCATGCTTCCACTAACAAAGGATGTGATAGATGTTATAATATTGATATTGACACTTATGCTACTAATATCAAATTGATTGATGATTTGAACAAGCAAGTAAAGACTCTTGAAAGCAAAATACAACATGAGAAAGATGTTGTCGATGATGAGAAGGCAAAGTACGCCAGAGGTGCATACACATATACTAGAATGCCACATGTCATGGATGGCATTGGTTTTGTTGAGGGTGCCAAGCATAATGCTCGGGAGAACAAGAATGGGAAGAAATTCCTCAAGTTCACCAAGGAAGGATCTTACCAAAAGAAGCAAGCCAAGAACAAGAATATTAATCATCTTTCTCTTGTTAATGATTCTCATGCTAATATGCCTAATGCTACTTGTGTACTCTTTTATGATTTTGATGCTTCATATGTGCTCATGAGAAACATGCATGGACGTGTGTTTGCCAAATATGTTGGGCCACGCAACAAGAGGCCAAAAGCTTGTGTGTGGATGTCCAAAGTGCTTGTGACTAATGTAAAAGGACCCAAGAAAATTTGGGTACCTAAAAACAAAGCTTAATTTGTTTTGTAGGACTATGTCTCCGGAAGATCAAGTTGGATGATTGATAGTGGATGCACCAATCATATGACCGGAGACAAAAAGATGTTCAAGTCATTCGAGCCAAGTCATGACAAAAATGAGTACATCACATTTGGTGACAATGGAACGGGACAAGTACTAGGTTATGGTAAAGTCCCTCTCACTCCTTCATATTCCCTCTCTAAGGTTATGCTTGTTGATCACGTTGACTTTAATCTTTTGTCCATTCACAATTTTATAAAATGGGCTATGATTGTTTGTTCAACGAATGTGGTGTGACCGTCTATAAGAGGAGTGATGGCTCGGTTGCTTTTAAGGGTGTGCTTAAAGGAAAGCTTTATGTTGTGGACTTCTCCACGGATGAAGCTAGACTTGGTACATGCTTATTAGCAAAATTCAACATGGGATGGTTGTGGCATAGAAGGCTAGCCCATGTTGGTATGAGAAATCTTCACAAACTCCAAAAATGCGGCCACATCATAGGACTAACCGACGTTTGCTTTGAGAAGGATAAAATTTGCAGTGCATGCCAAGCGGGAAAGCAAGTTGGAGCATCACATCCCGCCAAGAATATGATGACCACCACAAGGCCATTGGAGATGTTGCACATGGACCTCTTCGGCCCTGTCTCCTACATAAGTATTGGTGGTAACAAATATGGTCTTGTAATTGTTGATGACTTTTCTCGCTTCACGTGGGTATTCTTTTTGCATGATAAAGGTGAAGTAAAAGATGCGCTCAAGACGTTCATGGAAAGAGCACAAAATGAATATGAAGTCAAGATCAAGAAAATTAGGAGTGACAACGGCACCGAATTCAAGAACACTCAAGTTGAAGAGTATCTCGATGAAGAAGACATCAAGCATGAATTTTCGGCACCCTACTCCCCTCAACAAAATGGGGTAGCCAAAAGAAAGAACCGCACGCTCATTGAGATGGCAAGAACAATGCTTGATGAATACAAGACGCCCCACCGCTTTTGGGCCGAAGCCGTCAACACCACATGCCATGCCTCCAACCGGTTGTATCTCCATCGACTATTGAAGAAAACACCATATGAGCTACTAACCGGTAACAAGCCTAATATTTCCTACTTTCGTGTTTTTGGGAGTAAATGCTTTATGCTAAACAAGAAACCCAAGACTTCTAAGTTTGCTCCAAAAGTTGATGAAGGTTTCTTGCTTGGTTATGGGTCGAACGTTCATGCCTATCGTGTATTCAATAAAACCACCGGTTGTGTTGAAATTTCACGTGACGTGACATTCGATGAATCTAATGGCTCTCAAGGGGAGCAAATTGTTAATGATGGTGTAGATGATGAAGCTCCTAGAAGTGTAATAAAAAGATTGACCATTGGTGATGTGAGACCACAAGAAACATCAAGTATTGAAAATCAACCCTCTCCCTCAAGGCAAAACCAACTTAATGAAAATAAAGAATTAGATCATGTTAGTGGTCAAGATCAAGATGTTGGGAATCATGAACAAGCATCGAGCAATGATTCTCAAAGACGTGATGAAGAGGTTGATAAAGATGGTGGTCAAGAAAGCTCACACCCACCGCACCTAAGAGTGCATCAAAATGTACAACGTGATCACCCCGTCGAGCAAATTCTTGGAGATATTGACAAGGGAGTAATCACTAGATCTCGAGTTAGTAATTTTTGTGAGCATTACTCTTTTGTGTCTTCTATGGAGCCATTTAGGGTAGAGCAAGCACTTGAGGATGCGGATTGGCTGATAGCCATGCAAGAAGAGTTGAACAACTTCACAAGAAATGAAGTGTGGACACTGGAGGAAAGGCCAAAGAACAAGAATGTTGTGGGCACCAAATGGGTGTTCCGCAACAAACAAAATGAAGATGGTGTTGTGACAAGAAACAAGGCAAGGCTCGTGGCAAAGGGGTATTCACAAGTGAAAGGTTTGGATTTTGATGAAACTTATGCCCCGTAGCAAGGCTTGAATCTATTAGAATATTACTTGCTTTTGCTACTCACCATGATTTTAAGTTCTATCAAATGGACGTGAAAAGTGCATTCCTAAACGGGCCAATCAAGGAAGAAGTGTATGTGGAGCAACCACCGGGCTTTGAAGACTCTAAGTATCCTAACCATGTTTATAAACTCCATAAGGCGCTCTATGGGCTTAAGCAAGCCCCGAGAGCATGGTATGAATGCCTTAGGGATTTTCTTGTTAAAAATGGTTTTGTCATTGGCAAGGCCGATCCAACCCTCTTCACTAAGCGTTTTGGTGATGATATCTTTGTATGCCAAATATATGTCAATGACATTATATTTGGTTCTACTAACTAAACCTTTTGTGATGAATTTAGCAAGATAATGACCAAAAGGTTTGAGATGTCCATGATGGGAGAATTGACATTCTTTCTAGGTTTCCAAGTGAAGCAACTCAAGGAGGACACCTTCATATGTCAGGCAAAGTACACACAAGACTTATTGAAGAAATTTGACATGGACAAGGCAAAGCCCATCAAAACTCCCATGCCAACAAATGGTCACCTCGACCTCAACAAAAAGGATGAACCCATTGATCAAAAGGTATATCGCTCCATAATTGGCTCTTTGCTTTATCTTTGTGCATCTAGGTACGATATCATGCTTAGTGTGTGTATGTGTGCACGTTTTCAAGCCGCTCCTATGGAGTGTCACATGGTGGCTGTTAAGAGAATATTGAGATATTTGGTTCACACACCCAACCTAGGGCTTTAGTACCCCAAGGGCTCAAAGTTCAACCTATTAGGCTATTCTGATGCGGATTATGCCGGGATAAGGTAGATAGAAAGAGCACCTCCGAGACATGCCAATTCTTGGGTAGGTCCCTAGTGTCATGGTCATCAAAGAAACAAAACTCTGTTGCACTTTCCACAGCCGAAGCGGAGTATGTTGCAGTCGATAGTTGTTGTGCACAACTACTTTGGATGAGACAAACTCTAAGGGATTACGGTTACAAGTTGAACCGTGTTCCACTCCTATGTGACAACGAGAGTGCCATAAAGCTTGCTTATAACCCCATTGAGCATTCACGCACAAAGCATATAGATATCCGCCACCACTTTTTGAGAGATCATTCCATCAAAGGGGATATCGAAGTTAGCCATGTGAGAATCGAAGATCATAGCCGATATATTCACCAAGCCCCTAGATGAGAAGAGATTTTGCTATCTTAGGAGTGAACTAAATATTCTTGA
Source organism: Eleusine indica (assembly GCA_030378355.1). Classification (NCBI taxonomy): domain Eukaryota; kingdom Viridiplantae; phylum Streptophyta; class Magnoliopsida; order Poales; family Poaceae; genus Eleusine; species Eleusine indica. Next base: position 48,025,351 of record CM059498.1, on the reverse strand, counting down.
CTCTAGCAATGTGATGTAGAGAATGTGCACATCTGAATGGTGATTGTTTTGTTATTATAAAAAATTATTATTATTTTATGTCAAAAACCTATTATTTGTGCTATTGAAGCTGGTTTTTGATCACTAGATCGAATCTTGACAAAATATGGCCATTGTTATGTTTTGTTGATTGTTGGCTGACCATAAGATGTCAAGACTTTCCATCAAACTAGTTTTAAAGAAAATAAGAATCCTGTACTCTTTCCTGGCTGGTCTCTATTCTCTCTGGTCATTCTGGCGTCGGGCAAGTCCGACAGCTATCGGACATGTCTGATGGCGTCGGACAAGTACGACTGTCATCGGACAAGTACGACGGTCTAGGATTTGACCCTTTTTAACCCAGCCCGACTTACCCCTTCGGTCAACCCATCCTCATTCATCTCCCTCATGTTCTCTCTCCTCAAGAACACCCCCATTGGCGGCACCAAGGCGATCTCCCTCTCCCACCATCCATTGGAGCAAGTTTGGAGGTCAAGAGGTCCTCCTCCATCGAAGAAGTCCGATCCTCCATCGTTTTTGCAAGGTTTAACCCTAATCCCCTCTCTCTTGGTCTCACCCTTAGGGTTAGGGTTATTGATCAATGCTAGTGTTAAATCTTGTTCCCTTGCATATTTGATCCATGGAGGTAACCTCTAGTTAGTTTTTAGTGGAGTAGAAGAAGTTTGGGTACTTGCGGTAGGTGGATTCGTGAAGGATCTAGATTTTTGGAAAAACTGCGTGCCATCGGACAAGTCCGATGACCATCGGATAAGTCCGACGTATCGGACTTGCCCGGTGATTATCGGACATGTCCGACGACCTGCAGTTTCTTCAAAAACCTACACTCTTCATTGATTCTCCTCACCCCTATTCCTCTTTTTGACTCTCTCCTAACTTGTTGCTCGCCACATTTTCTCAGCATGTCTGACGTGGAAGCATCCCCCTTGAGGGAGAAGAAGACTAAGACCAGCGAAGACCAAGGTCAGAGCCAACCCCCAAAGAGGAGGAAGGCCACTGCTGGGCGGATCCGCCGCACCAAACTGAAAGCTCCAGCTGATAGAGAGGAGCCGGAAGAGACAAATGAGCTTGACAGTGTCATGCATCCTCCAGCAGAAATGGAGAACTCTGACCATGACATGGTGAACTATTCTATGATGGTGAGAAAGAAGCTTTTGATTTCCGCTTTCATGCACATTTCCATGCGGATTGGTACTGCTCCACCTATCTACGCATGAAGAATGCAGTGGTTGAGATGAAGTGGCTTGATTGGGATCATATGAAGACAAGGAAGCATCCATTACTCGATCAAGTGCTGGCTGCATGTGAGCATCATGGTCTCAAGACCTTCCTGACTTTCCAGTACTCCTGGAATAGGGAAATCATAGCTCAGTTTTACTCAACTGTCTATTTTGATGAAGATGCCAAAACCATGTCCTGGATGACGAATGACACCAAGTATACCTGCTCCCAGAACCAGTTTGCTGGTATGATTGGACTTAAGCACACACGCAAGGAAAGGCACAAGGTTCACAAGGGAAATCATATGGATGCTGAGGACATGAGGTATATGTATGTGGACCTGGATAACTGCTCTCCTCCCAACTCCAATGGACTGAAACCATTCTTCTCAGTCTTGTTTCGGATCTGCAGGAGTACCTTAGCTCCAAGGGGAGGCAACTCTGACCGTATTCCTGCCTTTCAGAGGGATATTCTGCACTGGGTTCATGGGAACAGAAAATTTGATGTATTTGACTATGTCTACCAGGAAATGTGGGACATCTCCGTCTCTCCCAAGTGTGGTTGTGGATACGCTCCTCACATCATGTTCATGATTGAGAAGGTGTCGGGTTTAACCTTCAACAAGGATATGAAGCATCTGAGCCTTAAACCTCAGATTCCTTCTAACTGGACTCCCGACACCACCTATGGACAGTACTATGGAGCAGCTCAGCCTCCATCTTCAGCTGCACCATCTCAGCCACCTCGTGCTGCCCCTCGGGGTACTGGATCCTCTCATGTGCCTCTGCCTCCTCGCGGCAAGAGAAGTGGGATTATGAAGATGTTCAAATCCCTTATGAGCATGTGCAGGAGCATTAATCAGAGACTCGACGTCATTGAGAGGAATCAAAAGGGTCTCTATGACCATTTTGGTATTGAGACTCCTCCTCCACTGTCCCCAGCTGAAGGCTCACCTCCTCCCACTCATGATGACCCCACTCCTCATGATGACCCCACCTTCACCGTCGAGGAGATGAAATATTTTGGGTACTACCCGACTCCTCCACCTTTCTCCTCTGGCGCAGGTTCGAGTGCTCAACACATTCGCTTTGAGGATGATGACGGCGAAGGTGGTGAAGATCAAGCTGCCCATGCTCTTCGCCAGCTCAAAGGGAAAGAACTGGCTATTGATGAAGAAGAAGAGGAAGAAGGCGATGATGATGATGAAGACTACGAGTTCTCTGACGACTAGAGCTCTCATCACCTTCTACCCGCACTTTTCTCCTTTTTGGGTGTCTTGATGCTAAAGGGGGAGAAGTGTAGTTATCTTAGTTTTTTTTATCTTAGTTTGTGAGTTGTGAGTGAGTTTGAAGGTGAACTATTTATGGCACTATTTGGTTTGTAAAACTCTATTTTTGCTACCTATGTGGTTGGTTTGTGCATTTTATTTGCTTATTGTATTGGTACTTTGTTGATTATCTTGTTATTTGCATTTCGTCTATCTTGTGTGATCTATTGGTGTAAATTAACATGTATGCATAGTTTTAGGGGGAGCTCTCACATTTTTTTAATATGTGCACTTGTTATTATCTCATATCCTCTCACTCATGCACACATTTAGGGGGAGCTCCTCATCACAAACTGAACCTTCATTGCATATTTTTATGAAATTTAGTTGTATTGTCATCAATCACCAAAAAGGGGGAGATTGAAGGTGCATCTAGACCCCTAATTTTATTTTGGTGATTGGCGTCAATACAATTAAGAACGGACTAATCTTTTAATGAGCATATGTGTAGATTATGGTACAAAGTTTGGTGATCAAATGTATAAAAACAAAAAGGGAGAAAAGAAGATGGCAAAGTGTTTCAAGATGAAATTCAAAATATGCTCAAGAATGAAGTTCATGGAGTTTTATTTTAAATCTTGAGTATAGAAAAAGCCGTACTATTAAGAGGGACACAAAAGTGTGAAGCGGAGGTGAACTAAGTGCAAAATTCACGTTTCTAGGCCATATAAAATTTTCCAGGGCCAAATCATCGGACTTGTCCGACCCATCGGACAAGTCCATCGGACTCCAATACCTCTGCCACTCTGGGTCGTCGGACATGTCCGACGGTCCGATGACCAAAGCAAAGTTCGACGCATCAGACACTTTCATCGGAGTACAGTTCCCCTGCCATCCTACTTTCATCGGACTTGTCTGATGGACAAGACTTGTCCGAGCCAACATCGGGTTCCAGTTCCTCTGCCCCTCCTGTGCCGTCGGACGTGTCCGATGGCCATCGGACTTGTCCGATGGCCAACTTATCCGAGGCATCGGGCAAGCTTGTCGGACTCCAGTTTCTACGCCACCTTGATTCATCGGACATGCCCGATGACCATCGGACTTGTCCGACACAGATCTCAGAAATTGGGTCTCCAACGACTCTTTTCCCCATTAGGCTATAAATAGAACCCCTCTTCGCCCTTTGGTCGGTTGGTCACTCATTTCCACTCAAAAACACTCTCAAGCTCACTTTGCTCTCCCCAACTCTCCTCCCTTGATTCCACTCTTGATTTGTGAAGGGATTGAGAGAAGATTGAAGTGCTCCATCGACTCCAAGCTTTCATCCTCTTGAGCATTTGGTTCATTCTCACTGCCGACGACTATTGTGTTTGTTGCTCTTGGGGATTCTTCCCCTAGACGGTTAGAGGTGCCCGTAGAGCTCCCAACTTGTGTGGTGACGCCTCGGGAAGTTTGTATTGACCCCTCCTTTGTGAAGTTTCTAGTGAAAAACCAAGTTTGATCTTTGTGGTCACTTGGAGAGGTTACGGTTGAAAAAGACCCGGTCCTTTGTGGATACCTCAACGGAGACATAGGCTTCTTTGTGGAGCTGAACTTCGGTGAACAAATCTTGTGCCTTGCTCGTGCTTTCAATTACTCGTATCTCATTTACTTGTTCTTGCTCATAAACTTGGTAGTTAGGGTTTGCTTCGTATTTCTTAGATTAACTTGTGTAGGTTGCTTGCTAGTTGCTCTTCTTATTTTTACAGCTTCTCCTTGCTTATATTCACCTGCTCCTAGCTTGCCTTACACTAGTTTTAATATTTACCTGGTTGATCTACTTTTCTATCTTGTGCCATCGGACAAGTCATCAAACTTTCCCTACAATCGTCGGACAAGTCCGACACTGCGCATTTAACTTTTATTATTAAATGAATTTCAGGGATAATTGTCTATTCACCCCCTCTCTAGGCACTTTCAGTATTATTTGAAGCCGTCAAGGAATGCACTTGGCTCAGAAGGATGTCAAGACACATAATGGATAGTTGTAGAGTATCATATACTCCATCCCCTACAGTTATCTATGATAATAACACTTGTATTGCACAAATACAATCGGGATACATAAAGTCGAACAGAACAAAGAATATGTTACCTAAATTCTTCCATACGCATGAATTGCAAGAGAAGGAAGAGATTTTGATAACTCATGTCCGATCTTGTGATAATATTGCAGATATGTTCACAAAGGAACTATCAGCTTGTACTCTTAAAAAGTGTCAGCATGGTATTGGTATGAGAAGACTTAGAGAAGTGCTTGAAACAGCGGGAGAACTTCCCTAAGTACATCACGTTCCCAAATTAAAGAATTATCTCGAAGATAATTCATGTCATTCATTAAGATCGATAAGCATTAATCATGAAGATTAAAGCATTGTACTCTTTTTTTGTTATGAGTTTTTCATATGAAGTTTTCTCATTAAGATTTTTGATGAGGCAATGTGTATAATACAAGTGACGGTAATATATGCTCTTTTCTTTATTTTTCTTATTAGGTTTTAAGAAGTTTTTATGAGGCATGTTTATCGTGATAAAGAGCCTAATAGGAAGTGTTGTAAAACGCTTATGGGCCAGACCTACCTTCTAGAAGGACTGTTAGTCCATGTGAGCTCCTTATCTAATTTTAACTCAACACGAAATAAAGTTTCTCCTTTATAAATAGTTGAGAAGATACCCCTTATAATTTCGCTAAAATTATTCAATAAAAAATTTTATCTCTTCTATTCTTATTATTTTTGTTCTTGTTTTCTACTTCGATCTACGTGCCTGCGATCGTCGATAACTCAACAGTTCTGTTGCGCAAAAGTGGAGAATCATCTGACATGTAAAGCAAAGATCCCCGGTGAACCGGAGCTGCAACACAGGAAACGGCGTTGATTAATTGCAATGGACAGCATGTGTAACATTTTACAATAAAAAATTGAATATGGCAATACAGCTATTTACTATTTATTACTAGCTCTCTATTTAGTCTTGTTCAGGGAAAACCTTCTCCAGGAAATTTATAAATCGTTTTGAATATGTACTCGGATCAATGGCTGATATCGAAAGGGGATCAAATTTGAGCGATTTGACTGCATGCTCGACTCTTTTTGACACATTATACTCCTGTAGTATGTCTATAATACCCAGGTAAAGGACAACATCGTACCCCTCGTTGGCACCCGGGCTTTCTTGCTCTGTATTCGTGCCCTCGTTCACTTTCTGGGCTCGAGCTGGCATATTAACTCCCAACTGCACCCGGTACCTGGAAGCACAACAGATTACACAGTACGCATGAATCAGAAATATTGTTCAGCATCTTAAGGACTAAATGCTACTGCATGTAAGACATTGTTAGAAAGACTGAAAGAGTGCGGGCTCCAAGTTTGTGAGGCTGAGAACTATTATAATTATATATAATATCTGACCAATCAGTTTTTACCTCGATCATCAAGAAAATGCTTTAGTCAAAGTCAAGAAAATCTACCTTCCATTGCCAGGTAAAATAATATCAACTTCTTCGTAACCAGCTTCTGATGCTCTAACCATGCTTCCTCTTATGTGCGAACCACCAACTGTAGTACCTGGCTCGTGAGCAACAAGCAGAAATCCCTCCCAAGAACTTTTACCCTCATAATGCAACTGATCACCGTCTGGTTAAGGAATAGCAGAGTTTACAAGCATGTTAACTTGAGTAACTATTCAAACTTAAGAAAATCTCAACTTTAAAAAACATGAAAGAAATAATAGGGAAACTTTATTATATGACTCTGGGTGAATCAGTTCTTCGTTATGCCATGTATACGTACCTGGGATTCCACATCTTTCATGAGAGCCCTCCTGTGCTGAGGCCGTTTTTAGGTGATAAGGAGCTCTGAAATGGATTCCCAACAGCATGCTGTAATCAATTATACATTGGGATTCCAGGAACATACAATCAAGTGAGATTTGCCTGAAATGGTCAACAAAAATATTTAACAATTAAGCATATCATCAACCTTCCAACCCGCTATTTGTCAACATTTATCGTCATCAATTATTCCAAGTACCAAGTCACAGCTGAACAAATACTACAGAGGAAATGATGAAGGAAATATAATATTTAACTAGAGAAATGCAGTTCCAACATCAATACACATGAACAAACAATGTAGACACATTTACTAGCCCTCTTTAATTTATTTCTTTTCACAAAAAAAAGAATAAAACATGAAGTCTTCAATATCAAGCAGCAATCTAGCACATCTTTAACTGATTTTTATTTTCATATTTTAAATCCCTTTTCCTTTTGACATGGGGTACCACAACTCCACAAACGATTAGGTCATAACTAAGGATTTATAGGAGTATGAAGTTCAAGAGGGAGATTAATAATATGCTTAGAAAATAAATGGTGCAAGAAATTACCAACATACCTAAAAAGCGCCTCCCGCCATGGTTTATCCACATGGAAAACATATGACAGGTCAAGGTCCTTTAGTGTTGTGTTTTCATTTATATTTTCTTTTTTCGTTGATCGGCCTTGTGTAGAACCCTTCAAGTCATACTTTCGGTGAATTCGTAGCTCAGTGCAAAACATATTTCCCATCACGACAAAGCGAACCTGCAGTGGTATACCATAAATAACTGTGGCATATGAATAAGGCAAACAATAATAGTGGAACAAGATTCTGAACAAGCACCTTTCTCCCAGCTTTTAGAGTAATCCTGTGCACGCCAAAAAATTTCGTAATGAGCGTATTATCATAAGCTCTGACATGATTGTAATATTTTGGAAGCATCTTCAACAGTATCTGCAGCACATATTAAATCAAACCAGTCTGCAGTGGGAATATCCTATCACTCAACAACGATATATTTTTTTTCCTAGGAATGTCTGTGTTTATTAATACTCCCGCTGGTGATTTTTTTTTTTTTGACCTGAAACCCTCTGGTGATAGTTGATGTTAGGATAAAGCATAAACTAGATGCTTCGTCCTAACATCAAACATTAGTGCCCAGTTACACTCAAGAAAAAATATATATTAGTGTCCGTAGGGAGTAGCCTACTCCAACTTGCTTGGGACTAAAAGGCTTTGTTGTTTTGTTGTTGTTGTTGCGACTGTATGGAGGGAGTATCATACATAGCACCTTCTTTGTGCTATTAAAATTTACTACATGGGTGTGAATATTTGAATGATCATCTACATACTAAGAGCATCTCCAACCATTATCTAAAATCACTCCCTAAATCAAAATTTTGGATATTATTAGAAAAATCATTCTCCAACCGTTCTGTAAACCAGCTTCCTAAATATACCAACTCCCTAAATACTCACTCCGTTCCAAAATTGTTGTCGTCATTGACTTTTTTCGTGAACTTTGACCATTCGTTTTATTTAAAAAATTATATCAAATACATAAAATTATTGAGTATATTTTAAGTTTATCTAGTAATGAAACTAATCATAAAAATATATATGATAATTTTTAAAATCTTTTGAATAAGACGAATGGTCAAAGGTAATAAAAAAAGTCAATAACGACAATAATTTTGGAACGAAGGGAGTAAGTGCTTTAGGTTGCTATATTTAGAAACCAAATAATAACTCCCAAAACATAAAATTCATTTGAAGACCAGATATTGGGAATTGTTGGAGGAAATATGTTTTTTCACTCTCTATAATTCTTTAGAAACTCCCTAAACCCAGATTTAGAGAGTATTTTTCTACATAATTGTTGGAGATGCTCTAAGGACAGATAAAAATATTCAAGGGCAATACCTTTAGCTCACTTTTTCTCAATGTTTTTATGACAAAGCGTTCATCTTGTGAAAGATAAAAAATGCTGCCACTTTTCCCTGGTGAAGAAAGCTCCTTTAGACTATCATCACCACATATAGACATCATGTAATCTGCAGCATCTATATGAAACATCTCTCGGAGATTCCTGTGAAGTTATGAATAAATCAGCTATGATGAAAAAGGACGCATTAATCAGCAGGGTTTTCGATAAAAACTTTACTATATGCTGCGTCGTCTTGCACTTTTTCCTACTACTGTTGATCCTATACAACTTACATGCTTAAAAATTAAGATAATTCAATATTTACATACTAAAACCAATGGACATTACTCTCATCATTCGTTTCAGTTTGAGCAGTGCTTATGAGATGAGTCATTCTTTAAATCAGGCCAACTATACTGATGTGAATAGAGTTTTGCTACTTTCTGTTTTTTAGATTATAATATTCTACAGTTAAGGACAAAGGCTATAACCAACTAACCATCTCATACTTTTTTTGTTTAACAAATAATCCATTTCTCAAATTTGTTTTTTATTGTGTGAATCACTACATGGAGCACACTCCCGTAGTTAATGATGGATAGATGAACTAATAGTTGTAATATCAAGTTAGATTTACCGATAGTAAAACAGTATGAAATGGTAAATTCTTATACAACGTGCAAACCAGAAAGAGCCAAAGAGGCATACCGGAAAACCATAGGGCAATAATCCTTCCAAAAGAAATTGACAGAGCAGTGTGGAGGGGTATACTGTGAGCCCTCACAAGGGAAGTACATCCTTATCCGTGCTCGAGGTCCAAAATCATTTGAACGAACTTCACGCAGGGGAACAGGAGTAATTTTACCCACAGTATACCTGAAAAGCAATATATTGTGGTTAAGTAACAAAACTGTTACACACCTGAATGAAATTAATGTACTGAAAGCAATGATGATTGGATAAAGTATTTCTATAGTACCCTCAACTAAATGTCATAAGGACAAACAAACAATTAGCTGGGGTACAGCAGCACTAAGTTGCAGGTGGGGCGGGTTTTTAAGAGAACCCACCATCCCGCCCCACAAATGTTACCCACAATACCCGCAACAAATACCCGCATCTAAACTCGCGGACTAAAGTGGACCACTCTGCCAAACCCGCGGGACAAATGCTAGAACCCACAACAACCCACATCAACCCGCACTCGCACCACATAGCAACGGCTGCAACAACCAAGACCTCTCAAGGTCAGGAACATGCAGCAGGTCGTTGAAGCCGTGCACAGCTGTGCTCCTCTCTCTCTCTCTCTCTCTCTCTCTCTCTGCATGGCATGCAATTTGCACAGCGCGCAAGCGAGTGCTCTCCTCCCGGTTGGAATAAAAAGGCGGCAGGACTAAACGAGATAAGCAGAGCACCTCTGGACGCTTGCCCGTAAATCGGCAGCTCACGGAGGACGAGACCCAATCCCAGAAACAGAATAGAGCAAGCAACAGCGCAAGGGACAAGAACCAGCCATGCTAAAGAAAACAAAACACGTACGTCCCAGCGAGCTAGCTAGCAGCTTACGGAAGATTTGCGGGTACATGTGGGTTTGGCGGGCTCAGCCAACTAAAACCATGTCCTACGTATAGAAAATTATGTGGGTTAGTGGCAGCCACAATTAACTAGCGTAAACTTGGCGGACAGCGCATGCAGGTTGCGGCTGTACAAGACCCGCCCCACCTTCATCTTGAAGCAGCACAGGAAAATATGACAAGGAATGTGAAAGTGGTAACTATTTTTGAATGTAGTAAGTACCACTCAATATCCAACAACAACAACAACAACTAAGCCTTTAATACCAAGCTAGTTGGGGTAGGCTAGAGATGAAACCCCGAAGAACCCAAGCACAAGAGCAAAACAAACAAACAATAGAAAGAAAGCAAAGAAGAAGAGAGGTGGAAAAAGAGCAATAAAAAAAAAACAAAAAATAGAGAAAAGAGGAAAAATAAAACTGGGTTAGGAAAAGAAGATAAGAGGTGGGAAAAGGGTGATATAAAACTGAACAAAAGAAAAGAGGAAAAACAAAGAATCAGGTGCCTCAAAGAGAAAAGAAGATAAGACATGGTAGCCTGTCAAAGATCGCTTCACGGACTCCTACCATGTCAAGTTTGGTCTTCCTCTGCATCTCTTCACATTATCTAGTTGTCTTATTACTACGCTCCACACCGGTGCCTCTTTTGGCCTCGGTTGGACATGTCCAAACCATCTCAAACGATGTTGCACAAGATTCTCCTCAACCGGTGGTGCTACCCCTAATCTCTCCCATATGTCATCGTTTTGGACACAATCACTTCTTGTGTGACCACAAATCCATCGAAACATATGCATCTCTGCTACACTTAGCTGCTGGACATGTCGCCATTTAGTGAGTCAACATTCTACTCCATATAACATAGCAGGCCAAATCACAGACCTATAGAATATGACTTTTAGATTTTGTGGCATCCTATTGTCACATAGGACACCGAACGCTTGACACCACTTCAACCAACCAGATTTAATCCTATTACTAACATCTTTATCAATATCTCCATCCTTCTACAGCATTGATCCCAAGTAGCGGAAAGTGTCTTTCTTGGGCACTATCTGGCCATCTACCACTCAATATCCAAGTGCAGTACATTTCTTTCCTCAATAAACAAAAAAAAACATTTTTTTTTTAAAAAAAACACAGTTACGACCTTGCAAAGATATTCCTTGAGTTGCCATTCAAACATATCGGGAGGTTTCACATCTATGTTTCACACATACTGCTACTGATTCTCAGATGAACAATGCTACGCTTGAAAAATTGAACATGAACTCCGTACCCAAAAGCAAAAGAGAGCCAGACCTACTGGCATGACTTGGTACTTTCACATGTACAAATAGCAAATTTCAGCAAATTCACAACAGTCCTAAATACATTTATATTTAATGAACCAGAAAAGTTAATTCTTATGATACATGATTTTTTTTAGGAATATGATAAATTAATTCATATCATGCACAAAACTGAAGGCACATCAGTGTAATTACCTGATGCCAAGTTGCAAATTAAGCATTAGGTAATAGCTCCTATGGCCCTTGTAAATATTTTCCATGGGCCCTCCAGTTTGTTTGTGCCAGGTATTTTCCAGTGTCTTACCACTATGCGGCATTCTTGAATCATGGGCCTTTGGCATTTCAGATATAAGTACCCCTTGTACATATTCACGTTCATAGACTGATACTTTATCACCTCCGCTATCTTGGAGACTGTCATCAGGTGACAAGGGTTCTGTTGAGGAGTCTTGTGACAAATGGTTTCCAGGATCATCCAAAACTGGTGTGGTGCCATTGGAAATACGCCTGGGCCAGTGGAAAAGGCCACGTAGTCTCCATGTGTTGCAAAGTCTTTGCAGAAGAAATGATAGTCCACTATCGACATTCTCATTGCTGGAACCTGAAGCACTTGCAACATCTTGATCTGTTATGCTCTCAGACACTTCAAGGTTATAAGGTATTTTACTTCCTGGTGGATAAAATACACCTTGGCCATCCTTGAGTCCCCTATCCCATGTACCAATGTAACATGCTCCTGATGCATATTTGCAAAATCCTTTTCCATGAGCCAGTCCATTAAGCCAATTACAGTCAAGAGTATCACCATTTGTCCATCGCATCACCCCTGTGCCATTCATTTTACCTGATTTCCAGTTACCAATGTAGATGTTTCCACCAGCCCATGTATATTTACCAAATCCATCTGGCAAACCCTCGTTCCAGAAACCTTCATAAGTGTCAGAGTTAGAGTAAGACATTGTGCCCATTCCATGCTTTTTGTTCATCCTCCAAGATCCCCTATATACAGAGCCATCAACTCCTTTGAAAGTGCCCGCTCCATCAATGAAACCTCCACGGAGATCTCCATCATAAGATGCACCTGAAGGCCACTGAATTATTCCTCTACCGGTCATCTTGCTTGTATCCCACTCGCCACAATAGAGAGTTCCATCTGTCCACATATACTTTCCAAATCCATGAGGAACTAATCCAGCAAAGTTGCCAACATAGATGTCACCATTTGAAAGGGTGTTCCCCCTATTCAGAAAAAGCAAAATAAGGCTACCAGCACTCACTACATAATATTTAAATTTCTATGAAGAAGTGCTTTCTAGCAACTAAATTGAAAAGAAAAAATATTAAAGTGGCACATTTGTTAGTGTTGTACTGGATGAATACCAATCCAGCTGTCGCTTTATTGTGATTTTTCTCTCTCTTCTGGCAAGGAAGGGAGCATCAAGCACTTTCCATTAAAAGGAAAAAAAAAAGTACTTATGGTGCAAATCGGAATTAGCTCACCTCTGAGTGTCCCCCTTGCTTGTCTCCGCACTGGCCATTGCAAGATTTACCAGAATAGCTCAACGATGACAAAATTCATTCGGCGAGATCTGAAACAGGATGGAAAAGGTTTTTCTTCATTGTGCAAGTATAATGAACACCAACTGAAATGGTAAAGATATTTGATCCAGACTAGATTCAACTCTTGTACTAGTTCATGTCCCCACTGAATTATTAACAAGAATATGAACACCTAATGTATTGTGCTTCATGACGCGAACAAGATTCCGATGCCTTACACGACGTTTCAGTGAGTAGGGGTAGGGCACGTGGACTGCTGAGTGCAGAACCTCCCTTGATGGGAAGCTTCACGCCGTGCGACAGAATTTGCATTTCTATCGTTTCATAAAGATTCCTTTGACACGCTGCCTTTACCACATGGTTTTGGCATTGGCAGAGTAAACAGTTGCGGGTATTAAACTAGCAAGAACTCTAGACCCAATCACCTAAAAAAGTTTGTTCCCTCTCTCTCACTTTCTCAACACTCAGGAACAAGCCTATCAAAGATTCCCAGCAGAACGGGGCGGAAAACGCTGCACAAATTACGCGCCGCCCAACCTAAAGACGGAATCAAAGCGGAAACTCCCGTTCTGCTCGAATTCCGCACTTGGTGAAGCTTGGATCAACGCACACTTAGTCACAACCAGCTTGAATTCCAGCGCAACTGGTCATCCCGGAACAGAGTCTCAAAGCATCTTCTAAGCAAAACGAAACAAGCAAGCCGAGGGCACAGTACCTCACAAGCAGCAGCGGGAGCTCAACGCCACCAACGGGATCGCGCGGAACCAACAGTCCCACGCCCCATCCAGACCCGCCTCGGCAGAGAGGATCACGCGGTTCCAGCCTACGGGCGCAGCGCGAAGCGAAGAGTCGAGAGTAGGAGAGACGAGAGAGGGATAGAGAGGCCGAGGAGAGGGAGGGGAAAGGGGGCGCAGCGCAGGGGATCGGAGCGGGCAGGGCAGGGCAGGAGGGGGCGAAGGCGACTGGGGCCGTGTGGGGGCCGGGTGGCGGGAACCACCACCACGTTGCGCGCGCGAGTGCCGAGCTGGCGCCGACCAATCCCCGCGCGCGCCACGCCTCCCACCGAGATTTTTGCCCCCACGCCGCCCGCCCGAAACTCCCCGCGACCGCGGGGTAAGGTAAATTCCCTCGGCGGCGTCAATCGTGGAAAGCGACGGGAGCGGGCGCGCGCGGGCGGCTGGCTTGTCCCGCCAGGTGTGCAGCGCGCGTGTGCGGCGGTGAGCCGTGCCCGCGCTGGGCGGGTACCGTATCCGAGAGCGCGCATGTGGGCGGGCGGGTGAATGGCCGGCGCGGTGAGACGGAGCGAGCCGGCGGTGGTGACTGGTGAGTGACCATCCTCTGTTTTACCGCAAGAGCGCAGCAGCGGCCAGCGGGCGCATGTGGGCGGGCGGGGGGCCATCGCTTTCGGCGCGCTGCGATCCGCCCGCGTGGGGCGGGCGACTTCCTTCGGTTTGGCTGCGTTACTTTTTGAGTATTTTTTTCCGGGCGGCGTGGTGCGGGGCACTGGGGCGTGCGAGCGAGTGAGTTCGCTACCGGCGGCGCGGCGGCCGACGGTGACGGGGAATCTAATCCGTTCCGTTCGGAACGTACGTGATCTTGGGCGAGCGAGACACGGCACTTGGACTGGAGAATTGGGCTTTGAAATTGAAATGCATAATTGTACAGTTACCGGGTGTTCCCCCTGGGCCGGCTCCCGGCAGCCTTCTTGTGTGCTCCGTTTTTATCTGGGCGACGCATGCTGGGCTGCTGGCCCACTGTGCACATGGAAGTTGATCGTTTTTTTTTTTTTTTTTGGAGAAACCGGCCGGCCCCGGAACAACGCCACGAGCCTGGTGCGACAAAACTTTCCCATTTCTTTTCGGATTGCATGGCATGAATAGTTCAACTTTTTGCTCCTTATAAAGTCCAACTTATGTGTCATGCATGAGAAGCAAGGCTTGTTTTGTTTTTGACTTATCAAGAGTAATGACATCGTCATAGCCCTATCAACATTTGTTTATGAGCTTTTCTCTTCCGTTTAAAGGATAGTTGTCTTCTGTTTCTCACGGCGGCAAACTAAGGTAATGTTGGTTTGAGACCCTAGTTTTTCAAAACGTTGGGAAGCTATATTTATGGATTAAATTATGGATGAATAAAATATGAATCATATGTGTGACACGTAGCCTTCTAATAGTCAAGGTTGGAACAATTTTTCCCATCGGCTAAAAGATGTAACACCGCTCATAGCATATCACAAGCATCAAAAGAAAATAAATCTCGAGACAACATCGAGGTCAAACACTATTCAATGGAATCAAACCACTTGCATTAACTCTTTTATCTTCTTTGAATTCATGTGCTTGCGTAGTACGTTAAATTGTCTTCTTTTTTCAGTTGCCTTGACTTTGTTCATTCCTAAAAAATCAAATGACCCCTCCTCTTCTAGATGCTCCGTCCCGCTTCTGCAATTATGAATATTTTCCGTGTCTTGAAATTGTTGTTTAGCTAGAACCATCATGTCAGCCGAATGCCAATATTTTACCAACAGTTATTGCTAAATTCTCAGATGTGTTCACTTTCATTCCTAAAAACAACGTTATCCCATTGTGGCAACACGTGTTTGTCAATTCCATTTCTCACAATTAGGTAAAGTTAATAGTGTTTTATATCAAATCAGAAGAACGACCTTAATCCCTCCAAATTTAAAGGGCCACTTCTACTTCATATGGGGTTGTTTGTTTCTCATGCGGATTACTTAATCTAGATTATTGGTGTTAGATTAAATAATCTGAATTATATAATTCAGATTAAATAATCTAAGAGGGTTATTTGTTTGTCCAACTTATTGTTGTCTAGATTATTGATTATATTTATAGATAGGAGAACACAATAATGTCTTTAGTGCCAGCGTGAGTGTATTTATAGATAGGAGAACACAATAATGTGAGAGTTGATGGCATAAGTGTGTAATTTCTTTTAATTTGACAAGGGTAATGGGTCTTCTATCAAATAAGCTGAAAAAAGCATCTCTTGAATTGCTTATTGGATTATAATAATCCAGGCCATAGATTATTTAATCTGATAAAATAAATTAGCCTGTTTGTTTGCCCTCTCGGATTATTTGGTCTAATTAAATAATCTAGCTGTAAATAAGCTGAAACAAACATGCCCATAATCTGCTCAAGGTCAAGCATAGACGGTAGCGACATGCCGAGTTGAGTAGTGCCTGTGGTGGTACTACCAATACAATTAATTTTATCTTAGATTAGCAAAGTGTCTGTGCATTGCTACGGGTTAAAAAAAAATAAAACACTTTTTATGATTTAAATATAAATTATTTACATAATATAATTATTAGATATATACAATATTATTGACTTTTTTACATGAAAGATCATATTTGTATTACCGTTGGTGCTTCTTAGTATATCACTTTATATGTCAAAAGTAACAATTTTTTTACCATTTTTTACCATATTCTTATCATAAATATGTTTTTTAACCTCTAATATTAACGATTTCTACATATAGTGTCGTTTGATTGCTATGTTGTAAAATTAAATGAAACAACATTAAAAAATGCCTAAATATGAGAAGTACCGATATGAAGTCCAACTCGCCATGCAAGGAGGACTTTCCACAAGACTATAACGTCTACAAGACAATCTTGAACCTCCATGAAGCCCAACATGCAATTTACGCAATCTAGAAATACCATTATATTATTACGCGATTTTGAACTTGAAGACTCTAATGGGAAAAGTTAAAACACAAAAATTGTAGATCTCGTCGAGACCTTTTTGAAACATATATGGATCATATTATTTAGACTTCGAAGCTAAAAGATATGGGCCCCGCACAGAGACCAGCGCAGAGGAGTACGAATCAGAATAAATATTTTTGCATCGCATATTTGAAAACCAAAACAACAGGATCTGAACTTCTACTGAATACTAAAGTTATAGAACTTTTCGAAAGCTATGAGATGTAGTTCGAGTTTGACTAATTTGAGCTCCGTACGAGGAAGTTATGATTTTTGAAATTCAGTACCTGATATGGAAGGTACAAAACTGATTTGGATTCAATCTCTAACTTTATGGACACGAAGTGAACGATCACATCTTAATTAATAGATTGTAGAGATTAATAATTCTATCAATATGTAAGCCAAAACACAACCCTGTCATGTGACGCGAGGTTAAACGCTCCAATGCATTTGAGGACGCACACGTGGCCACGTGGGTGCGTGCTTCGTGCGTGCCGACTGCAAAAAAAAAAATCACGGGGTAAAAAGGTTAACCCAGCACGAGCTGACGAGATTTTGTTCGCGTCGAGCGCTCGTGCCGAACGAACTCGGACAATCTCGCCGACCGACACCTTGCCGGACCTCCATCCATGTCCCCGGTGCAGCCCCCGTGGACTCTGTCAAATCCGTCATCTTGGCAACCTTGCTGTCCTGTCCTCCATTTTTCTGCCTTCCGAACCACTCATCACAGATCCGCTGCACCTGCACCCCTCGTGAAACCCACCCACCCCGGGCGCGGGCCCCGCACTCCGCGGCTGCGGCACATCGCCCCCAGTCCCAGCACCGCCCCGCCGCCTTCAGCCTCCCGGACGCCGGCTGGCCGCCGGAGGCAGCTCCGCGTTGCGCGAGAGACAAACGGCCGGAGAAAAAGAAAAGACCAGCCAGAGCCAGCCCGGCCAAGCAACTCGTCCGTCTACCGTCCGCGGTTGGATTGGTGGACTCACTGTGACTTTGTTTTGCCCCTTCCTTCTTTTCCGGTGCGCGCGGTGCGGTGGTACAGCAGTAGACTTGACCACTCCACTGGGCTGGCTCTGGCTTGGCTTGCCTGTCTGCGCATCTGGCTGCCTTCCCCATCCCTCCTTCCCTTTTCAGCGCCGCTTTCCCTTTCCCCTCTCTCGCCTACTTGCCCCTCCCGCCGCTACCGTTCGGCGAGCGGCCGTTCGGACACGCATCCCCGACGCCGCCGATAGAGGTACTCGCCCCTCCCCAAGCTCTCTCTTCCTCGCCTGTCGTCGTGCTAGATCTGGGGGTTCGCTTCTTTTGCTGCGTTGATCTAGACGGCGCGGCACGGTTGTGTGAGCCTGAGCGAGTCGATGATTTTTTAGGGCAAGGGCGCAGAGGTGTCGGGAGGCGCGGCAGCTTCGCCGTCACGCTGCTTGGCGAGCGTTCTCGTTTCCGATTGCTGCGCCGGAGGGCCCCCGATTGGCTACTGTGCGTTGCTGGAGTGGGGACTGGTTCTCGGATGCTATCGCGATGCGGGGTCCTGGGAGGGAGTGCTGACTGCTGAATGGAACCTTTGCTTTAGATGTCGGAAATGGAGGCTGCGGCTACTTTGGGAGCTGGGCTGACGATTGTTTCATCTTGTGCAGTTTTGCTCTCTACTGACTGTCCTGACAAGTGTTATTTCTTGATTGCTATTTCGTTCCATTTCTTCGAATTGGGCAAGGGCACAAACTCATCCATGTATCTTTTCATCTGTAGGAAATGTTTTGACCACTGATGCTACACTGAAGCGGTGTGGATGGACGGATGCGACTGTATTGAGCCGCTATGGCCGACTGATGATCTTCTCGTCAAGTATCAGTACATCTCAGACTTCTTTATCGCTCTTGCCTACTTCTCGATCCCGTTAGAGCTCATCTACTTTGTGAAGAAGTCGTCCTTCTTCCCATACAGATGGGTCTTGATCCAGTTCGGTGCGTTTATAGTTCTCTGTGGAGCGACTCATCTGATAAACCTATGGACTTTTACCACACACACCAAGACGGTTGCTATCGTCATGACAGTAGCAAAGGTTTCAACGGCAGTTGTGTCGTGTGCCACAGCCTTGATGCTTGTTCATATTATCCCCGATTTGCTGAGTGTGAAGACGAGGGAGTTGTTTTTGAAGAATAAAGCTGAAGAGCTTGATAGGGAGATGGGACTAATACGGACGCAGGAGGAGACGGGTAGACATGTTAGGATGCTTACTCATGAAATAAGAAGCACACTTGATAGGCACACCATTTTGAAGACTACTCTTGTTGAGTTAGGGGGGATCTTGGGTCTGGAAGAATGTGCTTTATGGATGCCGTCACGAAGTGGCTCGAGTCTTCAGCTTTCTCATACTCTCCGCCACCAAATTACTGTTGGGTCATCTGTATCAATTAATCTTCCTGTCGTCAATCAAGTATTCAGCAGCAACCGGGCAATTATAATTCCCCACACATCTCCATTGGCACGTATTCGGCCTCTTGCAGGACGATATGTTCCACCAGAAGTAGCTGCAGTACGAGTGCCTCTGTTGCATCTTTCAAATTTCCAAATAAATGATTGGCCAGAGCTTTCAGCAAAAAGCTTTGCAATCATGGTTTTGATGCTACCTTCTGATAGTGCGAGGAAATGGCATGTACATGAACTGGAGCTTGTTGAGGTCGTTGCTGATCAGGTTAGTGCTCTATCTCTTGATATGGTTATTTTAACTGATCTGTTTGTCAAAATGAAAAGATGTTTTTTTTATATATATTTCCAAAGCCATACACTTATAAATCATTATCTTTCAATTAGGGCAACCTTTAACTGAAATAGTAGGAAACTATATATACAACTATAACATAGAGCATAGTGATAAATGAATGTCAATATCATCAAGTACGAATTGTCCCTAGGATTATGAAACAAACTACTAGGCTAAATAAAAATGGCTCGCCTGCTTGTTTATCATTATCAGTGTCTTCCTGAATCTAATAAACTATCAAACTATTTTTTCAAGCAGGTATGTTATTTCATCCTTTTCTTGATTTGTTCTCCAGGTTGCAGTTGCACTATCTCATGCGGCTATTCTAGAAGAGTCCATGAGAGCACGTGATTTACTAATGGAGCAGAATGTTGCCTTGGATTTAGCTCGAAGAGAAGCCGAGATGGCCATCCGTGCTCGCAATGATTTCCTAGCTGTCATGAATCACGAAATGAGAACACCAATGAATGCAATAATAGCCCTTTCATCATTGCTTTTGGAAACTGAGCTTACTCCAGAGCAGCGTCTAATGGTGGAAACAGTATTAAAAAGCAGCAACCTTTTAGCAACACTCATTAATGACGTGTTGGATCTTTCCAAACTTGAGGATGGAAGCCTTGAGTTGGAGATTAAAGCATTCAATCTTCATGCTGTTTTCAAAGAGGTATGTAGCATCAGCCTTGTGGTTGTCTAATATCTCCATTTATGTGCATGTGACTGAAATTCCCCTATGCTCTTACAGGTGATGAGTTTCATCAAACCGATAGCAGCTATCAAGAGACTATCTGTGTCGGTCATGTTGTCACCAGACTTGCCATTATGTGCCCTTGGTGACGAAAAGAGACTCATGCAAACTATTCTAAATATTTCTGGCAATGCTGTTAAATTTACCAAGGAGGGGCACATCACGCTATTAGCTTCTGTTGTAAAAGCTGACTCTCTGAGAGAGTTCAGATCCCCAGAATTTCATCCAGCTGCAAGTGATGACCATTTCTATTTGAAAGTTCAGGTAAATATTCTAGGCAGGCCTCTGCAAATGATTAGTTTTGTGCTAGGTTAGAAGAATTGGTCTTACCATTGGATTCAGAAATCAAGATTCAAGATGATTTCCTTTCAAACACTCATGCATTGTGCACAAAACTGATCATTAATTATGATTTCAAAATTCACTTATGAAAATTGGGCCAATTTTATTTTGGTTGCCCCTCCCCCTCCATGTTTTCGTGAATCCTTATTGTGCTTCTTTAATATCTTATTATTCCTGATACCACATTGATAATCTCTGTCCACACCTCCACCGGATATGGCTGAATTTTGTCTTGAACTTGGGGTTTGGACCCACTATCACTATGAACTATAGTTCTTATTGATTTATTAGTAGGATATCAGGAATTTCCTGGAAAAAAAAAACTAAGTAGCATGTGCATTCAAGTATGAAAATCACCTACTGCGAATTACCTGTCATGATCATTCATTGCATTGCATAACCAAACTGGATTGGCATTTAGTTGTGTCGTAGTCAAATTGTCTGCTTAGTTTAAATTTTGTATGAATCCATACACAACTGTTCTATTCTTCTTATTAAGATAGAAATACTTGTGTAACTGACCACTTATCAGCTTTGCTGGTGGATATGGAAAGCACTGTAATCACCATAGAAACATGTTAGTCATGAGCATTTTTGCTGACCTATATTCTTGTATGTTTTATGGTGCAAGAGATTCTAATAGTTTCAAAGTTGATAGATGATTTGTAACTGACCTGTAAAAAGAAACATGGACTTGTAATTGGTCAACTGGCCTGATGAAATTTTGAGGTTTCTTTACACCATTGTGACATTTGTTGCCTGAGTACTAGTAATTTGTTTAGTTGCTTTTCCCTGGGTTGACGTAAACCTGAATTGCAATAATCAAAGGTATAAATAATTTGATAAAGCATTAAATTAAGTCTTCCATCAAGTCTAGATCAATCAAATCAAGATAACACTTGTTGAATGCATTACTGGAAAAGGGTTTTATGCTTCCTGATTGTGAAGATGACACATGAAAGACTTTTATTTTACTTAAATATGTGCTTAGTTAATTTATCAGTTTTCGTTGCTTTACAATCTGTTACTTTGCTATTGCAGGTAAAAGATACAGGCTGTGGTATTAGTCCGCAGGATCTACCTCATGTTTTTACAAAGTTTGCTCATACTCAAAGTGGAGGAGACCGAGGGTTCAGTGGTAGTGGTCTTGGCCTTGCCATTTGCAAGAGGTAGCTCAATGTTACTCGTTACACGTAGTTCTTTCTTCAGGGTCTTGTTTGTAGTAATTCAAGTGCCAAACATTTTTTTATATATCTTGAAGATTTCTCAAAAATCTATTTCAGGTTTGTTAGTCTCATGGGAGGGCACATCTGGCTCGACAGCGAAGGAACTGGAAGAGGCTGCACAGCTACATTTGTCATCAAGCTTGGTGTGTCCGACAATACCAACACCTATCAGCAGCAATTGATCCCTCTACTCTGGCCAAGCAGTGTAGATTCTGATTCCTCTGGTTCAAAAGCACTTAACGACGGGAAAGGATCTGCTTCCCTGAAATCTCGGTACCAAAGAAGCATTTGAGCGATACTGTAAATGATTGACGGCATAGTGCCACGTAGTGACCCGTTAGTCTTTTCCTCTCTAATTTTGCTCCTGGTCCTGTCATAGCTGCATATAATGTACAAATAATGTAAAGCAAATGGAGTGCAGACTGCGGCTATGTACCTGGGTGTGGATGCGACCCTAACTTGCTTCATTGAATAGCATCCTACCAGAGAACTCCTTGTTCCGGGGTGTGCGCTCATGCGATGACCCCTATAGCTCATTGCTTCTGTTGTAATCCCATTTTGTTTATCGTGTAAGTCAAATATCATACCATTGGTGTGTCTATACTGTTCCAAAATGCTACAGGGTTTGTCAATGGCATGAGAAGCTTGGCGTACTTGTCCTTGTAACGTTCAGAGGTTTGTCAACGCCACAAGTTTTCTAGGTGATCTATTATAATTTAGCAAAATAGCAATAGTTATGCCTGAAGTCTTTTCCTGAACTAGTGTATGTGCAAGCGCAAAGCACGTTCAGGTTTGTGAAAGATGAAAAATGCTATGCCTCCGATATTGTGTCACCGTGCGTCCCGTTCCGACCCAAACGGCAAACCAGTTTGCTCATGACTTGTGTGGCGTGAATCTCTCACATTGCATTTGCATATCAGGGGTCCAGGTTTGCTGGTTGCTTATTGTTGAATCATAAGTGAATTGTTCATCTTTTTTTATTAGTCTAGCCTGTTAGGTGTAACTGGTCAGTGCATGTTAGCTTAACATGATATCAGAGCCAGAGGTCTTGAGTTCAAATCCTGGTGACTGTATTTTCCGCTGCGCCATTTCTATTTCCACGTTTGCGCCCTGAGGGCTGCACATGAGAGGGAGTTGTTGAACTATAAGTGAATTGCTCACCCTTTCTCATCGGCTTAAGTTTTTATATGCAACTAGTCGGTGCATAGTAGCTTAACACTTATGTCACCATTTGTCTATGTCACCATTCGTGTGTGAAGTTGTTGTAATAAACCCTAAATCGGTCGGACATAAGCAGTAGATTAGCGAGATTCTTGTTCGATGAATGCATGCCACGTATACGTAACGTACTAATGTTATTTATCAGATGTTTGTTCCAGTATGAAAGTACGACGAATCAGTATTGCATTGCGGATTAGACGAGTTTATAATCGGCAAAGTTAAAGCCATGTGGGGCCCACGGGAGCGACTGAATTACGGAATTCCTATAATCAACCTCGTCGGCCACGGCGAGGTTGCGTATCGCAGCCTAGGGTTCGTCTTGTCCTCCCCTCTTTTCTTCCTCCCAATTCCGATTGCTTCTTCCCTCCTGCCAACGAGACCAAACGGTAAATCGATCAGGCGAGGCGGCGATCGATGGCGCTAGCCGCGGCGCACAAGATCCCCCTGGAGGTGGCGCACACCCTCGTGGAGATCGCCGAGGTTGCGCGCTACGCCTACGAGCACCGCCCCGGACACCAGCCGGCGCACGATGACGCCCCTCTCTCCCTCCCTGCGGGGATCGACGGAAAGTGCGCCGACGAAGTGGCTGCGCGCCTGCGGGAGGAGAACGCCATGCTCCGAGCCCGCCTCGCCGACGACCTTGCCCTCCTCCGCGAGCTCCATGGCGCGTCCTGCGTCTCCAAGGAGTGCCCTCCAGATGTAAGTTTACTCAGTTGCACCTCTATTTTGTCGTATGCTGTTACTATTACGTTTATCCCCATAGATGCACAATTTAAACTATATGCGAATTATATTGTCCCTTCCGTTCTTCAAATGCTGTTATCAGTTGATTCAAATGCTGATAATTACTAATAAAATGATTTATTAAGCATACTTTGGATGATGGCTTATCTATTGTGATAGATCTTCAGCACATATAAATTCATTTTGATGTAATGTAATGGTATCCCTTATCCAACTTGTAGCTGTTTGGTCTATCTTTTAAGTTTTATACTCCTGTCATTCCGTTTTACAAGGTGATATGACTTGGTAGTCTTTTAAGTTGTACTTGACCTTAAATTCCTCTCCTAATATACTGTTACTAGATAGATAGAAAATCATAATCATATACTTGCACATTGAAATGCAAATCTAATAGTACCACTCGTATAATGTTAATCAAAAGTTTCAAAGTTTGAATTTCAGAATACAGGCTTAACTTAAATCTCCATATAAACAAGACATTGTATACACTCGCAGTCAATAAGTACGGACATACATGGTGCATATTATATTATTATTCATAAATAAAAAGAAACAATAGTTCAAAACATAGTTCAATACGTAACAACCATTTAGTTCTACTAAATCAATATTTCAAAATTGTTTGTTGCTGATAAGTGAGAGGTACAATTTAATATCTTCACGCAGGCTCCTTCTTGCTTCATTATAACCAGAGTCTAGGAGGTATATCAAAATCTCTCTCCGTAATATGAGATTATCCTGCGCTTGAGTTTATGTTTGCTGTAACTCTACTATGCAAAAACATTTTGTATAAATTATTAAATTGCTCACCTCTTCTACTGTTGCACGTGGATCTATGCCATTCCATGTAATCATGACGTACAACACTTGATGTCCGGATAATTCACTAACATATATAATATTGAATTAAATGTCATTGAAATCAAAATATATAACTAGTCAATTAAGAGTAATGTTATACTTTCAGTTACCTGCTTATTGTCTTCATATCTTGGTCTAGGACTTTCTTATTCCAAAATTTCATTCTATCACTCCGCTTTCGTGTAACAAACTTAAGGCCCATTTAAAGTATGAGAACACTAAATTTAGTTTATGTACAAACCTTGTGAAGTCGTGCTCCTTGCATTATGGTAGTACAGGATTGAGATCAAACATGAATATATTTTTGTAATATCTTTGAAATACTATAAGATAGTATGCTCCGTGAAAGTTTAGTGGTATATAAATCTAAAAAATTACTATAATTTAGTGTTCCCATGAAATGTGGCTATACTTTCACGGGGCATACTATCTTATAGTATTTCAAAGATATTACAAAAATATATTCATGTTTTATCCTAATCTTGTACTAACATGGTGCAAGGAGCACGACTTCACAAGGTTTGTATATAAACTAAATTTAGTGTTCCCATACTTTAAATGAGTCTTAAGTTTGTTACACGAAAGCGGAGTGCTAGATGAGAATTTTGGAATAAGAAAGTGTTACACTGAGATATGAAGACAAGAATCATGTAATTGAAAGTATAACATTACTCTTAATTGATTAGTCATATATTTTGATTTCGATGACATTTAGTTTAATATTATATATGTTAGCGAATTATCTGGACATCAATTGTTGTCCGTCATGGTTACGTGGAATGACATATATCCACGTGCAAGAGTAGAAGAGGTGAGCAATTTAATAATTTATACAAAGTGTTTTTGCATAATGTGTGCAGGATAATCTCAACAGCGACATGTGTGCAGGATAATCTCATATTACGGAGAGAGATTTTGATATACCTACTAGCCTCTGCTTATTGAAGTAAGAAAGAGCCTGCCTGAAGATATTAAATTGTACCTTTCACTTATCATCAACAAACAATTTTGAAACATTGATTCAGTAGAACTAAATGGATGTTACGTATTAAATTATTTTGATGATATTCTTTCTTTTATTTATGAATAATAATATAATATGCACCATGTATGTCCGTACTTATCGACTACGGAGTGTATCCAGTGACCCTGTTTATATGGAGATTTAAGTTAAAATAAGACAAGGATATTAATTTTGTTTGTGATTTTGTGATGCAGCTGTATAATCGACTTCAAAAAACGGTCAACAATGCTAGCTTCCTTGCCCATCTTGAGAAATTACAGGACGAGTTTGCACATACTGAACTATCTTCTGACAACATGAAAGGTTTTCTTGCTAAACTTTCCCAAAGTAACCATTATTATTTTATCAAATAGCCTGAAATGTTAGGAGCTTAACTCCCTCCCATCTTCTTTAATGTAAACCAGAGGTGCAACTTGGGGACGTTCCAGACAACATGGGTAACGGGAAGAAAGGATCATGGGTTTTTGTTGCTTGTAATACTGATGGGGCTAATTTGGAGGAAATTAGTGGAATTGATGATGAAAATTATGTTATAGTCAATGAAGACGACATAGTCGATGGTCTTGCCACCTTTGTTGCTAGGTGCATTCTTGAAGATCCAAAGTCCAAGGTATTAGCTTCTTTTAAGAGCTCTTTTTGTTATAGCTATAAATGATTGATGAGCATGGTCTCTGGCACCACTATGTTGTTCTAACTGTTTTCTGCCTTGTTTACTTCAGTCGTTATCTCCAGCAGAGCTCCAAAAGGGTATGCCTATTCTCCATACTGTCACTCAAGTTAATATTACGCTGAAAACTGCTGTCCATATTACCGGGGGAAAAAGTGGCCTAATTTTCTCTATTTCACATTCTATTTCTGGGCAACCCCCCTTCCCGGGTCCTCTTTATTTCATTGTGCAATGGATATCGGTTACTTGCCTATTGAGTTTATGTATCAGATATAGAGCATAGTTAAAAAAGACTTGTTAATTTTCAGCTGACTGAAAGTTTAGGCAACTCTCAATCACAGCTTTGAGCCATCGGATCTAGATCCATCAGTTTATAATTATTATACAGATAATCCTTCAAAAGAAAAATCAAAACATAAAGCAGCCAACCATCGACTGAAAGCTTTCAGTTAATTGAAAGCTAAGGAAATATGTAGTTAAAAATGTTGCTGTGGCAAACCTAATCTTTAAGATACTTTAACTGTAGGGCACGATGCACATTGCCTAGCTGAACTGCTGAAGCAATAAAAAAAATCTTTGTAAAGAAAACACCATTGCTTAAATAAACTGCAGACCCCCAATTTAAGGAGGATTGCTGATTTGGCTGAGGTTCTCTTGCTGTTTCGGGGACTTGCCTTTTCATATTGCTATATTTGAGGAGGTAGCACCCGGTCAAGGCCAGGTTCCAACTCTCTATAGACGACAATGCATATCTAGTCTATGCTATATTATGTGTCTCCTAATTCAGATAAATCGATATAGAAGTACTCCCTCTGTTCTTTTTTCCACTGTTTTCCTAAACGGTTCTAGACGGCCGTCTAGACCGGTTTAAACGGTAGACGACACCCAACCGCATAGTTTAGCCCTCTATTGGGCTGGGCCAGACACCCCCCCCCCCTATTTTTCATTATGTTTTTCCTTTTTCTTTCCTGCTGAAAGCCTCTATTTTCTTCTGCTAGTGTGCTACAGTAGCAAAACGTTTACCCCGTTTAAACGGTAAACGATGGTCGGCCGACCGTATACCGTTTACCATTTAGGAAAAGATTGCTTTTTTCTTGACGTTGATCAGCTGATATTTTAGCTGACCAACGTCCGTAAAATCAAAACAGAGGGAGTATTGGATGGTAAACAATAAACACCAATGTTAGACAATCTTTTGAATTACGCTTTTAGTTTGTACACATCAACGTCAAAATTAATTGTTCTTTGTTTTTTTTTTCTCGGTCTAATTTGTTGTATCTTGGGATTTTAACTTGTAACCAGCTGTTGCAAAGGCATTGTATAGCATGAAAGCTCGGTGGGGATGGTCAACTCTTTGGGAGGCTGGAAAGGTCATTTATATCATGGCCACCTGGGGAATCACATTAGCCGGGTAAAGGTCTCATATACCTGTTTTGCACATCTGATTTTACTTGTGAATCCAATATCAACTGTTTCTACTTTCCACCTTAAAAATACACCACCCTGGTTTGCCTTTGTTTTTGACGTGCCATTGTTTTCAAGTTCTGGCTCTCTTTATTCGCTTAGAGTATTTATGCAAACCTACTAATGATACTGATTATTGTAAATACTTCTGAGATAATCTAAGTAATATTAATTCCAAATAGTCTAACTATTGACCTTTTTATTTCTTATGATCATTATCTCTTTGACTATATTTTATGTGATATATTAGATGTTGCGAATGTAAAAATTGCAAAATAGTAGAAAGATAAGTTGTTGACACATGCTAGTAATATGTACAGTATGGACCACATCTGATGGCTCCTCTTTCCACTATTGCTTCTTGATTTGGATGCAGGCTGTATAAGAGTCGTCATGTCCTCAAAGTGGCAGCAAAAGGTGCTGCTGTGTCTGCCAAATTTATTATGAAGGCACTGTGAGCGAGAATGCATGGTATCATGATCCGGGTGGGATGATCAACAGGTTGGAAAATGTAAATACAAAACTCATCGTGTCAACTGTACATATGTGGTTGCAGCTTGTTTTTATTATCAAAATTGTTATTGTTCATAAGGCAGGGATTGTTTCATTTATTCATTATGAATGATGGAACAAATCTGCTTGCAAGGCCTATTGAATGAGCAATATTGTCATGCTCATGCACGATGCTCAACAAGATGCAAATACCAAACTCGTTGCATGAGATGTAAATATGTGATGACAACATGTTCTATTGTGAACTTTCATCTGTCCAAAATTTCTAAATCATTTCATTTTGCTTTTTTGGATGATGGGCATATATGTATATGAAAGTATCTGCTTAGACACGATATGAGCCGTATTCTCGCCGTGTGGAACGTCTCTTGCATATTGGAATCTCCCATTGTTGGACTGTGATCTGCACCTAACTCTTCCTGACTTCGGAAGTTCGGAGCATGTAATTCTCAGGAGAAAACAGTAGAACAGTTGGGCCGGTAAAGCGTAAAAGTGTGTACCTAAGTGCTAGCCCAACGTAAGGTGGAGGAAGAAGGCCCAGCCAAACGAACCCAAACAACCCAGGCCCCAGGGCTTTCGGCTTCTGCTCTCATTTGAGCACCATTAAATTCTCCCGCAAACCCTTGTTCTCGCCGCCCTCGTTTGAGCTCCCTTCCCCAGCTCCTCCGGCGGCGGCGAATTTCTGTATTCTCCAATGGCAACCAAACCCTGGAAGCCCACCGAGGAGCAGCCGGAGCAGGCGCATCCGGTGCGCCGAGAAACAATAGCCTCTGCCGTCGCCGCCCTGACCAAGTGGATGAAGAAGCGCGCCGCTTACGCGCCCCCGAACCTCCTCGCCGACGAGCGCGACGACCTCGTAGTTCTTCAGCTTTCGCTCCGCCGCCTCTCGGCCTCGCGCACCACCAGGCCGTCTGCGTCATCTCCGATGACAGCCCCAACTCGCGGTCTCCGCCGGCATCTGACATCCTGGACGCGTGCAAGTCGCTCCACCGCCTCCCCGTCTCCGAGGTCATCCCACTCTCCACGCTCCGCAGGGACTACCGCCCGTACGAGTAGCTCCGCCGCCTCGCGGGCTCCCACGACCTATTCATTGCAGACCGCGCCATCCTTCCGCTGCTGCCGCTCGTCCTTGGCAAGGCTTTCTACAGAACCAAGAAGGCTCCGATAGGAGTCGATTTCACCCGCGTCGGGTGGCCGGAGCAGATGCGGAAGGTGCTGGGCTCGTCGTTTCTGCACCTGGGGACGGGTACCTGCTCCGGTATCAAGGTGGGGAGGCTGGACATGGAGGGAGAGGAGATCGTGGAGAATGTGATTGCGGCGGTGGATACAGCCGTGGAAAAGGTGCCAAAGAAGTGGGCGAACTTGAGAGCGTTGCATCTGAAGGCAGTGGATTCCGTTGCTCCGCCAATTTACCAGGCTGTGCCCGAGTTGGGAATGAAGATTGAGGTGCCCCTCGTTGCACAGTTGGAGGGAGAAGTTGGTGCTGTGGAGGCCATTGTTGCTGCAGAAGCGCCTAAGATGTCCAGCAACAAGAGGAAAGATGCTGATGGAGAAGAAGTATCCAAGGAGAAGAATGGCAAGCGGAAGCGGAATGAGAAAAGGCAGACTGAGGATGTTTTGATGCACGAAGAAATTCAGGCACAACCTGAGAAGTGTAAGATAACAATCCATCTTCTGTCTCCACTCAATATCTGAGCTCATGTTTTAGTTGGGAAAAAAATTATCTTTAGTCGATGTGTTAGTAGAAGCATGCTGGATCGATGAAATTGCAGATCAAATTATTGCCATACTGATTAGAAATTCTTACCTACCTTGATGTGTTTGCTATGGAGCAGGTATTTTGAAGCTTATTGTGTTGGATTGTACAAGAACTTTGGTTCTTTGATTACTTGCATTGCCTAGTTACCATGTTGTGATCTGATATAATCTGTTTTTCATCATTATAGCTCAGTAAAATACAAATTATGTTATACTCAGTCTTGCTGGTTTTTTATTGAGTTAGCTGGAACGAAATTATTTTATGAGTTCATTTTATATGTAATCTTACTAGGAAAAAGTTTGTGAAACCCACTATGTTGACAGTAAGAAAAGCGGTACTGTTATCAATTTGGGAAAGAACTATATGGTCACTGTGGTAACAGAAAAAGTGGGAAATTGCATCAGTTTATGTAAAACACAGAATTTTTTTTATAGGAAACTAAAACACAGAATTTCCTATCGACATATTGTAACTCATCTCGTCACCTAATATATGATGATCGTTAGCTTGGTTATAATTGTTGAAAAAAACAGTTATTTCTTCTGTATCCTCAAGTTAGGTTAATTAGAGATAAGGCTAGTTGGTTAGGACTGGCTCTATATAAAGAGAGGCACTGCAGTCAATTCAATCAACCAATCAATCAATAAAGAAACAATTCTCCTAATTCCCCAATGTCTCCCAAGCTCTAGGCAAAACATAAGGCCTAATTATCCTATCCCATTACATCTGGTATCAGACTTGCCAGAGATCCCTTCCCATGGCTTCTATCGCCGTTTCATGGCAACCAGATCTGGAGCTGAAAGAATTACGCCACAAGTTGAGGAAGTTCCTGGCAGCAGCAGAGAAGAAGGAGGCTGCCAAACATGCAGGAGTGCTTGTCCAAGATGTTATGGCTGTGCCTACAGCGCCTACCCCTTCGATCTTGCTGTTCTCATCTACCCCAACTCCGCCCTTGCCAACCATGGAACAAAAATTGCTCAACGACTTGACACTCCGAGAGTTGGTCCAGCTGCTTAAGGAAAGACTCGAAGTTAGAGAGGACAAACAACACCTGAGTGCAGCAGAGGCATCCAAGATTGAAGTTGAAGAAGTGCTTACTCCTGAGCTTCAGATCGTAGAAGGCGTTCATGTGCTTCAGATCAATGATGGCGGCTGCTTGATCAAAAGTGATGGCCACCAAATTGAAAAAGACAACCCTGAAGTCGACGATGAGGATGACCACCAGGTTGCAGTAGGTGACCACCGTATCAAAGAAGAAGATGACCATCAGATTAGCGTCGGTGACCACCTGATCAATGAGGAAGGATCATCGATTCTTAGGCCAGGCATGCAGTTTAGCTATTTTAGTGTCCGTGATCTGTTCAACGCAAGGAGCACATTGCCTTCTCAATGGGGATATGAAGGTTTGCAGCCATGGCCTCCACCACAGCTCGAGGGCGAGCTGTCTTTGAAGGAGGGAGGAGATGTTATGGGCAGGCCTTTTGGGCCGTGTGCTGTAGCGACCCATGGTACTGTAGTGGCGCGGGTACTGTAGCTACGCCCTTACTTAGTCTTCAAGTTAGGTTAATTAGAGATAAGGCTAGTTGGTTAGGGCCGGCTCTATATAAAGAGAGGCACTGCAGCCAATTTAATCAACCAATCAATCAATAAAGAAACAATTCTCCCAATTCCCCAATGTCTCTCAAGCTCTAGGCAAAGCATAAGGTCTAATTATCCTACCCCATTACATGATTAGGGAAAATTTTGTAAAGTTATGCAAGTGCTTAAACTATCTCAAGACTTATTTTATGAGGTTTCAAGGTTCATCAATATTTTTTTTGTTATATTGCCACAAAACTGTGTTAAGTGTAGTAGGTATGTGTGCATTTAAGTTATGTTGCTTTCAACTGGAGGATCCAGAACAATTGACTTGCTATGATTTCATAGTCACTACTTTATTTTACTAGGAAATTGTTACGTTTCTTTGCCAGAATTCTGGTCTAGATTTTGTTTGTAGAAAAATTATGTCTCATTCTCTAGTTTTATTAAGTACTGCTGTACATCGAATGCATTTGTACGATAGAGGTGTGCAACCAGAGATACAGTTTCTTAATCAAATTAAGTGGTCATTTGGTTTGTGAACCATTGGACCCTTTCTCCTTATGCTTTCCATTGTTGTTTATTTTTCCTGCCTTGTGATATGGCTAAACTGCAGTAAGAAAAATAGGAAGTGGAAAAACTTACTCATCTATGTGCCACTATGTTTTTCTTTGGTATGGGCATTTTCACTCTTACAGACACATCACAATTTGTTAAATGCATATCCTAGGTGCATAAAAATTGAGCAAGCATTGTTGATCGTCTTTAAGCTTTTTCCCTTTTAAGATCAAAGTTTGTATTTTAGTTCCCTGCTGCTATTCTACCAACTACTCCCTCTGCTTTTAAATTGGAGAATAGAGGGTGTACCATTTAATTGACCCAGAGATATTTTTATTTGAACTGAGACAATTTCTTTATATCATATTTACCTATTTTTGCTGCGTTCTGATAGGGTGTAGTGCTAAGAGGACCAGAGGAGCAAGAGGAAGTAACTATGGACAAAAACA
The DNA here is from genome assembly GCA_030378355.1 of Eleusine indica. Lineage (NCBI taxonomy): Eukaryota > Viridiplantae > Streptophyta > Magnoliopsida > Poales > Poaceae > Eleusine > Eleusine indica. The sequence continues at coordinate 47,992,964 of CM059498.1, read as the reverse complement.
GGTTGTATTTTACAGGAGGACCAGAGGAGCAAGTGGAAGTAACTATGGACAATAATTGTATTTTAGAGATTACGTTAGGGCATCAATACAAGCGTTGTTAATATGATTTGTGAAATTTTGTGTGCCGCAAAGACATCTATTTCAGGAATTCTTAGATAACTGAATTCACTGCTCTATACGTATGCTGATGCACGATAGTTTCCATTTTCCTAAGATAACTGTTGTTCACTTTGGATTTGCATGAATACAAGAAATGTTACCATCAGGGCTGGATTTGCATGAATTACCTGGCTGTAACATCAGGCTGCTCTAAATTAATTTGCTTGTTGTGTTGACTAAAAGCATCGATGTCATGCAATGCATATATCTAATTCCTATTCACAGTCAGGTTACATAATTCAGACGGTGTGTGGATAATTGTTGAGTAATACTAGTAACTCAGTATTAATGATCATATTCAAACAATTTATTTTTCATGAATGATGGGACAAATCTGGTTATAAGGTTTATCAAATGAGCACAAGTTGCAAATATACTTTGTTGCATGATTTGTAAATACGTGACAACATGTTATATTGTGATTTGTGAACAGTTTGGCCAGCTTAAGAGTAAGAGGTCTAAACAAAGTAATATGAACCGAATGACAAACAAAGGAAAATGAACCTGAACTACCCAGGCAGCGACCGAAGCAGGAGCAAGAGGAAAAAACTCCTCCACAAACCCTTAATCTCGTCGCTTTCGTCTCCCAACTCCCTGACTCCACCAGCAGCGTCCGCGGCAAATTTCTCACATTATATTCTCCAATGGTCACCAAGATCTCGAAACCCACCGAGGAGCAGCCGTAGCAGGCGGCTGTGGACAAAAAGTCGAAGAAGGAGAAGGTCACAGACGAGATCGTCGAGAGATATTCAGGAAACAATGATGGATCTAAATTAACAATATAGCTAGGACATATCTACTAAACTTACATTTATCACACTTGCAAAATAAATATTATTTTGTTACATCATATTTTATTTTATATTTTGTTTGCAAATATATAATTGAAAAATCAGATAAAATAAATAAATATTGTAGTGTCTATTTGTAAGGATCGAATGCGTACTATCAGTGTTTCAGTCACCGGCTAGTAGAATTTGTTCCGGGAATGCGCATTTAAGTTGGGTGATGACAATGCAAGAGTAGATAAGGGATTATACTGATTCGGAGTATCCCTTTAGGTTCAGTTTGAGTCACTACTCGTGTTACTTGCAACAGGATATACAACGGTCATGAGAGAGGAGAGTTCTCCAAGTCTCAGTGAAATGTGTAAGTGAGACATATCGACGTGTGTTCTAGCGTGTATCCAATGTGTTGGAGAAGGATAAGGGCCTCCCCTTTTATACTACAAGGGGTGGGGCCCTATTTACAGAGAGAGAAAGAGAGAGTTGTTAAAGCAGCGCAGAGGAAGGCGTGGGCTTCAAGTCGATGGCATGGTCGTCGGTCTTCGAGGGTCCCTTTGACCCGATCTTCACGTCGCTGAGCACTGTGTCGAGGCATGCCCCTTTTATCCGTCGATGGGTCAAGCCATTTTGTCCCTATAGCTAGTGTGGTACGTATGAAGCGGAGGGTCCAGCATGTGCGGTTGTCATGGTGTCGTGTGCCGTCACGTTGTGCCTGTCCATCAGACCGTCCTTTATCTCCATTGTTAGGAGCATCATCATGGCGGCGATTCGTCTGCGTTGCGTGGTCCGTATCCCGGCATCGGGCTCCGCCCCGTGGGGCAGGACGATGATGACGCTAGGGGTAGGCTTGCAGGGAGATTTTGACCCTTTGATGCTATAGCCGCACGCTTGGTATAACATTTAAGGCAGATCAGGGAGTGGTTGTTGACTTTTGTCTCGCCCGACCCCCTCCGTTAGGAGCCGATTTGTCATATAGGGGAAGTTTGGATAGGATTCTATCTCATCACAACTGCTTAATCGAGTTTCTCCACCCCGTCGCTCCCGCGAGGTTAGCTGGGTCAGCGATGCGTCGCCCTGTCCCATCCAGCAATGTGGACCACTACTAGGAGTTGACAGGAACGATAGGTGATGTCATCGTCATTGTACCCGTACAGGCGGGCATCATTACTGCAGGAGTGGAGCTAGCAATCTTATCCGCGGCGTTCTCGACCCCAACCAAAGGGTTGAGTGAGGCGGAGTGGTCCCGACATCGTCTGCATGAGTCTTCCTCTAGTGACCGTACAGTCCGGTCTTCCCTGTTACTAACCTCAGGATTAATCTGACTAATGAGCCATTAGGCTGGTGTGGCTATAAAGCCATAATAGTGGGCCAATATGGGCCTAGACAATATGGGCCTTAACATCCCCCTCAAACTCAAGGTGGATCCGCAGCATTGAGTTTGAGCAAATGAAGCCGATGTTGCTCTTGAGTTTGTGCCTTAGTGAAGAAATCTGCTACTTGCAATTCTGGTGGCACATAATGGAGAGCAATTGTTTTCGCATGGCAATGAAACCTTGTGAATGAGACATCAACACCAATATGCTTCGCTTGACTATGTCTGACATGTTCAGTGGCAATTTGTATGGCTCCAGTACTATCACATAGAAGAGGTGTTGGGGACTCACTAGCAATGCCAAAGTCAACTAATAGCCAACGAAGCCATATGATCTCAGCTGTTGTAGAAGCAAGAGCTCTAATTTCAGCTTCTGTACTAGATCGAGAAATAGAATTTTGCTTCTTGGTTTTCCATGCAAGAAGAGATGAACCAAGAAAAATACAATAGCCAATGACCGATCGTCATTCTTTTGGATCACTTGCCCAAGTGGCATCTGAATAAGCATGAAGCTGAGAAGAATTATTTCGAGCATAAAACAGTCCCTGAGAAGGCGTCCCTTTTAAGTACCTTAAGACACGAAGAAGGTGACTATAATGAACTGAAGTGGGAGCACTCACAAGCTGACTTAAAATGTGAACTGCATAAGTAAGATCAGGTCTTGTGTCAGTGAGATAGACTAGGTTGCCCACAATATGATGATATTGAGAAGGATCCTTTAGAGGCTCACCATCATCATGATGGAGCTGCAAATGAAGATCCATAGGCGTGGTCGTTGTACGATTATCAGTGATACCAGATCTATCAATAAGATCCTGGATATACTTGGACTGAGAGAGGTAATAGCCTTGTGGTGAATGTATAACCTCAATGCCCAAGAAGTAGTTAAGAGGACCAAGGTCAGACATTTGAAATTGTTCACCAAGTTGTTTCTTCACAAGAGAAATATGCTCCGCATCATCACCCATAATCAGCATATCATCAACATATAAGAGGAGCAATGTACGACCACGTGAAGAAAGATGAATAAATAAGGCAGGATCATGGTCACTAGGAGAAAAACTAGCAGCCTTGATAACAGACACAAAGCGCTCAAACTAGGCACATGGCGCTTGTTTAAGACCATATAAAGCACGACGAAGCCGACAGACATGACCTGAAGGTGCATCCAAACCCGGAGGAGGGTGCATATAAACCTCTTCATGTAAATATCCATGAAGGAAAGCGTTCTTGACATCCATCTGAGAGATAGTTCGAGAACGAATGGCAACCACTGCAATCATAGTACGAACAATGGTCATATGAGCAACTAGAGTAAAAGTTTCCTCATAATCGAGTCCATGAATCTACTGAAAGCCGCGAGCAACATGACGAGCTTTATATCGCGCAATAGAACCATCTGCCTTGGTCTTGATTTTGAATACCCATTTACTTGAGATAGGAACAAAGTGCGAAGGTAATGGTACAATATCCCAAGTACCTGTACGATCAAGGGCAACAAGTTCCTCAGACATAGCAAGCTGCCATTCCAAAATTTTAGAAGCTTCTTGATATGTCTTTGGCTCATGAGTGACAACACCAACACAGTGATTTGTTGTGCTCGGATAACCATATCTATTAGGAGGCTCTATTCTGGTGCGATCACGAAGATGATATCCATCATGAACCTCTGTTGCATCATAAATAACATATGACTCATTGGTATTATTAGAATCATCAGAATCAGGAGTTGGGCAAATCAAGGCCACAACCTCGACCTGGATTGGGACCGCGACGACGACCTAAAGAAGCCGCAACGGCGGTGGAAGAATGGGCCGCGGAGGCAGTCGAAGAACAGCTGCAATGTCGGCTAGATTGGCCGCGACGGTGGCGGGAGGACGGGTTGCGACGGCGGCCGGATGTGCCACAACGGCGGCAGGAGGACGGACCGCGACGACGACCGAAAAATTTGGGCAGGATTAAGAATCTTGATTAACCCTAACCCTAATACTAACCTACTTTGTTACCATGTTACTAACCTCGGGATTAAGCTGACTAATGAGCCATTAGGCTGGTGTGGCTATAAAGCCATAATAGTCGGCCAATATGGGCCTAGACAATATGGGCCTTAACATTCCCGACCCCTCTGTCTAGTCTCTATCTCCAGAAGCTGAAACTTCTCGTCCTCGCTTGACTTTGTTTCCCAGTTTCATCCAACAACTCCTTGGCTTGTCCACTACCACCTAGTGCCTTGTGATTTCACTAAGCATCTATGCACATCACCGACTAGTATGACCTAAGAGACATGACCTAGAGCCACTTGATAGTCCGGTTTTTCCTATGGTCACAAGCCCTGACAACTAGACAAGTGTTTCCAAACACTTGCTTCTAGCTTGTCCTAAGCCTTGATCCATCTCCATCAACCCTTGGACTCGATCAAGCTCTTCAAGCCTCCATGCTTGTGATCATTGTCATCAATCGCCAAGGCAACCCTCATCAATAAGAATTATAGTAGTGTTAGAGATGATTTCTGCATACATAACACTCATGCAGATATTAGCCCACAATTTCATAGCTGTTATTAATCACTAAAACATTCATATCTTGGAGATCCAATCATCAATGGTCATGAATCTTACACTACTATATAATATGTTTTAGTTTTATTATAGAACTCTTATGTAGCCGCTTGGTGCTAAATAAGCTATTTAGCACTTGAAGATGCATCTAGGATCCCCTAGTGGGTTTTGGTGTACGATGACAGAAAATTAAAATTCACGCTAACATGTTCATGAAGTAAATGTGCAGATAATCAAATTATTATTTCATCCCACATTTGCAAGGTGGTTTTTATTTCTAAAAAGAAGAAAAGAAAAATGGACTCAAGTACTTCAAAGTGTAGCTTTTTATATTAATTGAGTCATAGGTTTGCCAAAATATCAAGGGGGGTAAACCAATCTTGCTAAAAAGGGAAATCTATGTGTTCAAGCCAACCAAAAATCTTTGAGAGAAGTTTAGCCAAAAAAACCAAAAAGAATCAACCAATTCTAAGCCAAACAGAGAGTGACGGAAGTTCCATGAGTTGCTTCACGGAAGTTCCATCAGTGCCCAGCTTCAAACTCCAGCAAACCTGAGAGCTACAGAAGTTTCGTGGCCTCTGCCACGAAAGTTCCGTCATTCACTAGTTTCCCTTTGTCGCAAACCCGAGAACGACGAAAGTTCTGTGGTGGCCATCACGGAAGTTTTGTCGTCTCTGGCTCAGTTGTTATTCTTCCGCGCGACGACTCTTCTTGAACTGATGGAAGTTCCGTGGGGAACCACGGAAGTTCCGTCAAACCTAGAAAAGCTGAGTAACGACTAGTTTTTGAGAGAACTCTATAAATAGCTTCCCCCTTCCCTTGTGGGAAGGGTTGGACTCATTGACTTTTCACTGACATTTCAAATAGAGCTCTCCTCTCTCACACTCCCATTTGTTCTTGACATCCCAAGTAAATTGAGAGAAGATCCAAACATAAAAAGATTGAATCCATCCACTCAAAAGCTTGAGCACATCTTTCCCTCCCCATCAAGATTTGTTTTGCTTGTTACTCTTGGAGACTTGGTCTCCAAGATGGCTAGGCGTCGCCCTTAAGCTTCCAATGTGTTGTGGTGAGACGGGGACATTTGTGAAGGTGTGATTCGCCTCCGGAGGAAAAGAATCAAGTGGAGAAAGAAATCCGAGCATGATCTTTGTGATTGCTTGGCGGGGAAAGGGGTTGAGAGAGACCCTGCCACTTTGCGTGGCTCCTCAACAAGGACGTAGGGACTACTTAGTGTGGTTTCCGAACCTCGGGTTAAATTCTTGTGTCTCTCTTTACATTCCCACTTTTAATTATAGTGCTTGTGTATTTCTTTCATTGTTGTGCTCTCCATTATTTGTATTGTGTTGTTAGCAATCTTTGTAGGACTTGGAATATACCATGTGCTATCTTCACTCCTATCAAGTATTGTATCTCTAACTCTTAAGTTATAAGCATTTCAATAAGTTTTAGAGAAAGAAATTGGTAAAGTTCTGTCGTTTGATAGAACTTCCATGGTGATGGAAGTTCCGTCAATCCTGACGGAAGTTTCGTCGTTATCGATTTGATCAAAGCTTAGTTCTTTTACAGGTGTAATTTTTAGATTGCCTATTCACCCCCCTCTAGGAAACTTTCAACACCAAACTTTAATGATTGTTGAGTGAAATATTTATGATTATGAAAAATTATAGTTTTATGGTTATAGGTAAAATGTTTTATGGTCGCAGACAATACTTTTATGGTTATAGGATGAAACAAATATGATTGCAGGCTAAAACATTATGATCATGTATGGGATGCTAAATAACTATTTATCCTGTTGTGTGCTAAATAGCATTGATCATATTATTCATACTTGACATCCCTTCCATAAATAATGAGAAATACCAATTAGAAAGGATCTTGACATAAGATATGCAATATGATTAATCTCAAGTGAGCCAAGTCTTTAATGCATCTCCATGTACCTATTAACTTATTCAAGCTCTTTGTGATACCCAAGTCATGTTGGGTCCTTGTATGTTAGTTACAAGAGATTTCGGCACCCAAATGGCCTTTGCATTAGCATTGTGTGAACTAACAACATTGGCAATAATAGTACCACTTTTAGTCTTCTTGAGCAAATAATAATCATTGAAGGGAATAGGCTTAGGATTGTTACCCATAGGACAATTGTTGCCTATATGTCCCTCATTCCGACATGTGTAGCAAATTCGATTTTTGTACTTGCAAGACATCTTCTCATCTTGCTTCTTGTTTGCTTCCATATGGCGGAGAGCTTCTTTTTGTGTGTCATAAATTCTTCATTTTTCTTATAAGGGCATGAAACAATTTCATGACCCTTCTCATTGCAACAATAACACTTCCTCCTAGGAGAGCAGTGGACAAGGGTAAAAGACCAGCTAAGGAGAGAAGCTCTCGGCCACACAAGAGCACAAAAAATGAGTCTTTGAACATTGTGAGGGATCTTCGAGTCCGTGCACCTAAGTATCCTCCTGATCATGATATTAAGGATTATAAGAAGGATGCCGAGGGACTTAGTGAGGCAAGAAGGCAGAATCATTTTGCTGTGGCTGACAAGGAGGCAAATGACTACCGGTTCCTCACATGGTTCCAGCAGGACTATTACATGTCCATGCTTATTGACAAGAATAGAAAGAACCAGCTAGCCAATCAACAGTGGATTGACTGGAAGTATATGGAAGACAAGGACAAGTCCACATTCAATGAGATTATTGTAGCGTGCAAGGACAAAAATGTGTATGACCTCATGGGTTTTAATTATGATTGGAATGAAGAAGTCATTTGCCAGTTCTATTCCACCCTCTACATTGATTGGAGAGGTTTCTTCTATTGGATGACTCAGGGAGTGTAGTATGTGGCATCTCACTCTCAGTTGGCCACCTATTTTCTTTAGGATGATGATGAGAACAGGGAGAAGATCACCAATGAGTCAGTCTTGAAAGATGTTGAGTTGGCCTTTATGTATAAGGATCCAAGTCCAGTGTATCGTGGCACCACAAATAGAATGCACAACTTCTACTTCACCCTCAACAGAATGCTCAGAGTCACCATTGCTCCAAAGGCAGGATATGCTACAGCTCTTGTTGAACATTCAAGGAACATTCTTGCTAGGTTCAAAGATGATGCAACCCCTTTTAGTGTCATGGACTTCATTGTTCAGGAGATCTACTTCTCTTTTCTGGACACTAGGAAAGTCCTTCCCTATGCTCCATATCTCATGAGGATGATTGAGTCAATGATAGACTTGGTGTTTGAAAAGGAATGCAAGCATCAACCTCTAAGGCCACGTGTTCCCAACCAGCATCGTCCTCTCTATGGCTCCCTTGCACCTACTCCTCCTAGAAGATTGTCAGCTGCTAGGACTTCTGCTCAGGGCACAACTGCCAGGCCAGCTTCTCCTCCTCCTCCAAAGCCTCCTTGCCGTCCATCCTCTCCCATTGTCTCCTTCCTCAAAACCATTCTCAATGCTTGCCGCTTCAATGCAAAGGAGAACTAGGAGAACAAGAAGAGGATCAAGAAGCAAGTGCGCCGCTACAAGAGGGACCAAAGAGCACAGGGTCATGAAGTATCTCCGGATGGCTCTGAGTGTGAGCCCGATGGTGAGCCACCGGTCTTTAAGGACCCTCTTGCAGGTTATGATTGGGATAACCTTTCCGCTAGACCGTCTACAGCTCCTCCACCTCCGGCACGTGAAGATGAAGATGAGGAATCCGAGGAGGACGACGAGTGATTTCTTTGCTTCACTCTCTCTCAGTTTCCTTTTTTTGTTGCGTTGATGTCAAAGGGGGAGAGAAAGGCGATGAAAAAGGATGTTTTACGTGCTTTTTCTCTCGTGTAATAGGATAGTGATGAACCTATGGACAAGTATCTCCCTTATTTGCTTTGTGTGTGAAAACTATTTGTGAACCTTTATTGTAATAACTCTCTTATGCTTTATGGTATTGTGTGGTGCTTGTCTTATTACCTATTGCATAGATGTTGTTGATCTATTGCCTCTTCACATATGTTGCACACTTGTACACTTTTTAGGCACCCCACTCTTTGCAAAATATAGGGGGAGCTCCTTCACATGTTTTTGTGACTCATGCATATCTTTAGGGGAAGTTCCACTATATTTTGCTCTTTATATCGTTTGATTATCTCTTTTATATCCTTTTTAATCTATTGTCATCAATCACCAAAAAGGGAGGAGATTGAAGATGCATCTAGGATCCACTAGTGGGTTTTGGTGTACGATAATGGAAGATTAAAACTTGTGCTAACATGTTCATGAAGTAAATGTGCAGATAATCAAATTATTATTTCATCCCACATTTGCAAGATGGTTTTTACTCCAAAAAAAGAAGAAAATAAAAATGACCTCAAGTGCTTCAAAGTGTACCTTTTTGTTTTAATTGAGTCATAGGTTTGACGAACTATCAAGGGGGGGGGGGGGGTAAACCAATCTTGCTAAGAAGGGAAATTTATGTGCTCGAGCCAACCAAAAATCTTTGAGAGAAGTTTAGCCAACAAAAGCCAAAAAGAACTAACCATTTCTGAGCCAAACAGAGAGTAACAAAATTTCCGTGAGTCTCTTCATGGAAGTTCCGTCAGTGCCCAGCTTCAAACTCCAGCAAACCCGAGAGCTATGGAAGTTTCGTGGCCTCTTCCATAGAAGTTCCGTCATTCCCTGGTTTTCCTTTGTCACAAATCCAAGAGTGATGGAAGTTCCGTGGTGGCCAACATGGAAGTTCCATCGTCTCTGGCTCAGTTGAAATCCTACCGCGCAATGGCTCTTTTTGAACTGACGGAAGTTCCATGGGGAATCACGGAAGTTACGTCAGACCTAGAAAAGCTGAGTAACGGCTAGTTTTTGAGAGAGCTCTATAAATAGTTCCCCCTTCCCCCATGGGAAGGGCTAGACTCATTGACATTTCACTAACATTTCAAATAGAGCTCTCCTCTCTCACACTCCCATTTGTTCTTGACATCCCAAGCAAAGTGAGAGAAGATCCAACCATAAAAAGATTGAATCCATCTACTCAAAAGCTTGAGCACATATTTTCCTCCCCATCAAGATTTGTTTGGCTTGTTACTCTTGGAGACTTGGTCTCCTAGACGGCTAGGCATCGCTCTTAAGCTCCCAACGTGTTGTGGTGAGACGGGGACATTTGTGAAGGTGTGATTCACCTTCGGAGGAAAAGAATCAAGTGGAGAAAGAAATCCGAGCACCATCTTTGTGATTGCTTGGCGGGGAAACGGGTTGAGAGACACCCGACCACTTTGTATGGCTCCTCAACAATGACGTAGGGACCACTTAGTGTGGTAGCTCAACCTCGGGTTAAATCCCTGTGTCTCTCTTTACATTCCCGCTTTTCATTATTGAGCTTGTGTATTTCTTTCATTGTTGTGCTCTCCATTATTTGTATTGTGTTGTTAGCAATCTTTGTAGGACTTGGAATATACCACGTGCTATCTTCACTCCTATCAAGTATTGTATCTCTAACTCTTAAGTTATCCGTATTTCAATAAGTTTTAGAGAAAGAATTGGTAAAGTTTTGTCTTTTGACAGAACTTCCGTGATGACGGAAGTTCCGTCAATCCTGACGGAAGTTTCGTCGTTGTTGATTTGATCAAAGCTGAGTGCTTTTTCAGGTTTAATTTTTAGATTACCTATTCACCCCCCCCCTCTAGGCAACTTTCACTAAGCATACTAGTGGATCACATACGAGGCACACAACTCCTATGCAAGCTAGTAATTAAAGAACACGCTAAAGCGCACAACAAGCTAGCAAAGGAGCCTACTCATACAAGGCTACTAGATCATCAAGTACAAGATAAGCACATAAGCATGAGTAAAACAATACATACTAGGGTGATCGGTCAAGCTAAAACAACTTCTATACATATCTAGTGATCAAGTGAAAGCTAAGCACAACTAGCAAGTAGAGAAGTTTATTCATGCAAATCTACAAGGTAATTAACTAGAGCGAAGTAAGCACACAAGCATGAATAACACGGTATGTAAATACGTAAAATAGAGCATCATAGTAAGGAGTAGAGTAAGAGATGGCTCATGATTTTTTCCCAAGGTCTCGGAAGGATGGCGCCTTCCCCTACTCCTCGTTGGACTACTCCCACCGGAGTTTCGGTTCCTCCCGCCACCAATGTGGAGTTCTCGCTCATGAGCCCGCAATCACTCCCGAAGTGAAGACATGGTGCGTGTCACCGCTGCCACCAAGGCACAAGCTCACCTTCCTTGAGAACTTGCCGGACTCCCCGAGCCAACATGGGCGCTCACTAGTGATGCCCCTTTCACCGGCAGGCTCAAACCGGGTACAAACGTGTGATGGCCTTCACAATCAATCATGATAGGCTCGATCACCGATACCTAACCGGTACAGGTCTCACCATAGACCAAGAGTAACAACCTAGATCACACCCTCAAGGACACCCTAACCTTAGATGTGCATCAATGCTCAAGTTACTCTCACTAGCACTCTCAAGATATGCAATATCTCCTCCTAGTGCTCTCCTCTTTTCCTCTTGGCTCTCACCAAATGCTCCTAGCAATTCCACTGGCCAAGAGAGGTCTCCAAAACCCCAACAATGAAGTTATATAGGCTTCCAACCTACAACTAGTCATTGCTCCACGAAATCACCCGTCTGGACACCATTGACCGGACCGTCCGGTCATTCCTAGACCGGATCGTCCAATCTCTTCTGGAACGGCTCCCAGAGCCGTTGGCTTCACTGTCCCTGGCAATTTCCTGTACTGACCGGACTGTCTGGTCACTAGACCGGACCTTCCGGTCTCATTCATGTCACGTGCATTCCAGAGAGCTCCAGTTTGCTTCCTCTTTGTCTTGAGCCTCAGCCCTACTGACCGGACCATCCGGTCACTAGACCGTACTGTTCGGTCTCTAAGGTTTCCAAACTTGACAAATTCCTCATAGACTTCTCCCTGATCTCCTAGTGACCGTACAGTCTGGTCTCCATTGACCCCTCTGTCTGGTCACTACGTCCAGAAGTTGAAACTCTTCGTCCTTGCTTGACTTCTTTTCCCGGCTTCTCCGAACAGCTCCTTGGCTTCTCCACTGTCACCTAGTGCCTGTGATTTCACTGAGCATCCATGCACATCACCGACTAGACATGACCTAAGAGAAATGACCTAGACCCTCTTGATAGTCTAGTTTTTATTATGGACTCAAAGCCCTAACAACTAGACAAGTATTCCCAACACTTGCTCCATAGCTTGTCCTTAGCCTTGATCCATCTTCATCAACCCTTGGACTCCATCAATCTTACAAGCCTCCATGCTTGTGGTCCTTGTCATCCATCACCAATGCTACCGTCAACAATCATCATAGACTAGAAAAGGTTTCCTACACACACAACACTCGTGTAGACATTAGTCACATTTTATGTTTGTCATTCATTACCAAAAACGTCATACCTCGGGGTGACCTTAATGGTCATGATCCTTACAAGAGGGTCTAGGTCATGTCTCTTTAGGTCATGCTAGTCGGTGATGTGTGTGCGTGTTCAGTAAAATCACAGGCACTAGGTGATAGTGGAGAAGCCAAAGAGCTATTAAAAAAAGTCAGGAAATGACGTCAAGCGAGGACGAGGAGTTTCAGCTTCTGGACAGAGTGACCGGACAGAACGGTCAGTGGAGACCGGACTGTACGGTCATCAGGAGATCAAAGAGCAGTCTGTGAAGGATCTGTCAGCGTGAAGGTCCATAGAGACCGGGTGGCTGTATTGATGGAAGGTGGGACAGAGAGGTGCAGTTTTGGGTGCTCTCTGGAATCGACGGAGATGAAGAGACCGGACGGTCCGATCTACTGACCAGACGGTCCGGTCAGTACAGGAGATCAGCTAGGACAGAGAGCCAACGACTCTGGAGGAGCCGTTCTGTGGAGACCGGACGGTTCGGTCAAGGAGTGACCGGTTTGTACAGTCAGTTAGCCCAAAAAGTTGATTTCATAGAGCAACGACTAGTTTGAGGTTGAAAGCCTATATAACTTCATTGCTGGGGTCTTGGAGACCTCCCTTGGTCACTGAAATTACTAGGAGCATTTGTAGGGACTCAAAAGGAAAAGAGGGAAGCACTAGGAGAGGATATTGGATATCTTGTGAATGCTAGTGAGAGTTACTTGAGCATCTGTCCACATACTAAGGTTAGGGTGTACTTGAGGGTGTGATCTAGGTTGTTACTCTTGGTCTATGATGAGACCTAGACTGGTTAGGTATCGGTGATCGAGTCTATCGTGATTGGTTGTGAAGGCCGTCACACGTTTGTACATGATTTGAGCCCGTTGTTGAAAGGGGCATCGCTAGTGAGCGTCCATGTCGGCTTGGGGAGTCCGGCAAGTTCTTGAGGAAGGCGAGCTTGTGCCTTGATGGCAGTAGTGACACGACCGTGTCTTCACTCTGGTAGTGATTGCGGGCTCGTGTGCGAGAACTCCACTTGGTGACGAGAGGGCCCGACACTCTGGCGGGAGTGGTCTAACGAGGATTAGGGGAAGGCGCCATCCTGTCGAGACCTCGAGAAAAATCATGAGCATTCCTTGATCCCCTCTTTACTATTTCGCAATTGTGTGCTCTAGTGAGTAGGTTGAATTATGACTTGCATAGGCTAGTGCGTTTAGCTTCCGCATTTGTACTCATCATGAACACTAGCATATGTAGGATCTTGACCTACTAGAATTATTAGGTTCCAATGATTACCGGGTTTTAGTGGTGTGAAATTGAAGCATTCGAAATTATCGTTGGGTTAACGATTCACCCCTCCCCCCCCCCCCCCCTCTCGGTACACTTTCGGTCCTTACATATATATTATTTAAAGAAGGAAATTTTTGCTGATGGACACTATTCAATTGTGATATTTGCTGCTGGATATTGAGATATGTTTTATTTGCTGCTGGACACTAAGATACAACTAGCCATAGTGTCCAACAACAGCAAATGAAACTTATTTTAGTATTGAGCAGCAAATATCATATTTATATAGTGTCCATCAACAAATTTTGCCATATTTGAACCACCTTTAAAATTATAAAAATTGCACTAAAGTATCTACATTCTAGATTATGTTTGCTCGTGATAAATAAGTGTCAATTTGCATGAATATTTCTTAAATGCTAAATCTTCATGTTGTCAATCGCAAATTAATCACACTCATAATAGTTTTCGCATACTTATAACGAAAAAAATAATGTGATCTCATATGTATCAACTATTTTACATTTCTAAAGGCTTGTGCACATAAAATTTAATTTTAGACTTATGCAACCATAAATTTAAATCTTCATGTTCGACAGTAAAAGTCTAACTTTTTTTTTTCTAATACATAGAGTTAGATTTGTAGGGTCTAAACTTTAAAATTATATATATCTAACTTCATATACTATCAAAACTAATTCAACATTGTTGAAATTGTACATCTTAGTTATTGAAATTGTGCACTTATAATGTTGAAAATGTTGAATCAGTACCAATGTCCCCGTCACGCGGCTCAACACGTCGTTGCGCTTGCTGTTGAAGCTCCACTTTGATGGTTCGATGATGAAAGGAGCAGTGCGGGCAGGAGGCGAGGTGGGGGCCCACGACCGACCGTGGAGACGATGTCGGCTGCGGTGTTCGTCGTTGCCGGTTGCCGGTTGCCAGAGCAAGGTTTGAAGTTGCGGTGGATGCGCGGAGGCAAACGTGAGAAGAAAAAAGGTTATTCTAAGCTTGCTGGCTTGCTGTCCTAACTGGACCTTCTGGGCCTCGGGTCACCATGTTATTTTAGTGGGCTGATACGAGAGAGGTGGGGCGAAGGCCGGTTTTGTTTTGCTCTGGTCGAACCCCAATCCCCTCAAATTTCATCCTCAAGCCCACCCTCGCATGACCCCGCCCGAACCCTAGCCCGCGCCGCCGCCAACGCGCCGCGCAAAGTCCCTGAGGCGGCGATCGCCGAGGCCACCGCCACACACAACTCGTCTCTATGTCGGCGTTAGGTAGGACGGCTGCTCTACCTCGCCCACTTGCTCGGTCCGCCTCTGCCACGAAACCCACCGAGGAGAAGCCGGAGCAGGCGGCGGCGGACAAGAAGCCGAAGAAGCAGAAGGCGAAGGACGAGATCAGCGAGATATTCAGCGCCGCGAAGGTCAGCAAGAAGCGGAAGCCTCCGCAGAGGGAGGAAGAGGAGGCTGCCCACGGGGGCAAGAGGAAGAAGTCCAAGGAGAGGGCCGCGGAGGGCAGTAACAAGAAGAAGATGAACAAGAATACGCCGGGGAGTAAGGGCAAGAAAAGGGATCTGGACCAGGGCGACGACGAGCTCGAGAAGCGACCAAGGCGGCGCACGGCTGACGGGCTGGCCATATACTCCGCCGAGGAGCTCGGGTTCGGCAAGGCCATCGCCGGGGGCACTGCACTCTGTCCCTTTGACTGCGACTGCTGCTTCTGAGCTTCTTGTGGGCTGCCTCTTCTGTGCCAGAGGTGATGTGCGGAGGCTAAATCACTGTAATGTATCGTTTGGTGAATTCGGCTAACGAATGTAGCCACATTTTACCCCTGTTGAAATGAAATTTTGGTTTCTGTGCTATCACCATGCTCCTGGATGAATTATTTTTTTGTTAGAAGCTGACTCATGATGATATCGTGTTGGTGGTGTTATATATGCTGAAATTCAGACTGCTTACTGGCTGGAACATCAAGAATTTTGACATAAACATTTAGTTTGGCTGATCACCTTCCGATATGCACCAAAACTAGAGATCAAAGAATGTTACAGTATGTTCTAAGGGTTCATGAAATGGGAATTACAAAATTCTTATTTTTAGGTTATTTTCCATATTGATTCAGACTTGTATTAATTTCGATTTCGGAATGTATCTCATCTCGCCTTACTAGATTGCATAGATCAAGCTAGAGGGTTTCATTGACCTTAAAGAGATTATTGTGGTTGCGTCTTCAGCACCTTCCTGCATAGCAACTTGTTCTCTGAATATGAGTAATACAATTTAACAGTCACACAGACATCCAGTCATCTCGTCCATTTTCTGGAGGTACTGTTTGTGCTGGGTCATTGACGAACTAATCAGCTATCCAGGCCATTTTATAGAGTATATTTGCAATGTAGTTTCTGTGCTCAATACAACCGTTGGTATTCCACTTTGGTTGATTCACTAGTTGTTTGTTCATGGTAATATTTCTTGAATGCTTTGTGATTCGGGTTTCTAGCATTTAACACTGCCTGATATTTTTCTCCACTATTGTGTTGTCGTATGTATTATTCGTAAGAGATGCTTTCCTGCAATACGGTGAATAGACTCCGATGCATTTATCTATCAGATGCTTTGATTGTAAAATATTAATAGTTGGCTTGTTATTGTTGAAATTATTGTAATGAGTCTTTTTTTTCTTAAGTATGCCGCCGTGAGACGTAAATAGATTTTTGCTTACATCCTATTTTATCTTGTGAGCTTGTTTCGTGTTATGGTTATTGGTTAAAATGGGTTCTATCATCTTAAATAGGAGGGATTAATTGCTAAACGGATTTGCTAGCTGTAAAAACAGCCTTCAATACCAATCAAAGCAACACCGGGCAAGGACCTTCTCGCGTCGTCACAAAAAACTCTAAATCAATGCATTTCTTCATGATCAACAAATTTGTAAAATTCGGAAACGGTGTTCATGGATTTGTAAGGTTATACAACATAACCCATCTAGTGACAAATTTGAGCACAAAAGATTCAGAAACATTATGGATCTACAAAGAAGCTTAATCATCGTGTCCTAAACTCTTCTGATTTGTGGTGCCGCAGATTAACTATCTGGGTGTTCCGAGTGACGGAGCATACAAAATTGGCCGTCTGAGAGCATCATGCTCTTGTTATTAGACCGCAGATTTAACTATTTCTGTGGTTCATGTTCAATTATTAACAACGAAGATGAGCGAGGGTTCAAACAGCAGCATTCGTCAAAAGCTTTAAGCAGTCTTGTTCTTGCAGTAGTTCTCCAGCCAATCCATGGTGACACTCTTCGGCCTTTCAAGTGGCAGGCCAAGGGCACGGTCCCAGATGAGCTGTGTCATATACAGATATTCTATCAATGTTTGCAAATAAAAGAAACAGCAAAAATGCATCTGCATGTGCAGGTGCAACGGATTAGACAGACCTGAGAACCTATCCCGATGCTCCTTGAAACACCAAACAAGACGGTGTAATACCTACATATACAAACAAGGCGTTTCGGCCATAAATACTTCTGAAATAGATTCGTCAAAGCATCATAAATCATACATTCAGATTTAAATTGGCATTGAAATTCAGGATGTGTAGACATACCGTGCTTCCGATAATCCAAAGTGGTTCAGCAAAACTCCACTATGAGCATCAACATTTGGCCATGGGTTTTTTACCTGAAAATACATGGCAAAAAATGGTGTTCATAACAAGAAAGCTGAAAACAATGTAGTAGAAATCATGACCAGTTCAGTGGCACATTATACCTTGCCCAGCTCAGTGAGAATCGGAGGCACAACTTCATACAACTTGGATACCTGTAAGGAAATATCGCATTCAAGATTGCTGAACTGAAGAAAGCCCATTCAATTAGATAAAAGGTTCTAGACTAACCAATTTGAAAAGTGGATCCTCAGGTAAATGCTTCAAGGCAAACTCCCTTTGACATGTGTAACGTGGATCCGTCTGACGTAGAACTCCATGACCATAGCCAGGAACAACCTAACATCAAATGTGACGTACCATTAGTAGCTTGGTTTTCTTTCAACTTCATGCTTAATCCATATATCATTTGATAAGTCCAACATACAGGTCCAAACACGGGAAGTTATCTTAGACCTACTGCATTGCATTCAAATTACAGATCACCCTTGGATTTATATAACACTTAGATAAGTTATACCTTCCCACTTTTTAGTGTCTTCCAGACAAATTCTTTGAGCTGATCTGTTGTAACGTCACTCCCAGTTTCCTCAATTACAGATTTGATCCATAGCAGCACTTCCTGCAATATACGGCCAGTTCATACACATTACAACAGTAAGTACATCAATATAAAAATGACAGAAACATGTCTTTCTTCTTTCAGGAAAGATGTGCATCATCAGGGAAGCGATCCAGTAATTAGTACAGAGAGAGAGGGGGCAGGAGGCTGGTGATTCATTCCGGGATATTTTTTTGGCAATCACAAGTAAAACACAGCACAAGACAAGATAGTACTGCAGAAATTGTGTCAAACTGCATACCTGATTAGCTAGGCCATGAAGCGGACCCGCCAAACCATTCAGGGCCGCTGCAAAAGAAAGGTAAGGGTCTGACAGGGCGCTTCCAACCTGCAATTGGGTCAACATTAGTGGAGGATGACGATCTCACGGCCTTACGTTTATCCCCTTATACAATGCAAAGTTTCTCCAATGAAGCTAGGCTACTGAATCGCTGCACTACAATTAAGACTCTACCATCAATTGGACTTCTACAGTGATATCAAATAGAATATCATCCCCTCTTCCAAGAAGATATTTTTGTCCTTCATCCAGAATGCCACATTGATACACATGGAATCTATCAATTAAAAGTGGCTCATCCAGAAGAAATAAATACATAAATAGTCTGAAGACCAACTACATAAATAGTCTGATATAGTTGTTTCTCCTTCTGCATTGTAATGCATAGTGCTGATTACAGTTGACAGTTCAGGATGTCTTTCAAAAGGATGGTTCCATTAACAAAGGAAAAGCTACAACTTTCATGTAAAAAAAAAAAAGGAACAACCAAAACTAGTCTTGTTTTGTTTCTTGTTCCCAGTAACTACAAATGCAATTATGTTTATTTAACACTACTTAAAGAGGTATTTCTTGAATACTAATTCTGATAGTGATTCTTAATAATCGCATCACATATGCCGAAAGCAAAGCGCATGCTTTCTACAAAATAAAGAACACTACAGCAGACAGCTGCCATCTTTTTGGAGTAACACTAATCAGAAACGAAAAATCATAATAAAGGAAAGAAATATTACCAGATGACCTGTGTGAGCACTGACATTCCCACCTTCATGATCACTACAAGAAGCCAGGTGGAAAATATGAGAGGCAAGATAAATACATGTCTTCCAGAAACACATAGAAACCAACACAAGGGTGAATTTTCATTACGCGTGAATCGTTACATAGAGCCGCATCAGCTCCAGCATTTTTGGGTCGTCAAAACCAAGCATGTGTGAGAAATTTGCCGCATAGTCCAAAGCATTATCAGCTGCTATACTTTTTCCGTCCTTGAAAATCCTTTAGATAACAATGGAAACAAGATAGATTGATACAAATTCTAAAATTATTAATAATAACTTCATAAAATATTTATTTACTGATGCTTGTTTGAGTACGTGTATCGACATGAAGCAGATAATGGAACAGGAGCTACCTCCGATAAACATACGAAGCCACTGGTGGAAGCCTAGCAATCAAATTTAAGCAATCTTCATAGGTAGGCTCCCAGAACCTACACAGTTGCCCACACTCAGCACCATGAAAAGAAACATGAAACACGGAACACATAACACATTAGGTTGCAGTAAAGAAATCCCAGGCATACTTCAATTTTGGCATTCCTTTGTCATAAGCCTTTTGAAATTCACTCTCAACCTGAAATGTAGTTCAAATACTTAAGTTTCAAATAAATGCACTTTCGAGGCTCTAAAAGAATCAAAGCTTTTTAACATTTTTAAGAGACTGGTATTCTACTACATGAATCAATGTGCCGTAACTGGAATTGCTAACCTGAAGGGCCATTACTCCAGTGGTAAACTGTGTCATGGGATGTGCAGATGAAGGGAGAGCATCTATCGCCTGATAGACATGACCTGCATCGACATCAATTGAATTAATTGGCAAGGTGCATCATATAGAACTTTACAGGATCATGCTAACAGGGCATAAAGATTCACTATTGATCAGTGACTACCTTTGAATTCCAGAACCATGGAAATTAGCATCAATTCATTCACATAGTTCATGGATTAGTTGAGAACAATGACACAATTATCCAGCAGAGACAGTAAGGTACCTGGGACTTTCGAACGGCTAAGCAATTCCTTTGATAGAGCATCGACTTGCTCTTTGGTTGGGACCTGAAACAAGGAAAAAAATCCTGACATTAAGAGGAGTCTTAACAGAGCAAAAGTAGGAAACATTACAGACATTTGTCCCCATCTGAATCAACAAGAATGATCTCTCCTATTTTTGGAGGAACATCTCTGGCACATTTATATATAGACTGAAAGCTGATATGTTATATAAGCAGGCATACCTTTCCCGTCAAAAGAAGCCAAAGGAGACCCTCAGGCAAAGGTTCGCCATCCTTAACTGCCGTTGGCAGTACTTTCTGGCACTCTGGAATGGAGAGGCCCCTAAAACGAATGCCCTGTATAGGAAATGAAGTTGTTAATGAATAATGGGATTCATTCATCCACTGTAGAGTTCAAATATGTTAAAATAGTCAGAGTAATGTACAAAAGGTTTAAAGTTGAAATTCATACTAATATTATCACATAAATCTACCAGAAAGGCCTTGTGCAAAAGATAATATACTCTTACTCAGCAAATTAGCATGCTGTAGCAGGTCATAATGAATTTAGTCCATGTGCATTTTATATAAATCACTGTGATACAGTTTGTTCAGGAATTGATAGTGCAACTGTGGAAGAATAGAAGAATACCTCCTCTGGGTCAAGTAGCGATGTTTCCCAAAGCATTCCAATCATCCCTCTCATTCCACCAAGGACCTGCAAGACATCATCGAGAATTGGGCCGTCAAATTAGTCCAAGTATGCCCTACAAAAGAAACAGAGGTATCTATAAACTTGGTCCTGATAAATGCATACCATATCCACAGAAATGTTTCCGAGTTGGACCTTTCCATGCTCCGACTTAAGCTTCTTTAAGCGGTCCTGCAAGAAAATAATAGAGTAAGTTGGGCTTTGCAGTCCAGCACTGACATGTCAGATAAGGAAGACGAGACGAACAAGAGTCTATAAAGAGAAACTGTTAGAGAAACCAGTTGCAAGGTTGGTTTTCTACAATACTTTGATATAGAGTTTCTTATTAATACAGCCAGGTACACAACTAAAACCTCACACAAAACAATTGCCTCAGACAGAGGATGGGGGATAAAACTGACGTATAATAGAAGAAATTAAATGCTACACATTTCACAAGTTTGAGAGAAAAATTCGACAATATCTTGAATCAGGATTTGGCGATTAAGCAATTCCTCAAAGTACAGGAAGTGAAAGAGAAAAGATATTATACTTTTTGGTAAAAGAATGGAACATAAGGGATCAGATACCATTACAACTTTTCGACTTTACAGGATTTATAGATGGTGTATCGTGAAACAAACCTGCTGTTCAGGAATCATTTCCTGCAACTGGGACTTAAGATCCTGCATTGCAGAAACACGATCAGCATCATGTCAATAGCAATAAAAACAAAAATTCCTAGAGAGGAAATGTAGCGGCCAAAAAATGTAACAAGTAGCATCTTCCAATTCCACAAATTTCAAATCAAGGTTCTATCTCAAGGCTCGACAAGACAAATAGCTTACGAGATCGGAAGCGCTCTGCATCTGCAGCCATCTCACACCACCCAGCGTGGTGGCCTCCTGCGTCTGGCAGCGGCAGCAACACAGACAAACAAAAATTTCATTACCCGCAAACGTTGTTCCAGCAAAGACATACAGAACAAATACAATAAGCCACTGCTAAACCAGTCACTCACCAGGCGGGATCGCATCCTCGAGACCGCGTTGAGGCCCCGGAAGAACGCCATGGCCGGAGCGCGCCGCTACCACACCTGAATCAAAACAAAAAACGGATGAAGTCACCAGGCAACCGCCGTTGAATTTAACCTGACACCCTGCCGAATTCGGAAAAAGGGCCAACAACTAGTTAAAGACAGAACGCAAATCCTGCCCACAACGAAACGCGCGGATTGGAGAGGAAGAAAAAGGTCTGGGTTCCACGACTCGCAGCACAGAACAGATTCCGCGTGACGAAGGGAAAGTAGAGCTAGGGCTTCCTTACCTTGAGCAATCAATACAAGTCGAGATGAATCGAGGGTGGCGGCGAGGGCTGTGGGGAGCCGGAGAAGTTGGGGAAGGAATGGTGGTGGTGGTCGAGCTCGGTTGGTGAGGAGGAGCCGAGCCGAATATATACGGTGGCTCGAGGCTACTTCGGATGCCACCTCCCTGAAATAAAGGAGACATAGGATATGCCTCGATTTTACTTCAAACAAATGGGATTGGCATGAATTTCAATTAATAGATTAAGTAATTTACATCTAAAATGGATGCAGTCACATTTGTCATACTTTAAAAGTGGGTTGTCTTTGCGAAAGTATGCTTGGAACGAGTTAATTATTACTTTATATTTACTAAAGAAAGCTAAAAAAAATTGTCAAAGGCCAACAACTGCAAGACAGGTCTGATTAAATTTGTATGGCCCTTGGCTTTCGGAGGAAGAAAAAGACATGGGCGTCTTTAGTTCTTTCGTGAAGCAGACATGTATGACACACGTTGTTGTTTGAATAATACACTTAACCGGTCGATGATTCAAACTTTGGTACCTAGACCAAACCCTGCCAGCTAACAAATGGGGCGCTGAATGGCTGACAATTTTGATGAGAGAAACGGGAAACACAGAAACAATGCAAAGTCATACATTTGGCTGGGATAGTTTTATTTTTATTTATTATTTTCTTATATTGAAAGCATCGAATCGCAAAAGTGAAAAGCTCAGAACGGAACAGATTCTGCCGTTGGAAGACGTCTGCATTCTCCACGTGTCGTTAGGATTCTGATCCCTGAACGAACATTGGGTCCCGGCTTGCTCCGCAAGAAGAGGAAGAGCATGTAGTACGACGCAATCAGAGAGAGATTCAGAGCATAAATGAGGCGGGCCTGCACGTGGACCGGGCCCCTAAAGAAGAGGCTTTGTGTAGCCCAATTAGCCCAGCTGCAGGATATAACCATGGAGGCCCAGTGAGCTAGCAGCCTCAGGACCAAGCTGTGTGATAATTCCCTTCACGAAAGGATCGAGCACTTTTGCTTGCTGCTGCAGTGCTGCTTGAGATCAATGTCATGGGTTTGTACTTTGTAGCTAGATGACTGATGTTTTGCATAAAAAAATCTAGATGACTGATGAAAATATTTAATATCCATGTATTTCCAAGATTGAATACAGATGATGGATTTTGTATCCTTTTGTTACGTCGTGCGGATAGCTGACCCGAGTACTGAAACAGATACGGCCCTGCTCCACGTCTCTCGCAATCGCAAGGACCCAAAACTTGGGTCGTCAGTTCGTCATCGCGAGCGCGTGACGGCGCACCATCACGTGCCGGCCCCGGCAGCGCTGCTGTATGGGCGTACGGGCTGACTTCCGCGCCACTGGGAGCTCACCCGATCTGCCACTCCCGCTCCCACGAGACGTGTCACACGAACCACCGCACAGAAACACACGCAGGCGAGCAGATCAGCCTCGCCCATCCGCGCGCGCCGCCGCCGAAGGAGCCGACCCCGATGGCGGCCGCGCTGCTGCGCCAGGCGCGGTGGCTCCTCGTGGACCACCCCGCCGTGTCCTCCTTCCGCTGGCAATCGAGCCACACCCTCGGCGCGACCCCGACCTTCGCGGCCGCCATCATCCTCGGCTACCTCGCCACGGTCCTCCTCCTCCGCCGCGTCATCCTCCCGCGCCTCCCGCCCCCGCCCGCGCGCGCGCTCCGCGCGGCGTCGGCGGCGCACAACGCGGTCCTCCTGGCCCTCTCCGCCGCCATGGCCGCCGGGTGCGCGCTCTCCACCTACGCCACCGCGCCGCCTCCACGGTGGCGCTGGCCCTTCTGCTTCCCGCCGGGGGGCGCCACGGAGGCGAGTGGCCCCGTCTTCTTCTGGGCCCACGTGTTCTACCTCTCCAAGGTGTACGAGCTGGGCGACACGCTGCTCATCCTCCTGGCGCGCCGCCCGCTCACGCTGCTCCACGTGTACCACCACGCCGTCGTCGTCGCCATGTGCTACCTCTGGCTCGCCACGCGCCAGTCGCTCCTGCCCGTCGCGCTCGTCACCAACGCCGGCGTCCACGTCGTCATGTACGCGTATTACTTCTCCTGCAGCGTCGGGTGGCGCTGGCCGCGGCGGTGGAAGCGCGCCGTCACGGAGCTGCAGATCGCGCAGTTCCTCTTCAGCTTCGCGGCGTCCGTCGTCATGCTGTGGCTCCACTTCACCGACGGCGGGTGCGAGGGGATGGCCGGGTGGGTGTTCAACGCCGTCTTCAACGCGTCGCTGCTCGCGCTCTTCCTCGATTTCCATGGCGCCGCCTACGCCGCCGCCAAGGGCAAGAAGGCCGGCGACAAGGCAGAATGATGCATTGATGCAGCCGAGAGCTTAATTAGCCGGTCGCCAATTACTCTCATGAGATTGATTTTCAGTTTTATTTCCTCACTTACATTTCGGGATCATTATTAATCGAAATGGTTCATACTGTATAACATTCTGATTTCAGTTTTGTTTCCTCAACTCAATTGAGATGTTGCGATGGTCACATGACGATTGTAGAAGGGAAAATCATTTCTCTGAACGTGTTTATATATTCGGCCTGCTTTTGTTTATTCTTCTACTTTATTTGCAATCCACAGGAGTTGGTGGGGTGGAGGCGTGGAGCTGATTTTGGTGGGGTGATTTAGTTGTTACCTCATCACAAAAAATTGAACATGTTCATAGCACTTTATCCAAGTTAAATACTAACTGTGACTGGATTTATTTCTTCGCAAACTTTAGGCATGTACTAATTAAGAAACAGACATCTCAGTGACGAAGATGAACATCAGAATTCGCTGCAATCACGACCAGAATGTTCGTGCATATATAAAAAGTGCAACAGAATTGTATAAAGGCTGGTTTGAGAAAGGCAAGCCTCAGAATAAGATGCAGACAACAAAAGGAGTTAATGGTGATAGGATAGACAACAAGCTGATGTTTCCTTTTTCCATTTCTACTGACAAATGTGTGCTGCGTGACCCCGAGAAAGACTACCATTTCGGCATTCCCGTGAGCCACTCTAATTATTGAGGCCACATGGCGAGATTTAGGGTTCTAGGATATGTTGAAACCCCTTGGGTCAAAAGCAATGTAACCACTATTTAGAAACTGAATAAATTATTATTAACTTGTAATATGGCTTGTTTTCTCAGAAGACAGGTGGAACTTACCCAGGCAAGACAATAACTGATTTCATCCCCACCACTATCATGATCCAGGAAACCAAAAATGAAGCACAAGGTAAAAGGGACAACGTGAATAGACTTTATAAATTTTAGTATCGAACTGTTAGGAGAACCTCTTAATTGACTACAATAATTCATGGGATCTGCACCTTGTCATAGTGTTTCTTCAACTTTACACAATTTGTGCCTCGGATCATGCATTCTTTTGAGAATAAAAAAGTAGTCTTCAACCAAAACCCCGATTACATGGTTTTCCACAAGATGAACCACTGCACAACTCCACTGATCGACTCTCAAGAAACAAAAGAAAAAAAAAGGTGAAGGAAAGATTTCCACCTGCTACGAGCTAGAAGCTACTGGGCGCCCTGCCGGAGAAGGCCATGGCGAAGAGGAGGATGACGAGGTAGAAGAGGATGACCACGAGCTTCATCTGGAACATGGCGAAGAAGAGCTTCACCATGAACACCAGCAGCAGAGCGTCGAAGATGATGGTTATGGCCACCTCCAGGGGCTCCATCGCCGCCGAAACTGACCCAGGCCTTGCACCGACGATCAGACGAACCGGACTGCAATCAACACTCTCTGAAACGAAAAAGAGGGATTGGTAAAGCAGGATTGGGTTGGTGTAAGCTCCAGTGGTTGAGTGGAAAAGGGAGCCGAGGGAGGAAGAAACTAGCAAGATGCACCTCTCGTCCTCACCTGAGAGCGACGCGTTTTGCGGCCTCCAGTGATACCGCTTTGCCTTGGCCGACGCTGATTGCGCGTGGGCGTGAAGTGGGGAGAGTGGCGAAGGTTCGGAAGAAAGTGCGGGCCCTTGGACGTATACCGCCGAACTGCTGAGGTGTCTAGCGGCTGGGACGGTGCGGTGCGGGGAGTCAAGCTGCGCCTGCGCGTACGCACCACAGTCCACAGCACGGCAGACTGATTACCTGCCACCGACAAACATAACCTGCGGTGAGTGCCTGCTTTGGAGCCGAGGAATACTGAAAGTATTCATGTGTACAACTGGATTTTGTAAACTAAATGCAATTTAGAAATCAAAGGATCTGCATTCCAGATACCATTCCATGTGGACACTAGAGCTGAACGTACCAAAACTTTACAAGACTAGTATATAAGTAATCTGAAAGACTCGGATCCCGAGCAGAATGGAAGATCATAGGCTGGTCCTAACAAGAAATGCTTCCGCAGCTATGATTGAATTATATATAACAGCTATAACTAAAGTAATTGATGCGGTAAGCATACCAATTAATTGGCAAACCATAAAACTTTTCCCCAAAATAGCTTACTGCAGAAAAGGTATAAAGTCTGCTCCCGTTGCACGTTTCAGTATCCATATGCATTAACATAAGGTTGCTGAGATGTTTAGATAATTTTCCAAGCCTCAGAACTAGTGATTTTAAACTGGATGCACTAAATCAAACAAGAATGTACTAATAATCTTTAGCATGCTCGGTTATACCACAAACAAAGAGTAAAAAAAAACAGATAATAGTGCTTGCATAAGAACAATCCCATTGATTCATGAGCAGAGAGTAAAATGTAAATCAGCACAATGAGGACGGTATGCACCTGATTTTCAAGGCAAATGATTGTTCATTGTTGAAGGTAGGCAAGCTTTAGTAGAAATCCTCCAAGTCCAAGTGTCCAACTGGAATGATGGAACTCCTCCCAGATACTCTATTGACCTCAAGAGTGAATCCATTGCACAAAGCCAGCCCATTGCAGAATGATTGTTCAATATAAGCTTTATTGGAAATCCTTTATGTCCAACTGGAATGCTCGAACTCATCTCAAGATACTCTGTTGACCTCAAAGGTGAATCCATTGCACAAAGCCCAGCCCACTGCAGCAAGTTACGCTTAGGCTAAAGCAAGAAACACCTCTAGCCATGTATAGACATACATACTCTGGAGCATCACCACTGTAATCTTAGCTTGAATGCATAGAAAAGGTGGTCAGATAAAACTCAAACTTGTTCTTCTGAAGCTGATTGCATCAGATCGTGTGAACCATCATGCACCACCAAATGCTTCATGAACTGAGTAAAGTACAGCATCATGACACACAGTTCAAAATCAATGAATCAATCTGCAATGGCTGCAGAATATCATTCCTCTCCATGAAATCATTCATGACTCACCCATAGAATTTCCTCATCTCTTAATATTCATGAAGTTGAGGAAGACATAGCAATTAGATTCTTCAAACTGTTCCTTAATCAGAAGAAATTCAAGCAGTTGATTCCCACATCAGCAAATCCAATATCTCATAAATTTCAAATGACAATGGATGCTTCGCTTCCCAAGAGAGGAATGCATAATATTGTCCCCTTAATTGCAACCAGCTGCACCCGCCATCTTTCTTAAGGCTAGCCCCTTTCATCAGTATCCTCATCTCAGCAGCATCCTTCCATTTTCCACATGATGCATACATGTTTGAGAGCAGAACATAGCCTGCTGTATTATCCTTCTCCAGTTCGTGAAGTTTCTTTGCTGCTCTCTCACCAATCTCCTTGTTCTTGTAAGTGTTGCATGCACTCAGAAGAGCCGACCATGAACTTGCTTCTGATTTACTAGGGCACCCCATGAGCAGTTCTTCTGCCTCCATCAAACGACCAGCTCGAGCTAGAACATCAACCATGCAAGTGTAGTGCTTCCCTTTAGGTAGGATACCGTGTGCCTTCATTGTTTTAAAATAATGTATGGCTTCTTCCACCAAACCACTGTGGGAGCAAGCAAACAAAACAGCTAAAAATGTATGCTCATTTGGTGCTATTCCAGTTGTTATCATATTCTCAAACAATGAAATGGACTCTTCTGCAAAACCATTGTCTGCAAGGCCCTGAACCATGGCGGTCCAAGTGACATCATTCTTTACAGGCATTTGATAAAATACCCGCTTGGAGCTGTCTAAATCACCCGACTTTGCATACATGTCACTAAGTGCAGTCCCCATAAAAACATTATCCTCGATTCCGAGCTTCACAATTTCTGCATGAACCATCTTACCCATTCCTAAGGAGCACAAGTTTGCACATGCAAGAAGAACACTTGAGAATGTAATTTTCCCTGGAACATGTCCTGAAGCCAACATTGCAGTGAACAATTTTAGCGCATCAACAAACTGTCCATTTTCTGCATAACCAGAAATGATAGCATTCCATGAAGCTGAATTCCTTGCAGGCATCTTCTTGAAAAGCTCCTCAGCTTCGACAATTTTTCCGTTCCAGCTATAACCTGAAATGAGAGTGTTCCAGCATACTATGTTCTTTTCTGGGAGGGAAGAAAAAACCTTCCGTGCATCCGTGCACTGTTTGCATTTGCAATACATGTCAATCAGAGAGCTGGACACGAACACATTGGCACTGGAACCCATTTTCAGAGCATTGGCATGGATCCTTGCTCCTTCTCTGAAGTCCCGAAGGGTAGCGCAAGCACTGAGCACACTAGAAAAGCATGAAATATTTGGCCTACAGCCATCAGTGAGCATTTGATTGTACAGCATCACTGCTTCTGCGGCATCTCCTTTCTGCTCATGCCTTGCAATCAAAGTACCCCAGGAGACCTCATTTCTCTCAGGCATTGCATCAAGAACACGTCGAGCTCCCTCGAGGTCACCCAACTCAGCATACACATCAAGCAATGCAGTCCATGAGACAACATCCCTCACCTCCATCTCATCAAACACCCTGCGTGCTGCAGCTGCATCTCCCATTCTCAGATACAGTGTGATCAAAGAATTGTGTACCTCGATGTTCTTCTCAAACAAATTCCATTTGATCGCCAATCCCACAATGCACATGGCAAGATCAAATTCCCCTCCACCCGCACATGCCTTGATCACAGAAATCAGTGTAATTACGTTGGGTCTCACACTGCAGTTTAGCATGTCCCGGAACACAGGGAGGGCATCCTTGTGGAGATCATTGCGGACAAACCCAGAAATCATTGCTGTGAAAAGGGCGACGGAGCGGAGCGTGCACCGCTCATACATCTCAACAGCGTCCCTCACAGACCCGCGCTTCATGAGCGCATCGACCATGGTGGTGGACGACACGACACTCCTCTCGGGCATTGCGTCGAACAGCCTGCGGGCGGAGGAAATGTTCCCGGCCTTGACGAATTCCGACACCATGAAATCGTACGTGAAGGAGGAAGTTGCACCGGCGGCGACGCAGTCACCGAAGGCACGGTCGCGGTCTGCGGCCCGGGCGAACGCGGCGTAAGCTGTTAGGAGGTTCGACGCGACGGAGTGGTCCGCAGCGAGGCCGGAGCGGAGGGCGTGCGCGTGGAGCGTGCCGACGAGCGGAAGTGCGAAGGAGGCTGAAGAAGTCAGCGCATTGCTGGAGACGCCGGTGGTTTTGCGGCAGAGGCGGAGGAGGGAGGCGCAGGTCTCGGCGTAGGACTTGAAGGCCTTTGCCGTGGGCGCGAGCGGCGTGCCGTTCTGCAGGCGGAGCTTGAACGCCCTTAGCGGGAGAGTTAGGGGACCCGTAGCCGCCTCCGGTTTAGCCTTCGTCGCCGGCGACGGCGGTAGCCGCTGCGGCCGCCTCGCGCGGACCGCCGCCTTCATGGTCATGCTCCCATTGATTCGAAGGAGTCGAAGAGCCTGAGAGAGTGGGCTTCGTTCGATAAGGCGTGATAATAGGGCTGCTTCGAGCAAAACTGGGCTGGACATATTTGGCCCAGATCATTAAACTACGAAAGCATACTGCAGTGCTGATATTAGTATAAGATTTGAACGAATAAATCAGCATGATTCCATGATGTTGTTACACATTCTGGAGGATACATTCTACAGATCATTGGTGCTATGTGCTACAGCCTGAGCTGCGCAATCATTGTCTAACTACATTTCTCAACAAACAATGCTACAAACAAGAAAGGTCTTCAGGAGCGACCGTAAATTCCTCACTGGATTTTCTCCATCCCGTAGGTATCTTCAGCCCCACTAGCTACCTTTCTTCTTCTCTCTGCTATCATCTCTGTATAGGCCTGCGAGAAGCCACAGAACAGGTTTTCTTTTTAATCGTTCTTGCATGAATAGACCACAACAACAGTAAGTTAAAAATAAGTTCAGACCAAAGCTATCTAGCAAATAGGAAATGCTTGACGGATACGCTCCAGTTGGAACGTGGAACAGGCAGCAGCATTGAACAGACAAGTGTTCCGAGTTCCTAGCAGTTTTTTATTCATAAAAGTGAAAAGAAGGTTTGGAGTCGGTCAGAGTCACTAAAGGTGAAGTAGTTGATAAAGATACTCTGTGCTAGGTTTTAGTTTGCATACCAGTTGAGAGGAACATCAGCATTGATTAATTTGAGATAACAATAATTATGTCTGACCAAGTAAGGACAACTCTGAGGAAATCTGAGAGGACAAGATTTGTGCTGAATGCAACACAAGTTGTGTTTGGTGGATATATAATAGAAAATGTAGGGTATACGGAATAGAGTATAGGAGATATACAATGACGATACTAAGGTATAGCATTTCCTGCTTGAGAATACTTTATGACAAATCTAACACCTAGCGTAATAGCATGACATTTCAATGGGTTAATCGGATTCATGCCATTACAAATTTTCCGTTTTTAAGATATGTCACTACTATTTACCTTATTGGAACCATGCCATTGTAATTCCTTCTCAGTTGCAACGATGCCATGCTCTACACCTTCAGCTTGTTTTTCTCTGTCTCGTAGCTACGGTTCTTTCATATGGACCAAATGCCCCCTACGAGCCAATTCAGTCATTGCCTGCGACCATGCTTGCCCAGCGAAGCACCGCTCGAGCAACTCGTGTGGCCTGTGCCCGTGCGGCCGACACGGTGCTCGCATGTTTGACGCTGCCTGGCGGATGACCGGATCCAGTCACTTGAGCGCGCACCTTTTTTGCGCGAGGCGGCAACGAGAAGTTCCCAATGGTAAATCCGCCGCCGAGCACCCTAACCCTATCTCTCTCTCTCACTTCCTGTGCGAGGTCGACGAGCACCCATCAAATCGAGTTTGCCCCCACAAGAATCGAGCTTCCCCAGCTTGCATCGAGCTTGTCGGGTGGCCGGACTAGAGGAAAACTGTTATGGGCAAGATTGGGTAACTAGGCCTTATGCTATGCCAAGAGCTTGAGAGTTAGGGTTTATGCTTTCCCAAAAGCTTAGGAACTTGAGACGAGATTGAGAGATTTTGTATTCTGAATATTGCTTGCCTTTATTCCTAGTATTGTCGAGCATATATAGATGCTGGTCAACACCATAACCGACTCTGATATAGACAGAGTCCTATTCTGATTTGACTCTGGTTTATCGAGTCCTACTGAACTACTTCTAACAATCCTAACTGACAACTAATCTGAACTCTAATCCTAGTCTGACTTGAACTCCTAATCTGTTCCATGCAAGTGTACTTTCCCCACATAACAAAAACAACATTGATTTGGGTTCTCAGGAAGGGAGAGAGGAGTGGCGAGCTAGCTACCCCAGGCTGGGGAGCGGCAATGATGTCCACGCTTGCGAATGGCACTCCCCGTGCAGCTTTTTTTGCTTGATGATTATAAGGCAGTTGATTTGTTCGTCATGACATGAGCAACGGAAGAAGCTGGTGACCGCACTACAATAAACAGATATTTGGAGTTGTGCTAAGGCGCAAGAGAGAAAATGGGAAACAAGGGGATGTGGAGCTCAACAGATTAGGGATTAAGGTGGAGGAGGACACCTTCAGCGTTTTTGGTCAAGCAGGTCGGATCGACAGCAGCTTCAAACAATTAGGAAGGAGGCAGGGGCTTTGAAGACGGGGGTAAAATTGTCCATACGAAACTACAGTGTATAAAAATAGTAGAAATATGGTTCTAAGACGTACATAATGGCATGATTCAAATAACTATAAAATTGTAATGGCACAGTTCTAATAAGATGAATTGTAATGGTATTTTTCAAAAACGTGAAAGTTACAATGGCATGAATCAAATTAACCCTATTTCAATCTATTTCTAACAATTAAAATTATATATGCTAGAGGTAGAGGGCATGTTGTAGCTAAGAATTGCCTATATATGTGTTTGATCAACACACAGATTTTTTTCATGATTGCGACCAACATCACAAGGTTAAATCAAACCTATGTAACACATATTACAATACCAACATGCAACCAATCATCTAAACCAGACAAAATTATAAGGAAAAAGTTAGAAAAATGGTGCTCAAACCTTTGGATAGGAGTAGAGGAATATGTACCACCATGCGCATATCACAAAAGAAACTGCTGCAGTAATCACAACCGATTGGATAAGCACCCAACTACAGGCAACCGCAGTAGTTCCAGAAAGTAAGATTGTCCAGGGCTGACACCTGAAAAGGGCAAACTATAGTCATGATGTGCAAAATTATAAAACTGTAACTGTTTGATGGTTGAGCAAAACTCAGCAACTCACTCTTTAAGTTACTTCACTACTACCTTCCTATCTCCATTATCACATATAGTAATTTGCAAGTTAAGTGCTTTATGTACCAGGAAGGCAGCAAGGAAATGGGAAGGACGACTAACGAGCTAGAGAATAGACAGGTCTCCAGGTAATTATTGTTATGAATTGTTCATAGCAGTCATAGAATCAATATTTGAAAGGATTAAAGCAGACTGCAACTTGAAAGTTCAGTGCACCACTTCAAATATCTTTTACGTCAATGTAAAAGCTAACCGTTACTAATTTTTGTGTGTTTAAGAATTAGAACCCATGTAACTAAACCAAAATATTACACAGAGAATCTAATTCATCATCAGAGAAACGTTTCTAGGGTGAATTTCGGGACCACTTTAGTGAGTCTGAACCTGGAGTTCTACAAACACAACCTTATTTCTGCAATTCGCTGTAATAATGATAACAAATTTGAGATATCTATCTGCTATGCATTATTAACAAACAAAGCAAAATGTCTCCACTATAAGGTTTGTCAGCCCCAGGTTCCACAATTTTTGCCAACCCTAATGGCTCAATGTAACGAAACAAGAACTACGAACAGGAGCAAAGGAACAGACCAGACAGGCTTGGTGTCCCAGACGGAGTCGTACTCAAGGGACAGGTAGTCCATGTACCCGTCCATGTCCTCCACCACTCCGTCCTCCCCAAAGAACGCCGCCGCGCCGCTCTTTCCCCCGTCGCCCTCTCCGCCGCCGCCGCCGCCAGCGGCCCGCGCTATGCCGGCCCGCCTCAGGCGACTGCAAGATGGACGCAGCAGCAGCCTGGAATTGACAGATGACGGAGACGATGGCTTGGCTGCGAGCCTGCGCGGGCCAGCGATTCCAGCGGCGCACGAGCAGCAGGCCGGGGCGGTCGGGGGCGGGAGCAGCAGCAGCGACGCGCCCATGGCTGCTTGGCTTCTATGCTCACTGACGGGCTCCCGTTGATGCTTCTTCCCCGGCTGCCGATGTCGCGGTTCTGGCCAGTGTTTTCTTAGCAAAATTCGGTCTGTAACGTGAAGATTAAAGCATTTGATTCTCTACTAATCCGGCCCATTCGAGGCACTACGATTTTGGCCCAATAAAGTAGCCCATCTTCATTTGGGACTGAAATGGGCCAATACAAGTCAGACCTCGAATTTTTTTATGTAAAATAATCATTTTTTATCTCAGGATTTAGTTGTTTTTAATACGCCAATCAATTTGACGTGTTTTGTATATAAAATAAGTCATACTGATTGACGTGATTAGGTCGATGTCAGTGTCAGATTAAACATGAAGATGAGCTAGATTGCTCCTGTACCGATTGGCTGATTGACATATTAAAAAAAGATTAGATCTTGAAATTTTAGTTTAGAATAGATTTTTTTAAAAATAATAGATTAAAAATAATTATTAGAAAAAACACTCAGACCCAAAGCTGGCCGTTGCTCCTCACTCAGTACTCACTAGCGAAGAAAAGTCAAGTATTTACTCTTTTTAGAGTATCTCCAGCCGGGTGAGTATATGGGTTTCTAAACCTTCTTTTAATCACATAAACTAAAAAATTTATCTCCAACCTATGACTATACGGACCTTTAAATTTGATGGGGCACCATATTTTAGAGCAAACCCCGTAGGAATAGAGGGTCACTATTTCTTCCCTAAAATATGGGACCCATCATTTCTTTTTTCTTTTCTTTCCTCTTCTCTCCTCCTTTCCCCGACGCGAATAGACTCGGGCCACTTGCCGCCACTAACCACCCGCCCCGCCCATCCTGCGGCTGGAAAAGGACCGCCACGGCCAGATCTACTCGCCAGGGGGATCCGCGGCTAGGATTGGGCCGCAACGGCGGCGCGCCAAGCGGGCCAAGGTCGTCGTCGCGCTCGGCTCGGGCGCCGCCACCACGCGACGTCGCTGGCGGTGGAGCTCCTCCCCGTCCGACCCCCCCCCCCCCTCGCCAAGAAACGACGGTGGAGCTTTGTCGCACCCGCTCGATAAGGCCCCACTCCTCCTCCCGCCACCGACGTCCTCCATCGTCAGCTCCCGGACACGAGCCTCCCTCCCGGTGACGGTGCGCGTCGATGGCTCACCGAGCCCCATCCTCTACTCGACCCCAACGTAACGACCAACATCGGCTCGCGTCCACTAGGCCCTCTACCTCCAGCCTTCAGCAAGCCGCTATTCATGGTCTCGCCATGGCGCAACAACGGTGACATGTCGATGTTGGAGCATTCCGTCGCCGCCACCAGTGCACCTGTAACACCCTGATTTTTGAATTTTTGAGTATTTTAATATTTTCTAGAATTAAGTAGGGTGTTAACATTTTAGTTAGAAAATAAATTAGTTTCTAAAGAAAGTATTTAAATATAAGTTATTTTAAAGATGTTTGTTGTAATATGTTGATTAATTGCAGGTAGGACTTTATTGTGTGAAAAGTTATTTTTAAAAATCGTATAGTTTTGTTTTGGGAATTTTATTTAGAAGGGAGCATTAGATTAAAATTTACAAAGAAAAGAAAAGAAAAAGCCCTTTCAACTTTTGGGCCAAATCCCTCCCCCCTCGACCCAGCTCTCCCCCTCTCTCCTTCCCCCTCCCGGCCTGTCATGGGCGGATCCCTCCCCGCAATCCACTTCCTTCCCCCTCCTTTCCGCCCTCCCTCACCCTTCGGCCTTGGGCCATTTTCCCGCGCAGCCCAACCACTTCCCTCCCCCTACCTCTGTCAGGCCAGCTTGGCCCAGCAATCCCGTGTGTGCCCCCGCAGCCCGCCCGCTCGGCCCGGCCGCCATGTCAACCCCCCCTTAAAACCCTAACCCTAGCCGCCACCGCCGCCCTCGGCGTGCGCGCCAAGCCGCCCTATGGACCCGCGCCCCATAAATAGGGCGGGACCTGTGCCCCGCACAGCCTCCACCCCCCCTCCCCCGCCGCCTCGCACCCCGCCTTCCACCGCCGTCGTGCCGCCACAAGCCGCCGCCGCGAGCTCCGGCCTCCGCGCGCCCGCACGAAGCTCACGTGAGCCCCTTTCACCGCGCCGTGTTCCCTTCTCCCCTCTCTGCCACCTCCCGCGCGTCGGAGAGCCTCCCCGGCGAGCTCCGACATGGCACCAATGGCCGTCGTCGCCTCCCCTTGCCAGAGAGCCCTTGGCCCTTGGCTCTAATCTAGACGGTCCAGATTAGATCGGGCGAAGGGGTACGCACCCGGTCCATGGTGGACCATGGACCCTGGGTTAATGCCCGGTCCACAGAACCGTAGACCCGGTCCATGGCTTTTAGGGTTTAATTTAAATTAATTTAATTTATTTAATTGCTAATAATCACGTAAATTGCGTATATGCCCCTGATCTTTATTGAAATTATAGTTTAAGCCTCGATTTTTTTCAGAACCTTTATTAATTTATATTTAGACCCCTGAGTTATTAATTAATTATTTTATAGCATCGTATTCTTTTAGAAAGGCCCATAGACTTTCCCTAAACAATATTTTTAGCCCTGCACAGATATTTAATCATATTTTAGTCCTGTGTTTTTACAAATAGGCCCCTGACCTCTTACCTAATTATATTTTGGTCCCTTAAATTTACATACATTATATTTTATACTTAAATTTTACAGTTTAGCTTTTATGCTTTTCCGAAATTATTTTTAGGTCCCTAAATCTATTTGATTTTACATTTTAATCCTTGAAACTTCAAATCTTCATAACTTTCCAACCGTAGCTCCGATCTAAGAAAGTCTTGCGCTCACGCGATCATAGCAATGCGTACTGTTTTATAGTATTATTTTCATTGTTGTTTGGTATCGTGTGATGTATGGTTCCTTAGTTTGCTTGTGTGCTTGTTTTTTCGGTGTGACGTTGAGTAGACGAACCGCAGTTAGAGAACTTCCAGGACCTTCAGCCAGAAGACTTTGAGCAGCAGCAAAGGGAACCAGGCAAGTGTCCTTGATGCATGTTAAACCTATGTTTTAAATTCCACCCTATCTCTATGCATGCAAGTTTAATGTGAAATCCTATGTGTCATATCTTATTGTTTATATCATTCCTTGTAGCCATAGCTTATGGTGGTTGTGTCATGGGTAGAGTCTGCTTAGTTTGCAGTCACACGTGAGTCGTGTCTCTTAATCATGCTTAATTATGAACTCTAACTAAGTGTTAATCTAGTAAACCTTACTGGTCATGTTGGTAGCTAGGGTTCGAGCAAGGAATGGTATTGTCGATGCGTGCGACCACCTCCAAATGGGGGCCTACACGGCCACCCTTGTGAAAGCTTGCGGGGAGGTCAAATCGTGGAGGGGTCCCTAGAACGGTAGTCGCTCCGGGAGCATGTCTTCGAGGGTGCCTGTCCGGTCCTGCCAACCGCGTGCCCTCGGGAG
Organism: Eleusine indica; assembly: GCA_030378355.1. Classification (NCBI taxonomy): domain Eukaryota; kingdom Viridiplantae; phylum Streptophyta; class Magnoliopsida; order Poales; family Poaceae; genus Eleusine; species Eleusine indica. Next base: position 47,956,022 of record CM059498.1, on the reverse strand, counting down.
CGGTTCTTCCCGCCCCTTCCTCCTTGGGGGTGGGGGAAGGTCGTCTTTCTCCTTCGGGGTGCGTGTCCATAGAACCGGCACCTCCGTGCACCGGTGGTGGGGCTCTCGAGCGCTGGAGGCGGATACTGACTCGGAGAGACTGTCTCGAGACGGCATCTCGCTTGTGATCTTTACCATCGTCAGCCGATGGACGTGGGACTCACGCGGGATCTACAACGCTCCCCCTACCTGGCGCGCCAAATGTCGGTGCGTGTGAGCACCTCCAAATGAGGGCCTGCAAAGCCACCCTTGTGAAAGGTTGCGGGGAGGTCGGATCGAGCACTTTGTGAGTGGAGAGCAAGGAGAAGGATGAACTCGCACGAGGTTACCTAGGTTCGGGCCGCTCGGTGCCGTAATACCCTACGTCCTACTTGTCTGGATTTATTGCCCTTTTTCTTTTTGGCTGCAGTCGTCCACCTCTCCTGGCAGCGTTTGATGGTCGCTTGGATGTAGCGGCACTCGGTCTGGTCATGATCGGTTGTCTCGTGGAGGGCGCAGAACTTGCCGGCCGGCGACTTGGCTCCCGGCTTCCCCGTTCCGGGACTCGGGCCAGGGCGCGTCGATCGACTGGTCTGGCCTGCCGCTGCGACTTCCTCGGCTTTTCGCTTCTTCTGCAGCTTCTTCTTCTAGTTCCTGGATAATACACCGCCGGAGTCGAGCTTTGTTTTGGCTAGGGGTCGTGCCACGCCTGAGCCTTCTGGCGCAAGGCTCACTTGTCAGCGAGCTTGAACAACTCGGTGACGGACTCGGGGGAGTTGACCCCGAGCTCCCCCAACATGTCTTTGTCTCGGACGCCGTGACCGAACACGGTGATGATTCCCGCTGGTTTGATGCGCGGGATTGTATTGCGAACCTGGCTGAAGCACTACATGAATTGCCTCAGCGTTTCTCCTGGTCGTTGGACGACCCGGTCCAAGTCGATCTGGCTCCCGGGTCGTTTGGATGTGCCATGGAAGTTGGCCAGGAAATCTCGGCATAGCTATTCCCACGAGCGTACGGATCTCGGGGCGAGGTTCATGAACCAGGACCGAGCCGAGTCCTGCAACGTGATATGGATGTAGTTGGCCATGACATCTTCAGATCCCCGAGCAACCTTGACGGCAGTGGAGTATATCTGGAGAAAACTCTCCTGGGGGTGTTGTACCATCATACCGTTCAGGGGGATCTGGTAGGAACTTTGTGGGGGCAATGCCAGTCGCGAAAGCCGTGCGGACAAGGCCACACATCCTCCAGTAAAGGAGGCATTCTCAGGCACCCGACTCCGCTTGAGAGGATGCTCCGGGGAAGACTCAGATTCTGAGTCAGAGGAATATCCTCGGCGACCACCGTGGGACCTCTCCGAGCTGTGTTTCCTGCGGGTACGCCTGTCAAAGAGCTCGAGCCTGCGCCCTCGGCTCTCGCTGGTGCGCTCGCGGGAACGCTCGATGGTGACCCAGGCGTCTTCATTCTCCCGCTGGCGTCGGTTGAGGTCCTCCCTTAAGTCCCGACTGCGAGGGGTCATGATCGAGTATAAGGCACCGACCGTCAGGGTTGTTGCCTTCCCCATCTCTCCCCGGCCCTTTCCGCGGGGTTCCTTCTTGCTGGTACGAGGCACAGAGTCGAGCGCACGTTCGAGGTCGTCGAGCCACGATTCAGCACGGGGGACGCTGGATATCCCTGGAGGTGGCTGGTGTAGCATCGTGTTTACGGCGGTGATGGGGTCTGTCGGTTCTTCTTCCTCGAACAGTCTTCACGCGGTGGGCCGGATCATGGGGGGGGGGGGGTCCCTAGAACGGGAGTCGCTCCGGGAGCATGTCTTCGAGGGTGCCCGTCCGGTCCTGCCAACCCCGTGCCCTTGGGAGCGGTTCTCCCCGCCCCTTCCCCGCTTGGGGGGTGGGGGAAGGTCGCCCGTCTCCTTTAGGGTGTGTGTCGACGGAACCGGCTTCTCCGTGCACCGGTGGCGGGGCTCTTGAGCGCTAGAGCTGGATCCTGACTCGGAGAGACTGTCTCGAGATGGTGTCTTTGAAAGTACATCTAGGCCCCTAGTGGCTTTTGGTGAGTTGATTGACAAAACGATTAAAGGTCTAACCTATTTGTTGAGATGATGAGCAGGAAATATATTGTAATACTATTATGGACAATCATTGAAAAATAATCTTATAGATATTATTTATATAAGATGGCATGTTTCATAAGACAAAGATTTGTGATGTACAACAAACAAGTAAGCATGAATGAGGAAGAGACATGGCTGTATAATCGTATCTTGAGATGTCTCTCTCATGATTATTGTGAAATGAAGATGGACATCACTTACCAAGGAAATATTAATCAAAATTCAACAAGACAAAAGGAGTTAGTTAAAAGTGGACATATTGTAGGGCACAAGGATATGTGTGGATAAGAATGGCAAGTTGATGAAGGAGTAACATAACTTGGCTGCGATGGACCATACATTGGAGAAGGGCAAGCAAGAGGTTTGGCGCCGAAGGACCTATGTGATGGAGAAGAGCAAGTAGAGTTGATTTGATGGATCGAACTAGCCATCAAGAACCATATATTTTTAAGTGTCAATCATTTATTAAAATAAGAAGACAAGGTGATCTATGAACAAGAAGTGCAATATTGACCAAATGAATTCATTAACCATAGTCATCAGCTCAAGGTGGATATGCTCAAGTGATAAACATGTTGACAACCCCGATAGAGTGATAAAAGAGAAAAAGGCAAGTGTGAAGACTACAAGCTTAAGAAACATGAAATGTACTTTTGTTTTTAACTTGAGCATAGATTGTCGTACTATCAAGAGGCATGCAACATTGTGTTTAGACAAAGTCTAAAGTACTCAAATTCCAATGGTAGGAGCCATAAGAGAAAATCCTTGAAACCTTCCCATTTCAGAGTTCTGGTCTGTGCAAAACAGGTCTGACTGGTTTGGCAAACAGGTCAGATCGGTTTTGGGCATTTAGGGTTTTGGCCCTGCTTTGAGTGTGGGAGTGTTGTAGACTTTGTTTAAAACCCTTTTGTTTAGTTTTAGTGAGCTGAGATGAAATATGTTGGAGTAGAGTGCTTTGTGTAGCTGTGCTGGTGTGCTGGTCAGAAATAGGTCATACCGGTTTCTGAAACCAGTCAGACCAGTTTTGTCTGACAGTATCAATAGCTGGTTTTTGAGAAAGGGTTTAAATACCCCTCTTCCCCCTCCTTCATGGGTTGCTGGTTCCAGAACATCTCTAAGCATACCAACGGTCATATTGAGCTCTACCCAACACCTCTTTGTGAGACTTGAGTGATTTTATGAAAATCTTTGAGTTGGGTTGAGAGATTTGAGCTAAGTGAGAAAATCCAAACCTTGAGCACTTTGTGGCTGCGTCGAGCATTTCGTGAAGCATTTGTTACTCTTGGAGGTGAAGCCTCCTAGACGGCTAGGCATTACCCACGAGCTCCTAAGTTGTGGTGAGCCACGGGTCAGTTTGTGAGGGTTGCGATCTTGCCTCCGTAAGGAAAAAGATCAAGCTAGTGGATCGGATAAAGTGGTTGAAAGAGACCCGGCTTGGAGTTGGCTTTTGAGCGGCTCAAGCTTCCTCAACGGAGACATAGGATTCACGGGGTGGATCTAAACTTCGGCAAACAAACACTTATGTCTCCTTGATCGGTTTGCTTTTCTTGTTTGTTTTCTAACTCATATTGTGCTTCCACTCCGATCTACTTGGGTGTGCTTATTTGTGTTGTGCAGAGGCTAAGTGCATCTGCGAGGAACATCTACTGAAGCACCACTTCGAGTATTGATTTGAGTTAGAGTCAACTATTTGAATTTCTGCATTCCCTGTCAAAACAGGTCTGACCGGTTTGTCTAACCGGTCAAACTGGTTTTGTACTAATTTCTGTTTTAAGTTTTAAAATCACAGGTCTCGCATATTCACCCCCCCCCCCCTCTAAACGACATCAAGGTCCTTTCAGTCTTGCTGGTGATCTTTACCATTGTCAGTCGATGGAAGTGGGACTTGTTGGGGGCAGTAACCAGGGGTCCCATGTCGCACCACTCAGAGGCCCGTCGACGCCCGAGATAGCGGGCCCACCGAAGCCTTGCCATAACATCCTTCGCGAGGGCCTCATAAAGGGAATCCCTCGCGTCAGCCGAATCTCAAAGGTGAGGACCACGCCTCTCCCGACTCACTCGATCCTCCAGGGGTTGAAGACCGGATGGGACCCGCTTGACCCCACCGAGGGTCGAGGGCCCACTACGGTTCGCCCGACCCCCCGGGGGTCGAGGCGAGACGGGTCCGATCGTAAGGCCTAGATGCGTGTCGCTCGCCCAAGCTGGATGACTCAGCCACTTGCCCCATCTTATCGCCGCCTGGATAAGGATGAAATGGGACACCGCTACCTCGATAGTAGCGACCGTAAACAGAGATCGGGGCCACCAGATGAGCTCAGCCCCCATCAACTCCCATCAATGGGATCCACCTCCAGACAAGACGAGACGACTCGATGCATCACTAACTAAGCCAGAAATAATGGGTGAAGGAGCTCGATCGCCCTTCTGAGATGGGACGGATCTCCACCCTTAGCGGGGTCAGACAAGCGCACTTCGACTCATCGACACCCGGCGAATGGGTCGAGTGGAGCGACGGTCACCAAGTACCAATCGTGCCGTCTTAACTACCAAACCTAGCCCAGGCGCATAGTATCAGTGAGTCAAATCACTCCTATACCTGCCCCTATCATCATCAGTAGCACCCGTCGACGATGGCAGGCATGACAAAGCTCACTACGCTGCCATCTTCTGATGACACCCCCAATGGCGGTGGCGTGGGACAGTCCGATAGACAGGCCGAATGAACCTAGCCTGAACAGCGTGACAATGTCCATGCTACACCACCCCACGTATGGCGGGGCACGCCATCCATAGGAACAAAGGAGGACTCAACATGACAATGGAAAATGAGGGCACGCCTGGAAACAGTGTCCCCTGACGCAAGACCAGGATGATGGGGCCCGTGAGGACTGAAGGCCACACCGCCAACCGAAGTCTTTACCCTCACCAGCACGGTTTCACCCACTCCACACGTGTAGAAATCTCTCTCTCTCTCTCTCGCTCTCTCTGTAAATGGGGCCGATTCCCTTGAAATATAAAAGGAAAGGCCTCCCTCTTCTCTAAAGAGGGACGAGAAGCAACCGAACACATTCACACACACACCAGCACTCATGAGTACCAGAGACTTGGAGACTCCTCCTCTCTCGCCACCATTGTACACCCTGGTGCAAGTAACACGAGCAGAGCCGAGAACTAGACGTAGGGGTTTATCTCCGAACCAGTATAATCCATGTGTCCTCTTGCATAGCCATCACTGAAACTGAAACGCGCGCTCTTGAAACAAATTCTACTTGTCGGTGATCTAAACACCGACAGGACACGCGGGATCTATGACGCTCCCCCTACCTGGCGCGCCAAATGTCGGTGCGTGCGAGCACCTCCAAATGGGGGCCTGCACGGCCACCCTTGTGAAAGGTTGCGGGGAGGTCGGATCGTGGAGGGGTCCCTAGAACGGGAGTCGCTCCGGGAGCGTGTCTTCGAGGGTGCCCGTCCGGTCCTGCCAAACACGTGCCCTCGGGAGCGGTTCTCCCCGCCCCTCCCTCCTTAGGGGGGTGGGGAAGGTCGCCCATCTCATTCGGGGTGCGTGTTGACAGAACCGACTTCTCCGTGCACCGGTGGCGGGGCTCTTGAGTGCTGGAGCCGAATTCTGACCTGGAGAGACTGACTCGAGACGGCGTATCGCTGGTGATCTTTACCATCGTCAGCCGATGGACGTGGGACTCACGCGGGATCTATGACGCCCCCCTTCCTGGCGCGCGAAATGTCAGTGCGTGCGAGCACCTCCAAATAGGGGCCTGCATGGCCACCCTTGTGAAAGGTTGCGAGGAGGTCAGATCGTGGAGGGGTCCCTAGAACGGGAGTCGCTCCGGCAGCGTGTCTTCGAGGGTGCCCGTCCGGTCCTGCCAAACGCGTGCCCTCGGGAGCGGTTCTCCCCGCCCTGCCCCCCCCCTTGGGGGGTGGGGAAGGTCGCCCGTCTCCTTCGGGGTGCGTGTCAACAGAACCGGCTTCTTCGTGCGCTGGTGGCGGGGTTGTCGAGTGTTGGAGCCAGATCCTGACCCGGAGAGACTGTCTTGAGACGACGTATCGCTGGTGATCTTTACCATCGTCAGCCGATGAACGTGGGACTCACGCGGGATCTACGACGCTCCCCTTCCTGGTGCACCAAATGTCGGTGCGTGCGAGCACCTCCAATGGGGCCTGCACGGCCACCCTTGTGAAAGGTTGCGGGGAGGTCGGATCGTGGAGGGGTCCCTAGAATGGGAGTCGCTCTGACAGCGTGTCTTCGAGGGTGCCCGTTCGGTCCTGCCAAACGCATGCCCTTGGGAGCGGTTCTCCCCCCCCCCCCTCCTCCTCCCCCATCTCCTTTGGGGTGCGTGTCAATGGAATCGGCTTCTCCATGCGCCGGTGACGGGGCTCTCGAGCGCTGGAGCCGGACCATGACATGGAGAGACTGTCTCGAGATGGTGTATCGTTGGTGATCTTTACCATCGTCAGCCGATGGACGTGGGACTCACGCGGGATCTACGACGCTCCTCTTCCTAGCGCGCTAAATGTCGGTGCATGCGAGCACCTCCAAATGGGGGCCTGCACGGCCACCCTTGTGAAAGGTTGCGGGGAGGTCAGATCGAGCACTTTATGAGTGGAGAGCAAGGAGAAGGATGAACTCGCACGAGGTTACCCAGGTTCGGACTGCTAGGTGGTGTAATACTCTACGTCCTGCTTATCTAGATTTATTGCCCCTTTTATCTTTACATGTTGTGCACCTCTCCCTTTTATAGGCCAAGGTGGAGGGGGTTACATGACCCGGGCCCCGGATAGGCCGAGCACCTGGGCGCCGGATTTGGGGAGACAGGATACCCCCAAATCTTTCCCTGCTACCCTTGGACTTCGTCCCCTGGGCTTAGCCAGGCAGCAGTAATGGCATTAAGGCAGATCCTCTTCGGTGTTTTCTCGTTTCGTGCCTTCCCCAGGCAACGACGCCAGGCGGCGAAAGGAAAAAGGGGGGAGGGCCCCGAACGTGCCTCGTCCCATCCAGCCTCCCCTGAGCGCAGGCACTCAAGTGCTCGCATTAACTCGGGTGGTTGGAGGATGGACTCCGGGGCGCGTGTTGGGCACTGCTCCCACTAATCGGCCCAGACTGAAATGGGTCACCGCCTCGATAAAGCTTCCCCCTCTGGGTCATCAAGTCAGCCCACGGGCGGTTAGGGAAACTCCCGATTCCCCTACACCGACAGGTATGTATGGTGAGGTGCATTAGTTGCATAGGGTTGTGCGGAAAGTTCTTGCTCGAACAATAAGTTGGGTTCATGGAGCGGCAACCCAGGACTTACAGTGCCAACCGCGAGACTGATATGGAGCAGCTTGCTGAATAATTAGGGTTACTCCTAGTTATCGAAGTCGTGAGGTTGTGATGAGTGGCTCGGTGCCTTGGTGTTGTGTGAACTACAAGGCTGGTAGTGATTCTTTGTAAAGGCTCGAGTGATCTCCTGGCCTCACACCTTCGGTAGTGTGATTGTGGCTAGCTACCACGACAACATGGAGACTTTAGTCCACCTGGCAACAAGGGATGGAATCACAACTCGTGGGTACAGTGGCGCAACCTCTGCAGAGTGTAGAACTGTCATGACAGTCGTGCTTACAGTTACAAGCGGCTTGGATCCTCACATGATTAGGGGGTTGACGTTGGGTGAACTTGGTGAGTATCCAAGTTTGGTTTGGTTGAGTTTGGCTGGTTTCTTAGTGAATAGTATTCTATATGAACTGTTCAACTCTGTGTGAGTTGGTGGCTCTAGATTCTATGTGAATCATAGTCCTGTGTGGGCTATAACTACTTAACATTAACGGGTTTTGGTTTTACAACTCACATAGTAAATAGGATTGTCTTTCAAATGGTCTTAGGTATAGATGCTCATTTATGCAAATGAACCATTATTTTAGCCTTTCTTCTATTAAGCCTGCATGTCATATTTTTCCCCCATTTGCTGAGTACGGTATGTTCTCACCCTTGTTATTTCCCTTTGTTGTTGTACTATAAAACTGCTGCTCAGAAGGTAGAGAGATGGACTACATCAATGAAGACTACTACTAGACGAGCGTGCCCCCGTCGATTGCCTGTGGTGTTATGGTGTCTTTCACTGTTATTTCTCGAGAGAGTCGCTTTTAGTCTTTAAATACAATTACTTATGTAATAAAGGTATGTTATAATAATGACATTGGTTATACTATTACTCACTTTTACTATCGATATGTGTGAAACTTATCCTAGGCACATAATTACTAAGCATCTGGTTTTGTCCTTGAAACCGGGTGTGAGGGCACCTGCTCGACTGTCCACCTTCACTGAGCCGCCATTCAACAACGCCCTCGCCTAGGACACTCGTAGCTCAGCCTCAACGGCACCACTGGACAAGCAGGTCGCCGGTGAGGTTTGGAGCCCGACCAGGACGCCATACTTCGATTGGACGCCGATGCCTCTATGGAGCAGAACCTCGAAAATGTAAAGTTTTTTCTTCCAATTCAACTTCAAGCCATGTTTTATTACTGTTGTTCATAGTTCTCACTGTACACTGTAGTTTCAAATGCTAATTGATTTTAGACTCTAGTTCCAAATGCTAGTTGATTGTAGACTTTAGCATATTGGTTGGCCACTTGGTAAAATCCATCTTGACTTTTGGACTACGGGCATCTGGTTTTCAAAGTGCCATTGGATTTGTTCTGCTTTATAACGTGTGGATGCAACTTGTAGCAATCTAGTTAACCTGCAGCTGCAGAACATACACACCTTCTGCAGCTCTGCACCCTGTAACCTATAACCTTAGTTTGGGGGCATGAAGTAGAAGACAAGCTTTATTAAGAAAGATGAGAAAACTTCTGATTCCACTGAGCATGCTGCAATTTTTTTCTTGTCCGGTCTACTAGATTTTGTTTGACTTCATGTTGCTTTTTTTCCTGATGACATAATGAAATCACATGGAATTAATTTTAGGACATACATGGAATGGATAGCCTCATGTTGCTTTTTTTCCTGATGACATAATAAAATCACTGTAGTTTGACTGCTAATATGAAAGTACTGTAATTATTTAAAAAAAGGAAGTAACATAACAAGATCCTTGTATCATTTAAGGATAGAATAAGCAAGGTCTTCATATCATCTTGCTTTTATAGTTATGCTTCAACTGCCAAAAAATACTCTGCAGTTTTACTCCTTCCTCTAGCCCTTGTAGAAATAGTGGTACTGGGGCCAAGTCGACATCTTGTATTCCTTCTGCCTGAAATTATCTCAAATAGCATCATTCCATAACTGTACACATCTGCTTTTGGCATTATGTGAAGACCACCAATTCATTCTGGTGCGAGATACCTTGTTTATGGGCATTTCTTGTCAAATATCTCAACTGGAAGCAATGCTTGATGTTTTCTTGTCTTCTTGAGCTCTTATATTCCGATCCACAGCTGGTTTGGCTATGCAGCTCAACATTTATATGAATGTTGTTTATATCTCAATTTGAAACATTCTGCTTAGTTTTTTTTACTTGTTGTAAACAGTAGCAAGACTAAATAGTGTAGAGCTGTGTGAACAAGTTAGGTTTGTCCTCTTGACATAAAGTTTGTATTGGATCAGAGGACCTGTGATTCACAAGTTTGTATTTTTTACCATGTATGCCCCTGTTGGGATTGCTAAGGATGTTTTGTCCTGTTGCTTCAGAATGCATTTCAGTTAACTTTTTCAAAACTAGAGACATGATAGTTGGTAACAGTAGCAAGACTAGTACTTAGTGTTGCAACTTGGAATAGCAGCATCAGTAATTTGTAGGCTTAATATTTTGACTTTTTGTAGGATCCAATGTCTAGTTCACAGTCCTTTATTGACATGTTGACTCAAGAATCTGAACCTCATCTGGATGTGCTCACACAAGATAGTGGCAAAGGGCGGGGAGGAAATTACAATCATGATGAGGACATCCAGTTGTGCTGGTCTTGGATGCATATAACCTACGATGCTAGAACCGGGAATGAGCAGCCACGCACAACTTACTAGAACCGGATAGCAAAACACTATCATGAGAACAAGAATTTTGACTATGAGAGGAATGCTACTTCTCTTAAAAAAAGATGGGAAATCGTTCAGAAGGAGTGCTTAAAGTTTCAAGGATGTTTGGAGAAAATAGAACGTCTATGTCCAAGTGGTGTTCCCTTCACAGAACATGTATGTTTCTAAGTTTGTGTCTTTTTCAAATGCTTTTCATTACTTATCATGCACTTATCTTTTGCTTCTTTGTTGCAGATCCAATTAGCGCAGAAAACTTATGGTGGAGCAAAATGTTGTCCCTTCATTCATTGTTGGATGGAGGTCCGACACTCGGAGAAATCTTTGTCGGTACATGATACAATGAAGCAAGCTCAAGGAAAGAGGCGAAGCAAATCTACAGTACCATCACAAGAAGATGAACCAGCACCTAATTCTTCCATGCCTACTGCCGAGCGACCACTGGTTCAAAAACAAGCGAAGCAGAAACAGAAGAAGAAAGAAGGAGAAGATGACTATGTTGAGGTGTTGGGCATCTTTGTGCAAATGAAGATCGAGGAACAGAAGAAGAGGGAAGAAAGATGGAAGTTAGACAAGGAGCTCGAGGAGCACAAGCTATCAATTGAGGAACGTCGTCTATAATAGGATCTGGAGAATAAATCAAACAGGGAGCTCAAGGAGCGCAAGCTGTCAATTAAGGAACATAGTCTACAATGGGAACAGGAATAAAAGATCATATTTTACGATGTATCCATTATGGATGAAAGCCAAAAACATGTGTTGGCCATGAGAGAGAAACATAATGACTGGTATTCTAGCCCTACATGAAATCTTTCATGAAACTAAAAAAAAAGGAGAAATAGGAGTAATTTTGAAATTGGACTTTGAGAAAGCCTATGACAAAGTTCACTGGGGCTTTTTACTAAAATGCTTAAAAGGTAGAGGTTTTAGTGACACTTGGTGCTTATGGATTGAAAAAGTACTAAAAGGAGGTACTGTAGCAGTAAAGCTTAATGACCAAGTAGGACCCTATTTTCAAAGTAGTAAAGGAGTAAGGCAGGGAGACCCCTTATCTCCCTTGCTCTTCAACTTTGTTGCCGATTGTTTAACTAGAATGGTTCACAAAGCTCAAGAATCTGGGCTGATAGTTGGACTAATTGACAAATTGATGCAAAATGGGATTGCTATTCACCAGTATGCAGATGATACCATCTTGTGTCTAAAACATGATATGGAGAAGGCTAGAAATGTAAAACTCCTTTTGTACATGTACGAAAGATTATCAGGGTTGAAAATCAACTTTAAAAAAAGTGAAATTCTTCTAATTGGTGGGGATAATAATATAGCCCAACTTTATGCCAACATTTTTAACTGCCAAGTAGGCCAGTTCCCCCTAAAATACTTGGGGGTACCAGTAGCAGTCAATAGGCTGCATGTAGTGGATTGGACAAAGATGGAAGAGAAGTCTGCCAAAAAAAATAGATGTTTGGCAGGGTAGCTCCCTTTCTATTGGGGGGAGAACCATCCTCATTAATGCTAGTTTAACCAATACTCCTATTTACCACATGTCCATGTATCTTCTTCCCAAATTGGTCTCTAACATAATGGACAAGGCTAGAAGGAGATTCTTCTGGCAAGGAGGAAGCACAAAGAAAAAATGCCACTTAGTCAAGTGGTCTAAGATTTGTAAATAAAAAAACCTGAGAAAACTGAATATCAGTCTTCGATGCAAATGGTGGTGGAGACTTGAATACGAGGAAGGCTTGTGGCAGGAAACTGTTAAATTTAAATATGTGAAAAATAAACCAGTCACCTTGATCAAACATAGAGTCAATGACTCACCGATGTGGTATGACCTCCTGAAAGTCAAACATCTATATATTAATGGAAGATCATTTAAGATTAACAATGGGAAAAAGACTAGTTTCTGGTATGATATTTGGTTATATGAGGAACCCTTATGTATGAGACACCCTATCTTATTCAGTCTCTGTATGAAAAAAGACTGTTCAAAAACATGAAGTAGCAAATAATAATTGGGCACTGCAATTCAGTGTGAGACTTCCTGAGATTTTAAAGGATGAGTGGTATGGGTTGGCTACAAAGCTTAATATGTTACACCTGAATAATGAAGCAGACATTCCAATCTGGAAATATACTGCAAGTGGCAAATTTACTGTATAATCATTATATGAAAACCTAACAAACAGTGACAGTGGTCCAACTTATAAGCATATTGGGAGAGCTAAAATCCCTCTGAAAGTAAAAAAATTATGTGGTTAGTAGAGCAGAAAGCAATACTAACTAAGGGTAATATGATAAAAAGGAACTGGCCTGGTGATCCTCGGTGCTATTTCTGTAATGGGCTGGAGTCAGTCGACCACCTTCTTTTCGAATGTCCTATTTCAAAGGTGGTGTGGGGTGTAATGGCCCTGTGTTTCAATCAAAACACAAGGCCTAAATCTTATGAGCAATTTTGGATTTGGATCAAAAAAGCACTGCCAAGGGGCACAGATGTTTACATGTTAGGCTTAGCAGCCATATGCTGGGCAACATGGAAAGCAAGGAATAAAGGATGTTTTAATAAGAAGCTTATCAAGCATCCTTGTGAAATCCTTTTCCATGCATGCTCATTTATTCGGTACTGGGCAGGGTTATATCCAGCGGAGATGCAGTCGGTGATCAGTGTTGGGGTGGAGTCAATGATGAAAACAGCTCTGCAGATGATGGGGCGCCAAGCAAGAACTACACCAAGACTACAGATCACTAATGGTAGAGATGTGGAGGTCGAGGAAGTAGATGAAACAGATGAGGGAGAGCAACCAGAAGGGAGGTAAAGAAAGAAGACCTGACGAGATATGTGAAGTATTCATGTCATTCGGAAACTTGATGCTACCTGGGATTCGAGGAGCTTGTGGTTTTTGTAATAGGGTAGACTCTCCCTAATCTCGCCCCTATCGTACCTTCTGAGAGCAGAGGTTAAGATAGGGGCAGTGAGAACTTTAACTTTCGTCTTACCTGTTTTGTTTTTTGCTTTCATTTCGTTCTCAGACTCTGTATTGTTACGCTTGTTGACCCCCGTCTCGGTTAGTGGTGGGGTTGGGTAATCCCAGGTCGAAAAAAAAATGAGAGATGAAATCACAAGACAAAAGATGGCCTCACTCAAGTCATCTGCAGGAGTTGCTACAAGTTGTACAAGTGAACATGGCAGCGGTGGAGGGTGCTGACTTCGGCTGTAATGTCTCTCCTGAAGTGAAGAGATGCTATGCGCTGTACTCACTGCCAAAGCTTATGTTACCTTGTAATGTGTGGACCTATCCCTGGTTATGAGTGTACTGATGTTATGTTAGCGTGGTTGTCTTATAACCTAATAATCAATGTAGCTTGTCATAGCTTGTGGTTGATGCGGTGGAAATATTGAAGATGTAATTAAGTCTGCACAAGTGTTGGATTTGTTAATTAGAATGGAATGAATGCTTATCTACAACACGTTCCATTTCTTATTTCTGTTTTATCAGTTGAATCCGTTGCATTGCATGTTATTGACAAATGGTGTGTTGATACCGGCATCACTAGTAGAGAGCTCCAATATTGTAATGACTAGCAGGATTAGTCACTTGTATATTGTAAAGGTTTGCTACATTTTGGGGATTAGTGTTGCAAAAGTATACCTTTGCTTTTTAATCTGCAGTCAGCTGTCCCATTGGCAATGTTTTTCTTTGTGCTTTCACAAACTGACATTGCCTGCCCCATGGAAGGTAGGTCATCACAAACTTCAAACCCAGTTGAATCAGCAGTCACTGCTGTTGATGATCCACTCTGTGATGGCTCTCTAGACACCACACCAAGCTAAACCTGGTTTGCAGGAGCAATGAAATTACCGTTGTTTGCTTCCATGGGCATGTCAGCTTTGGGAAGCATGATGCAGTCCTGAACTTGGGCAGTTGTCACTAGGGGAAAGATATCTGTTGCTCGAATAATGTTCTGTTGAAACTCCTGTGTATCATAAAATCCAAAAGAACTGCCTACATGTGTGTCTTTGTTAGCATGGCTGCCAAGCTTCTTACGATCTAGTATGTCCTTGAGCATGCTCACCACTGAGGTAATAGTATCTTGCGCTCCAGTATGTGCATTATCCAGAGGGGATGTTGATGAACTTGATGGTGATACAAATTTTGGAGTTTGAACAGGTGTGTTGCTCATTGGTGTACTGTTTGCGGTGTCCCCTAGTGAAATCACTTGAAATGCTGGGAGTTCCCTTGTCCTGTTCCTCTCTCAAGTCAAATGATATAGACCTATTTTTTTCATAAGGTGGTTGCAAGAATATTTTTGCCAACAGTGAATATCCATATCATTACATTCTCACATCCCCTTACTATTTGCCACTTTAATGGCATGTAACTCATTTTAGCGACACTGAACATAATGAGAACACAAGAGCATTTGAGAAAAAAAAACTTACATATTATTTGAATATCCATATCCTAACGTTGAATGAATTACACAAAGTTACATATTATTTGAATATCCATATCCATACTATCTAGAGCTATGAATCGTCCAAAGATGCTCACAAAGATCATTTCGTAGTTGCTCGTGTGAAGAACTATCCTTAATTTCTTTATGGATCTTTAGAAACTCATCTATTAGAACTGGATCACGAGTTTAATAGTCCTCTAGTGACAACTCCGGGATGCCGCTCTCATCCTGATAGTAGTTGTAATCCACATCCTCCTCGTCTCGCTCATCCTCTATTATTATGTTGTGTAAGATAACAGAACACATCATAATATACCAGAGTTATTCTTTGCTCCACCATCTAGTAGGATCTCGAACCATAGCGAAGCGAGACTGGAGGACTCCGAACACTCTTTCTATGTCTTTCGTCGTAGATTATTGTACCGCTGTGAAGTGATCCTCCTTGTTACCTTGTGGACTTCAGAGAGCTTTGACAAATGTTGTCCAGGTGGGGTATATGCCGTCTACAAGATAATACATTATGTTGTATTTGTTTTCATTGACCATATATTTCACTTTTAGTGTTGTTCCAGAAGTAAGTCTATCAAATAATGGAGATCATCGCAAGACATTGATATCATTAAGAGAACCAGGAAGTCCAAAGAATGCATGTCAAATCCACAGATCTTGAGATGCAACAGCTTCCAAGATCAAAGTTGTGCCACTCTTGTGCCTTGTGTAAGCCCCATTCCAAGCTGTTGGACACTTGTCCCACTTCCAATGCATGTAATCTATTGAACCCAACATACCTGGAAATCCTCTCGTAATGTTAATGGCTAGCAACCTGGCAGTGTCCTCGACATTGGGGGCCCTCAGGTACTCTTCATTGAAGATGTCAACAACCCTTTGATAAAGTTCTTGAAAGAATCAATAATGGTGCTCTCACCCATTCTCACAGAATCATCTAAAAAATCAGCCGAAGCACCCAGACGAAAGGCGGCGACAACCTTCTGAATAGCATAAGCACCAAGACGACCAAGTGCATCAGGCTTCTAACGGAAGTACTCATCATGAGCCTCCACCGTAGCTACTATCCACAAGAAAAGTGCCTTGGACATTCGATATCTCCTTCAGAAGTGTTTAGCATTGTAAACAGAGTTGTCGGCGAAGTAGTCCCAGTAAATCTGCTCATGACCTCCTAGGACATCTCTTCGCGTGCTTTGGCGACCCGGCAAAGATCCTTGAAATTTCTTCTTGTTCTTTTTTCTCTTCGATCCGGCAAGAACAACACCAACAAAGAACATGTCGTCGTCATCAGAATCCTCCTCCTCTTCATCCCTCAACCGCTGAAGCCTCTGAGACCGAGACATCTACCACAACAACAAAAAAAATCTCAATGCAAGTTTCATACAATTTCTCATATTCATGAATTGCGGTGAGTACAATTTGACAATGTTTTCTTAGTGCAAGTTTCATACAGTTTCATACAATGCAAATTGACAACTTTTTCTCAATGCAATTTTTATCATGTAGCACGAGCATACATCATGTGTGAAATTTTCTTGAACCTGGCGGCTGTTGCCAAGGTCTCGAAGGCGGCGACGACGCCCTCTGCTCTCGCGCAGACCTCCAGAAGGAGTGACATGGCAGTGAACAGCGACAGGGCCTCAAGAATCTACAGCGCTGCGGCAGTGCTCTGCTCATGCGCATAGGGGAGGAGAGAGGCCGCCGTTGGCGCCGACGAGTGGGGAAGGACGGGACAAGAAGTGGTGGCCGCGGGGTGGAGGAAGGAAGAACAGGCGGAGGGAGGAGGGGAGGAGAGGCGGTGATGCGCGGGGGAGGAGGGTCGGCGGCGCGCTCACGTCTAGCCAGCGGCGCGGGGGGCGGCGGGGCGGCGGCGAACGAGCCCGTCGGGAGAGAGACGAATGACCATCTTGGAAGATAGACGGATCCCCCCAGTCAGATGGATAGATGTCCTGTTTAGTCAGTTGGGCTGGAGCACACCTCTAATTTGGCCCTCTAAATTTTTAAAATTGACCCTCAACTCGAAATATAGAGGTCAATTTTTAATTAATCCACTGGAGTTGCTCTTAGAAATTGGTTCTTAAAAAGAAAAGGCAGGAGAAGAGAAGTCGGAAATGGAAGTGCCTGGCCAAGCAAATTCTTCCCTTGTTTTCCTTGATTCTTCGATATTCATGCTTTAGCGCACACTATCATCCACTTTACAACCCTTTTTGTCACCAGCAAATGCATGAATGCACATTCAGCCCCTATATCCGCGAGCAAAGCCTCCAAGACGCACGACGTCTCTCTTCACTACAGTCCAAATAGACGGCTCTCCACTCCACTGTCCACGATCGGGCAACAGCAACACACTGATCTGCACTGCAGTCACTTCTAATCCTCTGTATGCACCATAACTAGGGACGCCCGGCAGACCGCTCGAATATGTATGGAACTGCGTGCATCAAACCAAGAGATAAGACCGGCTCGCTGCGTCTCTCGCGGACGAGGCAGCACTGAACGTGAGCGCGCGTCAAACCAAGAGGTAGGAGAAGGAAAATGGGTGGGAGTATGGGACAGATAGAGACATATTAGTACCGTCCGGATAAGCGACGCACGTGTCGAGTAGGATGACGATGAAGAGCTAATGCCTAATGGGATAATATCCGCGCGGCGCCCGCTCGCCGCATCCAAGGACCTTGAGTCCCAGTTCGGTGAACCAGCTGCAGGGCATGGGGCAAACTTGTTTGCAAACTGTATGGTTCAACTCCTACGTGTGTGCGAGCTCAAAATAGCAAGGACGAAACACCTGGTGTTGCGACGCGCGTGCGACGTGTACTGTAAGAATGGCGACGAGAGAGAGCGCGCGACGTGTCAAGGAGAACGATGAGGATGAAAAAGGAGTGAAGGACCAAGTTAACAACAGGCCATATACCACTCGGCCGCTCGCCGCATCTGGCCGCCAGTCTGGATTCGATGAATTGGGTCGCCTTTAAGTCCTTATTCACAACGCCACTATACTTGAAATGCTGCTGCAGGGCATGGGATGGAAGAAAAATCTATCGTGAAGGATCAGGGAGTGACTCCCTCCACTTTGTCTTTCCTTCCTCCATCTCAAAATATAAATATTTAATTAGTCTTGATTTAGATTCATAGCAGTTCTAATAAATTTTAACACAAAACTATTTATATACATAGAAGATATTATGAATCTAGACGTTCTCTCTCTCTTCTAACTTGTAATATGTAAATTTTAGAATAAAGGGAGTAACAGAGTTTATGAGTGAGTCGAAACAAAACAGACAAACAAGCATCACACTTCACATCATGTCCTAAAATACAAGCATATTCTCATACACGAATCCAGAGGACAAACAACTTGTTAGCCAGTACATACGAATACAAATGCTTATACTTGGGGTGGAGGTATTAATCTGAAAAGGCTGTCACCGTTAAACCTCCCGCATTGTTAACAAAATATATGATTTTTTTAAATAAAATAAATAGTTAAATAACAACAATTTAAAAATAGAGTGAATATCACATTTAAAAAACATGCTGTAAACTCGAACGTGACTTACCGTTACTCGCCTTACCGTGCCCTTGCCTACGCGACAAAAGCTATGGAGGAGAAAACCATGGAGCCATCATCCTCATCAGCGCACATGGATGTACCACGCACTTAGGTCCCAAACAAATGCTGGTACTAACCCGCATACGCACGTCTCCTCCGTTCCAGGCACACTACCGTCCAAGCGTCCGATTCACAGTCCACCGGGCAGCACTGATCTAGCTACACGCCCTTTAGCTGAACTCTATCCGAACGCGCAACCAGTCGGGACACAAGAGCTGGTATCTGATCAGAGCAAACATGTGTGTGACCCATCGTCGCAACCCCAGCTCGCTCTCCCGTTTTATCACGGCCTGATAAGATCAGTTCGTCGCATCTCCCGTTTTATTTGGGCTTCCGCCGACCACGACGACCTCGACGGCGACGGGCACGGGGGATGATGTGGAGACCGAGTGGTCTGGATAGCGACGACAGCGCGACGTGACAAGGATGGAGGACGATATCACGGCGGTCCAAGGAATAAACTAATAACATGCCGGTGCGGTGACTGCTGCGAGAGGAGAGGACGATTCTAGAACGCACCTACGCTACGCACACGAGCGCAAGCGTCGTCCGTCCGCGTCACGCTCCACCGAGCACACGCTACCTTATTTCCAATCACGTCGGTAATGTCTGGAGCACAGGTGCGTTTCACACGGTAACATTTGCTTTGAATACAGAACACGGTTCGTTTTCTATGTAAATATTGAGAATTGTTACTCGAGGTACGCGCACATATGCCACTACACTACCATCAGCACTTACAAATATTCGATTCTTAAAAAAAACTTGCAGATATTCGGGTATGACAAGGAGCGCATTGTATTTGTTTACCACTAGAGCATCTCTAGTGAGGCCTGTTAAATACGTCTTTACTCTAAAATTTAGAAGTCTAGAAAAAAAACCCAATTTTATTGGGACTAGAAAAAACCTAATTCTAATAGGACTCTTAAATGAGCTCCTATTTTTCATGCTCTACTAAAATTTGATCCCAAAACCCTAGTAATAAGAGTCTTCTATACCTCTTCTAAACAGGGGTCTCATTATTTTTTTTCTTTCTTTTTTTCTCATTTCTCTTCCCTTTCTCTATCTTCTTCCTCTCTCCTGCACCCGATGAAGCGCCGCCGTCACCCTCTGCTGTCGAACCTGCGCGCCGCCCTCGCTCTCCGTCATCGGCCCGGCGAGCTCCCCTCGCCCTCTGATGTTGGGCCCGCACGCTGCTCTCGCCCTCCTCTGTCGGTCGATCGGCCCGACGAGCCGCCCTCGCCTCTGCCACCGGCCCGGCACGCCGCCCCTCCCCCCCGCGGGCCCGGCCGCCCTCGCCCAGATCCGCGGGCTCGGGCGCGCTCGGCCACCGGCGGCGCCGGGAGCAGGCGCAGGCGGGCAAGAAGGACGCCTGATCTCCTCTCCATCTCAGGAGCAGGCGCGCGGCCGCGGTTCATGAGGTCAGTCGCCGGCGCGCGACGGCGGTAAGGAGGTTGGGCGCGGGCGGTGCCGTCGGAGCTGAGGCGCAGGGGGCGGCACGGGTGAAGGACGTTGCGTTGGAGAAGAGGACTTTTTCTTTTTTTTTTGTCCTGACATGTGGGTCCCATGAGTGGATAGGGCCAGAAATACATGTTCCACTGGAGTTGATTACAATTTTAGACTCTCAAATTTTACAAGTGAACTTATAAAATAATATTTAGAAGTCTAATTTTATATATCCCATTGAAGATGCTCTTATATAAAAAGATGACATATTCGTCCTGCATTCAGGACACATCGACTTGATTGCTTTTTACAAAGAGATTACAAAGAACCCGATGCTGATAGATGTACACACACCGATCGATCAGCACACACGGCAAAGACAAGCATGCATAGTTGCATAGACACGCACGCATCAGGGACAGATCAGGATAATGTACATGGTGATTAAGTGAGGTGAGCTTTATTAGTGCCATCCGCGACGATTAATTATTGGAGATGTATGTGCAGGAGATCGTCAGGAGCCCCGATGACCGAATTAGGCCTGGACCGTCGGTGGCTGGATGATGGGCGCCAGGTCGGACCGCATGCCCTTCTTCTCGATGCCAAGTTCCGGCTGCTCGACGGTGGCCCATATCTCCGGGATGACTCGACGGAGGCTGCCGATGCTCTCCATGGCGTAGTCTGCCTCCTTGCTCCTCGCCCTCTTGCCAACCTGAGATCAACGAGGAACCAAACCATCAATCAATCAGTCAGAAAATGTGCCGAGCGTTGAGAAGAAACATGCAAGCCACACAATTAATCTGGCATGTTTAAGTTACGTTACGCACGCAAGTCGTTATTGGACCACTTGCATTGTGTGTTTGTATATACTGTTTCGGTATATCGACCTGATCGTGAACAAGGAGGACGGTGTAAGTGACCGACGTGACGGGCTAACCGCTCTTCAAAATGTACGGCTAGAAATGAAACGTACGCGATACTGGGTACAGGGTACTGTGGTGTTCGTTTTTTTCATTGGTCCATTTTGAGATCATGTGTAAACCCTGTGAGTAGATATTTTTCCTTGTCATGCACTGGCTTGTGGCAAAGACAGGTTCTCCAATCAAAGTACGCGTGACGTTTCTTCGATTCAATTTTTTTTTCCTGACGGTTCAGGTTGAGAATAAAAAAAAATATAGAATATCTGAACGAAGACGAAGCAAATTTCTAGTATTTTAGCTCGCAAAAAGAAGGAAAAAATAAACTCGTATTGTTGTTATAGTCACCACCTGTAACAGGTAGCTGGATTCCCTTTTTTCTTTTGCGAAGAATCAGTTGGATTCCTGGTCATATCAGAGGTATCACAAGTCATCTACCCAATCGCTGCCAGCCACGCAGATGCTAAAGCACAAATCAAATCAGTGCTACCACGACACGCGACTAATCTCAAAAAGAATAATGCAAATCACGATAATTAAGCATCTGCCCAATAATGCATGCAAGACAGGCAAATTCCACGGCATCACAACGGTGCAGAGAACGGGATATCCTTTCCTAATCCGACAAGGGCAGAGCCATCGTCGATTGTATCGTGGTGGGTAGTGCTTGCGCGCAACTGGCCACCTGATCAATGGACACTAGCTCGACGCTGACTTGGCGCCACTAAATTTTCGCGTCTGTCTAGTTCGTTTTTTGGCTTTTCTTTAGATAATGAGTTGGTTTTTACTTAATGCATGCGTCACGGCATTCTCTAGCCATAATTCAAGTAGACGTTGGGGGTTGGGCTGATTACGTACCAGGGCGGTGCGGAGGCCGAGTGCTTTCCCCGCCGCGATGTTCCTCTCGCTGTCGTCGAGGAAGAGCTGATCCACAAGAGCAACAAGAACATTGTTTTAGACCACAAGGGTACAAATGGGGCACGTAATATTGTACTACTAATAACCTTTGCTTTCAGCTAAAGCAAGTGTTGTTAAGGTCCTGATCACTTGCTAATTTTAAACTCGGTGGATGTAGATATTTTATACCCAAAAATGTCACTTTCTAGTAGGATGGAGTTTGTGTAGTCCATCTCCATCTCATCTTGCGAAAATGAGATGTTGTATTGTTCATAATGACCCATATAACTAATTTTTTTAATCAGGTGGTGATGATAAACGCAATGAAACTAGTGAAAAAAGAAACACTTGAACTGAAAGGGAAGTGTGCTGAGCAATTGGTAGTTACCGTCCGGCGCGGGTTAGTGCCGGCCGCACGAATGCCCGCCACGATGGCGTCGACCGATGGTTTCAACACCACCACCGGATGCTCGCCGGAGTCGCCGAAGTTTGCACGCGCTTCCTCCCTCGCCTCCCCGAAGAGGTGCGGGTTCATGGTCTCGAAGCAGACGACGTCGTCGAAGACGGCCACGTCGATGCCCAGCCGCTCCAGCGCCCGCTCCATGTGCGCGCGGTCCGAGTTGGTGAACAGCTGCGAATTCAAGACGCGCAACGCGACGCGGGGTTAAGAGTTTGGTACAACGGCCTTGTTACGTTTTTTTGGTTTGGTATGAGAAAACGCATGGATTTTTGCAGGATCGGAGGGAGGAATGTCGAGTTGTGTGCTTACCACTTTGCGCTGCGGGATGCTCTGCAGCGTCCGCGCGAGCTGCGGGTCGGTGGCGATCCTGTCGTAGGGAAGCCTGCCGTGCACGTAGCTGCAGTTGGAAGCAAAATTGGGCAGGTTCAGAGGAAAATGCAGAGTCGATCACACGCCGATTTTCAACAGGTTTTTTAAATATATATTTTTTTGTTTAAAGAAACAAGAGTCGACCTGTGGTACTCGTCCGGGTGCACGTCGTAGCCGAGCGCCTGGTGCCGAAGTCGAAGACAAATCCGCGAACCCAATCAGAAAAAAGAAAACACAAGACAAGTCGGACTGTGCGTAATAGGTGAGAAGACGTACTATGAGGCCGGCGAGGGAGCTGCCGTACGTGCGGAAGAGCTCGACGCGCATGGCGGCGGCCCTCTCTGCCGTGACGCCGAGCTTGGTCACGAGGAACTCGTCGATGTTGCGCTTCAGGGCGAGGCCGATGCCGGTGTCGCCCGGGTACAGCGTGTCGTCGAGGTCTGATCAATCAAAAGGAGCAGAGAAAGAAATCGTTTATTACATGATGGCTCGGCAAACACACATGGACGCCACAGATGATCGGCGGCGACCAAGAGGAGCTCGCCATATGGTGGTGGATCATGATCGAGGGAGCGCGTGAATGAATTCGCTACTGCTAAAACTTACCTAGGAGGACGCAGTCGAAGGGGGAGTTCATGGCCATGGTCGGAGAGGGAAGGGAAGTGGTTGGCGACGAAGAATTTGGAGCTGTGCGATAGTCACACGGAAGAAGCTTTGTTTCAGGCGAGGAGCAACAGCGGAGAGGGAAGGAAAGGGGGCGAGAGGCGTGTCGCTTAAATAGACGTTTCTGCCTAGGGGCGAGACGGAGAGACCACCAGACCGACGCAGATCCACGAGGAAGTGGTGCGGTGACAAACAAAATTTCGAACAAACGTGCGTGAAAGCTACCCGGTTCTGCTTGTGTTGGTTTGTTGCTTCCCTTTACTTAGCCCGTGCGTGTTCCATGCGGGCGCGGAGGAGAGCGAGCGTGGCGCCACGCGGTTCCGTGTCGGGCGCGCGCCTTTTTGGCTGGCGAGCGGGTCCGTGCCGGCGCGGCCTCGCTGGCGATACGCCGCTACCTTCCGGCTTGTCACGCTTACCTGCTTCCTCCCTCGGCGCGGCGGTCCGCGCTGCTCGCCGTGTGTTCATCATTGCTTCTGCCGCTTTACACCTTTCGGATGCTTCAGTCATGTGCAGCACGAGTACCGCTTCTTTCCTGATGGACCAGCGGCAACTCGGCGCTGGTCATTTTCAACTGATTAGCCAGTCGCCTTGGAGAACTGAAATGTTTCCAGGTTCCCAGCGAGCATTCTGTTTCCGGTAGATCTTTTTCCCTGATGCTCGGGCGTTTGCTTGTTGCTTGTACCATTGATCATAACGAGTCAACGTGTGCAACCCAGCTATTGCGTATCACGACCGATGGGTTGAATTCCCCCCTCCCGTCCCAATCGCCACTGTTTAATTTACTGGATTTTATACACCAGTAAAACGAAGCAACTGAAAGTCTCGACGGGCAGCTTCCCCAGACGATTTGCGCGACTTTTTTCAACTCAAAAAAATATGAGCTTTCATCGGACGGGATTACGGGAAACTTCAGTCCGGCCTGCAAGTCACGCTCAGCCCATTTGTACTGGGCCGAATCTCTGTCTCTCATAGTTTCGATGGGCGGAAGCCCAAAACAACCCAACAGATTTTCCGCATTGATCTCAAAAAAAAAAAAAAACCCGCATTTCCCCGAGTTCGGACTCCTGAAGGTTCGCGCGAGAACTCGAACGCCCCCATCTACTGGCCATTCCGGCTCCCCGGCTCCGGCACATCAAAACCATTCCGATCCAGCACAGGGCCGAACCTTCTCGACTCCGCAACAACTTGAAAATCTAGCAACTCTCGCATCTGACGCAGCCCCCGCGCGATCCGACCTCCCGAAGCCAACGATCCGAGACGCCCATCGCGAAGAACCACCGGCGAGCCATGGACGTGTTGAAGCGCGAGCTGCAGCGGAAGCGCCAGCTCCTCGACGCCGACTTCGGCGGCCGCAAAATCTTCCGCCGCGCCGAGATCGAGGCCCGCGAGATCCAGCGCATCCGCGAGGCCGAGCGCCAGCGCCTCCTCCAGAAGCAGCTCCGGGCCTCGGCGGACTCCCACCGGGCCTCCTCTCCTTCGGGCTCCTCCTCGGGATCATCGCCCACCTCCGCCGCGGGAGCCGACGCGTCGCGAGTGGAGGACGGCCCGAACGACGCGACGGCGTCGCTCCCACGGGAGGAGGTCATCCGGCGCCTGCGCCTGCTGCGGCAGCCGGCCACGCTCTTCGGCGAGGACGACGCCGCGCGCCTCCGCCGCCTCCAGGAGGTGCTCGAGGACCCCGTCGCGCTGGCCGACGTCGACGCGGAGGAGATAGGGGAGGGGCAGACCAACGATTTCCTCCGTGACATCCAGGCGCTGCGGGTTAAGGCGGCGGCGGCGGTGAAGCCCAAGCCAGGCTCGGAGGCCCAGCGCAAGGAGGGCGATGGCGAGCAGAGGGACGTGCCGTTCGAGGAGCTCTGCGACGAGGATAAGATCGCCGCGTTTTTCAGAAGGCTCATGGGGGAGTGGAGCCAGGAGCTTGACCAGATGCCCGAGGCGGAACGGCGAACGGCCAAGGGGAAGGCCGCGGTGGCCACCTGCAAGCAGTGCGCGCGCTACCTCGAGCCGCTCTTTAAGCAGTGCAAGAAGAAGGTATGAACATTTGGCAACTCTGTTATTACTGGCAGTAGTAGTGTCTCAATACCTCACTCTAGTTAAATCATGCTTTAATTATATTGAAATTACTATATCTTACCTGTTCACAATACTAGTCCTTAGGTTGTTTGAGAAGTACCCCCGCCTCGGTTGGAGGTGGGGTTGGGTAATCCCAGATCGAAAAAAAGGTTGTTTGAGAAGTGTATGAAGCATGGATTATGCCTTATCGGACTCATGGAAGATAATGGGTTGCAGACAATATGGTCTTGTTTTTAATGTTCAGTTTCATCATTTCATCTTACAATTGAGATGTTAAAGCATCTCCCCCAAACCAAAATATTGGGGTTTAGGCCAGAAACACGCCTCCAACAGGACCCCATAACCTCCCCTAATATTGTGGTTCCCTCTAAATTCTCATTTGTAGCTACAAATAGGGGAAGAGTTAACATTATTGTGGTCCCAAATGCTGTTGTGGCTCAATTAAAAGAGGTTTTAGGTCTACTTTAAAGGGAAAACTGTTGGAGGGGAAAAAATTCGATCGCATATTTTTTGGTTGCCCCAAAATGCTTTTGGGGCCGATTAACAGAGTGGATTATAGGTAGTTCTGTTTGTGATCTAAGCTGCATTTCTACTCCTGCTGATTTTTAATTGATGCTGTTAGGACAACCCTGTAATTCAAAAGTGAACTAAAAGCTTTCTGACACATTAAATGAAAACAGTAGTAAGTACACTATTTGTTCTTCTACAATATATTGCAAGGTTGTCCAAGAAAGTTAGCAGAAAGATTATAATTGACTGCTATATCTGATATTTTTTTATGGCATTCTTCCTTGTTGCCTTCTGTAGAATGAAGATTTTAACAGCAACTGGTAATCAGCTTAAGGCATACAACACGACAAGGAAGACAATAGATAGTACATGTACTATTCTTAAAAGTGTTGGTTTTCATATTATTAACTAGTTTTTTGCACGTGCGACACACACATGCGATTTTCATCTCTATAATATATGCTAATAATACTTTGCTAAGAAATACACATCAAATCATCTAAACTTAATTTCTCATACTTACAGTTACATACTAAGTTACAACATGAAGAAGTGTGTGCCACTCCTTATGTTCGATAGCCTCCTCATATTGCAATCGAAGCAACACAGTGCATAACAACCAATATTCAAACATAATTCTGAAACACAGCCAAATAATTTTTAGGCCACCAAGAGCGAGCGTTATAGTGTTTTGTCATTGATACGTCTCACTCTTGGTGACTACATTGGGCAACAAGTTTCAAAGATGAAAAATTAGTTTCAAACAACAGCCAGTAAACGGGGCAACAACTTGGTGTTTATACATCAACGAGTTTACTGTAGTACAAAAGCTCCAAGTAATCAATGATAAGTATGCACTACTGTGACACTCTATCATTAAAAAAAACTTTCAAATCATGTCAACATTTCTATCAGCAAAATTAGTAGTAGAAGCTAAGTGAACTATTTCATGCCCCAACAACATCATTATATCACCAAAAATTCTAGTAAAAGTACATTTCAACTATTTACCATCCCAAAGCTAATAAATGGTTTAGCTACATCTTGTCTCCATCATCAGTTCAACAATGCAATCAAGAAATATAGTTAAATTTATATTTGTAGAGTTTACATTCATGACACTTTGTCTGATCAAGTCAAACCACATGCACGTTGTCATACGATGCTAGCAGCTGAGTAAAGCATCAAATTTTTTATAGGCTTAAAGCAAGAATTGCACATCTCTGCTACTTATGCACACATTATATTTGTATTGAGTGCATTCCATGTATCTGTCAATCCTTATCGCTTATCAAGCATCTCATTGCAAAGTGCAAACAAATGTATTATAACCAATTAAATAAATAAATGTTTACTTACCAAAAATCAAATAAGGAAAACAAGATCGGCTGTCAGTAGATAATACACGGAAGAACTGGTTCCACTTATCACTATCCCAAATATTTCATTGGAACGCATGAAAAGTCCTATATAAAGTAGTAACATTTTTGCGACAATGCGCACCGTTCTAACAAAAAAGGCTCAAGACTACTGTTCCTTCATGCACAATCGCAAAATGATTTAAAAATATATAGTCCAATTCTTCAAGCGAGCATCAATTATTTTGGATTATCTTGGCACCTGATATCCTTCCTAAGATCTATCACTACTTGCCACTGCTAATCTTCAGAGCTCAATCTTTTCTTTGTTGGTGAGAATTGGAGCAGAGGGCCGATGTGCCCGTCGTCCGAACAGATGACCACCAGGGGCCTTTTCTTTGTACCTGCACACAAGACACTAACAGACCAACACAAATTCTAAGTTTTCTATAGCGCATGGCCCTGGTAGAACAGAGCCAGAGCAAAAACACCTACACCGGGCGGCGGTGGCCTGAACAAGGTTCATGGAGGATTCGAGGAGGAAGAAAACAGCAACATCGGGTAGGCAGAATCAGGGATGCTCACCAAGAGATCGGACTTGTGCGCCTGCGCGGGGCTGGCCTCAACCTTCGGGAACGGCAACCCAGACTCGCCGCTCGAGCTCCTCGATGTTTCGCTGCGATGACGGGATCGTCTTTCAATGGATTCCAGATCGACCTCCACCACAGACATTCAAGCTCGCTGGCATTGAGCAGAACATGGCAGTCTTCAGGCCACGCATCGCTAGCATGACCTCCCCACGAGCATGGTAGTTGAGGAGTCGCTAGTACAGGCAGAGAGGAGACATCGGCGCCGGGTCAGCCGCCGGCTGCTCGGCGCTCGCCTCGTATACGGCGATCGCGGCACGAAAGGCATGCTGGACGAGGGTTGCTCCGCCTTGCCCCTGCGTCGCGTTAATTTCGCTAAACGAAAATAGGAAACCAATTGATTTTGTCTGCAGGCGGGTGGATGATTTCGTCGGTGAGAAAAGTTAGGAAAATACGGACGACACGGAGGTAAGGAGAGCGTAAGATGCGTAACAAATTTAGGTCGGGCCCAAACATCATACGTCAACATCGCGTTTCAGCAAGCGCATGGTAAAACATGGGCACAAAATACAGTTTGTTTGAAAGACTGTTACGTTGGGGCTGGGTATTTAACCAGGTAAACCGAATTAGACAGGAAGTTTAGTCTTTATAGTATAGATGCGCCTTCTGAGGTGTTCAGAGCATATCTGTAACACGAGAAGGGATTTGTCTTAATGATTCACTTTTGCCCTTGAATAGGAGGGCGTCAAGCTGAACCCATGAAACCAAATCCATAATCAAGTTCCAAGTTGTGCTTTAAGTAAGCATGCTAATTCATTTGTAATTTTTCTTGTTTCCCTGGTATGAGCTACTATCTGCCCTGAGAGTTGAGATGATGATCCAAGCAAAGTTTCTGGCGAGGGATCTTCTATGTCAAAACTCAACCAGTTGATGTTGTTGTACCCTTTGAGGAACGTTCAAGCTAGACTGCTCTTTAATGGTATTATAGATATTTCTCTTGAAAAAAAGCTTGAATAGGTAATGTGAACCTAACATAGCAATTAATGGGACTCCTGTTTTGCAATTGAAACTAGTTAACCAGCACAGCTTGTTGCATGCTCACTGATTGGATAAAATGCAATACCTTTGTTTTAAATGTTTGAATGCTCATTGATTGGGTGAGGGTTTGCACTTCGCACTAAGGCATATCAAAGATGCACAAATATAGGGAAAAGTTTTGCTTCAGAGTTTACCTGAGGGTTGAAAGAGGTTTGCTACTGAAGCTCTTCTACAACGCATTCCAATTTCAAAGATGCATTCCAATTTCAGTGTATTTATAATTTTTTTCTTTTTCTATAGGAACACATTCCAATTTCAAATTCTAGTTGGTGAATTAGCTTCTTTTTTTTTTTTTTTTTTTGCGTTGAGTCAAAACTTTTGATGGATCAAACTGCAGGCTCTTTCCCATGAGGTACGACAAGCGTTGCTGGAGGTGGTCAAATGTTGCCTGAGGCGAGACTATCTGGCTGCTGTGGACAACTACATCAAGCTGGCGATCGGTAACTCACCATGGCCAATTGGTGTGACCATGGTCGGTATACATGAGCGTTCAGCCCGTGAAAAGATCTATACAAACAGTGTGGCTCACATAATGAATGATGAGACTACTAGAAAGTACTTACAATCTGTGAAGAGGCTCATAACATTCTGCCAGAGGAAGTACCCGACCGATCCATCAAGATCGGTTGAGTTTAACAGCCTGGCCAACGGTAGTGATCTGCAGTCTCTTCTGGCAGAGCAGAATGCGAAGAACTCGGAAGAAACCCTTCGATTAGTGGCTGCATCATGACAACTCTGATTTATAGAGATTTTTGGCACGAGCCTGATTGTTGTGTAATATATCTGTGATTTGAAAGCTGTAAACTTATAGAGTAAGGACCTATGCTGAATCACCAGGCCTTACTCAATTATTGATTTAACTGGAGTTTAAATATATGAAACATTGGACGGCTCAATCATGTCACCTATTCCTCTTTTCTTTGTTGGGTTTTGATAAAGAAATTGTTACGTCATCTACAACAAGATCCTTCTACGTTTTTTTTCCTTTTTCTATATCTTTCATAATTTTTTTCAGTGGAAGTTGCATGAACCTTTCTAGTGTTTTCAGCAAATATCAAATGTGAATGAATATTGGTACAGGCTTCTCAATCTGTTTTGACCATATTCATAAAGTACGATCCTTTAGGATATTGAGAACAAATGTTACCAACTACACTTAAATGAGCTACAAACGCAATGCAGGAAATGAAGAAACATATGCCAACAATCAACAGACGAGATTTGGCCTACGGATGAACTCAGATTGGCCAGTGCCCCAGATTCAGCAAAGCAAAGCAAAAGCAACTCCTAGTACAAATCAGAAGTTGGTCTTTTCAGCTGTTGCATGATTACCAAAGTGTAATCATCATTACACCTGCAAGAAAAATGAACAATTCATTACCAGCACTTAAGGCTGAAGCAATGACACAAAATAAATGAAAACACTATTTGAGTGTCACTCACACTAACCTCCTCTTGCAAGGCATTTAGCAGTCAAGCTTGCAAGCTTTCTTCTCAAACATAGCTCTTCTTGAGAGTGCATCAAACTGGAACCACAAAGGCAAAACAATGCCACAAGTGCTCGTGTTGATGGATATAAACAAAAAAAAAAGTCAGAAACCAATTATCAAAATTGTATTAATTTACAATTCTCATTCCAACTACACTAGTAAAAAAACATATAGCTTTACAACTTCACCGGTGACACAGAACCCCGTACACATCTATCCAGTTCTGCAACAATATACACACTTGATGCAAAGCCTTGCCCTTCATACAAAACCTCAGGGCATTTTCATGCGGCACAAACCGCAGGAACCCAGGCACAAATGAACACAAAATAGAGCAATAAAGCAAGCTGTGCAGGCCATATGTTTTACACAGCCGAGGTTAATCTAGTCAGCTATGACGAGAGTATAGATTGTAGAGCTAGCTGTTGCTGTGGTTGCAAAGAAGACCATGTTGACGCTAATACTGAAGGCGGCAATGTTGTTTGAAGCTGTTTTAGCAGATTAATTATCTTGCTCGCAGTCTGCTCTGTTGCCAGATCTTTCCCCGCACATAAAATCTGCATTTGAGAGAGGGAGCATGTTAAAATAAAAAAAATAAAAAAAAATGGTGAAGGCATCAAGACCTTGGGGAGCTTAGCTTCCTCCAAAACAACATAGTCTACAAGAAGTTAGCAGTTAGCACAGGGGCTTCAACGTCTTGGCAAATGGGCTCAAGGTTCTCTAGAAGCCTGAGAATCTACAGCTGTTTGGACAAACGTGCTCTATAATGTGTTTTCAATGTGTTTCTGGTTGTAAGGTTTCAATATGCATATTTGCTCAGGAGATTGAAAAAAAAAATGAACATAGATATGATGGCATGCCCTTTGCCCCACAGACGCAAAAGGAGAAGGAACAAATACTGTGAGAGTAAACATATAGAAAACAAGAAAATAAGTAAATAAACATAAAGAAAGTACCTCGGCAAAAACAGACACAATCTTAGGAAGGTACTGATTATTTTGGCCCAAAAGCTCCGTCTCAGACCTGATGGTTACACAAAGAGCTTTTCATGAAACAAATATAAAATTTAAGCGATAAAGGAAATACAGGTTTTCTATATCATCAAATAAGTGAAACTGTTGTTATCACTTACTTCTCAAGCATCACACATAGCTGTTCATGGACAAGCTTTGCCTCGATCAAGTCATTTTTTATTGGCAGGCAACTTAACCAAGCAGGAATGACCTGCCACAAGTCACATTAATAAAGCTGATGCATAAACCCAAGATATTGTATGGTTCAGAAATTACTGATACAACAACACACTAGATACATCACTATTTTAACTGTTGCGTTAGACATTAAGAAATGAATCAGACCTAAAAGACCAACTGAAGTAACATACTAGATGCCATAACAAATGCTGGAAGAACCATTCGCATTATCACACAAAGAAAATAGCAACCTCTAAGTAGTGTTTAGTTTAAAATTCAGGCTAACTATTGTTGAGTACTGAGTACCGATGAGTACCATACAAAGTCATTTAGCAGAGCATAGTAAATAAAAACAGAAGATACCTGAGAAGCATCAATGCTATCACGATGAAAATGACAAATTTTACCAAGAGCAGAAACAGCATTGTCATATGCCATCGCATTTTCCAGATCCAAGGCATTAGGATGCTTGATTACATTGTATAACTGGGATAGAGACTCTACAGAAATAAACGGAGTCATTAACAATGTATAACAGACTAATTTAATCCAGAGACATGCGTCTGCAGAAATACAAGACATACCCCCAGTGTGTGACCTAAATGCAGAGCCACCAAACTCAGCACAAATACCAATTCCATAAACCGCAGCCTGGAAACAGCATAAACAGACACAAGATCTTTGAAAAGACCACTCTTGAGAGATGCAAGGTTGGTGCTAAACATAAATTTTGGTGCTTTGGGGAGTAGCACATAAAAAATGCAAACCTGCCTAACATCTGGATTTTCATTTGTGCAGGCTTCTAATAGAAAAGGAAAATATGCATCATAATACCTGAGAATTAGATACCACAAAAACATGTAAGACCATCATAACTCACACATCGCTCAGAATGGGATCATAAGACTGTTACCTAACCGCTGCTTCCCGACAGTGCTCAGCAACATCGTCAAAAATGCAGATGGCAATCCTTTTTTCTTCTGCTGTTTTATCCTTGCCCTAAATATATGAAATGCCAGTAAGAAAATAGTTGCATTGTTTAGGCTTACCAATCATTTAACCAGCTATAAAAAAAAATCATTGAACAACCCATTTCCACATGACAAGAACATGATCTCGAGAGTAAAAATGTTGAATGATGTGCTCCATGCAATTAATAATTCCACTTACCAACATAGGTGTCAAATACATGGAGAGTTCATCAAAGAATGGAAGAAAATGAGTCTTGAAGGTTTTGACAAGAGTTCCCAAACAATCACCAACCTGCACAATCACATTATCAAATCATTTCAAAAAACATATAAATCTAAGGTAGCTAAGTATGCATCTATATAAATCTTTCAATATACATGCACATATTTTTATGTCGATAAGGACAAGTTGATTTGTGCAAGAATCAGAAAGGTGCTTTAATAGCTTACTTGGTCCAAGATTTCATCCTCCTGTTCATTTTCTTCTCTAACTAGTTCCTCTTCCTCAGAATCATAATCTTCAGCCTTTGCCCTCTCCGTTCGTTCTATCCTCCTATTAGTGCTTGCTACTATTACTTCTTTGATTCCTTCCACAATAGATCTTACATGACTTTCTTCAAAAAGTTCTCCTGATAACTGAACAAATAAAATTGTAAACAGACTATTCAAGTAATCAGCAGGCAGCACAAAATAAACTACAAAGCTAGAAAGGAGAAGATGCCTGCAACATGATTTTAAGCATTACAAATATGTTTCTGGAATAGACAAGAAAAACTCCTCCAGTCACATGAAGAGACATTCTGGCTTGTACTCTATGCAGTCAATATATGAACTTTTATCCTGTGGTATTGAGATTCAACAATCGTAGTGATCTAGGCCCCGTTTGGGACAGATTATTTCCTGCTTCCGTTGGAATTAAGCAGCGTTGGGAGCCAAACGCTTCGATTCCCAACGCGATTCTAATCGAAGCGATTTCTTCCGGAGCTTCTTTTTGCCTACGACGCGGAATCGCCACTCCGGCTGGATACTGACCGACGCAGTCGATTCCTCCATAGAGCGTCGCGCGCGAGCCCAGGTTGGAGCGCCGCCTCCACACTCGCCGTCCACGGAGCAGCTCCGGCGTCGGCAGGAGCGAGCTCCTAGCGAAGAAGTCCGCGGAGCAGCGGAGGAGGAGCTGGCGACGGAGCCAGCAATGGAGCTCGAGCAGCACGGCCTTCCTCCGCCACCTCCCCGTCTCCCGCCGATGGAGCTCAAGCAGCGCGGCCTCCCTCCGCCGCCCTTCTCTCCGCCACCTCCCCGTCTCTCCACCGCCTCCTTGTCTCCCGCCGGTGGAGCTCGAGCAGCGCGGCCTCCCTCTGCCGCCCGTCTCTCCATCGCCTCCTTGTCTCCCGCTGGTGGAGCTCGAGCAGCGCGGCCTCCCTCTGCCGTGTCCTTCTCTCCGCCACCTCCCCGTCTCTCCACCGCCTCCTTGTCTTCCACCGGTGGAGCTCGAGCAGCGCGACCTCTCTCCGCGTCCGTTCTTCAAGCTCCGTCCCTTCTCTTCAAGCGCCGGTTGAATGCAAGAGCCAAACGCGCCGCTTTGGTCTTGCACGATTCCATCCGGAGCCGCTTGGCCAGGAAACTGTCTTTGGAAAAAAATCGCTTCGGTCTTCAGCTGTCCCAAACGGAGCCCTAGTAGATTTTTCAGAGTCGTATGCATGTCCACAATGACAATTTTTTTAAGAAGAGCTCAACCGGAGCCCAGACGAGAAAGTGTTAGTGTATGTTTGGCCCATCTAGGCCCATGTATAGAGGCCCATGTATAGCAGAAAGGTCACAAAAGTTGTGTCCCCTTGCAAAAATCATTCCCATAGGGAATCGAACCCAGGACCCTACGGGTGCTACTAGGAGTCTTAACCACTAGGCTGACACCCCTTTTACGAGTAGCTCAATGGTAAACTTGCCAAGAACAAGCTAATGATTTAAATGACCCAGCTATCATCACTGTACTGTTTATAAAATAATGACTAAGTAAGAACAGGAATGGCCTTTAGGAAAGGTGAAACAAAAAAGAATAAGCTATCATTGAAATAAAGATTGGCTTCTGAGTTCACAAGAGAATAGGGATGCTTTCTTCAGTGCAAACATCAAATAAACTCTAACCTGTATGGACTTATTCAGTGACTCTAAAATGATTGTGCAAATTTGTGGCTCAGGTTCCTGCATAGAGTTACAATATCATGAGTCTGATAAAATTACTGGCACAACAAGTATCAAGGAAACACAAAAACTTGCTGGACTTACTTTATGCATGGCCTCTACAAGAGCTGGAACTATGTAATCAGATAGCTGCTTAAGAAAAGATGTACCCCGACCATGAGCTTGATTCTTTTCTATAGCCAACTTTGCTGAACGTAGAAGCTCAGGCATTGCTGAGAAGATCGTATGGTATATCAAACATGAGAGCGTGCTAGGTAGAAGAAAAATACATTAAAAATTAGTCAAATACCTGAAACAGCTGCCTTCCTGACTTCCTCATGAAAATAGAACTTGAGGAGAGGTACAAGAGTAGTTGTAACCTGTACAAATCCAGATTCAATTGTAGCTCTTCATGAAAATAGAACTGAGGGAGAAGAAAAGAAGGTGCGTGTGTGTGTGGGGGGGGGGGGGGGGGGGGGGTTGAAAGGGTAGATCACCTGATCAATCCATGGAAAAAATCCTTCGCTGAGCTCCTCAGCATAACAACATAGCATATTACATGCTGTAGCTTTCTCCTCCAGTAGACTAGTCCGGATGCCAATCCTCTTATCTCCCAGTGTAATAGTCTCGACACTGCATTAGCGCAAGCAGTAAGTAGACCCACCATTTTATAAAATTCACATTCTAGTAAAGTCAGATAAATAAGAGAGAGCTTAAGACCAACGAAACATTTTCTGGAAGGCTTGAAGACAGTTGAACTATGTCGGTTGTGTTAAGGTGTTAGTGTGCTGGTCAGATAGATGTGGTGAATAAAAGATACCACTCCCTCTGATTTTAAATTGTTGTTGTTAGGACAAAATTCTAGATAAAAAATGAATTAGAGTTGTCCTAACAACAACAGTTTGATAACAGAGGGAGTAATTCATTAAAACAATGAGGCTAACTCCTTATGACACCCATCAGCAGATGTAAGCTACAGATAAAATTCATCTGGGAAGAAAAATGTTAAAATGCACATATAGATAACACGAAGGAAAAACTTAAACATACCCCTCATCATCAGATTCAGCATTTTCATCTTCTGGCCCAGCAGAAGTGACACTCACATCTGGTTTAAGCTGAGCAGACTGGAGCAACGGGGGCATAACAACACTCATGTATGGTAAGAAATCCTGACCAAGGCATTTACACAGTCTTGCCCATGCCTACGGAAACAATTAAGTTAAGCAAATGAGAACGCTTAATCGGGCATCAAATGGGAATACATGTCATGTTCTGACATACTTGCAGCATGTAACTGGTTATAGGATCATCCGCCTCCATCTGAGATCCTTGCAGAGCCATCAGAACCTCCATCACCTAACAAGACAATTGTATAAGAGAATCATAGAACCAAATGAACTTGGTAGAGGTAACATTAATAGAACCAGAACAGATCACATATAACACCCCTACAATCTAATTTGTTTTTGTTATTCAATACAAAACGAAAAAAAAATACAGCATACTTCACGAACAAAAGCTATTAATTTCAGATGCTTTTACAGAAGAAAAAAGTCGTCGACAATTGAATATGAGACTATGAGAGCTACTACCTGCTTAGCATCATCCTTAAACTTTTCCTTTCCAACTGCCATGCCAACTAAACTTATGCATTCCATGGATTTGGCACGCAGCATTCTGTTGGATTTATCAGTTGAATTCATGAGAATGGCCTTGAGGTACGGCATTACTACATCATAATATTTTTGGAAGTGTTCCTAAATAGACAAGGTGCAAAACTTGTCAGAAAGAATGTCAGACAGAAAGCTTGAATAGTAATTGCTTATATACCTGAGAAGAATCTGCTGCCGATGCTAAAGCGGTCAAAGCAGCCTCTTGAACCATTTGGTTTCCAGTCTGCATGATAAACATATGTTTCATATAGCAGAACAGTATTCATATGCTCACGCCTCATATCAACTATAACAATCATTCAAATGTTGGATGCCAGAGTTTACCTGAAGCAGTGATAGAAGTTTCCCAACTATTACATCCAGGTATGGTCTCAAAATATCAGGTCTGCAGTTTTCACTAAAGTTTAGAGTTGCAGCAGCAGCATGCGCCTGAACTCACATAAAAATAAAAAAGGATTAGAGTTTGTCCCCTTGGACAGCTCATGAGGATCGAGGATGCAGATATGGCCATACAATGACAGCGATAAAAAAACATGCACCAAAAGAAATAGATGCATGCAAAAGTTTTGCCAGTCTGGTACAGGTATTGTGTCCAGTGAACCAATATAATATATATCAGTCAGTGCCAATATACACATTGCACCAAGTGGTTCATGGATACACTGAAACCAAACGCCTTAATAATATCTGGTGAATGAATTCCAACATAAACACCACTCAAGAATACTCACAACAGGACTGATGTAGTGAGTATAAAAATAGTCTACGGGTTACACTGGAACATATTAGCAATAATAAATAGGCCTTTTGGACAAGAGATGTGTGTAGGACACTAAGGCCACTCTACCATGAAATGTTTTCTAAATCAACAAAATAGTTACATCACCTACAAACATGGCAATATTTGACAAGTACTTAATCAGATAGTGCACTTGGATAACTTGCAAGAAAGTTGAACTTTGAATATATAAAGCCAGTAATATTTGACTTCTACTCAGAATTCAAATGACACTTTAGTTACTTGAGAAAGCAAAGTTGTTTCATTGATTCTGTTGTAGAATCCCTTTTAATTCTTTACATGCATCTTAATTCTGTAATTAATACGTGATTATGCAAGTAAACAGCAGCAACGAATACAAATACAAATCAACATTTCGATAACAGATGTGAACAGACATCAAGCTGCACAAGATTGTGGCATTGCATGGGAGATTGGGAGGGCATGCATACATTTAAGTACTACAATTAATCACGAACGTGTTTTGGTGGTTCATGTACAATCACCATTTTTTTGTGTACCAGTTACTTGCAACGGCTAATAGTATCAAGCATACAATCCATTTCTAAAGCTCAGAACTTTCTTCTAATTTATAGCCAATTCAGGCATGTCAACTCCTCTCCCTCTCTAGCTCTTTGCATCATGCATCAAACGCAATTTAAGAAAGAACTAAATGTGTCTTTAAACTATTGACTGCCTTCCAGTCAATCAGGTAGATACGATGATGGAAACATCTCTTAGTGCAAGCATGCATGGCATGTACAATACAAAACATTCAGCAACGAATTTGCATAAATCCCTTAGCAACAGACTGCAATGTCACAAGGTTCAGAAATTCAACTGAACAGTAAAATGGCCAAAGTATACAACAGTTCAGCTGTTGATTTCATAAACATACAAAGGATGAATCCAGATTATATGTTTTAGCCCAAAAATATTATACCTGACCCAAAAACAGACTCAAAAGAGAAAAAAAAACAGACATCGACACATATTATGCCATGCAAACTCGATAAGCGACTAATTAAATGAGTCGATATAATATTCAGAGGTCCATTGGTTATAGTATCATCATTGCTTTTAAGGAATAAAAAGATAAGCAGTGCAATTTTAATGTGGATCAGTGCACGAGCAGATGGATCGAGAAGTTGTAATTACTCTCAAAATCACTTGCCTGTACTCTTGGGTTCTGGAAATCGTCCATGGCTGAAGCCAGTGCAGGTAGAACGACATGGTGCAACTGATTCTGCACCTCAGGCCCCAGGTCCGTTGAGAGCTGCCCAATTGCATTTATTGCCGCCCACCTCACCCGAGGATGAGGATCCTGGAAGGAATTCAGCACCATCCCAACCACCTGCTCCAGATTCTTAATCATCACCTTAGCGGAGCCCTCTGCAATCTGAGCTATCGTCATCAGTGCCGCATGTCGTCTCTTCCACTCCTCAGAAGAGAAAAACGACGGAAGCAGCTCAGCAGCCACAGGTAGAATTGTATTCCCACCAACAGCTATTGCCAGCCGGTCCAGACACTCCTGGGCGAAGACATAGCTTCCAGTCTCCCCAGCGTCTTCCTCCTCCGGCATGGCGGCATGCCACGCCGGCTCATCGTGGACATCAAGCAGCATTGTCATGAGAACAGCAAAGAGCCGCCCAACATACCGTGGCAGCTTCCGCATCATACCAGGGGCACGGTCCCTTGCTTCGGCGAGTGTAACAACAAACTCGACGGCAAGGTGGCGGGTGCCGTCCTCTAGTCCCGATGCCTCGGCGATCTGCAGCATGGAGGCGACCACGTCAGGCAGCTGGCGGCGCAGGAATCGCGGCTCTGCACCAGCGAGCTCGATCATCATCTCCAGGGCCTCCTGCGCGGAGCCTTCGTTGCCGCAATTGAGGGACTCAGCGAGAGCGCGCATCATGGCCGGGAGAAGGTCCTGGAACTGGTCACGGTCCGCTGCGGAGGGGAGGGACTGTATGATACTGATGGCGGCGTTGAGCCCTGCGACTCGGACGTCAGCGGAAGAAGGATGGGACAACGCAGTTAGGAGGAGCGTGTGGAGATTGGGGAAGCCGGCGGCGAGATGGGAGGCCAGCCGGGCCAGGATGTTGAGCGCCGACTCAAGCAGCGTCGGAGGGGATGCAGGGGAGGCGATGGACTTGTAAAGGAATGTGAGGAGGTCGGGCCAGGCGTTGCTGGGCAGGAGGTAGGAGGCGAGCTCGGCGACTGTATCGGAGAGCTTCTTCGAGACGGACCTGTGGAGCGCGGGCGAGGAGGCTGCGGAGAGGAGCAGCGCGCGGAGCGAGGACTGCGAGGCTGGCGACAGCGCGGGGTAGACGAAGGACTGGGACGAGGGGGCGATGAGGCGGCGCAGCAGCACGGCGGCGATGGGCGCGGAGGGGTGCGCCGGGGAGAGCAGCAGTTGCGCGAGGCTGAGCGCGAGCGCGTCCGGGTGGGAGCCCCGGAGCGCGTGGAATTGGTGCTCCGCCCGCGACCGCGCCTCGTTCGCCGGCGAGGTCAGGTCCGCGAGCAGCGCCGTCAGCGCCGCCGGGTCCGCGCCCAGCACCACCACCGCTTCCGCCTCCGCCCGCTCCTGCGGATCCATGGGTTCCTCTCGGCGGCCGGGGGGGGCGGGGGATTCGAGTGGCCGCGCGGGATATTTTTGGTTTTGGGGTGGTTTCGCGAGGGAAGACGGGGAAA
Source organism: Eleusine indica (assembly GCA_030378355.1). NCBI lineage: Eukaryota > Viridiplantae > Streptophyta > Magnoliopsida > Poales > Poaceae > Eleusine > Eleusine indica. The sequence continues at coordinate 47,916,427 of CM059498.1, read as the reverse complement.
TTTTGGGAGCGCGGAAGTTGGGGGCGCGGCGAGGGCGGGGCGGGGGAAGAGCGACGGAGGAAGGAGGCGAAAGGCGATGCAGTCGCGTCGATTCGAGCCGGATGGGCCGCGGCGGACACTGGAGGGTGGTGCCGTGCTGGAAGACGGGGCCCAGGGGCCAGGGTCTGGGGAGGGGGCCTTTTTCGGTATTGTTGTCGATGAGGAGTGGGCCCGTGATGATATCAAAATCAGAGCAGCGCACGCCACAGCTAACCTGCTAATTATGACGCATATTTTGATTGCTACTGATCTCTCTTTTCTCGTCACTTTCAGACTAGCATCCTTCGACACGAGCCTTCGCATAGTTGCTTCAAGAAAATCTTGACAGTCCTTTTCTCTCGATACGCATGAATAATAAAGTTGTAAGACTTTATGCACTTAATGAAAAACATGTCTAGATGTGTTTTCCGGGAAAAAAATCTAGTTGTAAACCCATATTTTCATATATGTAATCTATATAGTTAAGGGCTTAAACAATTCAAATATAAACATACAACTGGTACACCTTATTGCATTTTTATAATTCTGCTGCATTTACTATTCCTTGCTCTCATTTGTTGAGTCACTCTTGTTTCTCCTACTGGTAAGCACTCACGGGGGAAGGGGGGGGGGGGGGTAGAGAGCGTCAAATTGATGGCAACAGCACAAGTGACAAAGAAACCAAGATTAGCGCTATGATTTGGTAGGATAAATGGATTATTTTTTGTTTCGCGTTCTTGTTATTGCAATGGCATATTTATTTCTACTGTGCTAACTATTTCTAGATGTTATTAACCACCTGTTTAGATGTTAGTGGTCATGTTTCAAAATTTTCATATCTTTCCATTTCGCAATCTCGTAGTCTTGTTATAGTAATTTCGTGCCTAATAACAAGTGCCACTATATTTCTGGATGTTGCAACTGGGTATGAAAACATTGCTATTACACTTATCTTCTAGCGTGCAGCAACTTATTTTAATACCAGAATAAATTCGACGCCATGTTGTGAAGTCTCAAGATGACGTTCAATAATAAATTCCTATTTGCATTGGAGCAATTATGTTTTCTCAGCTCCTAGCTAGAATCAGCTGTCGTTTCTCCAATGTATGCATGGGTATGCTTCTAAAAATATGTATTGGTGTAAAAGCATGGCAAAAATCTTAGAACGAGGTTTATCTTCTAGTTTTCATATGGAGTCAAGCACACTTAGAGTGCTTTTAGCACAGCTTATACATAAAATATTTATAGTACTTATAAGTGTTTATTATGTCAAAACTGCTTATATTACTTATAGTGTTTATTGTAGCATAAGCAGTCAACCCGTTTGACAAAACTAGTTATGCTTATTTGCATAAAGTGCTTATGCTGAGAGAGAGAACCACCATAAACACTAAAAGCTATATTTTTAGTGCTTTTGTTTAAAGTGTTTATGATAGTATAAAATAACAAAGTGGTTATAGGTGCTTATACCTCATAAGCATTCTTGCTATTTTGATATTTAGCTATCCAAACTGCTTATTAAGTATAAATACTTCCAATAAACACTTTCATAAGCTATGACAAATGCACCCTTAAGCTACTAGTAAATAATCACTTCGAAAGATGACGTTTATATGTTTTCAACGGCCCAAGACCATGTTGCTCGAACAAGACATGGAACAGTCTCCATAAATTTGGCTGCACGTCATCATCCACGACGATGAAGCCAACGGTCACTTCAGGACTCGACCACTCAGGATCCACCAGGAGGTCCGACAACATCCGGCCCGGCTGGCGCGTGACTGACGTTAACGTACACTACGGTACAACTCGATGCCCCGTCCAAAAGCAACGCTCAGATGCCTCGGTGGCTTCTGCTCGGGCGTGCACGGACGCCATGGCATCACTGTTGTGCCAGCCCTGTAAAACACAGGCTATCAACTGGGCCCCGGACGGCTTACCAACCTTAACGTGCCCAGTTCAGAGAGTTCACACAGCAGGAGGCAACAGGCACGGTCCCCGTACCAGTATCGGCCATGAACAGCACCGGGATTTCGTCCAGTTCATGCACATGCCCGGCTCCGCAACAACGATCCCTGGATCGTCCGGCGACGTGGAATGCCAACGCGCACACGTCTCGGTGGCCCGGGCAGCCGCTACCAATAATAACCGAGCCGTGCTGCGGCCGCCGAAAACGATGGCGCGCCGGCGCCGCAGAGACACACAGGCGCGGGAGGCCGGCCCCAGTGCTTCGTGCGATGTCGCAGATCGCGGCGGGACCAGCTTCCAACACGGCGCACACGGACGGAGTTCGATTTGATCTGGGCGGACGCGCGCGCCCACATGTGCGGGCTAGATTCTGCTCATTTCTTCTGCGAGAGAACGCGGGGGGACAATCACAGCTTAGCCCGGAACGGCTTGGAATCGAAGCTGCCGTGCATCGTGGCATCGTGCACAATGTTCGGTCGGCCCTGTCCTCGCTTCATTCACCAATACTGACCCTTTGTTAAGGGAATGATGCTTGCCTGAATCCGTCCGTGCACGATTTACACCACTGTCGGCTCGAGGGAATGCTGCTTGCCGGAGAATTGGGTACGCCGCGGCCGCTTCTTTTAAGGCTCTATACGATTCGTGCTGTCAATGCACATGAACCATGCAAGTCTCCGCACGGTCACCGTGCCAGATATTTATTGTACGTTGCAGACAGTAGTAAATCTTCGTCCGTAGGTAGCACAAATACAAGGCAAAATAGGATCATAACAAAGGGGGGTCTCAACGGTGGTGAAACACACAACGCTGCTTCAGCCTATTGCTAGGTCTGAGTCATCAGATCTCAGCATCTCACATCCTCACTCACCCTTGGCCACCGTACAACAACACATGCGACAACTGAATATAGTACAAAAGGGGAGTTCCCACCTTTTTAGGCAAACGCTCCTTGAGCAACAGAAGATGAAACATCTTAGAACAATGCTAAAAAGTTCCTTCAGAAAAACAAGCAGAACGACCCTTGGTTCTATTCTCCCACGCGGCTGCACTCGTACAGTTTAGCGATGAATTCAGGTTCACCGTCGACCTGCCAGGCCGCTTCGACCCTTGCAGCCAGAGGCAGCTCGCTCCACATACGAACATACTGCATCATGTAAAACAAAGTTCAGAAAATGGGAAGTCAGAAATGAGCCACAGGAGAGGGGATAAACATCATGTTTATCACTCATGAATCAAACTGCCCTGAAATGTATTGCAGTAGATAGCTGAGAAGCAACTAAGAAGACAAGGATCATCTGATCTGCAAGAATGCTTCCCCTAAATTTCTACTAGGGATAGGTCTAGCACCCGATGGATAAGCCACAGGCAACAAGCACAATCATCGCCACACGGAGCAAGTATGCACGTGCAGTTGACATCTCTGTCACCAGAGGTTTCAGTTGAAGTAATAAGTGAATTGTCCGTCTTTCCAGGGATGGAGCTCGGTTATGGCCAAAGATGATCATGCCACCCCCTTGAACAATTCCCAAAGAGATTGCCCCCCCCCCCCCCCCTAAAAAATGCTCCAAGCTCTGTCACTGCGCCTGCCCCATCTGCTTAAATTTGGATGCAAATTTTTTTAGAAACTTTTGAATGCAATTGGTTGGTGCATAATAGTTTATTATAGTATCAGAGTCAGAGATCAAATCTTAAAATGCACGATTTCTTAAATAAATTACAACTGAACCTATTCCACGTCTTGCCCATTAGCTTAAGTTTTTGATGTAATTGATTGATTCATAGTAGCTCAATAATTTCTTGTAAAACTCTCGTATTCAGCAACTTGATCAGTGAACTTTTCATCGCAATAATCATCTCCCTTCTTACCGGACTCAAGGTCTCTAAGAAAGACTTCCATATGCGACGAGTCCCATCACACACTATGATCAGAACTTGGAGCAGAACTTGAGCACTCGACGAGACCAAGAAGACAGGGACTCCATGCCCTTCCAAGGCCATCTTTCCTTGAGCGAAAAAGTGACTGTTGAAGCTATGCCTCACGCTGTGTGTAGGGTAATAATCTTGTCAAAATATGTTCCTGTCCGTGCAGGCATATTATTCTACTTCCACAACCTTTTTGAGTGAACTGTTCAGTTCGAGGTTCTCTGCCATAACATATTCTATGTCGACGGCACAAACATTTGACATTAGCTCTGGCTAGTCAGACACAATTGATATTGGCTCCTCAGAGTTCTAAGCTCGAGGGGGAGCTTCATGAATACTCGAGGTATGAGCAGTTGATGAGCATTATGATTAGATTGTAGTGGGAGTGACAGAACTATCGGTATGCTCAAAAGCTGGTTTCTGATGATCCGTATCCTCAACAGCTGATTTTTTTTACCTGTTATTGAATACCTTGGAACAGCATCGACATAAGACATCTGAACTTCTTTCCGTACGCCATTTTCCAAATAAGTTACTTTTCTTTGATGATTAGTGTCCAATGTTTCACTCTGAGTGCATGGATGACAACCCTCTTTCAAATCCATTACATTCTGATTTTAGTGGCGTAGCAGCAAGGAGCAGTGCAGAGGCAATAGAAGCACAGGCACATAGGACTATGGCACTATATGGAAGCACAACATGGCTTCCAGTGTTTCCCCTCAGGTTGTTTGTCCAAGTGCTATCACCAAACATAATTTCTGCCGCAAATATGATATTCGTAAAGAGTGTAAGAGAAAATGCAAGGAAGGATAATATTTCAACATTTTGAGATACTCTGTATCTGCCCATCAATAATCGTGACGACGACACACGGAATACTGGAACAACAGACGAAGGAATGAGCATAGCCTGGATAACGGGGCACATGATAAGTAGTTGATATATCCCTTCAGGACCTGCAGCCTTTGCGTAGTAGATCGTGGTGATCATGGCAAAACCTTTAGGTACGACATGATGTGCACAAAGAGGCAGTTTTACACCAAAGAGATGCTCTGAAATTACGCCACTACCAATTATACATGTCAACGAAATGATGTGGCCTGAAAAGAGAAGGATCACTAATAACAGAACTGGGGCTGACGGATTTGTAAATATCTGCAAAATACAAGATCCAAGGAAATTCAGAAAGGAGATTCAATGCAGACTACATACTTGAGAGCGATAGTAATTCATTAAATATGCACCAATGATTTCTTGTCGAAGGACTCTGATAATTATTGAATTTCATGTACCAAACAGTTCACAACATGCATTAAGCTGCTGCCTTAAATATATTTATATTAAAACAAGAATGACACATCAAAACATGCAAGATTTCAAGGCATAGGAGAGACATGTCACAGATGATAACTCATGGCCACTATTGTAATGTGAAGAGTTTGACTGCTGCTTGTTATACAAATTGGCAGCAGTAGTGAGCAAAGGATTCCACAATAAGCAGAAACTGGAGACACCAACCTGATCCGTTAGCTCTAGAGCCTCTTTAAAAGTAGTTGCAATTGCATGTTTACATTCATCTGCTCCTGAGCTCAGTAGAATGTAATTCACAAGAAAAACTCCAGAAAATGCAAATAACAGAGAAAAAAGGTGATCATGAAATAGGGCACCAAGGGGGAGAGCCGGAAGATTTCTCTGAACCTGCACATATGATCTTTATTATCACAAGATACAGCAAGGCAAAGCAGATCACACAAGACAACAATAGATAAATAACAAACACTTACATCGCATAAACCAGGAAAGACACATTCAAGATTCATAACGTACAAACTTCTAACAAATAAAAAAAAAATGTAACTTCAAATGCACCATCGACAAAATTCTAACAAACCATGAGCAAAATAAGTTCCAAATTACCTGAACAACTGTTGAATGCGTATAAAAGTTGTGTACTATTATATTTGCACCAAGAAGTGCCATCAGTGAGTAAGCACTTTCACCACTCAATTTGGGGAATATCACATTCATATTTACATACAGAGGGATTTGGGGATGACTGAAAAGTAAACCAAGCACAAAAAGAAGAAATGCAAAGCCTGCTATGCAGGAATTTAATATTCCAGCCATCCTCTTTCCCTAGAATAAGATAAAATATAACCAGAATTACAGAAAATCATGGAGCAGGTCATCTTTCTTTATGATTACTTTGTATAGATAAATTTACCAGAAGGGAGAACGTGTATGGTAGCAAATTAATTGCCACACTTGAAAAACATATGACTGTGATAAGATCACCATATTCAAATACATGGTTGAACCCAACAGCTATGCCTGCAATCTAAAATACCCAAACGTTACAATCTTGAAAAAAAAAGCCCCAAATGTTAAGTTTTTAACAGATACTAGCAAGTTATATGCTATGGTAAGTGGTAAAGAGTACTCTGGTAAATCTATGCAGTGTTGCATTGCATGCCCATGAGATACATAAATATCCAAGGATAAAGCATTATCAGAAAATTGATTTTTCTGAAGTTTGTATGCATACCAGGGCTATTTCAGAAGTTAACAAGGACAGTCCTGCCTCAAGGCCAAGAACAATACATATTGTCTTGCTGTACTCCTGGTGGCAAATCTATGTATTCATGTACAAACATTACAAACAAGTAGTCATGATCTCCGGAAGAATTAAAAAATGAATGCAGCAAAGGTAAAATACAAGAGAATTTCCGGATAGAACTTTGACCTCGAGCTATGTTAAAGCTTGTTGGAACATGTGAATATCAGACATTATTTCGTTCTTCTAAACATAAGAAACCCTCAGGGAATTTTCATTCTTCAAAAAATAGGAAACCCATGCTCTCTCTTTTTTTCCCCCGGAGTCAGTCACCCATGCGACACCCCTGCCATATTCTGAATCAAATCAGATTCCAAGTGGTATTTGGGACAGACACCCACGCCTCCACCGATGCCCCGTGTCATATTTAGTGCAACGTTTGTATATCCTATTTCAGTGACTTAGAATAACCACATTTTTTAGAAACACCTCACAAAACCCCAAATAACCAAATAAATAAAGATAAGAAAAGAAAATAGCACAAAGTATTTATTTTAGAGTAGCTCCTGCCCTAATGAACCAAAATAAGTCTCATATAATAGCACCAAGACAAACTTTCTCAAGTCACATTAACATGAAACCGAACACATATTAATCCAAGATATCCTCCATCTAATCAACTAGAATTGCTTGGCACACATGTGAGTTGCCTAATTAGCGTAAATGTTTATAAGGAAAACTAAATTCTCAAATTTCTAGAATATGATCCAACAAAGCTATCTAGAATCTGTGAGATCTCCACACGAAAGACCTGATGAGGGTTCCGACAATTGGATCGGCAAAAAAGAACACATTAAATTATACCTCTGCAAGATTCTTCCCCGCAACCATGCCGATACAGGATGACAGATACTGACATAGAATGGCTGATAAATTGAAAATAAGAACCAGCAGCACAAGATCATAACCAAAGCGAGATCCAGCTTCCAGAGCCACCACCCACTTTCCCAGGTCAAGATACCCCATTGAAATCAGGAGTGTGGGTCCAAGGGTACGGAGAGAATGATGTGGAGCGTCCCCAGCAGCTAGAGATTCTACACTCCGCACACCGTCCATTATGTAGAAATAGTAACGCTCAGGAAAAGCTCAGTATGGATATTCACCACAGAACCTAATACCCAATTGCTTAATAATTTATGATCAAAGCAGTCTACTTCGAACTTTCCAAAGCTGATGACCATCCATGGCAGCGTGACAATCTTGATCTAAGCTTCACACATCACAATCCACAACCTTTTTGTGACTTTCTTCGCAAAATTGATCTCTGCAAATGGTTATGAACTGTTATGAGCGAAGGAGAAATATATGTTATGGGAAGGGAACGGACAGTTCAAATCCAGCGATAACTTGGCTGAAGGTGGCAGGTGAGTGCACGAAAGGGGAGCACTTCGTGGTGGTGGCGTTCTGGTTCAGGGAGGCAGCGAGGTGGCTTATGATAGGGAAGGGCGGCTCAAGACGGAGGTCGCCCACGGTGCGGTAGGGCGTGGCCACGCCGGTGAGATCTCGGTGAGCGATGGCTCGGGGCGGCTCAGTGGGGATGGGGATGGCTAGTGCGAAGGGCGTGTGGTGGAAAGGACTGCAATTTCTGGGGGCGGCAAGCCAATTCGAGATGCCGATACGATACATATCTCAATAGACGCGGGTGATGGGTTAGGCGGTGATGAGTTGATAACTACAATGCACAGTGCACAGGCGCTGCGGGCGGGACAAGATGAACACAGGAACCTGGAATGGGGAAAGGCGGGAAGCAGAGGAGTGCGCGCGCCGGACCAACTTTTTACGGGCCCTACGTGGCGTGGCTGCTCATGGAGCACCAGAGCAGCGCGAACGCGTGTCGCGAGTCCAGAAGGGGAACGGGTAAGGGGGCAACCGCGCGCGGGCGCGTGGCGAGATCCGTGACGGGCATGCAGGATGGACACCGGGGCACGGCGCGCGGCGCAACGGCGTCGCGGGAATGTGACGCGGTCGTGTAGGCCGTAGGCGTGCTCCGCTCAGAGGATGTAAGGCACGGACTCGCGGCTTGTTTGTTTCGTTTTGCTGGCGACTGCTGACTGGTGCTGTACTGGATTAGATTTTTAAGACGAGAATTTTCAGCACGAAGCAAACCCCAAGAAAAAAAATGCAAAAGAATAAGCGGATACGTAGTAGTTCACTAATAAAACGTGTGCCCTATACAAAACTGATTTTTGAAGGGCAAAACCTTGAGCCAATAACTTGTCCATTTTGCTTGTACAGCTAGTTTGGTGCTCTTTCTTGTAGTTTTATTAGTTTTGTTTTTGCATCTTGTAGGGTTTGTTATTCTCTTATTACTTGCTTTATATCAAAATACTAGCAAAGTGCCCGTGCGTTGCTATGAGTTTTTTAAAAATATTACACCAATATATATTTGTAGATAGTATTTGATAGACAATATTATTACTCAACAAAAGAAAATTGATATATTTTTTCTAATTAGGTGGTATTACATGGCCTCAGCAATATTATTCTCCATACATGAATTAATGATCAAAGAACATATTTAAATCCTTGACAAGTTAGGGGTACATATAATATGACTATAAAACTTTTTGTCAAAAAACGTAATAACATGGAGCAAATATGTATGCAAGTTTTAGGATTTACCAACACTCAGAAACATTAATCCTTTGATGTTGGTGTTGTATGCTCCTGAGGTTTCGTTAGTTCCACATTAGAACTCGAAGAATAGGGAATCTATGTTGTAAGAAAAATAATACTAATTTAGTTAGAAGGGATTATGGTAATAAAATTTGTCAGCACTGTATCATATTGTAGACTCTATCTGCCGTCACATATTCCACTAAACTACTCCATATATACATGTGGTATGCACATCAACATATATAGATCAATACGAGGGAGTTAGTGAAGCCTTTGCATTCTCCTTCAATCACACTATACCACGGTTCACTGATCAGTGTGTCAGTGTCAAGTAAATGTGACAAATATCATAAATAATATTTGAGTGGATTAGTGTGTGGTAAACAATACTCTTTCATTGAAAATCATCCATGATATATCCAGTAAATATATTTGTTAGCTACTCCCTTCATATTGAAAATGTTGTCGTTACACCAGCACTCCATAGTAGTTTTTTTGTTCAAATTCTCTGTATGAAACATCAAGATTTTAAGAACGGGTGAGTATTAAACTATACACACCAAACCTACTCTATAATAATATGATAAAGCACATGCAAAGAACAGTTTTTTTTTCTATGAAACAAGCAAACGACAGTTGACCCAATCATAAGGAAATACTGATCTATTTGTGAACTAATAAGGCTTGCAAGTTCCAGTCGGTTTGCTATAACATTTTGCTGATATACGGGATTGATAGAAATGATTTTTTTGAATGATTGGTTGTGCAAGGCTGACGTGCTGCTGATGCATTATACTGAAACTAATTTAATTAACTAAAAAAACCGGGACTATGAAGTGTGTCGTGGCTAGATTGTACCAGCTAATGAAGGGGTATGTTCATCACCAATCTTAAACTTTTCTAGCCACTCTACAGTGCTAGGTGTAAACGGGCCCGACCTCGGAAGGCCAGGATGTTACAGCCACCAGCATTTACACATTGCTCATCCTTATAGTTCATCGTTCAGGTCAACCTGCGCATAAAAAATTCAAATTCAAAAAATAAAAATCCTGCAGGCCATCATGTTTTGACATAGCAACCAGCAGTTTATTTTAAGTTATGTGTTATGATCGAATGCCATTAATTTTTTGATTGTTTTCCACGCATACGAACACTACTATCAAAGTGTTTTGCTAGATCACTCCCGACCCAAACAACTGTATGAGCACTATGAACTCACCAGCAGTAGTCAACTGTATCATCAGTGAATCTCTCCACTCCTCGCCCTTGAATCCTTATATAAACTAAAGAACTCTGAACCTCTCTTAAACAAATTTATTTCTAATTTGTATGGCTGTTTTCTTCTCCTACCGTACCAGCACATCGAAGAGAGTTCAAGAGCATGGAAGGTAGCAAGCAACTGGAATTGGACGCAGGCGAGAGGTTCAGGAAGAGGGTGCACCCAGGGATCAAGGCCACCGTGCACTGCTCTCTCTGTTTCGTCGTTGGCGCCCTCGTCGTGCTCACGCCGCTAGTTGGTCGACGGTCGCCACAGGTGCCCTGTCATCGGGCACCATCCATGCCTTGTTCCTCAGCACATGTAGCAACGCCCAACGAGTAGTGCCTCCTCCTGTCCCTAACATCGATCTCTTGCTGATCATCATAGGCATGCAATAAGACAGTGGCATGGAGCAGGACGCGTTGTTGGCGCAGCTCATGCACACGCTCCGCCACATCGCGTCGCTTCTGCTCTGGATCATGGTCGGGGCGGAGAACCGGACAGCCATGGCGAGGGCGGTCCATGCACTACACGGTCTGACCGTGCACATCCTCGAAGCAAGCAGTCCAGCGACGCCGCCATCGTTAGGGCATGCGAAAAAGCAGAGTCCTGACCTGAGCTGTAGACGCCGAGCCCTTGATGAACACGAGCAGATGGACGACGGGAGAAGATCGTCCTCCACGATCCTCGTCTCGATGACTCCAGAGCTCACACGACTCTGATTTTTCACGGGGCAAAGAATGCATCGGTTTCCACTTTTCCTAACGTGGAGGGGGGGGGGGCAGAAAAACGGGGCAAGAGGCAGAAATTTTGAGGAAGAGATGACCTCACCTAATTTAATAGTAGAAGAGATATACCTAACACAGCAGAGCTTTCCCCTCTGTATATATATTTTCAAAAAAGAAAGAAAGAAAATACATGATCATTTGTACTGAATATTGTAGTGAGCCCTTTCTGTATGATCAGAATTGTAAGTTGTAACTTTATTACACTTTGTGACGACTTTTTAAAATGCCATTGTTAGCGTTCACCAAAATCGGAACAATACCTAATTTCCTATTTTCCTTCATCATGAGATCTCCTTTTCACACATAGCTTCAAATGATTCCTTTGGTTGCAACACTTTTCCATCATGCATTACATAGAAGTGTTTTTTTTTAACAGCGTTAAAACTTAGAACAGCAAAAGAACGGGCACAGTGCTGATATTGGTTGACACTAATCAACCATGGATTTTTTTTTGAAACTGGACGAGTCGAACAGGTGGTCATACTAGCATCAAACTGGAAGACGGGCTTACTCAAAAAAAAAAAAAAAAAAACGGGCGCAGCAGTGTCGTCTCAATTTTGTCTCTCGGTAAAATCGATGTTACCAACATGTGATCACGCTTATTAGCGCCGTCACAATTATTCACGATTTCACGAAGGCGACGAAGTATCTGAAACTCTATTTCCTGAACCTGAATAACTGAGCTTTCGGGAACCAGGCAGAAAAAGACCGTGGGAGGAGCACAAAAATGCGAGTTCCTGCAAAACATTTTCATAGAAGACCAAAAGGGGTCGAGTCATAGTGAACTTCACATTTTTCACAAGCGTTGCTTCACCACAACTCATCATTTACACCTCGATCGGCATCTCACTCAGGTGGCCGACAGAGTCACCCTTAACCCTCGTAAAACATGGCATACTGTACAATACTAACTAGAACGAAGGTAAAAACACCAGCGACTGATGAGACCATGGCGCAACACAGCAGCAAAACCGCAAAGCACAGCCTAGGATAGCGGAGCCTACAAAACAGCGTGCCAAAACATGCTCACTGCTGTGCTCCTGCAGATGTCTTGCCCGCGAGCCGGCGCTTGTATCGTTTAAGGACGGAGGCAAGGTTCTCTTTCCCTTTGGGAAAAGCAATATTTCCGGCTGCAGTACCGCTTCGACCCCTGCGGCTAGAGACGGCTTGCTCCACCCCCTTGATCAACTCCAATATCACAGCTGCCGTGGTGAAGGTGCCAGGGATAAGCTTCCCTGCTGAGCCTGATTTCGCAAGGCACGCACAACCTCTTAGGGGTTTCCGAGGCTTGGAAAATGCAGGATCAAGGATTCCCTACACCCACAAAGTAAATTATCAGCAGATTGAGAGCCAAAAGAAAGTAAAGGCAGGAGTTTTTCCTCCGCATGTTACCACATAAGACCCATTGTCCGTCATAACAAAGTTTATCCATTTTGTCAACAGTCACTACTTGGACAAAGCTTTTGAAGCGCCCGTATAGATAGGCAATGAGAATGATAGAAGTTATTTGCACCTTACAAGGTTAGCACCACTAACACCAGAATTTATATTTCTGGACGTATCCATTTTTAGTCGCAAGAACACATCTTTTAGTTTGCTAAAGCCAGATAAAAGGGTGTAAGGATCACCTGAAGACGGTTTAGAACATAAGTATACTTGCCCCAGAGTTCTGGTCTACTTTCCACAAGGGACAGGTCTAACACCCGATGGACACACCAGACGCCAAAACTAGTTACCAAGGAAGCCTGCCAAATACAATCATCTCCACAACTAAGTGGTCTGTGCACGCAGTTGGCATCTCTGACGTCGGTGGTTTCTTCTTGTGAAACTATCTGAGCTTCAGCAATTTGACTAATTAAATTTTCATCACAACCTCCGTTTTGCCTAAAGAGCCACTGCGATCCTTCCAGTTGCATGAGCTTCCTGATGCAAAGTCCAACAGAATTAACAAGTTCTTCCTCAGGCTTAATATAAGTGACATCACTGGTGACACTTGATCTCCAGTCAGGGTTCGGTTCACTCTTATTCCACTCTGTGCTTGACACACCAAACAATTGATCAAATGGTTGCTGGGTCCAAAGGGATTTAGTATCGGTGTTCACACTCGATTGGGTAGGAAGGACATCTCTCTGGAGACTATGATGTGAAAGTTTGTTAAACACATGTTGAGACGGTGTTGTTGTGGAGTCCAGATAGCGTGATTTTCCGTATGCCAGCCTACCAAGGTATGACTGATTTCCAGCAGCCCCACTATTCAGATTTGCTTCACTCAATAAATTATTTTTACCAGCAGCAATTACCACAGATATGTCTGGTGAACTGTGATACTTCTTTGTGTAAGCGGACGAGCAAGCACTTTCATTTCCACCAACAGAGGTAGGATCATAATAGGATCTTTCGAACATCATTGTGTTTAAGTGGTTCACAGTTGGGCTTTGCAGAGAGCTACCTCCTGGTGAACCAAGTACGTTTTGGTTATGGCCATGCATGAAAGAGTCAGTATAATTAGGAAAAGAAGATTCAGAAGATCTAGGAAATCGTCGTGGATCCAGCGGAATGCGGGGAAGTAGCCTTCGACTAGCATTGATTTCTTTCAAATAGGTTGCCAGACGATACCCATGAATGGTAGCAGGCTGATAAAACTGATTATCAGAGTAAGATGACACATTGAGGTTTGAAAGTGATTCTGCATTTCTGCCAGAACATTGAATGCCTCTATGGATGCTCGGAGACCAGTTTGATGACTCCATGGCACCTATGTGAAGCCCAAAATCCAAGTTTGGATGAGAGGCACCCTTACCACGAGATAATGGATCCGACGAGTTCAGGGTTGTTGCCGACCTTCGTATTACATCTGTCATTAAGGGGCTCCAGGAAGCTTCAGATAGGTTATCTGTTCTCACAACTGAACTAGTTTTCCTCAAGTCCATTCCAACCAAAGAATTGAAGCATTTAACATTAGCTTCTGGCGTAAGCTGACCGTGATAATCAAAAAGATGCCCCCAGAACTCATCAAGAAGTGCTGTCAACTGCCTTCTTGCTGCACGACCAAAACCAGACGGTCTTGAGAGCCTACCAGTGAGATTACTACCATCAGAAGTAATAGAAGGTGTCCTATCTCCACCAGATTGCTCGAATTTGAGATTACATGAAACTTCTTTATCCTTCTCCGTGTGAAACTCTGATTCTACTTCAACTACATTTCCAGTTGTACTCTTCACTTTGGTGTTCTCTGCTGTACCGCCTTCTACTTTGGTGGCAGTATGAACCTTAGGCATTATTTCTGTCCAGTTAACCACAGCTGATTTTAGGTCCTCATGGTCAATATATGCTGAGAGGTGAGCTTCAGGATTAGTTATAGCCTGACCAGTTGGGTGATAAGAATCCTGATCCGATTGTGTAGTAGAGCCAGAATATTCGGTATGCCCAAATGCTTGTCTCTGCTGGCCTTCCAATGAATCCCTTACAACAGCATCAACAGAAAATTTCTCAACTTCTTCCTCTGTAGCATTTTGCTGACAAGTCTCTTCTCTATGATGAGGGGTGCCCATAATTTCCATTTGTGGGTGCATAGATAGCTCCTGACTGTCAGCTTCAATACTTGCTGACTTTAGTGGAGTAGCAGCAAGGAAAAGTGTAAAAGCAATAGATGCACATGAAATTAGGAGTACGGCCATATAAGGCAGCACAACAGGGCTATCAGTGTTTCTTCTCATATTGTTTGTCCAACTGCTGTCACCAAACAGGATTTCCGCTAAAAAAATTATGTTTGTAAACAACATAAGAAGAAATGCAAGAACAGCCAATATTTCAACGTATAAGGATATTCTGCATCTGCCCATCAATACTCTTGACGAGGAAATACGGAAAACGGGAATAACAGAGGAAGGAAGGACCATAGCCTGGACAATTGGGCAAATAATAATTAACTGATACATCGCTTCAAAGCCTCCAACCTTCGCACAGTAAATTGTGGGAAAAATGGCAAATCCCTTAAGTAGCAGATGATGCACAGAATAGGGCAGTTTTACACTAAAGAAGTTATCCGAAACAACATCACTGCTAATAATAGATGTCAACGAGATGATGAGGCTCGAAAAGAGAAGAATCACTAATAACAGAACAGGTGCCAATGGATTATTAAATATCTGCAGAAGACAACAACCATCAGAAAATTCATAAAAAGTACAGCAAGCAGAAGCTAAACTCAATAGAATAATACTTCTGTTCAGTTCCATTTGACCAATCGATCTGGATTGCTATCCATTTTCCAAAAAAAAAAGACCAACTGAGTCACATTGAAGCTTAAATATTTGGGAAAATATTAGCTCATAATGAAATCATTCCTAGGCTCCACAAAGACTACCACACAAACTCATAATGAACATGAGTTGTTTTATTAATATTTAAGTCGTGACATCTAGGCTTTTCAAACTCAAGACCTCTTGGCTTTATATGATATTAACATTCCATCCACTAGCCAGTTAAATGCTCAAGTCTTGTTTAAGGGTGGGAATGGTACTCAAGCTTTAATGACTTCAGAGTTCAAACAATTATTAGACATGTCATTGTGCCATACTGAACTCATGAGCATTTCTTCTAGTTTATAGGTTTGCTGGATAATGTAATACTAACACACAACATAAAGTGATTAATGGACTGAAAAAATAACCAGAAATTGATACAAACCTGGCGCATCAGCTCCACAGCATCGTGGCCGTTCATGAGCATTGGGTTGCTCACCTCATCTGCCGCTGAGCTCACCAGAATATAGTTCACGAGAAAGACCCCAGAAAATATAAATACTACAGAAAACAGGTGGTCATGAAACAGAGAACTAAGGGTACGAACCGGTTGTCTTCTCTGAACCTGCAAATATGACATCTGAATTTAACATAAAATAAGCCAGAGCAGAGAGGAATGGTACAGAGCTTTCTTCTCCATGCTCAAATGTACAACGGAACTGCTTTATGCATTTTATAATATTTTAAACTCAACTAATATCTAATTAATTACAATTATTTTTTTCATGGAAAATTGTGTCATAGACCCCTTAACTCGAACGTCTGTCTCACCCCTACACCTTAAACATTCACTTTATTCTTGCCCCGCCTGAGCTTGCATGGTTGTCTCACCTACACCCCTTGCATTTTACTTCCCTGAACCCTCGTTATTGTTATGCCTTGCCCCTGAACAGACTAGGTCATACAACTGTGCAAGTTTCAGGTTCTAGGTGAGACAAAAAGAAAAGACTGCAAGTTTAAGGGGCTGAAGAATTAAGTAAACTGTAAAAGTATACAGTGCAGGTACCAAGACCTAAGCAAGTTCAAAGGATTGATAAAGTAGGTTGAAAGTTCTGGGCGGCACAAAAGAACAAAAATGAGAATGTTGGTTGGTAACCACCATATTCTTATTGGAAGACATGGTTGGCAACGCTAAGTGCACCAAATGTGCTATCGGACAATCCTATATGGGCATGAGCAGGCGCCATTTGAACTTACCTGGACAACGGATGAATGAACATAGAAGTTGTGCGCTATTACATTTGAGCCGAGAAGGGACATCAATGAGTAAGCACTTTCACCACTCAACTTGGGGAACATAACATTAACATTCAGTCTCACAGGGATTTTTGGCTGGCTGACTAATACACCAAGCACGAAACAAAGAAGTGTAAAACCTGCTATGCAGGCATGAAGTGTTCCAGCCATCCTCTTGTCCTGGAATGAGCAAAAGAACAAAACCAGAAACACATGAGGCCTCACAAAATTACAGTAGCCATCCTCTAATGATAGTTATTCTGCAGTTAAAAATTTACCAGATGAGAGATAATGTACGGTAGAAGAATAACTGCAATACTTGCAAAATATAAGCCTCCGGCAACATCGTCATATTCAAACACAATGCTGAATCCAACTGCTATGCCTGCAACCTAAAATATTCAAAGGTTATGCTTTAGTAATGACTAATGAATGTTGACTCCTTCACATTTGCTTGCATACCATGAGCAGATAAACATTTGAAATGAAGTATTAACAGAAAATGGATTTATCTAACTCTAAGCATACCATGGTAACTTCTGAAACTAACAAGGACAGTCCTGCCTGAAGACCAAGAACTCCACATATTGCCTGACTGTACTCCTGGTGGCATATCTATTTGCTCATGCAAAGATAGTGACATTAAGTTTGCATTAAAATAGATGAAAAATTAAAGAAAAACAAAGGTCGCTCCATCTTTTATGAAAAAAAAAGAGAGTGCCAAATTGACTTGTATGAATTCCTAAAATTGCTGAACATCAGCATGGAATTTAGGACTTAAACCCTGCCAGACAGGATGCACACTCGCATGCAAGCCATCGGTTCATAGATGAACTTAAACCTCAGTAAAAACAAAAGGAACCAACTGGAGCCCAGATTTGTATGATATGAACATGTCAGCATCAGTACAAAGTAGTGTGATTTGCTTTTGGATTGTGCTTCCGCCCTGCTAGTGTGGCTGACATAGTTGGATGCCACCATGCAAGGTTAATTCTTTTTATAAGCAATGTGGACCGGTGATGCAGATTGGTTGCGCAGCCCTGTGCAGGCATATCACGCAACGAGGGGAAATGTAACGTTGCTGTTCTGTCCGAGAAAATAATCATATTTCACTGAGAAATGCATGCAACGTTCTTTCTCTTGCACTGAGAGCTTTAGATCACAGTAATAAAACCATTCTTTAAACACTTGAATTTGAAATAAGGCACTAGGTTAATCGAAACACAACTTGCTTGGAACAAATGAAAGCCACCAAATTAGTGTCAATGCACACATAAGAAATACTACAACTCTTAAACTGCTGCAAAATACTTGAGTATGATGGCAGAGGTCCTAGAAACCTAATCAAATATTGCAAGATCAAGATATGACTCGGTACATTCATACCTCCGCAAGATTCTTTCCAGTGACCATACAGATACAGACTGATAGATACTGACATAGAATGGCCGAGCAATTGAAAAGCAGCACCAGTAGTACATGATCGTACCCAAAACGAGCTCCAGCATCCACCGTGGCCACCCACTTTCCAAGATCAATATATGCCATTGAAATCAAGAGAGCCGGTCCAAGGGTACGAAAAAGATGGTGCCGGCCATCCCCGGCAGCAAGAGATGTTATGCCCTGCACACCGTCCATGGCGTCGAATCAATTCTGTTCAGCAAGAGATCATTATGAATCCACACCACCGGAATCAAAGATCCAACTGTTTAGCAAACTAGGTCCTTCGTACTCTCTCTATGATCCAAACCGGTCTATTGTAGCTCTTCAAAGCCGCTTCATTCCAAGTCTACTTCCATCCATCACATTCGACAGCACAACCTTTGGCCAACTAGCTTCAAGATTCTTTTCCCCCCGAGGAGATACTTAAAGAAAATGCACACTGCATAATTCTTGCAACCAGATGTTGACTGTTAAGAGTGAGAGGACAGAAGATGTCTTCTTATGTGGAAATGATGAACAGTATAACTAAGGTCATCATAGGCCGTGACCCCCCAAAGGGGACATTAAACATGAGAAAATTTGCTCTTTTCTATCGCGAATACTCCCCGTGTCTGGCGGGTAAGGACGCAGTAAACCTTAACTCGGACAACCTGCAACAAAATCAAAGCACAATGGAATATTCCCCGTGTCTGGCGGGTAAGGACGCAGTAAACCTTAACTCGGACAACCTGCAACAAAATCAAAGCACAATATAAACAGGGGGAAAATAGGAAACCTAAGATCCCAGGATCAGCACAATAGACATAAACGCGGCAGCAAAATCATTTTGGCTCAAGGCATGTGAATCAGCGTTCTTTGCCTACCTCGGTAAAGTGAGAGACGAGCGGCGGAAAGCGAGGATGTCTGATGGCCGGTTGGGGAGCGACGCGACGCACAGGTGGTAGAACGAGAACGCCGCGGCGGCCAGCAGCGCCGGGAAGTGATAGAACTCGAGCGGGGGAGGGGGAGGGAAGCGGCGGCGAGGGGATGACGGCGCGTAAGAGGCGGTGAGCAATGGAGCTGCCGCCGTCTGTAGGCAGGACTTCAGGAGTGTGTGGAAGTGACACCAGTAACACCAGGTTCCATTAAAAAAAAAACGTAACAGCAGCTTCATTTCGAAAGATACGTACTACGTGTCACCTATCACGAGATGGCCCTGAACGGGAGGGTTGTGAACTTGTGACACCGGCAGAATGTTCGCGGAGCCTTTGCATCGACGCGTTCCTATCCTGTATCTGGCACGGCGCGACAGTGTCTCCACGCATGGATGCATGGCAAGAGATGGTGACGACAAGAACAGCCGCTGTTCCACCTCTCGCATCGCATCGCATCGAGACGAGCACGCCTGTCCCTGCGCCCAGGAGCATTGAGTTTCCAAATGAAATTTTTATAAGGGTCCGTGTAGATATTGAACGTCTTAAAATTAAATTAAGTTTAATTCTAATTCAGCCTAGCCATTGAATTGATTCTAATACCAATTCTATTGTTTGAATATAGATAGAACTAAAAAATAGAATTTAAATTAGGGACAAAATACCAATTCATGTTTGGATGTACATGACGTTGAATTGGAATTCCACCATGAAGGGCGGCTGCCGGATCTGGCGAAGAAGAAAAAGGACGGCGACTGGTCCTGGAGAAGAAGACGGGCGGCCGCTGCACTTGGGAAAGAAGGTTGAGCTCCTACCGCGCCCGACCTCGAAGCCGCGGGGGACGGCGGAGGCCACCATCATCGCGGGGCGACGGGCAGGCCACTGCCGCGCCCGAGCTCGAAGCCGCCGTCGCAGGGGTTGGCAGGCGACAGGCAGGCCGCTATCGTGCCTGAGCTCGAAGCCGCCGTCGCGGGGCCGACGCACAGGATGAAACGCGGATGGAGGGGGGGGATGCTCGAGGTGTGGGGGCCATGCTCGGGAGGAACGCTCGGGCGATGCCGAATTCCAGCAGATTCCGAACGGGTAGGTTCTGAATTAGGGAAGAGGTAAGTATGCAAGGAGGAAAACGATTCGGGATTGGGCTCAATTCCGTGTGCGAATGCATTTGACGTTCAAACATCTACATTGAATTCAAACAAATTCCAATTCCGAATTCTGACCCTTAATACCAACATCCAAACGCAACCTAAGGCTATTCCCAATTGGTTCATTCCATCGTTTCTAAGACTGTCATGTCATATAGAGCATAAATGAAACACTTCTCTTCAATACATAGTTTTATTTTTATTGTTTTCTAGTTTAATCATAGTAATTAATTGCTGCATAGTGATTGGTCAAAGTGCAAATGAAATAAAATAGTTTCTCTCAATGCTAGTTTCATAGCATATGAAACAGTGTAGAGTCTTGAAAATAATGTATACCTAGTTTTATTTAGATGAAACTGGTTTCTCCTCACTTTTCATAATTAACTTGTCATATCATCAAAAATACTAATATGATATTTTATTTATTAAAAATAAAACTCCTATTAAAAATAGCCTAATACTAGAAGAGTGCTCATGCGTTGCTAAGATTAAGAGACAAATTGCTATTGGCGTAATTAACATAGTAAAAATTGCTTCGTATAATTAGTTAAAGATTGTACCCAATGTTTTGTGTGGTAATATAAGTTGCCATTGAATTAACTACCTACTTCATCTCAAAATAATTGACACTTTAGCCCTTTTTAGTTTTTCTAAAATAATTAACATTCTCACTTTCCGATGTAACTTTTTCTCTTACCAATATAATTCTATTTCTATCTTTTTTTTTCTCGTTACACTTCTTCTTAGGCTACTTCTAATGGAAGTTTTATTTTCATTAAATAGTATGCCAAATTGGATGACATGGCAATGGAGTTATGAAGAGAGAGAGAGAGAGAAAAACAATTTTATCTAGATGAAACTGGTTATACCCGATTTACTAGATATGAAACACCATGAAACTAACATTGAAAGAGAGGAGTTTTATTTCATTCTATACACAATCAATGATACAATATAGAATTACGTGTAAAGAAACATCAAAATGAAACTATGCATTGTAGAGATAATTTCATTTACGGTTTTAAAATAATTTTGATGACATGATACTCTTGGAAACAACAAAATAAAACTCTCCATTAGAACTAGTCTTAATTCCCATGCCAAACTCTAAAGTATCAATTAAAATGGGACGGAGGAAGTACCATATTTAGTTTCAGGTAGGCCTTGTGCCTTGCTAGATTGCTATGAGTTTGATTACCATTCCTATAGAAAGAATAATAACACAATATGTAATCTCCATAATAGTGAAAGAAGGAGAACAATTAATTTTCAACAATATGAATAGTTTCTGATAATTGATCTTGACTAAAAAAAACAACAAATTTTGGCAACAATAAAAGTTACAGCATCAATCAGCATGATACTTATAGTTAGTATGAATATTTACTGCTCATAATGCATAACCAAGTGGTTATGTTAAACTGTCACAATCTTTTTTAACAAAAAAAACATCACACTTTTAAGATTGTGCAAACCACACTGCCTCATGATGAAGACCATTACTGCTTTATAAGTTCTTACATGGCTTTCTGCAAACTTAACACTCACATGCAAAATAAAACATAAAGTTAAAATATCAACATTAATTGGGGGCAATCTATTCTTTGACTCTGGGTATATGGACCACCCAACTAGTGTGGACGGAAACAATGTCTACTTCACTCCAGCATGTAAGATAACACATTGATGTTGAGCATTTTTTTTTTTACAACTTTGCTACGACTGAGCTTAGCTTAACTTCATACCCAGGATGAAGAAGTGCCCTCACCCTTGACATCTCGTTCCTCCTTTATCTGCATAGCACAAACACCATAGTGAAATGCACAAAGTATGGCAAATCAGCGATGTGAGACATGGAAGCAAAATCCTTGCATTGCTCACAAGCCAAACCAATTTGCTATGTTTTGGTACTATTGCTTACACCGTCGACACTCTCTCTCGTGCGCCACGCTGTTGTGATACAGAAGTGCGTTGGTTTGGTTTAATGGGCATATCTGCTTGTGATTACACAGATCAGTACTTTTGCTACATCGTCGTCACCAATTCACTACATGCTATCACACTGTTGCTAGTCGCATTTGTTTCAGTACTTCTGTTACACCGTTGTCAATTCGCTAAGTCTCAAGTTTGGAAATTTGATCTCACGATCCTGTGCAGCAACTACCCGTCAACAATGTCGGCCTGCAGGGCCTTTTGCTTTTGCAACAAGAATGGAGAGGACTTCTTAGTGGCTGAACATGAAGTGGATGTGCAGCTTGATGAATGAAGGAGGTGCCCTGGCGGCGCTCAGTTTCTTGCCAAGGACAGGGGAAACTCGGTGCTCATTGCAGGACATTAGTTTTTGGCTAAGGACTTTGGCAGGTGACTCCGTAAGAGCTATGGTGTGGTCCTGGCGGAGGCATTTGATAATGCACAAAGATCACGGTGGTTTTCATGGCCAGTGGCGGAACCAGCCTTGGACTATAGGAGGGCATAAATAGTACTAATTTCGTGTTGAGCAAATATGCGCAACCGTGTGGTTGTTGTGTGTCAACTAGAGGGTCTGGTGATGCGTGGGTTGCGAGTTTGCCATGGTCTTATTCGTCACATAATAATATTATATTCTTGCTCTCTCCTTAAAATCTATTATTAGATATTCTAGTTCGAACGCAAACAGGAACTGTCGAACTAACATTCGAAATCAAACTTCGAAAAAGACGAATAAGAGAACCGTAACAGCCTTCGTGAGATTTGGTTGGGTGAGATGAGACGATGACGTTGTGTAATCACAATAGCCAAATCTGGCGCAGCGGAGCCATCGCAACGCGGTTCCCCTTCCTAGCTTTCACGACTCACGAGCGACAATCTAACTTAGGGATTTTTGGAGACGAGGAGTCGAAGATGATCGATCGATCTGTCTCTGTGGGCCTTGTTTCCTTTGCACGTTCACATGCAAGGTTCACAGACTTTCTTTGCTCATGGACTTTGTTTGTTACTGGGTCTCAGCTCTACACTCCAGAACATATATGGACTTTTTGCCAGGCTGGCTGGAAGCAAAGGCTTGGCAAAAGAATCAATGCTTCGACCTTCAGAAAATATCCTGGGCCAATGGTTGGCCGCGGCTCAGGCTGACCGACATGTGCTCATGGAAGCGTTGGTTTCATTTTTATGTACGTGGATCCGATCCGATTTTTGTCTGGAGTGTAGGTTGGAGTCTATTAGTCAGAACCATATTGTTTGACACATTGCACTGCAGTATGAATAGAGCCGATATTGTATTCCGTGAGCCAATCCCGTGCAGGTATATCGGACTCGCCGGTGCAAGAGTCTACGACTCCAGGTGAAGCCAACCCAGATTCAGTGCTGCTCCTAAATCACGCCAGAGCTTGATCCGGCAACCATAGATCAAATCAGCTTCTGGAGCAAGCCTGACGAACACGTTTGAGACCTTTGCGCGTGTGTTGTTGTTTGCTGCAAGCTTACGAGCGACCTCCTCGCTCTCGTAGCCGAATCAATCCATCGACGAGATGGCCAACGTGAACATCACTACAAGAAAAAAAGGGATATTGCCATGGTGATATTTGATTGCAATAGGGTCATATTGGTTGCAATCACTTATTGTTGCCACTAAATTCATTTCGTGGGCGTCCGTGGCAAGTAGTAGCGTGGCAATAGGCTTTGGCAACCACTATTGTGTTTGGTTACAACAACTGTGGTTATTGCATCCAAATGAAGTCTTGCGATTAGTAGCTGGCGCAACGACGGATTATGTGGCAATAGCCTGTATTGCCACATAGTAAGGCGTTGCATTGGGTATATTTGCAACCAACAAAAATGGTAGCAATACGTACCTATTGCAATGAATATTGTTTAGTGGAAGTAGATGCTAGTGCCACACAAAGCATTTCGTTGCACTATGTTATATTGCCACACAAAGCATTTTGTTGCACTATGTTATATTGCCACACATACTATTTTGTTGCAGCATAATGTATTGCCACACTCTATGTTCACTTGCAAAAGGTTATATTGCCATACTCTAGGTTTGGCTGCAGTAGATCATGTTGCCACAAATCATATTTTGTTGCACCTTGATATTTTGCCACACTCTAGATTCAGTTGCAGCAGGTTGTATTGCCACATCATTGGTTTGGTTGCATTAGACCAAGTTGCCACGTGAAGTATTTCGTTGCAACATGTCATATTGCGACACACCTTATGTTGTGGCAATAAGCCTTATTGCCAAGCTAAAATGATCATGGCAATAAGCATGTTTGCAACAAAATCAATATCATGGTAATTAGGCCATATAGCATCAACCACAGTATGTGACAAATAGTGGCACTGCAACAGAATAATGTCGTTGCAAATACTTATCGCAACACAATATAATTGTTCCAATTTCTCATATATTCCAATCAAAACATCCAAAATATTATAAATGCAAATTGCATCAATAATTATTTTAAATCATCTCATGAGACCATAAAATAAGCAATTTGTCATCAATTGAAACATCATTGCACACCAACAAAGTAAAAGTAGAATCTGACTATTAATGAAATATTGAATAAACATAAACTAATATCTTGTGTGTGTGAGCTGGCTATAGATCCTCCCAGATTGTAGACTTCCTTCACTTGATGAAGCCATGCTCATTAGCACTCCAATCAAATATCATCCTCCTGCTAAATAAAAGCATTTGCATTGTATAAGTAGAGTTACATCAAATATTCAGATTGGGCATCATGCTTCTACGATATAATAGTAGCAACAAGCATGTGGCAAAAAAAGATGAAAACTAAGATTGTTCTTCCACAGGGCACTAAAACAATCATGTATAAGGAGTGACATTGAAATATTCAAATATAATAATAGTGGGCAGAAATAAAACAATAATTAAATCCATCCAATACAAATAATTCTGCAAAAGAGGATGCCACAATTGTGTAGCTGAGAATTATGAAGTATAGTTTCTTTGTTGCAAGGACTAGCTCACAAGAAAATTTAAAATTTATAAGTATTAGACATTCAATAGTGTAGGTAGTAGTACATATGTGGGGACAATATGTATCATTTCAGTTTGAGAAGAATTTATCAATTATAGACCTTGTGAGAATGATAGAGTATTGCAATTCATACCCTTGGTCGTACACAACTTTTATTAGCAGCACTCCTTAGTTTATGGGGAGGAATATACGCATTGGTTTTTTGTTGAACTTTGGAAGTTCCAGTTTTGCGAACATCCATATTATCTGTTGACATAGTACTTTCTGGGTTAGCCTGCAAACCAAAAGGAGGAGAAAAAAATTAGTTCCTATGTTGGCTAGAAAATCACAGTGGTTGTACTTATGTTTGCACATTTGTTACCTTTTGTGATGCTTCTTCTCTCTGTTTTTCTTGCAATAGAGTCATCTGTGCCATGAGTTGATCTCTAAGTGCTTTCCTTGCTTTCTTCTCTTCCTCTTGAATTTGTCACGTTTTTTTCTCCAAAATTTTGTCCCTTTCCGCAGCTTCATTTGCATGTTTAACAGCTTTATTTAAAAATCGTTGTTCTAAATCTTTAACCCTGACTTCTAGCTCAATATTTCTTTCTTGGGCTGCAGCTGAAACACAGGCTTCTTTTCAGTCTGAGCATTCAATAGCTGCCTTCGAATCAGATATTTAGCCAAGTATCCATGACCATGGGGTTTGGAGGTTTTGCACCCCTGTTGTTTGATTATACGACTCTTGGAAAACAATATTCTCCTCTTCTGTTGACATCAATCTATTTCCCCCCATTTCCCTGTTGGTCAGCTTTGCACTTGCATCATCCTATGTGGAAGAAAATAAGTAAACATTACTAACTCAGTTAGGAACAGAACTAGAAGCACACAATTGACAAATGAATATTATGTAAATACTCACGTGTACATGCATATATGCAGCGTTTGATCATGTCCCAATCTTACAATGAGTCATCTTGAAAAGAGCCAAATCACTTGGCTCTTCACCGGTTTCTGGGTCCCTCTGAAATAAGGAGAACAAATAATATAAATAATTATAATTTTTAGTTACAAGATGTTTACTTCATTATTAATTTCTCATAGCTGTATTGTGAATATGTCTTGGATCCCATTAAGTGCATAATCTTTTGCTGCTTACGATTTTTGAAGTTTGCTTGGCTAACCTTCTGTTAAAGTGTCAATAGAAAATGCATTACCACTACACTAAAAAAAACAATATATTTTCAATGTGTATTAGGTAAGATAAAATAAATTGATATCGAACCTGGAATTTCTCTGTTCCAAAATACAACATCAAGTAGTGCCACTCAACAATGTCTACATCTTCAGGCTTATTTTTCATTCTGTCATCATAAGTATTGTATGCCTTGTATGTAGAACTGAATGCTGATCGCTATTCTTTGTAGCGCTCCGAAGCAATATTCAATATTTTTTCTTTTGCATTCACGTTGTTTGAAAAGGTCCACTTGTTCTGTTGAGATGGTAAGATAAAGTGAATCTTTGTAATTAGGATAAAATATGCTTAGCAAGACAAATTATTATACGTACCAGTACATCTATTACTATAAAATTTTTGACATTTTACTTTATATCTTTCTAACTTCTCACTCTAATGAGAGGAGCCATTTTTCTTGAACATGACACCACTTCATCTATGAACGCACGGGCATTTGATCCAATGGGACCTCCCCTTGGAACCGGAAAATTCAATATGTAGTTTCTGACTTACATTCTTTATTCTCTTGATGCATGCTGAAAAACCTTTCAAAGAGCCACGTCCATATTTCTTGCCACCTATTCAACCATTAAAAATAAAGTGACCAGTAACTTTTAGCACATCATAAGAACATCCAATTAAAAATGAGAACCTACAATAAGTTACCCTTTCCTTTCTTCTTAGGATGTCGAGCATGAGATGGCCACTCTATAGGAGAGGAGTCGCTATCATCATTTCCATCTCGTGGAGGTGTACACACACCATTTGTCTCCTCTTCTACAATGTATTGAGCTACAAGAAAATGAAGCATTAGTAACTTGTCTCATAACCAGTGTATAAGATGATATTAGTATTAGAATGAAAGATTTCATATTACCAATAACGGAAAGTTCTCGTTGCAGTCTTAACCATTCGGTGTACGTCTTGATTGTTTCAGACCTGTAGTCATCTCTGAATTCTGTGAATGACGAATATGTTAGTGGAGTTAATAATTTTAGAATACAATGATTTTTTAAGTAAGCAGGAAAGCATCATAGCATACCTGGGTGTGGTTGTTTATCATGTTCATCCACATCCTCTTGTTCATCCTCAACATCCTAGCCCTACTAGAATATCCAAGGTTTCCTTTTCAGACGTATCAAGTTCAAAAATGACATCTGAGCTCTATCCAAAGATCACGTAGATCATCAATCAACGGCTGCAAATATATATCAATATTCTGCCTAGGAGATTTTGGCCCTGGAATCAACATTGACATGATCCAAAATGAATGTTTCAAACACAACCAAGGAGGCAAATTGTAAGGGATTAGAATCACAGGCCATGTAGTGTATGTAACATTTAATATCCCATATGGATTAAACCCATCAGATGCAAGACCCAACCTAACATTCTGAGGATCAGACGCAAATTCTAGCCAACTTTTATCCACGTGCTTCCATGCCATCATGCAGCTTCTTGCTAGCGTCAGTCAATATGGGCTAGGCTAGCGTGGTTCAAAATTAATTAGTACAAAAGCCCGTGTGGTAATGCATACTGAATTAGCCCTAAATGATTCAAAACTCATTAGCGCAAGGGGTTGCGCACCCCTCCGTGAGGCCCAGACTACCCTGGCCTTGGGCCAGCCCATAAAGGAGAGGAGGCCACGGAGCGGGGCGGCGCCGATGAGCCCTGGCGATGGAGCATATGCGAGGACTCTGTGCTCCACCGCCACGTCGCTGGTGGTGGTTGAACGTGGGCGGTGCCAGCGATTCCGGCGAGGGATGGCGGCAGAGCGTAGGTGAGTGCGGGCGGCACGACACGACGGCTAGAGCGTCACCGTGTTACCGGTTGGCGGTTATCGCCGGCGGTTTAGGGTGTTCGGGCTGCCAGAAGCCTAGTCATTATGATAGACATAGATGGTTTCAGAGTGGGGCAACGGTCGGCTCGGTGGTGGGCGGCAGCGCGGCGGTGCCGCGAGCAGCGGGCGGGCGACGGTCTGGGAAAGAGGCGGGGGAGCGTGGCTGACGGAGCATGAGGCAGACGTGGGGCACAAGGCAGACGTTGGGGCGAGGAGCGGCGGCTAGCTGGTTGGGGCAGCGGAGGACGTGTGCCATGCGGCGGGCGGGGTTGCACGCTCTGCTAACGCGCGACCTGTCATCGGATTGCGACTAGGTAAACAAGGCCTTGTGAAGGCCCTGCGACATGCTTACATCCTTTAGAGGTCATATACAAGCAACATTTTTTTTTGCAATACAATGATTAATTGCAACAAAATATACTCTATAGCATTACAACCTTTCTTTTGTGGCAATAGAACCTTGTATAGTGCAACAAATTATTTTTTCGTTGTAATATGGAGCAACTTCTTGTAACAATGACAAAGATTATTACAATAGGACATATTCGTGGCAATACAGCTATCTAATTTGCAACCATCTACTTATTCATGGCAATAAGATTGACATCTTGTAACAAAAAAGAATATTATTGAAGTCACGAAAAATTCGTGGCAATATGGGTAAACTATAGCAACCATTGTTTAAACGGTGGCAATAACTAAAGACCTCTTGCAACAATATTTCAGTAATTGCAACGACATATATTTTGTGGCGGTAACTCCTATCTATCACAACCATCTATAAAAAAGGTGGCAATAATACTAACCTATTGCAACAAAAATTGTGTTGTTGCAATGTGCCTCGTGGCAATAACCCTATTTCTTTGTAGTGCATGTGGGCTCTCCTCGCCGATGAGGACCCCGGCGACACACAGTGGGCGCTGGTAGTGGCTGGGAATATGCAGAGACCAAGAAGCAAGGAAAGACGTCGGCGGATTCGAATTTGCACTACCCTATATCCGATTACTGGGGACTCAATTACAGAGGGTACACAACCAAACGCGATTAAACATAATCATATAGCGCTGCAATCAAATTACTTACAAATAGCAGAACCAAACACTACCCAAAGTGCTTTCAATACTGTAAAAGCATCTACATTGGTGGTCCTAACAGAACTCCATGAGTCGGGACAGTTAAAATCAATTTCTATTAAGTTCGACTCTTACAATACAACATCTTGTTCGGTTGGTGCTCTAGTGGCAGCAATTAAAAATGAGGGCATATGCAGCCTGTTCTTCCTATTGTTTATTCTCCACATGCAGGTGTGGTTTGAAAGCGGAAGCCTGTTGCTCCCATTATCGGAAATTCGCCATGGTTCGGGCTCACGTGTAAACTTGGTGCTTTTTTTTTTTTTTCTCTCTCTCTTAACTGGATTCTGTGTCCGCAGTGTTCATGGTAACCGCCAGTGGAACACGGTGCGGTCTCTTGCTACTACTTGCAAAGGGCGGGAGGGAGTTCAACTCACGTGTAGCACACATTTGTTGATCAGTGACTGGAGTGCATCAGCAGTAAAATGATTCTCATCATAAAGAACATGGTATTGGGTGTCCCGACTCCCGACTAGTTCCCTGGAAGAAGTATTCACAGGTTTTCATAACTGAAAAATCGTGTGCTGGAAATGATGTTAAGCATAAGTTACATCTAGTTACCTGGATACCAGCATGACTACACAGATATAAATCAAACTCAGTAGGATGGGTGCTCTGCAACTTTCATCACATGCATGGACATAGTACTTTCTTCGTACAACAAAAAACAAAAATCACATTATATTCTTGCTGAAAACACAAGTTAACTTAGTATGCACATATTTAAAATGTTATCTGAACAGGATTATTGTTAGCACAAAATATAATATCCATACGAGATAGTTTGGTATAAATTTTTTTACATACATAAAGATGTATGTATTTAATAATATATACTACTTTCTCCATCGTTGTTTATTTGTCATGCTGGCTCTGATTTTTTAGATGCTATGAACCAAATATAGAGCTAAAATATCAATTATTTTAGGATGGATGGAGTAATATGTGATTTTGGTACAATAATATACACTAATGCTATAAATATTAAAGTGTAGTATCACAATCATCAGTATTATAACATCTAAATACTAATAATATTGTTGGTAGTGATGTTCACTACAGTAATGGCTATGTTAGCTCAAGCAAAATCAGTACAGAGAAAGTCTAGCCATATCAACTAACCAAAAATACTTCTGTGAGGACTCATTTTCCCCCAACTCTCTCTCTCCCCAACACAGGAACCCTCTGCCAGCCCCCCCCCCCCCCCCCCCCCCCCCCCCCCCCAATTCCCCTCCGGCTTGCCGACGGTGGTTAGGAGAGGGAAGGCCCTCCTCCAGTAGGCTCGTAGCAGTAGTCTAGGTTAGTTTCTTTTGAAGTTTTTATGTGTTAGGCCTTGTGCCACTGCCTCTCCTTCTCCAATCGGTCGCCGTCATGCTCGTCGTTAGGAGCAGTCCGCTCTTCATCACCGTCTGGCCGGTTCTAAAGGTAATGTCCAATAAATCCACCCCCCTCCTTCGACGACTTCGGCTCAACCCGGGTGGGCGCGGCTAGATCCGGCCCGCTTCGCGCGTGGCCCTTGCTGTGGTGCCTCGAGCCGAAGGCCTCCATCGCCAATCCTCTGCAGGCGTCGATCCTCTCGGTCTGGCAATGCGTCAGCTCACCATCGCCTTCCTTTTCGTGGAGGCTGCTGGTGGATTCGATCGGATCCGCCTCGCCGCTACCTCCCACACCACCCTATCCTCCGTGTCGGCTCCTCCGCATCATCCCGGTGCAGATGGTCTCCATCACCATCGGACTTGTCCGGCCCTATGCAAGAGCTGTCTACCACTGCGCCGTCCTGTTCACCAAGCTGATGCTGCCCCTACTGCCGCTCCACCGAGTCCTGCAACTCTTTACCGTGTTGTTGATCTTCAAAGAGGGAGAAGATGCTTAAGCTTCTTAACACGCCGCTGTCGATAATCTGACATCTATGAAACGGTTTGCGATAACGGTCAACACCATCTTTCTCCTTACCTGAAACTCCGACCTCTCTGCCCTAGGCCTCCAGCGATGCCTCCCCCAGGCAAGTGACAATGTGTGTAGTGCTCTTCCAGAGTCTCAAGCACTTCAATCTAGACGACTCATGGTATTTGGTTTCTCTATGTCCTCCACGACATTTCGTACTCACGTTCTGAAGGACGGTGACCACTACGGGTGCTTCAATAGATGCGACACGGACCTAGTACATCTGGCTTTTCAAGTGTTGTCAATCAACTGTGCTGCTTTTGATTCCCTTATACGTCCAGTTGAACATCAATCATATCATTCACCAAACGATGTCCCATCATGCAAGTAGAAAACATCAACCTCATGTTTGTTCTAAGCGAGACCCTCAGAAACTAACCCATTGACAGTCATTTTTATTATAATACGTACTCTGCTCTTGGAGAGTATTCTCATCCGCACACTCTTAAAAGTGCTTTGTGTATGAAGCGTGCTCGCTCCAGTGAAATGGCCACAAATAAGTGAAGAAAGAGATGCTGCATGGGAAGCTCGTGACTTGTGAGGAGTGGAGAGAGAATAGAAAAGGCTGTTTTGATCAGACTGGTGGGGTGCGATGTCGCGCGCAAAACAGATATCGCCTGTGTGCATCTGCGACATACTGTAGCCATTAGTGTATATTATCTCCAACCGGACAGATGTAAGATGTGGTATCTCCAGCCGGACAGACAGCAGACTCAGGCCGTCGATCAATCACAATGTACTGCACACCGTCGGCCCGCCGCACATGGCATGCATCCTGGGATCCTGGCCTCTTGCGATTGCGATTGCATCTTGAGAGTCCTCGTCGACTGTCGTATGGACAACGTATATTTGTTCTTGCTGGGTGATTTTTTCGATTTTGTTTTTCTACAAGTTTGACAATAGTGATTAATCAACCTATATATTTCTTGTGGTCGAATCTGTTGACCCAGTGTGCTTGCATTTAAGGCGAAAAACCCATAATTACCTCGGGTCAGGGTCTCGTTGGTGTTTCACGTCCACATAGGAGAATGGCACATTTCAGTGGGAGGTTGAAGAAACACAGTGAACATCCAATAACGGCCTGGTCGCAGCTGGAAAAATCGAGCGCTTGGGGTCACTAGAAAACGCGAGTGTCCGCTGGAAAGACGCATCAGTACAATACACCACTTGTTATTTTCATGCGGATATATAAAAGAACTATATATTTCCGTCGCTACATGCATGCACACGTACAACACGATCTGTCTGGAACAGGAACCACGTGGTGTCGGATCGGTTGCAGCTGTACGTGTGCAGTTTTGTACAACAGATAATCCAAGCCGTCTACGCGTGAATCCCATTCTTCTTGAGCCCTCGAGCGTTTGACGGCGTGACGAAGCCGAGGTCCTCCGCCGTGAGCGGCTTGAAAAGGCGGCGGGTGTCCGACTCGAGCGCCGCCGCCAGCCTCGGCCACACGAACGCGCTCGCGAACAGATCGTCGCCTCCCGGTCGCGCCGCCACCGTGAAGTAAGCCGAGCAGATCCTCCCGCTCGCGGTGACCGGCATCGCCAGCGCCGCGTGGCCGAACCCGAAGTCCGTCTCGGGCCGGAACGTGGCGCACCACGTGACCGTCACCGTCGGGCTGCCGAGACCGACGGTCGCCGCCTCGAGGAACCGCTCCGCCTTGTGATCCTCCAGCCAGTCCACCAGCTCCTGGAAGTGCTCCTTGTTCGCCGCCTCCGCGACCGCCTCGCGCACCCGCGCCGCCACGTCGGGGAGACGCGCGCCACGGATCTCCTCCGCGCGCGCCTCGCTCGCCGCGAAGCTCGTCACGTTGCCGACGTACGCGCTCGTCAACGCGAAGAAGCGGCGGCCGTTGACCCACCACCCCATGCGGCAGCATCGCTCGTCCCCTCCGCCCGCGCCCAGCACCAGGCTGGCCAGCGCCTTCCACAGGTACGCGGACACTGCCTCCATGCGCGTCGCGCGGTAATAACAACGGCTCGCCTCCGCCCGGAGCCGCTCCACGTCGCGCGCGTCGATGCGGTACAGCCGCTCGACGAAACTCTGGTTGGTGAGCACGTTGACGAGGCGGTCGCCGGTGTCGGGCGTGTACGCCTCGCCGAACCGAGGCGCGTAACGTGGCGGCGAGCGAGAGCGCAGCACGGCGCGGTCGTGGGTGACGGGGACGGCGAGGGTCCCACCGTGCCGCGCGAACTCCGACCACGCGCCGACCAGCGCGTACAGCGCGCACCCGTCCACCAGGAGGTGGCTCGTGCGCCACGCCACGGAGTAGCCGCCGCAGGCGAAGGACACGAGCTGCACCGACAGCGCGACGGAGGATTCGTCGTACGGGAGCTGGACCGCCCTCGCCGACGCGCCCATCGTGCTGAAATCGAGGCTGGATAGAGGCGCGCTGGCGTGGCCGACGACGAGCTCCGCGCCTTCGTTGGTGCAGTGGATCTCCGGGAGGCCGGAGCTCCGGCTGGTCGCGATGCGGCCGGCGAAGGGGAAGAAGTGGTTGAGGAATGGTGGGAGCGCCGACTCGAAGGATGCGACGACGGCGGCGAAACCGGCGCCGGACTGTGGTGGCCTCGGGTAGAAGCAGACGCAGGAGAGTGGGAAGTTGGAGTAGAGGAGGTCGAGGTTGGAGACGGCAAGGACTCGCGGTGAAACGGAGGCGTCGGAGGCCTTCACGAGACGCCGGCTGACGACTCGGACGTGCGTCTCGCCGCAGCCATTCACAGCAGCCATCTCCTAGGACCTAGGTGTGGGTCTGGTGCAGGTGTCGCCGTGCTCAGAGCGCTAAGCCACCTTGTCACGTGCTAAGACGATGTAGGAGCTTTGCGTGCTGCCTTTGATATGCTAGTTGCTACCTATATATATACTGTTATTATGCACCGCGCGCCACTCTCTAAAACTGATGTCCCACTAGTCACCAACAAAACCAACCAGAAAACAAGATGCACGGCGTGTGATGGACCACAACATACTGACAACGCCCAAACGTGAAGCACGACGGCCGCACACGTATCGTTGAGCACCACACATCTGCTCACGTTCAGTTTTTTTTTCAAGAGTGTGTCTCGTATTAAGATAGAAAGAGAGTTTTAAAAAGATTGTCCATCCTCCAATATAAGGTAAGGATGTACGTGACCTCACGATCTAAATTACATAAACGACTACCCACCGATGGGTTCCTAGCAACACCTCGAAGAACTCTACAAAAATCACAAGAGAAGAAAAAAAAAACATGAAACGAACCTGATCACCTTGTAGGAGCATTCCGATTATTCTAAATTGTGTATTCATAAGTACCATCTCCCACTACTATAAAAGTGACTTTCAACAACATCACATAAGCGGCCTTTATAATGGACAAAGAGTCTGCCACAAATAATCATACTGATTTTAATTAAACTTAGTGACGATTCAAATGACTGTTACTAAAAATACATTAAAAACTAAACAAAAAGCAGCAGCGGTGGACAAATGTGCGCTGCACCCGATGTTTAGTAGCGGAGATGTGTGTTCTACTCATTTTAGTAATGGTTTTTAAAATGTTCGTCACTATTGGATTTTTTTACTATCATTGCTACAATTATTTTTTGTAGTAGTGTCCGTTCCAACAAGACAAGCACAAATGGACCATTATTCATTAATATTTTTTCATCCAAAGCGAAGTAATCTAACTACAAATGAATGAACATGCACCAACAGTCATTAACATAAATGATGAGCTCAATCAAAATCTATTTGTTTTTAGATTATCACTATATCCTTAATTTGTCAGTTATATATGAGAATAATATCGACAAATTCATGATTCTATTTAAACCCGAATGTAATTAACTTGATTCCATAATTTTCGAGACCACCAAATTCTCAAGGAAACGAGATCTGTGCAAATTGCGCCTCTAGTTTTATCTCCATTATTTTTTTATATTCATTATTATTATTTTTTAGATTTTGTTTTTGTTTCTTCTTTGTAAACATATGCGGATGCTAGCTATATAAATAGCGTTATGC
This sequence comes from Eleusine indica, assembly GCA_030378355.1. Lineage (NCBI taxonomy): Eukaryota > Viridiplantae > Streptophyta > Magnoliopsida > Poales > Poaceae > Eleusine > Eleusine indica. The sequence goes on along the minus strand of CM059498.1, from coordinate 47,881,077 downwards.
ACCGTCACTCTCTAAAAATGATGTCCATTAGTCTGTAGTCAGCAACAAAAGTACAAAACTAAGGAAGAAACAAAATGCACGGTGTGTGATGGACCACACTAGAGACCACAATAGATTGACAACGCCCAAACGTGAAGCACGGCAAATGCACACGTATCATTCAACACCACACATCTGCTCTGGCTCAGATTTTTTTTTTTCAAGAGCGTGTTTCGTATCAAAAGTGACACTTTTGATCTTCATATTTGCCTATTTCATTTATTTAAATTATAGTGCGACATAATTTATAAGAAAATTAAAATTAAGCTACTATGCCACTTTCAGTTTTCAAGTTGCAAGCAGAGGGGAAAAAAAGGGCTTGTTTTCTGAGATATGATTTGGTATTCTAACCAGACGTGGACGGTGAACCTCCGTCCGTGTTGTGTTGGCCATTCTAAATGTAGATGAACCATTTATCACTTGGTCCTTGCAGAGTTAGTGTGCATTCTAATATCGTGACAGATTGTATTCTATTTTTTTTCTTGCTACTTAAGCTCGGTATGTTTATCTTGAGCTATCTTGCCGCTACTTCGTGTCGATGAACTTCTTCTGTTAATTAAAACACCGAGCTAAAGTGGGAAACCATTAATAAATTGCCTTACAGTACTGAACCCAAAGAATACAACATAATATGACAGATACTGCTCAGACGCACGGTTAACACTCAAACCTTATAGTGGTGAAAATACTTCCGAAAAAAAAAACTAATGTGTAGTACTTACAAGTGTACGCACAAGACGGTAATTAATGCGATCCTATCAGTATCAGATAACTGGAGCCGCTGACACAGAAACGTGGAAGCTGAAGGCAACGAGCGCCGTCGTCACGACCGCCACAAACAGAGCCCGAACATAGCTGCCACCTCTCACCTCCTCATCGTCGTCGTCGTCGTCGTCGGCTTCAGACTGGACCGTGTCTGCCGCTGCTTTGCTCTCCTTGTGCTGTTGTTTGCTGGGATCACTGCGACCGTTCCTTGAACCATGACCGGAGCCGCTGCTCTGCTCATGAGTGCCACCATTTTGGACGTTGGTAACCTTGCCGTTGGACACGGCCGCGGCCTTTGTTTTCTTCTCGTTGCGCTTCTGGACGCCAACGGGGCTCCTCTGCGCCTTCCCCTTCTCGTTAGAGGCAGCGGTGACGATCGCGCCGTTGGCCGCGGGAGCCGCCTCCGCTGACGCCTTTCCTTGCTTTTTGGTCTTCTTCTTCTTCTTGCCCTTCCCGTCAGGGACAGTCGTCACCGTCTGTATACTTCCAGCGCCAATCTCTACCACTGTGTCACGCTCTGCCATGGGGCTGTCGCCCGGGTCCTCGTCAGCGAGGACCACATGTTCACGCTGGCCATCATCTCATCGATGGATTGATTCACCTACGAGAGCGAGGTGGCACGCAAACACACGCGCAAAGGTCTCGAGCGTGTTCGTCGGGCTGCTCCGGGGACTGATTTGATCTACGTTGTTGCTGGATCAAACTGGCGTATATAAGAGCAGCATATAGAGATCTGCGTTCATTTCACCTCGGAGTCGGAGTCTCTTACACCGGCGAGTCCGATTGGTATCACCTCTGAGTCGGAGACTCATGCAACGGCGAATCCGATATGCCTGTGGGAGTCCCGCACGGTCCGAATCGAACAGGGATTGGTTCTTGTACGTACGGAGTAAACAGATCGGCCTACCCATAAGTATAGCACGTGCTCGTACAACAGGGATGAGCTGCACGTGTACACTGCATAAACTAGGAATCGGATCTGAAAACGGAATCAAAGATTACGATGAGAACAATCTCTCAAGTACAACAACTGATATCAGGCTGGATAGAGCCACAACGGCGTGGCCGACGACGAGCTCTGCACCTTCGTTGTTGCAGTGGATCTCTGGAGGCCGGAGCTTGGGTTAGTCGCGAAGCGGCGCGAATTCCTATCCGATGTAGTGATCTTGACCTGGAGTAGATACCAGGAGCAACTAGACCTTGACATCTTTCCCCTGTACCTATCTTGGATTGTCACTTCACTTTCGTAGGTCATCAAGAACAGCAATAAATCACATAATTCAAAAAATTGGAGAAAGGCTGCCAGGCTGGAAAATAAACTTTCTTTCGTACCCTGGTAGAGAACAAGTTTGTCCTATCGGCAATGCCCACTTACTTCCTAACTATGTTTAAAATACCAAAATGGGCTATTGCAAGGATTGATTGTTTTGGAAGGAACTTTCTCTAAAAGGAGAAGATCCCCAGAGGGTGCGAAGTGACCACTACTTAGTTAAATAGAAGACCTACCTAAAACTTAAGAAATATGAAGGTCTTGGATTCAAGGATCGCAAAAAATTCAATCGGGAGTTAAGAATGAAATGGTTGTGGCACAGATGGGACAATAGGATCAGACCTTGGAAGAATCTTATGAAGACTACGGACATTGTTGACAGATATCTCTTCTTTGACCCCACTTATGTGTTAACTGGTGATGGCAAAAACACTCCTTTCTAGGAGGTAAAATGGCTACATGGTACAATACCTAAAGATCTGGCCCCTAATCTCTTTGCCACAACTAGATGCAAGCGACGAAGTGACTATACTGAATTTTCAAACATGAAATGGATCAAGAAGTGCGTAAGTGGACCACATAAGGACAATAGCCTGTTGCTTCAGCTTATGAATATCAATTTGAGGAAACAAATGCAAACTTCCTGGCTCAACATATTTGGAAAGCCTATGCACCACCGAAGGGCAGATTCTTTGCTTGTTTGGTGCTGCATAATAAGGCTCTAACTGCAAACAACTTGATGAAGAAGAACTGGCCCTGTGACTCCACATGCTCATTCTGTTTGGTTGAGAATAAAACTGCTGCCCACTTATGAACTGAATGTAACTACACTGAAGTTGTATGGCATAAGATAGCTGTACAATTTAAGTTACCGAACTATAATGCTATGAACACTATTGTAGATCCAATTGAATGGATTGGGAAGATAAGCATTGGAACCCATCCCACACAAAAGCAATGAAACTTGGTATCCTTCTCTCATTTTGGTGGAATGTGTGGAAGGAAAGAAACATAATAATTTTCCAAGAATAAGAAATGTCGGTTCTTAGATCATTACTAGGGATCATACAAGACGAGCTCAAGCTGTTCATATTGCCTTTTTTTAATAACACGGATTTGGACGAAGTGTAGATCTGACATGTTCTATTGATTGCTTGGATTATTGTTCTTCTTCTTTTCTCACAGTCGGTTGTGATAGGCTATGTATGACTAAGTTGTAATCTTATTTATTTTCCTCTATTAACAAAGGGCAGTGCCACTGCCAATTTTTCAATAAAAAAAATAATGGTGTTTAAATTACAATTGAACCAACACACAAATCCATGTCATGTCACTCTTTTTCAAATTAGTACAATAACTGATGACAAGACTCAAATATATTAGTGTTAATATTATCACTATACCCTTAATTTGCCAAAAATATAAGAGTACAATATCAATGAATATATGTTTCTATTTAAATCTAAATGTAACTAACTTGATTTCAGAATTTTTTAAGGCCACCAAATCCTCAAGGAAGTGAGTGATGTCTATTTCAATTATATTCATAATGGTTCTGGGTTTTGTTTATGAGATTTTGTGTTTCTTCTTTGTAGAATATATGTGGATGCTAGCAGTGCACTTGTGATCTTCATTTTTGTCATTTTAATTTGTTTAAACTATGTGTGATACAATATATATCAAAATATAAGATTAAGCTACTATGTTTACTTTCAGTTTTCAAGTTGCAAGTGGAGGGATGATGTATTTGTTTTTAGGTGGAAGGAAAAAGGCCAAACAATTGAACCAATTTTCTATCATATTTTTCGATGAAGTGGTAAACTTAAATTCTTCAATTTTATATCATTTTTTTTCTTTTTTATCTCATTTTTTGAATTAATCTCAAATCCTGCTGCAAGGTATGGTGCAATGAAACTAGTATAACGATTTTTTTTTTTTGCAAAAAGCCAAAGAAAAGAAGGCATATGAACTATATGAAAGAGCAAAAGGCGGTGGTTGATATATAGGCAAAAGAAATATCAGTAATAGCCTGACATAGGTTATAAAAATACTTACATGTATGTAATGCGTGGAAGGAGCATGATACGTTATGAAATAAAACCATATAAAATAAATTGCAATTCTGAAAGCACTATCCCCTTCCTTCATCATTTTTTTTCTTTCAAGATAGCAACTCCTTTTTGGTCTTATATCTCTACTCCTTAATAAAAGATATAAGATCGTCATTGATGTTGGTTTAGGTTGGTGTTGATGTCTGTAACTGCATCCGTATTGTGTTTGGTGTTGGCGTCCACGTCAACATTGTGTTTGTGATCATGTACTTAGTGAAAGTTGTCTAGAGGGGGGGAGGGCACGGGGGAGGGGGAGGGGTGGGGTGAATAGGTAATCTAAAAATTTGACCTGAAATCAAACCTAATTGTGGATTAAACAGAGTGCGACGGAACTTCCATCAATTGCTGACGGAACTTCCGTGGTGACAGAAGTTCTGTCCCACAATAGAAGTTCCTCGCTATGAGGTGAAAAACATAAAGAAATACGGAAATCTAAGAGGTAAAAAGATACTACTTGAAGTGAAGGGTTGTTGTTGCCATGTAGAGCTTAATTTCTACAAGAGATAGCAAGCAACACAACACACAAGTAGATCGAGCACAACATGTAGAGTATAAATAAAAAGCTCCCAAAGAAGTTATAGCACAACGAAAAGCTTCCAAAGGTTGCACACAAGAAAGAGCAGGTTTATCTACTTAGGAAAACAAGAACTACTACTCATGCAACCTATAGGAAATTAAAGCAAGCTAGAACTTAAACAACAAGAAGAACAAGGGAGCACACATGGATTTATTTACCGGAGTTTAACCAACTTGCAACCAAGTTGTCTACCTCTCCGTTGAGGGATCCACCAAGGACCAGCTCTTTCAACCTTTGTACCTCTCCAAGCAATCACCAAGATCAAGCTTGGATGACCAAGCAATCACCAAGATCCAGCCCGGTTCTTCACTAAGCTTGCTTCTTCCCTTGTGGAGGCAAAGCCAACCTTTATAAACTTTCCCAAGACTCACCATAAGTTTGGCAGCTCTAGGGCGACGCCTAGCCGTCTAGGAATCTTCAATTCCAAGAGTAACAAATGTCTCACGGATGCTTGCTTTGAAACAATGCTCAAGTGCTTAATTTCTCTCACAAAGAGACTCTATCTCAACCCAACTCTCACAAAGAGATAAATCCTCACAAAGAGGAGTTGGGGAGAGTTCTAGAGGGCTTTGGGAATGATATTTTCGTGGGGGAAGTCAGCAGCCCTTGAAGGAGGGGAGAGATGAGCTATTTATAGAGGAGCCTAAAAAACTAGCCGTTGGAGTGCATTTTAGTGTCTGACGGAACTTCCATGAAAACCCACGGAACTTTTATCATTTCAAAAAGAGCCGTTGCGCGGCCTAGGATTCCACTATGACAGAGCATGACAGAACTTCCGTCATAAGCATGACGAAACTTCCATGACTCTCTAGATGGAAGGTCACTGAAGTTTCAACTGACGGAACTTCCGACGGAACTTTTGACGGAACTTCCGTCACTCTCGGGTTGGCAGAGTTACTGGAATTTCTAGTGATGAAACTTTCAACGGAACTTCCAACGGAACTTCCTTCGTTCCTGGGTTGGCAGTTTTTGGGTCATTTTGTGGCTATTGTGATTCTCTCATCTTACTTGGGATTTTCTTGAGCATTGAGACTTTGCAAGCACCCATGTGACATCCCTCTTGATAGAACAGCATACCTAGACTCAAGATTAAATATAAAAGAAATTTTCTTCAACTTGAGATTGCATAATTGATACTTGCCACTTTTCTTCATTTGGCTTCAAAAGGAATTGCCACATGTATTCTTCTTCTAAGCACCATCACCTAGAGCTTGTGACTTGGAGTATTTGAATCCTTACGATCAACTTCCATTTGTACTCACAAGTCACTTAAGATCTTCAATTATATTGATACTTCGAAGTACATGACTCTTGTTGCTTGGTTCATCGAGATTGAGCTTCACCTACCCTTCACCATTGCTCCGGTCCCTTGAACTAAGCCTTGCTTGCCCTTCTCCTTTGCATGGTTCATCGTGACCTGGTCGTGCACAATTCTTCACCACTAAGCTAACTCAACTCACATACCACTTGTATTGTCATTAAGCCTTTGTTTGAAGATCTTCTATATATTGCTAATCAATTTGCTTGTAGTTATTCATTCATCTTGTAATCAACTTTGCACTTGATTCCTATAAGTCTTGTTCATGCATAGACCTGATTGTTTATGAAACCTCATTATATTGATGATCAAGCTGCTCATAAGTGTCCCTTCATCATGTCATCATTTTGTTCTTCATCATACTTTGATTGTGTACAAGCCTTGTCTTGTGAGACCAAATCAACTCATGAATTTTCATGTCTCATAACTAGAATCAATGTACAATCTCAATCATATTCATTTCAGCCATAGAGTGTACATCCAAGATTTCAATCCCTGCTCATACACTTAGAAAGAATCATTAGACCTTTAATCATGTTGTCATTCAATACACCAAAACCCACTAAGGGACTAGATGCACTTTCAATCTCCCCCTTTTTGGTGATTGATGACAACCTTGATTAAATCTTACAAAAGATATTCAAAGAGCATTTTGAATGCAAACATATAGATGACATCCCCCTAAATATGTGCATATTGAATGAAATTCAAGAACTTGGCCTAAAATGCCATTTGCACATTTTACAAGTTGATTTGAGTGCTCCCCCTATATGTGTGCATTCGTGGGGTGCAAAAAGTGTGTGTGAGCAGATATCTCATGATGCATATGCCAAGAAAGACACACAAAAACAAACTGAAATGAAAGCATATGTGTTGTCTAGCAAACACTAGACTTCACATATTCACAATAAAGAGCATTACATCATTACAATAATGCATCACACATTATCACAAGCAAAAAAAAAGGTTCTTAAAAACAAAGATAAAGAGAGGTTCACACACAAGTTCACACATTACACATTGTTCTCAAGTCCATGAGATGAAAAGAGACTTCTCCACCTGTGATGCCACTAAGTCTTGAGCTTGAGCTTTAAGCTGCTTTTCTCTCTATGTTCTCACCATGTAGCTTGAGCTTTAATCTACTTTTCTCTCTCCCTTTGTCATCTAGCACCAAAAAGTTTGAGCTCAAGGCATGAAGTCCAAGACACCTTCCTTCTTTGTTCATGTTACCTTTAATTTTGAGGTGGGTGAGAAGGAGAGGGTTGGTTTGATGTGGAATCTCCAGTACCACCAAATTCATAGCTGCCAAAGCCACTAAGGCTCATGTCACCACAAATTTTAGAGGCGTAGTCATTTTGCTCAATGTTGATTATTTTCTCATCGCAAGGCTCTATGGGACTCTTTGCACTTTCTGAACCAATAGGAGAGCAAGGATGCTCAAGTTTCAACTTGGTATGAATTTTCCTTGATTCTTTTGGTGATGTTCCTTCTTTCCTGTCTTTCATGATATGCTCTCTCATCTACCTTATACAGTTCCTTGTTTAGGCAAAGTAGCATGTTCATGATTTTCCTCAGAGGATAGAAATGCTTGTCTTGTAGCTGCACACTGCCACTAGTGCTTATAGAAGGTGGTTCTTGGTGAGGAGGTGCCATTGGTTGTGTGGGAGCTATAAATGACAGAAGTTCCGTAAATGAATGATGGAAGTTCCATCGCTCTCTGTCTTTAACTAACAGAGGCTTTCAGAAACCAGAGCTTTTGGACAAGCACTATATTTATGAGGAAGCTATGGGTGTGTCCTTCTCTGGCTGTGGTAAAAATTGGATTTTGTAACTCTTGTTAGCTCTCTCACACTTGAAAGTGACACTAGTGATTCTCGATCATGCATATGATATATGGTGCATATCCACAACTCTTCCAAAAGTAATTTCCAATGCCCTTAATCTCTTCCCATATGAAGTCAAACACTAAGACATGAGTCCCATGAGGAGGAGTAGAAGACATAGTAACAAGAATATTGTTGTTATAAGAGGAATGGTTGTGGAGTCTTCATCCCTAGGTGTGATAGCCTTCCTGAACATCTTGTTGAGACAGGCATAGAATGTAAGTAAATCTGCATCATATCCTTGACTGCCCTATTCGTTTCTTGGATACATGAAATTTATCCTTTCAAGCTTCAAAGTGGAGTAAATGTGAAGGTGTGAATGGTTAGCATCATTTCACCCAAATCCAAGAAGTCTAGCAAACTGAGCATATGTGAACTCATACCACTGTCCCTTTGTCATCCAATTAGATTTTCTGACATTTTCATGCTCTTCAACACAATGATCTCATTGTTTCAATTCTCCTGAAATGCTGAAGTATCACTCACATTCTTGATTTTGCACATAGTTATCAAAGTATGGAGAATTGTGTCATCATTGGTATATAGGTAGTTCCAATTTACCCATTGAGTAATAGACATTGCCTTGTATGATCATAGACTCATAGTAATCTTGCTGAAAGTAAGGCCAAAATTTGTAATCAGTTCCAACTTCTTTTGGAGTTAGCTTCAAGTTGATTGCTCTCATCTTCCTTATCTCTTCAAATTGCCCTTTGGAGTTTATTCTTGTTCTTCAAGAAGGATTAGAAGGTTCTGAGAACAAAGAAGCACTAATGTTTCTGACTGCTAATGCTATAGGCTCATCCACAACAACTGTTTCAGAATCCTCATTTTCTTCTTCTTCCTGAATTCCTACAGAAACCATTGTTGCACTAATTGACTTAGCTTGTCCCCTTCCTTGATGATGGCCCTAGGAGGAGATGGAAGCCAAGTTTAATCCTATACATCATCACTAACAAAGGAGGTTTGATCATTGTCAACAGGTGCTATTACTTCCTCTTCTAAGGTCATGTCTCTCCTCTAGGAAAGGGCCTCTTAGTTGTCTTTTTCTGCCTTTGATATTGAGAGGAATAAAGCTGCCCTCTCCTTTTCATATCATGCCTTGCCTTGACTATTGTTTTTCCCTTTTTATCATCCGTACTACCTTTGCAACTGATAGAGGTGAACCATTCAAATAAAGCAGCTAGATCAAAGAATGATAGATGGAGGACAGGTTGAAGGACTCTAAATCTGTGGGTGACGGAACTTCCGTCACTTGAGCTACGGAAGTTCTGTCGCTCTCTGGTTCCAACAATAGCTTACATTCAAGGACGATGAAGGTTTTGACAGGATTGGGTTAAACCTGAGAATTGTTAGTTTCTATTCCATTCTTTGCAATCATAGGTTCTTATCCAATTTCAATCACCTTTCTTCTCATCTATAGATCTTATTTCCATATGCATCCTTTGCACTTTTCTTTTCCAACTTTTTGCAAATCTTATTCCAAAAAGTGAGAGATTGAGATTTTGATCAGATTGGAGCAAGATTGGATTTTTGGACTTGAGATAGATGATCTCACAAATTGTGGTTAGGTAACAATCAATAAATTTTAACTATAACCACAACTTACTCAACGTGATCACAAGGATCAAGAACCAAAGATTTTCAGAAACCACTATTATAACAAGATAAGGAAGTTTTTCGAAAAATCTATCCTATGTCACAAAGAGCATGCCATGACACGAGGCCATACACATGCCAAGACATAACCTATCGCATGGGTTCTATATGCAAAGGAACACAAAGCTGTAACCACAAGACATACCTTTGCCATTAAATTGTTCTTCTCTTTCTCTTGTGAGGGAGCATTTATGCAGCTGTGTACTCTTGCATGATTTGTCAATCGGATCAAGACATTGTCAGATTTTGAATGTGATAGATCTTGGGACTCATGAACATCAGACGTCTCCATTGTCATCAGTCACATCTACCACTTGATTGAATGCACTTTCAATGCCTTCACAATGTTAATAGTTCCACAAACAATATTATCCATGTAAATGCTGCCCACACAATCACCTTAAAAAAAATTAGTTCCTCTTAACATAAGACATGGTGTGAATCTCCACCTTATTGTGTGCACCATATCATTGAATAATATTCACATGTGCATACTGCTCAGCTATGATCATGAAAATATATAAACTATGTCTTAGTTAAGGTATTAGATAAACAACTAGAATTTGAAAAGAGCAGAGAGCCACTTACAAACCAAATAAGTAGGAATTTTTTCTTATGAAGAGAGGAGGCATAAAGGTTCAATGACACTATTAACTTATGGTCTTGAAATTATTAGAGATCATCTCAATGAATTTTTTGATTCATTTCTCCTCCCTTCTTCTTCTGTGTATCTCTTTTGTGGATACGACAGAACTTCTGTCACTAGGTGACAGAACTTCCGTCACTCTCTGTCACGAGCTGGTAAAGCCATCGAACTATCATGAACTACAGAAAGGCTGTTGACGGGTGACGAAAGTTCCGTCCCTCTCTATTTGGCTGTCTTGACTTGTTGTATGCTTGTAGCTCCTAAAAGGTGTTCACAAAATAGATTTCTCCAAAGGAGACATTAATTGCATCTCTTTACATATGACATTCATGTAATGTTCCTTGAGAGCACTTCTCGAGTTATTACATGAACTTGTAAACACATTACAGCAGGAATAAGGAAAACAAAGGAGAGAAGAGTAGTGATACTTATTGTTCCCTTGATAACATTGATGTAGAAAATGTTGAAACGTTTTCACGCTTGGCAAGTTTGCATGCATATGTTTTCTTCTTGTTCATGTCAAGTCATCAATGCATCACCTGCACTCCATAAACACTTTCAAGCACATTTTGGTACCCAACACTTGTTGGGTCCTAGAGTGTCAGTCACGCAAGCTTTTGGCATCCAAAGTGACTTTGCACTATCAATGGGCGAGCTAATCACCTTGGTAGCGCAAGTGTCAATATTGGCCTTAGCACATAGCAAATTATTATAGGTAAGATTAAGTGAGGTTTGGGACAAAGAACAATCCTTACTCATGTGTCCTTTGTTACGTCAAATATAACATTTTCAGTGCTTGATCTTATTTGCCTTCACTTTGAGTTGCCTCTTCGTTCTTTCACTCTTGTTCATGTATCAGTTAAGTGCTGACACAAAGCCTTTCTCAAGCTTCTCAATAGATTTCAGTTTGCTTGTAGAAACCGGGCACTCTGGTTCTAGAGACCGGACCATCCGGTTTTCACACTCTTGCTGCTTTTTTGATTCTGCTGTACATTGTTTTATTCTGTGCCCTTTTTCCTTGCAACCAAAACACCTTCTCTTTGATAGGCTTTGCTGTCTTCTAGAAAGTGTTGGTTGAGCCTTCTTCTTATTTGGACACTTAGATGCAAAGTGTCCCTTTGTTGAGCACTCGTAGCAAATGACTTGAGCACTTGATTTGATCTTCCTCTTCCTCTTTGTGTCATGAACTTCTTCAGGGTCAATTGTGGAGGTTTGGGAGCATGTGACGCTTGATCCCTTCTCAAGCTTCATCACGGTTATCTTGAGATGGTTGCACATGACCCTTACTTTTCAACCAACTTATGTCCATCTTGAGCTTCTTAACTTCTTCCTTGAGAACATCATTTTCACTTGCAATGAGATCATCACAAGTTTCTACAATTATATGCTCATCAAGAGATGGCTTTTCTTGAGGGCAACGTATGTTAGCACAAGATAAATCAATGGAGATAGGTGCACATGTGCAGGTGTGAGGTTGGTAGGATTTTACCACTATCAAAGCAACCTCATGTGTTGTCTCTAGCATGACATAAGTGCCAACAAGCTTGTCATGAGAACTTAGAAGCATGTTATGTCTCTTTTGCAAATCAAGGTGCTTTTTAGCAAGCTTTTGGTATTCCTTGAAAATTATTTGATTTCTATTCTCTAGTTGTGCTACATAATATAGAGAGTTAATAGTACATGCATCATTGTTACTCAAATCAGCACCTTTCACAAGTGTGGATCTTTTGGATTCTCTTTGTTTCTTGGCCATGTGATGAAAAGCATCCTCATCTTCCAGCCATGAGCTTGTTGGTGATGTAGACTCTTCACTTGGTCTAAACCTGCAACAATCAAACTCATCGATAATTTCAATAGAAACAATTTATGTTCTACCAAAACCGGACACACCGGTTTGGGAAGCCGGATCAACCGGTTTTCCCAGGCAGATAGGATTAGCCCTATTTTCTTGATCTTCTGATTGCTCATGTTGGTGTTGGTCTTTTAGGCCTGCTGAACGGGAGATGTTCTTAGGATCACACTCCAACAATGGTTTTCCATCATTGCTACATCCATACATCTCCTCAAGTGCTTTCCACATCAATTGTGCACTCTTTAGCACTCCATGCTTATTTAGCATTTTATCTTCGACCTCTGCACTCATAGCACTAGATAAAGCATTAAATGCATGGGCTTTGAGATACAAGCATTTCTCTTGTCCTTTGGTTGGAGGATGATCCTCAGAGAAGCCTATATCCATGATCCACCAAATTTGTGAGTTCATTTCATGAAAATAAGAAGACATACGAGTTTTCCACAAAGCATAGTCTGCTCCGTCGAAAATGGGTACCTCAAATGAAGGTGTGGAAATCTTTGGAAGTGACATCATTTCCCCAAGCGGTTAAGCCTAATAAGGAGATTAGGCTCTGATACCAATTGAAAGTTGCCTAGAGAGAGGGTGAATAGGCAATCTAAAAATTTGACCTGAAATCAAACTTAATTACGGATTAAACAGAGTGCGATGGAACTTTCGTCAATTGCTGACAAAACTTCTGTGGTGACGGAAGTTCTGTCCCACAATAGAAGGTCCTCGCTATGAGGTGAAGAACATAAAGAAATGTAGAAATCTAAGAGGTACAAAGATACTACTTGAAGTGAAGGGTTGTTGTTGCCGTGTAGAGCTTAGTTCCTACAAGAGATAGCAAGCAACACAACACACAAGTAGATCGAGCATAATATGTAGAGAATAAATAAAAAGCTTCCAAAGAAGTTCTAGCACAACGAAAAGCTTCCAAAGGTTGCACACAAGAAAGAACAGGTTTATCCACTTAGGAAAATAAGAACTACTACTCATGCAACCTAATGGAAATTAAAGCAAGCTAGAACTTAAACAACAACAAGAACAAGGGAGCAAACGGGGATTTATTTACCGGAGTTCAATCAACTTGCAACCAAGTTGTCTACCTCTCCATTGAGGGATCTACCAAGGACCAGGTCCCTTTCAACCTTTGTACATCTCCAAGCAATCACCAAGATCAAGCTTGGATGACCAAGCAATCACCAAAATCCAGTCCGGTTCTTCACTAAGCTTGCTTCTTCCCTTATGGAGGCGAAGCCAACCTTTACAAACTTTCCCAAGACTCACCACAAGTTTGGGAGCTCTAGGGCAACGTCTAGCCATCTAGGAATCTTCAATTCCAAGAGTAACAAATGTCTCACGAATGCTTGTTTTGAAACAATGCTCAAGTGCTCAATTTCTCTCACAAAGAGACTCTCTCTCAACCCAACTCTCACAAAGGGATCAATCCTCACAAAGAGGAGTTAGGGAGAGTTCTAGAGGGCCTTGGGAATGATATTTTTATGGGGGAAGTCAGCAGCCCTTGAAGGATGGAGAGATGAGCTATTTATAGAGGAGCCTAAAAAATTAGCCGTTGGAGTGCATTTCAGTGTTTGATGGAACTTCCGTGAAAATCCACAGAACTTTTGTGATTTCAAAAAGAGCTGTTGCACGGCCTAGGATTCCACTATGACAGAGCATGACGGAACTTCCGTGACTCTCTAGATGGAAGGTCACTGAAGTTTCAACTGACGGAACTTCCGTCACTCTCGGGTTGGCAGAGTTACTGGAATTTCTAGCGACGGAACTTTCGACGGAACTTCCTTCGTTCCCGGGTTGGCAGTTTTTGGGTCATTTTGTGGTTGTTGTGATTCTCTCATCTTACTTGGGATTTTCTTGAGCATTGAGACTTTGCAAGCACCCATGTGACATCCTTCTTGATAGAACAACATACCTAGACTCAAGATTAAATATAAAAGAAATTTTCTTCAACTTGAGATTGCATAATTGATACTTGCCACTTCTCTTCATTTGGCTTCAAAAGGAATCGCCACATGTATTCTTCTTCTAAGCGCCATCACCTAGAGCTTGTGACTTGGAGTATTTGAATCCTTATGATCAACTTCCATTTGTACTCACAAGTCACTTAAGATCTTCAATTATATTGATACTCTGAAGTACATGACTCTTGTTGCTTGGTTTATCGAGATTGAGCTTCACCTGCCCTTCACCACTGCTCCGGTCCCTTGAACTAAGCCTTACTTGCCCTTCTCCTTTGCATGGTTCATTGTGACCCGGTCGTGTACAATTCTTTACCACTAAGCTAACTCAACTCACATACAACTTGTATTGTCATTAAGCCTTTGTTTGAAGATCTTCTTTATATTGTTGATCAAGTTGCTTGTAGTTATTCATTCATCTTGTAATCAACTTTGCACTTGATTCCTCTAAGTCTTGTTCATGCATAGACCTGATTGTTTATGAAACTTCATTGTATTGATGATCAAGCTGCTCATGAGTGTCCCTTCATCATGTCATCATTTTGTTCTTCATCATACTTTGATTGTGTACAAGCCTTGTCTTGTGAGACCAAATCAACTGGTGAACTTTCATGTCTCATAACTAGAATCAATGTATAATCTGAATCATATTCATTTCAGCCATAGAGTGTACATCCAAGATTTTAATCCCTGCTCATACACTTAGAAAGAATCATTAGACCTTTAATCATGTTGTCATTCAATACACCAAAACTCACTAGGGGACTAGATGCACTTCTTTCAAGATAGCAACTCCTTTTTGGTCTTATATCTCTACTCCTTAATAAAAGATATAAGATCGTTATTGATGTTGGTTTAGCTTGGTGTTAATGTCTGTAACTGCATCCATATTGTGTTTGATGTTGGCGCCCACGTTAACATTGTGTATCGTCGGATCTCTACATGTCGTGACCTTTATCACATGTGTGTCAAGCCGCAATGCGCTTGTGATCACGTACTTAGAGTGCCGTGGACATGGGAGTTTTGTCATCTATGTGGTGCCATGTTTTTCTTTCATACTCCCTTCATACTTCAAAAAGAAGTCGTTCTGGGTCTATAGCTGATTTTATAAAAGCAAGTCATTTTATCGAAAAACAAAAAAATATTATGGTTGTGGAGAATTGAACCAGTAACCTCATAGGCTAAGCACTTTTGCATCATAACAGTAACCACTAAGATGAACATATAATATTAATTGGGTTAGTTCCAAGACGTATTTAATAAGGATAAAGAAAAAATATATCTTCTAATTAATGAGTTCTTGATATGCTAAATCATGTCCTAAACGACTTCTTTTTAAAGTATGGAGGGAGTACCTATTATCTGTAGTGCTATGCAAAGTTTTACAAGTCGAATCACTACAATAGGCTTGGTTTGAGTGCCGCGCGCCATCGTTCAAGCACCATGCACTGTCGTGATAGGCTTGGTTCGGGCACCGCGTTATTATCGTTTCCATGTGAGTTTTGCTGTTCGAGTGCCGCGTGCAGTCATTCAAGCGTCACGTGCCATTGTCTTGCAATAAGCTTGGTTCGGGCGCCATGCGCCGTTGTATTTTTCACATAAGTTTTGCCCGTTAAGAACTACGACACTGACTGCGTGTAATTAAGTTGAGGTACACTAACATATTCAAAGTACCCAGGAGACCAGTGGCGGAGCCAGACACGAAACCAAGGAGGGGCCAGTTAGCAATGCCTTTCACAATCAGTAGTACTAATTTTGATTAAGTTCAGTAGCTAGTATATGCTTAAATGTTTACCGTATATGTTTTTGAGAAGAAAAAAAGCATAAAAAAAACATGCGGTCCTGCAAGCTGATTAATTAAAAGTGGATCACTACCTTCACATTAGCAGATGTATCGTTGCTTTTTGCCTTGGTTAGCCTGTGTAACGGGCTGGTTATAGAAGTATAACTATTAAGTTAACAGCCTACTTAACAAAATTTCACACGGGAAGGGGGGCCAGGGCCCCGGCTGGCCGATGCCTGGCTCCGCCAGTGCAGGAGACATTGTCATGGAGGTAGTCGAAAAGGCAACCGGGCTTGATGTGGAGGAGTCACAACAAGAACTTGATGATCTCCAAAAGCCAGCCTGCCTCTTCCTTGGTAATTTATTGAATGTGTCAGTGTTCCAGACGTCCCTCAAGTTCATACACCACATCCTTGGCTTGAGAAAGCCACTATACAGCCGTATATGCTAATAGTTGGGATGTGACAGCCAGGCAAAAAACGATCGAGGATGCAACACAGTATCACATATGATCGTCGCCATTGCTGTCATTGCTCTGATTTCTATGATTAATTTATTGTTCTTCTTTATTGATCGTCTGTTGTTCGACAGGTTTCACATAAGCTGTGAATATTGTAAAAGAACACTTCATAATACAAGATGCAGTAACCAAGTGAATCTGAAGAAGCAACTCTAAAGCTCAACGCTTTTTAAAAAAAAGATGGCAGCGTGTCTTTCAAAGAGAGCAGCTTTAACGTTAGTATGACCAGCGAACAGGTTTTCAAATTACATATCTTGATCCTAAAATCTTTATTACACAAAACTAGCTTAAGAAGTTTGTTCTAATATAAGTTTGATATATATTTATAGTTTGATCTTTTTCTTCAACCAAAGAAACGACTATATGAATATCTTATTGGAAACATGTGTTTAGATATTATAAACGGTGATATTAATATATCACTATTTTCTTATGGAGGTGTCATACTTGACCTATCAAATTTATGACTATCTATAGTTTGTTTGGTTTTAAGGCCGTAGTAACGCACAAGTAATGCAAATATTTTAGGATAGTGGGAATACATTGTACATATTAAATAACTATCCTTGCACATACAATAGGATTCCACGATACTCAGATCATAAATCAAGTTACTAGCCTGTGTTACACATGGATAGATGGGCTAGTTTCATCAAATATGTATATAAATATTCTAAGTTGACTAGTTAACCTACCCATGTATTTGCATGGCCAGCCTTAGTATGTCTTGTTATATAAATTAATTGAGATATATTTTTTAAAATTTTATATTATGGTTTGTATCAATCTAAATAATAAATTATTTCATTACAAACTAATCCATCATAAAGGTGGACTTTTGTTTTATCTTAATTATATGAAAACTTTACATAAGTTTATATTTAATGTGTTTACTTATTATAAGATTTTTCCTAAGCATGTATTGATCCGTATATTTACATGACTATTGCTATAGTATTTACTTGTTGTATTATTTTGATCATTGCATTATTATTATTATTATTATATCACTAGAATTTGTAGTTTATTATTTTAATAATGAAACTTGTAATTTATAATTTTATTATTATGGGAATTTGTCTATTTATTGCAATGGAAATGTTGGGAAATTTTAAAATATATGTAGTATACTTGCTCTAACTTTTTTTAATGCGAGTGATGGGTATTTTCATTTGCTTTTTTTTCTCTAATTAACATGGTAATTTCTTTGTCTTAGTGCGAACATGGTGAATTTTTAAACACATTTTTATTTGTAATGCATAATAAAGAAACCTATATTCATGACGCCTTGCAGTTCCTCTCTGAATAGTCAACTCTAAAATTGATGGAAACAATCTCCAGCCGCTAGTACTTCCTCACAAAACCAACGTTCAGAAAATAATGCACGGTGTGATGACCACAGGTTTTGACAGCGCCAAATAAAAGGTGTAGACGCACGTAGCTTAGCATCCAGCTTGATACATCTGCTCATGCTCAGCTCAGATGGAGTCATGGAGATGCTGTTGGGGATACCCTCAGACGTCAGACCCATGCCGCTGAGCCCCTCGCCATTGGCGCCGTCCAAGTCCGATGTGTTGGGGTAGAGCAGCAGCAGCAGCATATACGGCAGCTTCACCGGCCAGGCCAGTTCGGTTCTTCAGCGCCGGATCGTTGCTCATTTTCACGATCCGGTCCTCGATCTCAACCAACCGGCCGCGGAACCGCTTGAACGCCTCTTCCGCCCTGGCGTCCGACGTCCAGCGCTCCGTCTCGTCGAGCTGGCCAAGGTACACCTTGTCGGAGCCGTGGTTGGACAGGACCTCGATGAGCGAGATGCCGAGGATGATCTGAAACTGGCTGGTGATAGTGCCGATCAACACCTTGTCCGCCTCCTCGCCCCCGCACTCCAGCTGCGCGTACTCCGCGCTGCCGGGCTCCGGCATCGGCCGCCGGCTCACGGTGGGCCGGTTGCCCGGTTTCGCATGTACCCGGCGTACGGGTACTGCCCGATGTTGACGGCCGCGTGCAGCGCGGACGCGACCCAGATGATGATCGTGCACGTCGCTTCCAGCTCCTGGACCGTGTCCATCTTGGGCCACCGTACCAGTCCCGGTCCTTGAGGTCGCCGTGGGCTTCTTCGCGCAACTCCTTCCACCACGCCTGCAGCTCCTCGTCGCGCCGGAGCTCGATGTCGTTAGGGTAGTAGATGTGCTCCTCCTTGACCCACTGCTCGATCGCCGACCAGATCGCAAGCCCGTCGACGGCGTACGGGTAAATCCTTGATAAGCAGCCGGACACCGTACGGGCTCGACGCGTCAGGCACGGCCATATACCTCTGCACGAACAAGAGATTCACTCCATGTCAACAGTGCAACACTACAAGGTACAAGTAGCTCTGTAGTTTTTCTTGCTCTACGTGTACCTCTTGATAAGATCGGCAGGAAGACCCTGCTCCGTGAAATTCCAGCTCTTGTACACCACGGAGGACATCTCGAGCGCGTACTTCGCCAGGAACACGGTCTTCTCCAAGATGTCGCCGGCGTTGATGAGCAGCTGGCGTCCCAGGCGTTGATGTAATGATGTTCAATGTGTCACGGTAGTGCGGGCTCGGCAGCTTGTGCACAGGGTGCACGACGCTAAGCTGCCGGTTCGTCGCGATCACGAACGGCTCGATCACAGCGTGTGTGTTCAGCGTGTTCAGTCTGACTTCTTGAGGTGCCCAAAGCGTTCCTCACGTGGGACGTAGATGTTCAGGCTCAGCTGAAAAAGCGCCTGCTTTCTGAATTCGGATCTGGAGGTAATGAATCGGAAAGGGATTAATTTCACCCAAATGTTTTACAGAGTACCGTAACTTTGTTTGTAGCGTCCCTAACTCACCGGTTTTTGTCGGATGACGACCAGCTCTACAACGACGGGGATAACGGGTGTTCTTGGCTGCCACCGAGGATCGGCCGTACATGATCGTCGCCCTTGTCTGGGTTACCAAGGTCGTTGTAGTAGGTGGAGAGCATATCTAGTGCTACCAATGGGTTAAGTGCTCCCGTGCTCCCATGGTTAATTTATAAGTAAAAAGTTGTATAACAATTTTCGACAAAAATATTTATACATAGTGCATATTATAATCTAACATCATGCAAAAGTTTATATGTAACAAGTACTTATACAAGGTGCAATAAAAAAAAGAAATCAGCATTTGAACAGTAACAAATTGCGGGTCTGAAAGGTATAGTATCAGGTGCTCCCAGTCTTTTAGGTGCTCTCATGCTCCCACGATTAATTTGCATTATAAAAATATTATAAAAAATTATAACAAAAATATAAATGGATAGTGCATGTTATCATTTAGCACCATGCAAAAGTTGAGATACAACACATACTTGTACAAGGAGCAGCAAAAAAGAGAAAATCAGCTTCCATAGTTGCGGGTTGTAACTATTTATCTCAGACCCGCAATTCGTTACTATTCAAATGCTGATTTCTCTTTTTTTTATTTTATCTTATATAGGTACTTGTTACATCTAAATTTTTACATGTTTTTAGGTGTAAATTAATCGTGAGAGCACAGTAACAAATTGCGGTTACTAGATTATGACATGCACTATTCATACATATTTTTGTTTAAATTTTTTAGACATGTTTTTAGGTGTAAATTAATCGTGGGAGCACAGTAGCACGTAACCCATTGAGAGCACTAGATATGTTCTCGTTGTAGTAGTCATAACGGACGGTGATGCTCCTTGTACGGTCCGGGATTATCAACGCCTCGGAGAATCTTGAGTTCATCTTGACGGTAACGCACCAACGGCGCTGACATTTTGCGAAGTGCATAGGTCTGCAAAGTAGCAGTGAGATTGCCCGTGTTTCAATAGGCTTTTTTTTTTTTTGAAAAAAAAGTGCTGATGACAAGCCCTTCAAGGCTTCAAATAAGCGAGAACAGGATATAATTGACGGATAACTATAACTCTTTCCGCATATTGACATTACAACTGCGAAGCTAGATCGATTCCCTATCCCAAATAATAGATGACGTTATTACCTTGCGTAAATTTGGGACAACCATAATTATTTGAGACCTTGTATCAAAAAACAACTTTTGACACCAATTCCAGAAAATTACAATTACTTTAACTAGCAAAATGGCCCGCGCAAGACATGTATATGTTTTATAACATTACAATAATATTTTTTTCTAAATTGAAGTAGTAACAAAATTCATCATTATCTTATTTGATTACAAAAGTATTTTGTCCGAATTTAATCAAACATACTTTGCTATGTTATATATTGCCACTGTCAATGTTTCACTAGAGCATGGTGCATGTACACATTTTTCAAAAAATAATACATATGTTGGATAGTGATTTTGAGAGAAATAGTGCTTGTACATATTTTCTGAAAATATTACATATATATTTCCTGTCATGATCCTTCTTTCTAGTTTCAAAGAAAAATGATCCTTCTTTCTATGTCATAACGGTATATATGTATTATATCCTGTTAAGATCAATAAATAAACATTGTTGATCTTGTCAATGGTAGTAAGTATTGTTGTCTTGTCAATGGCAGTAATCAAAAATGGTTAATTTCTATCAAATGGTCGCTCTGTAGGATGCATTGGGCATCGTATAGTGTTTGTCCTATCGGACATGCTGTGAAGCTGGAACTCAAGCTCAACAACTTACATATGGTTTGAATCCTTTTTCGATCATGAACGCTTCAAGACCGAGCACCAAACACCAGAAAAAAACACTAATGCCACGTGCTCACTATAATTATGTGTGACTCTGAGTGTGCAGAAAATTTTTAAAGTTATCATACTTTATATCTAGATGTTACCTCATCATCGACTTCAACAACTTGTGTCCCGTCGCTTATCGCTGATGTGGAAATATGATCTGGCAACCGCCGCAAACGCTTGGCTCTTCCTTGCCGTCTGCCGAGCACAGCAACCTGACGAGATGTGTAATGTGTATGCGTGTGTGTGATTTGGGGAATCAGGGAAGCTGGGGGAGTCTTCACCGTGGCCCTTGCCTGCTATTTATAGACTCAGGCCGGTAGCAGTTCGCTTTCAGCAGTTCGGGAGAGATTAGTGACGCAGTCTTCCCCCACTAGTAGTCGTGCACTCGTTGAGCAGTTCGTGGAGAACGTGGACATTCATCTCCTTGATTGCGAAGTTTTGCACTTCTCGCGTCTGGGTTGTGGATCTGACGATGGAGGTCTGCATATTTTCCTAGCTGCCATATATATGGGCCAGCTTTCTTTTTAATTAGTTTTGCTTTTTATTTATTTATTTCCTAATCACGGCTTTTGGCGGCAAGAGTCAGAGAATCAACACGCGCCAAGCAGTTCGTGGAGACTTATTTCTCCCATCATCTGAACTTGGCCATTGCTTATCTTTTGTTACACAGAACGTAAGAACCTCATGGGCTGAGTTATGGGCCCATAAGTTTAAGCTAGATTAGTTTATCAACTATGATAAGTTTATAACTTTTGGTTCTCAAAAAAAAAAGATCAGTTTATAACTCTTATCATGGGCCATCAGGGGCGGAGCCAAGGGGCGGGGGGGGGGGGGGGGGGGGGGGGGGGGGGGGGGGGAGCAGGGGCCTGGCCCCCCCCTATGCTTCATCCATCCTTCATTGTTACACATAAAATTACTCAAGAGTTTAAGAAAAAAATAATATTGGCCCCCTCATGCCATGAATTTTATACTCTGTCCCCCCTCAAAGTTGAATCCTGGCTCCGCTACTGTGGGTCATATCACTATGTTGCCATGCAACAAAATGGCTATCCTAATTATTTTATTTTCGGTCTACTCATTACAATTTACAAGCATAATTAGCTTATTGGTTTTGGCTATGTGCAACAGGTTTCTGCATGGGCTATTTTCTTTTGACCAATGAGACGTACATGCACTAGACGGCCATGTGTGCATATACAAGTAAATTTTTAGTATGTATTTTAGACCAATGAGCCATGTATTTCATTATTTTCTCACACTCATATCTTTTTTTATAGCATGTGAGGATTTAAATAATCAAATCATTATTATTATTTAATTTTTTAGAGGCATATAGATATTTATTTATTTTATTATTGTTTTAATTTATTTTCTATCATATTTTTAAACGTGCCAAAATTTGTGTCAACAATTTGGTACTTCCATATGTATGTGAGAAGGTGTCTTGTCCCCCAAGTCTTGTACTCTCATATAATATACCGACCGAGGGGCTCAATATAATATATCCCAAACATTATACATCTACTATTCTCGGGCGGACTGTTTTAGCTAGCGTGAGATGAGCGACTAAGGAAATGTCTACTCTTTTCACTCTCTTGCTTTCTCACTCCTCCCGCTCAGATTTTGATGATGTAGAGCAACTATTAGTCAGCTGACTAAGCATTACTATACTTGCTCTAAAATGTCAAATATTTTGGAACAAAGAAAGTATAACATTAGTGCTCTTGCCATCATTTGCATGTGTCATGGGACCAAGAGCCTATTCACCATGTTCATCTTAATATAACTTACATAACTTATTTTTATCAAACATTATATTATTACGTCAAAATCATATGTAAAATTAAATTACGCACATTCACTCCATCTTTGAACTATTATCTATTCCCAACAATGAGAGAGCAATATTAAAAGAAACCAACACAATGTGTCAAATAAATTTCTTACAAAAACCATATTTTTAAACTACCCTATGAAGAGTTCATTGTAGTTAGATATTTTTCTATCAAAGTAACATCTTTATCTAAGTATCACATAAATTTTTTTATCTTCAAATTTTAAATAACAATACTGAAAAGTGAGGCTTGTGTGAGCATATTTGTGCTTGATACATGAATTTTTATAAAATAAAAAATATCATTCTTATGTAAGATAAAATAATATTCATAGCCAAAATTACTAGTTGATACCAAAGGCCAAGGTTTGCATTCTTGATTGTTTAAGTGACACATTAAGTGGTGTTAACTAACTCAACAATAGCTTAACTATGTTGTATAGGCATGGAAATCTATTAAAATATCATATCAGAATCTAAAATGAGATTATCTCTTAATCCATGCAAATGCTCCACCTATTATATAGTCTTATTGATTAAGTATCTCAACGCAAGATGGTCACAAGCACCATATGTATAACTTGTACAACCATTTGCTTTAAATATATTTATTTTGCACTCCTAAATTGAGAATACCTCATCCACTTTGATCTTTTGGGTGCACAAAACTCCCTATTTAGTGAGACGGTATCTTTTTTATGCCCCTCATTCTACTCAAAGAATCTAGATCTATAATAATCTAACTTCTTAAGAACATCTTATGGGATTTCAAATAAAAAGAACATAAACTGCTCATAACAAGAATCAGTCTACATCCGGCTGGTGGCATCTTTCTTCTACGTGCATCCAATTATGAGAATGTCCAGATATTTAAATGGAAGAGATATTTTGTAGTATCTCCATGATATAACATCTCATTTTATAAAAAAAAAAATATTTTAAGATCAGATAACTGAACCTTTAGTTTTATTCATGAAGAAAAACGAATGCATACATGACAATCTTACTCACGCCTCACGGTTCTTCTCTCAACTCTACATACAAATCATGGTAGCCATCTCCATCTACTACTCCCTCACTACAACTGTAAGTTTGCAACAGCCCAGGTTCAATGAAGAAACAGAACGCACGACGCGACACACACCTGAATGAAAATGCCAAACTTGTAGCTAGCTGGCTAGCAGCAGTCGACCTAACATCAGCTTACACGCTCAGATGGAGATGCTGTTGGGGATGCCCATGGCGGTGAGCCCCTCTCCCTTCTTGCCGTCGACGTCCGACGTGTTGGGGAACAGAAGCGTGTACGGCATGTCCACCGGCCCCGTGCGGTTCTTGAACGCCGAGTCACCGTTCATCTTTGTGATCCTGTCCTCGATCTCTATCAGGCGGCTGCCGAACCTCTTGAACGCCTCCAGCGCCCTGGCATCAGACGTCCAGCGATCTGGCTCGTCACGCTGGCCGAGGTACACCTCGTCAGAGGCGTGCTTGGACAGGATCTCGATGAGAGAGATGCCGAGGATTGTCTGCCACTGGCTGGTGATGGTGTGGATGTACACCAGGTCCGCCTCCTTCTGCCCAGCTTCCAGCATGGCGTACTCCTTGCTGCCTGGCTCCGGCATCGGCCGTCGGCTCACGGTCGGACGGTTCGGGAGGTACCCTGCGTACGGGTACTGCCCAAAGTTGACGGCCGCGTGCAGGGCCGACGCGACCCATATGATGGTTGTGCACGTCTTGGCCAGCTCCTGGACCGTCTCCATCTTAGGCCACCATTCTCGGTCCTTGAGGTCACCATGAGCCTCCTCACGCACCTCCTTCCACCACGCCTGCAGCTCCACGTCACGCCGGAGGTCGCCGTCGTTAGGGTAGTAGATGTCTAGGTACTCCCTGACCCACCGCTCGATCGCCCACCAGATCACAAGCCCGTCGACAGCGTACGGGTAATCCCTGATCAACAGCCGGACACCATACGGGCTGGTCTCATCCGGTATGGCCATACCCCTGCATCCATTACCAAGGTGTAAATTCATCGGAACCACATAGTTTAGGGGTCTGCTGCAGTTCAGACTCGTTAGCGCTGCAAGTTTTTTCTCCTTTACGTACCTCTTCAAGAGGTCGGCGGGGAGCCCCTGTTCCATGAAATTCCAGCTCTTGTACACGTCGGAGGACATCTCCAGGGCGTACTTAGCCGGGAACACAGTCTTCTCAAAGATGCCGTCGGCGTTGATGAGGGTTTGGCGTGCCAGGGCATTGATGTTCAGCGTATCACGGTAATGCGGGCTCAGCAGCTTGTGCACAGGGTGCACCACGCTGAGGTGCCGGTTCGTTGCGATCGCGAACGGCTCAATCACAGCATGCGTGTTCAGCCTGTAAAAACACGCACATAAATATCAGTGTTTCCACATCAATGCCAGCATTGTTTAAATAGCAAATGGAACAGAGGATGGCATGTCACTGTACCAGTGGCTGACAAGCTGGTGCCAGGCAGAGTCATTAACACAGGCGTACGCCTTGGCAAGCTGCCAGATATGGCCCTGAACGCCGGTTTGAGCCGGTGTGTACACCTTGCTGTCTGCACCATGCTGCTGGCCATCCGGGTGAGGCAGGCTCAGCTCGATGGCTAGGGGCTTTAGGGTGCCATCGTCCTTGAAGAACAGCAGCGTCCTACTAGCATAGATGAAGTTGCCCTCCAACTTGTTGATGCGATCAAGGTATGGCATGAAGTTATCATGGTGGTCCAGGATGAAGAGCCGGTTGTTCCTCAGCGCCTACACATGGTATGATGTCTCAGTTAGTTGATGGATCTTGTCAATTATTTGCATGAAATCATTCAGTTTGCATGTATTCAGTATAGTTCCACATACATTCTGCACTGTCAGGCCTTCTAGGTTATGCTGAATGTGAGCTTCAGTGATCTTACTGGTTTGGTCCCCATACACGCTTGGATCCAGAGTACTTTTAGGAGGGAACTCCTGCAGTCACGATAGAGAACATTGTAGGCTTTTTATACTACAAATGGGGGAGGAATGTATTTGTCACTTCAAATGATGCAAGCAACTAACCGTCAGACGTTTGATCATCACTGGATTGACACCTGCAAGCATTTCTCGTGCAAACTCCTCATCAGTCCTCCAGCCAAAATTATACTCTGGAGCCTTCTTCAACACATCTAATGCATACAAGATTCAGGCAAAATTAAGAAAACTATTTATTCATGTACAATCAAATCAACATTACCCCAAAAAAATATTCAATTACCTGATTTGATTATATTTGGAAGGGGCATCTTTAGGGGGTGGTCATGAGCACCGTTTGGCAGAAGACTTCTAAGGAACTCACTGGGGATTTTCTCCCTGACTGCTGCCATTAATGGGTGATTGGGTGCTTCTGGACCAGTTTCATAGAGTCCTAGGATGTCTTCAAATGAATCAAACTCTAGTGGAGTATCATCAATGTAAGTGTTTAGAGTAGGAAGAACAGCTTCAACGATTGCCTTGAGGGAGTAACCAAGGAAGTCTGCCATCTTGAGATGTCCAAAACGTTCGTCACGTGGGACATAGATGTTCAGGTTCAGAAGAAAAAGCCTGCTCTCTGAATTTGGGTCTGGGTGAAAGACAAGTTATAAAGGATTTCAGCCAAGATTTGCACATTGTCACAATTAGGTATGTATTAAATCATTATTTGAACTCACCAGTTTTTGTTGGGGGTCGGCCAGTTCTGCAGCGACGGGGATATGGGTGTTCGCTGCCACCAAGAACTGGCCTTTCGTAGTCTTTGCCCTTGTCTGGCGCACCAAGGTCGTTGTAGTAGGCATAACGGTACACACGGTCATGATCCTTGTACGGTCCAGGATTGTCATCGCCTCGGAGAATCTTGAGTTCATCTTGCCGATAAGCCACCAATGGCGCAGGCATTTTACTAGGCAGATAGGTCTGTATAGCAATGGAGAGGTAACTAGTTTTACTATATAGTTTTTCGAACAAAAATAATGCTGGCTGAAGTAAGCAATGGGATTAACAGATATACTGTACACTATTTCGCAACACCATATATGGTTATAATGGTTGATTATGGGACACCAAAGAGCAAAGCAATGTTGGTTTGTGTTCTAGTTTCCCCTTTTTTGGCAGATCTTTTTTTTTTAGAAAAGGGAATAATTTGTATTCCAGCCTCTGCATCGGTAGATGCATGTAGCTATTTAACAGTACAAAAAGCTCTCATTCCTGTTGTGGACAGGCACAGGAAAAAAGAGAACAATTGCCAAAGAAAGGATCTAGTGGTAGTATAATTGAAGAGACACACGACAACATTACAAAGGCATGTTGAGCTGAACTAAATATTCTTCCCACACACATATTGTATCTGTGTGTGCTTATCTCGGATCAACATGAGCTGATTAGTATATTAAATCTACTTTGGTATTGAAAATAGTTATGTCTTAGTTTTTTTTTCAGGGGCAATTATGGTTCTTTAAACAGAATTGGTATTCTTGCTTTGGGATCTATCGACAGTTTTTATCAATAAATGAGCAGAATGAATATGGCAGGAACGATCCTTATCCAAAAGCATCATTAAACACCTACACCACAGCTTGCTGATCTTTTAGTCATATAAACTACTTGGAGTCTAATACCAGTTAGGTAGTAGGAATCTACTGACCACAGCATACAACTTGTGGTTGTAATCTAAGCAAACTAGCTCACAAAAACTCTTTAGTCATATTGAATGGTTGAGGCAAGATAATTCATTATCATCTCCAGCTACCAAGTACCAACAGGAATAAATTATTCATATGATCATATCAAACCAATTGGCTATTTTATATTATTCTAATGTCACTAAGAATCTTGCAGAAGATAGTAGTAGCTTTAACCAGGCATATCTGCATGTTCAATTCCCTATTATTTCCTTCAAAGAATAAAAAGTGTTGTATCTGGCCATCAAGAATGATATCAGAAGGGCTGGAAGCTCACGATTTTGATTGGGTGAAATGGATCTATCTATCCTCTAAGCAGTACGAACAATAAAGAGGGTTAACATCAGGGCTTTATTCTATATCATGACTTAGTACTTTTATTAAGGAGACAATGCGTACCATTTGGATTGAGGTACAGCTAAACTGGTACCTACCCCATCCAGAGACTTAAAAAACCAAGAGTTGACCGCCACCCAATCTAGGATGGGTTTATCAGACCGAGCTTCGTCATTAATTAAACCCTTCTGGTTTTTATAAGCTGCAGTCAAATGTGTGATTTTGATTTTCCCATATGCTACATATGTGCAATTTTTTTATAATTATATGCACATCCATTGCATGATAAGGTCTAAACTCTGTATAAAGCCGCCACCAATTATTGTACCAGGACCTGCAAGCTGCAATGATTTTTTTCCCAGTTTCTATCAATGGACCATCCGATGCACATATGGAACCCAAGATTTGTTTTTACCAGGACCTACCACTCATTTTATCAGACCCCAAGATTTTAATGTTTTCACTAAAAATAGGTTGGTATATTTGGCTACAAGTGCCACGTACAATACTGTGCCCAACAATTACTACTTGATGGCAAAAAACGCGGGCTGTATGCAGGAAATCGGTGCACGCGACAAAGGAAATCATCAGGGAGAAGAGGAATATGCAGGACGAACAGCACTCACGTCATTGGCGAAGACGATGCGGTCGTGGGTGTAGACGTTGTGGGGGTAGATCCAGGAGTTGGCGATGAAGACGACGGTGCCCTTGCCGGGGACGCCCTCGAGGGTGAGCGTCTTGAGGAAGACCTCCTCGCTCCAGTGGTTCTTGACGAGGACGGCGCCGGGGATGCCCTGCGACTCGTCCCACTCGAAGCTCACCCGGAACACGGTCTCGCCGTTGGTCTTGGACTTGAGCGTCACCACCGCCTCCTCCAGGTGCGCCTCGTTGCCCACCTTCCCCCGTCCTTCTTTGCCTGCGATTCAGCATCACCATTTTCATTAGTCGTCTCATCGCAACCAAAGGGGAGTGGGGAATTAGGAAAACGTTCCCCGTTTGGTTCCGTTTCCTTTTCTTTTTTTTACTGTAGAGCAAACAATGGTTCCGTTTGGATCGGAAATGCAGTAGTTTACTGTCAATTTTCCACGCGCCATAAATTTCTACAGTACAGATCTCTATCGATTTTGATATTATGTTTCCTTGAACAGAAGACTTGGATTGATTAGATGACGCGCAATTAGCGAAGAACACGGTTAAGAGGAGGCGCGTCTCGGCTCTTGGCAGCGCGTCTCGTTTTCCTTGTTACGGAATCGATCCCCCACTACCACTAGCTGTCCCGTCCGTCGCATTGAATGTAACAAACCCGTCAGGCAGCGACAGACGGTTGAATGCAACAAAACAAACCCGTCAGGCAGTGACGGGAGATTCGTGGTCGTTTGTTCAGTTCAAACTGTGCTCCACGACAAATCCCCTGCAAATCCTCTCTGATCATGCCTGCCTCACCCAATTGATTATTCCAGAAATAAACTCCTTCCAAATTCAAATCCACAACAGGTGGGAATCCTCCACCACGGCGGCGGGCGGTTGTGTCTCGGAACGCAAACGCCTCGGCGGGGAGCCGAAACGCGCCAGCGCGCGGGGGACGTTGCGGCCGAAACCGCTGCGGACGCCGCCGGGCGTTTCGTTCCAGCGAGGCCACCCGCCACTACGCGCGTGAACTGATGAAGGAGAAGGGAGGCGGAGGCGTGGGCTCACCGGGTTCGGCTACGGTGGCGCTGACGAGGCGGAACGCGAGGCCCTGCTCGTGGCCGAGGATTTGGTGGAAGCCGTCGAGGACGGAGGCGTGGAAGTGGTTGAATCCCAGTGCCTCCTTCCTCACCAGCACGACGGTGCCGCGGATCCGGCCCTCCTTCCACGCCTCCTTGTTCTTCCCCGTCAGCCGGTCCAGGAACCCGTGCAGCAGCATCTTCCTCGCCGGACTTCTCACTCGCTCGGGTCGGGGGAACAGAAAGAACAAGGGGTTCGGTCAGGCGGTCACCACCGGCGCCCTGCTCGCTAGCTCGGGAACCGTGGTGGTGGTGGCGGCCTTTGTATAGGAGCAGCAGCAGCCCGCGCTCTGCACCGGCATTTATAGGCGGCCGCGTTTTAAGATGACAGCCTCCGTTCCGTTCCGTTCCGCCAGCGATGCGTGATGGACGATGGCGATACAGGCAGTACACGTCGGCATCGCGAGGTGTTTGGAAATCGATTGATTATGCTTCTGCAGGCCTTTCTCCCGCGCGCACATGGGCGGCGGGGCTCACCGATGTCCTCGCCCCGGGCCTGGCTGTCCAACACGAAACCGCGGACACGACCTGGCGGTTTCGGTTCGAAGAGTCGCGGTTGTTTCCCCCGGTCAAACTCAAACCCGGCCGTGTGCGGCGACCGTTCCGTTTCTCCGTAGCCTCCTCCTCCCCGTAACGGCTACTCCTACTCCGTACAATGCAGCGTGATCAAATATTTTTTTTCTACTCCCAGTAGTACGGAAGAATCACGCGTTCGCCTGTTGATGCCAAGCTCCCTTGTCACACGCTTTGTTTCGAGCGTGAGGGTTGCACGTGAGCGTGCATGGCGTTCCACGGAGCTCGAACCACAAACACCATGTCCATATAAGATTATTATTTTTTTCAATAATGGAACAAAACGTTCCGGCGTTTGTCTCGTGAGAGACTAGAGAGGACCTGCAGCTCCTGCCTGTCCCGACCACGAGCTGTCCGAGATCTGAGGTGATCCCCCCACTCGTACGACGGGTCCAGCAGCACGTGAAACACGTTCTCTCCGGATCTCGGTCGAACGGGATGCCGAAACGGAGTGTTCCGAGGTGGGTGAGTTCCGCTGGACAGGACGGGAGCGGGGACTACATGTCTACATGGAGATAATATCTCGTGCGACACGACTTGAGCGAGTCGTCGTCATTAACGTCGCGCTTTTAGGAAGCGTATGCCTATCGTCCGGCTGACCGTGGACCCGTCTTCATTCGTGAAAGCTACGGAGGAAGGACGGGACCGTGCTTCATGGCCATCACGGGACCAGCCGACGATGCACTGCATCAGATCCCCACTTGCTGGACAGGGCCAACGTTCACGCACACATTTTTTTTTTTTTTGGACAAGTAATGTTGACGCACACATTGGTGCCAGCGGGTGACGGCGACGCACGAAGGCTTAAACAACTATCGCCGTAGCCGCAAGTATTGCGGTCGCCATCTCCGTGGCTGGCTGGCAATTGGCATGGCTGCCATCTCAAGGTGTTTTAGGAAAAAAAAATACATTTCGTGGTCAGATCTGAAGAAGCAGTTGAAGTTGAAGCAGGTGCGTCGCGTGATGATCGAGGACGAATCTTCTATGCTTAAACAACTATCGTCGTCCCGTGAGATAATATCTCGCGTTACCTGCTTCCGCGGCCAACCATTCTTCGGAAAGGTATGTGCGCGCCCTAGTTGGCCCAGGTGTTTCCTCTTCCGCTGTGAAGGGGCAAGGAAGGAGTTTTTTTTTTTTTTCGAAAGATAAGGGGCAAGCAAGGAGTTCATATAGCAGAAGTGAACCTTTTCATTTCATCAATGACAGCGAGATATTAGATCAGTACAACGTCATCACACATAATTTTCCTAATGACCGATGCCATCCAGGTATGGACCCAAGATCTCGCAAAAAAAAAGGGGGTATCGACCAAGACCGCGGTGCTGACACAATCTCTCCATCGGGCAAGCAACTTGAACGCATGCCCTCCGATCACCAAATCGCTGCCCCGCTGTGGGTATCTTTTGTTTCGAGCAACTTGATCCCGGTTCTTCAGGCCTTCAAGATTTGTCAGAATATGTGCACGGGAATAGCCTAATGCAGAAACAGCGCAGTGTGTCAGATGCAGCAAACGAGATATTAGAAGTGAGCTTTTTTTCTTTTCATCAATGACAGCAAGATATTAGATCAGTACAACGTCATCACACATAATTTTCCTAATGACCGATGCCATCCAGGTATCTACTGAGATCACGGTGCTGATTCTCTCCATCGACCAAGCAACTTGAAAAACCACGCCCTCTGATCACCAAATCGCTGCCCCGCTGGCGATAATCTTTTCTTTCGAGCAACTGGATCAGCAACTTGATCCCGGTTCAGGCAGGCCTTCAAGATTTGTCAGAATGTGTGCATGGGAAATATATAGCCTAATGGAGAAACTTTGCAGAGCGTCAGATGCAGCAAACGATTCTTCAGCCTAGTTGTTCACGTCATCCAAAACAATGGGTTCAAGTTTTTCTAATCTTTCCTTGTGTGGTATGTACTCGCACACGTGAAACACTTGTTGATTCGCGGATCCGCTCTAAATTACTACAAATCTACAACAAGCCGTACGTGTAACATGGATCATTTCGTTGTCATGCACATGGCTTTATTATTATTTATTACTCATGACCCACAGGCTAATAATCAAATGCTAAGTGGCTTTTCCGCGATCTCGCCATGAAAGATACCCTCCTTAATCACGTGAAGAATTGAAAACAGCGCAACGCATTTCGGCAAGGGCAAGAAGGGATTAATTATCTTCACCCACCGCAGTCTATAGCAATCGATCTCACCTGTTGGGCATGTTCACCACAACAAGATAATTCATCAGGCTCTTTTTGGTAGGTCTGCTGTTCTTTACCCCACAAATTAAATCTTCAAGGATGCAGATCAAGGTGGTGAAAATGACACCACGTACCTTTGCATGAGAAAGGTATTCGTTGCTATGCTGTTTGTGGCGAGCAAACAACAAAAAGTGACCCCGAAACATTCATATACGCCTGTCACCGCATAACCTAGAAAGCCGGTGTTCTTTTGTTGTCCAAAATCCTATCATGCTCCCAGCTTATCTCACGCAAGTTCACGGAAGCTCTCAACACACACATTTCCGGAATCAGGAACTTTCCAAACATTTCGTCATGCATTTTTTCGACGGCAAGTTTTTTTTTAGCAAATAATGTCTAAACAGGATCATAAATTTAACGTAAAAAACCCTTATGAAAAGAAACCATGAACATCGACTAACAATCTTCACTATTAGAGTAGAGTTATAACATAGAGGATATCATAAATCTCTCTCTCTCTCTCAACTCTTCTCATGCACAATATGTATATATAAGGATGAAAACTAGAGATAAACTCTCTAAATAATATAACCCGTAACACGAGAGGACTCCGCCTCTCAAACCTCCTAAACATCTCCAGCGAGGACTCTAATTCAAATCATATTTCAACAAACCTCACCTTGAAACAAATTTCATCTTGTAATAAATGAAGAATCATCATGAACTCCTTTCAATAACAATAACATCGGATGCCAACAAGTCAGAAGGACTCAAATAGTAGCACCAATCAAGCTTGAGTATTGCTCAAACTTCATAACTCCACTTCCAACAGAGTGCTTAATACTCTGTGATAAAGAGCATATCAGAATTCTTGCTTCAAACAAAAGCAACATAGCCGTGAAAATCATTGGTCTCAATAACAAACCATTATCACGGTCTTGCAGCGGAATATAAAGACTTGGTAGAAACCATATCGGAGGATAAATTCTAGCAATAAAATCTGCAGCAACTCTTGAATGTTTTGGATGCACGAAGCAAAATCTGCAGACTCCTATACACTTTCGTGTACCTTCAGTCAGAAAACCACTAAACAATAATCTGGTAAAATACCTTGCTGTGCACTTATCAAAACTGGCAAAAAAAAAAATAACATGCATGACAAAGGACAGAGCAAGAATTCCTATGTGAGCATAGCAATTCTGGCCATAAACACCAGCTTCGCACACATGATCAGAAAGCACTGACTTGGTATAATTGATTGCATGGATCGAGACATAATTTTTCTCTTGCGCAGCAATGAAAGGAAGAACTGGTATAATCAACGGGTGTGTGCCTAGCAAAATTCACCAAATTTCTTTTAGGCCACATGGATCAGTGCTCCACGGCAGGAACACAATGGCAAACCCAGCCTTCACCCCAGGACTTGATGCGCACAACGATCAAGGCTTGATAAAGAGAAACAACAGTGAATCCTCTGATCTGCAACATGACTGTGTATCTTTGTAAATTGGTGGCCCTGCGGTACAACACACAGCCTCGATGAGACGAAGAGGCAAGATAATTTTGTCCTGGTAACCAGCAGCATGGAAACGCCGAATTTCCGAATCAACACGATGGCCAAACGAAAACTAATCCACCTTCAGTACTGCGGTACAATACACAGCAAGGGATCAACGACTGGAAACACCCCTGCGAGAATTGCAACGGCGGCTGTTGATTTGTTGATGGAAGATGATGACTCCAATCAGTAAAAGAAATCCGCTTGACTCAACGGAAAAACATGTCGAGTCGCCGACTCTGCGGTGCCACAACAGCACCAGGCGACACGGGATTAGATCCAGTCTTTTGAACCTTGACACACACAGGGAAAACAGGAGCAAACGAAATATCACTGTCTGGTAGATCCGTCAGATGACGGCGTGACGAATAGACCAGATCGGCGGCGTTAGAATAGAAAATATAACTCTAATATTTTTTTTCACAAATCTCGTGTCTAGATCTAAAACCACTTGTTAACAACCAATGTCTAAACAGGATCGAAACACGACATATATTTAATGTGAAAAATCCTTACGGAAAAAACCACAGACGTCGACCAGCAATCTTCACTATTGAAAAAGAGTTGCAACATAGGTGATACAATAAATCTCTCTCTCAACTCTTCTTATGCAGTATAAGATATATATATAAGAGTGAAAACTAGAGATAAACTCTCTAAATAATATGACCCGTAACATGATAGGATTCCGCCTCTCAATACTCCTAGATGTCTCCAGCGAGTACTCTGATTCAGATCATATTTCAACATTTTTTCTCTCTTTGCCTTGAAAGGAATTTCAGCATTTTTTCTCTCTTTGCGTTGAAAGGAACCGTTGATCCTGCAGATGTTAATTTGTGACGTGACAAACTTACATGTTTTCTTATGTTACAGGCGCGTTACAAGCTAATATTGCAACGGATCATCGGAGCTTTTAAATTTAAACACTTCACATCAGAGGTTCAGATGGTAGCAGCGCCATCTCGTTGTCAGAGTCCATGCCTTGATGAGATCATACGTATATCAGAGATGTCCTAGCACGAGTGATTTTTTTTCTTAGAAAAAATATCATAGCGCGCAGCCGCGGATCGTCCCGTACTGATATTAGGAGCTCATAATCTGCTCAAATCAAACTCAGTTTTCGATATAGATTGGATAGCACCAGTGTGACGTGTGCGCGCATTTATAATACGGCCATGATTGAGACTTACTCTCATCCATATTATCAAACGACGATTATGCCAGGTCTATGTTATTTCATATAGCCAAACGGTATATTAGCGATCCATCATGCCACCACGATAAAAGATATGCGTGATCGCATCACATATGTCCGATTGCGGATCCAGTTCATATACGCCAAAGATTAGCACCTTGCCAATAAGGTCAACTACGGCGGTGGTTCAGATAATTTACTTGAGAACAAAAATATTTTTCATATTCATTACGGTAGTATGGTGCTGGTGGCAGTGCTGCTTACCAAAGCTACAGCTAGAGAGAGGGCGCGGAAGAAACAAAACCTGAAGCACAAGATTCCAAAAACATGTCGATCAACTGGCGCAGAATAAAATGAGACAATGAGAATATATATTACTGTATTGCTACTGTCCTTATCAAGATTTAAGTTGTACTTGTTCCACTCAATTATCGACCACCTCGCTTTCGTTGTTCCTTGCAACTTCATTCACCCACCACGAGCGACGACGGCTACTCACTCATCCATACCTCAGCATATATGTCTTGCAAAACTTAAAGCTTGTGAGCAGATATATTTCCTGTAATTGATCTTACTTCGACGAGTAGTTTTGAGAGAATGTCATCACCGTATGTATATGTATCACCGCATGCATGCATATACTCAACATGTATTATCTATATCATTCATATTATTTTGAGATTCGTGTCATATGCACTACATGTCAAAGATCACATGATAAAGTATATATAGGAACCAGATTTCATCAAACCTAATATAAAACATGTGGTCTAGATAGTACATGTTCAACATCTATATATGAAAATTTTGCTTTAATATTTTTGACGCCATTTTCTCTCTCTAACTGGAGAGTTGATAGTGTACTACTAAAGATTGAGTCAAACTTACAGCGACCTAGCTATTTTTTCATGCTTGGTCCCTGCAAGACGCATGCACCCCGAGTCTGTCGGTACGATTATGCCAAGCAACAGATTTTCCCCTTGATTCAAAATATCTGCGGGATCCCCGATCCCATCACATACACGTGCCGCTGCTGTGTCATGGTGAGATCAACGAAATTTTGCACCTTAGTTCGTCATTGTGTCGGGGTACCAAAAGGTCTCGTCATCATTTTGTAAGAGATTATGTATGCTTGTTAGTCGTTAATTATAATCATTACTAATTCATTATAATTTATATCTTATTTTTAGATGAAAGGCTCCCTGCTTTTTGTTGAAAGCAAGCCACAGGTCTGCCATAATTTATATTATCTTCAATCATTCAGTGTCGTGTACTTGGATATATGGCTCCCCTTGTAGTATATTCGTCCTGTCGGATGCACTAATAATATGGTAGGCAGAGTAGCTACCGCGCGCAGCGCGTGCAGAGTCATGTTGCGGAGAATTGTGCGTCATCTCACGGAATCAGATTGTGAAGGGACACACACACGGTAACATTCACTTTTGGTTCAGTAGGAATCTTTTATTTCCATTAACGGGCTCGTACAAACACACACTGATCTCTACAACACTTATTGATACGCCAGCTCACACGCCGCAGCCTCGTGGTAACTGAAGCAGAGCAAGGTGTTCTCCTCAGATTGAGATGCTGTTGGGGATGCCCTTGGCGCTGATCCCCGCGGCGGCGCCCTTGGTGTCGGACGTGTTGGGGTACAGCAGCATGTAGGGGAACTTGGCCGGGCCGTTCCGGTTCTTGAGCCCCGGGTCGCGGTTCTCGCTCACCACCTTCCCCTCGATCTCCACCAACCGTTCACTGAACCGCTTGAACGCGGCGACCGCCTTGTCGTCCGAGGTCCACTCGGGCGTGTCGCGCTGGCCCAGGTACACCTCGTCGGACGAGTGCTTGGACAGCACCTCCAGCAGCGAGATGCCGATGATGGTCTGGATCTGGCTGGTGATGGTGTGGATGAACGCCAGCTCCGGGTCCTTCTCCAGCTCCGCGTACTCCTTCGTTCCCGGCTCCGGCATGCGGCGGCGGCTCACGGTGGGCCGGTTGGGCAGGTATCCCGCGTACGGGTACTGCCCGAAGTTGACCGCCGCGTGCAGCGCCGACGCGATCCAGATGATGGTGGTGCAGGCCGTGGCGAGCTCGGGCACGGACTGCATCTTGGGCCACCACGGCGCGTCCTTGAGGTCCCCGTGCCCGACCTCGCGCACCTCCTTCCACCACGCCTGCAGCTCCGTGTCGGACTGCAGGACGGAGTCGGACGGGTAGTAGATGGCCAGGTACTCGGTCACCCACTGTTCGATCGCGTGCCAGATTGCCAGACCGTCCGACGCGTACGGGTAGTCCTTGATCAGCAGGCGCACCTTGTACGGGCTCGACGGGTCCTCCACGGCCACACCCCTGCATTGTTTATTTGTTGTTGCGTTATTTTAGTACTCCTATCAGTTACAGGTTTTTCTGTCCCATGATGATACTTGGCGGTGGTTTACGGGTAGGCAGTAAAGGATGATGCTTTCAATTACTTACCTCTTGATGAGGTCGGCGGGGAGGGCCTGCTCGTTGAAGTTCCAGCTCTTGTACACGACGGCGGACATGGCGAGCGCGTACTTGCCGGGGAAGACGGTCATCTCGAAGATGCCGCCGCCGTTGATGAGCGTCTGCCTGGCCAGGGCGTTGATGTTGAGCGTGTCGCGGTAGTGCGGGCTGAGCAGCTTATGCACGGGGTGCGTCACGCAGAGCTGCCGGTTGGTGGCTATGACGAACGGCTCCATCACGGCGTGGGTGTTGAGCCAGTGGCTGACGAGCTGGTGCCACCCGGAGTCGTTCACGGCCACGTAGGCCTTGGCGAGCTGCCAGATCCAGGCCTCCACGCCGCTGGACGCCGGCGTGTACACCTTGCTCTTGGCCGTGGTGAGGTCGCCCTGGATGTAGGGCTCGCTGAGCTCGATGGCCAGGGGCGCGAGCCGGCCGTCGCCGCGCAGGAAGAAGAGCGTCCGGGTGGCGTAGATGAAGTTGCCCTTGAGGTTGTTCACGTCGATGAGGAACGGCATGAACCGGTCGTGGTGGTCCAGGATGTAGAGCCGGTTGCCCTCCAGCGCCTGCTGCACGGTCAGGCCCTCCAGGTTGCTCTCGATGTGAGACGCCGTGATGGTGCTCGTCTGGTCGCCGTACTTGCTCGGCTCCAGCGTGCTCTTCGGCGGGAACTCCTGCGAAACAGTGTCACGTTCGTCAGGCGCATTTCATTTCTCATTCCTTCACAGTTCACACAGACAGACAGCTTGATCAATTCGCTTACCGTGAGCCGCGTGATCATCATCGGGTTGACGCCGGCGAGCACCTCCCGCGCGAACTCCTCGTCGGTCCTCCACGCGTTCTTGTCCTCTGTTTCAGAGTCAGCTTATATTATATTATTAAGAGCGTCCGAATAGAACAACCTCGCACACTGTCACTTGTCCAGTGACAAATAAACTCGTAAGATAAGATAATTCGTGCCTTTGATGATCTGCGGCATGGGGAGCTTGAGCAGGTAATCGCCACCGTCGGGGATGAGGTCCTTGATGAGCTGGAGCGGGAAGAGCTTGCGCATGTCCTCGAGCGCCTGGATCTTGGGCAGCTTGATCCCGCCCTCGTACAGGTTCCTCATGATGTCATCGAACGAGTCGAACTCGCCCGGGGTGGTGTCCACGTACGTGCGCACCGCCGGCACGATCCCCTTGGCGAGGGCCTTGATGGAGTACCCCAGAAAGTCCGCCATCTTCAGGTGCCCGAACCGCTCGTCCCGGGGAATGTAGATCTGCTGCACCAGCGACAGCCGGCTCTCCGAGTTCGGGTCTGCGGTCAAGTCAAACTCAAGTCAACTCCCAAGTATTTTCTCTAAAAAGGTAGAGTTACTGTGTCTGGCAGTGGCCCCTGTCTGCTGATATGATCGGAGGCCCACGTGCCATGGAAAATAAAAACTGACCTGTCTTTGTGGGCTTGCGGCCGGTGCGGCACCGGCGCGGGTAGGGGTGTTCGGTGTTCCCGCCGAGGACGGGACGCGGGTTGTTGTCGTCCGGCGAGCCAAGGTCATTGTAGACGTCGTAGCGGTAGACGCGGTCGTGCTCCTGGTAGGGGCCCTCCTGGTCGTCGCCGCGGAGGTTGCGGAGCTCGTCGTCGCGGTAGGGCCGCAGCGCCGCCGGCATCTGGCTCGGAAGGTAAGTCTGCATTGTACATGGCGTCGGCCGGCGGGGCGTCAACATCATCAGGAAATCAAAGTTCTCTCTGGAATTATTGACCAGATCAATCTTTGTTTATTAGGCAGATTTTTATCGTGTGTGTTTACTGGACTGGTCTAGTCAAAACCAAAGAAAGAAAAACTTGACCGGAACTACTTGATTGATCGTCATCATTTATACTTTTCATCCCTTGGTTCAAAAGCAAGCTTGAGTGCATTGGTAGCGTCGATTGTTGTTCCTCGAAAAGTTTCCCTCGGGTCATGAAACGAGGTCAGCTAAAGAACGGACGTGTAAAAGTACATCAATACTCGGCTCACGTGAGCCCACATGCCACCTATTTGGTTCAGAACGCAGAGGACGGACCATTCTAGCGACAACCACCTCACCGTACGTAGCAGTTACACACTACTGTAGTATAACATCCGCAGCAGTCCATTGAATATTCTTCATCTAACCGTGTACCATCAATTCCTACCTACTCCAGATACTATCCATGGAAGATAATCCTTAATTAACAATGATAATACCGACAAAGCAAGAAGTGAGTGAGAGAGAGAAGACTCACGTCGTTGGAGAAGAAGACGCGGTTGTAGCGGTACTTGTCGACGGGGTAGACCCATGAGTTTGCGACGAAGGTGATGGTGCCGCGGCCGGGCACGTTGTCGAGGGTGATGGTCTTGAGGAAGAACTCGTTGTTGTGGTAGTTCTTGACGATGATGGCCCCCGGCACGCCCAGCTTCTCCACCTCCCAGTCGAAGGTCACTCCTAACTTGGACTCGCCGGTGGTCACCGACGGAAGGCTGCTCGTCACCCACTGCTCCAGGTTCGCCTCCGCGCCCACGCGCCCGCGGTTGCCGTTATCTGCACACACAACAATTGTTGAGTTGGTAAATTTCCGTTCGTGAGCATCGGAGCATGGAGCCGTCGTGGAGGCCAGTGAGCGGCGTGTCGCGCATGCACGCGTCGCGCCGAGGTTACTTTACTTGGGCGGATAACTAATAAGAGCATCAGGTTCAAAGTGAATACTACTACAGTTTCTCTCTCTCTCTCTCTTTTCGGGCAGCAGCTATTTGTTCTTTTTTTACTTTGTCGCGAGCATCCGGTGCTCTGCACCATGTCCTTTTCCCAGTACGTGTTGCTCTCGGCGCTCGTCTTTCCACATGTCCCGTCAAAGACGACCGAGTACCAAAGCTGATCCATGGCCGCCCACACAGTTCTAGTAGTACTACTACCACCGAGTGCTTTGCTTTGGACGGGGAAAACTTATGCATGAACGAAAAGGAAAGAAGATCGATCGATCGATCGATCGAGAGCTAATAGCAAGGCAAAAAGCCAGAGAGGGAAGGGGAGAAGAGATGCTCACTGGCGTCGACGAGGGTGGAGCTGATGAGCTGGCACGTGACGCCCTTCCCGAGGAACTCGCCGAAGCCGTCGATGAGGGAGGCGCCGAAGTCGTTGAGGTCGAGCACGTTCTTCTTCATGAGCACCACCGACCCCTTGATCCGCGCATTATTCTTGCCCTTCAGCCCGTCCAGGATCCCGCCCAACATCTTCGCTCCCCAAACTTCTTGTGTTCTTCTCGGAGTGGTGTGGAGGATGTGTGTGCCGGAGGTTCGCAGTGCCAGCCCGGAGATTTATAGCGAGAGCGAGGTAGGAGCGAGGCGAGGCGGAGAAGGGGACGCGTGAAGTTGGTGAAGCCGCGCGCGCGGGGTCGTATCTCTCTGTTTCTCTCTTCCGTGGGATGGACTAGACCGGCATCGAGCGCCGGCCGGTCCGATTATTACTGGGCCCGTGAAACGTGAACACCGTGCGAGACGCCTGCCGTGTCTGTGCCTTTGGCTCGATTTCGCCGTCTCTTTTACTAGCGCCGCGTCACACTTCGCCACGGTACCAGCAGCTCGCCGTACTGCCCCCCCGACACCGACGTGTCCGCCTCGTGCTCGGCGTGCGCTGTGGAATTGGCGAAATAATATAAAACTCTCACCACAGCATCAACGCCAACGTGCAGGACGGGGCGTACGTATGTGTGGTTTACGAAAGTGAATGAGTAACCACTAACCAGTACTGGTTACAGTGGTGACGATGTTGTCATTTGCCATGTTTTGAGTTTCTTCGACCGGTTCGTCCTCTGCTTCGCGCCTACATGCAGTTCTTCGAGTATTAGCTGTACCTATCAGCCACAGCCTATGAGGGCTATGATGTGGCCGATAGGGCTAAGTCAAGATGTCACACACGATTAATAAGCATTAGTTATGTCACACACGATTAATAAGCATTAGTTACACTTGCCAACTGCCCTCCTTTTTGAAATTTCGATCGCTGAATCATTGTACGGGGCATTACGTGGTTGCCGAGAGCATCGTCGTCTCTCACGGCGTCCAATTAGATGCTCTGTTTTCTTTTCAACGAAGAACAATAAAATTTCTTGTACGTAAGTTTCAGTCTTTTTGTTTTCCATTTTGTTATTGTATGTGTACGTTTCTGGGTACGTCAAAAGACGAGTCAAATTTACTTGGTCAATACGTTAAAGCTGATGACACAGTAGGCCGAATCACACAAGCAGGTACGGCTCGCACGCTTGGAAGAGCTAATTCTTGAGGAAGAAAAACTGCTTTTTTACTACGAGGTAGGGATGTTTATCTGCGGGTTGGAAAAACCGGCGTTCAACAGCCCTGCTACGAGGTAATCGGTCAAGAGTAAACATCTTCCTCACAGAAGAAATTATATACTACTATGAATGAAGGAAAAAAACCATACAAAACCAAGCCGACGACGGTCCCCGCAGCCTCAACTACTGGATTATTTTATTCCCTGATGCAGCTTTTCTCTCGTTGAATCCTATGCAAGGGATATTACACGTATGAAAAACTATGGGTAATAGTCAAAGATTCAAGAGTTTTGAATATCGTCCAAAATGTCAATTAGTTCCGCCTGGAGAGAGTACCACTACTGGTTATAGAACTCGACGACACGGAATTTGTCACTGTCAGGTCCCTTGAAGATTTGCCTAACCTTATCAAAAGAATTTCTGTCCCGTGCGCGTGCGAAGCACTTATCCCTGCGAAGGTAATCAACTGGATAATCTATACGACTCGCGTTATCTATTCAAACCCGCGTATACATGTAGCTTCATTTCAGTAGTCGTCCGTGAAAACAATTTGTTTCCCGGCATCATTCGTGACAGCTGCTGCTCCGACGCAACCGTTGTTGACGCCGCCGGAACAAGCAGCCAACACAGCATTTTGAGTTTAGTAAATTATTT
This sequence comes from Eleusine indica, assembly GCA_030378355.1. Classification (NCBI taxonomy): domain Eukaryota; kingdom Viridiplantae; phylum Streptophyta; class Magnoliopsida; order Poales; family Poaceae; genus Eleusine; species Eleusine indica. Next base: position 47,838,392 of record CM059498.1, on the reverse strand, counting down.
TCGCACTCACGTACGTACGCTTGGACATGCCTTTTCGCCACCAGCTCAGAGATCGCAACCGCGCGCGATCGAGATGAATAGCATACGCAGCACGCGATGCACGCAAGGACACCTAGGTCGATCGGATACAATAGTAGTACAGTACAATCCAGCTAACTCGATCCGAGCATGGCCCCCTGTTGGCTTCATGATGCGTGGCCCCGCTTTGGATGCATGGCGGATCGGATCGGCCACATGTTGCACGCTTCAACGAATGTGATAGACCCGCCCCACCCACCACAATGACACACAGTCATAACTCATAAGGACACGCCACACGTGCGTGGGGGTGGGATAGCAGTATGTATGTCCCATCGACCGGGTTACTCTGGAACCTGCGTGTGCATGAGCATGACTGCAACCTCGCGCTCTCGATTCTGAAATATCCAGGGACACCATCGGTGATCCAGCAGATCGTCCTGCTGAATCAATAATTTAGGGTGTCCTGGTTCTCCTAACCATATTTTCAATTTGTCTGCTGGATGATGAGGTCCAACCGTCCAAGCATGCTTAGCTTCCGTGCTGCGTACCATATCATAGCACCACATGCACGTCGATACGGCCCGATCGATCGCGCTGTTACCCTTACCCTTCCCAAGATCATGGCCCAGCCGCTGCATGCAGCTTCAGGGGGGGTCGGGGGATCGGAGTTACGCGTGACGTGACAAGTGTGTGAGCACGTACGGCTGTAGTAGTTCCATGCAGATGCATTCGGTGTGTTTTGCTCGATTGTTTGCGTGGAATGCGACGTGCGAACGAACACAGCTTATTCAATGCATTTATATCCGAAAAATCATTTTCCTACCTACCGGAGTCTGCCTGATTAATTTGAATCATCACCGATTTTTTGAAGAAAAAAAAACATACACACAGTGTCGCATCGGAGATATATATAGATCTGATTATGTGTCGAACGAGCGAAGATCGCATTGTCAATTATTGTTCGATATGATCGAGCTATAGCTAGCAATCTCCCGTCCACTGCCCTTTTTTTTAACGAGGAACACATGCAAGGGAGGCCCCCCACTGTGGTTCACTGGCTTTTGTTGCTTGCTTGGCCGCACGGTAGCCACACCCGTCATCACCCGTGCATCGCCATGCCCTATTTCTTAATTCTTTCTCTTTTACAGATACGCGGCGACTTGTAACGGCGTGCTAATTGTTGGTTACTACATTTTTCAGAGTTTTCACATTTATAGTTACAGTTGCAGCTCCACATGTAGAGTTAGATGTTTTTTTCGTTTTGAAAAGGAACTCACATCTAACTCTACATGTGGAGCTGCAACGTATCGGTTGCATGCAGTACTAACAGCGTGCTAATTGTCGGTTGCATACAGTACTAATATGTGTCAATTTTTTGGCAAGCGAACGCATGAAGTAGATATTGGTCACTATGTTGAACCCGACTGCACTACGGGAAACCAGCTGTATGCCCTGCGCCTGAACGTTTGTCGAGAGCCTTATATCGGTCACTTGGCAAACATCATATTTGCCGAGTGTCCCGAGAATAAACTCTCGGCAAACAAGTAACACACGGCAAGACAGTGTTTGCCGAGAGCAAACACTCAATAAAAGTAGACGCACGGTAAAACTGATATCTTTGCCGAGAGCCTTGAAGGTAGCACTCGGCAAACATAATAAAGCCCTCGGCAAAAAATGAACCCTCGGCAAAGAACTTCTTCCGTTATTTCTCCCCGCGACGTTACAGTTTGTCGAGAGCCTCCCGTGAAGCTCTCGGCAAAGGGTGCACCTTTGCCGTGTGCCGAGATCCATGGCACACGGCAAAGACACACACTTCTGTTTAAGGCACACCACCGACACACACCACTCACACACACTGCTCAGCCACGCCGCCTCACCGCCGCCCCACGCCTCCCTGCCGCCGCCCTTCTCCCTACTGCCGCACGCCTCCCTGCGCCTCCCTGCCGCCGCACGCCTCACCATAGGTAACACTTGAGGCCCTACCTTGGCGCGGTGACGAGATGAGCTTGGATGCCCCAGAGCCCACGTGAGTAGCATGCTCCATCTCTTTGATTTACTGTTTATGCTTCAACCTTTGCATTCTTTAAGAAAAACAATATTAAATTAATTAGTCTGTTTAAAAATATTCTAGGTGATATAAACAAAAGCATAGGGTCATAGGGTCATTGAAAGTAGAGGCTGAAAAATTAATCAAGGTTTATATGACAACCAAAGTAGAGACTTGCTCATAGGCTGCTCAAATTTGGATCTTAGTTATTAATTATAGAAATTTTAGATTTAGAATTTGTGGTGAATTAGTGATGTATAGCAATCTATGTGTCGGGGGCAGAAACCAGGGGTGCCACGTGGCGCCCCCGAGACCCGTCATCGTCCGGAATAACAGATGCGCCTGATCCCTGCCATGGTGCCACCTACGTGAACCCTACGAAGGGAATCTCCGTGACAACCAAATCCCGGAAACGATGGCCACGTCATCCCCGACTCGCTCGACCCACCGCGGGTCAAGACTCGGCCGCGTCCCGCTTGACCCCTCGAGGGGTCGAGGGCCTACGACAATCCACTGGACCCCTCGAGTCCCGCTTGACCCCTCGAGGGGTCGGGGGCCTACGACAATCCGCTCGACCCCTCGAGGGGTCGAGACGAAACCAGTCCGCCCACCACACGAAGGCCCCAGGAGGAGGTTGCTCCCCCGAGCTGCTGACCAGGCCGCTTGCTCGGTCTTAACTGACTCCCGGATAAGGACGGTAGATTCGCCACCATCATCATCATAACAAACAGTGAGCGGGCCCGAGACCACCGATAGGCCTTGTCTTCATCACAACCTTCCTCTATGGACCACCACTGATTATACTGATGATGAGACATACGACGAAGCTAATCCCAGTCTTGATGATTATTTCTAAAATACATGGCTGGTCCGTACTAATTAATTTAATATTTACATTACTTTCTAATACATGTTTTCTTTATTTTGCATAGATTTTGAAATATTGATGAATTTAATGTTTTTAATTGCAGGTGATTGATCAAAGATGGTGGGCAAGGGTATGCTGAGGTCGATGACGTCGATTTACAAAAGCGCAACTGGGAAGGGGTCCAGGTTCGGTGCACCTGAGGGGTCCAGTGCAGCTGAGAGGTCCGGGAGGGGTCGAATGAAGGGTCGAGGCAACAGAGGTGGCGGCAGACATCGAGGGAAGGCTGTCAGGGAACCATCGCCAACACCTTCAGTGCACAAGTCTAGTGAGCAGGAGGAGGAGGAGCAGCAGCAGTCTGAGGAGGTACTTCCGCTCATGGCTTGGACGAGCCGGGGAGATCAGGGGAGGAGGAAGCGCTAGACGCTTCTGGTTCTGGTGGCGTGCAGAATATGTGGCAAAGAGGTCCCGCACAACTCCCGATGCAACCGATACCAGTTGAGAAACGCCCGTTGGTTCGACCCACAGGAAGAAGTAAGTAACTTTAAATGTTTACTCTTTTGATATCTTAAAAATTACAATATAAACTAATCATTTGTCTTCATCACTTTGGCAGGGGTTGGACGAGGGTTGCTGCAGGTGACCACGCGCATTTGCCAAATGGCATCCTGAGTCTTTTGTGCAGGAAACTCTTCCCTGTCCTGGTGCCTTTTGGCACGAGCCAGGAGCCTGCCTACACGTGGGAGCACTACAAGCGCGTCCCCGATTTTCCAGCGGGAGGGCAAGGTGTTTGCCACCTTGGCGGACCGGGTGGTGGGGGAGCTGTGGGTAAGTTTTTTTTTTCTTTTTGCATTGTTCAATACATCGTATTCGTTGGATATTTTTAAAATAATTATAGTATACACCGCATCTATGTATAGAATTTCTTTAGGGTCGAGCCGGAGTATATGGAGCGGGCACGCACCCAGGCGTACAACACATGTCCCAAACTAATTATGGACGTGATTTACGAGGCGCGTATTCAGGCGGTCATAAACCACTACGCCGCCCGGAACATTAGAGTGGATAAAAATGAGGCACGAAACATGGAGCTGACCGAAGAACAATACATTACGGTAATTTGATCTTCTTATATTTTCTATAGTTGATTAAGTATGCTTAATTTGATCTTTCTCATATTACTTGATCACTTGTAGGTGATTTCATGGTGGTGCGCCCCTTATATGGATTGCTGGGAACAAATTATGAAGAGGTGGTGCAACCCCGAGTGGAAGGAGAAGCACGAGGCTTGCCGTGCACGGTGTTTGATGATATCTGGCCCAGCACACCATCAAGATAATCTTACCCTTGACCAGTACGCGGCTAGATAGGTACGTGAATTCATTTTATTGTTATAGCGCTCAATTTTGTGGCATTTGTAATCATCTTTATGTTTTCTTTGCAATCGGCGGTGAATGGTGGCGCGCCTTACCTCCCTTTGAAGGCTTGGGCTATGGCCCACAAGGGCAAGGCGATGTCAGGGTCGACTACAATCCGGAGGACACTCCTGAGTCGTACACCAACGCCACCGTCCATAGTCGCCTGAGCCAATACACAGAGGTGGCTAGGGAGGTCCACGGGCCAGAGTGGGATCCGAGCACCGAAGACATTGATGGAGAGATCGTCATGAGGGTGGGTGGAGGTAAGAAGCATGGCTGGTACTAGATTGCCGACAACACACTAGACACGACTTCTACTCTCACCCTCTCCCAGATCCGAGCAAGAAGCTCGGCCTCAGCCACGCCTATCCGCTCACGACAGAGCTCTTTGCCGAGTGACAGCAAGACACTCGACAAAGTGACCACTCTTTGCCAAGAGCTTGTATTGCGGCCCTTGATAAAGGGACCAGTCTTTGTCGAGTGTGTCCCGTCAAGGCACTCGTCAAAAGTGATTTGACGGACGTTTGACGTCGTCTTCCTGCTTTATTTTGTTGAGAGTCACGAAAACTCTCGACAAAATGTTTGCTGAATGTCCGAAAAAAGACTGAGCAAAAAGCTCTTTTGCCGATAAGAGACTGTCATGAGTTCTTTACCGAGAGTTACACTCGGCAAACGATTTGCCAAGTGTAATGTGAGCTTTGCCGAGTGACTTGGACACTCGACAAATATGTGATTTCCATAGTGCTGGCAACTTTTTAACACATGCTGAACGATTGTGACGAGTACATGTCGACCCATTGATTCGACTGAGTCGTTATCATCTTGTGTACCCAGCTTGACGCCTAATTGTCCTTCAATGACAGCAGCGGGACCGGGTCTCCGGCGCTGATATGTGCCTAATGGGCCATGGTTTACTAAAGCATCGTCAGTTCCACGTGAAATCGACGCCGATGCGTGCCATCAGCTCCCGTCAATCGATGGTGTTCCATCGACTCTGTAGCTGGCGTCGATGGCATGTCCACTTGCAATAATACCTTTTCAGTTTTCTCTACCAGCTTCGCTAAATATAAATTACTGCTCCTAGCACGATTCGGTTAGCAGCGTATCAGACAGACGAAATATCATACGTACGCGGCTCGCGGTGCACGTGATGCTTATTTGTGTCACCAGGTCCCACAAACAAAACAATCACTCCCGACTATTTGCACGTACTAGTACTCCACAAGCTTGTAGCATCCGGAGTCACAAAAGCACTACATGGCTGCTGCAGATACTCGCCGTAAAACAGCGACGAAACGCGCGCCGGGTCGCTTCGCGTGCGATCCACAGAGCATCCGCAATGTCGCGCCGCACCGAACTGCATGCGTCGCCTGCCAAAAGTTGTTTACGGTTCGACACTCGCAATATTTGATCCATCTGCTAGGACCCACAACAGCAATTGAAAAACATTTGTTGTTTCTCTTGGATGGGTTGAAGGCACATGCAGCCATGCAATTGCCGCCGACAAGAACGTTTAGCAGTTGCTTTCATTATTTTACTCTCGCATCATTTGGTTCGATGTAGTGTGTATGGTTGGACAAGCGAACCGCCAGCATGGTTTACATAATTGTTAATAACCGATCGGTTATCCCGGTTAATCGAAAAACCGGTCCCATCCGGTCACACTAACCGATCAGTTAGTCGAAAAAAACCAAACTTAATATTATAGTAATTTAGTTAATCGATTAATTTTTCCGATTAATCGATCAGTTTTTCATCAAGCCGAATCGACCGGTTAAACCGGTTATGTGAACCTTGACCGTCAGGCATCGTATGGTTTTCGGTTTCATCTAACATTGCAGGTGCTCTAACGTCGCGCCAAATCTCACGTATTTCGGGTCCTCCATGGTACTAGTAGTACTAGTAACTTTTTCATGGCATGTATGCATGCGCATCCGAAAATCCAATCCACATGCAGATGCCAGTCGATAGTACTAATAGTATATGGCTGAATTAGATGCTGCTGCTGTCGTGTGAAAAGAAAGAGAATGGAAATTCATTCCCAAATCTGAAAATCAGCCTGTACCAACCAGGGTTGGAAAATGCGGTGAAAACTGGCTGGTTTTTGTGAAAACCGGTCAAACCGGTCCGGTCCGGTTTGACCGGTCCGGCGAAAACCAATCGGTTGAATTTGAATAAATTTGAAAATTTGAAAAAATTTATATAAAAATTATGATAAAAAACTAGATCTTTTTTGATGAACTATGGTGAAGAAATCATTTGAAATAAACATTGTTTGACTCTCGAAAAAATTGAAAGAATGAAAGTAGAAGAAAAAAAGAAAAAGAAATATAACCTTATCCTCATCGACGTGCTCAGTTCCTCACCGATGCACAGCGCTCCCGAATCTCCCGATCGGTCCGTATGTAATTTACTTGTTTTTATATGCTTTGTACATATGTATAATATGCTTATCTTACTATTAGTTGGACCATATATTACTTATTTTTTATATGTTTTATACATATGTATAATATTATTGTAAATTATTATCAAAGTTATTGTCAAAATTTATATTTTTTGCACCATTTTTCTATTTTCTAAGATTTTTTAACTTTTTTCTACTGCCAGCCGGCTTTTTGGCCAAACCGGCCGGTTAACCGTCCAAACCAGCTGGTTAGCCGCTCCAAACCGCCCAGCCAAATTCAAATTCGAATTCGGCCGGCTAACGGGCCGGTTTGACCGAAAATCGGCCAATTCGTTGATTCGGTGCCGGTTTCACCGCTCTCACCGCATTCTCCAACCTTGGCACCAACAAGAAAAATAAAAATAAAATCAATTCTTGATTGACATGATTGTTCTTGTCTGGTGGCTGGCTACGTACACGCGCGAAGGGCCACACCCTTGCCCTCCCCCTGCCGTATCCTTCGTCTAGCTACTGGTAACGACGTTTTCATCGGTTAGCTAGTAGCGTTTTTGTTCTTCTCTTGGGGCCCCTCTTTCCTGGAAATTGGTACGGACGATAATAATCTGCATCTTTCATGTTCAAATGTACAATGATTTCGTACGACTTCATGCATGTCGCATTTCAGCACATGTTACATGCATCGTCCTCCAATCAATCAAGCAAGTCGTATCACCTTTTGTAACCTGCTTAGCAGACAAGCACTAGTAGTATAGAACACTAGCCGCCGTTGTTTTAACTTTCATGTAGTTGGTATCGATGAGGTTGAGTTTCCTTGTGTTCAGCGGCAGCTCTTCTGTGCATCGATCCTACTATGCATGTATAGAGCTGACCGCCTGAGCCCCTGAGCCAATATGAGCGTCGAGAAAGGCTGTCAAGTTTACATTATTCCAAATTAAACTTGCATATCCACTCTCGATTGCATTGCATCGCTTGTTTGTATTCTAAAACAAGACGAACTGGGAGTCAAGTCTCTCTTGCTAACTAGAGACGTCAAGCAGCCTGTCACATGGGCTGCAACCTTACAGCGACACCAACTGTTGCAGATTTACTTTATGAGCGCCACATGCGTGTGCGACGAAGACCTGATAGATGACAAGCTGTGGTTGGATAGGAACGTCGTCCAATGGATTAATGAAAACCTGAAAACGATAAGCTAGCTGTGATAGGAGTACGTAGGAGGTCGCTTACTCGCGTTCTATTGCGGTGGTAGCATTGACGAAGACCTTTGAGCTGAAGGTCAATGTTAATTAGTACTGCAGTGGCCGTTTTCTTTTCTTTTTCTTGGATCATTTTTTATCAAAACTTTTTCCTTGGATCATGTAGCACTGGATCTAGGAACCTCGGGCTGGAAGATTCTTAAGATTAAAGGGAAAGATCGTCCTCTTTTCACAACCAAAACGCTCACAGTGTAGTACTGCAGATTATAATAAAATGAAAACTGACGAGCGAAACTTTCCAGGGGTCAATCTCAATCACCCCTCCGCGGAATGAGAATCGACTGTCTTCTGATCATTGTATGCGATTCAGCAATTGTATTGTAGAAGTAGTTAACTTCTAGTATGTGTCACTTTACGTGCTGATATTATGCTACAGAAGTGTTCAGTTTGCCCAATCCCAGAGGGCAACCTCTCTAGGAAAAGCGAGATCGTTTGGGCCAGCTTCTCGCGTTTGGAGCTGGTTGGAAACGAAAAAGCCGAGGAAAGCTACCCCAAATAGGACAAGTACTGCCACTTGATGTTGTCTTCGCGTTAAACCTACAGAACTCTTGTCCAATTTTTTTTAGTTGAGTTCAAAAAAAAAAATAGATTACAGAATTTAGGGATGAGCACATTTGCCAAATGTAAACCTGTGATCTCCATTCACTCATTGTGTAATGCCCAATATCCTTCAAACTAGATTAGAACTTTGATGCCCTTTATATGCATATTATCACAAGTAATTACTAGTTATAGTTACTACACCTACAAACGGTTGACTAGCGAAACACAGCAAACAGTTGACTAGCGAAATTAGGACCTTTACCAGCACCTGCAGATTCTTAACGTTAATCAAAGATTTAAAACACAGCAAACAGATGACTAGCGGAACTTTCACCGGTCAATCACCCACCCAGGGCATGAGTATCTGCTTTGGATGACTTTATGCCATCGAGCTTATTACAATTATTTCTATGTTCAATGTTTCCAACCCGATACTATATTACAGGGTTCAGTCTGTGCAATACATACATAGCAGAGGGTAGCCCATTGCCATAGTTGCACCAACCCTTACACAAACTTCATCGTAGTATCATGTTTCAGATATCCCATTGATCTGCATCAATAGCCTGCTCGTTGCTGCTCCCACCTTAGGTCCTCCGAGAACTCCATCATGGCAGCCCTGGGATCCCCCTCCGAAATCGATAAGTAGTACAGAGCAGTCCCGTCATCAACGCGCAAGCTTCGCCTGACTGACTCAAGAATCCTTTGGCTCCGTTTCTCTGTGGAAACAGTTCTTACCGAGGATTCAGCTTTTCCACCAGGGCGCCCCTCAGGATAAAAGACCGCAACCTCTCTCTTAGCATTATGATCCATCTCGATGTAACAGGTGCTACCCAACAGAATCTCTGGGTTACTGATTGGTATCAGAAGCCTCTCCCTAGAGTATATACCATGATCACTTATCATGTTATTGAAACGTTTGACATCAGTCACCTGCATGCAAATTAGAGACACATGAAACGTTTGACATCAGTCACCTGCATGCAAATTAGAGATACATGAAACCGATGCAGCACATAATCCAAGCACCCTTATACAACTTTTTGATACACTAGGAAAATATCAATGTCTTTAAATGTGATGTTACGCTGATTTAATTTCAGTTGAATGAACAGCTTTATTAAGGTGGCGCAATGCTTCCTTTAAGCTGTTTTCTTGTCACAAATGAAAATGGGTATCAAACCAACACAATCCAAAGTGCAAGTGCGTAGTAATTGCAGCATGATCATGACGACTGAAACAGAAGAAGCAAATGAAAGAGCTATTTTGAGACTGGTGGAAAATGCCACTTCTCTACAATACGAGACAATTAGAAGAATATAATCATTCAGTTGAAAAAAAACTCACCGAAGTACTACACTAGGAAACATTTTGCATTATCCAACACACAACAATTTCTAACAAGATGTCAAGTGTGAGATACTTAATAGCTCGATGCACCTGGCGCTTACTGTTGCCGTTGGGTGACCAACTTCCCAACAGATTTCTGGGTCTTGGGTGCATATTCCCATGTTCAGACATATTTTTTTAAAATTTCACTAAGCACACTCAAATTCATCAGGGTGGTCATCCAATAAACCCACAATTGCATTTATCTTACTAATTGTCTTGGCTTTGACAACATACAGAGCAATGGTCTCAAAAACATGCACCATAACTTTATCTTGTCCCATAGTGCTGCTCCCACATCTCAGTTCAATCAGTTGGGAAACGAAACAATAATCAAAACTGGTAGATCAATTTGATACTTGCACAAAACAAAATTACAGAAAAAACACCAAAGTAACAGCGGGTGAAAGTAACAATCAGAAACTCAGAGCACTAGGCTTAAACCGATGCATACTATAGCAGATATAAGCGCCATCTACTAGCTACTAGGAGTACTTAGTAGTGGCAAAATCCAATCCACTGTGATGCTACTGGTCTAAAGCTTTAAATTTACTATTCAACAAAGCCTAGTTAACCCAGTAAATAATAATGTCATATTGAGAAACTTAAAACTCAAAAACCACCAACTCCCACACAAAAAATGTAATTGCAAGCACCCAGAGTGTCAGCATGAGCCCATGATTCCTCCAGTCCTCCTTCCTCTGCCAGATCCGCCATACCTGATGCTGAATATAAGGACAGATCCCTTTAACCCTTCCCAATCCCAGCTGACCAACAGCACTAACAATGCCATAGTTGATGATCAACGCCAGCATGAGAAATGATCTGCGCTAATTAACTGAAAAGCTCCAGTGGGCTCAAGAAGGCATCAAACGACAGATATCAGACTCCATGAGTCATATTTACTGGTAGCTCATACTCCCTCCGATTTTTTTTTTTTTTGTTATGCTGCACGACAGATATCCCACATTTCCGGAGGAAGAAGTAGTTCTTTACGCTCTTTGTATACTTATTCAATAAATAATCATTTCCACTGATGCAATAGACTATTAGGTTCCCCTGTATCCATCTCGAGTAATGACAAGATGTCAATCGATCTTGCAGAACGCCTGATTCCCTAACTTACATATACCATGAGATCGGTCAGGTTCATTATAGAATGCTGCCGCTGAGTAATCACGAACGTCAAAACAAACAATCACACAAGAGCTGCAGGTGCTTCGACATGTTTTATTCACCGTAGAGAGAGAGAAAAAAAAAGGATTAGATCGAGCCACGAAACGTTGGGGCTGAGAGTGTACAGCCACGCACCTGCACGGAGTACTTGAGCGCGACGCCGGGGACGGTGTCCCCGCGCCGGACGGCGTGCGAAAGCGCGAATCGCCCGAGGTAGGCGGCCCGCCAGAAGGCCCGCGTCGTCGGCTCTCCGATTACGCGCCGCACGCCCCACGGCGCCCGGAACGCCGCCTCGAGCACGGCACGGTCGGACGCGACCGCGTACCACGCGCGGCAGACGCAGGCCGCCCGCGCGAGGTCCGCGGGCGGCAGCCGCTGCAGGAAGGAGCGCAGCAGGTCGGCGGGGAGGCGCGCGGCGATCGCGACCGGATCGGACTCCGGGCTCGTCGGGTCCGCGGAGGAGGATGCGGCGCCGTCGGCCATAGCGCGATGCGGAGGAAGAGGAGGTAGGCTCGTGCCGTGGCTGGGCGTTGGGCCGTGTGGGTTTTTTTTTTGGATTACTGGCCGTGTGGTTGAGAGCGCGGATGCGGCGTCAGCGCGTGCGGTGGCGCGGCGGAGGCGGTCATTGGGATGTGGTGCGGCAGGGCGCTGCGTGCACAGCACGGGAGCCGCTGCGCTCAGTGTCGTGCACTGCTTTGTTGGGCTTGGGCTGTAATGTAGAGTGGAGATGGACTTCACGAGTGGGTTCAGCTGAGCCCGGCCTTCCAACTCAATGGGCTGGGCCGGATGTTTCGTTCCACACAGATCCCATCTCCCTTGAGGCCTTGACGGGCTTACCCACCCTATGATCTGAGCCGCTACCCTCTGATCTGACGATTCCGATTCCTCCCCACTTCACCACCAGAATGTTCTTCAAACCCGGCGGCCGGCCGGCCCCAATCCCACACAGGAAACGAGGAAATCGGGAAATCCGGATAGAGCGCCGCCGCGCCCCTGCCCGGCGACGAGATTCCGCTCCGCCGCCGCCGCCGCCACACTGAGCCGAAAGGGCACCGAGAAGGGAGACGAGAATGACGACGATCCGGCGGTTCTGCTGCGACGACCTGCTCCGCTTCGCCTCCGTCAACCTCGACCACCTCACCGAGACGGTACGCCTCCAACTCCAATCTCCTCTCGTTTCTTGATTCGGGAGCGAAGCTGTGCCCTTCTCTGCAACCTCATCTGCCGGATTCCTCGCCGCAGTTCAACATGTCGTTCTACATGACGTACCTGGCTCGATGGCCCGACTACTTCCACTCCGCCGTCAACCCCGCCGGCCGCGTCATGGGATACAGTACGTCTCTCGTGCCCTTTCTTGGTTGTTCAGGCATTTGGTTGGTTTGTCCTGCCTACCTTTGCGTTTAGTTGTGCGTTCCTACTTCCTAATGTCTGCATCATAGCTTAATCACCTGAAGATGTAAGTTCTAAACCCTGGAATGTAGGTTGAGACTTGAGCTGGTGAAGGAGGCTAGGAGTAGGATGAGCCTCTTTGACCTTTGGTAGCTGTTGGTTTCAACCATTAACTGTTTAGAGAACTTACCCTGCACTTGAAGCGTTGAATGCAACATTTTTCGAGTGTTTCCTGTTCCATTTCTTCTTGTTCGCCTTCCCACATATTTAGTAAGTTGGATATGCGTTGCAGTCATGGGTAAAGTTGAAGGACAAGGTGAATCTTGGCATGGGCATGTTACAGCCGTGTCTGTTGCATCAGAATTCCGGAGGCAGAAGTTAGCCAAGAAGCTTATGAACTTGCTGGAGGAAATCAGTGATAAGATGTAAGTAGCCTAATATATTTATCCTTGTGATTCAGTCTCTGACCTTTTTTAGATTTAAATGTTTGCAGTGATGTGGTGCTATTTATAAACTTAATTATTGCTTGTGTGCTAACAGTCCGTGTAACCAGTTATACTCAGCAGCTTTTTCTTTGTCCATCTTAACTCTAGCAATGTTGAGTGAGATCCACATATTCCTTCTGTCAAAAATCAATGGTGGTTAGCTAGATCAAGGAATACATACTTTCCCTTTTTCATGTGTTACTATATGCTGTGGCTGATTGCTGACCAGAATTTAGACTTGTTAGGAAGATATTATGGCCAGAAGCGCCTATGTGTATAGCTTTTAAAGTGGTAAAAGTGATCCTACCATTTTGTTGCAACTAGGGCTCCTCCAATTTTTGATAAAATGACAAGTGCCATTCTCTGAAGAGGTACCTTCAACATGATTTTCCTGCCAGTCAACATGATTGCTACCACAATAAAACATGCCAAGTACATTTCTCCTGCTAGTCATCGGCATTTCCAAATCATACTGGTGGATGATTGAATTGTGGTGCATCATCTCTCTTGGTGCTCTAGTCTGTTTCACTTATCATTCTGATAGAGTACTAGTTTTATCTCTCAGTGCTGGTCATACGATATGAAAAGTGGCTCCTTGATTATTGTTATCGTGTTAGTTATTGGATTTTTCTTACGCTAGAATTACTTAGAGTAATAGTATAACATGATTTCCTGTGCAGGGATAAGGCTTACTTTGTGGATCTCTTTGTAAGAGCATCTAATATGCCTGCAATAAGGATGTATGAAAAGGTACGTTCACTACGAACCTGCTGATAATATGCCTACAGTTTTATGTGCCAATATTGAATGATGATGATGATTTGTAAAATATCTGCTCCTCTAAACTAGCTATTCCTTTGATTTGAAACATATGTTCTTATTGATGTTCTTCAACAGCATTAATGAAATTCAATTCAAGATGGAACTGTGTTATGTCTTACTAATTATGCTCCTTGTTTCTGCAGCTTGGTTACGTGGTTTATCGAAGGGTGCTCCGATACTACTCAGGAGAAGAAGATGGCCTTGGTAAACACTTGCATGCCAGATGCGCTGAGTCATACATATTCTTCTTTCCTTGCTATGGTGTTGGTGCTCATGTTTGTATCTGTTACTTTTCAGATATGCGTAAAGCACTGTCACAAGATGTTGAAAAGAAGTCCATCATACCACTCAAGAGGCCCATCACACCTGATGAACTGGAATATGATTGATGTTAAGAGTCTATAGCTAGTTTGTGTGGGATTTGTGTTTATCGCAACACGTGCCATGGGGAATTTAACAAGCTTTAAATATCATGGAGTAGCGAGTGTCTGTATTGTTCTGTTCTTTCTTCTTTGCACCTATTAGGCTCTGTAGTTTTCAAGTGTGAATTATGCCGTATTTCAGTGAGAATAGCATGAACCAAAACCTTGTATTGGAACGGAATCAAACAGCTTTGTTTTAAGGCAGACAAACAGGATCATGCTTATCATTGTGATGTTATCTGGTTCACGGTGAGTTGTGATATAATACTTTGGGCTTGTGTATTTCCTTTGTGTTTGTGAGTAATAATGTCAGATGTCAGACCTCAGGGGTTTTTCTTTTCCTTTGGGGGGGGGGGGGGGGGGGGGGGGGGTTGCTATGAGCAGCAACAGTGAAATACAGTTTTACGTAGAGGCTGTAACACAAACTGAATGAACACCCGACTCTAAAGCTACCAACGAGATTCATAACTGAACTGAAACTCCTGTTCGACAACAAGCGTGTGCGGCTGAAGACTTCTATGGTGTCTAATGCTCAGAACAGTCTTCGTTCTTAAATCCAAGGATTAGGACTGACGAAAAATACACTGAACACGAGATTTTCAGACTCGACCCTTCTGTACTCTGGAGGGTGGTGTGTTTGTACCGGGGCCTATGGATTTTGTATAGAAAGCTTACTTGGACAGTTCTTCATTCAAATTTGACACTTTGGTCTCAAAATCATATGTATACCAGTTTTTTTTTTTGACAAGTATATGTATACCAGTTGATATTCTATCAAGAACAGGTCACAAGTTTTTGAAAAGCGATGCTACATTTTGTTTTTGTGAAAATGCTACAATTATGGAGCCAAACAAATAGCTGCAAAAGGTTTGTTTACAGTCCTGAAGCTCCTTTCGAACTCATTTGGAATAGACGTAGAACTCCTACATCCTTCAATCCGCTTTTTTTTTTTATTAACCAGAGCAACTGCATTATTGAACCAGGTGACGGATATCTGAGAAGAGTAGTTATTTGTATATGAGAGCTTCACGTCCAGGTCCAACACCGATATAATGAACTGGAATGCCAACCAATTCCTCTATTCTCTGGATGTAGAGACGAGCAGTTTCAGGCAGATCATTGTAGTCACGTACTGAGGAAATGTCATTTTCCCACCCAGGTAGAACCTCATATTTGACCTACACGAACAGAGGCCCAAGAGGAGTTGTCAAGCAAAACGTAAACCACATTGAGTGCTCCTAATACGTACCTTGATTTTTGTATACAAAGTTCTTACAATGAAATCTGAATTCAAAATCAGGACAAGTACCTTTATTTGCTCCAGCAGATCAAGGTCTGCTGGGAATGATTCAACTGTGTTACCGTCATCAGTACAATATGAGATACCCAGCTTGACTTCCTTGAGTCCAGTCAAGACGTCCAATTTCGTGAGATTCAAAGATGAGAAACCATTGATCTGGCACGAATATTTCAATGCAACTATATCAAGCCAGCCACAGCGTCTCGGCCGACCTGTTGTAGTCCCAAATTCCATTCCAGAAGCTCGGAGCAAATCACCAGCCTTACCCAATAGTTCTGTTGGGAATGGACCAGATCCAACCCTAGTTGTGTAAGCTTTTACCTGAAATATAAACATTTATTAAGCTTAGGCAGGGATGAAAAAAGATTTTAAGCAGATAAAATGATAGAGCTTACCACTCCAATGAGATCTCCAAGGCTTCTTGGAGCAATACCGAGCCCAGTACAAATTCCACCAGCGGAGGGACTTGAGGAGGTAACAAATGGGTAGGTACCAAAGTCGATGTCTAACATGGTAGCTTGACCACCTTCAACCAAAATTTTCTTCTTCTGCAAGATTGACTCATTCATGAAATGCACAGTATCAGCAATAAAAGGTTCTAGTCGTTCAGCAAATCTTTCATACTTCTCAACCTCCTCCTTGAGAATCTTGTTGTCATATTCAAAATCTTTAAAGCGCATAGCTGCGTCCCTCAGTAGGGTGTTGAGTTTTGCAGTAAAGGTACTCATATGTCGTAGATCACTAACTCTGAGTCCATTTCTAATAACTTTGTTCGAATAGCAAGGTCCAATTCCCCTCTTTGTTGTTCCTATAAGGGAATTCCCGAGCTCTGCCTCCCTAAGTCCATCAACAATTTGATGAAGATCAAACAAAAGATGAGCACGGTCTGATACCAAAATTCTTCCTTCGCAAGAAATACCATTAGACTCCAGCCCGTCAATTTCTTTAAAGAAACCAGGAAGATGAATAACTGCTCCATTACCAATCACACATTGCGTGTTCTCATTAAGAATTCCTGATGGAACAAGATGCAGGGAGAACTTCTTCCCCTCAGAGTTGTATATCGTATGTCCAGCATTAGCTCCACCCTAAGGAGAAGCATAAAACGTCCTATAGAAGTTAAAACGTGAAACATGCGCCACAAAGAAGTCTTTGGAACTCTTGCCAGTTTTTTAAAATGACGGACGAACTTAAATTAACTGACCATTAAATAACCACATAGAACTCATAAGTTAAACCACAGTTAGCAGACATTCACAAATATCATAATTGTAGTAGAACCAACTGTTAATGGCTAGTTAAATGCTCGAGGGTATCGCATTTCTCCATAGCAAAAAAAAAATGTATGATTGATCGTATTGCTGTTAGGAAACGTAAGCATCTTATAGCTACATTCAAATTCATGTCATCAATTAGTCGCAATTTTCCCTGTTTATTGAAGAATAAGGAAACAAGAAGCCTTGAGAATGCTACATTTCAAGTCTTGTGCTATGGAGAGACTATGACTGATAAACAGAAACATTACATCAAGAACTTTTTAAATTTCATATCAACTATTACAACGGGACACAAAAACATATTGATCGTTAGCAGTAGTTTCAATCCAAATACTGCACAGTGACGACCTTCTACAAACTCTCAAGATGCTTCCCACTTTTGATCATAATCCCCATCCATAACACATAAAACACAAGTAGCTGACGCCCTAGTGCTACCAAACTTTTTGCAGGGAAGAGGTTGGTTTGAAATATATGAATTGCAGGATCTCAATAGAACAGAAAACGGTTAGCACAGTGGAATCGTAAGCTGATGAAGCTCAGGTGTGGCCGTGCAGGCCACCTCATGCCTCAACAAGACAACATTTGCTACTGAACATTCAAGCTCAGACGATGCCATCTCTGGTTTTATCATATGAAAGCACGACTGAACATTCATGCTCAGATAATCCAAATGTGTGCTTATCAAGGAGTGAAGGATGGGCCTTCTCGCTAAAAGCTCGAAAGCTCTTCAAAAAGAATCCTCGATGGCTAATATCGAGGTGCCTCCAAGACAATATAACAACATCATTTCGATCGCAATGACTCCACATTTCAATTACGAAAACAAACTGTGGCACGAAACAAAGAACTGAAAGAACAGAGGGGATCAAGAATAGGATAAAATGGAAGGGTGGAAAAGAAAAAAAAATCCTGCTGCTCATTTCTCGACTACATTTTATCGGAGTTTGATCAACTCGCTGGCCTGCGCCTATGTAAACGCCTGGTAGGATCTTATCCCTAGCACTAGCAGCAATCCATCGAACATCATCAAAGCAATGAGCGTCATACTAGCGAGAGAGGGAGAAAGACCTGACACCGGGCGACGACGTCGAAGCGCTGCGCCAGGATGTCAACGAGTTTTCCCTTGCCCTCGTCGCCCCACTGCGTGCCCAGCACCCCGGCTACCTGGCTCAGGGACTCCAGCCGCTCCCGCGCGGCCGCGGATGGCTCCTCCGCGGCGGGTGGTGCCACGGATGCCGCCCTCAGCGGCCAACAAAACCTCCGCGGCGCATGTAGGCGAGGTCCCGGAACGCAGCCGCCGGCGGCGATGGCAGGAAGGAGAGGGAAGGGGGCGGGGTCCAGCGACAGCATGGTGAGTGGCATGGCGCGGGTGGAGGGAAATAGGGTAAGGGGAGGGGTGGTGGCTTACTGGCTGGTAGGTGGGCCTCATGTACTGGGTCGGAGGCTCGGAGCAAATGGACAGCTTTTCAAATCAATCGTTAGAGAACTCCAACGCTTCACCTTTAATCTCATCATCTAAAAGAGGTTAAAGAGGATTTTTTTAACCCATTTTTTAAATTATAGGTGATGGTGTTATAGCAGTTCACCTATTTCATCATTTAAAAGGATAGGATTCATCATTTAAGTGAGAGAATAGTGATCCCCTCTATAAAAGGGATGATAGACTGAATTTAGGTGATCATCTAACCAAGGGGATGAGAAAGAGAAACTGATAAAGAAGTTTTTTTCATCCTTATTTCCTATATGACAGATTTTTATGTTTAGGTAATAGGAAAGTAGAAAGGTTGGAGTTGCTCTTACTCTCTCCATCCCTAAATCTAAGCATTCCAAACCTTTGAACATTGTCTCAAATTATAAGCATTTCTAGTATGTTGTGGGCCCCATGCACATTCTCTCTCACCCACCAGACACCACACCCGTGAAACCTTATCTCTTTCTTCTCTCCAACCGACCGAGCGTTTCCCCATCTCCACCGCCCCTCCGCACGGCCCGCCGGCGTAGCGCAGAGGCCTGATGGCGCCCGTCCCTATGGCGCCCATCCCCACCGCCCCTTCGCACGCCCCGCAGACGCAGCACGCAGCCGCAAAGAGGATCCATGGAGGACCCGCTTGACCCTCCTTCCCGTGGAGAGGAGGAGCGGTTGCGGCGAGGGGAGAAGAGACGGCGCCAGGTTGCGACGGTCTAGAGGCAGCAGCTTGCAGAAGCATCGGCGTACCAGCGGCAGATGGAACGGAAGAAGGTGCATAAGGATGGTGCGACACGTTCGGCGAGATCTATGTTCGCCCCGTCCTGGAGGTGCTGGTGCGACCGCCCCGTTGATTGGAGGTGCTGGTGCAGGGGCCACGATGTGGACTGGACCTCCCGGTTCGCCTCCGGGTGCGCCGTCAACTGGAGATGTGTGCCCATAGTCACGGAGAGCCTCGGGTGCGGCAGTGAGGAGAGCTGTGGCCGAGCTCAAGTTCGTCCCCGATGAGCCGGTTCTGCCAGGGTCAGAGTATCTGTTTCCCCAACACCGTGAAGCAGTGGATGTGGAGGCTGCCGACTTGTCTGACCCTGCTGACTTCATGTATAAGGAGCTAGGGCTGCTGACCTTATCGGACTTGGATGAGGTGCCACCTGGCTCCGATGAGTCGCCGCTGCACACAGACGAGTTGTCACCGGACTCCGACTACTAGCTGGTTTCGAACTTAATTGGTATCTATACCATCTGATCTTACCCACCTGCATGTGATGTGCTAGTTGAATGTCAGTGATCATCTTTGTAGTGTTACTAATCCTGCTCGTACGATGGTAACCTTGTTTGTGTAATAGTATTTCAATCCTACTGTCATGTGTGATGTTTATGTGTCACTACTTTAATGATACAGATATGTACTTATGCGGTCATGATGTGCTTGTTCACTTCATTTGTGCCTTTGTTGCTTACTCATGCTAATTGTCGTGACCAAATATAACTCATTTCATTATGAAGTTCACCATTACAAAAGATCTATCCATATACAAAAGATCTTGCCCATCACAAAAGAACTGTCGATATACAAAAGATCTTGCCCATCACAAAAGAGTTGTCCATCTATTACCTAGCAGCCACAGAATCTAGCTCTAAAGTGTACCATAAACTTAATTTACAAACGATATGTACCATACTACAATTATCTACTCGGTCAGCTTGTGAAGCACACTTTGATAAAGTTTCTAAGTGACAAGTCTACTAGGAAGCATTCCTGCTGCCTGTAATGCATCCTTATTCATGTAAGGGACCTTATAGTTGTTCCCTCTACTATGCTGCATGATTTCTATCATGCAACTTTGATGAGTAACAAAAACCTTCCGAATCAGGTATGGATCATAATTGTTGAACTCATTTTGCACATTCTGAATTAGCTCATCCATATTTTTTAAAGTTGTAAGGAATGTCATCGATTGTAGTGATGCAAAGAAACCAAGGTCGACAACATTCAACTCAGGTGAGTTAGGAGGCTGATTATATATACAAATGTCTAAATCTGTCTGTTATACAGCTTCAAAGAACCCTGCATCATCATTATCAATGTGTGTGTGTGCATTGTCTTGTTGGTACCAGATTGTCTCTCCTCTATACTGTACTGGCCATCTTACAACTATAGCTGGAAGCAATTTTGCAATCAGGTAACTTCTACTAATGTCCTTTGTAACATTGGGTTTTGTAATCAGTGTTCCCCTGGGCCTATTAATACTGTCTCTTTGGGATGGTTCCTTCCTCACAAACGGCCATATGCCGATTTTCCCATCGAAGTAACAGTTTCCTATATTGTCATATCTCGAGGGACAGACACCACACAACAACATACATTTGAGAATAGAATGTGTAATCTGAATTGATCTCAAAGGATCTTCTTCCTCAGGTAACATGTAGAACTTCCTTACTTTTCTTGTAGTGTTGAACCACTTCTCATCGATATGAATAATGTTCCTCATATTAACAAACTTTGGATCATTGTGAACTGTTGTGGCATCCACCATTGCCATGCAATATTTTAACCGCTCTAGTTTATTATCATCTCTCAAACATGGCTTGAGAGTGTTAGAGTGTCGACGTAGCCTTCCTTCTTTGAATGTGCTTTTATTCACGCCTATTTTGTCCGCTAAGGCCTTAATTGTGCTTCTTTCACTCAAAAGTATTGTCAACACTACCGATAAATCAACTTCAAGTGGAGGGCGACCACATGCCCCCTTTCTTTTTGAAGTAAGATCCACTGGTACACCAGCAGCCCGTCATTTCTTTTCTTCCCTCCATATAGATTGCACATAGCACCTATTGACATCAAATAATCCAGCTACAATTATTGTTGATGTCCTTTTCAGTTTTCCTAGTGTGGACCTGTAAAGTAATTCTTCGTAAATTTGATGCCTTACTTGTAGTGTTTGACTCTTTCTTCTTTTGACAACATTTGTGTACGGTTCCTGATTTCCTACACATGACTCAAAATAAAAACATGTACTCGACTTCTGATCTGATTGTCAGCATTACAAAACATTATAAAACCAAGTTCGGAATGTAACACAACATACTGATGTTTTTACCTTGCTCAGCATATCCTACATTACTGGATGATTGGTGGCTCCCTCTCCCGAATACCACATGAAAATCTTCTACATACAAATCGTCCTTTGCATCATCATGGAGCATCAAAATAATTGTAAGTGCATCTGTTTTTCAGTATGTACATCTAAATTTGCTCATTGTTGGCATACCTGAATCCGAGTCATCCAAATTGTCGTTCAAATGAAAGGTTGGAACTTCATCATTTGCGTTGGAGACATCAACTTCATCTACAGGAACAAATGCATCTAAAATTCATAGGTAAAATGTTGACCCAAATCTCCCATCTTGATGCTTTAGTGATTGCATATTATAAGTTCTTAGGCACTGACACAAACTATCTCATTGAAACATGTTTTTCACCATAAAAATACCAATTGGTGGCCCGAAGATCCTTAAATCTGAACAGTTCTCATGCATGAAAATGTTATGGTTCTAATCTAAAAGCATCTCTTACCTGGCTCGTAGGGCTCCATGTTCAAGTCCACAAAGGATGGTCCCTGTTCAGCTCCCACGTGATGGGAATTGCCGGCAGCAGCCTCATGAGCCATGTCCTGGCCCACAGCAGCTTCATCAAGCATCTCCTGGCCAGCAGCAACTTCATGAATCATCTGGTGCCCACCAGGTCATCATCTTCTTTTGGAGGCGCAAGGTTCAGGTCCACAGCCATGGTGGACTGAACCGTATGGTGTGGTCAGCGTGTGTGAGTGTTGTGTGCCTGGTTCTAGGAGGAGATGATTATATAATCCATTTCAAATTTTAAGTTTTGGATATTTCACTTTGGCGCCAGCTTTTTCACTATGGTGGTGAAAAAGCAGTGAGAAATTGGCGCTAGCTTTGGAGTGGTGCATGTGCTTGACTATTTTAATAATAAATATAATTTTGGACCACAGATGAAGCAATGAATGTCACACGGTTTCTGTGAACACATTTACTCAGTTTCCCATCTTTACAAAGGCACAATTGACTTTTCTTCTTACTGTTGTTTTCACATTTAAAAGCTTGGAATGCTTAGATTTAGGGATGGAGGGAGTACCTAATATAAACTGTTCCATAAACTGTTGATGCGTTCCTTTTATACTCTCTCTGTTTCAAAATTATTGTTCTTATTGACTTTTTTCGTTACCTTTGATCATTCATCTTATTTAAAAGATTTTAAAAACTATTATATATCTTTTTATTATTAGTTTTATTACTAAATAAACTTAAAACATAATCAATAATTTTGTATATTTGAGATAATTTTTAAATAAAACGAATGGTTAAACTTCACGAAAAAAACTAATGATGACAATAATTTTGAAACGAGGGAGTAAGTTTTAAGTTTTAATGCTTACCCTCGACGATTGATGGCTTATAAATACAAATATTGCTTATGTATGCTTTATTTTCTACTCCCTCCGTCCCAAAATATTTGACATTCTAGCCTCATCCAGTTTTTCCTAAAATAATTGACATTCTCACTTCTCCTCTTTCCAATACATCTCTATCTCTATCTCTTCTCGTTTTCTACGTACCTACTTTATTCATTCTCTTCTTAATCTCCATGTCGAGAACTAAAATGACAAACATTATAGGACAGAGGGAGTATCATGAAGTATCATAAACTCTGTTCTTAACTTTGATTCGTTTCATTAAAAAACAGAAAAAAAAACGCACAATATTTTTAAAATTATCAACAGGGCCTCCGTAGCATCAAACACCGCGCAGGTATCTAGCTATAGCCCAGAGTGAGTTCGAAATTTCGTTTTACATTTGCATTTCTATTATTTTGAAACTGCCATTTAACTAAGATAATCGAAATGTATCATCCATTTTTTCTTCATCGTTTTGAAGAAGTGTCACCTCGACAAGCAAAACATTCGGCGACAGATGACCTATTCTGAAATGGGCACATCCAGTTCAGACTTTACCATAATAAATTGATCAAAATTTTCTACTTAAGTATATTCGTACAGTGCTTATAGCCTCCCATAAAAACAAACCAAAGAAATAAAGGCGCGCTGACCATAGCAGGTGCCCACAAGCAGTAGTAGGTAGACATACATGCAACACGAATGAAACCGGAGCATTAGCGTCGCTTCGCTGAAGCACTAGAATCGGCATTCTTCTTTCTCTTCTTCAGTGTTTCAATTTTTTGTTGACGCCTTTCCTTGTTAATCTGAAGTCACAAAGAAGATATTTGTGTGAAAATCCATTGAAGAAAGATGGCAAAATTATATAGGAAAATAACTTGCTATCTATAATGCTCATAGCATAAGATGGACACGTACCTCCATTGCCTGAAGAAGGCCTCTCTTCCTGCGCGTCATGACTGTCTTAGAAATGTCAGCAGCATCCTTCTCAGCTTGTTTAGCAGCATCCACCTCGTTATCTGACGGGGTATCATCTTTTTCCATGGCATCTGTCGGGTTATCTGCCCTCGTATTTGACAAAGTAGAGAAAGTAATGCCCTCGCATTCCATCTTCAACTCATCATGGTATTGCTTCTCTAGCATCTCCAACTATTATAATTAAAAAAAGCCAGAGGAGACCATTAAAAAATAAGAAAAAGGAATCAGTAGGGAATATTTAAGCTGAAAAAATGGACCATACTCACCCTCTTCTTCCTTTCAGCAGCTTCACTAGACTCAGTTCGATCCATGATTGCCGCAACCAACGAATTGTCGAGATCTTCATCGCCTATACCTGGCAGAGGCAAGACCTCATTACGAGCAGCAGCTTGCAGTCTCCTTATTGTCTCTGCATACTCAGGAATGTAACCCTCTGCATCATTGTCCACAAAAGGCGACAGATGGGGTGGAGGCACCCTGCAAACATTATATAAAAGTGTGATTACTTTTCTACACTATTGCATGGTATTCATAGTCTGTAGCAAACAATCGAGATTTAAGTATAGCACACTAGCAGCAATAGTACAAATATAACTGTTTGTAGCAGCAATCAAGATTTAAGTATAGCACTAGCAGCAATAGCTCCGGACCACTCTATTGTGGTATAAAGTACTGCATCAAAAGTCCAATACAAACTATGAGTCGTTTAAAACAATGCCAATGATATCCGAAATACAAGTCATTCTACACTTTCAAGGCAATTTTCAGCGCCTTTTAATTGTGTTAGCTTGTTATTGCAATAGATTTTAATTTCCAATGACATCCATCCACACTAGTTAGCTCAAGACTAAGCATAATAAACAAGGTTATTTCATACACTCTTAATTTGTGTGCCCAAGTATAAAACGACTTATGGATCTGAGTTAATATCAAGTTCTAGTAGTTGCAACTGGCAAGTAGTAACTAGAATCAGCCGCTTTAGTACTGCAACTTTGAAAATATTGAAGTCCCAGTATCGTGCTGTCCCACTAGATAGTCCTATGACATAGTACAAGATTCTACTCTGGACTACTGGAGTGAAGATTATTAAAAATATACAATATATAAGTAGCAAAAGTTTAGTATAGCATACACGTCTGGCAAAATGATAAATAAATCATATATATCCTGTAAATTACCTTCCAACAAGATAACCTTCAGTTGGGAGAATGATGCGAGCATTAACACAATCAAATACCCACTGTGGTTGCACATACTCCCTGGAGAGGAAAACATGACTTTGTGTCGGCCTATCAACAATCTGCATTAAGACATATTATACATTATGTAAATACACATTCAAATAAAAAAACATAAAATAACATTGTAATTGTAACTTATTAAATATATAAACAACCGAAGAATAAGGAATCCACAAGTCGCAACACATGACATATTCGAGAAGAGCAAATGCAGGATGGTGTTATTGGATTACAAAAAAAAAATCTATTATAATTCAGAAGTACAAAAGAATTAACAGGTAGTTCTCTATATATTACCAGAGACTAAAAATTTTACTTAGGTTCACCATCTGCTGCCAGTGTCCCACTAACAGCAAAGAACCCAAATATCACAATGAATGATTCTGTAGCATATTATAGAATTTCTCGAAGTAAAATTCTAGATTATGTGGGTTGAATGACAGTAAGTCATTTTTTTATTCCCTTATGATTAGTGGTAAAGCACAAAATACAGTTGCAACAGACCACTGCATTTGATTTCATTTTATGATTTATCTATTTCCCACATATTATGCATAATAAATATCATTGACCTGCATTGTCATAAAGGGAAAAAAATGGATGCCATGATATGGCATACCGAGGTACTCCATATGGCCTTTTATGGGCATGTTTGGTTCACTACCATAGATTGACACTCCTTGTCAAACTTTGTCAAAAGTGTGATGAACAAATTGCTCAAAACTTTTAGTGAAGTGTGCCAAGAAAGTGAGTCTACGAAAAAGTACAACAATTTGTCTCCACTCTCCACCAATTTTAGTTTGTGTTGTGGCTATTATGAATGAAACCAACCTGATGAGTTATGTCTTCGTCTACTTCGCTAAATGGAGCTCCTTCTCCTTCCCATGAAACAGTTCCTCCAAATGCTGGAATAATAAATAACAGAGATTCCCTAGGCACCTGAAATTGAACAAAGGATGAAACATTAGGAAAATTATGCAACTCAAAGCAGTCAATTGACCTGCCACTTTATATTGTGGGCTTTGCAGAAAGGACAATATCATACCTCCCGACTCAAGTACAACTTCAAGTTCTTAAATAAACTTTTGCATTGTTTAGTCTCCTCATCATCTGCGTCATCAGCAGTTGATTCTTCTACTAGATGCATTAGTGCACCAGGTTCATTAGCTGGGAGCTGATGTTGAAGCTGTGCCAATCTGAGTTCAGACTCATCTAGATTTGAGCTTTCCCTATTATTTTCATCTACTTCTGGGCTCGCCTCTTCCTTTTCCTCTTCTTCGGAGCTTGCTTTATCATCTGGTTTTTCCTCAATCACTCTTCTAGAGCCAGCAGACATGTATCGGCACAATGCATACAGCTCTGGTACAGGTATAACATGAAATATCAGGTACAGAAAAGGCCCATAGAAACTTAAAATAGACAACAATAAACCAATGCACCTAATTAGAAAAACAAATGGTGGAAATTTAATAAGAGTAACCAGGAGTCCAGGTTCAGAAAAGGTCCAGGACATACCAGCTGCTAAAGCTTCCAAACGAGGATCCAGAATAGGAGGATAATTCACATTTATCGAATGGTAAAGCTTGAAGTTAACAAATCCTAGAAGAGTCTGCAGGCAGGACAAGCTAGTCAGAAAAGTAAAACAGAGTGCTCTTAAAAAGTTGGCAGTTCACGTAGCAAGTGATCAATATTTCAAGGGAGCATTACAGAAAGCAAGTGATCAATCAACCTTCCAAAGGAGCATTACAGGAATCGACAAAAAAAAAAAGCTCAAGAAAAACAGAAATATTAAATAACAGCATGAAACCATGCAGTACTAACAATATATAGGGCACGGAATTCTTGGGCACCTAAGGAAGATATCTTGGGCTAGGAAAAAATTACTCAACAACGTCACATCATTACTGCAAGTAGGGAAATATAACTGTTTCATCTTTGATTGAAGTGGAAGTAGGGCACAATTATGAGTCCCACGTTGCAATTACATTACTTCAAAATTCTACTACCAAAACTAACATCCTAACATGATTACAAGTTTTTTAAAAAGCGGTATATACCAACCAGCAACCACAGTGCTATTTGTTTACAACAGTAGTACTTGAAATAAATGAAATGAACACACAAACCGCTTCAGATCATCTATTTAAGTTCAGTAGTCAGACCAACAGGCCAAAACTTACTTGTCTGTTGCAAAAGTTATTAAATTCACACAAAAAAAAATGAATATAACTTCAACATTTTTTACCTCATAGAATTCCAAGAAAGTAAGCATCACATTGAAGTCAACGTCATCAGTTAGGACTTGTTGAAGAGCATGCGGTGTTAGCCAGGTGACCTTCTGTCCTTGAACTTCTGCCTGCATTACATGATCATCAGAAACTTTCACTATAGCATACAAAACATCTATTGGCAAACTGATAAAAAAAAGAGGACGTGTACTACAAGTGGTTACCTGGTAATATATGCCCTTCACAGAAATAAATGTCTTCCTCAGAGAGTGAGTTCGGGATATGTATGCTTGCCATTCATGGCTTAACCTACAAAAATCTCTCCACATAAATAGAAGTTGAAATGGCTTCTGACAATAAGAAATATGAATAACCTATACATCAGCTATTATTCCACCTATAGAACTAGTTAAGCATTTCAAGAGGTTTCGAACGCCGTAAATTAGCAATTTGCAGACAAACACAAGTTCACCTGGCGGTAAGAAAAAAAAGGGGGATAGATTTAATCAAAAATAATATTCAATGTCTATTTGCAAAGCAAGATCAGTTTTGCAGCCCTTAATTGCTGCATCACATGAATCTAGGCAGATGTCAATAGTAACATTTATACAAAAATTTCAAGATTGGTCATGCAGCCCATTCAAAAATAACTTGTATGCCCTGAATGAATCTTGGTGGGCCATCATGCATCTCAAACAGAAACAAAGATATACCTGCGGCAGTTATGGATTCGTTTAACTTCGACACGTTCACCATCAACTGCAGGTAATGCCGCAAACAGATGCACCATTGTAAGGCAATCATCCAAATCCCGAATAGCATCGACAAAAGTTGGATATCTGCTCATATAGCAAAACGAAGATCATGGTAACATGGAGGCTATACGTTTAAGATGAAATCCTGAAGTGTGTTTTTTCTAACTCATCACTCAGTACCTCTCAAGGATAAGCCTATCAAGTTTGTAAGTTGGTGGTCGATTCAATAGTCTTTCTGCAAGATCCCTGTTTTTCTTAGCAACAGCCTTTTTAACCTTCTTCCTGTGGACCTTTATTTCCCTGAAATCAAATGTAACAAGATAATCTTAGGAAGGAAATAGATGAAACATAAGGGGAAAAGGCAATTTTCTTATCGCATCCCATGCTCGTCTGTGTATACTTTACACTGCACAGGGCAAAAAAATATAGCATAATAGCTGTGAATAATTAAAGTTGTCTAACACTGTTAATCACACAGGGCAAATAAAGCTAGATAAATAAGACAGACAAGTAACCTATTTCCCATTAGTGTATTAATTGTGCAGCACAACTTTCATCACCAACAAAAAAAGAATACAGATATCTTTACAAGCAATTGTAACTAAATATGATTGATGCAGTTAGAGTTATCTTTACAAACAACTTTCATCAGATTTATCTAATCTAAATAAACAAGTTGTCTACATTTAGAGTTAGCTGCAAAGTAGATGAACCTTGGTTTGTAAAACCATAACAGAATTTCAGACACATATCATTGTGTTGATAGTTATTAGTTAACATAACAGCCCTTAAGCATATATACCCAACTATTGACAGTAGAACATCATATTCCTCGAGCAGTTAGTAGAGAAATAAGCAAACCACGTTGATTCTCCAAGACTACTCCTATGAGTACAGCAAAGAACCACATCACAAAAGTTACCTGAACTTCTCAATTAAAGGGTCATGAAGCAGGAAGGCAATATCCTTCATGTGGTAGTAAGTCTTGTGATTCCCTTCCACCTTCTTCTTCGGCTGCCGCGGAAAAACCCCCTTGAGTATGCATAGCTTCCTGTAATAAATACGAAAACGTCATTACAGTCTTTCAGACTTTGATAACCCAGGAATCCACTAAAGTTACTTATGGCATACTAGCATATCTAGTTTCTGAAGGCAAACAAAGCTAACCGAGCTATCTTAATAAAAATGTTTAATATGCTCAAAACAGATCAAATTTCCCAGTTCCAGCACAGTTATTAACTAATAAAATCAGAACCATAAGGAGTTCATCCAAAACTGTATGAAGTAGCCGTTTCTACATCAGCACACTTCAGCCATAAACAGTGCTAATCGGAAGATAGAAAAGAAAACCTGAATGTAGCGAGGCTAATCTGCAGGTAATTCACTGCCTTGGTCCTTGTGATGTACTCCGCCGCATTCCCCTCTTTCTTCTTGCCCTAAATCACGAAAGAGACAGCATATAAGAGACTCTGCGAACTACAGAGACAAGGCCATCGAAGGAGGACGAAGAGGATAGGAGAATTACCGCAGGCCGGTAGTGCTTCGGCATGGCGGTGGCGGCGGCGGTCGCCCTTCCGGCGGGGAAGAGGAAGAAGCGGAATGGGAAAGAGGAAGAGATGGGTTTTAGGGTTTTGGTTTATATGGTGGCGGCGGCGGCTTGGGCTGGAGGTGGAGGGAGGGGATTGAAATCATCGGCAGTTGCACTGCTAGCAGTTGCTCCTAGGCCGTTGGTTCTCACCTGTCAAATCTTGCGGCTCTGAGTGGATGCAGCAATTCAATCAAAATAATATAAGTTTATAAGACCACATCATACAGTAAAATAAAATATGAAAAATAAGGTTTGACAAACACAAAAAAGATGCCCTCTAATACATTCTCTAAAAGTATTCTTCCATGTCAATATCACTCAAATTTGATCCCTGCAATAGTGAGAAAAAAACTTAGCAACAGTATAATCACTAAATCAGTATATTTAGTATATAGTCAAGATTATCATCAACAATTGAGTGAAGTTATTTATAACCTCGTATTGTTCAATGTTTCTCATGTTCCTAAAAGTCTTATGTTTTGCTACTTGTGCCTACAGGCTATCATTCATCAGCCTTATGCATATTTTGAATACAACTGAAGTTGAAATAATATAGCTTAGTTTTTTTCTACTCTTCTTCACCGGGCAAGAGACGGAGAACCATAAGATTTCCAAGATGAGAACCGACGGTGGAGGAGTAACTGGTAGAAGCAACTGCTAGAACCGCAACGACCGACGATTTCAATCCGGAGGGAGGAGCGTTCGGGCAGAGACGTCGGCCTGGCCAGCGTACCGCCCAAGTTTTATCTGCTTTCACGAAACAATCAAATGGACATGGCAAATTCGCTCAAGTTTGCCCTCTGAGTCTGGCACTGTGAAAGAGGTTTATAATATACGATAACCACTAAAATAAATCACGTGAAATCTCAACTGTCTCCAAATATTTACTCCCCTTCGTTCTAAAAGTATTATTGTCATTGATTTTATTATATTAAAAATTATCTTATATTTTTCAAAAATATATTTGAACTAATATTTTGAATAAAATGAATAGTCAATCATAACTAAAAAAGTGTGACAATAATTGTGAAATGGACTATGAAACATTAACTTACACGGACCATGAAATTGTGTTTATTTTGTTAGGATTGAAAACTCTATTAGGCTTCAGAAAATAGTGAATAGATAAAAAGCCTGATATTTGTTGATATGATATGGTAAACTTGTCATCTCTACTACTTACAAGTTGGTTTGGATTCATTGTTCGAGCAATGGATTGAAATTAGACCACAAAAAGGAGAGTAAGTCGTTGGCAATCTTTTTTTCTTGTATTTTATTAAGACTTTGCAGCAAATCGTCGATAGCCTTCTTTCTATGTAAGGAAAGATGTGATATGATATGGTAACTTGTCATCTCTACTTGCTTACAAGTTGGTTTGGATTCATTATTCGAGCAATAGAGATTATTAGACCATAAAAAGCAGAGTAAGTCGTTGGTAGTTTTTTTTCTCGTATTTTTATTAAGACTTTGTTGTAAATTGTTGATAGTCTTTCTTTCTATGTGAGGCAAGATATGTTAACATACAGTCTTTCCAATCATGTAGGCACTTTTTTTTTCCTTTCTTAGTTGAGGCAAGACAATGTCACATTAGAAGAAGAAAAAAAGATCCTTCAAAAACAGAAAGATAAAATGAAGGGTTTTTAGTCAAATGAATCAGACAATCCGAAAGAGGTCATTCCATTTCATAGATAATGTACTCTTGCATGTTTGATCTTATTTTTTCACTCTATATTAACAAGTTTTGTAAAAAAAATGTTACACAAATAGTGTAGAAAGAGAGAGAGAGAGAGAGAGAGAAAGAGAGGCCACTGTATATTTCATTCATGATTTAATTAAAGTCGAACCATTCACAAAAAACGTCCACCACTGCATATGTCAAAACTTTTGTTACTTGGCTACACTCATTAATAAATGAATCATATACTTTAGTGTTTGTAATTTCGAATTACAACATTCAAGTTCAAATTGTTAACGTTTAGACAACTTTTTAAAGTCAAATTTGAACTAGTTTGACTGTCGTTAGAGAGAGTATATACGCAAAAATTTACGTATGAGTATATGCGCAAAAATTTACATATATACTCTTAAACTCTATTTGTTCAGTTGTCATACGACTGTGGTGCTCGTGTGGTGTGTTTTCTTTTCTTTGTTCCTGTTTGTTGTTTGTGTTACTGTTAGTAATGCTTTCAAACCTCAACGCCTGCTGGTGTATCAATGTATTTGTTAGGGTCTTAGCCTCCGAACATGAGAGATGAGAGTTGGTAAGGAAAGAGAGAGGCAAGTGAGTGAATGGCCAAGAGACCTCTCCCTCAAGCCCTACCCCTCTATTTATAGAGGGAGAGGAGGAGAGTTTGATGTTTATTCTATTGGTAGAATTGAATATTACAAGCAAGTCCTTGGACTTTATAACAAGGTACCTAGACCTTTAGATGGGTCTCTTTCATACAACTAGAGGATCCTAGCCCATGACATATGTGGCTATCCCGAACAGTAGCCCCTCAACTATTCGGTCTTGGCTGGCACAACAAGACCAAATGGTTGTTAATCTTAAAAGAGGTCCAGTTGCAACTCGAGCCATAGTTGCCATGAATGTCCTTCTTGATGTTTCTTCCTCACCCAAAACTCCATTGTAATGTGTCGAGAGTATATCTGATGTTGTAGTTGAACCGATAGTGGGCATCAAGGGTAAGTCGACATCGACACTAAGTTATGTTGATCCCCTCGAGTCGTTATAAAACCTCAAGAATGAGTCGGTGACAATCCTACAGGTGTACGCTTATACGTGAAACAATCATGTACATAGAAGTCGAGGTAGTTCTGCTTGAAGGTTGTTGTTGTTCCTCAAGTCTTTTCCCATGAACGCTAGACAAATCTTTGCCACTACATGAGTGTGGACTGGTTCTAGTACACCCCCTAGCCCCTCTTGGCTAGTGTTCATGGGAAAGCTTTGCTTGTGTGGAAGTTGTTAATGTAGACGTTGTAGGAGCAGCACTTGACGATGATGTAGCCGGTGGGACCATGTCGATACTGAGATGAAGGTGAGCCTCTCCAGTCATTGTGTCGTGTTGAGGTATGTTGATATGATGACCTTTAGCCGTCGTAAGGCATCGAGGTGTGTCGATGATAACATCGAGCCAATGGCGAGCCCCTTTGATAGTGTTGTCATCAATCACCAAAAAGGAGGAGATTGAAAGGTCTAGGTCTCTAGCCTTAAATTAATGATGAGTTTTGGTGATAAATGATAATGCATGTTAGAACTAATCTTTTATATAAGCTTGTGAGTTCAATGTTAGGTTATGTTTCGACATCAAGCAAAGGTCAAGAATAACATATTCATAAAGGTTATGGATCCATTACAAGATAATTGATTGATCATATGTTGAAAATTCTCATATTATATGATGAAGATGCTTGACAAAGGATGATGGTAATCAACGTGTTGATAAAGGTTAGGCAAGACTCGACTGTGATGGACCATGTGCGAGGGTGAAGAGCAATCAAGAGCCTTGGTGTCGAAGGACCAAAGGCAATGGTGAAGAGTGAGTTAAGGCTTAGCGCGATGAACCGTACAAGACCATGTGAAGCTATGTATTATCCACATCACTCATTTAACGGTAGAAGAAGGTGAT
The DNA here is from genome assembly GCA_030378355.1 of Eleusine indica. Classification (NCBI taxonomy): domain Eukaryota; kingdom Viridiplantae; phylum Streptophyta; class Magnoliopsida; order Poales; family Poaceae; genus Eleusine; species Eleusine indica. Next base: position 47,805,216 of record CM059498.1, on the reverse strand, counting down.
GTTCATATGTCACAACGAGTGTAATTGATAAAAGAGCTAAAAGTGAATATACAATATCAAAAGAAGATCAAGTGGCTTGAATATAAGAAGTTGTGAAACTTTATAAGTGGATGAACATCAAGTCTATCTCATATGGACATTGCTCAAGCCAAAGGTATAATATTGGATATATACATGCTTAGTAATGACTAATCAAATAAATATCCAAAATGATCAATTGCTTATGGAGTTGGCGACCCTCAAAAAGAAGAATGAAGATGATATGAAGGTGTTCCTATTGACATAGATTTTCTAATTGCTATTGAGTATAGGAACGTCATACTATAAAAAGGGATGCAACTTTGATAGTTTTGCTTATGTCTCGGTGCTCAAATTGATCTAATAACCTTTAGGGAGTGTTTAGCAAACCTATGTGTGATTTTGGAGCTTGGTAATAGTTGGGTTGGATAGCCCTTTAAATTATTTTTCCGTAGAGTTCAAGATCACCAAAATCGGCCTCTCAAGTTAAAAGTTATGGGCATTTCTCTTTTGGTTGTCTGTCTGTTTTTTTCCAGTCGGCAGTGCCGATCCGGAATTCAACAGAATATCTTTTTCTTGCCCTCAGTGACTTCCTTATTGGTAGTGCCGATCCGGGGATCGGCAGTGCCGATACGGGACGTTCAGAACCCCAACGACTAGCTTTTGAGCCTATCTTATGGGCAGTGCCGATGTGGGACATCCAGAGCCCAAATGGCTAGTTTTTGAGTCTCCCCTATTTATACCCCCTTCGTTCTCAATGTTTGGGGTGCTGAAAACACTTCAAAGAATCATCCATTTGAGCCAAGAAAACACCTCTTCACTCCCCATTGCTTAGTGCTATACCTTGTGGGGTGAGATTTGGTGAGAGATTGAGAGAGAAAGAGCAAGTATCCATTGTTGAGTACTTGAGCAAGCAAGCAATCGTTGTGACATTTGTTACTCTTGGGGATTCATCCCCTATACGACAAGGCGTTGCCCAGTGAGCTTCCAAGCTTGTGGTGAGCCGCGGGAAGTTTGTGAAGGTTTCGATTGACCTCTGAAAGGAAAGGAATCAAGAGAAGTAAATTCGAGGAAAATGGTTGAAAGAGACCCGACTCAAGTGTGGCCGAGCCCCTCAACGGAGACGTAGTACTCATTGAGAAATCCGAACTTTGGTAAATAAATCTTGTGTCTCCGTGTGATCATTTTACTACTTATTTTATTATATTCTTGTTCTAGGGTTTGAACTTGTGCTAGCTCTAAATTGCTCGATTTACTTGTGTAAGTTTATCTTGTTGTTGCAAGCTTGCTTAATTGACTCTGTTATCATCTATCCCTTCTTTTATATTATAGTACAACTACTTAGACTTAATCTTTCACGTTTGCCTTTACCTTATGGGCACTGTCGGTTGCCCCGCCGGCAGTGGCAATCGGCACTGCCGATCGTACTGATATTTTTGTTAAGTGTAATTTCATAGAAATTTATAGGATCGCCTATTCACCTCCCTCTAGGCGACATCAAGGTCCTTTCAGATGCAGAAGACATAATTTGTAGCATTTATAAGGGACGAAGTTTGAGTTTTGGCGGTTGGTTTGTAGCCCTTGATTAAGTGTTATCTGCTGACTTTATTCGATGTCTCTTAGCTCATCATTGAGATGTCTAGTCTAGTTGTCAAGTCGACAGAAAGAAAGTTTTGGATCGTGCTGACAGTTTTAATCACGACCTTGTTTGGCTTGGCCCTCGGGTGCTATCTGATAGTCGAAGGTTAGCTCAGGGCTTGCACCGTGGTTCCTCGCTTGGCACAGAGGGATTCTTGGCTCGGGGTATTGTACGAGGGTTCTCCAAGCTCGAGGTGTTCCATGAGGGCTCTGCGTACAAACTGAGCAAAAGATTTGCATGTATCCTTCATATGGACGTTTTTCAGGTTGAGTCTCTTGGGACTTTGAATCATTTACGTAGAAAACGATTGGCCTATATAGGCCCTCGATGTGTTGTGTGAATATAAAAAACTGTCGACATGCAACACGGACCCTCGATGGGTAAATGGTTTGTACGAACGTTGAGCCCTTAAGGGCGTTCATGTTGGTTTATCGAAAACGATTGCCACGAACCCGATGGGCTGCACAAATACTGTTTCTCTTTTCTTTTCTCGGAGTTTTTATAGCTCTTAGTTGTTGTTTTTTTTTTACTTTTGCTCTCTTTGGAGACTTTTTGAACGTTTGGCTCTTTATCAAATTTTTTCAAATTTTACTCTCTTTGGAGACTTTTTGAGCGCTTGGCTCTTTAAGGAACTTTTTTGACTTTTGCTCTCTTTGGAGACTTTTTGAACGCTCGTCTCTTTGTCGATTTTTTTTTACTTTTTCTCTCTTTGGAGACTTTTAGAGTGCTCGGCTCTTTGTCGAACCTTTTTAACTTTTGCTCTCTTTGTATACTTGTTGAGCGCTCGGCTCTTTGTCAAACTTTTTTGACTTTTGCTCTCTTTGGAGACTTTTTGAGCGCTCACCTCTTTGTCGAACTTTTTGACTTTTGCTCTTTTTGGAGACTTTTTGAGAGCTCAGCTCTTTGTCGAACTTTTTCGACTTTTGCTCTCTTTGGAGACTTTTTGACCACTCGGCTCTTTGCCGAAATTTTTTAACTTTTGCTCTCTTTGGGGACTTTTTGAGCGCTCGGCTCTTTGTCGAATTTTTTTGATTTTTTCTCTCTTTGGAGACTTTTTGAGCGCTTGGCTCTTTTTGCCTTAGTCATGCAGTGATATGCTTTGGTGTATATGATGAAGTGAGTAAATTTGCATCAAGTAGTGATCGGGAGAGCACATCATAGGCGCCTGACAGCACGTAGAGTTTGAATGTTAGTAAATGGTTTTATCCATAAAATGAGTAACTGTAAAAATCAACAACCTAAGATCCTATAAAAATTTTGAACCATTGTTCTTAACAAGCAAATCGTTGAATAAATGTACGTGGCGTCTGTTGAGAAAAAAGAGTATAACCGAAGGCCATTGATTTGAGAGTACTGATATTGTTAAATTTCTGATGCCCAGTAGAAATCATAGATCAATGATTAGAAATCAATAAACCTGCGTAGAAAGAGGGAAAGTCTTGCGCGATAGGGTTAGCTTATGGGAGGCAAAACTCTGCATGTAAGTGACGGAAAAAGTTTGATATAAATATGATCCAAAGCTCCTCTTGGGAGCTTGCTAGTTGGGCAATATATGTATCAACAGCCTTAGTGAGAGACAAGGAAAATTAACTAAGATGTAACGTTCTCTTGTAAGCAAGCACGTAAAAGAGTTAACGGGGCCTCCTAAGGTCCGATTTTTTTTTGAGATAGCACGGCATGCATATCGCACGCAATCACCAGCTAGCAGAGGGAGCGCTGGTGGGCCAGCTAAGGTGATGACTGAATAAAATATTAGTCAAATGTCATGACACTATTGAAAATTAGAACATCAATTTGTTTTGGAAACAAGGAGTGTGAACAATAATCAAAACCTTAATGAGGCTTGAAGTCAAAGATTATAAATATTTGCATAATTATGAAATACATATATATATTGTATTGGACTTGTCTACTTTCATGGTCAAAGAATGCATTCAAAAATTAATCTCAATGTTTGTCCTATTTTTTAACATGGATCGAAGGTTATAGTGTGAGCAAGTATGCAAAAATGATACATGGGGCCACGTTGCAAGTAGCTAGGATATGCTAGGTTTTGCCTTGACGATAGCCTGAGTGAGTTGCCGCTCGATGGTTCCGAGTGTTCCAACTGTCGAGGACTCGAGGTGTATCCTAGGTTCATACTAATAACAAGCTGCTTTGTGTGAAGTGACAATAGCTTGAGCGACGGGTGTTGTAAATCATTTGATCGAGGTATGACGAGCAACGAGCCTTCAAGGGTTATGAGTTGCTACATGAGGGTTATGAGCCTTTGAGGTATGGTGTGCACACAAGGGTTGTGAGCGATGAGCCTTCGGTGATTATGAGTTGCTTATCACTGTAAGGTATGAAGGCTGCCCTTGCATAGTGTGAGACGAAATATGTTGGGCATACGTGCATGCATGCACACAGTGTCTCGCGCAAGTAACTAACGCGTGGTATGTTTATGAGCAATTAAGAGCTTAGCCCATACGCCATACCTTAGTACCGCGTGCCGGGGCTTTCCTTCAAAGCTTTAAGGGATCATAATGATAATGATGATAACAAACCCATCACCTGCCACGAAGCCCTCGCGCCAGGTGCAGCTTGCTGTGCGAAGCAGCGATTGGCGTATTGCCAGGCGGCCTGTTGACACCGAGTGGACGAAGTTCAAAACTCCGTTCAACAGCTTGAGAGGTTGACCTGCGACGCGAGGGTTCCGAGCTTGCCGCACGGAGGATGCAGGTAGTTTGTCTTCGCGCCCATTGAGTATTCTGGGGGCTGCTCTCTGGCGAGCTGCGCACTTGCCACGCGAGGGTGCCGCGCGAGCTTGGCGTGCAGAGGAGGCGATGCAGTTTCGTCTGAAGGCTTCGCGTTTGCCTCATGGGGGTCTGAGGATCCTGATGTTGCTTGAGTTGTAGCTCAAAGGTTATAGCTTCTGCTGGTACTCTCGCTGCATGCCACTTGAGGATCCTTGATGTTACTTAACTTCCGACTCAAGGCTTCCGAGGATACCTCGAGGTTAGTTTATTTGCCACTCGAGGGTTCGGGGATACCTCGAGGTTGCTTGACTTGCTGCGCGAGGGTTGCAGAGTACCTCGAGGTTGCTTGACTTGCGACTGGAGGGGTAGCGGTTGCGCAGTCCCTCTCTAATGAACGAAGGAAAATGCGTTTTCTTGACCGTCTTGATGCATGCTAGTAGCTCGGTTGCGTGCTTTTAGAGTGATGCTGCGCACATGAAATGATTGATCCTCGAGGGACCCTCGCATAGCATGTGTTGATCGTTGACCTTCGCTGTCATCCATCGATGAAACAATATGATTAGAAGAAAAAAAGATCATTTTCCATTTAAACGAGGTTGAAATAGAACTATCGAAGGTTGCAAGATGAAAATAAATTATCTCATAAGACAAGACGTGACCTTCGTTGGGCTAAACATAGCCATGCAGCTTTGATTTATTGAAAAAAATGAAATTGCTTGCATATTGTGTATGAACGAAGATACGGATTTCAAAGGAATAATATTGCTCAAACGCGCACTTACCTCTGTTCTTTTTTTTTCTTCTAACCATCTCTCTAGAAAAATAACTAACGTGCCAAGCACGGTGGGCGCGGGTCTTAGCCTCCAAACATGAGAGATGAGAGATGGTAAGAAGAGAGACACATGAGTGAATGACCAAGAAACCTCTCCCTCAAGGTCTACCCCTCTATTTATAGAGGGAGAGGGAAAGAATTTAATGTTTATTTTATTAGTGGGGTTGAATATTACAAACAAGTCATTAGACTTTACAATAAGATTCCTAGATCTCTAGATGTTCTTAACCGTATCTTAACAAACAACGTAATTTATTGTATTCCTGATATTTTTGTCATATATAAATGTTCAATGAAAAACTAATTCAAGTGGGGATGCTCTTAAAAAGACGACTGTAATACTATATACGTTCTTGAATGCAGGTTTCTTTTCAAAACATACTCCAAAACAGATCTTTTGTAAGAAAAAGCAATCCTATTAAAATGATCTATTTTACGGCCCTTGAAAATGTGTAAAGCCCATCATTAAATATGGCCACCTCAAAGAAGCCCAGGAGGAGAATGAGACCCAAAGAGCTGGTGCATCGTGCCCCACTCACCAGCGTGGAAAATCCAGGGGCGTTTCCCCCCCGACCCAGGCTGCATCTTTCGCGGCTTCATTTTTCGCGCGGCGCCACTACGAAAAACTTCTTCCCGCCGGCGCCCCCGCGCAAGGAGCAAAACCTCCTCCATTAAACACCTCCCGCCCGCAGCTTGGCCGCCATTTCCTGCCGCCTCTCCGTTCGCGCCTCCTCTCTCTCTCTCTCATGGCGACACGGCGGCGAACCTCCGCATCCTTCTTCGGCGGCCTCTGCTCCCGGGAGCTCGGCGGCGCAGGTGACTCCTCCCGTGCCGCGCCGCGGCTCCCCTACCTCGCCGACCTCTCCTCCGACCCCGGCGGCCGCGGCGGCGGGGTCATAGCCGTCGAGCACTCCGGCGATCCCGCCATTCCCTTCGCCATCTCCTTCGGCAAGGTTCGGAACCCTGACCCCTCTTACATTTTGCGTGATTTCCAATCTTAGATCTTGCGACCGCGAGGACCAATCCGTTGATGAGCGCTGTCCTTTTCCCAGACCTCGCAGACCTGTAACCTCCTGGCGGTCGCCGACGAGGACGGATACGTTGGCCTCTACGACACCCGCCGGCGCCTCCCGTCCAGCACTTCGTCTCTAGAGAAGTCAGGTCTGTTCCGATTGCCGAAGCTTTTCCCCTTTACTCCCAATCCGATCTGATGTGTTCGCTACTTTGTTGAATATTTGGATATTTCGAGACTTACATTGTGTGCATATCGGAATCGTTTGCGATCTGACATCCTGCTCCTCTTGCAGCTGAAACAAGGGTGTCCGATTGGGTTGCTCACAACAATGCAATCTTTGACGTGTGCTGGATCAAGGTAACCTCAGTTACTTGCCATGTCTGAAATAGGCGAATGTAATGAATAGAAAGCATTAAGTCAACCCTTAGGTTTTCTCACAATGTGCGTTTCTCACTGAGTTAATATGTGTATGCACTGTTTATGTAGGATGGATCCCAAATCCTGACTGCATCGGGCGATCAAACTGTAAGTAATAAGATGCAATTAATTAGCAAGTTTCAGTATGTCATGATGCCTATGAATTCTCTGGGTTCTGCAAAATCTTATGATGTTCTCTTCCGTATCAGGTTAAGATATGGAGTGTGGGGAACAGAAAATGCATTGGTGTCTTGTCAGGACACACTGGAAGCGTGAAGTCACTGTCATGTCACTCTTCAAATCCTGGTTAGTATTATGTAGCTTCACTGACTGAATCAGTATGGTACAATACATTTTATACACAACAATTGGCTAGAAACTCCTGCTCAAGTAGTTCATATTCATTGCAGAGCTTATTGTTTCTGGTTCAAGGGATGGTTCATTTGCTCTTTGGGATTTGAGATGCGACCCTAAGTCTCCAAACAGACGCGGCGAAACATGCCTCATGTATGCTGTCTCTAAAAGTTCCCTTTTCAACTACAAATCTTAAGTGATCACATATGTTGGTAGCAATATAACTTGATTCACTGAACACAAATGTTTGATGTTTTAGGTCTTCGGCTGTTGTCAGAGAAGCTCACAGTCCCACCCAAAGAACCCGAACAAGGTCTCGAGCTAAGGTATATAGTCTGCATCATATGGGTTTTCCTTGGCGTATTCGTGGTTCCTCTCACTTATTCATTTGCTGGTACTGTTGATGCACAGGCAGCTTCAACAAGTATCACATCAGTTCTTTACCTGAAAGATGATGTCTCTATTGCTACTTCTGGAGCTGCAGACAAGTATGCCACTTTCCCATATTTTGATTCTGCAATTATAATTATCATCTGGTTTCATAGTCCATCTATGGCTTGTAATGTATTGTCTTTGATGCTGCCTTGTATCTGCTGACACCTAAATACTTTCATCTTTTTATGAATACTCATCTTTTGCTCTTATACTTGCTTGCCAGTGTTGTGAAAATATGGGATACCCGAAACCTCAAGGTGCCTATCTCCAACAAAAACACAGGGGCGCAACCTTCGGTAAGCAGGCCTGTTCACTTCAACCAACGACTAACCCCTGAAACACACAAGTAATTATGTTTCCTTGGCTCAATTTAAATAATCTCTTATCAAACCTACTGGTCTGTTGTTCCTGAAGGAGGGGGTGAAACATGGCATCTCTTGCTTATCTCAAGACTCATATGGTGCTTACATTGCTGCATCATGCATGGATAACAGGTAATATTATATTTTACCATCAGGAAGTACTGCATAGTTTTCATGTCATTCCTGAAGATTGCTTATGTCAATGTGTGTGTTTTCAGGATATATTTATACAGTGTTCTCCACGTGAACAAGGGCCCAATAAGGGTTTACAGTGGCAGCAAAATTGAATCTTTCTTTGTCAAGGTGGGTAACATGGTTTTAACACTTTTCAGATTCTTTTCCTAAAATTGTATGTCTATGATTTGTAACGCCTAATCTTGGCCTATGCAGTCTGCCATTAGTCCTGATGGAGCTCACATTCTCGGTGGTTCGAGTGATGGCAATGTATACCTGTGGCAGGTACTTGTTGCATTTGTATGAATCTGCAATGTGTTATACTCGATTCATTCTATTCTTGCTTATACTTTTTCCATTGACATAGGTGGATCAACCTGAAAGTAGCCCGGTAGTTTTAGAAGGCCATGAGGGTGAAGCTACTTCAGTTGACTGGTACGGTCTATCGACCTATCTTGAGCTGTGAATTCTGTGAAACCCTTATGGACAGTGACATCTCACGTTGCAATGCGAATTTCCATTTTACAGGTGTACATCAGAGGTGGGAAAGATAGCAACATCTTCGGATGATTCAACGGTGAGCCTACTTGGTTACATCTTAAAATTTTCTTGTCATGTGTTACTGAAAAGGCTCACTCCATTTCACTATTTCATTCATAACAATTATCAAGAGAACATCTGATGTGCATTTTGCCCTCTTGGCTCCTATGAAGGAAAGGAAGAGTATCAAATAAAATTGAAACAATCTAATAAATTGTATCTTATGCATCAGGTTCGTGTATGGAGTACCAAGAAAATGGATTGCACCAACATAAGGTCACCAACAGTAATCCGTAAGCGGATAACTGCTCCAAACACTGAATACCGAAGATGTGCCACCAACGAGCAAACTACTACTTCAGAAGATGCAGTTGCCTGCAGTAGTTCCAATGCTGAATCCCCAAACGGTTCCCACTCCCTTCAGCCCAGAGTGCTGGACTTTGGCACTCCAGAATCTACAAAGAAGAGAGTTTTCGCATTGTTTCAGGAAGAGGCCCTTGATGTGAGGAAGAGCCCAGAAGCTCAATTGGAAAGCCCTTCCTCGGTTCTAAGTCCGCCTCCTTCACTGAAAAGGAGAACGATTCGGGACTACTTTACCAGCAGTACATCTTGAATCTTGCCACCTAACAAATATCCAGTCCCCAGAACTCTCAGCGGCTTTGAGAACTGGAGCTTTCTTAACCTTGGTTAGAAGCTCTTTGCGCGCTTAACACTGTTCATAGATGATCACAACAATTCATGGCTATCACTTTCTTCCGGCAGGACTGTCAGTTCAGCAGTGAAGATAACTGCAAATTTTGTGAAGTTATGTGTAACTGATGTGATTATGCTCATGATTGATCTTATGAAACGAAGTTGTATATAATATTTTTATACAGAACCATTTTTTTCTTTATTTGTCCCCCCACAATTAAGCTCAGTCGCGGAATTGAGGAAATGGAATAATCTGTCAGCATGTGCTATTAGTAAAAACTCGCGTGCAGTAATTTTTCTTACAGTATATTCATGAGTTTCATGCATACCTTGAGTCTTGAGACTGTACTGCAATGTTTGAAGTTGGTTGTGCTGCCCTGTTGTCGTAACATGCTTGGTTGGGGCGGGCACCCCTCGCATCAAATTCGTGAGGTCTGACCACCTCTCATTTCCCTTTTGACTGCCTGAAGGATCAATACTTACGGTATATTCATGAGTTTCCCTGATGCCCTGATGCATACAACCTGTTTATGTATGATCTGAAAGGAGGCTCGGGTATCATGTATCAACTATGCAGTATTTGAAATCTGACGCCAGATACATGGATTTCTTCCAAGCTCAATCGAATGGCTGTTTGAAATACTATTTTTCTAATATAACCAAAATTTGAGAGACAATTGTTAATTCTGGTCCACGCCTGACAGTTTGGCATTCTTGGACTTTGAACATGCCGAAAAGTCAAAAGTGTATTGATCTGAATGACTCTTCCTGAGTTATGACTACTTTGTTGTCCTGTCCTTCACGTTGCCTACCCATGACATGACCAGTATACCACAGCGCCACAACCACCCAACAAATATTGCAATCGGAACGATGCATACACAACAACGTGTCAGCACTGTTACACTTGTTATTGAGAATATACACTTTGAGTATGCTTGCTGGCAATATTGTGAACTTAGAATATATATGGGGATTGAATACCCTTGCTGTCGATTCAAAATACTGATGAAGTAGTACTAGTACTCTTCTTTAAAGAAACTAGTAGTTGGGCAGTGCGACACACACATACTATAAGATTTATCAATATTCTGAGGTTGTGTATTTGTAACATTATGAATATATATCCATGTCATTTTTGTTAATCATGCATAGAAAAAGCAAATGGAAAAAAGTTGGAGCTAGCGTAACAAAGTTCATTGGTATTTTGAGCATAACTAGTAGTGATGTAAGTGCGCACACACGTATGAATTGTCGAACACAAATTTAAACCAAAGAAAGACAATAAAAATTGTTCGTCAATAAAATGAATTAAAAATATTAGCCTCACTCATTTCAAACGGACAGATATAGTAATTTTAAAAAAAAAAAAACAACCATAATTACATTCAAACGAGTCATGTTTAAAAGTTGTTTTTGACTCCGCTTCAAAAACAACGAAATGTCAGGGTTTGATTTTATGTTCCCCGTCCATTTGACGTATTTGCTGTATCTCAAATATGCGGGTAAAATATGACATTCTTTTGTGCTCATCTGAATTAAATACTAAAAGTGAGAAAAAAGAAAACCGAACCATCTCATCTTAGGCTCCAAAGGGGCAAATTCATGAAAAGGTTACACCCTAGCTGAAAATGTGTGTCAGATCATGAAAAATATTCATAAAAACTTAGTGATACAGGTCTTACACAATAATGGAGTAAGCTATGAAAGTTGAATATCCCGAGTAAGATTAAGTGTAAGCTTCATGACCATTGATATTGAATCCCCAAGGTATGAATGTTTTGGTGATTAATAATAACTATGAAAATATGATTAATATCTACACGAGTGTTATGTATGCAGGAATCATCATGTACTCTACTATAAATCCTATTAATAATAGTTGCCTTGGCTATTGATGACAATGACTATAAGTATGGAGACTTGGTGAGCTTGATGGAGTCCAAGGGTTGATGGAGATGGATCAAGGCTAAGAAAAAGCTAGGAGCAAGTGTTTGGAACACTTGTCTAGTTGTTAGGGCTTGAGTCCATATGAAAAACTGAACTATCAAGTAAATCTAGGTCATATCTCTTGAGGTCACGCTAGTCGGTAATGTGTGTTGGTATTTTTAACGAATGCATATGAATTTTGAAAGTCGCCTAGAGGCGGGGGGGGGGGGGGGGGGGGTTGAATAGGCGATTATCCCTGAAAATCACTTAATTTGAATAATTAATAACACAGGAAAATTTTGTCCGACTGGATTGTCCGACTATAGTAGGATATTATCCGATTACTTCAAATATTCGACCATAGTAGGACAATGTCCGACGACCTCGCAACGGAAAACAGATCGGTCGTCGAAATGGACAAAGTTGTACGATTCAAGCTAGGAGTAGGCAGCTAAGCAAGCAAGAAACCAACAGCAAAAGGGGCACTAGTTAGCAAGCAACCTACACATGCAAATCTAGGAGAGAAAGCACTACAACAAACTGGAAGATAACAACAAGCAAAACACACAAGCAAGACTTAATCAATAACAAACAAAGACAAGGAGACACAAGGATTTTTCACCGTAGTTCAGCTCTACCAAGGAGCCTACGTCTCCGTTGAGGGATCCACCAAGTACCGGATCTCTTTCAACGCTAAACCTCTTCAAGCTTCCACCAAGGCAAGCTTGAGCTTCACTATAAATCTCCACGAAGGAGGGGCCAATACAAACGTTCCACGTCTCAACCACAAACTTGGGAGCTCTCTGGGTGACACCTAACCGTCTAGGGGATGAATCCCCAAGAGTAACAAACACAAAGTACACCGGTGTTGAGGATGAACCAAGTGCTCTTAAGAGAAATGTATTGCTCAATCAAATATCCTCAAATCTTCTCTCAAACCCACCAAGAATTGGAGTAGGAAACAAGGGAGGAGAAGGAGAATGCTCATATGTGTTTGGAGTATGTTTTTCAGTTGTGGAAGTGGCCAACCGACCAAAGGGGGTCGGGGTGGCCTTTTATAGTCGAGGCTTGAAAAAGAGCCATTAGGACAAATGATTGTCAGACATTGTCCGATAAATTGATATGCACGGCTCTGGAGTCTGAAAGGATTGTCTGAGGGGCTCGGATATTGCTCTAGTCATAGGATAGTCGGACATTGTCCAAGTCTTGTTCACTTGGCGAGATTCACACCTTTCTGAAGTCCGATGGCATAGACCGAAGGCTTCGGATATTTTTGGAGTCGGACATTATCCGATGAGTCGGACATTGTTCTACCAGAGTCGTACATTGTCCTGCTCATCCTGGATTGATGAGTTTGCGCACCGTTCTGGAGTCTGACCAGATTGTTCGACTGAGTCGGACATTGTCCGACTCCATTGAATTGAAAAAGGGTGTGCAACCTCCTGGAATCCGACTACAATGTTCGATGGAGCTGGACATTGTCCGATGAAAAAGATTTGGAGTTGAATATTTGACTATTGGAGCATATTTTGAGCACTTGGTCTTTGAACACTTATTTCTTTTGTATCACTCTTGATAGTACGATGTTTCTACACTCAAGATTAAAAGATAAAAACATGAAGCCTTGATTCTTGAGTGTAGATATTCCTTTTCCAAAATTTGCACTTTGTTGGCTTTTCTTTTCTTTTTCTTTTAGATTTCCTTGCTCTCATATACATCAATAATTAGAACTGCACATATGGTCAATGTAAATATTAGTCCTTTTAATTGTATTGACGTGTTGATACGAAAATCACACGCGTGACCTGGGAGATCTGCTTAGGTCCAGTGCAGGCTCAATACGAAAACCGGGGTGTGCGAGTCGATTTTTCTTGCAAATCGACAAAGAAAACAAACAGTCAGATTCCACGGGTCACCGGCCTAGTACAGGCCGGTGAAGAAAGCCGATGATCACTATTAGTGAAAACTAGCCAATGGCTATAAATAATAAATAATATTAAAATAAACTAATCGGCTGATTTGTATCGACTTCTCGGCAACTCAATGAGTGATTATAAAATAAAGCATAAATGATATGCGCTAAAACTCGATCTGTCGATGGGGTGAAGTCGATGGGCCAGAGGCGATAGAAGTACAGTAATCATGCACAGAACTCTACCCATCGATAGATGCTAAGTTGATAGATCTGAAAGCTGGTCTTGTAAATATGCCTTAAATTCATAGATCTAGTTTTATGCCTCAAATTCATAGATCTAGTTTTATTAAACAAAAGGGACAATCGACTTCTAATATACAATTGTAACTAGGCAAAACACTGAGAAGTCGATTGAACCATGATAACCTATCGGCTAAACGTCCCGACAGAACTCTATCGACTCTATCAATAAACAGATCTAACTTAACTCTATCAGCCCAGCAAGAGATCAAAGACGATGCAGCCTTGCTGAATCGAACAGATCGAACTTAATCGAGACAGTGTTCAAACACGACAAATAGAGCGAGATTTAATCTAATTATAAATAGAACTGATCGAGTGACTCGAATAATAGATCTAAAACTCAGCCTATAGAACCCATAGAAATCGCAGAAGATCGGACCTAACCGAGACAGTAATGTAATCTAAGTCGATAATACAAACCAAATAAAGATCTTATTACCAGATAACTAGCAATTTCAAAGATAACAACTAGAATATCAACTTAATAAGAAAGTACTAGCTGAAGTCGATGAAATTACCGAAGGTAACTAATCCAAGTCTCTCGCTGAGATCAGAGCCGATGCAGCCCACGCAAGACGAGGGTGTCGTCTAGAAAAAGTTTGGCGATGCGCTGAATTGTATTAAATGAAAATGTTGTTCTTTTTTTGTATAGATCCTATTACATATTTATAGCCTCTATGCAAGGGGTTCTGACCCGATTCGGTCAGGACTCTCAAACAAACCGACTTGATTTATTTCTAAACTAAATTTAAACTAAAAAATAAACGAAGACAAACAACCCTAACGGGCCTACTTTATTCTCTTGGGCCGTTGAGCTCCATTGACTTTGGCCGATTCTAACTCCACATGGCTGACCACTGGGACCGGTCAAATTTTGGTGCCAACACATGCCCCCCGAGTCCAGGGTACAAAATCCTTCGTGCACCGGATTTTAACTCCTCGTTTACCGTGCACCTTTATAACTCTGCCGCTTCATGATTCAGTAAATGCAGTCAATCAGAAGCCATCCATTTCGTCAGATCACGCCTTCAATCCACCACCCAACCACTCGTGGCCTTTAAATATGGCCTGCTGTTCCTGCGTCGTCTTAACTGCTGGTTTTACTTTTTGACCGTCCTCGTTCTTATCCCTTCCCCTCGGGTTCTTGCGCAAGCCTTATCGCTTCGTATTCCTTTAATGAAGCGACGTTTGGATTCCCAAACGCCAAATCTAGGCCCTATAAAAAGCTCCTTCCGCCAGCGCCTTTTCTTCGTCTTGCTTACCACCTTCAACCATGGGACTCTTGTTGAGAGCTTTGATAGAAAAGTACCATCTATCTCCAAACCTACTGAATATTTTGTGGTGAGTACTTTTCGCCTCCCTTGCCCCCAGAGTCCTCCTTTCAATCCAAAATCTGCAACTCCTCCTGCCCAGAAGCCAACCCGCTGGGTCTTCTACTCCCGGGTAGCGGCACGGGTGTCGAGAATGGCATCGGCGGTGCGGCCCTCTCTCCCTCTTGTCTGGCGGGTAATGTCTGATGACATTGCCATCCTCGAAGGAGAATTGGAGGAAGCTGCCAATGCATTTTTTCTTCTCATATGTACCCCCCTCCATGTGTTTGGGATACTAATAATTACATCTTCATCCCCTAGCTGTCATAGAAGAATAGGTTTCCGCCAAAACTAGGTCTTGAGCTTGTTTTTCCATCTTTAACGTCAACCATCTGTAATCAATGGAACCCTCTTTTGTTCTATAAATGTATTGAATTTTGTCTTGCATGCTGTGTTTTCTCCTTTATATTTTCCGCTAAGGGCGATATTTATAACATCGGCCGTATGAAGTCGATGTATGCACATCGGCTGCAAAACACTCCTCCTTCTCTTCTTCAATCTTTTTATTTTTTCCGCTAAGGACGATATTTCCATATCGGCTGTAATCAAGCGCTCGAGATCATGAGCCAACCCAAATGCTTGGATGATATCTCTTTAAATATTTACCATTAATTGCTCTTCCAAACTCTTCTCCATCTAATCCTTGTAAGAAATATGCATTACCAGGCGCACATGGGCTCACTTTAAACGGACCTTCCCAAGTTGGAGACCATTTCCCAAATCGACTGTCTCAAGATCCGATGGGCATAATTAACTTCGAGACAAGTCCACCTTGTACAAAACTCTTGGGCACCACCTTTTTGTTGTAAAATCTAGCCACACAAGCCTTATTCTCTTGAATTTTCTCCAGGGCCCTCATTCGATGCTACACAACATCTTCTAACTCATCAAACATAACCTGCCTATAATCCTCAGCTGATAATTGATCTTGCAACTCTATTCTTCTGGACCCCAGATTGGTCTCCCATGGCAAAACTGCTTCATGTCCATAAACTAACTGATACAGTGATACCTTTATAGACCCATGACACACCATTCTGTAGGCCCATAGTGACTCAGCCAATGTCGTATGCCACTTCTTAGGTTGCTCGTCAATCTTCCTCTTGATAAGCTTAATCAAACTCTCGTTAGATGCTT
Organism: Eleusine indica; assembly: GCA_030378355.1. NCBI lineage: Eukaryota > Viridiplantae > Streptophyta > Magnoliopsida > Poales > Poaceae > Eleusine > Eleusine indica. The sequence continues at coordinate 47,789,345 of CM059498.1, read as the reverse complement.
CTGCCTGACCATTGGCTTGAGCATAATATGGCGATGAATTCAACAACTTGATCCTCATACTATCGACAAAGCTTTGAAACTCTTCCGAAGTAAACACAGAACCCTGGTTAGTAGTAATAGTCTGTGGCACACCAAACCTGTAAATAATATGCTCCTTCACAAAGTTGATCACATCGTTAGTTGTCACATTCTTCATCGACACTGCTTCAACCCACTTTGTGAAATAATTCGTTGCCGCCAAAATATACTTGTGACCTTTGCTTGATGCTGGATAAATTTGGCCAATCATATCCATACCCCATCCTCTAAACGACCAAGGTTTAATAATCGGATTCATAGCTGAAGCCGGTGCCCTCTGAATTGCCCCACATTTCTGGCAATCTTGACACCCCTTGTAATACTTGAAAAAATCTTGTAGCATACTTGGCCAATAATACCCAGTTCTTTTTAACAACCATCTCATCTTATGGGCCGATTGATGGGTACCACAAATCCCTTCATGGACTTCGCACATAACTACCTTGGCTTCTTCTTGATTCAAACATTTTAATAACACACCATCAATCGTCTGATAATAAAGCTTTTCCTCCAATAAAACATACCTCAATGCCATGTATCTAATTTTTGCGAGGAGTGCGCTACACTGGATCTTTAAGATACTGTATTATCTTGGTTCTCCAATCTTCTTCATTATCATTGATTTCATTGACATCAGCTTGCCTAGCTTCATCAACATCAACCTTATCGACACTGGCTTGCTTGGCTTCATCGACATCGGCAATTTCAACAATCGTACCATCAATATTTAGTTGATATCCCGATGCCTTCTGTGCTAAATCATTTGCCTCCATATTTTGGTCTCTTGGGACGTGCTTGAAACTCACCGCCTTGAAGCTTTGTATTACATCCTGACACACGGCATAAAACAACCTCAGAATATCATCCCTTCATTCAAAATCTCCTGCTAGCTGCCCAAGTACCAGCAACGAATCACCAATGATCTCGACGAAATCAGCCCTAGCTTCTCGTAAAATTTGCAGACCCTCGAGAACAGCCCTATCATCAACTTGATTGTTAGTTGATGACTCCACAACAAATGCAAACTCAAATCTTGCCCCCCGAGGTGATATGATGACTAGCCCGATACCACATCCACTCTTGCATACAGAACCATCGAAAAACATCAACCATGGTATCAGCTCCACCATGGAAATATTTGATCCACAATGTTCAACATCCAAATCAGCCATAATCTGACCCTTGTCCGCCTTGGCAGACTCATAAGTCAGATCATACTCGGCTAGGGCAAGCATCCACTTACCAATCCTCCCTTTCAAAATAGGAGCAGATAGCATATATTTGATGACATCGACTTTGCAAACCACCACACATTCGGTCGATAACAGATAATGCCTCAACTTCACACATGAGAAATATAAACATAAGCACAATTTTTCAATCTCAGTGTACCTGGTTTCAACATCAATCAATCTTCGGCTTAAATAGAAAACGACTCTCTCCTTGTCGTCTTGTTCTTGAATCGAAGTCGATCCGAGGGACTTCTTATCCGCAGCAAGGTATAGCTTAAAGGACAACCCTTCTCTTGGTGGCACTAATACAGGAGGCGTGATCAGATACCTTTTAATATCATCTAGAGCTTTTTGATGTTCAGACTGCCATATGAAATTTTGATCGGCCTTCAGCTTCAATATTGGAGTAAATGCATCTATCCTACTCGACAAATTGGATATGAACCTCCTAATAAAATTAACTTTGCCAATCAAAGATTGCAGCTCTGTCTTGTTGGTAGGAGGCTCGATATCATTAACAGCTTTAATACTCTTAGGGCCAATTTTGATCCCTCATTCATGCACGATAAAACCTAGAAACTGACCGACCGATACACCAAAAGCACGCTTCTTAGGATTCGTTTTAAAACCATACCTTCTAGTCCTTTCGAGTACTCTTCGCAAATCGACCACATTATTCTCCGTCCTCTTGGACTTGACCACAACATCATCAATATAAATTTGCACTAACTTGCCGATCAAGTCATGGAAAATATAATTCATGGTCCTTTGATATGTGGCTCCAGTATTCTTCAATCCAAATGTCATAACAACCCATTCATATAATCCAATAGCCCCTGGACACCTGAAAGCAGTCTTGGGTATATCTTCTTCTGCCATAAAAATCTGATTATAACCAGCATAGCCATCCAAGAAACTAAAAATCTTATGTCCAACTGCTGCATCAACCACAAGATCTGCAATCAACATTGGGTAATCATCTTTTAGCGTGGCTTTATTTAACGGTCTGAAATTGATACACACCCTCAACTGTCCACTCTTCTTGTATATGGGTACAATATTCGAAACCCACTCTAGATATCGGCAAGGCCTGATAAACTTAGCGTCATATAATCTAGTGATCTCAGCCTTGATATCATCATAAATATTCGGATCTGTCCTCCTTCGCGGTTGCTTGAACGGTCGATATCCAGGTTTAATGGGAAGCCGATGCTCAACAATTGATCGGATGAGTCCATGCATCTCAGAATAATCGCAAGCAAAACAATCCCGGTACTCCTTGAACAACTTTATTACATCAGCCTTAATATTTTCATCTAATTTCTTACTAATAAATGTCGGCCTGGGCTTATCACCGTCTCCTATATTGACTTCCCGTAACTCATCGGCCGACATAAATCCTTTTCCCAGTTTGCCATCTTCTACAAATTCTATTGGGGTGCCTGTCAGAGAAACAATTTTGAATTTGACTGGTCCACCACCTTGAGACCCTGAGTAGTAATCTTGACGTAATATCCATCTCAATTCTTGCTAGACAAACACTCCATATCATCCGCATGCCATGGTACCAAATCGGCTGATGAGGCATTGACCGTTTCATCGGCCGGGATTACCTCAACTCGATCGCCAATCCACTGGATAAGTGACTAGTGCATAGTTGATGGAACACAACAATTTGCATGTATCCAATCACGTCCCAGTAGAAGGCTGTAGGTTCCTTTTCCATCAATGACTAAAAATGTGACCGACAAAGTTTTGCTGCCGAAAGTAAGTTCAACATTCAAAACTCCTTTGGCTGTTGCCGTACGATCACCATAATCCCGCAAAATCATATTAGTATCAATCAAGTCTTCATCAGTCTTACCCAATTTCCTTGTAGTAGTAATCGGCATGATGTTAACTGCAGCCCCTCCGTCGACCATCATCTTTCCCATGGACATCCTATTAACAAAGCCTTTCAAGTATAAAGCCCTCAAGTGCCGATGCTTAGACTCATTTGGTTTATGACATATTTCCTGTTGTATATCAAATACCAACTATGGTGCTTCACTCTCATCAGCAAATAATTCCTCTTCTTCTAAAGCCATGAACTCTTGCGGTAGCATCATTACCATACTCACTGTAGCATTTGGTACTTGTACTTGTGATTTTACTTTGGGTCTCCAGACCTTCCTAAGCGGCTCATCGCTTCCTTCATCATAATGGTAATGGCCAGCCCTCATCTGTTTGCACCGCATTCTCTGAACCCTGTGCTTTTGACTTCTAGAAAATATTCTAGATGGACACCACTGATTGCTCTATTCCTGGTCTTTTTGGAGCTCTTTATCAACTTCCTCATCGAAGTGAACTTCTTCTTCTGTCCTTTTGGAGCCAAGTCGATCAAAAGCTGACACCCTTCCATTCTCATCGACTTTACCCACCATCGACTTTCCAGAGTCACCCAACTGATGTCGATAGCTGCTCGCAGCTCCTCTATACATTTGCTCTACTCTTCTGCTGCATCTAGGACAGTTATTGATCGATGGAAGCTTCATATTGTGGTCCCAACAATACTAAAAAAATGGGCATTCCCAATGTGGATCAAACTATGATTCCTTCATCTCACTGTCCCTTTTCTTCTGATATTGATTTATAAATGCTTCTACATTGTCGATACTAGCCATATTGACATTCACACGGAATGGATGCCCATCAATCTTCATGGTTCCCTTTGTAAACTTGATCTTTCCCTGCTCAATCGCTGACTGAATCTCTCTTCTGAATACCTTGCATTCATTAATGTAATGAGACGACGAGTTGAGCCACTTGTAGTACTTTCTTTTCTTCAACTCTTCTGCAGGTGGGATCACGTGATTAGGTGGCAACTGGATGTGCTTCACTTGCAACAGCATATCAAATATCTTATCGGCCTTGGTGATATCGAAGTCATACTTTTCTTCTGGCTCATTTTGCTTCACCCATGGGCACAACAACACATTCTTGTTTCTGGTCCACTCAGGCATATTGACTTCTCCAGCATCTTCATCAGACTCAGACTCATAATCATTGTAGTTGACTTGAATCGGCCTTGATCATGCCCCCCGAGTCAGATTCTTCTGGATAGATACCTTCTGTACCAACTTGGACAAGCTCTCAAACTTGACTGAAGGAAACTTCTCTCTTAAAGGCACAATTAGGCCATTAAATGCTATCTCTACCATCTGATTATCAGTCAATTGCAAGCTGAAACATTGACTGCGCACATCTCTGAACCTCTGCACATAAGCATGCATAGACTCCCCAGCCTTCTGCTTCATAGAAACCAGATCAGATAACCTCATCTCTGTCGTTTCAGCAAAGAAGTATTTATGAAATTTCTGTTCGAGATCGGCCCAAGTAATAATGGAATTAGGGGGCAACGATGTGAACCAGGAAAAAGCTAACCCAGACAAGGATAAAGGAAACAACCTGATCTTCAATGCTTTAGTAGTTCCTGTCTCTCCACATTGCACCAAAAACCGGCTGATATGCTCAATAGTGGTAGTATTGTCTTGTCCAGTGAACTTAGTGAATTCTGGTGGCCTGTATCGACTAGGCATAGGAATCAAGTGGTAGCTAGGAGGATACGGGGTTCAATACATATAAGTCTGTTGTTTTGGCTTCAAACCAAATTGTTTCCTCATTACCTCAGCAATCTTCACTACCCAGTCATCGGTCGAGACATTGGTATTTGGAGTAGTCAATGCAGGACCAGACTCTGATACTTGTGGGGCTATTTGTGAGCCAAAATTGACAACAGTGTGCTGACCTCCCAACTCCTCATGCAATGTGGATGATGACGGCATGCCGAACAAGCTTGGATCTACATTCGGTGCTATACCATATGTGACATTCGGCTCTGATGTCTCCTGCCTGTAGAGCTGCGGCTGTGTCTGTGGAGTAGTTCTTTGTAGTATTACCTTGCGAGGTGTTCTCTCCCCTATACCACTATCAGCATTCTTCGAGGATGGAGTAGCTTCAAAAGTTGACAGTCCTGAACCCATAACAGGATGTGTTGTGCCTGCCTTCGGCTGCTGTGAGCGAGGTGCCTCAATTGCAGGCCGAGGAATATTCCCAGATGCTCGGAAATACGTCGGCCCACATACTGGATCATCATATATACAACCTTCAATGGTCTGAATAATCAAAGCCCTCAGAGTATTAACCAACACAGGTGACTGATTAATCAATGCATGGTGTATGGCTGAATGTATCATGTTGTTCAATGTAGCTTCATCAATCACCTTTATTGGCTTATTGGCATTCGAATACTCAATTTCATCTTCAATAAAGGCAGCAACATGTAATTTTCCTTTCTGTATGATCTTGCCATGCTTGGTTTTGCTAAATATGCTCAACAAAAGGCTTTCATACTTTGCCATCTTCTGATCAATTTGTGCTCTTATCTCATCATTCAGATCATCCCTATTAACAGGCATTATGTTTTCTATCTTCAGATCCGTACTAACATCATGTTTTGGTGGAGGATTATCAGAGAGCTTGGGAACCTTTAGCATTCCAAATTCAGACATGTTGAGAAGCTTAAAGTTACATGCGTGCCAAAGAGCGTGTTGACGCGAAAATCACACGCGTGACCTGGGAGATCTGTTTAGCTCTAGTGCAGGCTCAATACAGAAATTGGGGCATGCCAGTCGATTTTCCCTACAAATCAACAAAGAAAATGAACAGTCAGATTCCACGGGTCACCGGCCTAGGACAGGCCGATGAAGAAAGCCGATGATCACTATTAGTAAAAACTAGCCGATGGCTATAAACAGCAAAAAATAATAAAATAAGCTAATCGGTTGATTTGTATCGACTTATCGGCAACTCATTAAGTGATTATAAAATAAAACATAAATGGTACTGATAAGAACCAAATTAAAAGAACAGAGTCGATGGATTTATGATAGATGCGCTAAAACTCGATCTGTCGATAGGGTGAAGTCGATGGGCCAGAGTCGATAGAAGTATTGTAATCAAGCGCAGAACTCTGCCCGTCGATAGATGCTATGTTGATAGATCTGAAAGCTGATATTGCAAATATGCCTTAAATTCATAGATCTAGTCTTATTAAACAAAAGGGGCATTCGACTTCAAATATACAACAGTAACTAGGCAAAACACTAAGAAGTCGATTGAACCATGATAACTTGTCAGCTAAACGTCCCAATAGAACTCTATCGACTCTATTAATAAACAGATCGAACCTAACTCTATCAGTCCAGCAAGAGATCAAAGTCGATGCAGCCTTGTTTATTCAAACAGATCAAACTTAATCGAGACAATGTTCAAACACGGCAAATAGAGCTAAGTTTAATCTAATAATAGATAGAATCAATCGTGTGACTTGAATAATAGATCTAAAACTCGGCCTATAGAACCCATAGAAATCGTAGAAGATCGGATCTAACCAAGACACTAATGCAATCTAATTCGATAATACAAACCAAATAAAGATCTAATTATTAGATAACTAGCAATTTCAAAGATAACAATGAGAATATCAACTTAATGAGAAAGTACTAGCTGAAGTCAATGAAATTACTGAGGTTGACTAATCCAAGTCTCTCCCCGAGATCGGAGCCGATGCAGCCCATGCAAGACGCGGGTGTCGTCGAGAAGAAGTTTGGCGATACGCCGAATTGTATTGAACGAAAGTGTTGTTCTTTTTTGTATAGATCCTATTACATATTTATAGCCCCCATGCAAGGGGTTCTGACTCGATTCGGTCAGGACTCTGAAACCAACCGACTTGATTTATTTCTAAACTAAATCTAAACTAACAAAACAAACAAAGACAAACAACCCAACGGGCCTACTTTATTCTCTTGGGTCGTTGAGCTCCATTGACTTTGGCCGAGTCTGACTCCACACGGCTGACCACTGGGACCGGTTAAATTTTGGTGCCAACATGACATCAATGAGTCAAAACTATAATTAGGGGCCTAGATGCACTTTCAAATCTTTAAGAGCATGGATACAGCTATAACATTTCACTAATGGAGTATTCCAAGGGTAACGGATTCAAAGGAAACGTGTGTGCCAACCTTCTATTCTTGTCGTCTAAAGACACCAAGATTACTATGACGTTGGGTAGAGAGGATTCCGACTGGCAAAAGGTTCCTAATTAGAGTAAGTATGACACTAAGTTGCTTGCATTGGGTATCTGATTTTCCCCTGCATCCACAGTGCGATTCCGGCCAAGAGCCTATAGTGCAGCTGAACGTGGATGATTTCAAAGGATAGATAGGGTTGTCACCACCTACTGCCTACCTCAATATTATCCATGGACTACATGATAAATAAAAGCAACCTACGGTCTAGACACCACATCTATGCTTTCGATTACTCCCTTAATCTCTGCTTACAACGGGCCAAGACTAAGGTCTCTAATTAAATAGAGCGCTGAGGGAGCAAAGCAACTAAATACTAAAACTTACTTAAAAAGGAAACTAATAAACAAAGATGAATCATGAAGACTTACTTAATAAGTCAAGCATCCGTCAAGGTACAAGAGCGGAGAAGGGGTTGGACAGGCCCAAACCTCCTCTCCTGGACTCCTTGTCACTCTCTCCCTATTTTCTAAGAACTATGCCTATAGAAATGAAGTACTAAGTTATATCTTGAAGTGTGTGTTGAAGTGAAGCATTGACCTTTCTGTTATAGCACTCCAAAAGCAGTTCTAGGGTCAGTAACTCCTGCCCTAAGGGGGGTAAGAGACTCAACATGGCAATGGGTAAAAACCCATCAACGATAGCTGGAGGACTCATTAAGAGTCATGGGTATAGATTTGTCCCCAGACCCATACCCACCAGCAAAATAAAAAGAAAGTTTAGCAGAGGAAGAACGATCACCGGCTATCGTCGATGGTGGATCCGGAGAGCAACACCATGGATCCGGAGATCCTACCTTCTCTCGTGTAGCCCGTGGAGTGGAGGAGGATTGGAGTTGGAGCACGAGAGGGAGGCAGAGTGGAGGCGCATGGTGGTGGTCTGCTCTGGTCAACTAGGGTTACGTGAGTGAGAGGAGAGACTTTTATATCCTCTAGTCTCTTTGTTGTATTAGGATTGGGCTGAGTTTAGTTGGGCTGGACTGGAATATACTAGACTGAAATATAAATGGGCTGACTGTTTATTTGGACCAGGTCTGTCGGGTACCGGGTATGGGTAGTGCTAAACCAGACCCTGATCCGCTAACCCAATGGGTCAGGTTTTTACCCCATTTGTGGACCCATGGGTACAATATTGCACCCAAACCCGCCTCCTAATGGGAGAAAAACCCACCGGGTTTCGGGTCTCGGGTACCATTGCCATCTTGATAACCGACGTAGGAAAGGCGATGGGGAACCACCAGAGCTGGATGGGCCCCATTGGGCCCACCCCACCTTCGGCCGATCATGGGTAGGGCCCAATGGCTCCCACCTTGCTCTTGGTCACTAGTTGGTGGTCCCTCTTCCCTCCCGACACCATGAGGCGGTTGGTTATGTCGGTTTTCGACTGTAGGTGGGCCATTTGATCCTTGTGCTTGGCTGTGATTGGCCAGAGTTGTGCTTTCTCCCTTGATGATGTGGATTTTCCATTAATTCTATGAAATAATCATCTGCAACAAATATTTACCAACACTTGTGGAATTTGTTAGTAATAAACTTGTATCACTAAGTTGGTTGTTCATTTTGTTGCCTTTAAGCAGGTAATTGATGGTCTAAATTGGGCATTTAGTGACAGTCAACAATGTGCATGGATGCTCAGTGAAATTACAAGGCACTAGCTGGCAGTGGAAGGTAAGCCACACTAGCTTATGCAAGCCTCAAGTCAACCTATCCAGTATAGCACACAATTATAAAATAGTAAAGAGAGGGTCAAAGAATGCTCATGATTTTTTTCTGAGGTCTCAGAAGGATAGCGCCTTCCCCTACTCCTCGTTGGACCACTCCCGCAGGAGTGCCGGTCCCTCCCACCACCAAGTGGAGTTCTCGCATACGAGCCCACAATTACTCCCGGAGTGAAGCCACGGTTGCGTCACCGCTGCCACCAATGCACAAACTCGCCTCTCTTGAGAACTTGTCGGACTTCCCGAGCCAACATGGACGCTCACAATCAATGTCCCTTTCAACGGCGGGCTCAAACCGTGTTCAAATGTGTGACGACATTCACAACCAATCACGATAGGCTCGATCACCGACACCTAACCGGTCTAGGTCTCATCATAGACCAAGAGTAACAACCTAGAACATATTCTCAAGGACACCCTAGCCTTAGATGTATATGGATGCTCAAGTTACTCTCTCTAGCACTCCCAAGATATCCAATATCTCCTCTAGTGCTTCTCTCTTTTCCTCTTGGCTCCCTACTGATGCTCTCAGCAATTCAAAGGGCCAAGAGTGGTCTCCAAGATCCCAGCGACAACTTTATATAGGCTTCCAACTTCAAACTAGCTGTTGCTCCATGACACAACCTTTCTGGATGTACAGTCCGTACTGTTCGGTCTTTGCCAGACCGGACCGTCCAGTCTCTTCAAGATGGATCCTCCCAAGCCGTTGCACTCTGTCCCTCTGCTGATCTTGTATAGACCGGATCGCTTGGTTTGTAGACCAGACTATCCGGTCTCTCCAATCCCTGTTCATTCCAGAGAGCGTCCAAAACTGCTTTCTCTCTGTTTTCTCCCATCCATACACACCGAACCGTCCGGTTTGTAGACCGGACTGTCCGGTCTCTATGGGTCTTCGTGCAATAGATTCCTTGCAGCTCTGATATCTGATCCTCTGATGACTATACAGTCCGATCTCTCTGACCCTCTGTTTGGACTCTATCTCTAGAAGCTGAAACTCATTGTCATCGCTTGACTTCATTTCCCGGCTTCATCCAACAACTCTTTGGCTTCTCCACTGCCACCTAGTGCTTGTGATTTCACTGAGCATCCATGCACATCACTAACTACCATGACCTAAGAGATATGACCTAGACCTTGTTGGTGGTTTCTAGATGCCCATTTTATCTACCAAAAAGGGATGTTTTGCGTCTTAATTTGGTGGTTTGGACTAACAATTAACCCCATATTTGCATATATTTGTAGTTGTTCTGTTTTGGATGTAATCGTAAGAAACAGGTGTAAAACAAGGCAATTATGGATAAAGAGCTGAAGAATAACAAAGATGGGCCAGATGCGGAGCCGCGCCGATCCATGTGCCGATCGGCGCAGGAGGAAAAGATGACTAAAACATGATCCGGTCTAGGAAAGACGAAGGCCCAGCCCAGTATGAGTTAGAGTCGGTGGAAGTTGACCTAATCCCGTCGAGTATAAAAGGAAGATAATTATCAATAACCAGGGGACACAAGGAGAGACGGCGATCACGAGAATCAGTTATTAGAACTAGGGTTCTAGGATATTGGCGGCAGAGGTTCGTCAACACCAACGAGATCGACCAGAAGGGAGGTCGTGCCGATCTGTGCGACGCTTGCGCCGATCGGCTCGTGCGCGTTCTAGCACTATTTCTCACCCCTCTGCTATGTCTAGCGAAAGGATGAGTGAGTAGTCTCATATTTTCTTCTCTGGTGCGGGGATCTGGTCATGTAACTCTCATACTTGTTGATACTCTCTCGATGAATTTAATCTATGTGATGAACTTTATTACACATCTATCTATTCCTTTCATTAGTGTATCGGCCAATACACTTTTGCCCATTACATAGTGCAAGAAACCACTGGGGAGCTAATAGCCTCTGTAGTGACAGCCGGGGTGAACGAAACCACCATGTCTTGTAGAATATTAGAGTCATCACTCGAGTTGATAAGAATAAGGTTGCATGCCAGTGAACCAATCCTAAGGAGAGAATCCTTCATCATCCTGTTACCTCTTCAATAATATTCTCCTTCCACTTTCTCACCGTTATCATTCACACCGATCAACCCATTGCAATTTGTTAGTAACCTTTTAATAGTATTAGTTCCGCTCGTTCCCTGTGGATTCGATAACCTTGGAATACTCTGAGGGAAAAAGAGCTATAACTGTACATCGTCCTCTTGCAGTATATAAGTGGGTGCGTAATTATGACCAACAAGCCCTTTTTCTGGCGCAGTTGCTGGGGAACAAGCCAGTTCTTTTACTATTAATATTTTACTAACGTCTAATCCTCTCTTTTCTAGTTGTTTTCGTTTTTGTGTTTTGTGTGAATTTTTAGGATGAGTACGACAGGACCTTCTCGGACGCTCAGGGAACTTTCTCTACCATCTTGAGACGTGCCGGTGCCTCAACCCTCAGTTGAGAAGGCCACGACCTCCTCGTATGTATTGAACCCCATCATCATTAGCATGGCTGAAGCAAACAAGTTCTTTGAAGCGAAAGAGGAGAACCCGTATACTCACTTACAAGATTTGGAGGCACTTTGCCAAACATTCCATCATGAAGGAGTGCCTCGGGATCTTTACAGGTGGCTGCTTTTCCCATTCTCTTTGGGAGGAAAAGCCAAAGAGTGGCACAAGGCAGCATCTCGAGAAGCAAAAGGTAAGTGGAGTGAGTTAGTTGGAAATTTTTGTCTCCGCTATGTTTCTTTACCAAAGGTGCAGAAGTTGAGAAGGGAAGTGGTGAACTTCTTACAAGAAGATGAAGAATCTCTCACGGAAGCCTGGACACGTTTTCAAACATTGTTGAAACAAGGACCTGACCTTGGCATCGATGAGAATATGTGCGCTCAAACCTTCTACATGGCCATAAACAAGGCATCGAGGATGCATTTGGACGGATCGGCTGGAGGAAGCTTTCTGAGATTGACAGCCAAGGTAGGGATCGAATTGTTAGGCAGAATGGCTGAGAATGAAGCTTTGCACAAGCATTGGGAAAGAATATCTCGAACCAAATCGGCAATGCCCAGAAGCTATGAAGAAGGAAGAGTCGCCAACTAAACAGATATTGATGTCCAAGAGCAGATCAATGATTACTTCGGAGCAATTCGAAGAAATAAAGCCCATCAGACCCGCCTCTGTGGATCTCGCGTGTGCGCCGATCGGTGCAGTCTCTGAGCCGATCGGCGCAGTCGTGACAACAAGAGAACCGATCACCCTGACGACTCTGTCAAGTAGCAAGGAATATACCAAGATAGAAGCTGCGATTCTGGACAACCACCTGAAAGAATTTGAAGGGAATTTTGCTAAACCTAAGGGGGATAGAACATTGGCGAATGCTAAACCACTTCACGAATTTGAACCAAGGGATTGGATTCCCATTGATTTTTTGCAAGAATTGCTTAATATGAGAAGATCCTTCAGTCCGCAAGACGCCTCCGAAGCCAAAATTGAGTATAATTTCTCAAGTAATCGCCTCAAGTCGGAAGTTTTCGATCAACAGATTATTGGGAGAGTTTTAGGGAAGCTTTACAAGGATGATATAGAGCTTGATAGAACAGAGGTGAAACAAGCAAAGAGATTTCTAGATAGTTGCTTTGAGCCATCCCCTACGAAGGATTATGTGGTGTGTATGCTGTAGGTGTCATTGAAGAGGAAAAAGAAGAACCGTACATACCCTGTGAGATATCGGGGAAGAAATTTCCAAAAGCCTTGTGTGACTTTGGCTCCCGTGTCAGCTTGATGACTTACGATGCATTCATGAGCATGCCTTATGGAACTCAACAGCGGCTGATGGGGACTAAACTTGAGCTGATCATGGCGGATGGTAGGAAAATGAAGCCACTGGGAGTGATAAAAAATGTCAAAATTGAGATCAGCTCGAAAACAATGCTGGTAGATTTCTTCGTTCTAGACAATAAAGAAATTGGGGTTGAAGATATCATTCTGGGAAGGCCATTCTTAAGATTAGTACAAGATGTTCTGGATGCTGGGAAAGGTCAAATCACGCTACACCTAGGAGAGGAAGAAGTGCAATTTCAAATTTATGATCCGTCTCATCAAGACTCTTCTTAATATCAGTAATTCTGCCTAGAGGAAGACGAGAGGATAGGGATGGATATGGGAGACCCACTAGACCACATCATGCGTGGAACTGACAAGTATACTACCAGCGCCGATCGGCGCGACCCTTGCGCCGATCAGCTCAATCATACTGCCAGCGCCGATCGGCGCGACCCTTGCGCCGATCGGCTCAATTATACTGCCAGCGCCGATCGGCGCGACCCTTGCGCCGATCGGCTCAAGCACACTGCCAGCGCCGATCGGCGCGAACCTCGCGCCGATCGGCTCAACCAGGAAAATTCTGATTTTGAACCTCTCGGGGAGCTGGATCCAGACGAAGCGTCAGAAATGGAACAGAAGGAACTTTTGAAGGAGCTACGCTATGAATATCTAGGAAAGAATAGAACATATCCAGTTATTGTGAACAAGAGCAGTTGTTTGCCACATTTGATCGTAGGGAGAACTGGATGATGGATATTATCAAAGGTTTCAAGGGACAAACTGATCTGATGAACAAGAACACAAGGAAAAGAGTTAAGAGTGAAATGAGAAAATTTATATGGGCCGACCCATACTTGTATAGGTATTGCGAGGACGGAGCAGTACGGAGATGTGTACCCAGAGAAGAAAGAGCAAGCATTTTAGCAAAATGTTATTCTTTGGATTATGGGGGACACTGTGGCTACTTCAGAACACAGGCAAAGGTATGGGTGAGTGGATTCTACTGGCCTACTATGCATGAAGATGCAAAAAGGTATGTTACAACATGTGCTCAATGCCAACGAATAGGGAATGTTAACAGTAGGAATGCAATGCCTCTTAAGTACAATCTTCAAATCGATATCTTTGATGTTTGGGGTATGGATTTTATGGGACCCTTTGTGAATTTTCATGGTTTCAAGTACATATTGGTCGCCGTTGATTATGTCTCCAAGTGGGTCGAAGCAATGGCATGCAAGGCTAATACTACAAGAGAATCAAGGAGTATACTTCAGGAGCAGATATTTCCTAGGTACGGAGTACCGAGGATAATAATTACAGATGGAGGATCCCATTTTACAGGAGGAGAATTTGCTAGGTTTTTAACCAAATCTGGAGTTGAACATAGAATTAGAACAGCCTACCATCCTCAGATGAATGGACAAGCAGAAACTTCAAATAAGCAATTAAAGGGAATTCTACAGAAGATTGTTACAAAGGAAGGAAAAGATTGGGCCACGAAGCTTAATGGGGCATTATGGGCATATAGGACGTCATTCAAGACACCAATTGGTATGATACCATGTCAAATCGTCTATTGGAAATCGTGTCACCTACCGATGGAATTGGAACATAAGGCTTATTGGGCTAAAGGAAATGAATTTGGATCTTGATGCTGCCGGCATGAAAAGGAAGATATAAATAAGTGAATTGGAAGAGATGAGATTGCGTGCATATGAAAATGCAGCCATATACAAAGAGAAAACAAAAAAGTGGTACGATAAGAAGCTTTTGAAGAAGGAATTCAAGGAAGAAGATCAGGTGCTCCTATTTAACTCGCGATTCAGATTATTTGGTAAAGGCAAACTGCGAAGTAAATGGGAGGGACCTTATCTTGTGAATACGGTGTTACCTTCGGGAGCGGTAATCATAATGGATGGCATGAGAAACAAGTACACGGTGAACGGACAACGTCTAAAGGTATACCTAGAACCCGACACATTTGAATTAAAATCTTTTGATGTGTATTTCACTGCTTAGTACCCCGTGTGGTCGAGCTTAACGACATAAAACAAAAGCTTGTATGTATTTTAATTTCCGTAGTTTTTCTTTTTCTGATTTGGCAATTTAGTGTACCACGCCGATCGGCGTGTTGCTGCGCCAATCGGCGCAGCCCTGCACCGATCGGCGCGGCAGAGTCCTTTTTGTTTTTGAGTCGGTTTTGGACCTTGCCTTATTAAGACTTGTTAAATTCCACGAATAAGAGAAAGTGTCCTAGTCCAATTGGAAATCAAGGGATATAAATATGAGGGGACAACAAACTCACGGATCAACTTGTATTACATCGTCACCAGAACAAACCCTAAGAGCAGAAGCGATGGAAGGCGGCGCATCAGGCAGAAACCAAGGCGGCGCCGATCGGCGCGACCTCTGCGCCGATCGGCGCGACTTTGGAGCCGATCGGCTCGGCGGTGGATTTTCTCAACCCTCTGCAAATTGGTCCTGGGAAGAAGTCGATGAAGTGTTGACACCAATACAAGATGACCCTCTTGTCTGGTCAGATCTATGGAAGAAATTCATGAAGAATAGCGAAGCTGACGCGTGGAACGCCGACAAGGTGAAGATGGACAATGAACTTCGGCAGATGATGAAAAGAGTATTGGTGCGCAAAGGAAAATCTGTAGCACCTATTGAAAGTAAAGTAGTTTATCAAAGGTATACCATGGAAAGTCTTCTTGATCTTGCTAAGCCCTTGTCGTATGAGGATTTCCTATTTTTCGAAAGATCATTAACTGAGCAAGAGAAGGAAGAGCTAGATGAAGAGAGCGCACTCACAATTCATAGGTGCCGACTTTATGGTGAACATGACATTGCCGCCAAGTATGAACTCAAGCTGCGAGAGGAAGTCGAAGAAGCTATGTACCAGCAGGATGCGGGGAAGGATTTTCAAGCTAGAAGGGATGAATCCTTTCCCAATGTTCTTACCGATTGGAAAAGCTTTCAAGAAAATAAGAGTCATCGGAACAGTTGTATTGAGGGTTGCAAGTGTTTCTTTTGTGCTAAAGATCTTCAACGCAAGGTTGAACTCCAATTGGTAGAAGATCCAGCTTTCATACCTAGAGATTTAATATACGATAATGGCTGTCACGCAGTTCCTGGAGGAAGGACACCTAAGGATATTAATGATGAGATTTTATGAAGGCAGCAGAATAAGGTGATCCGTGAGCGTAATCTAGAGTAGTTAGATGAGTATATGAAGGAAGCTGCTGGCTGCGCCGATCGGCGCGACACTGGAGCCGATCGGCACGATCTGAAGATGGTTGAATTTATTGATCTGACGGCTCTGCCAAGTGAAGACGAAGAAACTGCTGTAAGGAAGTGTAAGACTACACCAGAGGTTCACAGATCTGCTAGACTATCGGGTAAGCCAATTCAGAATTATTCCGAATGGGATAGCGACTATACGTCATACTATTTGGAAACTTTGGAAAGCGGTGATCCTAGTGTGCCTGGAGATTTTAGTGATGATTTTGATATGCGAAGAAGCTTTGGTAGTCCTAAGTTCGAAAATCGGGAAACACTTGCAGAATGCAGTAATGACAGGGCAGCAGGAACTTCAACAAGAGTTAATGGTAATGCAGAGGGAAGTGGAGGAAGTCGCAATGGTGGAAGAACACCATTGCGCCGATCGGCTCAACCTATGCGCCGATTGGCTCGGAGGAATTTGAATAGTGCCTCTCCTTACAATGTTGAAAATCATAACCTGCAACCGCCTACTTGCTGTCCTGTCTGCCGAAGAAACATTGAGCGCATATATCTAATCGTGCTTACAGGCATCAAAGAGATGTGGACCGCAGAATCCAGGATACAATCGAGATGAACGAAGCGGACTACAATTTTCTTATAACGAATATAAGACAAATTTTCTGAGTCTTGAACAGGCATGGTCTGCATGATTAGTGTGTTGAGTTTCTTCTCTTGCAATGAGGACTTTGCAAATTTTGAGTGTGGGGGAAGGGCTTTGCCATTAGTTATAGTTTTTAAGTGTTTTTGAGTCTAGTTTCTCATTTGTTTTTCTTAATGAGTGTTTATTTAAGTTTGTGTGTGTGCTTAAGAGAGTCATGAGTCATGTTGAGAGTTGCTTCTAGGTCTTTTATGTAGTTTGAATTTTTGCATTGTCTCTAATAAAGTTAGTGTCAATTGTCAAATTGAAAGTGCCCCATGCTATTTATCTTATCTTTCTGATGATTGAATTGTTGATTACTTGAATTTGTTAGTTACCACTTAACTTTTGAGCTTTATATTTATGAAAATTTCTTTTGACTCATCGTAAGCTAAAGCAAAAGCAAGGTCTAAATATGCCTACATAGCCGAGTGAATGAGAGCAAGCTACACATTTGAACTAAGTGGATTGTAAGTAACTTTGTCAACTTTTTGCTCATGATTTCGACCAAGTTAGGAAAGGATGATCTATTTTATTTATCTCTGTATTTCTAGCCATTCTTATCTAATTAAATTCCTTTCTATCGTGAAAACCATACATCTTTATTTCTCCCTCCTCCTTGATACAACCTATATTCTCAAGGGAATTCAGAAAATTTCCGCTGCTAATACAAGACAGAAATTGCTGATCATATCAGGGAATATAAAAAAAGAGGTGAAAGAAAAGAAAAAAATAGACCGCGTCGACCGGCGCAGTGTTGCGCCGATGCGCGCTGTTGCAAAAAGAAAAAAGAGGTTATTATGAAAAAAAGGGTAAAGAGAAAAAATATATATTCCCTGAGAGGCAGTAAGGTCATCAAAGAAGGCAGATTTCTGATTATTTCTCATTCTTTGCCAATTGTTCTCATTGAATTTTCTTTTAGATCTTCTACATTCCTCTTCTCCATTAAAAGTTCTTTTCCCAGAAAATTCTTTCTTAATAGGCATGATTGAGCACATTGTTAATATGGTTAATCTTATGGTTTAATTTAGTTATATAGCCCTCCAAGATCCACATATAATCCTTGATTAGATAGGAGAGGGAAGAAAATACACTTGAGAGACCTAGAGAAGACCAAATGCTTGATGTTTGATGCTAAAAGATGAGTTGAGGAGAACTAAAATTGTTTTTGAAAAGGTTTTGTGGTAATTTGATTAAGTTCAAGTAAGATATGCCGATTGGTTAAAAGGAGATGAGAGAAAATCTTTGTGGCAGGATAACGATTAAAAATGATGATTGAGATTGACTGCATGAGGAATGGTGTGAAAATTCTTATTACATATTTGATTTTGTATTGCTCAAGGACTAGCAATGATTTGAGTGTGGGGGAACTGTTGGTGGTTTTTAGATGCCCATTTTATCTATCAAAAAGAGATGTTTTGTGTCTTAATTTGGTGGTTTGGACTAACAATTAACCCCATATTTGCATATATTTGTAGTTGTTCTGTTTTGGATGTAATCGCAGGAAACAGGTGTAAAACAGGGCAATTACGGATAAAGAGCTGAAGAATAACGAAGATGGGCCAGATGCGGAGCTGCGCCGATCAGCGCGATCCATGCGCCGATCAGCGCAGGAGAAAAAGATGACTAAAACATGATCCGGTCCAGGAAAGACGAAGGCCCAGCCCAGTATGAGTTAGAGTCAGTAGAAGTTGACCTAATCCCGTCGAGTATAAAAGGAAGATAATTATCAAGAGCCAGGGGACACAAGGAGAGACGGCGATCGCGAGAATCAGTTATTAAAACTAGGGTTCCAGGATATTGGCGGCGGAGGTTCGTCAACCCCGACAAGATCCACCAGAAGAGAGGTCGCGCCGATCGGCGTGACGCTTGCGACGATCGGCTCGTGCGCGTTCCAGCGCTATTTCTCACCCCTCTGCTATAAATAATATTCTCCTTCCACTTTCTCACCATTATCATTCACACCAACCAACCCATTGCAATTTTTTAGTAACCTTTTAATAGTATTCGTTCCGCTCGTTCCCTGTGGATTCGATAACCTTGGAATACTCTGAGGGAAAAAGAGCTACAACTGTACACTGTCCTCTTGTGGTATATAAGCGGGTGCGTAATTACGACCAACAGACCTTAGTCTTGATCCATATCCATCAATCCTTGGACTCCATCAAGCTCATCAAGCCTCCATTCTTATGGTCATTGTCATCAATCGCCAAGGCAACCATCATCAATAAGACTTGTAGTAGAGTTTAGATATGATTCCTCGATACATAACACTCATGTAGATATTAGCCCACATTTTTATAGTTGTCATTAATCACCAAAACATCCATGTGATGAGCTTTATTACACATCTATCTATCCCTTTCATTAGTGTATCGGCCAATACACTTTTACCCATTACATAGTGCAAGAAACCAGTGGGGAGCTAATAGCCTCTGTAGTGATAGTCGGGGTGAACGAAACCACCATGTCTTGTAGAATATTAGAGTCATCACTCGAGTTGATAAGAATAAGGTTGCATGCTAGTGAACCAATCCTAAGGAGAGAATCCTTCATCATCCTGTTACCTCTTCAATAATATTCTCCTTCCACTTTCTCATCATTATCATTCACACCAACCAACCCATTGCAATTTTTTAGTAACCTTTTAATAGTATTCGTTCCGCTCGTTCCCTGTGGATTCGATAACCTTGGAATACTCTGAGGGAAAAAGAGCTACAACTGTACACCGTCCTCTTGTGGTATATAAGCGGGTGCGTAATTACGACCAACAGACCTTAGTCTTGATCCATATCCATCAACCCTTGGACTCCATCAAGCTCATCAAGCCTCCATTCTTATGGTCATTGTCATCAATCGCCAAGGCAACCATCATCAATAAGACTTGTAGTAGAGTTTAGATATGATTCCTCCATACACAACACTCATGTAGATATTAGCCCACATTTTTATAGTTGTCATTAATCACCAAAACATCCATATCTCGGGGATCCAATCATCAATGGTCATGAAGCTTACACCCCGCAAAGCAAGGGACCAGATTTCGATGGATCATTCATACAGGCGCGTGTGTTCTTCCCTTTTTCCATCCACACACTTACAAGAGATGCTAGACTAACCAACCTTATAAATTGGACTCCTTCCACCTCCACTAGCAATGTGGGACTAAACCTTTGCACTCCCATCACTCATGAATGGACCTTTGAGATTTTCCTAGGAATTATTAGAACATAAATGGGCCTAGACCATATAATTCCAGCAGTAATCTCCATTGGCAGGTAGAAGAATATTCCTAACATTCTCCATTTTGTCAGATTAAGTTGGATCTGATGTTGGCATGAATATGATTGTAACTTAACTATATTGGAAGTAATTACCAGCATTGGATCTCTTTGATTACACCACTAGTCAGAACAAATTATCAAACCAGAAACAAACATGAGACATCTATGGTAGGGCATGTTATAATGGACAAAAATAATTTCCTTGAATGAATTTGAAATGCTGAATCAATAGTCAAATCTCTTTGATTTTGAAATACTGAAATCATCAGTATCTTCCTGTTTATGGCTGATGATATTTTGCTGATGCAAACATTGTACTTGTGTAGGGTATTTTCACGATAAAGAAAATTTGCCAAGGTCAAAACAGTGTAATTGTAGCGACATAAGGTTCTGCAAATATATACTAAGAAGTAAACGTAGTAGTCGAATGTAATTCTGACCCAAATTCCTTTGTGGTGCAGGCATCTCTTTGGAGAGTAACTTCAAAATTTGAACCTAAAGGAGCTTCAACAACCAAAGCAACATTTGGAAAATTCACTGAAACTGTCAGATTCAGAAAGGTAGTAATCCAGTAGCTGAAAATATACCGATATGACCATCCTTACAAGAATACACTACACGACTTCGCTAGACTAGACGCTGCTAAATCAGACTTTGTATGTTCAGATGCTGACATCTATAGCTCAGTGAATGTGCAAAGGCTGCTTATGTTGGACTCAATTTTATAGCTTCAGTAAAAGGTACTCTCTTTTCTTAGTTACATTATCACTAGTTGCTAGTCAGAATGACACTACTCTGAAATTATAGTACCGCAAAATTTCTTTATATCCATCAAATGAATGTGATCCTAACTCAGAACTTTGCTGGTTAGAAATGTATCAGATCCTAGTCTAGTTACTATAATTTGTGTGTATGTTCCCTCAGAAATTCAGATGTATGTTCCATCAGATGGGTACACTACTCTGAAATTATAGTACCCGAAAATTTCTTTATATCCATCAAATGAATGTGATGAGTCGTGGAGACGGGATTGCTTGGATTAGAAACACATCTGATGGTGTATCTGGACGCTTAAACAGTACCGCCTAAACCGCATCTGGACACTTGGATTAGAAAGAAATAAAGGGTCCAACATTACTTGAGGGTACAGTAAAATAGCTCAAAAAAGGGGGAAATATTAGGTGCAAATGCCACATTTCGTGAAACTGTGCAAACATGACATAACATCTGTTGGATCATCATCTAATAGATGTGGTTTAGGCGGATGAAACTCTGCACTCCCAACCGCATTTGTGCATTTTTTCTAAAACCCCCTGGACCGTAGAAAATTAGTTTTTGCGATACTACCTGCATGTCAAAGATATACTGCAGAAGCATACAACTTCACAACGGATTTTTTTCATCCACGTTTTGAATGGAAGTTTACTATGCGACCAAATCAAATTAGGAGCAGCTCTAGTATCTAATCCTGCGATCTCCGGCTTGAAACTACAATGACAAAAAATCACTAGGTAAAGCACGTAGATGAAACCATTCCCTTTGGCAGTTGACCTGGCGCAGAACAACCACGTAACTCCGCCGCTGCACTGCCATCGCTATGGATCATTGCATATTCGACACTCGCCACGATAAAACTGCAATACCGAGTCTAGCATTGCAGCCCTCCATTCGGGGATCAATTTCCATTACTGGTAAGAGTATCAAATGAAACATCATTTGAGTAGGGGGTTATAGCAAACATGACGTTAACGGATGGTGGGATGACCAATAACTCTTGGATGCTAATCCAACAGTTGTTATGCCATATTTGCACCATTGCACGAAATGAGACATTTGCACCAAAAAATTCTCCAAAACAAACCCCTTGTAATTGGATAAATGAGCCTCCATGTAGTATTGTAGCCTTTCTGGTGACTATTTTGTCCAATGAATAAAGATGTGAGATGGCTTTGCAAAAAAAGAAAGGGTTTATTGTGATTTTACCCCTGTCCCAGACTCTAATTGTGATTTTACCTCCTACTTTTTAACTTTGTGATTTTATCCCTACGATTTAAAACTAAAATGTCTGTTTGCCCCTACTCCATTATGGAGCTCTTAACGGTGTCAAACAGGATGCAAAAAGACAGAAATGCTCCTGTGATTATACCCCTCGTTTTGCACATGTTGTGTGATTATACCCCTGTTTAGTATTGTACTGTACAACATTTTATACACGACTTAAAATAAAAAAAATATATGTTTTAAAATGTCACTGAATTTAAAAATTCATTAATATATTGACAAAATTTCAACATTATTTTGGTAACATTTCAGCAAAATTTGAACCATATTTGAGCGCCATTTCGACGATATTTCATTAGTGTTTAGGCATCATTTCAGTAAGAATAGGTTAGAAGCAATCATAGACATCTAATAGCACACTAATAAGTCACATTGTGCAAGTCCAACAAAAGAAGCAACACAAGTCCAACAAATATGTCACTAGTCATTACACATCCAACATATAGCATGATCACTCAATTCCGAACCATGCAGGTAGCCTCCCTCTTCCTCGTCGTTCTCCTCTTGTTCTTCCCCTTCCTCTTCCTCTTCCGCTTCCACCATCACTTGCACGTGCAGCATCAGTTGCACTTGCACTATAGCAGCAACACTTGCAGTTCAAAAAAAAAAAACTGGAGTTAGTTGTCAAATTTATGGTTCATTATTGTAAAATGAAGAAAGGATGATTTCAGCACACTTACTTTGATGCATTAAAACCTAAGAGACATTATTTCTTTTGTTTAGCAGTTGGTCCTCCTTGACAATACTTGGCTGTATGGCCTAGTTCATCGCATTCAATACATTTCTCTTCTTCTTAGTACCAGCCTCATCCGATGCTTTGATTCTAGAAACTCTCGGTCTTCCAGCTCTTCTCCTTAATTTAGGCATGCAGATTTTGTAGTCTAAATCAACATGTGACCACTGATACTTGGATGTCATTGGTTTGAAAACACCTTCGTATGTCTTTCTCAACTGGACAACAGAGTATCCACCTGGACATCTCTACTAAGCTTTGCAATGATTGATAAAGCATGGTTACATGGCTGTCCTGTTACTTGCCATGCCCTACAACTATATGTCATATCATTCAAGTTTATTGCATGCCTCATTGTGGATACAATTACTTCAGCTCTGACACCTCCAACTATTAAGACCTCATGGTCCCTTATCTCCTTGCTTTTAGCATTCAACTCATGAATAATAGATGGCAAAGTAATGTCTTTGAACAACAAATGATGACACACAATTATGTCTTTGAACAACAAATGATGGCAAAGTGGTTCTTCGGTAGTGGCATTTTGGTTCCTCGTCCGGCAAAGTGAAATAGGAGCGAACATTAATTAAAACATTCAAATTGTTGTTATTAAACCTACAATATTACAACAATCTGAGCTAACAGAACAACATGACATGAATCCTAGAATAAAAATATAAGCATAGCTCAATTTGTTCCAAACAAACCCAACACAACGAAGCATGAATTTATACCTTTTGATTTCAGACCCCATTGCGTCTGTTCCTGTCGTCCCCTAACACATGCACCTGCTCCTGCTCCAAGCTGCTCCCTTTGCCTTCGCCTGCTCCTGTTGTGTCGCGCCTTCGCTTGCTCCCGCAACGAGTTACTCCTGTCGCGCCTCCACCCGTAGTGAGCCGCCTACGCCGGCGCCTTGAATCCTCTTGCCGCGAGCTGCCCGTGCCTCCACCCGCAGCGAGCCGCCCACGCAGGCGCCCTGGATCATCCTGCCGCGAGCCGCCCGCGCCACCACCCGCTGCAAGCCAACTACGCAGTTGCCGCGCATCATCGCCACCTTAGGCCCTGCCGCCAGCACCGCCACTCACCTCCATTAGGGTTAGGTTTAGAGAATGAGAGAGAGAGAGAAGAATGCAGTCGAAGAAGACTTAGCCACCACGCTGAAAGGAAAAGGATAAGGAGCATGGGTATTCTTGATCTTTCCCTATTTTCTAATAGTTATTTTAATTTTATAATTACAAAATATAGTTTATTGTAACGATGTTAAAATCTAGGAGGAAACGAACATTTCAGTTTCAAATCGTAGGGTAAAATAAAAAAAAACTAAAAAATAAAAGGAAAAATCACAATTAGATCACAGGGGTAAAATCACAATAAGCCTAAAAAGAAATTCCTCCAGGCTTCCACTCGCTTCCCCTAGGAGCTGTTTGGTTCATTGATTTGTAATGGTTTCTGTTTGTTTCAGCCCTGTCGTAATCAGGTCCCACCGTAATGGGATACATGCCTATAGAAAATTGATATCGCTCCCACCCGAGTGTTGTTGGGGTCTTGACCTTCGAACATGAGAGATGGGAGGTAGTAAGGAAGGAGAGAGGCAAGTGAGTGAATGGCTAAGAGACCTCTCCCTCAAGCCCTACCCCTCTATTTATAGAGGGAGAGGGGGTAGAGTTTGATGTTTATTCTATTGGTGGGGTGGAATATTACAAATAAGTTCTTAGACTTTACATCAAGGTCCCTAGACCTCTAGATGGACCTCTTTTATATAACTAGGGGATCCTAGCCCATGACATATGTGGCTATCCCTAACAGTAGCCCCTCAACTATTCGGTCTTGGCTGGCACAACAAGACCAAATAGTTGCTAATCATAAAAGAGGTCCCATTACAGCTCAAACTATAGTTGTCATGACGAATGTCCTTCTTGACGCTCCTTTCTCACCAAAAACTCCATTGTAAGGCATCGAGAGTATATCTGACGCTGTAGTTGAACCAATAGTATGCATCAAGGGTAAGTCGACATCGATGCTGAGTTATGTTGATCCCCTTGAGTCGTCACAAGGCCTTAAGAATGAGTCGTGATGATGCCACAGGTTGACGATGAATGCCTCGAGTCACAGGCTTCAAGAGTGAGTTGATGATGTGGCCGAGTTGATGGCGACGTGAAAAGTCGACTGCGGTCCCCTCAAGCCTTTGTTATGCCTCGAGGGTGAATCGATGATGATGTTGAAGGCAAGCCCCTCAAGCCCTTGTTAGATAACAAAAAATAAGCAT
Organism: Eleusine indica; assembly: GCA_030378355.1. Taxonomy (NCBI): domain Eukaryota; kingdom Viridiplantae; phylum Streptophyta; class Magnoliopsida; order Poales; family Poaceae; genus Eleusine; species Eleusine indica. Next base: position 47,764,126 of record CM059498.1, on the reverse strand, counting down.
GCATCATTAACAATGATCATAATATATATTTTTAGATTTCTGTCGACTCAAAGGATGTTGCTATCCTTCAAGTCTTCTCTTATGAGCGCTAGACAAAAAACTGCCCTAATGGGAGGACTGGTCCTCCAGTATGACCCCCGTAGCCCCTCTTGGCTGGTGTTCATAAGAGAAACTTTATTCGTGGTCCTCCAGTATGACCCCCGTAGCCTTTTCTGATGTTGACAATGAGCCCTTTGAGCCTTTGACTGTCCTCGAGGGTTAGCTGATGATCTTGGTGAGACGAAGGAGAGCCTCTCGAGCTATTGTAAGGAGTCGAGGGTAAGTTGACTATCTTGGTGATTCGGAGATGTTGCCGAAGATCGAGGGTGAGCCCCCTGAGCCATTGTGAGGCACCGAAATGTGTCGATGATGAGCCCCTCAAGTTGCTTTTGTCGAAGGTGATATTTGCTATGAATATGATATTTATAGAGCGTTATGCTCTTGTCGAATATTCCAACATTCTTCACAAAGTTGTTTCGACTCATCTGAGCGGCTAGCTATGGAGCGTATATTGCTAGGTCAAGCTGGTGTTTTATTATTAGCGGTTTTTGTTTGAACATTTGTTTCTAGACTCATGCAGAGGCAGAAGAATAAGGCAACTTATCTTGATGCATAGAGGGTTGAGGCTACGTGTTCCCTGGCATGCAGCCCCTCAAGGGCGAGTTGAAGATGTTGTCGATGAGCCCCTCGAGCCGTTACAAGGCTTCGAGGGCGGGTTGAAGATGTTAGTGAAGGTCGACGGTGAGCGCCTTGAGCCTTTGCAAGGCTTCGAGGTTGACTCAAAAAATGTCACCGAGGGTCGACGGTTAGCCCCTCGAGCCTTTGCAAGGCTTCGAGGGTTTCACTGCATACCTCCTAATGCTGCATTCATAGGTTGCATCGTGCAAACGTGCCAGATCATTAGTGCCTTGAGCCAGTGATGGGGCGATTACCTAGGTCATGCCATCGCGGCTCGTTACTAAGCATTATGCTACGTCGAATATTCCAACTTCCTTCAAGAAGTTGTTTCGACCCGTCTTGCGAGCAATATGTCTATTCTTTTGAGAGGTATGAATCTTTGCGTATTGGCCTTAGCCATGCATGAATATGCTCGTGCGATGTACTTAGTTAGACGATGAACCCCTCGAGCCGTTGTCAGGCTGTAGTGGTGAGTCTGAAGATGTCATCGAGGATCAATGACGAGCTCCCCGACCGTTGTGAGGCTTTGAGAGTGAGTTGAGACGATGTTTTGACGCACAGTCGCCTAGGTCGTGCAGACGTGACAATGATGATTTGAGTTTGTCATGAAGGTAGGAGCTCTGCGGGGTTTGTTGCCTGGCCTGCTATGGTCATTGGATGGGCTTCCCACATTCGCTTTGGTCACGACTCTCAAAATTTTAACCCTTGACCTAGCATGCTAAATATAGTACGGAGCATGGTATGCATAGTTCTTGCATGGGTTGCTGTTGCAAGGGTGTCACACCTGCTGTATGAGGTGCCTCGAGGTGCCGAAGGTCAATGGTGAGCCCCTCAAGCCATTGTAAGGCTTCAAGGGTAAGTTAGAGATGTTGCCGAAGGTCGATAATGATCCCCTTGAGCCATTGTAATGCGTCAAGAGTGAATTCATGATGTTGTCTAAGGTCGATGATGAGCCCCTAAGATTTTGAAACTCCTCAAGGGCGAGTCGATAACAATTAGCCCCTCGAGCCATTGTAAAGTCTTCGAGGGTGAGTTAACGACGAGCCCCTCGAGCCATTATAAGGCCTTCGAGGGTTAGTTTGAGGAGCCTGATCTATACTGGACTATAATCCTCTAGCATAGACTTTCCTTAGAGCTATAGATGGGATGATTTTGTTGGATTGTGCCATCGCACGAGTCGCTAATGAGCATTATGCTATTTTGACTCTCTTTAAGAGTTTTTACTCGTCTTGCAAATGATCCCCCATTTCCTATAAGGCCTTTGATTGAAGCCTCAAGGTTGCACCTTTATTTTATTTTATTTCTCATATATATGTATAAGCCAATTGGCACAGACCTCGATGGGTGTTGTGCAAATTTCTCTCTCTTGGAGACTTTGTAATATGTTCATTCATTGTGAGCATGAACTGCTGGTGGGTAGTACATGAATTAAAACCCTCATCGCTTCGATGGGTCTTGTGCAAAGTTTTCACAAATGTCAAAGACTTCGAAGGGTGTTGTGCAAAGTTTTTACAATTGTCACACACCTCGATGGGTCTTGTGCAAAGTTTTCTCCCTTGGAGACTTTGTAACATGTTAGTCCATTGTTGATTGATTTATTTTTTTTGACATTTGCTCCTTTGGGAGACTTTTTATGAGCTCTCGGCTTTTTGTCAAAAGTTTTTGAAATTTGCTCCCTTTGGAGACTTTTTATGAGCTTTTTAGATCTCTGTCGAAATTTTTCAACGTTTGCTCCCTTGGGAGACCTTTGATGAGCTCTTTGGCTCTTTGTCAAAATTTTTCAACATTTGCTCCCTTGGGAGACTTTTGATGAGCTCTTTGGCTCTTTGTCAAAAATTTTCGACGTTTGCTCCCTTAGGAGACTTTTGATGAGCTCTTTGCTTTTCTGGCTTTAGCCATGCAATGATATGCTTTTAGCAGATATAAAGAAATGATTAAATTTTGTTGCGCAAATGAGTTTATCCATAGCATGAGTAACTTGTAAAAATCAACAACGTAAGGCCCTATACATATTTTGAGCCAGTGTCCTTTAACAAACAAATCAATGTAAATGGCGCTTGCTGAGGAAAACTAGCATAGCCGAAGGCTATTGATTAGAGAGTACTATTACTGTTGACTCGTTGGTGTCTGGTGAAGAAACACAAATCGATGATTGGAAATCAATAAACCTGCGTACAAAGAGGGATAGTCTTGCACGATAGGGTTAACTGAAGGGATGTGAAACCGTGACAGAAACTTTTTTGGATAAAACTTGTGTGCCGTAATCAGGGAATGGATGCATAAAAATAATTAGAATATGCATTGCTATTTTCTGGTAGGGATCAAAGATGATGAAGTGTGTAAAGTGATACACAAGAAGACTATATTGGAAGTAGACAAGTAATCGTGTGCAAGGTTTTGCTTATTACCGAAAGGTTCGAAGGTTGCCTTTTGCAAAATTTCGAAGGTTGCCTTTTGCAAAATTTAAGGCGGAGGTATGTTGAAAATGCACGCATGCTCACATCTTATCAAAGTATAATCATTTGTGACGTATGCCAGAACCCTCAAAATACTAGTTATGTATATGACCGGGGGTAATGTCCCCTAAAGGTAAAGCATTGTCAAAGCAAAACAAGAAATCTTACGTTAGTGCGTGTGTTTGATATTCTTACTTCAATGCTATCTAGCAAGTCCAATGCCAGGTGTTGGTGATACAAAAATTATTCTGCTATATTGTGTCGTCCAGATGACTCTCGCATTGACGCGAAGTGCATGACACCGCAAGGAGTTATGGTGAGCGCTAAGCAGTTAATTGCTTATTTGCTTTGTGTAGGTTGTTTACGATAAGATGTGAGACCTGCGTCTCCGCGTTGCTTTTTGCTGCCAGATTGTGAAAAGTACGAAGGTTTTGCCCTTGCATAGTGAGGCGAAGGTATGTTAAGGAGCACTTTTACAATAGACCTAAATAAATGCACATCATTAATTTTCTTCATCTAATGGTCTAGATCATAATCATGATACTCTCCCGATTCACCAGTATCATAAGCATCATATAGAGGTATCATGAAATTATATGGGCAATTTAGGTATTAAGAAGTATGATAAACTTTCAAATTTCATATGAATGTGATTCATTTTTATTTCTCCTCAATCATAGGCTCGTAGCTTTGGGGGTTATGAGTCTGCGGCCGCTGTGGCAGAGGTGCACCTTCGCCGGAGCCAGGTTCCTTGTGTCAGTTCTTGGCTGTGGCTTAGAGTTAGGTCCTTCCTGGCTTCACCAGACCATGCAGGACAGCAGGAAGACAGAGATGCGCCGAGTTTAAATCAACAATTAATTCCTAGGATTTATTTCCCATTCAATGCCAGTTCAAATACACCATGTTTCCAACACTTCATTTACTAAATATAGAGCACAAAATCGAAGGCCATTCAACAGGAACAAACGAGCGCTTAAGGTTCATTATAGAACTTCATTTTTAATGGAACATGAGTAGGGAACCAGGAGTTCGACATACTAGCAAAGGCAAATCTAGCGCCGTCTGTTCTGGTGTGGGCGGAAATTGACGACGCCGACGGCGAACAAATGACGCCGGCAGAGCCACGGGCCTATGGCCTACCCTAGAGAGGATGCGGATTGGCGGCGGTTAATTCAAACGTCAGGCAACAAAACTCCCAACCATACGACAGTTTTCTATCGAAAGGGTATGAAGAGATCAAGTCCTTAATTACTAAGAAATTACAAAAATACCTAATCAAATGAAGGGTTAGATCTAATCCATGATGCCTCAACTTATTGGTATCATGGTCTACTGTAAAGGTCCTCATGTTAAGACATACATGTATGCACGCATGCGTATGGGCACAACGTATCTTTGCAGGTGGCTAACGCCTAGAATGCTTGTGGGCACTTAGTGAAGTTAGCATATGCTGTAACTTAGTAACGGCGCCACTTTAGTTTGTCCGAAGGTTCCGTGTTTGCGCACGAGATTATTAGGACACCTCGAGGATAGCCTGTCTAGCTTGCAAGAGTTTGCTAATTGCTCGAGGGGTAGCATGCTCGAAGGATTCCAAAGACATCTCGAGGCTACTTGGCTTTGTTACTGCTATACGGGAGTTTTCCATGGTGTGTTCTGGTAGCAACTCGAGGCTGTGTTACTGCTATACTGTTGTTAGCTGGTCGACGTGACCGACAAAGGGTCACACATTTGCTATGTTCGGAAGTAGCTAATGTCTAATATATTTGTTTGTTTTTCTTAAAGCATGCTGGCAGCTTGGTTGCGTGCATGCGACGTGATGTTGCTCATGCAAAAATGGTTGGTTCTGGAATGACCTTCGCATATACTTTCTTGAAGTAGAGTTCACATGAGCTGGCTTTACGAGCCTGCAAAGGATACTCGATGGTGTGAGGGTTATAGCATCTAACATTGCTGGTTTTGTTGGCTTATGATTGTTGCTTTGAAATGCGGGGGTGATCGATCCCTCAAGCGGTTTATGAGTTTTGTGTTGGCACAGGGGGATTCCGTGATGGTACCTTGATGCTTGCAAAGTGGAGTTGCTTATGTGAAAAGATTAACCCTCGAGTGACCCTTATGCAACATGCGTGAGTGGAAAGATGGTTTACCATTGCTGGCAATTTTACCTGATGAAAGTATTTCCAGGTGTAGGCTTACTTCATTGTTTGGTGGACGTTGTGAGCGCTACCCACGAAGGTTGCCGAGCTTGTTGCGGATGTTGCCGAGCCTGCCACGGAGGTTGCCGAGCTTGCGGCGGATGTTGCCGAGTTTGCCGTGGAGGTTGCCGAGCCTGTTGCGGATGTTGCCGAGCTTGTCGTGGAGGTTGCCGAGCTCAGGCTCTCGGCCAGGATGCTTGACTTGCTCGAGGGTGGCATTGACTTGTTTTGACGTTGGGTGTGCTTGAAGTGTTTGAAATTTAAGCACTGGAGGTACTCTGAACTTGAGCACGCAAGATATTCTGAGTTGATGTTGTTTGAAGGTTGCTTGACTTGTTAGGATACTCCAAGGTTACAGGTATAGAGGGGTTACATGCATTGCCCCTTTGAAGTGTTTTGGCAAGGACAGCCCACTTGAGGTGCCCTGCACACAACCTGGACCTACGATTGTCCTTGAGGTATGGAACCCCAAAGTACTTTGTCATGTGTGAGTGTTCCTGCTGAAGTGTTGCTGTTTTTTTTTTTGGACTTGCCACACGAAGGATGATGCTTGAAGAGTGGTGATGGTCATGTGAAATATTTGATCCTCGAGTGACCAGGCATGCGTCGATCTTTGAGCTTCACTTGATGAAGCCTTCCATGCTATAGTAGGAGAAATTTTGGTGTGTAACAGGAGTGACTCCTCGTAGGAGTTTTTTTTTTTTGACTTCGAGGGTATTTGCTGAGCTTGCGAAGGTGTCATGAAGGTTGTGCATTTGCTGGTACCCCTCGAGGTGACAACTGACAGTTGATGTGCTTGGTGGACGTTGTGAGCTCCGTCCCGGTAGTCTCTCCATGTTGAGTGGAGGTACGGGACAGAGGTTGTGCTTCTTTGGTGCTGAGCTGATTTAGATTAGCGCTTGCAGTGGAGGTTGCCGAGCTTGCCGTACGGAAAGTCGAGGTGCGGCGCGAGGGTGATTGCAGATGTGACGGATACAGACGGCTTGCAAGTGATGAGCGACGAGCCATCGAGGTGTTGCTGAAGATAGCACTCGAGGTGCTCCAAATTTGAGCGTTGCTCGAAGTGTTCTAGACTCGGGCGCTTGAGGTGTTCCGAGCTTAGGTGCCGCTTGAGCCATTCCAGAAATTACCTTCGAACGGCCATCGCATGAGGTGTATTGACAGTTGGCACTTGGGCAGAACGTGAGAGCAATCTCTGTTGTGAGAGCTGAGAAGGCTGAGTGTTTTCTTGCTTGCTAATTTCTATTGGAGTTGTTGTGATCAAGCTCGAAGTATCTGAGGGCAGCTTGCATGTTGCGACCATGCTCCGTGCATCAAGGTAGAGAGTTGTTGTCTTTTTTTTTTGCCACTCGAAGTATCTGCAACTGCTTTGTTTGAGCTTGCAGGTTGCTGGTTGGCACTCGAAGTGTCTGCAACAACTCGAGGTGTTCACGTGTGGGTGCTTGCTTGCTGGTTGAAGCTTGCATGGTGACGTACATGCTGGTTGCATGTTGACTTGCCACGTGAAAGCTTCGAGGATACCTCGAAGCTACTGGCTTGCCTTGCCGCTCGAAGCACGCAAAAGCTCCAATGATACTTTGAAGCACCGAAGGTTCTGAGCTTTGCCGTACGGAGAGTCGAGGTGCTAAACTTGTGAGGATTTTAGAAGTACACCTCGAGGTTGCTTCGATGTGTGCTGATTGACCTTCGGTAAGAATGAGATCACATGGTTAGGAAAAAAAATTCAATTCAAACTAGAGCGAAGTAAAATCATTGGGTTTATAAATTCTCGTGAAAAGAAACATGACCTTCTTTGAAAAGGAACCTGCTTGCGCTTTTTCCTGAACGAAGTATGCTTTCCATTGAAATAATGTTGCTCCGACAAAATACACTTCACTCTCCTTTTTTTTCTCTTCCAATCATCTCTTTAAAATCCCAATCTATGATCGCTTTTTTTTCCGCTTTATTTAAAATTTTCTCTTGCATCTGTTAGACAGAGTTTTTAAGTTAGTTGATTTGATTATATTATATTCAAGATTTCGTTTGCAACCCTAAGGGCATAATGAGGAGTCCTCATTCCGTTACTGGATCGAACTAAACTGATCATGGTTTCACCCATTCCCTTTCCATTACCATTGTTTTTTTGATACCGTTACCGTTTGTGATTACAAAAGTTGAACCAAACAGCACCTTGATACTGCAACTTGGACGAGGCCCATTCTGATCTAGCACAAGGCCCAGCAACCCCCGTCCGGACCCGTGGTTCCTCTCTAATCTGGTGGCAGCGAGGAGTTGGGGGGATTGTAACCCTAAGAATCCCTGCTCCGCTTTCCCTCCGGTCCCTTGTCCTCAACCCTGCGAAGATATAAAAAAAACCTGCGAAAAGGGAGGAACCGCCGATCCGTATGCCGCCGCCGCCACCGTCATCGCCGCCGTCGCTGACGACGTTTTCTTCATTTTTTTACCGCGGACGAATTCGCTCAGATGGACGAGGCTCTGTAGGAGAAAGTGCGTGCCACTTTTGCTAGAACGAAGGCGTTCTACGACAAAAGAAGGGCATCATCAGCACTAGCTGTCTCAACGATCCCGGTGCCGAGATCGCGAGGCGCTCTAAAGAGGCTATGGATAATGGGCAGTGGCCGCTGACCGAAGAGGAGAGGCGGCTGGATGAGGAATCGGCGAAGCGTTACGCTGCCGACAAGAAAGAGTGGCAGGAGATGTATGACGCATGCATGAATCAGGAGTGTGATGAATCGGACTTTGAGCGCAGCAGCTCTGAATCAGAGGGGGTGAAGAGGCAACGCCGGATGGACAGGTCTGTCTTCCAAATAAACTGCTCGTCAGTTAAATCCAGTTTTTTAATTCCCTTAGTTGCTCATTGATTAGCTGAATTATCACATGCCTTTATGTTATGGGACTGCAGCTGTTGAAACAAAAAATGTGACATACATCCCTTTTATTTGCCATGGCAAATAATAGGTTGAATGTTGCTTCATGTGCATATGCAATGTGAATTTAGAAGGTTTCACGATATATGCTCTAGTGTTTTAGCAAGTATCATTTTGTTTCCTGTGGTGCATTGGGTTTGAGTGGTTAGGCTGGTGTAAGGCGTAGATGGATTGGCGAGAGGAAAGCTCAGATGACTACTGATGCTGCTGCGGCCTTTTTAGTTGGACATGTGATTATCTTATCGTTGCTTTGCTAACGTCGCCTAGCTTCTACCTGTGTGGTTTTGGAGTCCTATGTAGGATTTATATGGATCCTCCAGTTTTGGTTGCTTTGACTAGAAGTTTGTGTTCTTAACAGGTTTAGCTATATGGATCCATTTTGGTGGCTTGAGAACATAAGTATTATTTTCAATAAATTGAAGGAGTTATTTAGTCAACCTGTTTTGCCTTTTGGTTTGTGCCTATAGATCAACTCCAATCATCATTCTGTTTTGGTTCGTGTGTAGGTTGTATACTCATAAAACATATGTCTACTGCCTTTCAGATCATACAAATTGTTTTTCCATATCTATGGTTTGAGGATGCAGTTTGAAGTATATTAAGTAGTTACCTTGTTACAGTTTATGCCGCCTTAGGTTTTTGCATGTGTGGTTTAGCACTGGCTGTTGTTAGTAATCAAATCATGTATCTTCGCCTCCAGCTTTGCCTCCATCTCATCCCGAAGCTGGGGCTACAATATTTCATCTCAATGTTACAATACAGAGCTACCACATGTCAAGAACGACGAATAAAACAAAACTAACCTGGACTTGCTCAATCTGGATCTATGCAACGCTCTGCCGTGGGTGGATGGGCGGGGCTGAGGCCGAGCTCCTTGCTCGGATCTGGGAGAGGGTGGGAGTAGAGGCCGTGTCTAGTGTGCTGTCGGCAATCCAGTACCGGTCATGCTTCTTACCTCCACCCACCCTCATGACAATCTCTCCATCAATGTCCTCGGTGCTCGGGTCCCACTCTGACCCGTGGACCTCCCTAGCCACCTCTGTGTATTGGCTGAGGCGACTGTGGATGGTGGCGTAGGTGTACAACTCAGGAGGGTCCTCCGGGTTGTAGTCGACCCCTGACATCGCCTTGCCCTTGTGGGCCATAACCCAAGCCTTCAAAGGGGGGCAAGGCATGCCACATTCGTCGCCGTCTACAAAGAAAACAAAAAGATGATTAGAAATGATACAAAATTGAGCGCTATAACAACAAAATGAATTCACGTACCCATCTAGCCGCGTACTGGTCAAGGGTAAGGTTGCCTTGATGGTGTGCTACGCCAGGCATCATCAAACGCCATGCATATTCCTTCCACTCGAGGTCGCACCACTTCTTCACAATTTGTTCCCAGCATTCCATATAAGGGGCGCACCACCACGGAATCACCTACAAGTGATCAAGTAATATGAGAAGATCAAACTAAGCATACTTAATCAAGTATAGGAAATATGAGAAGATCAAATTACCATAATGTATTGTTTTTCGGTCAGCTCCATGTTTCGTGCCTCAGTTTTATCCACCCTAATATTCCGGGCGGCATAGTCATTTATGACCGCCTAGATGCGTGCCTCGTAAATCGTGTCTGTAATTAGTTTAGGACATGTGTTGTATGCCATGGGTGCGCGCCCGCTCCATATACTCCGGCATGATCCTAAAGAAATTCTGCACATAGATATGGTGTATACTATGATTATTTTAAAAATATTCAATGAATATGATGTATTGAACAAAGCAAAAAAAAAAAAACCTTACCCACAACTCCCCCACCACCCGGTCCGCCAAGGTGGCAAACACCCTGCCCTCCCGATCTGGAAAATCGGGGATGCACTTGTAGTGCTCCCATGTGTAGGTAGGCTCTTGGCTCGTGCCAAAAGGCACCAGGCCAGGGAAGAGTTTCCTGCACAAAAGACCCAGGATGCCATTTGGCAAACACGCGTGGTCACCTGTAGCAACCCTCGTCCAACCCCTGCCCAGGTGACGAAGACAAATGATTAGTTTACATTCTAATTTTTAAGATATCAAAAGAGTAAACATTTAAAGTTTCTTACTTCTTCCCTATGGGTCAAACCAACGGGCGTTTCTCGACTGGTATCGGTCGCGTCGGGAGTTGTGTGGGACCTCTTTGCCACACACTCTGCACGCCGTCAAAACCAAAAGCGTCTAGCGCCTCCTCCTCCCCGTCCTCCTACTCCCCTCTCCCCACCTCGTCTGAGCCGTGAGCAGAAGGTACCTCCTCAGACTGTTGTTGTTGTTGTTGCTGCTGCTGCTGCTCCTCCTCCTCCTCCAGCTCCTCCTGCTCCCTAGACTCGTGCACAGAAGGTGTAGGGGATGGTTCCCTAATAGACTTTCCTCGATGCCTGCCGCCACCTCTGTTGCCTCGACTCTTCATTCGACCCCTCCCAGTCCCTTTAGCTGCACCGGACCTAGACCCCTTCCCAGTTGCGCTTTTGTAAAGCGACATCACCGACCTCAGCATACCCTTGCTCACCATCTTTGATCAATCACCTGTAATTAAAAACATTAAATTCATCAATATTTCAAAATCTATGCAAAATTAATAAAATATATATTATAAAGTAATGTAAATATTAAATTAATTAGTACGGACCAGCCATGTATTTTAGAAATAATCATCAAGATCGGGATTAGCTTCGTCGTATGTCTCATCATCACTATCACGGATGTCGACATCATCTTGCACGTGCACTGGAGGTGGAATGTCGTCATCATTGTCTAGGCCTAATTGTAATCGCTCAAGTAAGTTCAAGTTGTTCACATTCTGAACCTCGTATCCAGCATCGTCATCATCAACCGTTTCATTATCTACATCCATTTCAATATCTTCGGTTAAGTGTGTCACAAAAGCCCCTTCTAGCCCATCTTCTTGGAAGAACTCTTCGTCAACATATGTGTTTGGGTCTACATTGTAATCTTCATTGTTTGAAACAGGTAGTTTATTGTGTGGCGGTACCTTAAACACAACATCCCAACCCTTGAGACGGTTATCGGTTTGGCATGGGTATGAGAGATAATAAACTTGTGTGGCCTGTTGAGCTGCAATATATACATCGTCACATGAATACACGGATGACTGTCGAATTTCGACTAGCCCAAGATTAGGGTCCGTCTCACTTCTTGTGGATCCAACCAATGGCATTTGAATATGACAAGAGAAAGAGGTTTGCAACCATCAAACATGAGTTCGTATATTTCTTCAACTCTTTCGTAATACTCGACCCTATCGTCACCTGGAGTAAAAACTCCAGTATTAGTGGTTCTTTGATTAGGCTGATTATGCTCGTAGCTTGTTTTGTGAAAGCGGTATGCATTAACGTCATAGATTCTAAATGACTTGACCCTATAGACACAGCCATTGGCAACCTGTCTGAGCTCGGCATTCATAGACGCATCGGTTTGGGCCTGCACGTTGAAGCGGGATAGTTAGCTATATTATTCGTACATAAGAGCAATTGTGTAATGACATACTCAGAAAATAATAAATACCTTCCGTTTCAACCAAGAAATGAAATCGGGTGATCTATTTCCCGCACCGTTGTAAAAAAGGGTATCAACTTCATGTGGGGTAGGAGGCCTTGAGACATGCCAGAATCCATCAAGAAATTCCCTACAGCAATGAGGAACAAGTGGGTTGGATGCAGAACAATTGGGTTCAATGCGGAATTATGTAATTTGTTCATAACTTACTTGATATACGACACCACTTTGGTAAGGTTGGTCAACACATACATCATGATAGTGCGCCACTCTTGATATGTCAAGTTCTTTTGGTCGCTTCACCTCCATGTCTGTATTGCCCTTGGAAGAGGCCGAGGGTCGATTCATTTTTGCCAATGTTGTAACGAGGGGGTGGATAGTGCACACTCGGAAGTTTGTCAGAATAGTATTTTGTTGTGAAGTTTGACACCTTCTCTAAAATGTGTGCCTCTGCCATGGAAGCTTCAATTTTACATTTAGTTCGAAGAAGCTTTAGACACCACTCAATTGGGTAGCACCAACGATTCTGCACGGGCCCTCCCATTCGTGCCTCATACGGGAGGTGCAAAATCATATGCACCATCAAAGTGAACAAGCCTGGTGGAAATATCTTTGCCAACTTACAGAGCAACACATGCGCCATTCTTTCCATCTCTGCCACCACAGTCTTAGATATCTCTTTAGCACAAAGCTGGCGGAAGAAAAAGCTCAACTCTGCCAGCACTTGCCAACATGATTAGGGAGATAGCCTCGAACCATGACTGGAAGAAGCCGCTCAAGCTAGATGTGGTAGTCATGACTCTTGGTCCCGTTGATTCGCATAGTAGTCAAGTTCACTCCCTTACTCAGATTCACTGCAAACCCATCAGGGAACTTTAACATTTTGATCCATTCTAGTACTTCCCTTCTTTGGGGTCTCGTCAGGACGAAATCAGCCTTAGGTTTTCTCCATGACTTGCTGAATGTAGGAGGCGCCATGTCAAGCTTAGGTCTATTGCATAAAGTTGCTTGATCGACTCTTGCCTTAACATTGTCTCTTGTCTTATCAGGAATGTCCATAATTGTTCTGAAAAGTGGAATGCCAACGCCATGTTTAGTGTGCATTATGTCAATGTTAAATGGAATAAGAAGGTCGTTCATATAGGGAAGCCTATACAAGCCACAGATCTGAGTGAAGGCATGTATCTCACCATATCCCACAAAACCACCTTCTTTTTCATCGACCTCGAGAGCGTCTAACATAGCACGCACCTGTGCACCTGTCAAGAACTGTGGTGGAGGGTCAAGAACTACGACACCTTTTGTAAAGTTCTTTTTGTCTCTTCTGAATGGATAACAGAGAGAAATTGTCGGTGTTGATCAAACGAAGAAAACTTGCCAGCCTTCTTCAACCAAATCCACCTCACAAGATGCTTGCATACTGGACAAGGAAATTTTGAGTGAACGCCCCAGCCGTAGAAACAACCATACGCTGGAATGTCATGTAGAGAGTAGAAGTACCAAACATAAATTTCGAGTGAACTTTACAAAAGGTGTCGAGAACTACGACACCTTTTGTAAAGTTCTTTTTGTCTCTTCTGAATGGATAACAGAGAGAAATTGTCGGTGTTGATCAAACAAAGAAAACTTGCCAGCCTTCTTCAACCAAATCCACCTCACAAGATGCTTGCATACTGGGCAAGGAAATTTCGAGTGAATGCCCCAGCCGTAGAAACAACCATACGCTGGAATGTCATGCAGAGAGTAGAAGTACCAAACATACATTCTGAAGTTTGTCTTTATAGCTCGATCATATGTCCATACCGCTTCCTCCCAAGCACGGACCAAATCATCAATCAGAGGCTCCATGTAAACACGCATATTACTCCCCAGGATTTTAGGAATTATCAGCAACAAGAAAATGTTATGTCGTTGAAAGACGATGCCGGGGGGGGGGGGGGAGGGAGATTGAGGGGTATAACAAACATGGGCCAAAAACTGTACGGAGCAGACCCCATTCCATAAGGGTTGAACCCATCTGTTGCCAGTGCCACACGTACATTACGAGCCTCTAGAGCTTTCCTATCATGAATCTCATCAAAACGTTTCCACGCTTCACCATTGGATGGATGTACAAGCTTATGGGGCTTGGATCAAACTCCTTGTTTGTGCCGTGTCATTTGTTTGGCGGATTCCTCGATCATGTAAAGCCGTTAGATCCTCGGTAAGAACAGAAGGTATCTTAGGATCTTCACGGCGACCGTGAGCTGCCTCTTTTCTCGATCACCAGCGTCTACCTCCATGAACCTAGAGGATCCACACTTTGGACAACATTTTGCTTCTGCGTGCTCCATCCTGAATAACATGCATCCTTTCAGGCACGCATGTATCTACTCATATGACATATTAAGTGCACTAAGGAGTTTCTGTGCCTCATACATGCTCTTTGGCAGAATGTGACCTTTTTTGCTGTGTGCTCTGGATGGTGCTCTGATCCAAGCCTTTGTCGTGTCTGAACGCACGACACTCGGCAAAGAGTTGCATTTTGCCTTTGCCGAGAGCTTGGAGCACACGACAAACATTTTCCTTTGCCGAGAGCTTCACAGAAGGCTCTCGACAAACGTTAACATCATGGGGAGAAACAACAGAAGATGTTACCTTTGCCGAGGCTACCTTCTTGGATCTCGGCAAAGGTGTCGGTTTTACCATGTGTCTATTGTTGCCAAGTGCCTGCTCTCGGCAAAGACTATCCTGCCGTGTGTTACTCGTTTGCTGAGGGTTTGGACTCGGGACTCTCGGCAAATATGATGTTTACCGAGTTCCCGATATAATGCTCTTGGCAAACTATCAGGCGCACGGCATATAGCCGGTTTCCTGTAGTGAATGTAATGATCTGTACAGGAGGTGAACACATGTTTGAGTTGATTCCTGGAGCTGTGTTTCTCATGTTTTCATGACCAAAAGGTTGCAGTGGCTCAGTGAGCATAGAGTAGAGCCAACAATTTTTTATGTTCTCATGCTTGTTCTCCGTTTGCTCCATTGAAGTGTCCAAACCCCAAGCTGTGGAGAATTCTGAGTATAAAAAGTCTGAGGAGGCAGGAGCCAAGACTTCGACTCTTTGAGCACTTGAAAGGCTTCCTTCGTGATCTTCACTATCATGTTTTAAGAGTGCCGAGTCTGACAAATGTTTGGCTGGCCGGTGCCTGATATAACTTGTACTTCTTAACGGCTATTGGAATGTGTCACTCAGCATATTATGAATGATATATTATTGTATGCAATGTTCTGTGATGGTCCTCTGATGCTTTCGTCCCTCATCGAGTGCCGAGATAACTATTGGAGTATAGCTAAATTGTTCCTGTGATGTTCTGTGATCGTCACTATCAAGTTGCTTGTGTTTTTGCCTTTGTTGAACTAGAACTATTGGAGTATAGCTAAATTGTTATAAGGACAATAGTTCTAGTTCAACAGTAAAGTAAATTTCATGTCTTGATTCATGGCCTGTCTGGATCCTGTAATTGGGCTGAATTGAATCAATTTCCACAAACTAGGCTATTAAGCTGCACCATAGAATCAAATTGTTGTTTCCAACCCTTTCCAATTGCTGAGATGGAGATCCATCTCTGATTCCTACCTGAAAACGTGAAATGTTTCTGAATCGTCCTCTCCATGCCAATGTGCTCGACCCAGCACTCCTTCACGCCTTTGACCTGCCGTCCTTAGCAAATTTTATTAAAAAAAGAAGTAAGTTTGCAATAATATTTATTTATGTTGTTGTTCACATTGGGATATTGTGCCCATTCCATTTCCCTTTAATTTGTGTGCTTGCAGTCATAAGTTTACATCTCCATGTGTTTCAACTTTAGTATTCCATTAGAGCAATATTGGATAGTGTCGTTTATTTTCAAATAATGCATCCATGAGTTGTATTGAGGCAACCCTCCCAGCAGATCAGGATCTCAAAGGTGCTGATAGTGCAAACACTTGATAATACAACAATTGTTTATTTTAAATTAAATTATTACATCATTAGAGTAGTAAAAGTGCAGTGAAATATTATAATTTAAGATGGTTGGAAAACAAGAAGAAGCAAATAACAATAAGTACTACAGACTCTCGACTGTACAATGGTAGTAATGATTCATGAGAGAATCATCACTCTAGCAACACACAACATCACTGCGGTGGTAGATTGGAGTCCCAATGGCAGTTCAACCATTAGGGACTTGAATGTCCCAAGGCAGAACATCAATAGATAATTCTATCTCTGCATTACTTAAAATAAAACAACAATGACACAAAGTCTGAGTACTAATTACTCAGGAAGACTTACCCGTCAAAACACCTAGACATGCATTGGCTCTAATAGGGTGATTATTTTAAAAAGACTTGCACTAAGCATCTTAATAGTTCTATCAAATTAGTTATCCAAGTTTTATTGTATATAACATGAATAAAATTTTAGTGTAACAAAAAGCATAGCATGTAACAAATACAACATAATGAATCAACAAGTGACAACATAACAATCTCATAACATAACTTGTACGCTATGTGAAGGCACGGTGAACAAGTAGTACTCATTACTACGAGGGACAACAATTGCAATTGATTTACACCAGCTGGAAAAACCTGAAATACACGACACATACGTGCTCTGAGAGCCGTATGTGGCAACCTTTCACAAAAACATCATACAACTTAGTCCGGGTCCAGTCTCATCGGGTGGGCATGCCGTTCTTCTAACAGTACTTCATGGTATTAACCGACCACTCTAGCAGCAGAAGGGTCAATGACCAATATACTGGGTATCGTCCTTATTGTCGTGTTAATGATGCATCAATTGACTAGTGCCCATAAACTAGCATGCATTCGGTACTATTCAATACTTGATCAAGGGGGCCGACATCGAGACGGTCCTTAACTGACAAGGCAGGACTACCGCAGTCAACACCCATGTGTTGCTACAAATCTACACATGGATCATCCCTGCCCGGTCTCAATATCATTAGTAAGCTCATTTTCATTAAGTTTAAATTTAGTGATGAAGTTCATTCACTTAGTACGAATAATAAGACTATCGATATTCTTCAAATTTCTAAGCATAGCAACATAGTACCGAATCCTACCAAAATCTATAGGACAATTGGGTATCATGCAAGTGTATTTTCAAACAACTCCTATTAACTTAATGCAACAATCAAATATAGACACTAGTAGTGATGTATTAAAACTAGTAAAGCTTTATAAACGAGCGAATAAAAACCGGGGCTTGCCTTGATCAACACTAATGTTAGCAACTACAATTTCTTGCTCCTAGAATTTAGTATCTTCCTGAAAATTCTGCTCTTGCTCTTGGTTGTCGTTTCCTATATATAAAAAATGCGTCAACGACATTGAAATAACACCATAACATGCAACAGTATATTATATGCTATGCAGTCAGGTTAATATGATAAATAACCTTCTTAATATGCTCTCGAAGAAATATGCTTCAGAGAGGCAAGTCTGGTTATTAAGATTTCATGAGTAAACTTTACTAAGGCATTTAAATAGGGTTATTAAAGTCTAAAGTGTAAATAATTCATTTATCAAAGTAAACTTGGTTTTCCAGACATGAGTGATTCATTTTGGACATAAGCATGCATAAACATAATTTCTACCAAGTTTTAGCTCCTGGATCTTAGCAATTTATTTAGTATCATTTTTTAAGTAAAAGTGCTAAATAAGTCCTAGAGCGTAAAATAATTCACAGTTTGCCTAACCAAAAATCATAGTGATATATAAACAAAATTTAACTAAGCATGCCAAAAAATCATATTTTAAATTATTAACCTAGATTTTCTGGTGATTTATTTTGTAGTTTAGCAAGAAAAAGCATGATTAAATCTACATGCACAGAAACATCAAACTTTCATTTTTCTTTAATAGAGCAGATTAATATGAATCTAACAAAGTTTGTTTTGGCTCCATTGGATTTGTAATTTATTTACTATGCTTTTTCCAAGTTGTTTATCTTTGCAAATTTCCAGGGATTTTAAATGGTTTGCCGATGTGGCGCCATGTCAGTAGACACATCGGCGCCATGTCAGCGCATTAGCAAACATGTCAGCACAACTGCACTAATGGAGGGAAAGCAACACGAGGGTCACAAAGATCCTGGAGCCAATCGTGCATGGATGCACGAGATCCCGCCCGTGTGGCCGAGAGTGTGGCTCCGCCAGGGCAGCGGCAGGGGCTCACTAAAGGGCATGCCACCGGGTCCTGCGTCGGGTGAAACTTCACCGCGAGCACAGAAACATGTTGTACGTGTTAAGGCGCACCTGCTAGAGTGGTTCGTGAAGTCGGAGGATCACCGGAGCATGGTCGGCATCAAGGAGTGGCGGAAAGACAACGTTCAACGCTGTCGCATTAACTGCATCGAGCACTAATTTCATTGTGGTTTTCTCCTAGAGCTTCACGGTGGCGCAAAGAAGACTAGCACCAGATTTAGTTCCATCGAGGAGGGATGGAAGTTTGAGTTCACCGACAAGATGATGAGATATAATGGGACAGAGAAGTGGCAGTGGGGAGAACTTCGATTGTGCACACATCAAGACATGAAACAAGGAAGAAGTTGGTCAAGTGGGTGTAAAAGAGATAACAACCTGCAGGAACGAAGAATTGGAGACTAGCTCACCATGGGGGTCGAATTCGATGGAAGAACAGACGATGCTCAATGGAGGTTCATGGGGAAAAATTCTTTTAGTTGGCTTGATTCACTTGAGGATTGATCGATTAAATTTTACCGTAAGTTACCAGTGTTGATGGTGGACCATTTAGGTATTGGGTTGGGTCGAGGAGGCATTGGGATGGCTGGCACTCGAGCTCGAGTTCAACCTTGTCAATGGCGGTTGGAGGAGGAAAGAAATGTCGGGTGCCGAGGGACTTAAGGGTAGAGAAACCCTGGGGTAGGGTGGTAACGGGTTGCCAGCGGTTGCGCGGACAATTTTGGGGGGTGTCGGGCAGCCGGGGACCGCGGGGGCATTGGAAAAACTAAGCTTGTGCCATCTGCCATGGCAGGGCATCGGGGCGGGGAAACGAAGTCGCCTTTTGGCGTGCGGCAGCCGAGGGTAGCAGGAGGGGGGGACGTCGGATAGGGCATGGTCGTCGGCTGCAAGCATGAGAGCCTAGCTTCAAGTACCGGAGCAAGAGGAAGAAGAAGGACCGAGTGATCGAGAGGGGGGGGGGGGTGAATTGGAAACTTGCTATATGTAGCAAATTCGCTAATTCCTAAAACCGAACACTCAAACAACTCCTATAGCAATTCTAGTGGTAATCACACTAAGAAGATAATAGTCCTATGAAAAGAACAACAACTTAAGCACACTAGTGGATCACACAGTACAATAGAACTCCAATGCAAGCTAGTAATCAAAGACACGCAGAAGCAAACAACAAGATAGTAATCAAAGATACGCGGAAGCAAACAACAAGCTCGCAAAGGAGCCTACTCATGCAAAAATACAAGATAAAGAACTAGAGCACACAAGCATGAGTAGCACAATACATACAACGGTGATCAATCAAGCCAAAACAACTCCTATACAAGCTAGTGATCAAATATGGAAGCTAAACTTTACTAGCTTGCAAGGAGCCTATTCATACAAGTCTACAAGGTAATTAACAAGAGAAAGGTAAGCACAGAAGCACGAATAGCACTATATGTAAATGCGAAAGGTAAAGCATAAAAGTAAGGAGTATGAGTAAGAGATGACTCATGATTTTTTTCCAAGGTCTCGGAAGGATGGCGCCTTCCCCTACTCCTTGTTTGACCACTCCCGCCGGAGTGCCAGTCCCTCCCGCCACCAAGTGGAGTTCCCACGCACGAGCCTGCAATCACTCCTGTAGTGAAGACACAGTTGTGCCACCACTGCTACCAAGGCACAAGCTCGCTTTCCTTTAGAACTTGTTGGATTCCCCGAGCTGACACAAGCCCTCACTATTGATGCTCATTTCAATGGTGAGCTCAAACCATGTACAAAAGTGTGATGGCCTTCACATCCGATCACGATAGGATCATCACCAACACCTAACCGGTCTAGGCCTCATGACAGATCAAGAGTAACAACCCAGACCATACTCTCAAGGGCACCCTTGCCTTAGATGTGAATAGATGCTTAAGTTACTCTCTCTAGCACTCTCAAGATATCCAATATCTCCTCCTAGTGCTCCTCTCTTTTCCCTTTGGCTCTCTACTAATGGTCCCAGCTATCCTAATGGCCAAAGATGGTCTCCAAGACCCCAGCAACGACTTTATATAGGCTAAAAATCTCAAACTAGCTGTTGCTTCACAAAACAGCCTTTCTGGACGTATAGACCATATAGTCCGATGTCTGTCAGACCAAACCGTCCGATCTTCACTGGATGGCTCCTCTAGAGCCGTTGCTCTCTGTCCGCTATTGTTCCTGTACAGACTGGACTGTCCGGTCTCTACGAGCCATGTTCATTCCAGAACAATGCCAAAACTGCTTCTTCTCTGTTATCTTCCCATCCATACAAACTGTATCACTACTACGTTTCCCCCCCTAATACCATGTTACCTTTAGGCTACACCACACATTTGGATGCAATAGGGGGGGTACTATAGCACCGAAACAGTGATTTGGTCGTAATAGTCCTGCCTATTACGACATATAAATTGTGTTGCAATATTTTTGCTTTGTGTTGCAAGAGAATGACGCTAATGCACCCATTTGTAGGAATTATGTTGCAATTGGTTGGAGAAGTTGCTACACCAAATCTGAGTTGCATTAGCATTCTTGTGTCGTAATAGAAAGGTGATATGGCAACCATAGTATCAATAGTTGCTTCTAAACGGATATATTGCAACCATTACTTTGGGTTGCATCTTACTTGGTGCATTGTGGCAATAGATAGGTGGCTATGGCATCCATTCTTGACACGAGATGCAAAAGCATGTATGAATTGCCATGAATGTGCGTGGTTGCCCTACTGATCATAGTTGTTGCAACTGTAACAGACTTATTGCAATGAAGTCTGCCTTGGTTGCACTTAAATTGTCTATGGCAATGTTTTTTTACCTATAGGTGGGCCTGCAATAATCGGTACAGGAGTTGATCTCTTGGCTTGCCTTGTACCCACCGCTGGCCCAATTGAAGAACTCGTGGCCCGTTCGGAGTCAACACTATCGATCGAAGTGTCCTGGTGGCCGGCGCTCGTCGAACTGATCTCTTTCTTCCTCTACGATCAAGAAATCACCGCCGAGCAAGGTGCGACTCCATCCTGCGGGCGCCTAGAGTCTGTCGTCCCTCGATCGAGTCCAATTGTGTGGGAATCCGTGACGCGCGCCCTGCCCGATCGTGTGGACTACTGCTGCCTCAACTTTGGTGAGGCTCAAGTCTTTTGAATCCATATATCTTGTTTGATCTACCATTGCTTCTCGGCCCTTAGTTACGGAATAGCCATAGTTGATATACATGCTAGATCATGATCTCTCTCTCGTTGCAAACATGCATGTAGATTAATTAATGGCATCACACGAAGATAGGAGTTGGATGCGGCTTCCTTGACATTCAGAGAGTGGAAGATGAAGTTCAGGAATTTTATTGCAAACTTTGGAACATCATCATCGGGAAGAGCTGGTGGATCTGTTGCGTGCCCATGTGCTACATGTCAATGCATAATAAGATATCATGACGTGTTTCTGATTCCGGTTCATTTTGTTACCAGAGGGTTTGCTGATTGTTTCATCAATAATGAATTATTGGAAGGCCCAACTTGTTCATCATCAGCTGAGGGTCGTGTGAATCATGGTGTTGGTGCTGATCTCAATACTGGCATAAGAGAAGAACATGAAGATGACTCAACACCGTATTTTGGAGAAGACGATGAAGAAGCTGACGATGAACCTGCTACCACTAATACTCTAATTAGAAACATTATCAGTGGCTCCATACATGGACAAATCATAGATGATGGTGAGGAGCCAAATAAGGATGCAGAGATTTTTTTGAAACTATTAGAGGAGGCAAAGAAGGAATTGTATCCAGGATGCAAAGATGCGACTAAGGTATCTTTCATAGTGCAACTTTTTCACATAAAGTGCTTGTACGGAATTAGTAACTCAGCATTGGAGGCCATACTAAAACTGTTCTCAAAGGTTCTCCCTGAAGGCCATTGGATCCCTGACTCGTTGGATAAAGTCAAAAGGGTGGTACGAGACCTAGGCTTGGATTATATCAAGATACATGCATGTAAGAATGATTGTGTCTTGTTTTTTAAGGAAAATGCAAAGCTGGAGGAATGTCCCGTTTATGGGGAGTCTCGGTGGAGACTTGCAGAGAAATCCTCTAATAATGATGTTGCGGATAGTACTATAAAGACGAAGAGGTTACCAGTTAAGATCCTACGCTACTTTCCTCTTATTCCTCGGCTTCAAAGAATGTATATGTCCAAGCAGTTATCAGAGGAAATGCAATGGCATAAGAAAAAATTGTTCAACGATAGAAAAATGCGTCACCCTACTGACTCACCTGCATGGAAGCATGTGGATAAAGAATATGAATGGTTTGAAGGAGAAGGTTGTAATATTAGGTTGGGTCTTGCTTCTGATGGCTTCAATCCCTTTGGGATGCAAAATGTTACATACTCCATTTGGCCTGTTATGCTAATACCTTACAATTTGCCTCCATGGTTGTGTCAGAAACAATGTAACTGGTTGTTGTCAATGTTGATACGTGGTCCAAAATCTCCTTGAATGGATATTGATGTGTATTTGAGGCCCCTTATATTGGAGCTCAAGGAGCTTTAGGAGAAGGGTGTTCCAACATAGGATGCACAGACAAGGAAGAATTTTAAATTACATGCTCTTCTACTTTGGACAATTAATGACTTCCTAGCTTATGCTATGCTATCTGGATGGAGCACGAAAGGAAAGTTTGCATGTCCTTACTGCCACAAAGATACGGAGTATTTGTGGTTGAAACATGGTGTCGAAGCACTGCTACATGGGACATCGACGTTTCTTGCCCTCGGACCATCCATGGCGCAAGAACAAGGTCAGCTTCAACAACAAGGTCAAAACCAGGGATGCACCAGTACCTCTGTCAGGCGCACAAGTACTTGAGCAGTTTGAAAGTTTTGAACAAGTGAGATTTGGGAAGAATAATGCATCAAAAAAAAGGAAGCATGATGAAGACCAAAGATGGCACAACTGGAGGAAGAAGAGTATTTTTTTTTGAGCTCCCTTACTGGTCTACTTTGCTCATCAGGCATAATTTGGACGTCATGCACATTGAGAAAAATATATGCGAGAGCATATTAGGCACCCTGCCTGAATTGGCTGGTAAATGTAAGGACGGGGAGAAGGCCTGGCTTGACATGGAGCTTATGCAGATACACCCAGATCAGCATCCTGTGATTAAGAATGATAAGTATATCTTGCCACCAGCCTTGTACAAGTTAGATAAGAAGGATAAGGAAATGTTATGCCAATTTCTATATGGAGTGAAGATGCCTGATGGGGATGCCTCTAATATAATAAGATGTGTTGACCTAAACTCGTGTAAGGTGTTTGGCTTGAAAACTCATGATTACCATATAATTCTACAGAAACTGTTACCCTGAGTGGTGCATAGGATTTTGCCAGAACAAGTTGTCATCGCATTGATTCAGTTTAGTAATTTCTTCGATGCACTATGTTCCAAGGAGCTGGTGGCAGCAGAGTTGGACAAACTTAGCATTTCAATTAGGGAGACTGTTTTTTGACTTGAGATGCTATTCACCATAATTTTTTGATATCATGATGCATTTGCCTGTTCATTTAGCTGAAGAAGCTAAACTTGGTGGGCCTGTGTGTTATAGATGGATGTATCCAGTGGAGCGGTACCTACGTACTGCGAAAGGATATGTGAGGAACAAGGCATACCCTGAAGGTTCAATAGCCGAGGGATACATACTCGAGGAGTGCATTACATTTTGCTCAAGATTCTTGGACGTGGACACCAAACTGAATCGGGTTGATCGACATGAAAGTGCTGCTGTGAATGAGCCACGATCTGGGCTAAGCACCTTTGCTGACATGGATTACAAGAGGAGAGGACAGACGATCAAAAGAATTGAAGGAGATGAGATGCGGAAGATGAGGCACTACATAATTCCAAATTCTGATGAAGCTACACAATGGATCGAGTAAGTTACGCTACTAAACATCAATATTTTAAAGTTGTATTTTTGTTGGACTAACAGGAATATACATTTCTTTACAGTGCACATATGGAAGAACTTAAAAATTATGGTTCAAGAAATATTAAAAGGAGATATGAGGAACAATTTGTAAGATGGTTCGAGGCCAAGATCAGGGATCTACATGCGAAAGGGGAAGTAAGTTCAGATATGTTTGCACTTGCTCAAGGACTGGATGATCGAGCTCGTACATTGCATAGATGTCATATCAATAATTGGTTGTTTCGAATAGTTGACATTGAGAAAAGCCTCGTAACACAAAATAGTGGTGTGCTTGTCAAGGGCGACGGTACTACTGGCAACATGAATTAGTATGGGGTGATTAAAAGAATGATCTCACTAGAATTCCTTGGACAAAAAGAAGTTATTTTGTTTGAGTGTGACTGGTATAATGTGTCTGCTGCCACTAGCAATAGAGGCAGAGGATACAATAAGGATCAATTTGGGGTTATTGATATCAACACTACCAGATACAGGTATACGAATGAACCCTATATTCTGGCAACACAGGCAGAACAGGTGTTTTATGTGAATCTAGTAAACAAACCTGGTTGGAGCAGTGTCATTGTGTTCAAACCAAGGGACTTGTTCACCATGCCTGAATTTGAACTTGAGGACTCGATTAATGTGGGTATCGAAGACAGTAATTTATTCGGTGGACACCAGGATTTGACATATTGGACAAGATCTGACAAGGAAGGCACAACCGAGGATGTCTCTGTTATTGCTCAGGTGCAGACCCAAGCAGTTGATGAACCAGACGATGTTGTCTTTGATAGTGATGATGAAGATGACGAAGATGACGAAGATGACACATACATTGATGATGGAGTTGTAGCACCAGTTGCTTCTGTGATACAAGGCGAAGATGATGACTTTTTTATTTGATACTTGTACGATGCTGGCTATGCTTGTCATGGAACTTGCATTTTCATTACATGGAACTTGCATTTGCTGCGTATAGAACTTATATATTGGCCACATGGAACTTGCCTTTCCATGATATACTTGTACGATTTGTTTGCCTTTCCATCATATACTTGTATGATTTGTTTGCCTTTTCATCACACCAATACAAACATAGCTAGAGAATAAGAACACCAATACAAACATAGAGAATAAGAACACAAATATAACATAAAGCTTATATATTTAGGAAGTCCACACCACCACCAGCATTCGATACTATATAAAGTACCTTGTGCAACCAACCACAGCGTGCATATATTACATCCATATCCATGACATGCAAGGCAAGCAACCACTACGTAAACTATGACAACAGAGGCAAGCAAAGCAGCAGCTCCATCACATCCCATGGTCATCCATGATCCTCCTCTTCAGCAGGTGCCTGAACCTTCTTCCCTCGCTCTTAAGCTGGTCCCATGACAGTAGAGGCGCGCCTCCAGCTTCGGCGATGTTCCCAGGAGTGTAATCCAACTCAATGTACAGGTCCTTGAGCCTCAGGCATAAAGTGTCGGGCTTCCTCCTGTGGCTCTATTTTAACAGATGCATGCATCAACTTATCAATCATAAACAAGACATTGTAGGCATAAATATGAAGATCACATTGAAATCTATCAAGAACAGTGAAGATCAAAAATGACATTCACTAAGATCAATATCAGCAGAAAGTGTGACAAACAGGACACTATCACCTAATTAAACATAAGGACTACTTTGATAAAATCAGGACGATAAGATGTGAACTACAAGTACTAAAAACCATAAACCTACATGTGAACTTCAATTAAAACTGGATATACAGCATGCATGGGATCCCAAAATAAGGAATAATTTAAGGCATGTGAACTACAACCTACATGTGAATGACATTTAACTAAGGCTGCATCAGGTAATTTCTATCAACATTTCAATCCAAAATCATTCAACATTTCAAGATTGGTGATCAAGATAAAACTGGAATGATTTTCAATCCAAAATCATTCCCCAGTTCGAGATTTCCAATGTTAAATCAGCAATAAACAATATTGAAGTATCACATCTCAACAAGATTGATTGAATATGACAAAACTAGACAGTAATAAACAAACAAGACTGAAATATCACTGACTAACTTGTAACTAATCTGAACCAACATTTATAACTAATTTGCGTCTCATTGGAATCCACATTCAATCTAACTTTGAAATAAACCCTATTTCCTGGTGATGCGATTGAATGAAGTTACTCACCTCTTCCGCAATGGTCGGGTCGATCTCGATCTGGGGCTTCACGTCCTCGATCTCATCCATGGCCACCGGCATCGCAAAGGAGGAGTGTCGCGCCGACGTGCCTCGAAGGGAGGCCGCACCCGTGGAGGTGGACGCGCGGGGAAGGGTCCACCTCCCAGAAGTGGTCGCGGCGTGTTTGGAGGGAGTCCGCTTGATCTTGGGCATGACGCGGTGCGTGGACGTGGTCTCTGAGGCCCTCGCAGCGACGACGTAGGTCTTCGAGGCGCGGCGGGAGGTCCTCTTCCCCGAGGTCGTCACGGCCACAACGAAGGTCTTCGAGGCGCGGCGGGAGGTCCCCTTCCCTGGGGTCTTTGCGGCAATGCGATTCAACGTCCTCCCAGACGCCGTCGATGTCTGGCGGATGGCCGGCGACGCCGAGGTGGTCGACCGCGTAAATCGGCCTAACGCGTCGCAAACCTGCCAATGGGACTGGTGCGTGCGGGGAGGCGGAGCCATGGATCGTCGTCGGGGGAGGCAGAGAAACCGGAGATTGGATTGGGGATTTTTTGGGGAGATGAACAGTTGCCACAAAACTGAGGCTTTTGGGCGAGGTTTGGAAGGGGAGGAGTCGTTTCGGGGAGAGGGGGCCTTTATACATCCCTGGACCAGAAGTTTGGGTGGCCCATTCACATTTGCATCCATGACATGCAGGTCCCACACATCGGCGCCAATTGTTGTTGACTCACTTACATGCGGGACCCAGCCCACGCGTGCGCATTTCTCCTAGGTCGGTGCTGGTTTTTTCTCTCGCTTACATGCGGGTCCCATACGTCGGCGCGGGGATTGTCGCCAGTTCGTCCTCAGTTAGTCTTGTTCTTCATGTTTTTCACTCTAGATCTTGGGTGGAATCAATGAAAATGTTTTGATTTCGCATACGATGTCCAAATGAGATGATTTTTTTTCTTTATTCTTAGAATCATTTACTCCATCCCATAGAGTCACTTGATTCATGACAATACAACAATATTTTTAAGTTATCAGACGCACCCATGTTTGCCACTATTTTTCATCTTCTTCAACATTTTATAGCTCTCAAATTAAGAGGTCAGTGCCAGCAAGATTCGAAACCCAGGTCACCTTAACATCTCTCTAGCTATAGGAATTTTTATGGAATTGTTTAAACAACCAAAACTTTGTTTTGTTCATTCCACCTTGAACTCAGTTGAATGAACATGTGTCATGAGACCTTGTGTTGTTCCAATACACATACATTTAATTTTTAAACAACAAAAATGTACAATGATGTGTCCATGCCACTTGTTACACATGTTTGAGGTAGAAAAAGCTTAAATTTTTAAAAAGACGCACAAGAATCAAAGGGAAAATCACGTTGAAATTTGAAAGCGAACCACTTTACGCCTTCTCTACATGAAAGCGTAGATCCGAATAAACTATCTGTCTATGACCTGTGGGCCCCGCGTGGACAAGCCTTCTGTACACAAAACATATTTTTTTAGAGAGGTCGGACCTTTTTAAATTGGTTCGTCGTGATCTTCATGTTTTTCACTCTCGATCTTGGGTGGAATCTTGGAAAATGTTTAGATCTCGCATACGAAGTCCAAATGAGATGATTTATTTTTCTTAATTCATATAATATCGTGATCTTTCACTTATTTTCTTCAACATTCTCTAACTCTTCCAATTAAGAGATTAGTGGCAGCAAGATTCGATAGCAGATTCATTACCAAAGTTCATTCATTTCACATATAAACATGTTCATTTCTTCCACAGAAACAATAACCTAGCTACTTGCACGTGGTTGGGCGAAACCACATTGGCCTCTGGAGTGCATCACCAACAACAGGGACAGAGATACAATTCATCGTCTTCTCACGCTGCTCGCGAATGTTGAAAGCAGCACAATGGCTGCCCCCCCCCCCCCCCACACACACACACATCAGCGATGTACACATGATCTCCCTTGAGTTTCCCATTGGGGGTTTGCACTTCGATGAAGAAATGATAAGCCAGCCCCAAGAAGAGAGACCTTCCATTGCCAAAGTCCTCAACAATCCCCCATGAACCAGCAGCGGCGTCTCTCTGCCAAACCTTTCTGGCCTCAGGGTAGAAGTTTGAAATCTCATTTCTGGCCACCCCCCTGAAGCTACTGTATCCATCACCTTTCAGAACTACCAACACAAGATCACCATCCCCGGATGATGCCAAGAAGTATGTCTCCTTCCGGCACCATCCATCCATTGGTGGCGGCGACAAGCGACATGATCTTATCAAATTAAGCACCAAAGACAACAGAATCACGATCATAGAATGTAAAAACTATAATGCTATTGTTTGGTTTTGAGTTGGGGAAACTATAATCACGACTGCCCAAATTCAGTTGGGGAAACTATAATGATCTTATCAAATATGGTATATTTATCAAGATCAGACCGAACATTAATTAATACATAATTATTAAGGGGCATACAGACACTATGATGTTGCAGTTTAACTAGATGTTGCAGTTTCATTTGCTTCTATCAATGCATTCTCTGTACCAAAACCATACTAGAATGCTTCCTAACACCCACTCTGCATCTACTAATTTCTGTCTTTGCGGCACAAAGGAAAATTCAATCTAAGACAACAATATTATGATTTTTGCAGAGAAGAGGCGTATCATACTATTGAAGCGGAGCTTCCTCTTTGACTTCCTATACTCCATGGCCCCTCCCGTCACCTTCATCCGCTCCTTGCTGGAAAGAAGAAGAGGACGTTGCGGCGGAGTCATCGCCGGTGTTGAGTGGTGTCGCACGTGTCATAGTGGTGCTCCGGTGATGTGAATCCGGCAAGGGCTCTTCCGAGGTCCCTTCATCGTGAGCCCTCTTGGTCGCCATATCTACAGTAACTATCCCCCGATCCCTCCCGTGGTGAGTGAAATGTGAAATGAAAGCGGGGGAAAATCTCCAATGTAGAAAGCGAAATACTCACCGGTCCTAATCCGCGCGTCGCTGGCTTGAAACCACCCTGTGATTGCTCGGCATTAGGAAGGTGGTGGCAACTCCTTCAAGGGTTTGTGCGGGAGGGAGCGGTGCGAGCGCGTTAATGACGATGAAAAGGAAACGACGCCGATGGAAGTGAAGGGACGCCCCTAACGCTTAGCGATGACTTGGGCTTGTTTCCAAATGGGCCAACTGACACAGGGGACAACAAAGGAGAACTAGGAAAGGAAACCGACGCACGAATGGAACTTGCCAAATAACAAGTAGGACCCACCATATCCAGGCGCCCCAGACGCACCAAATGACATGTGGGACCCGCCAAATCCAGGCGCACGAGACGCACCAAATGACAAGTGGGACCCACCAAATCCAGGTGCCCCAGACGCACCAAATGATATGTGGGACCCACCAAATCCAGGCGCACAAGACGCACCAAATGACATGTGGGACCAACCAAATCCAGGCGCACGAGACGCATGGACACAAATGGAAGAACAATTTTTCCTTTCAATCTCTACATACAATTTGTAGCTAGTCTTCCTCCCTCATACGAACCTCAAAATGTGTCATTTTTTTTTCTACACCTTCATAAAATTATGCTATATTCTTTTATGCAACTTATTAATGCTACTATGTTGAAATATATTCTCGTGTGAATCTGTTTCCACAATCCAATTTTTGAATTTAAATAAATGACAACTACAAGCAATATGTTCATACACTAAATGATGTCGAATGGATAGTTGATGAATATCGAAGTTTCGTATCTCATCATGATCTACAATATTTATTTAGGTCATTTGGTCATTTTAAAAAGTGGTAGTAACTGTAGTGCAAACTTGACAAGTCTCCAACATAGTTTCTTAAACCTTGTGAGTGAATCTAGGATTAATGAGCAATGTACACTACCACTTTGTCAAATGAAAAAAAAGTCCTAAATAAATATTGTACATCTCGATGAGTTATGAAAGTTTGGTAGTCATGACTTTTTGGATGAAATCATTTACGGCTAACAAAAACTGGCTTTTAGTTAACAACTTTGAAAATTCTATATTTGTAGGATTAAAACTTTGTCAAATGGATTAGTGACTTACATAAAGTTTGTGGAACTTGATGAGCTCTACAACTTTGTTATTGATGACATTTTATTTTAAAAACATTTAATACCCTAAAAAACTACGTGAATTTGTTAACGTTTGAAATTTTAAATTTAAAGAGTTCAATCTAACTAGGAAGGGGAATGACAGAACATTTTAACAATTTCACTCGGATGGGGCATAGTACTGGCGCGGTAGTTTGGCTCTCTAACGCGTGGGTCTAGTGATGCTGGGGCCCATGAGTCAGTGATTGATCACTAAACTCGTCCCTAAATTTTTGGTTCCTAAAATAAGTGACGCTGATTTTTCCATTAGAAACTTTTTTTCTGCGCCATACTACCACGCCACACCATCCCTGGGCCCACGAGTTAGTGAATGATCACTAAACTCGTCCCTAAATTTTTGGTTCCAAAAATAAGTGGCGCCGATTTTTCCATCCGAAACTTTTGTTCCGCGCCATACTACCGCGCGCCACACCATTCCTGGGCCCACATTGAAGCCTAAAAGCGGCATTATCAACTTCACTGCATCTTAGACTCCCTAATCCCATCACATCAGTTAGGGTTATACAGGCGCCGCTGGCGGCAAGGTGGTTGTCGCGATCGCCTTCCACCATGCAGGCGAAGAGGATGTCGGCATCGAGCAAGGCGGCGAGGGGAACCAATTCCTCGTCGACATCATTACACACGCCTTCGATGACATCAGCGATGCTACCTCCAATCTTCACACCACCATCTCACAGGCCTAGGGCGGCGGCTTCGCTCTTTGTGTCACCGTCGTCCCAAGGACCATCACGCAGATCATACGACGAAGTTGCTGGCCGGGACGACTCTCGATATCCAGAAGATTTCCTGCCTTTGTCTCAGTTCGAATCTGAGAGCGCGTACGTGCCTTGGATCATCCCCTAGTACTAAGGCCCATAGCTTACAAGCATTTGTCCCCGTGATCGATTCCCTGCACAAAATTGAAATGCTTCGCTAAATATGCAAAACGGATGATACATGGCTTGTGTATGTCGTTTGTAAGGGGAGTGAGGAGGGAGAACAATTTGTTAAGGCATATAGAGTTGACAAGAGTCAAATCACGCTGGGTAACTTGACAACAATGAAAGCAAAGTTGGGGTATGGGTCCAGGGACTACATGTACTACAAGAAGAGAAATCCTGATAATCCTGCGGCAGCAACACTAAATGATATCGACTATGATGTTGATGCATTAAGAATGGTAGATAGTAATGAGGAAGAGAGGGAGCTCAGATTAGTATTGTCGAAGAATCCATTGGCAGAGCGATGTGTGGCCATTACACCAATTAAATACAGAGCAGTTTGCTCAGATCCTGTTGAAGAAGAAGAAGTGGACGAATCAGAATTACATGCATACAAAGATTGGCTACATTATCTGCATACAAGGGACCAAGGGTGAGTTATATATAATGCATCACAATACATACATGGTTTTTTCAATGCACTTATGAGTGATGTTATCATTCCTTTTCAGAATTTGAAGATATCTACAGGGAGAACACAATCAAGACATACCGAGAATGGTTGGGTGTTCAAGGAAAACTTGATGACATCAGTAATATCCCTCTCCTAATTGTAAATTTAATTACCATTCTTCACTGTCAAACTTCACAGCATTATGCTAGCTGATCATGTGACAATATTGTTTGCAGATTCTTTTTTGCATTCTAGCAGTCAGGTACATTCCAGTCAAGACAGCAACCCAACACCTCCAGTGCAGGCACCATCTCATGCTCGCCGTTCAACACAGGGGCAAGGAAATGGTAAGTTGTGTTCATTAGGAATTAATCTTGTTTCTGTTTCATGTGGTCATATATATATATATATATATATATATATATATATATATATATATATATATATATATATATATATATATATATATATATATATATATATATATATATATATATATATATATATATATATATATATATATATATATATATATATATAAGAGTATTACAGTTTGTTCATGTGGGAATATGTCCAGAAGATGGGAAGAAAAAAGAGGACATGGTCCTCTAAAAGGCTTGAAGGAAATCTCCAAGAGAATCAAGGCGGGCAATCAGAAGATGAAAGTTGAGTTCTCCAAACTTGGAGGACCAGTAGGTGAGAACTACCGCTCGTTCACTGATGAAGTAGTACTGTTTATGAGGAAAAGGGCGCCACTCATTGGAGTGAGATCATGGAAAGAGATCCATGAAGAAGTTAAAGAATCAATAGCAACTGATATATTGGTAATAATCATGTTTGCTTGTGTATACATTTTAATAATACACTACCATAAGAACTGACCTAGTATTTGCATGTTCTTGTAATTTTATAACAGGCTAGGTGGGACATTGAGGATAATTACAAGTCAAGGACGAGCATATGGCGCATTGCTAGGGAGCATTACAAAGGATGGCGTTCAACTTTCAGTGCTACAGCAAAGGCATACAATAGCTACCGCGAGAGAATGTTAAATAAGCTTGCAGAATTAGATATTGTTGAATGGCATTATCTGTTGCAGTATTTTAGGACTACCAAATTCAAGGTTTGTTTCCACTTAATTACTATTATTGATAATACCACTTTCATATAAATGGATATGTCTGGGTCATTAAGATTATTGTTCAAATCTATGTACTCTGTAGGCAAGGAGCATACAAAATTCTAGAATTCGAGGCCAAAAAAAGACCACACATTTGTCAGGCGCTAAGCCTTATGCTCAGTGTAGCTATGAGAAGGTAATAACTGGAAGTGCACATCTATAGGCTTTCTTGCATGATGATTTACTAATTTGTTATTTTCTTGGCATCTCAAAGAGACCCAGAAAGTGGTGAGGAGCCCAATGATATGAAACTTTGGTTCATAACTCACAGCAAGGATGGGCAATGAAAATACCAAGAATCCAGGGATGTCTATGTGAGTTCTCATTGAATTTGTACATGACTTACTATAGTCCATGCAAATAGCGAATGCATGCAATTTCTTCTGCAACTAACTCCTCCATCTATGACTTGTAAATGTTAGGAGAAAGCAAGCAGTCTTATCTCTGAGGCGGAATCAAATTTGGAGGGAAACTTCATCACCTTACAGGAAAAGAATGAGATTTTCCAGAAGGCATACCAGGCAGTCACAGAGTGCAAATCAACCAGGTTGCATGGTAATGGGTACCTGGCAAAGAACCCAACTAGAAGGGAGCTGCTGAATGCTGATCGCCTGGAAAATATTCATGTGGAGGAGCAACTACATCAGGAACACCTGGAGCTCATGGAATCATTTGGTCAGCTACATGAGCAAATGACCACATATGAAGCTGAGAGGGAAGCAGAAAGGATAGAACATACACGACAGATTGATGAGCTAAAAAAGGCAAGGGAGGCTGATTTAAAAGCGCTTAGGCAAGAGTTCCTATCGATGATGCAAGCAGCACATGGACAGACAACATTTGGGCAGGTACTAGTCAAGCCAGTTTTTGAATGCCTATTTTTCCTTAGGTACTATATCTACTTGTCTACATGTTTCATAGATTATCCAACCAACATCTGTCCAGGCAAACAACAATGTCACTGAAGTGGCAGAGGTGGCGGCAACTGCAACAAACATGAATACTCAAGTAGTTGAGCCAACCACACAACATGAGGTCCCTTCAGATCAGGTTGTTTGTGAATTAACAAGCTTTTAGTGCTATCATCAGACACTAAACAAAATGGTGCCTAATTATTTCCTTCAAACTTTTTTGTTCCCAAGAAAACACTCCAACCAACCCAGTGCAATCTGAAGTCGATGATATATCAAGGGCAAACGGCGCTCAGACTACAAGAAGTACAGCTACAAATACGACAGCTGCAAATACGACACGAGCAACATTTGTTACTGCAAAACAACTAAGGGATAATGCTTTAAAGAAATGAAAGGGCGGCAAAAAGAGAGGTGGAATTTTGGTTTACTGCCTGCTGTTGTTTCCTCCTACTCATAAATTCAGATTACTTTCATGATAAAAATGTTATTCTTTCTTTTCAGGCAACTAAGGCAGTTCAAATAGAGGGAACAAGTGATGGGACCATCTTGAAGTCACCCTTTGTTGATCAAGTGATGGGATCATCTGCCTTGCGTTTCTTTGCTCATGATTAACTTATTATCCAGTTCTTGTCAAATTAGCCTACTATATGTGTGTGTTCAAACAATCTAGTGTCGCAAACTTGTAACTATTTCAGTACTACGTGTGTCATATAATTGTACAATGAATGGTTGAATTAATCTTATTTTCATGAATGATGAATGCATAATTATGATTGATCCTATATTATATTGTTTTGAAAATTGGTGATACAAATAATTGAACGTGGCATAATAGACAGGTGGCAATAACTACCAAAATCATACGTGGCAAATGAGAATTCATCCTATCGCAACCCATCTTTTTCGGTGTCACAAGGGTCGTGGCAATACGAAGTTCCACATGTAGCAACACACTATTATGGTGGTAATAGAAAGATGAACTTTTGCCTACGCAAACATTTATGAAGCAATATAGGTGATCACATCTAACAACCATTCAAGTTTGGTGGCAATAGCTCCACCTATAGCCTCCACACACGTTTGGTGGTAATAGAATGTCGACCTCTAGCAACTAAGCAAATATGGTGGCAATAGCGGACACCATCTATGGCACCGAAATCAACTTCGTGGTAACAGAGATGACCACTTATCGCAACTCACACACTAAAGTGGCAATAGAGGTGCTTGCTCTATAACAACCGAAACCAGAGTGTAGCAATAAAATCATTTGCAACGCATGAATTTACACATTGCAACGTGATGGGTACGATGCAATTGAGTCTCTGGCAACATCATGTGCGTCGCAATAGAATAATTTGCAACCGACACGAACGTGCTTAGATGCTAGTTGCAACGCTGCATTGTGTTGTAATAGAAAAATAGTTGCAACCAACAAAAGAAATTCATGGTTGAAGGCTAATACCACTTGACCCATTGCAGCAATGTTTTGCGAAACTGTTTGGGAGTAATTGCGGCTATTGCACCCTAAAAGGACATATTGCAACATATTTCCTGCGTTGTATTAGGGGGGAAATCTGGTAGTGTATCATCCGGTCTGTACACTATTTTGTCCACTCTATATAGGCCTTCGCGTCAAAGAATGCTTCGCAACAAACTGTTCCCTGATCTAAGATCTCCTCTGATGACCGTCCAGTCTGGTCTCTGTTGGCACTTCCCAAGTGCCCCTTTTATATGTGAATATTACCCCAATTAGAGCATAATTGATACTAATTTAGGTCATTTACCTGTGATATTGACTATATATTTGTATATGCGTTGTTTTGAAGCTTTATTGCAGAAACAGGTAAAATTGGTGATTAATACGATGATAGAGAGGACAGGAGTCCAGAACCGACGAAAAGCACTGAAGAAGCCCAGTGCGCCGATCAGCGCAGTTCATGAGCCGATCGGCGCAAGGGTGTTTTGACCCACAAAAGTGACTGAGGCCCATTCCACAGGTTTATGGAAGTTTATCTACACACGACACTTGAAGATATTTGTCTAAGAAGAATTATGGAACTTCAAGAAGATTTATGAAACTCTAAGATCTTAACGTGCAGTACAAGACTTTATCTCGAAGGAAAAGGCCCACATGGCAGCTGTGGAAGACAAAGGAACCGACTCGGGGAAGAAATCAGAGAAGACACGGCTTGCACCGATCGGCGCAATCCTGCGCCGATCGACGCAACCGTCCTATTTGTTAGAAACCGAGTCCTTTACGAGTAGAACCCCTATAAATACTTGTAAACCCTCGCCGCAGAAGGAGGGGGTGACAGAGGGACACCAGATCCGTCAAGGTTTATAGGGGTCAAGAGTTGGAGTCAAGAGTTGATCTGTCAAGGTAGGCCATCTCGACGGGGATGAATCTTACTCTATGTATCTCAAGGATGATTGAATATTTTGATGACGGTTTTGGTGATTTGCCTATCTTGATTCTATAATCACGCATGTGTTTATTCCAATTGCTTAGTTCTAGGCTAAGTAAGTAGATATTATCTTAATCATGGTGATTAGGATAGTATTCGGACATTGTATTGATTATGGTTGCTTGATGATGCCAGTAGTGTGGTTTAGCGGTGACAGGACTAAGCCTGCGCAGCACTATTGGATAGTTGAGTAGGGTAAGATACTCGCGCGATTAAGGGTTTCCTCTCGGCAACGATAAATCGGGAGCCGCTCGGAAAGCAGGGTGGTCTTACTCATTATAGGTTTTCATTGATCTTTGTAATTACCCATTATGATGCTATTCAATTAGACTTTCTGGTTACGATCTCACTAGTAGATATCTGGCTACTCACTTACCGGCATAGGTTTACAAGATCTGGAACGCTTTGGCTTAGATTCACTGGTGTGCCGATCGGCTCAACTCCTACGCCGATCGGCGCAACAACTTCGACTTAGATTCACCAGTGTGCCGATCGGCTCAACCCCTGCGCCGATCGGCACCACCACAGATTCACCAGCGTGCCGATCGGCTTAACTCCTGCGCTGATCGGCGCAACAACTTTGGCTTAGTTTAACCAGCATGCCGATCGGCTCAATCGTGGGATGGTGAGAGAAGCTCAAGGAATTTGCAACCTTCAAAAGGAGTAGCAAAGAGTGTGATTGAGAAGACTCAAGAAAAATTGATTATAGATCGCCTTGATGCTATTCAAAGAAGGTTGGACAATAATCTTCATATCCCTAAGGAAGAGACACTCAAGCTGGCGGAATCACGCTCAACATGTAGTGAGTGTGGAGAATTTGGTCATTTGCAGAAAGATTGCCCTGAAGAGATGAAGATGTTAGAATATATGAAGAATAGTGGATGGAAGCCCCAATATCAACAACAAAGGAGTTCTTTCTCTCCTAGTTCGTCCATGCAAAACTCTATCCCACTTCGTCTCCAATGTCATGAGTTCTTCCAAGCTCAAGAGAAGATCAACAAGGACAATCAAGCTACATTCAAGGAGATTGATCGTGTCCTTGAGAGAGTTAATGACAAGGTGATAGAAATTGGAAGCTCCAACGAGCAGATTTTGAAGCATACCAAGATTATGGAGCAACAGATGGGACAGCTATCGCAAGCCATTCAAGGCAATAAGGGGGCTATTCCTGGCAATACAATGTCTACAGAACAGTTGAAGGCAATAGCTACGCGATCAGGAAAACAAACAGAACATCCAGAACACTCTACGGGAGCAAAGAAGCCCCGCGCCGATCGGCGCACACCCGGCGCCGATTGACGCAACGACCCTGTCAGAGCCGATGGGCTCCCTGAAAGCGCCGATCGGCGCAAGGAGGATGATGACCTCCCTGGTCTGAAAATTGGCGTGGAGATAGAAGAGCATGGCCCTGCCACGTTTCTAGATACTCAACTACTGACAAAGACAGAAAGAGCGTGACAATACGACGAGTAGTTTGCAAGATTCGTCGATATTATGAAGAAGCTTTACATCAATGTCCCTTTTGTTGACGCTATCCAAGTTTCCACCTATGCCAAGTACATTAAGGACATGATGCAAAACAAGAAGTCTCTAGTTTCTGAGGAGGTTGTGAAGGTCACTAAGGAACTAACGGCGGCAATCAATGATGTTGCACTAGAGAAGAAACCCGACCCTGGATCACCAAGCATCAAATGCATGATTGGAACAAGGATGTTTGATAGGTGCTTGTGCGATCTTGGAGCAAGCATAAGTGTTATGCCTCGTCATATATTTACAAATCTCAATTTGCCCAAATTAGAGCCTACGGGTATGTGTTTGGAGTTAGCCGATCAATCGGTACGCTTCCCTGATGGAATTGCTGAGGATGTGCCTATTCAAATTGGAGATCATATCGTCCCTGTTGATTTTATTGTGCTTGACATGGATAAGAGGACGAGGACCCCGTTGATCTTAGGCAGACTCTTCTTGAGGACAGCAAAGGCAAGTATTGATGTTGGGAGTGGTAAGATAAGCTTCGATATAAGTGGGACTCCCTACTCTTTCAAGTTTCGCCCAAAGGGAGAAGAGTGTCGTGCTATTGATGAAGTGAAGCGATACAAGACACCGTAGCATCGAGGCGTCAAAAGTAATTGGAGGGGATGTATGGATAGATCGTCCAAGCTATATGAACCATGGAGATAAGATAACCTTGTAGTGTCGCGGCCTCACATCCCGCACCGTGACACTAAGGATTGATTGTTTGCGGGGAGGTCGAGCTCTTTGACCTTTAAATAACTAGAGCGCTCTTGGGAAGCAACCCAATGATCGGGGGATTTAGAAGTTATTTAGTGCTTATGGGAGGGCAACCCATTTCATTTAGTTAATTAGTGCTGGCCAGGAGGGTAACCCGGTGTTTTTAAAAGTAGCGTGCTTGTGATAAAAATAATCTTTTGAATAAAACAAAAAAATTTCGAAAAGTGTGTGCTTAATTCTTGTGTGCTCTTGCGTTATCTGTTTATTCATGCAAACTAGGTATACACATACTGTAGACTAACAATGCAGGAATATAAAAAAAAAAGAGACCAAAAACAGGAAGGAACAGAGCTTGCACTGATCGACGCACATCTGCGCCGATTGGCGCAGTATTACCCAAGTCAGGACAGAAGGCCGACGATGCCCAGAATTGGAGTGCTAAACCAGCACAATAATTTTCGGAGATAGATCTATTTTCAGGGATGAAGACAACATCTAGCGAAGAAGCGAGGGGCCAGAAGCAAAAACGGACGTCGCACCTATCGGCGCGTGTCAGCGCCGATCGGCGCATTCACCAGATGAGCCCCGACACGTATGCCAATACTACATGAACATTGGAGAAGTGGAAATTAGGTGAAAGAGATGAATATGAGGCATCAGAATCAGCGTCGAACCTAAAGATGAGGTGCAAGGGACTTGCGCCGTTCGGCGCCCTACTACGCCGGTCGGCGCGGGTACCCATAATGTTCCCAAATGGGCAACAAAAGCGACAGGCATTGATTTTGAGGAACAGGTATGTTTATTATGCAGGTGTGTAGTGCAGGGGAGACGCGGAATTGATCACAGGCTGAAGAAGAGACGGCGCGCCGATCGGCGCGAGCCTGCGTCGATTGGCGCCGCCAACATGATGAGGACATCACTCCTATGAATACACACAACACTCCTCCAATTCTGGACTTGCAAGATTCAATGACTAGAGCTCGTGCACGACGACTAAATTTAGAGGTAAGCTCGTTCCTACGTTCTTCGCTATATCTTACTTTTGAGAATGGTTTGCTACCTAATGATTATTTTATGATTAGAAACCATCGAAAGGACCAGGAGATGATGGAAGAAGGAGTTGGGAACGTGGAGGACCAGCAAGGGCTTGGAAGCCAAAGTGGAGGCCCAATCAAAACCGACTTCGAGTCTGTTTCGGGGCTCAGGACCAGTCTGTACTAAAACAGTCGCCCAGGACGCATACGGACTCGGATTTGGACGTTCTACATATGCACGGAACTATAAGGAGAAGACCTTTCCAATGCCTCTGGTCTCATGTCAAAATTCATCCGGAGTCATCGGGAATCGTCAAAATAAGAGAGAATCCAGAATCTGTGTCGGTGCTACATCGCCTATTTTTGGCCTTTGGGCTTTGTATCTAGTTGAGCCCAATTAGGGGCGCGTCCAGAGGGTCTTGCACAACCCTAGGGTCTTTATATACAGCCGCCGCCACACCATTAGGGTTTGGGTTTTGCTTAGATCAATTCTGTTCATAAATAGTTTCGTCGTTCATCGGTTTGTGAGACCCCAACTTCGAGAGTTTAATCATACATCTGCAATTGTGTTGCATCCTTCGTTGTTCTTGCTTGTGTTCTTGATTACAGGCAGGGATAAGCCTTCTCGGCGAGGTCAATCATCTTTTGGACGATTGATAACCAGAGGAGATGTCGTGCTGCGATTGCGGGGTTTAGAACGTGCTGTTCTGAAGCCGGATCGATTTGTGTGTCACCTCCGACCAAATCAACTTACCAAGAACCTTTCAGAAGATCGGGAACCCTTGTTCACATCACAACATGACATCAGGATTCCGTGCTGTTCCCCTGCCAACCAACATGATGTGCCAGGAAGCGACATGAAGGAGGGGAATCAAGCATCAGAGTGGTCAGAGCATTCAAAATTTGAATTGTGCCGATCGGCGCAGTATCCGTGCCGATCAGCGCGCTCTCAAATTTTGAAATTTTATGGCGGTTCCTTCTCCTGGAAGTTTCCCACACTATAAAAGGGAGGCCAGGCGCCCCCATTCAGCACACCATCCCGGTAATCTCTCCACCTTCCCCACTACCCACGATCTTGCACACGTTCCGCATTCCTCGCAGATGGATCGTCTCCGCTCCTCCGTCGGCAAGTTCGGCAAGAGGCTGCGCCGGGGGAGCAGTTCCAGTAGCAGCAGCGAGTCGAGCGGTAACTCCTCGGCGAAGGGTGGCTCCGACGCTCGCGATGACATATCGGTGGGTGGTGCATCCATCGGCTGGGCGGCGGCAACATACGAGGTCCGCGCCTGCCACTCTGTCTCCGGCGCGTCCCTACCAACAGGGCGTGCTACGAGGAGCCAAACAGCGGCAAGCCGTGGGGTTCCTACATCACCACCGCCGCCGGCACTCATGCCGCGCACGGTGGAGGAGGGCTTCACCCTCCTGGGTGCGGAGGAACAGCGGCACTACCTTACGGTGAAGGGAAGGTTCGTCCCTAACTTTGACTTGGACGAGACCTTCCTCACCTCGATCGGCATGTGGGAGGACTTAAGGAGGATGCTAAACAACCTCGGCTGGGTGGATTTTCTCCTCCCCATGGACTACAACCTCGACGTCATCACCGAGGTCACTTCTACGATGAAGCTTGGCACCGTCGAAGACGGTAGCGAGGCCGTCAACTTCCGCGTCCGCGACATCAGCCACACGGTGACCAGGGAGGCGGCGGCTCAAGCCTTCGGCTTCGAGGCCGACATCGCCGGCATCTTGGGACGTGGGGAGTTGGACTCCTTTTGGAAGCGGCTCTCGTTCATAGAGGAGATGAAGCGCGAAAACATCCGTAACCCGACAATTCAAGTCTTCCATCGGTGGTTGGCGGTGCGCATAGGCGATAAGGTCGACTCCAGCAACGTCACCGATGCGGACTTGCGGTGGCTCTTCAACGCTATCGTGAGTCCGTCTTATTGCAATCCCATGTCGGTGATGGTGCGGGGTTGGCTCGACAAGAGGGGCAAGGCAAGCAAGAAGTTGGCCTTCGGGGCCTATCTTCAATGCCTAGCAGCCCTCGTCTGTGACAGCAACGGACCGGGAGGGCGCGATGACAAGTGGGAGTGCGCGACGGAGATCGGCGACAATATGACAAGTGGCAATATTGTCACGGGAAGTGTTCGCGTCGGCTTCCATGTCGGCGGCACCAACGTAAAGCTCCCGTGTGCGGAGCTAGGAGTTTTTCTCCCTTGCAAGCTGGAGGGAGGAAATTGGCTTGAGGAAGGTCTCTTGGAGGGAGGCCGAGTTCTCAAGGACCGCCATGGGCGGGTTCGACAGCCGGACACATCTACAGCAGTCGGTGGCGAGTGGGTTTCCTAGGGGTCACGCCAGTAGTACCAGTAGTACCAATCAGGGTGGAGCAACGCAGCGGGCGGTTCACAGCCCTCTGCGCCGATCGGCGCAGGCAACGTGCCGATCGGTGCATCCTACTGTAGCACGGGCATTCACTACAGGTACCAAGGGCGTGTACCAGTGGTGCCTCCTATGCCCGGTGCAGACTTTTTCGTGCCCATGCAGGGGTACCTCGACAACAACATGCACTACATCGAGTGCGTGGAGGAGGCCACGTCCCAATGGAGGTACAACCACGATGCGATGGTGGAGGAGTTCGAGCGACTCAAGGCGCGGTGCTATGGCTTCGATCAGCAACCGACTCCACTTTCGGATGACTAGAGTGCCTAGGAGTTGGCACGTGTATCGATTTCCTGGTTTGCGTTTTCTTTTATCTTTTGCAGTCTTTTTCTTTATTTACTTATGTGTGTGTGAGCGGGTTGGAAAACCATGTATCGGGTGTGTTTACTTTCATGCAATTGTGTTAGTAGTAGTTTTATTTTCATGTAAGTGTGTTAGTAGTAGTTTTATTTTCATGCAAGTGTGTGCAAAAATCATCATCATGTATTCAAGTTTTGATCTTAATATAATGGTGGCGGTTATGCTCTATTAGGAGAATTGAATTATTTATTCTTTCTTGAAAAGTGTTGATGAAGATCAAATAGTGATGAGCATTAAAATAAAATTTTGAACTTACTCTTAATGATTATTCGGCAAATATGTCTTATATGGAGCAATTTTGAGTACCCATGTGCTGCATTTGTGTTGTCCAGTTTGTAATGATAACTTAGTACCAATCTTTTCAAAAATAAATTTTCATGTTGTGAACTTTAGAATTTATTGTTTTTTAAGATCCTTACCTACCAATGCCATATTTTGAACAACACTCATGAACCTTTGATATATAGATAAACATTAAATTGATGGTTGAGTTTGGTAAGGATTTAATTCTTTTTGGTATGAACTTTATTAAGATGGCAATTCTTTGTGTATCTTTTTCTAGCCTTGAAATTACTCATGCAAAAATTCAATTCCGCTGAGTACACTACCATAAACCCAAAACATCTTGTTGAGTATCATTTCTTGACCACATCCTATATTTCTGGCTATATTTAATTCTTGAATAAATGTTGAAGCCAGATAAATCAAATACCAACAAATATTAGTAAATTTGGGTTGAGAGCCGATCGGCACACCTTGAGCCGATCGGTGCAGCAGGGAAAAAAAAACCTCTGTTGTTTGCTAAGTGTGGGAGGATGGTATATGACAT
The DNA here is from genome assembly GCA_030378355.1 of Eleusine indica. Taxonomy (NCBI): domain Eukaryota; kingdom Viridiplantae; phylum Streptophyta; class Magnoliopsida; order Poales; family Poaceae; genus Eleusine; species Eleusine indica. Next base: position 47,720,916 of record CM059498.1, on the reverse strand, counting down.
GCTTATTCTCGAAATTCAATATAGCCATGAATCATTCCAATCATGTGCAATCTTCCAAGATCAAATTTTTGCTATGCACATGTCCACATATCCAAAGTCTGAGTCCTTTCTTAAATTTTTCTTTCTTAATTGCCATCTTGATAAGTTTCCATAATTCCAACGAAGAATAATCTCCTAGCTTTACAATATATTATTGATTTATGTTTGCAATCCTTGAATTACCACACCTAGCTACTCATATAAGCATTACACTAATATTATTTGATCATTATGATGTAGAATATAGGTTGAGTGATTTGAAAGATGAGTTGTTGCCTTGGATTAGTTGGAAGATAGATTCTCTATGTTCACAGTAATCTTTTAAGTGATTCTCATGTGTGGAAAAGTTATAATTTATGAATTGGACATGATCTTTTGCTTTGAGGAGAACTTTAAGCTTATGCCCATAGTTGATCTATTTTGTTGAATACCAATATGAAATACACCACAATAGAACAATGCTCAACATTTGCTGATTTGAGATATCTTTTATGATAGAAAGAGTATGTTTTTTGATTTTTCTTTCTTTTACTTTACTCGAGACGAGCAAAGGTTTAAGTGTGGGGGAACTGTTGGCACTTCCCAAGTGCCCCGTTTATATGTGAATATTACCCTAATTAGAGCATAATTGATACTAATTTAGACCATTTACCTGTGATATTGCCTATATATTTGTATATGCGTTGTTTTGGAGCTTTATTGCAGAAATAGATAAAATTGGTGATTAATACGATGATGGAGAGGACAGGAGTCCAGAACCGACGAAAAGCACTGAAGAAGCCCAGTGCGCCGATTGGCGCAGTTCATGAGCCGATCGGCGCAAGGATGTTTTGATCCACAGAAGTGACCGAAACCCATTCCACATGTTTATGGAAGTTTATCTGCGTCAGACACTTGAAGATATTTGTCTAAGAAGAATTATGGAACTTCAAGAAGATTTATGGAACTCTAAGATCTTAACGTGTAGTACAAGACTTTATCTCGAAGGAAAAGGCCCACGTGGCAGCTGTGGAAGACAAAGGAACCGACTCGGAGAAGAAATCAGAGAAGACACGGCTTGCGCCGATCGGCACAATCCTGCGCCGATCGGCGCAACCGCCTTATTTGCTATAAACCGAGTCCTTTACGAGTAGAACCCCTATAAATACTTGTAAACCCTCGCCGCAGTAGGAGGGGACGATAGAGGGACACCAGATCCGTGAGTTAGAGCCACCGGGGCTTGCCCCGTTAGAATAGATCTCTAGTTGAGTTTCACGAACCATTGGAGTCAAGAGTTGATCCGTCAAGGTAGGCCATCTCGACGGGGATGAATCTTACTCTATGTATCTCAAGGATGATTGAATATGTTGATGATGGTTTTGGTGATTTGTCTATCTTGATTCTATAATCATGCATGTGCTTATTCCAATTGCTTAGTTCTAGGCTAAGTAAGTAGATATTATCTTAATCATGGTGATTAGGATAGTATTCGGACATTGTATTGATTATGGTTGCTTGATGATACCAGTAGTGTGGTTTAGCGGTGACAGCACTAAGCCTGCGCAGCACTATTGGATAGTTGAGTAGGGTAAGATACTCGCACGATTAAGGGTTTCCTCTCGGCAGCGATAAATCGGGAGCCGCTCGGAAAGCAGGGTGGTCTTACTCATTATAGGTTTTCATTGATCTTTGTAATTACCCATTATGATGCTATTCAATTAGACTTTCTGGTTACGATCTCACTAGTAGATATCTGGCTACTCACTTACCGGCATAGGTTTAGAAGATCTGGAACACTTTGGCTTAGATTCACTGGTGTGCCGATCGGCTCAACTCCTGCGCCGATCGGCGCAACAACTTCGACTTAGATTCACCAGTGTGCCGATCGGCTCAACCCCTGCGCCGATCGGCGCCACCACAGATTCACCAGCGTGTCGATCGGCTCAACTCCTGCGCCGATCGGCGCAACAACTTTGGCTTAGTTTAACCAGCGTGTCGATCGGCTCAATCCCCGCGCCGATCGGCGCAACGACAGATTTACTGTCTGGCGCACCTTTGCGCTGGCCAGTCTCCCCCTCATGCAACACGACCTTGACAGTAGTCTTGACTAGATCTTTTACTGTTAACTTTGTTTAATAAATTCCTAAGGTCCCAGTGGATTCGATAAACCTTGGAATACTCAATTCGAGGGAAAAAATGCTACAATCGTACACCGTCCTCTTGTGGTATATAAGTGGGTGTGTAGATACGACCAACAGTCTCCACTGACCCCTCTGTCCAGTCATTATGTCCAGAAGTTGAAACACCTCGTCTTCGCTTGACTTCTTTTCCCAGGATCTCCGAATAGCTCCTTGGCTTCTCTACTGTCACCTGGCACCTGTGATTTAATTGAGCATTCATGCATATCACCGACTAGTCATGACATAAGAGACATGACCTAGACCCCCTTGATAGTCTAGTTTTTCCTATGGACTCAAAGTCCTAACAACTAGACAAATGTTTCAAACACTTGCTCCATAGCTTATCCTTAGCCTTGATCCATCTCTATCAACCCTTGGACTCCATCAAGCTCATCAAGCCTCCATGCTTGTGGCCGTTGTCATCCATCACCAAGGCAACCATCACCATAAATAAGATTTGTAGCAGAGTTTGGAGGTGATATCTGCATAGACAATACTCGTGTAAATATTAGCCCATAATTTTATATTTGTCATTACTCACCAAAACATTCATACCTCGGGGATCCGATCGTCAATGGTCATGAAGATTACAATCTCCCCCTTTTTGGTGATTGATGACAACCACTACTTATCATAAAACATCAAGACTAAAAGAGCTACACTACGATCGAGAGAAACCTCAAAAGCATAAGAAATGAACAAACAAGGTCTTACTCAATCAAGCATCATCAAGAGCTAAAAGGATAAAGGGAACAAAGCACACTCTAGATGATATGCATGCATGTCATGTGAGGATATTAAGTAAAGCATAAAGACATGCATGCAAGACATGGATAATGATATGCAACAGGATAGCATGATCATGCAAGGAATTAACAACAAGCAATCATCATCATGAATACATACACATGCATACAAGATAAATAATAAAAGACAAAGCACTGCGTATGTAAATAAACCAAGTGAGATCATGACGAGCCAAACACAAGCGAAAGAAAACCATGACTCATCAAAATCCATGAATATTGATAAATCCATAAAAAAAGATCTAAATGTATCTAACTTCAAAAACCAATATACGTGTATGGTCCCCTATATATCTATGTCTTCTCCCCCCTTTGGCAACAAGCACCAAAAAGAGAAGGAAAAACAACTAAGCGCTCGTGGTCATAAAAGGTGGTGCAGCAACGTCCTCTGAGGGCTCTGCTCTAGGCTGCTCCTGTGCTGGATCATGCTGCTCTGCCTGAGTTTGTGTCACCTGAGCATCAAGCTGCTCGAAGTAGGAAAGCTCCTCGGGTGACTCTGACCCTTTGTCCTATCCTGCTGGTGGGACCATGACTATCTCCTGTGCAACTGAAGACTGGAAAAGAGTGAGATCGGCCATGTCCTGCTGAGAGAAACCTCCTCGGACAAGATCCTCTGCTACCTGAGGTGTGACAAGAGAAGTGTCCGTAGCAGAAGAAGGTAGAGCTGTAGCTGACTCTGGGAGAATCTCTATCTGTGGAGCTGCCTGTGTGGTGTGTACAACATCTGAGAAGATTAGACTCCTGGCTGGCAACTACTAGGGGAATGGAGGGCTCTTCCATCTGCGAAGTGGAAGAGTGTGTCGGTGAAGTAAACAACGTAGATATTAAGAAAGCGGACACGTGGGAGAACTAAGCTGGTGAGGTCTATCCAGCTCCCCCTGTCGGTAGCACCCCTAAAAGTGAAGGCAGTCCAGAAGACTGGGTTGTCATCATCACAGTGAAGGGGCCTGTCTGAGTCGACAGCGACTGAAACTGTGGAAGAGTAGAAGGTCTTGGCTACTGGCTGGCCTATTTATGAGTGATCTCTGCTATGTGTGTCATCCGTGTAGTCATCAGCATCATTTGTTGTCTCTCAAGCTCTGCCTGACCCCTCAGCACGTCCATGATCTGACGCCTCTCCTCAGCTGAGCACTGGATGAAGTCACCTAAGCGTCCTGCAAGTGCTGCTATCGCAGTGGCATCCTCAGACTGTGTACCCGCAAGCTGAGGTGGTGCTCCGGTGTTGGCTGACTCAGGAACCACCGTCTCTGGATGAGCCTCATGCTCGTGAGTAACTGGCGGTGACTCCTGCCCGTCTCTCTGCTGAGTCGAGGCTGACTTAGATCCCCTGGGGACTCGAGGTGCATAGCTGGTGTCACCTCAGAGAATGCCTTGTACTACTCCTTTGTCACTAGCCCAAGTCTCCTCAAAAGATAGCAAATATATGGACCAAAGACTAAGTGACGTCCTCCCACTCTCTCAGAGGTAACCTCCTCCATCTCAGCAATCATCAAGTCTGCCAAGTCGAACTGCTGTCTCCTCAACAATGTTGCCACTACCCGCTGGTGAAAGAGTGTGAATTCCTCTCTGTACCCTGACCTAGGGACGATAGTCCTAGTGACTATCGACCTAACCACCTTTGCCTCTGCAGTGATCCTAGCAGGGCATCTGTCGAAACCTGGGGTGTGTGGTGGTGGAAAGGCGACTGACACCATGTTGTCTGGAGGTAGCGGCCCTCCCTGTGGTCTGCGGGGTGGAGCGAAGGTTCCGTACGTACTCCTGCACAACTGAAGATCTGAAGCTAGTAGACCTAGTGCAGCTATCAAGTCCTCCCTGGTCAAGTGTTGCGGCTCTCCTCTGAACATGAACCAGATCTCAGAACGATCTCTGGCCACCCACAGTGTAGCATAGAATTCCAACACAATGTCCTCCCGGTATTTGTAGGGGATGGTGACTAAGTCTGCAAGTCTGGGAAAGTAGGTGAAATACTGCTCCATGTCCATGCCTCTAGCTCTCCTCATAGCCTGGTAGCTGGTGTACTATTGTGGCACAAATAGTCCGGACTTGCCCTTCTTGGCAAGGTAGCGTCTCAGTCCCTCACCAATGCTCCTCTAAAGACCGGTCCACTATCTCTCTCCTCCAGCAGGGTCCCTAGGAACTAGAACCCACTGCTCGAAGGGGACGAGACGACTCACCATAAGGTCCTTAGCAGGAACCTTAAGGATGTCACCCTCTCTAGCTGCGGCTACCAGCCTCTGTAGCCTCCTGGTGCACACGTCACACGTGCGTAGCGGTCTCCTGCCTGGTGAGCTAACCTTTGGGGTCCTGTGTGCACTAGCTGCTTTGGATCCTCCTCCTCAAACTCCTCAGACTCAGACTCACTGTCCTCCTCTGACTCCTCGGACTCCTCCTGCTGCCTGGAGGATCCCTGCTCTGCAGGTCTCCTGGGCCTGCTGTCCTCTGTCTAGTGCTCCTCCTACGGCTCTGGTCATTTGTCTGTGTCCTTGTGATCAACTGTGATCCGGGTGTCCTGCATGAACTATCCATAGCATCCAGGTGGTGTGCCAACCGTCTGGCTCTCTCTGACTTAGGGTCCAGTCTAGTCCTCTTCATGCCTCTAGGCTTCTCTACTACCTTGCCCTTTCCCTTGTCTTCATCACCTGCTCCTGCCATCTCTGCTGCTGCCAAGTGTCACTGCACGCACGTAGATGGAGATAGAATAAGCATAGACCTATATAAATCTACAAGCACAACACCGCTAGGTAAGAATGTGCAATAGAAATCCTAGCACTGAATGAACGACATGATCACTAGATAAATAAAGCAATGTGACAACAGTGATCATCGACTATAAGTGGTTGGTGTGAGTCATCTAGTGTACAGTCAAAATAATTGATAATAAATCTAACTGTAGACTAGACATGAGACAATCCTAAACTTGTAATTAACAGATATGCATGGAATTAATTGCAAACTAGGTTGAGCCAACTAATCCTAATTAATGCAATTAAATAATGGAAGCTTAATCTAACTGTATCAATCAAGAAAATTGCTCATTAATCCGGGCATAGACGATGAATAGGAGATATAGTGTGATACCCTGGAGAAACCGAAGACAAGTACCGCAACAAACATGAAGCCGATCGCTGAAAAGGTGGAAGCTTTTGGTGCCAGCAATGCAGAAGCAGAACTTGCCCTAGCTTTTGGTGGAACTCGGCATTGGTAGAGGGGAGCTGCGGCTTGCACGCGCGTGTGAAGCACGGTGGTGACGGCACTGCGACGGCGATGAGGCAAGTGGTGGCGGCTGCAAACAACGACGGCGGCGGCAAATAGCGGCAGTGGCTCTATGAGGTGACGTCGACGGTGCTAGGGCCGAGCGCGTGACACGACGGCGTGCAGGTGAGTGGGGGCTAGCGGTGACACTGGTGGAGGCGAGGCAATGCGGGCGAGCTCGGGGGCATGCGGGTGTGGCGGCGGCTTGGTCGGCGACAAAGTATGAGGCAACAGGAGCGCGTTCTCGACGTCGGAGGTGAACAGAGACGAAGACGAAAGTCTTCTCGATTTTGACCTAGGTCAAATAGACAAACGACCAAGATCAAACAAGGAGTAGACCAACAGCTCAGATTTTGGAAAGTGTCGCACCATCAACCATAGTGACCGGATGGTACGGTCTCTGGACCCGACGGTTCGGTCTGCTCTAGGTCTATTGGCACTCCATACAGACCGGACAGTCCGGTCACTAGTACCGTTCTATTCGGTCTCTATGACCAGACTCCCAGAACACTGTGCCCGAGGGCACTGACCGGACTATATGGTCCAAAGATTGAACTGTATGGTCACTACCAGAATTTTCGCATAATCAAGGGATTTCTCCATTTTCCAAGTGCCCTCACTCAACACTCAAATAAACACAGCACTTCGAGTATGGAGGGAACTCTCAAACACTCCTTTTCAAATAGCGGCTCTATATGGCCTTATAATTTTCGCAAATGCCAAATGAAGAATCGAGCAAATAAGAACCAAGGCAATTAAGAACCAAATGGGTATGTATGAGCCCTAGTCCATGAACCTCGCGAGTGGGTTTAACCTCGGAGTTCATAAGAGCTTGATCAATGGGCATGCAGCACAATCCTTTCCTTTGGTCACACTTGTGGAGATGTAATCTCACATAGATCATGAGGCACAAATATCTCCAAATGTGACAAGCCTCCTTTGTGTTTTCGATATGATGCATGCAACAAGCATTTTACATATGCATAGAAAGTAAACATGCCATGTGAATGCAATCAATATTACACAAGACACAAAGGAAATCTAACAATGTCAAGTTTGAACCCCTCTCAAGCTTACTCACTATAAGCCATACTCTTGCCTTGAGAGAAGCCAAACCACCATCTCAAGCACTCCCCCTTGCTTATACCTATCTTGAGTGGGTTAGACATTGACTAATTATTATGTGTTTTTCTTTTAGTTATTTACAAATCCATGGATGCAAAACATACTAGTCACAAAGGAGTCCTAATTACCATGCAATGTAAGAAAAGAAAGAACACACTACAACTACCAAGAACAAACACGGATATCTCCCTCATGAGTAGATATATCGTTGAGGTCCATGTCACTTGTGGCGGACTTCACTTGATCTACAAGTAAGCTCCCGGTCCACCACCACCACCACCTTCATCTAGGTCTTGTTCTTGGACACCCTCAAGATCAACAATGCACTTAGGCACACATATGCTTTTGAGCTTTCTCTTCTTGTTCGATGGTTCCAAAGCCTTTGCTTTCACCTTGCCACTCTTGTCCCTAAAAAGCTTGAAGTGGATGTTCTCATGGAACAAGTTAGCATTAGATAAAACAATGGAACTTCTCACTATAGGACAATCCTTGATGGTGTGACCATCCTTGCAACACCTCTCACAAAAGTAGGCGTTGGTGAGAAGGGACTTGATCCATGCGGGGATGGAGTCACTCATCCCATTGATGTCGATGGCGGCGGGATATAAGCCAAGTCTCCGGTGGGAGACATTGTTCACAAGGTTTCTCCCAAGAATCTCCTTGTGGATGGCTCTACCATGTGTGAGCCTCTCAAAGCCATCCATCACCATCTTCCTCTCTTCCTTGAGCTTGTGATATTCCTCCAAAACAAATGGCTCAAGAGAAGAAACCTCGACCGAGGTGGTTAGTTCATCACACATAGTAGAAGCATCACTCTTAGATGAACTAGAGGAGGGAGAGGCAAGATCTCCACATTGATGGTCTCAAAAGTAAGTTCAAGGGCCTCGTACTTCTTACATAGCTCTATATGATCACCCTTGAGTTTGTCATAACTCTTGTTTAGGGCCTCATGAGATGTGACAAGGTCCTTGAGCTCACTCTCAAGCTCACCAACACGTTTCTTAGCCAATTTACATTCTTTTCTTACCACTTCCAACATTTTGGATTTCTTAACGGCGATGTCGAGGGCTTGCTCAAGCATACTCCAAAGCTCGGCGCAGGAGAGATCCTCATCATTGCTGTCGTCGCTGCTCTCATCCTTACTCTCCCCAAGTTGGCTCATGGCCATGAGGCACGTGGAAGGTGAAGGAAGAGCTCATGGAAGTGTGATCTTGATCATGGCTAGGTCGACCACTTCTTCATCATCGCTTGAGGAAGAGGATGTATCACTTGAGTTGTCACTTGTTCACTCTCCAACAAGGGCCTTGCATGAGAACTTCTTCTTGTAGTCTTGAGATTTGCCTTTGCCTTTGCTCTTGTACTTGTTGAAGTACCTCTTCTTATTTTGCTTGGCTTTAGGGTCTTCTTCTTCATCATCATCATCACTTGAGTCTTGGAACTTGAAAGCTTCTTAGTTTAGCTTGGGCCAATCTCGAACAAAGTGGTTCTTGGACCCATAGTTGAAGCACTTGCCCTTGAACTTGGAAGCAAACTTGTTCTTGAAGGTCCTCATCTTCTTCATTAGAATAGCCAAGTCCTCACTCAAGTCATCATCATCATCATCATCATCATCATCATCGTCATCATCATCATCTTTAATCACTTCCTTCTTCTTGCTCTTCTTACCCTTGATAGACTCTTGCTTCTCAGCTGGAAGAGCTAGATTGGATGGTTGTGGATCATCCATACCAAACTGATATCTCTCAAAAGCAGTGATCTTGCCAAGCACTTCCTTGATGGTCTTGGTCTTGAGGTCATCCATACCCAACTGATAGGCTTGCATACGAGCCTTCCAATACCCGTAGTCCTCCCTATTGATGTGAACAAGGGTTTCCGATCTTCCGAAAGGTTCTTGATAAGTTCATTAGGTCGGAGGCGACACACAAATCGATCCGGCTTCAGAACAGCACGTTCTAAACCTCGTAATCGCAGCACGACGTCTCCTCTGGTTATCAACCGTCCAAAGATGATTGACCTCGCCGAGAAGGCTAATCCCTACCTGCGAATCAAGAACACAAGCAAGAACAACGAAGAATGCAACACAATTGCAGATGTATGATTAAACTCTCGAAGTTGGGGTCTCACAAACCGATGAACGGTGACACTGTTTATAAACAGAATTGATCTAAGCAAAACCCAAACCCTAATGGTGCGGCGGCAGCTGTATATAAAGACCCTAGGGTCGTGCAAGACCCTCTGGACGCGCCCCTAATTGGGCTCAACTAGATACAAAGCCCAAAGGCCAAAAATAGGCGACGCAGCACCGACACAGATTCTGGACTCTCTCTTGTTTCGACTATTCCCGATGACTCCAGATGAATTTTGACATGAGGCCGGCGGCATTGGAAAGCTCTTCTCCTTATCTTTTTGTACATATGTAGAATGTCCAAATCCGAGTCCGTATGCGTCCTGGGCGACTATTTTAGTGTAGACTGGTCCTGGGCCCCGAAACAGACTCGAAGTCGGTTTTGATTGGGCCTCCACTTTGGCTTCCAAGCCCTTGCTGGTCCTCCACGTTCCCAACTCCTTCTCCCATCATCTCCTGGTCCTCTCCATGGTTTCTAATCATAAAATAATCATTAGGTAGCAAACCATTCTCAACAGTAACATATAGCGAAGAACGTAGGAACGAGCTCACCTCTAAATTTAGTCGTCGTGCACGAGCTCTAGTCATTGGATCTTGCAAGTCCAGAATTGGAGGAGTGTTATGTGTATCCATAGGAGTGATGTCCTCATCATCTATTGAATATGGAAACACTCCCCATCTCTCCCAACATCCTTACTCAAGGCGATAAAGCCTCAAAGTTGAGCATTTGGCTCTGATACCAATTGTAAAGACCAAAGGCATACCGAGAGGGAGGATGAATCGGTAAGCCGACTACAAATTCAAATACATCAATTTCACACCACTAGATTCTAGTAATCATTGCAACCTAAGCAATTCTAGGAGGCCAAGACCCTACACATACTAGTATTCATGATGAGTACAAATGTGAAAGCTAAACACACTAGCCTATGCAAGCCACAAGTCAACCTAGTTACTAGAGCACATAATTGTGGAATAGTAAAGAGGGGTCAAGGAATACTCATCATTTTTTCCTGAGGTCTCAGAAGGATGGACCTTTCCCCTACTCCTCGTTGGACCACTCCCGCCGGAGTGTCGTCCCTCCCACCACCAAGTGGAGTTCTCGCACACGAGCCCGCAATCACTCCCGGAGTGAAGACACAGTTGCGTCACCGCTGCCACCAAGGCATAAGCTCGCCTCTCTTGAGAACTTGCCGGACTCCCCGAGTCAACACGGGTGCTCACTATTGATGCCCCTTTCACCAGCGGGCTTAAACCGTGTATAAACGTATGATGGCCTTCACAATCAATCACAATAGGCTTAATCACCGACACCTAACCGGTCTAGGTCTCACCATAGACCAAGAGTAATAGCCTAGATCACACCCTCAAGGACACCCTAGCCTTAGATGTGCAAGATGCTCAAGTTACTCTCACTAGCACTCTTAAGATAGGCAATATGTTCTCCTAGTGCTCCCCTCTTTTCCTCTTGGCTCTTCCCAAATGCTCTCAGCTATTCTACTAGCCAAGAGCGGTCTCCAAGACCCCAGCAACGAAGTTATATAGGCTTCCAACCTCCAACTAGCCGTTGCTCCACGAAATCACCTTTCTAGACCCCAATGACCGGACTGTCCTGTCACTGCCAAGTCGGACCATCCAGTCTCTCTGAAATGGTTCCTAGAACTGTTGGCTGCTTTGTCTAGGTGATTCTCTGTACTGACTGGACCGTCCGGTCTCTTCGCGTCCTGTGCATTCCAGAGAGCTCAAGTTTGCTTCCTCTCTGTCCCGAGCCTCAGCCCTACTGACCGTACAGTCTGGTCACTAGATAGTACTGTCCGGTCTCTAGGGTTTCCAGACTTGAAAGATTCCTCGCAGACTCCTCTCTGGTCTCCTAGTGACCGTATAGTCCAATCTCCAGTGACCCCTCTGTCCGGTCACTATGTCTAGAAGTTGAAACTCCTCGTCTTCGCTTGACTTTGTTTTCTAGCTTTTCCGAATAGCTCTTTGACTTCTCCACTGTCACCTAGCACCTGTGATTTCACTGAGCATTCATGCACATCACCAACTAGTCGTGACCTAAGAGACATGATCTAGACCCACTTGATAGTCCGGTTTTTCCTATGGACTCAAAGTCCTAACAACTAGACAAGTGTTCCAAACACTTGCTTCATAGCTTGTCCTTAGCCTTGATCCATATCTATCAACCCTTGGACTCCATCAAGCTCATCAAGCCTTCATGCTTGTGATCATTGTCATCTATCATCAAGGCAACCATCATCATCAATAAGATTTGTAGTAGAGTTTGGAGATGATATTTGCATAGACAACACTCGTTAGATATTAGCCACAATTTCATAGTTGTCATTAATCACCAAAACATTCATATATCGGGGATCCAATCATCAATGGTCATGAAGCTTACACAAGTAATGAACTAGGAATAAGGAACATGCAAGTCAATCAAGAGAAGCATGATGAAGAGGGTTCATAAGATTTTATCTTAGTTTTCAAGTTAAATTTTATTGATTGACTCAGGATAAATTTGATTTAACTTGGAAACTAGGAGGAAAGGGATAGAGTGTCCAAACCGTCGCTTTTGAAGAGGACGAGGCCAAGAGGAACCATGGCTAGGTCGACTGTCTTTGTAGGTTGGTCGACATTGCATGGAGCCCAATCACCTTGCCCTTTGTCTTGTTGGCCTAAACGACGATGTGAAATGTGTCGGTGCGAGGCCTTATATTTTTGTGCGTTGAAAATCTTGAAGGCCTCCCCCATACTTGATCTTGTACCTGGCTGCTTTATTTCAAGAAAAACAAAAAGGGTGAGAGGAAAAGAGACCCTACCAGCTATTGACATTTGTTAAGTCACACCAAATAAATCACCTCTGACGGTGATGTTAGAAATAATCTATTTAGGTACCTTAGTGTCAATTATGTAACATGCGTAAGCCCCCGGATAATACCGTTGTAGCATGTCACTAATGGAGTAATCTTATGGTTGTCATTTATAGTTCTTCCAAGGAAAGGCAGTGATATAAGAGATTTACTATGTCCATAATCATATCGAGTCCCTTTTATCGAAAAATATGTACAAGAACCTACCGTGGGAGATGCGGAAGTTGCACGACTGGTATATGATGACGTCGAAGGAAGGGGTCATCGCAATCACTTGTAAGATTCCAAATGAGGAGTTCAATGAAGGGCATGATGAACAAATCTTACCTGTATTTTAGGAGGATGTCCACTTAATGTTTCGCCTAGGCAAGATAGGCATCACCTTCATCACCTTGTGGTGCATGTAAGTGTCACGTTCGATCTACTTCGTATTTCAAGCATAATTCAATATATTATTTTATGCCTTTTATTGTAGCATAAATTATTTTTTCTAAAAAAAACAACCGATAGAAAAGATTGTATGGTAGCCTACATCAACCCGAACCGCATCAACCAAAGCACGTTCAACCCAACAGTAGATCCAAAAAATCATCCAGATAAGACATCAGAAAAGCTAGCTTAAATGAAGGCGGTCCTCACAATAGAAGCAAGGAGTCGGGTTACAGATTATTTATACAACTATTACATGAAGTGGCAACATAGAGAATGCATTTTGGCCTCCTATAACTTCAAGTAAGATGGACCACTAATGTCTTCATCATCTATCATATGTTAAAGTTAAATCCAATCGTAATTAACTTATTGTTAATATTGTTATAGCGATTATTGGATCTATCTCATGATAATTTCCAAAAATGAGTACGTTCTGGCGCTGGATAGTCTGGACTACGACAAGAAGTTGTACAGCAACATTCTGGATAATCTGAATTAGTCTATGTATATATGATTTGATAATGTTAATATCATCTAATGATACTCTTTGTCGATCGTTCAGTGCTTACGAGAAATATGTCGAAGCGAGAGGGTCATGCCATCCTAAATGAAAAAAGAAGATGTACTTCCATCATAGATTTTGGGTAAGATTTATATGCATCTCATACATGTCTTTATCGTAGTATCCATCCATTTAAAGTATAACTAACTTGTGTTCTCTATTTCATAATGCTATAAGTAAGTATAAGGAAGTGTGCATTATGGCTACTACACGTGTGTGTTCTCGTCTAGCACATCAACTTACCTGACTCATATCGTTGAGGAGTACAATGAAGAGGTACGTTGATTTTTTTTTTATATCCACTTTATTTTATTTTTTATTTTTAAGATTTTATATTAACATACTCTACCCATGTGACACAGAAAGCCATAAGGTAAAAGGCAGAATGGGCTGCAAAGATGAAAAGACATGCCAAAAAAAACAGAAAGGGTATGATTCCTAGAGATAAAGTTCATTTAAGTACAAATTCTATGTATCTAGTTGTAGCTTGTCTTTGTCGTTTTCTTCTATGAGAGATAATTTGGCCGGGAGGGAAGTACTTTGATTCGAATGGTTTACTAGTAATAAAGCATAGGTCGCTTTATGAGTGGGCTGGTTCGAAACAACCATATGAGCCTAAGGAGCCAGAGCAAAGTGACGACTATGCATTAGATTTCATATAAGACATTGTAGTTGCATTTGATGTTATCATATATATTTGTGACTGTGATCAAGTGTCTGAGTATATTCTAAGAAGTTTGTGTAAAGTTTGTGACTATGATGAAATATTTTATATATTGTGTGAATTTTGTATGCAGGTGCTGTGATTTTTGTATATATACTGAATTTTTTAAAAAATAACAAGTAGCGGCGGTTGAAGATGTCAAAATAGAGGCGGTTGAAGATGTCAACCGCTGCTACTTCTCTAGCCGCTACAAAGGAATCTGTAATGGCGGTTTGTTTCCGGCAACAAACCACCTGCCGCTATAAACATTTATCTATAGTGGTCCTTGCCTAACAATGCTATGATTGCGTAGCGGCGGGGTGACCTGTCCGCTGTTACAATGGGTTTTTAACCGCCGCTACAGAGTTGTTTTGTGGTAGTGAACGCTTTGTGATCTCTCTCTCCGGTATCAAGCATTCTAAACGCAGAATATGGTTGCTCCGGCTGGCGTTTAGTTTAATGGCGCTTGTTAGGCAAGGGCGTCATGCAACAAACGCCGCGGCATGAGCTGAGAAGAGATTGGCCTCAAAACCTTAAGATAACGGAACGAAACAAGGAGATCGATGTCTAAAACCTTGCCACAAATTGGATTAGAACAGAACGAATTTGAATCCAGGGGGCAATTTTGTTTCAAGGAAAATACAATGGACAACATGAACCTTACCTGTGAACCCCAACACAATACCACCATAGATCTGACTCGTAAAGGTCTCTTACGTTCTGACAAAACTGAGATACTACTGAAAGCGAAATTCACCAAAGACTACTACGAAGGATGAGGAGGCAAAGAAACAGAATTGCTATTGTGGAAGCAGAAGGAAGGAAAAGAGGATGAGCAAGCAAGGAAACGTAATTGCTATTGTGGAGGCGGAAAGAAGGGAAATATTACTATAGCCTGAGAGGCTGAGACATATGGAAGGTGATGAATGACAATCATGGTACGTGTTTAATCAGAGCGAAATTTCAGCATGGGTATAGGCGGGGGCTAGATCACGGTCCGGTGAAAAAAAAAACGCTGCATGGACGACGGAACGAACTAATTTTATGTAGACACCGTTACATGAAACGTTTTCATGGCTGATGGTGGTTCTGACCCTAATCATGTGGTTAAGAAAGGATTAGAAGGTTTAGATTAAAGGCATAGCATGGGATGGATAGATTATCGTAGAGTAAAAACAAAATTATAAAAAATTTAATCTTTATAGTATAGATTTTAAATGTCTAGCAAAAATATAAACTGCATCCAATACTAACGAACGTCATGCTCTGCCTGACAGCCGCCCTCTTTTTAGCTCTACCAAACTTCCAGCGATAACTATGAAGTTCGAATCGAATAATCCAACACGTGCCGGCCCACACCAACCACGCTAGGTCACACACCGTCCGCCGTCCGACGTGGCCGTGCAAACGGACATGCTCGCCCCCTCAGCTGGCACGCACACACTGCGCCCTCTCCTCATGGAGCCCGACAGCCGCAGCAAGCCCGGCTCCGACCGCGCGCGCCGTGTCAGCCTGCTCGACCGGTGTAACCCATGCAAGCCGCCTCCGCCTCCACGTACCCCTTCCCCTCCTCTACGTGTCACCGCTCTCGCCACCTATATACGGCGACCTGGCCGCCCGGGCTCTCCACTCTACTACTGTCTCTGCCTCTTCTCTTCCCTTCCTCTTGCATCAAAATCTCTCCAAAGGCTAGCTGTCGGCCGCTACCAGCAAGCAATGGCGGATCGCGTCGATGTTCGCGGGACCCACGGCGGCATCGGAACCCACGGCGGCATGGGCACCCACGGCCAGGGCTACGGCGGGCGGCCCATGGGCGAGCAGGTGAAGGGGATGCTCCAGGACAAGAGCCCGTCGGCGTCGCAGGCGCTGACGGTGGCGACGCTGTTCCCGCTGGGCGGGCTGCTGATGGTGCTGTCGGGGCTGGCGCTGGCGGGCTCGGTGGTGGGCCTGGCCCTGGCCACGCCGCTGTTCCTGCTGTTCAGCCCGGTGCTGGTGCCCGCCGCGCTGCTCATCGGGCTGGCCGTGACGGGGTTCCTCACCTCGGGCGCGCTCGGGCTGGGCGGCCTCTCCTCGCTCACCGTGCTTGCCAACACGGCCCGCCAGGCGTTCCAGCGCACGCCCGACTACGTGGAGGAGGCGCGACGCCGGATGGCCGAGGCAGCCGCGCAGGCGGGACACAAGACGCAGCAGGCGAGCCACACCATCCAGAGCAAGGCGCAGGAGGCCGGCGCCGGAGGAGGAGGCGGCGGGAGGGCCACGTCCTAAGCGAAGGGTGTTCCAAGACTGTCGCGCACGTGGAACCGTGCATGCCAGGCCCGTGGAGTAGTGTCTCCCTCTGCTACACTGTCCTACATGTTCGACTTGCGTGTCCGGGTTTTGCCGCATGCCTCCGATCCCTCCTCCCTCAGATTGTGTTGCCACCTTGTGTGTATGTGTTCGCGTTCTTGTGTTTATGTTGGAACGGTCCAGTCCCGATATGTGAATAAACTAGTAGGGGAATAATAAGTAGTAGCGTGTAGGGAGGGCCTCCGATGGGTATTAAGGCTCCAGCGAGCTGTAGTGTGTTGATGTGCAGTGATCGAGCCACTGAGTTGTTGGATTATGTATCAGCGGTACGTGTATGCTTCTCTCTTTGTAAGGAAAAAGAATTGGTCAATGCATGTCTCTTTGAGCTCGGTTGAACAATGCAGTGTCATTTCATAGTGAAGTAATCGCAGCTTTGCGCCAACGTTCCTACATTGGTGGTGGTGTTCTTTTTTGTCATCCGACTACCTGAACTTTAGGTTCCCAGTACAGTGAAAAAATCGATAACTGAGTGTCTTGATGCTCCGTTTTCCTGATCTATCTTCGAGCTAGGTGTGTGTAAATCTTTTTTTTATCAAGTGTGTTAAATCTGCTTCTACAATAGAAACACATACGGGCGGTCATGAAATAGTACTACTTCTTTTCAACGTAACATGTCTTTGAAGAATAATGTCTGGATCAGGGAAATTTTGGTGTCTAGGGAGTAGGGACTAGAAAATAGTAGGAGCCCACTCTATATTTCTGGGCCGACCAGTGGTATGGGCTGCCATTTTAGAGATGAGAGGGGAAGCCCAATTTCCATTATGGAAGCTTGTAAAGTGAATTAGGAAGCATTGTTGCACACTGAACCTAAACAAAATTCCATCCAAATTTGAGCTGGTAATTCATCCTGATAGCCTTGCACCAACGTTTTTCCATGAAACATAAGAGCATCCAAATTGCATCTCTTTCCGAAGCACATGTTCACATTTCAATAACCCGAGCTAGTCTTCGGACCTTTTTATTGGCAGAGCCATTCTGACAGCGATTTTTTTTTTGCGATGACTGAAAGTGATTATGATTATATATATGTGAGATTCTTATTCCATGATTAAATATATTTTTTTATAACTAGCAAAGTGCCCATGCGTTGCTACGGGTTCAAAAAAACAAAATATTTTTTATGATTTAAATGTAAATTATTTACATAATATAATTATTAATATTTTTTACATGAAAGATCTTATTTATGTTACTGTTGGTGCTTTTTCTATTATTTTTGCCATATTCTTATCATAAATATTTTTTTACCTCTAATATTAACAATTTTTAATGTAGTGTCATTTGAGTGCTATGTTGCAAAAGTAAGTGAAATGGCATTAAAAATATATTCAAATATGAGAAGTACCGATATGAAACCTAATTTTACATGTAAAGAAGGATTTTCATAAGCTCATGACCCCTACAAGACACCACTTGACTTCTATAAAGCCCAACATGCAAGACCAAGGTCGTGACCCAGTGGCTAAAGATTTCTAGAAGCTTTATCTGATAGGAAAAATTAATTCACGGAGAATAGAAACAATACTGTATTACGACGTGATTTTGGACTTGAAAACATGATCTAATGAGAAAAGTTTAAACACGAAAGTTGTAGATCTCATCGAGAAATTTTTGGAACATATATGGATCATATTATTTAGACTTCAGAGCTATGAGATATGGGCCCCGCACAGAGACCTGCGCAGAGGAGTCTGAATCAGAACAAATATTTTTGCATGGTAAATTTAGAAATCAAAACGACGAAATCTTGACTTTCATTAAATATCAAAGTTATAGAACTTTTCAATGGCTACGAGATAGTGTTCGAGTTTACCTCATTTGAACTCCGGACGAATGATTTATGATTTTTTTAATTCGATGCTTGATACGGAAGGTACGAAACCGATTTGGATTCAATCTCTAACTTTATGGGCGTACGGCAGATTTTTTAATGGCGTGAACGTTCCACCTAAATTAATAGGAGTAGAGATTCGATAAGTATGACATTTTCTTAGAATTGTTTTTTGAGAAAATCACTTCACATGTTCAAGACAATCTTTATATATATATAGGATAATTCTATTCTACTCCTAGGTGTAGTTACTCCTACACTAAAAAATCCATCTTAGGTATGTGTTCATACTCATTTATCATTTGAAGTATGTACACATACTTTAAACAAGATTTTTAAGAGTGATAACCATAAAAAATTTAAAATGATCTTCTAGTTATAAGCATATGAACATATATCATATTTACTGCTATATAAAAGTAAGTATGTATTCATACTTCATGTATCCCAACAAAAAAAATAAGTATGTCCACATACCCTCTAGTATGACTACATACTTAATTTATAAACCTCAAATATATAATGATACTCTCTAGATTGTAAGATACACACGTCGGAGTAGCTACTCCTAAGAGTAGGAAAAAAGCCTAGAAAAAATCTATTCTACTCCCAGGTGTAGTTACTCCCATGTTGAAAAATCCACTTTAGGTATGCGTTCATACTCATTTATCATTTTAAGTATGTACACATATTTAAAATAATATTTTTAAGAGTGATAAGCATAAATAATTTTGAATGGTCTTCTAGTTATAAGTATATGAACACATATCGCATTTACTACTATATAAAAGTGAGCATGTCTCCATACTTTATGTATCCCAACAAAATAAAAGTGAGTATGTCCACATACCCTTTAGTATGACTACATACTTAATTTAGAAACATCAAGTATGTAATGATACTCTCTAGATTGTGATATACACACGTGGGATTAGCTACTCTTGGGAATAGGAAAAAGGCCTTCTAGAGAAAATCTATTCTACTCCCAGGTGTAGTTACTCCCATATTAAAAAATCCACCTTAGGTATGCATTCATACTCATTTATCATTTTGAGTATATACACATACTTCAAATAAGATTTTTGAGAGTGATAAGCATAAACAATTTTCAATGGTCTTCTAGTTATAAACATATGAACATATATCGCATTTACTACTATATAAAAGTGAGTATGTCTCCATACTTCATGTATCCCAATAAAATAAAAGTGAGTATGTCCACATACCCTTTAGTATGACTACATACTTAATTTAGAAACCTCAAGTATGTAATGATATTTTTTAGATTGTGAGATACACACATGGGAGTAGTATCACTACATACTTAAGTTTTATAAATTAAGTATATAGTCATACTAAAGGATATGTGGACATACCCATTTTTTTGGATACATGAAGTATGAGTACATACTCACTTTTATATGGTAGTAAATGCGATATATGTTCATATGTTTATAATTAGAAGACCTTTCAAAAAAAATTATGGTTATCACTATCAAAAAAATTTGTTTTAAGTATATATACATACTTAAAATAATAAATAAGTATGAACACATACCTAATGTGGATTTTTCAACGTGTATATATATATATATATATATATAATCCATTAATTAATTTGAAAGAACCACTCAGAATCACAAGTTTTCATGATAAAAATGTTTCATAAAGCTTCACTAATTCTACCTCAGTTCTATAAAGTTGCAACAAACAGATCTTAACACAAATTCAAACTACGAGAGAATGGACGAATGGTCAGGGCCCGCAAGTACATGGATGCTTTACGGATGTCTCTCTCTCGAATGATGCATGCTAATTTATGTGATGAGAACATAAGCGTACAGATGTACACAAAAATGTTTTTTCTGGCCGTCACCTAATCTTTGTATTCACTTTGTTGATCATCCACACGAATATTACTTCTTGCTATATTATTTTTGTGAATAAGAATCTTTCAATTTTAAAACATTGCATAAAGTCTGCAGGTATATTCTTCATTTTGCTTGTGCCCCCTCTCGTTGATGCTCCGCCTACCCGCAGCAGGAGATTCGTCTCGCTCGGCTCGTGTGGTGTCAAACACGCGTCGGCTCGCGGCTCCTTTGCACGCGCTAATCGCAGGCATATATCCGTGTGAAAGCAACGGCGCACGCCGTTTCTCTTTGCCACCTGTGTGACGCCCGCGCGCCACCGCCGGCGCCCACCTTCACCTGCCGTGGGACCCCAAGCAAAGCGAGCCGCTAAACCCAACATCTCGTGGACCCCACCCAATACCCACCGACGTGCGGGCCACGGCGGTTCGAAACGCGCAACGCGTACCAACGCCTGAACAAACAACACCTTGAGAAGTGAGGACAGCAGAAACGAAGAAAAAAAAGGAAAAAGGAAAAGGACGTCGAGAAAACAAAAGAAAAGAAAAGAAAAGAAAAAGAAGAGCAGCGACGGGACAGCCAAACAGATCGATCGATCGAGCCAAAGCACCGCTCGCCGCCCTGCCCCCCGCTCCATGCCCTAGCATAACAGCAGCAGCCAAGCCGCGCAGGCGCACGGGCAGACTCCGAGCGAGAGAGCGCGGCGTTCCTCCAGCCCGTGGCCGAGGTAAGCGGCGGTCGCCGATCCTCTCCCTACAATTGAATCGCGAGATAAAAACCCTAGCCGAGGATCCTGCGGCCTCGCTTCGGCCGCCCTCGATCCGCGCGGTTCCTCATCGGCGCCGGCGATCCGGATCCCGGAGACGATCGCTGATGTGCGCTGGTCCGATGGTTGTTGTCTGCCGGCGGCACCGCAGATCTGTTCCGGGAGCGTGTCCAGGGGGTTTGGTCTCGGTGCGGCGAGGGAGCTCTACGATGAGCGGACGGGAACCGCTGTCGGCGATTTGGGGTTCTCGTGGGATCTAGTGAGGGTGCGAGTGTTTATGTTGCCACAGCGGTGTGTTAGGTGGTTGCCGCTGAATTCAGTTGTAGTTTTGGGCTTATTATCTTGTCACGGATTGTCTGTCTGCGGTGCTCTTTGTGTGCCCAGCTAAGTTTATTGTTTAATTGTTCTTCCGATGGTCAGTTGATTGTGCTGACTTTGGAGTGCCTGTTGCCAAGAGATATCTTGAGCCTATTGAGTGTGCGTTGATTTGCTACATAAATGAAGAAACTGGCTTACGGATGTCTGTCTAGCTAGCCTGGTGATCTATTTACCTACTGCTAGTTTACTTTTAGCATGCTGAATGCACTCTTTTGGCATCTTGAACTCAGAAGAGCATAGATCCCATCCAATATAATCAACTTTGTATGAATCTAACTGCATTACATATTATCTGTGCAGGTCATTTGTTGTGCGCTTATGATTTAGCACCAGCCATATTAACCTCCAACGCTGGTGTGACATTGCCAGCTGAAGAGCAGCATCTAAGGAGCTAACGATGGCAGACTCAATGGTGTCAAGCTTCTGGGGTCCTGTAACATCGACGACTGAGTTGTGCGAGGAGAATTATGCACACTCTTCATATATTGCAGAATTCTACAATACCATCTCTAATGCTCCTTGCATTCTCTTGGCGCTTATTGGGCTAGTGAATGCTTTCCGCCAAGGTTTTGAGAAACGCTTCAGTGTCCTGCACATATCCAATATGATACTTGCTATTGGGAGTATGATTTTCCATGCTACCTTGCAACTTATGTAAGTATTATCTTACCTTGGAAGTTCAGCATGTTTCTGTGAAATGGTGTTTTTTTTATCTTGAGATTATCAGAATAGCTTGCTAGTTGACTATCATGCCTAGTGTTTTGTTCTTTTCTCTGATGCACTTGTTCAAGTTCAGATCATTATGATGGTCCTTTGCCATTTGTGTTTTAGTTGTAGTACTAATGAACTCACCGCGTTTACGCATTTTCAGATGAATTATGATCATGTCATTTTGCTGCTCTAATTATACCATACAATTTTGTTCTATATATGAGTTATGAAGTTACCATACTGAAAGAAAAGGCCATTGTTTAAGGTTTCGGTTCTGCATTTAGTGCATAAAAGATGAGAGCAAACTTTCATATAATGTCCCAGTTTCATTATTTTGTTAGAAGCAGGTTATTCAAACTGGGTTCTTATTAATATTTGTCTTCATTTTTTTTCTGATTTCTTGTCTCATGTTTTTAAGGGTTTGAAATCTGGCAACCTTTTTAAAAAATCTTGTGAAGATTACAAGTGTTGTGCCTTAGATTATAGTTATTTTCTGGGTTTAAACGATCTTTGGATTAGTGAAATATCTGACTGTAAAATAGCGACTCTTGTATTTTATAAAAATTATTCAAGTAACTAAATAAGTATTGATTTTGCAAAGCTACATATTTTAGTGCAAATATGCGATCTGATCTCATGCTTGACATGAACTAGCCTCATGTCTGATACCTGGCTCTTTTATGTTCTTGATACTGGGCGACTGGCCTAGGATAACATGCTGTGTAACTTAATGTCGTGGAATCTGTTCTTAAAACCATTTAGCTTTGTCGTATGTAAAAGTTTATAGCCGTGTCCAAGTGGACTGACCAGAGGAAGTAGTTTCTGGTTAAAATAAATAGACTCCTCAAAAATATTATATATTAGGCATGTTTATATTTGTAGATCATCTTTGCAAGAGATTGAGAAGAAAGAAATTTCTCTTATATCTACCAGCTAAGCTCATTGTTATGAAGAAAACCTCAGAAGTTTTATATAATTGGCATGTTTATATTTTTAGATCATCTTTGCAAGAGACTTAGAAGAAAGAAATTTCTCTAATATCTATCAGCTAAGCTCATTGCTGGGAAGAAACCTGTGAAGTCATTCCATCTGCATGTAGCGTGTCCTGTTTGTAATATGATGGAGTGTGTACTGCACCCTGCTGATGTGAACTTTGCTTTATTGATGTAAGCTTGTTCTTATGAGAATGCTTGTTGCTATGTTTGCATTTACCAATAAACAATATGTTACAAGGACATTTATCGTTCACTGTAATAACGTTCTGAGTACATTTCATTGCTGGTACCAAAAATATTGCTGTTGCCGGTTTGACCCCACTTTACTATTTGCTTAGAATCATAAGAATCATTTCTCTGCTGGCATAATAGTTATTTTTCGGCTTCTAAGATCTCATTCTCCTGTCTGGTTGGATTATTGTTTTCATAGACGGTACAGCGAACCATCATTTAGCCACTATTCTGGGCTACATGGCCGTTTAGGCGAACACGGCTGGGTCTGTGTAGCGTTTACATGCTGTGTAAACAAGAGTTAATCCCGTTTAGGAACACGGAGGGTTGGAACTCTATGTCCCGTCAACACACAGAAAAGGTGGCTCCAATTGTCACTAACGAGTAATATTGTGCCATAAGACAAACTTAAGTTGTGTTTACCCTAGCCATGCCGGCGTAATGCAGCATCCAGTTGTTTTGTTGCCTGAACAGCCCTATTGCTTGGACCTTCAAAAGAGCCCATTGGTCTGGCCATACTAGAACAATGAGACCCATTCTAACAAAGCATGGCTTGAAAAAGGACCAGGCTGCGGGTGAAACAAATCATTATTTTGGTTAGTTTCTAACACTTTTTGCTCTGTAACTGAACCAGGATCATAGCTCGCAACCCTAGTAATGATGGCTAAGATTGTCTTTTAAGCTTTTGATCTGATATGTAGATTGCTTCAGTCACCAGTGTTTTAGTTTAGCAGGAATCTTCTTGTTTTGTTTCTCTTGTTCACTTGCTGTGTAATGATTCATTTATCCCTGACTAACCTACATCTGCAAAGTTAATAGCGCCCTGGACGCGCCAAACACACATTTCCATGCCACGCCAATTGTACTATCTTGTTGTCGAGATTTTGTTTGTGTTCCTTTTTTTTTTTTTTTGCTTATGTGGTTTCACTGGTATTTTACTGAAACCATTCACCTGTCACAAATGTTTGTTCTGATGTTTAGTGATGAGCCTCACCATTTACTTTCTGCATATGAAAAACTCTGGTCATCTCTGTTGTGGTTGACCTAATGGCCATTCCAGTCTGAATGAATCCACTTTGAGCTTAGCATTCATGTGCTAACAGCATTACATGCAGCACTAAGAACTATGAAATGCATGATGTTAAGTTCTCATCGTTGCTATTTTTGTCATTCCACAAAGTAGGTGTTATTTGATATTGAGACTGATCTGCTGACCTTAGATTAATGCTTGCCTAAAAAAAAGGACTAGGATGTCCATAAGACAAAGGGTTAATCTGCGAAGGGTTATATTTGAACTATACTGAATTGGTTTGGTGTACTGTCCACCTGTAGTATGCTGTTGGGAATTTCCATAAGCTTATTTCTTTGACTTGTGAATTCCATTCTTCTGTACTTTATTATATCTGCCATCTTTGCTGTACTATGCATACTAAGTTCTTTATGGTAATCTGTTGTTTCGGTGATGTTTTGTTTTCCAGCCTACAACAGAGTGATGAGACTCCGATGGTTTGGGAGATCCTTCTATATCTATACGTCCTTTATTCACCAGACTGGCATTACAGGAGCACCATGCCTACTTTCCTCTTCCTATATGGTGCTGCTTTTGCTGTAGTCCATTTCTTCGTGCGGTTCCAAGTAGTATTCAAGTTGCATTACATTGGCCTGTGCCTCCTTTGCATCCCTCGGATGTACAAATACTACATACAGACAAAAGACTTGGCTGCGAAGCGGCTTGCAAAGCTGTGGGTTCTTACATTATGCCTGGCGACACTCTGCTGGCTATTTGACCGTGTCGCCTGTAAGAAGATGTCACATTGGTATGTCAACCCGCAGGGACACGCATGGTGGCATGTGCTTATGGGCTTGAACTCATACTATGCAAACACGTTTCTAATGTTCTGCCGGGCTCAGCAACGTGGATGGAACCCCCGGATCACCCACCTTCTTGGCTTCCTGCCCTATGTTAAGGTACAGAAACCCCAAAAGAATGAATGAGGGCTATGTGGATCAGTGATGCTATTCAGCGCCGGTAAGATTATGTCCCTCATGTGCGCAAAGCAGTGGCATTTTTGTAAATGGGCTTCCAAGTGATTACAAACTAAAAGTGTTCTGATGTCACACTAGATTTTGGGAACTTTTAACTGACACTTGTTTTGTACCATACTTAATTGTCAAACAGAGATTAGTTTGAGTGTTCATCTCATAGTTTTGGTCATCTTTTGGCTTCTCTGGAGTTGTCATTTTCTGTGCTAATAGGACCAAGTTTATTTATTAAATTATTTATTGTTGAATGTGTCGAGTTGTATTAGTTACAACTTTGTATGGGAATAGATGCAGCATTATGGTGGTCACCATTGTTTCTTTTTTACTGATGTGATTACAGCAGTCTATGATCAGAAAGAATGTTTCCATGGTTTTGATTCTGTTTGGTTCTGAATTCTGCTCATGGTATTGTTTGTCCTACTGGTCGCATGCTGCTTACATTAGTTCAAGCATTGTGTGCCAGACGGGAGAATATTAGTGTACCAAGGTTTGATTCCGGTATGTAAAATGGTTACAAATTTGCATGAATATGTCCGTTGGTACATACTGTCGTCGACTGTATGAAACACAACTGTTTTTGGCTTCTGTTATTCGTTTCTTATTGTTGCACAGGTGGTATTATGATCCCTACCTGATTAGCAGGAATCGGGATACGATCAACCTTAACGGCGTGGTGGTTTTAAACAGGCCTGCAAGTGCAATGGCTGATTCGTGCGTGGCCTGCACGCGAGCATCCGTGCTAGACGGTGGAGCATGTGGATGGGCCTTGCCGGCTGCTGGGATTCTTGACTACAGCTGGTGACGACAACCTCCGCGGATCTCGGGCTTTGTCCGTAACGCTACTCGTCCTACACTTGCTCAGTCCATATCCTGATCAAGGAATGCATACTAGCAACCCATGCTCCCTGCACGTTGGAAAGGCATGGGTACTGCGTCGTTCGCTGTACTTAGGAGGGGGATCCCTACACAGATGCTACTACTTGCAAGCTCTGCCGACTTGCCTGAATCTTGCGCTTTCTGGATGGGACCGCGGAAGCTGCGCTCTCCTGGACCGTTTTGCTCAAACTCTGATGATGCTACGGTGAGAAATTGAATGGTGCGACAAGTATATGACGGTACAGCGGCGGCATTGCCGGTGTCCATGCGCATGTGCGTCTACGCTGCCTCTTTGTGGGCCAGGAGTTGTAAAACTGGAGAAATTTAATAATTTCAATCGAAAGGAGTTCGGTGTAGATTTCACCAATTTTTTTAAAAACAAGCGCAGAAATCTTTACAGTATATTACAAGAATAAAGAGGGAGTTCATCATGTCAGTCAGTTGGGACTTTTTATTGGCCTCATGGAGAAAGACCAGGAGGTTATTCTCTTCACAAAGAGAAGGCATAAAAAAACTGACAGGGCGTTCTGGAAGATTAGAACCATGTGTTTCCGTTGTGCAGAAGCATTAAAGAAAACGAGAATCCAGCCGCTGATACGCGTCCACGAAACACCAGCAGGAATTCGAATCACGATCTGGGTGGATAGAGGAGGATAAGATTCCAATCTCGCAACAGTAGATTAATATTCGGCGCATGACCTCGTTCTCACATTTGGCAAATCAGAATGCGCCAAGAACCCAAACCACCCAGCACCCACTCTCTCAGGTCATCCGCCAGTCAAACGCACCTACTCAGTGCATCACAACATCACACGCGTATAAGTGAGAGCTCCAAGCAGAGCTGAGCAGCCACCAGCCTCCACCAACCATTTGCAACAATTCATGATTCCCCCCACAACAAATGAAATACAGATGTAGTTCCCAAGTGAATTGACATTTTGAAACAATAGCAATGCAAGTTGAATAACAATATTACATTATTGCAAATGTCATTGAGGGATTATGGAGGCCTCAAGGTCTAACCAAAACAGGGCCATACAATAATCCATGACAAATGGTAAAATGAAAAAAAATACCTCTGAAGACTACTATAGCATCCCAAGTAATCACTTACACCATCAGTACATCATGTATCAATATCATAATGAACAAAATAAACACCACTATGCGAAGGAAAGAATTCCAACACAGAAAACAAGACTTCATTTTAGTAACAGGGTTAATTCACAAATAGAGAACTTCTGGTTGATGAACTGATGCTGCCGGGGTGCAATTCTACCTGGGTTGAACTTGGAACAAACCCAACCGAGGAACTTCACTCTTTAACCTACTGGAACCTGAATAATAATGTATGTGATTTATCTCCAAAAAGAAAACCAATCTCTGATCACCACCTTCAGCTATCCATCATTGTTGACCACCTCAATTAACAGAAAAAGAATACTTCAAATTCAATAGATAAGAATAAAATCATGACACCTTCCAGTCTCTTCCATGTCTATGTGGCTAGACTACCAATCTGCTGATCAAGCTGCATCTGCTCAAGCAACGCTCCTATAACTGCAGCTTGGTCATGTCCATCCAGCTGTGTGTTCAGACCAGAACCTTCTCCGTTGCTGGGAGGCATCAGTGGTGACGGCCCAACCGAGTTAATGTTTTCAGCTGTAGTAACTTGCTTCTCTGGTGGAGATTCCTTAACCAGTGTATGCACCCAAGAGAGATCCGGGTCATCACCGCCCGATCTAAGTTCAAAGGACGATGAACGACGAAGCTTACCCAATTCTTCACCATTCACGCCCCAATCCGGTGTTCCTGAAGGAGATCCCCACCTGGACCAGGATGAGCTTAGAGGGGAGCCAACAAGAGCTGAAGCTCGGGCAGCACTAGGCCCAAGATCACGAGAACTAAGACTCCTCATTGTCTGCTGCTGCTGCTTCTCACGCTGAACAAGGGCAGCGGCCAGGTGAGAGTTCATTGGGGATCCTGACTCAATGCATCGAGGAGACATCCGGCCAGGGGACGATAGGCCAAGTGATGCTTGCAAGAGAGATGAGTGTGAAGGTAACTGCTGATTGTCCACAGCCTTTGGAGAGAAGACTCCAGTGTTGATAGGTGAAAGGAGGGCTTGCTGCTGCTGCTGGAACTGATTTAGGATAGCAGCCTTGTGTGAAGGTGAAAACATAGCACCCTGATCAGCATTACTATACCTTGGGGACGAAACCATCTCAGCAGAGAAGAGATCATCCAGGTTTGACGGATTCAGGGATTTTGTCCGGGCAGAGTGGTTTCCTGTGGATGAACCGAGACGTGAAAAGGACGGATCATTCATAATCTGGGAATCAAGATCCTTCATCAGTGAGTAGTCATCTGCTGGCATATCCCTTGCACTAAGCGAGGTTCTAAGCCTGCTTGACTGAAGACTGCTGCCTGGAAGATGTAATGTTGGAACATTTGGTTGTTGCCACCCCAAAGAAGGGGGCATACCATTGCCAGAAGGAGACATTGGTGGCGTAAATGGGGACATTACCGCTGAAACTGATGATGGAGAACCAGGCATCAAGCCCATTGCTGCAGCCATCTCCATAGCAGCTGTTGCTGAAGCCCTTGGGGAAGGTACTGCTGATCCCGTGGAAACATATAGGGGGCGGAGCTCATCAGTAGTGTGTGCAAAGAAACAAACACGGCGGTTACAGCTTGTGCCATCCTTGCAAAGGCGAGTACGATACTGCGCTGGATGGAGCCAGCACTCAAAGACTCCATGAGCATACTCACACATGTCGCCGCGCCGGCACACACCTTTTCTGAAGTCTGGGCATGGCACGCAACTGTAGTGGTACTTGCGGGGATCTCGACGCCGAGCATTCTCTCCAGGGTGGACAAAGGGGCACTCAGTCCAGTCATGTGAGTAAGCCCGCGAGCATGGCCGGATCTTAAACGAGTACATGCGGAACTCATCGGAAGCATAGATGCTGTTCTTGATATCTGGAAGGGATGGATCCACTGGATATTCCTTCTTCTCCGAAGTGGCAACCCTAGGCAGGTCAGCAAACTTTGCCGTCATCATCAAAGCTGCAGATGGAGACCTTGCATCCTCCGCTGTGGGGGATGAAATGGGCGATGAGATTGAGTTGGTGGACCTTGTAACCACGCGGAGCACACCATGCTCAGACTTGGGGCATCCAAGAAGATCTTGGAGGGCGAACTTGGCATCAAACATCTTCGGTGGCACAGAGATCACATCAGCTGGACGGCGCCCCGAGTCATCCATGGCGTCAGCATCTGCCCCGGCGGCGAGCAACAGCTTGACTGCCTCCACAGCCGTCCGTGAGCCACCAGAGGCGGCGCAGTGGAGGGCGGTGGTACCGTCAGCACTGCAGCGGCGGTTGAGGTCAACGGAAGGGAGGGACAGCAGCAGGCGAAGGGCCGCAAGGCTCCCGTAAGTGGCGGCGACCATGAGCGGGGTGCGGTGCTCCAGAACCTTCCGGCGGCCGTACCAGAGGCCGGCCTCATCCGCGGCGGAGGGCGGCGCGCGCTCCAGCGCCCGGCGCAGCCCCTCCGCGTCGTCGTCGGCGGCGAGCTCCAGCAGGCCGGCGAAGGCGTCGTCCGTGTCGATGGTGAGATGCTTCGCCATCTCCGCGACATTCTTCCTGGGCGTGGCGACCGCCGCCGCGCCGCCGTCGATGCTGGCAGCAGGGGGCGCGGAGATCGGCATGCCGTTCATCATCATCAGTGCTCCTCGGATCGGAAAAACTGATGCGACTGCAAAACACCAAACCGCGAGAAATCAGTCAAGAAACAAGTCAAATAAGTCCTCCGCAGCACAAGAGATAGCCCAAGGAAACCCATCAAATCCGGAGCAAAACGGAAAGTCATATACAAAACCGTGTCCGCAGAAATGGAAGCAAGAAGAGCCCGCGGCAAGAATCGAAGAACCACCCAAAATCTCCCCGAGAGAAAATCCAATCTCTAACTAGATCAGGACGACTCATGCTCTGAAGCCGACTAGAAAAGGCAACCGAATACTACTCCTCAGCTGCTCCGCCCGACAGATCGGAGCAAGGAAAAGGAAAGTCCAGGCCAGCTTACCTGTTCAGTGTCACAGCAGCGCGTGATGCGGCGAACCATCTCACCACAGCAACGACCGAAGCGGCGCCACGAAGACCTCCGAGATCCCCATGGGAGAGGCCGACAAAAGGAAAGAGCGAAAAATCGAGAGGAAAGCGGCGAGCTTGTGCCGAGGCGCCCGGGAGGAAGCAGAGATAGGGCCGATCTATCTATCCGGTCTGCGATTGTTGGGGAGAAGAGAAGAAGAAGCTCGCTCGGGTGTGAGTCGCGAGGGAGGAGAGAGAGAGGTGCAGTAAAAAAGGGGAAAGTGGGAGAGAGAGAGAGAGGAGGTAGTGGGGGTTGTGGCTTTCGGTCTTCTCGCACACTCGCTCCTCTCTGCTTATCTGCCGCGGCAATTAACCCGAGTAATGAGGTGGGGTTAAAACGGATAAAGAGGGTTTAACGTGTGCTCTAACGAGCAGATAAAATCCTTGGTCGAGTTGATAAAGTTCGGCGCGCGAGCATAGTACACAAAAACACTGTTAACATTCCATGTGCGATTGCATGGGGTTAGGAACAACTTCTCGTTTCTAACAATTTAATACACATTTATGTGATGTTACTAAAATCATTGATAACCATTTGCTTCCGGTATACTTTTGCACGTCCTTGTTTCCGGCCACAAGAGGCTATTCTTTTTTTGCTCCTAATACTACACAAGAGGCTGTTTTTGAAGTTAACGACAAACGCAGTGCGAGAAGTTGAAGGATATTTTGGTTTCATTTGCATATATTTAATTTATTTCGCAAAAGAATATTTCCAGTTAGGCACATCTCTTAGATGCTTGTCTGGTCGGGTTGTGAGGAGGGCCGGAGCAGGGATTAGAAGAACCTACAGAAATCTTCGCACGGGACCCTATACTTACATGTTCATACAAAGTGCATATTTTCTAATCACCCATGAAAAATTATAAGAAACCATTCCGCTTAAAGTGAACTCTATTTTTCTCTAAAATAAAGTTATATGATCACCCTTTACAAAAAAAAAAAGTACCATTCATTGTAAATGTCATGTATTTATATTCCCGCTTCTAAAAAATTATAAAAGCCATGTAATCATAATTCTTTGGTTATTTTGTACACTTCATTTTGATCACCATAGTATTTAGCTGCATGGAAGAACATTCGAGACCGGCTTTGTATCGTTCTGCTCTCTCGTGATGAATCATTCCATCACACAGAAAGCCAATTAACTCAAGAGGATTTGCACAATGTGTATATAATATGAAGTTAGCTGAACCTACCAAACCATGCGCATTTTATATTGCCAACCTTGAAGATTTGGTTAACTCGGCAGATGGTACGGTGCACGGGCGGTGTACCTAGCACAAAAAGTTACAGCTGTTAAAGCCCGGTGAGCAGGAAACCGTAACAAGCAGCAGCAGCCAGTCAGGCACGGCTGCACAAGCGCAACCCCGCGGTGCCGCGGGCAGAGCAGATTCAACGGCGGCAGCAGCAGCCAGCCGCCGCCTCACCCAACCTCCACCGCTCGGTGACGCGTGACGAACCCGGGCGTCCCACGTACGACGGTGCCGAGCGCGACAGGCACCTCCCGAGAAATCGCGACGCGTCCCTTTCCGCCGCTTCTCGAAATTTCCGATGCCCGCGTCCGCGTCCGCTTGTCGCGTCGCGTTTCCGGGCGGGCAAGCGCGCCGGCAGCACGGCACGGCGCGAACCCGAACCCAATCCAACTTCCAACCAGCGAAGCGAGACGTGTGCGCGGGCGGGGCGGATCGAACCGGGTTGAATTTTTTTTTTAAGTCTCTTATACTGATTATAACTATAGTATCTGTTTATATACATATGCATCCACACATACCTATATACACCCATGTATATGAGCAGTCTTACGGCTATATCCAACAAAAACCACGTCCTTCTTGATATTACCAGTATCTAACATGATTCAGTATCCTCCATCTGTGGCTCCACGTGTCAGAGGCGCCTACGGAATTAGTCCACCGGGTTGGAGTTGGGTGGAGGCGTGGGCACGGGGACGGGTCGCGTCGCGGGATGATGATGGAACAAGGTACGGCCGCGCGGGGGGGGTGTGGTCCAGGCGCCGCGAACTCCTGTCCTGTTTGTTGGTAGACAGGGAGGCGCCCCGCGCGCCCGGCAGCACCAGCGAATGGTGGTGGCGGCTTCGTGCCATTTCTCGTCGCGGAACCCGGGGAAAACGATGGCCCGACGACGATTTTTCCGCACCGCCCGGCGCGGACAAATAAACTCGATCGGCCGCGGCACCGCCACACGCTTCTTCTTCTCCGTGGTTGAATGAAGTGCCAACGCCAACGCTTACATGGGACACCATGGCAAACGCTTTGCCTCGGCGCGGTCGCACTTGACGACGGTGGTGCGTCCGGAGTACTCCGGACCTAGTAGTACGGCAGAGCAAGGGACAGTTGGTGGATTCTACTGCAGGTCAGTGGACGAAGAACAGCTGCCGTGTACGGCAGCAGGACCCCCGGCTAGTGCGATGCGCAAAGTGCAAAAGTTGTCAGGTCACGGCCACGCCTGCTGTTGATAGTGTTGCTTGCTCAGGAGAGAGAGAAAAAAGAAAAAAAAAACTGTCGATGGCACGATGCAATGGTGACATTCTACACAGGGCACTAACAGCCCCGGACCCATCTTTAATTATCCTACTAGTGCTTGTGCTGATGGTCATTCGTTCCTCCGCCACGAAACCAGCAACAGAGCTGTCAACAGTCTCTTTCCTTCCCGCTGCTGGACCAGTGTAATACAACGAACGAAGGCTTCATCATACTATACGACAACGGCTCATCATCATCATGGACCTGTCGTGCGGACATAGATTGGCACGTCACTTTGGTAATTTCCATAGGAAGCTCTGCCGCCATCACGATTTTGACATTCGTACTATTACACGGCAGGGGCACAAAATAATGCTGCCAGTCAGAATGGAGTGAAGCAAGACGGCCCCGCCATGTTGTTGCCGTGTCATTAGACTCGTAGTTCCTCTTCCCGGTCGCTTTTTTAATCATGAACTTCCAAGAACCCTACACGCAGGCCCTTGCCAATCCAGGCAAGATCCCGACTTGAAAAGCCGGTGTCCCACGAGTCTTGTAGAGTTCAGAGGGCCACACTAGAGGATCACAGAACAGGCGAATGCTCTAAAGTTCTATGTGGCCGTACCGTAGCTTCCACTAGAGAGATGGCGTCGACATGTCGGGTGAGTAGTGAGTTGGCAAGGACGTGGTAGTGTTCCCTGATGCCAAACTACCAAATTGGCCGTCATCTCTAGGCATGTCGTTTCTCATTGTGAACCGCCACGTTGGGCTGGGCCGCTCCGTGGAGCAAAAGCGCAGGCCTGCAGCTGCAGATGTCCTTTTTTTTTCTGATCGTTTTCTCAATGCTTCTCATTTTTCATGTTCAGTTCCATCAAGCTAGCAGCTAGCAGTTGAATCCTTTTAAATTGTCTTGCTGACTGTGTCCGGCAATGGTTTGTTCATATCATTGTTTAGGTTTGCATTGGTGCTTCAGTTGAGAAAAATTCGAACTTAACAGAAGTTCTTATTGATCAGCATGGGTCAACACCCTATAAGCATACTGACACATTATAGAACAACAAAGCCTGGCAGCATTTTGTTTTTTTTTTTGCTGAAACGCAGTTACCTAGAAGGACATCCAGATCAGATTCTTGAGAAATGGGCGTTTATTTGGTCATTAAAGCCTGGCGTTCCCAGGATACAACTCGAGGGAACAGAGATTACATGCATATGCAGACAGGCTCGAGATATATCTTCCAACTTCCAAAGAAGATGGGAGGGATGATCAGGCCCCCTAGAATACATTTACGCGGGGATTATTTGAATCGGAGCAAATCTCCAACCAGGTAACTAAAGACCAAAACACACAGGGATTGAGCAACAAGCGTGAGCCTATTTGAATTCTACTTCATACATCATCCGCATCGCTTCCATCAGGGCCTGACACCTTATACCTGAACAGCCATAAAAGATTATTTCAGTGAATTGCAAGCTAACAGTAGAGCTGAAGATGAGATATTTTAAAACAATCACCTCTCTAGCAAAGATTTCCCTTCCTTGTACCTCTGGGACTTCTCATATGCACCCTCCTAAAGAAGAGGCATCATTATAGCACTTAGACGCATAGAAGATTTCAAACAATCAGTAAAACTTACATATTTCCATCCAACAATCGATCCGCAACCTGCACAAAAAATGTCAGAAACAGTATGCAACCCCGTCACCATCATGCGATCTTCTTTTACTCCATTGGTCACATTGACACTGAACATAACAAACATGGTTATTAATAGTACATCTGCTGCTGGAGAAAATTGCAAGTAATATAGTAACATAAAAAGGCATAGTATAGTTTTATTGCACTTATCAAAGAAGCAGACATAATATAACATAGAATTGCAAATAATATAAGATAAAATTGCACTTATCCACATTGCCACTTCCAAATACGAACCTTAGGTCGCCCCCCCCCCCCCCCCCCCCCAAAAAAAAACGAACCTTAGGTCTAGTTATATTTAATAAAGATGATCCAGGACATAAAAGGAATATGAAGCAATTAAGTAGACAGTAGGGGCTTCTCCTACTGTAATTTCCCTAAAAAAAGTAGTTAAGTAGGAGAAATTCTGTCTTGACTTCAGCTTATTAGGGAAGCAGCACAAAATTAGAAGGTTTTGCAACCTGTGAACATCGTATTGTTCTTCTATGGGAGCAACATTGGCTGTTCGGAACTGTATCAGACATGAACTCCAAACATAAATTCCAAGCACACTTCAGTCAGAAGCTTAAGATACTGAAAGGGTGCGCTATTATTTATTTTCTACTAAATGTGCACCTGCATGATCTTTAACTGAAGGCATCTCGATCAACAGCACAACAACAACTAAGCCTTTAATCCTAGGCAAGTTAGGATAGACTATAAACAACCACAGGAATACAAGCTTACTTTGTTTATGACCTCATAATTAAACCTCATAAACAAATCAGATCATGAAAGCTTATTTTATTGAGAAAAGGAGGTAACATAGACCTAGAAACATATGAATTATCAGTGTATTGATATAAGAATTATGGATTGCATTGGAGATTTATGTTAGGTGTAATTCAGAACCCATGCCAACTACAACTAGATCATTCAAACATTTCTCCCCGGAGAAAAAGTAGTTTCAGTGCCAGTATATCCATCAACACTAACAGAAGTATGATAAAGACATACTCCCTCCATTTTTAAATTGTTATCATCGTTGACTTTTTGAGTTACGTTTGACCATTCATCTTATTCAAAATATTAGTTTAAATATGTAAAATTATAATTTTTGTTTCAATTCTCTTTAGTGATAAAAGAAATCATAACAAAATATATGATAATTTTAAAAACATTTTGAATAAGATGAATGATCAAACATAACTCAAAAAGTCAATGGTGATAACAATTTAAGAATAGGAGGCGTAAGAGGGAAGAAAAGGCTTAAACCACTACCCCTTGTCTATGGGATTCTAATCCATTTCTTTGCTTAGAGAGAATAAGAACTTTGATATTTGGCTATTGGTACTGCAGAATCTAGTGATGTCCAATCCAACCACCTATTGACAATCTACTAGGACAATTTATACTCCAAAAAGCCCCCTCATTCATTTTATACCAATTTTCCTTTTTACAAAAGTGGCTTTGCTCTGAGTAGCAGAGTAGGCATTATCCTCAAAAGTCAAAAACACATTACTGTCAACTTTGTTCTGATTCCAGAAAGGACTCGCTGGGGCTCTCACTGTCTCAAAACAAATACCTGTCGCCGCCGTGAGTGAATTTGTTTGAACTATGCCTTATGCAACATTGGATTAGCGCCACAGCAAGTAACCGACAAGCAGGTTCACAATGACTAAAGTAGAGGCAACCATATCCACCAGGAATTGACTCGAGCTTACATATTCTCCCCCAATTTCACACTCCTCTTGGCTCACGCAACATAAGCTTAGCTTTCAACCGAATAATGAATGGGAAAATAGAGGGGGTGCAGGAGGCCACTTACACCTTATTGAAGAGATATGCCTTCCCGCGGGTGCAGTATAAGGACTGGAAGAAATCGGAACCGCGCTCAGTCTCATCCAACACATCGATGATACGGCTAATAGTCTTCTACGACTGTCACCAGCCTGGGGAGAGGCGAGGAATTGAGGGACGGACCTTGGAGTAGATGTCGTCGGCGAGGCCGAGGTGGGTTTTGCAGTGCTTGCAGCTGTAGACGTCGCCCTGCAGGAACAGACGCCCCATCGCCGCTTCTTCCCCACCACTTTCAGGAACAGCCCAATCCATCTCCACTACTCGACGATTACAACCGCGGACGACTCGAAGGCCGCTCCAATCGCGATCCCGGCGCCTCGGGATCACGCCTCTTCTCCCCTCCTACCCTTCCTCGATCGATTGGGACCTACAAGGGCGGTAGAGTTGTTTTTTTATTGCCTGTTAGTGCGAGTGGTGGTGGGCCTGGTGGCTCGGCAGCAAGCAGCGGGCGAGGGGAGTGATATGGGCGCGAGCGCGTGAAAAGACTACAGAATCCTGCAAATTGGCACCATCAAGCCATGTCGTTCTATTCTGGCCGGCGCATTCGGCTGGGCCCAGTCCGTGGATCAAAAGTGCCGGCCTGCAAATATCTTTTTTTTTTAAGGAAGAAGTCCGATTTTGATCCCTCAACTATTGCGGTTATGTGATTTTAGTCCCTTAATTATAAAACCGGGCACTTAGAGTTCTTGTACTCATAAATCTGTTCGGTTTTCATCCCCCGACGATTTTGAAGGCGGTTTCGGCTGACATGACACATGGGACCCACCTATCTGGATGACACGTCATCCTTTTTAATTTTTTTCTTATTTTCTTTTTCTCCTTTCTCCTTCTCCTCCCTGCACGCTATCGCCGTCTTCTCCGCCGTCGTCTTGACGGCCGCCTTCTGCTCCACCGTCGCGTGGACGACCTGGGTGGCGGCGGTGATGAAGCACGGCTCCGCCCGCGCCCTGCCGCAGTGCACGCCGCTCTGCCCACGCCCGCACCGCCCACCACCTCCACCCGCGTCCTGCCCCAGCGCCGCTCGCCTCCACCTATGTCGCCCGTCTCCGCCACCACCGGTAAGGCGACAAAGTGGTGGTAGCGCCGTCTATCCACGCAGGAGAGGGAGAAGAGGAGAAAAGGCGACCTCCATCGTGACGGCGGGGGCTCGGGCGAAGCGGCATGCGCGGGAGGCGACCTCCAGCGTGGCGGCACAGGGCTCGGGGGAGCGGCGTGCGTGAGCGCGGGAGGCGACCTCTAGTGCGGTGACGTGGGCTAGGGCGGAGAGCCGTGCACGGGCGCGCGCGCGGGAGGCTCGGGCGGAGCGACGTGCGCGAGAGAGAGGTGACCTCCAGCGCGACGGCACGGGCAAAGCGCGGTGCGAGCACCGGGACGACGAAGGTGAAGCTAGGCACCAGGACGATGGCGGAGCAGAAGGCAGCCACCGGGGCGACAGCGGTGTGCAGGGAGGAGAAGGAGAGAGGAGAAAAAAATAAGAAAAAATTTAAAAAGGGTGACATGTCATTCAGATAGATGGGCCCCATGTGCCATGTGAGCCGAAACCGTCTTTAAAACCGTCGAGGGACGAAAACCAAACGGATTCACGAGTTCAGGGACTCTAAATGCCCGGTTTTGTAATTAAGGGACCAAAATCGCACAACCGCAATAGTTGAGGGACTAAAATCGGACTTATTCTTTTTTTTTATCCTCTTTCTGCTATTTCGCAATGTTTTGTTGATATACTTTTCGGGTTGGCATCGCTGCTTCATTTGGAAAATTTTCAAACTTAAAAAGTTCTTATTGATCAACATGAGCCACTAAGGCCCTGTTTGGATCCAATTTAGATTCTTAAAATCTAATTTCTATTTTAAGATTTTGAATTCTGGATTCTAAATAAAATCTAAGTGGTGAGATATCGATTACATTCTTAAAATCTAAAGTATAATGAGTCTTTTGATATATAAAATCTGGCTCCAGAATATGAGATTCTTAAAATTTGAATTTCTAGATTTTAGAATCTGATAAAAAATTTGTCCTATTTGGAGGCTTTGCCGATTCTAAAATCTGGATTCTTAAAATCTTAGTGGATTCAAACAAGGACTAATTCATAAAATCTGAAGGAAAAGCACGACAGGATCTTTACACATGGAATATAATAAAAAAACAACAAAATTTGGCAGTAGCTTATTCGAAAATCAACAACTGCCCCATATTTATATGGAAAACAAGAACTATTGTTTTTTAAATATCTTGGAGATCATCAAACCGGATGGTACAGCATAACTATTTACACGAGGGATTCTTTGAGTCGACCAATCCCCGGATACCGAAAGACCAACATAGAGCTTAGCTTGCTCAATTCTCCGTAGCATTTTGCTCAACCAAGTAGTGGCTTCCATCAGGACCCAACAGCATATACCTGTTTGGCATAAAAGATCAATCCAGTGACTTCCAAAGAATAAGAATAAAATCTGTGAATAACAATTTCTTCTTGCAATGTGAATTTGTTTCAACAGAGAACAAATTAACGGTCAGCAATACAAGGCAAAAGGAAATACTCATATAGTATAAAATAATGTCCGATCACCTTTCCAGAATATATTTGCCTTCCTTGTACCTCTGGTTTCTCTCGTATGCAGTCAGCTAGAGTAGGGACATCACAAGCTTAAGTGCCTGGCTTATGGCAATACGCAAGAGATTATAAAATAACCGTCATGAGTCTTACGTATTTCCATCCAAGAGTCGCTCCACAGCCAACACAGAAGATATCAGAAACGGTATGCACCCCTGTCATCATCAAGCGATCTTCTTGTACCCCAACATTTACATTGACGCTGTACATAATAGAAATAACCTTAACGACAAATCTGCTAGGTGACAGATTTCTGTAGATAGTAATACAACCGATCATTTGAAAATATGTCACTGTATAATTTTGTACAAAGCGTTGAAAGAGAGAATAGGAGTTGGTTCAACTGTTCTGATGTAATTACCATTTTTTCGCACTCAAGCATCATATCAGTTAATACCCTCTATTCCAAAGACAAGTTAGTACACTCGTTTCTGATACAACGTTAAGATAAAATTCCAGGTCCCGAGGATACTTAGTATTTGCAAATGGAAATCAGCGGGGTGCTTTCACGAGATCAGACTTAGTCTATTTGGCAGTGT
This sequence comes from Eleusine indica, assembly GCA_030378355.1. Taxonomy (NCBI): domain Eukaryota; kingdom Viridiplantae; phylum Streptophyta; class Magnoliopsida; order Poales; family Poaceae; genus Eleusine; species Eleusine indica. The sequence continues at coordinate 47,681,479 of CM059498.1, read as the reverse complement.
TCTAGATTATGCCAAAAAAAACTTTAGCTTTTAATTATGTGTGAAGATATTTTTTTTTTGTCTTATTTTGGGTTCTGTAAAACTGTTGGACCAAGCAATTTTTCAGTGGCAATGAGCATAATTTAAGGGTCATTCATACTTGGGATGAGATATAAGCTAGTAAAAAACTACTATTTGACCATAACAACTTATGAGTGTTTCTGGGCATAAGCTATTTTGAGTTTGAGATGTTTAATAAGATTATGACATAATCTGCTATAATTTAAAGTTAAAGTGGTTTTATAATCCCTATCAAACAGGCTGAACTGTCCTTTTTCATCTAGATTACGAAGTGGATTTCTGTTTATGACAAAAAAGTTTAGAAAGAAGATAATCAGTGGACATGGTGAATATTAATTTATGCTTGATATATAATTTTATCGAGACCGAGTGGACTGATTTATGTTAAATTCCTGTTTGTTTGGTGCCATCTCGAATTTGCAAACGATAAGGCTAGACCGGTGTAGATGTCGAACGGAGGGACTTAAAAGAATTATCACAGCCCCCAAAAATTGAAGGAAGTAGCCAAGTTGATGCTCTTTTATACATTAGGAAGATATATGAAATTGATTTGAAGTTGAAGAATCACATCGAACTTTAGTTATAGAAGTATACAGCCCACATCTCAAGTTTGATTGCTTCTCTGATGCTATAGCATATAGATACGTACACACCCAGCAACCTTTGAAAGCGTAGTTTTCAGAACTTCTTGTTTTGCTGGATTCCTAACCTACAAATCACTTTCGACACTAAGGTCAATCTTACTGGTAGTTTCATTCTCAATAAATGACATGTCACATAGATAAAACTAATGATGTGAGAGAATTGAGTTTCATTGTGATGAAACTCTATACATGATTATTAAAACTTTGAAATGCAACTCCATTGAAAGTGTTTAAGTTTCATCTTTACACATTCAACAACTCTCATTAGTCATTTAGATGAAATATCTAAATGCTACACTAGCATATAAAACTATAAAATAAAACTTTATATTAAGAAATCTAATTTTATTTATCAATTTCAAAACTATAAGATGACATGACACTCTTGAAAATAATAAAATAAAACCATCCACTAAGAATAACCTAAATAGCAGGGTAGGCACAAACATAAAACAAGCATTGCGTTGTCCTAATTATATTAGAGCAAGGCTAAGGCCATCTCAATGGTAGTTTCATAGGAGTTTCATTCTCAATAAATGATATGCCATATAGGCAAAACTGATAATATGACATGTAATTTATAAGGAGAGAGGAGAGTTGAGTTTCATTGAAATGAAACTCCATGTACATGATTACCTAACTTTAAAAATAGAATGAATCTCCATTGAAAGTGTTCGAGTTTCATTACGACGCATTCAACCACTCTCATTGGTCATTTAGATAAAGTATTTTTAAACATATAAAATCGTGAAATAAAACTTTACACTGAGAAACCTAATTTTATTTTTTAATTTCAAAACTATAAGATAACATGACACGTCTTAAAAATTACAAAATAAACCATCCATTGAAAATGACCTAATAATTTAACCCACTGCCAACTATGTAATATCTCCAACACATCAAATAGCCTACTCATATAATAATTAATAAGCTATAGCACATACTGCATATTAAACAATTAATATCAGGCTCACATCTTCATACTCTCATTCTCTCATCAATTTTGTTGTGTTATAAACTTATAATCAGGTTAGAGCGGACTGATAATCTACAATCCATTTTTTCTCTCTTCTATTCTCTCTCTTCCAACTCAGTACAATTTTGGTATGTCAAATCATTTAGCCTGCTTGCATCATCCTATTATGGGTGCTCTTCCACATCTCAGCGAATTGCACCCATCCAACCTAAGCTTACGCAAGGTGCATGAGGAACAAAGAAATTAAATGATCAAGAGACGGTTACTTTACTTACACCTTATCGAAGAGGTAAGCTTTCCCGTTCTTGCAATGAAAGGCCTGCAAGAAACGCGACGTCGCAATCATCGATATCGATCTAATAAAATCCGACGAAGAACTAAACAAGGATTTCGCGGACGAGAGTCATACCTTGGAGATGATGTCGTCGGCGAGGCCGAGGTGGGTTCGGCAATCCTTGCAGCTGTAGACGCCTTCCGCTCCGAGGTCGACGGGACCACTGGTGTTGGCGGTGTCCGTGCCGATAGTGAGGCGCTCGGCCATCTCGGTGACGGCGTCGGCGTTCTCCTCGGCCGCAGTGGCAGCGGCCCCGCCATCGACGCTAACGGCCGGGAGCGTAAGGATCGGTGCGCTCTCCATCGGTCGGGGCTCCTGTGATCGGAGGAACCGGCGACGGCAAGCAACAAAAGCGAGAAAGTACGAGGTCTTGACAATCAGTGCGAAGACTTCCTTTGCTTAAGCTGGTGTCCATCCGAACAGCAGAGCGGGGACCATCAATGGGTAATGTCGAGGATACCCCCAATAATTTCGAAGGTCTATTATGAATACATGACGACCTGCACCTCCGCTCGCTGATAAGTGAAACGTGAGTCCCGCGTGCTTGACCCGGCGCCGTGGCCGTCCTCCCGTGGCTCTGAGCGTTTCGAACCCATATAGTAACCGTGTGTTGGATTATTTAAATACTAGTGTTCGTATGTTGTTATGAAGTTTTAAAAACTTATAACATATTTATAACATAAATAAGCATTGAAAAAGTATTAGTTGTTAACTGATATATTTATTTTAGCAGTATTAAAAAAATATATAAGATAATTCGAAACAAAATTCAAATAACAAACCAGGCTTCGACGTTGCGCCCAAATCTCTTATTTCATGTATGACTGATCTTAAAGTATACCGAAAGCAAATCTAGACATCACTTCACAATATTTTAGTCTTGAGAGCGTCTCAGTAATTTAGGTAGGATGTCTGACTATGCTATTTGGCTTACGCACGCCATGAAATTTTTTATGCCATTATTTGTTTGAATCAGACATTGAAATTTCAGTGGGGACAATATTTTTTCTTTCATTGCACATCAATAGACAAGGCAAAACCAACCAAGATTTAGGTAATAAAAAAAGTCAATGATGAAAATAATTTTGAGACAGAGGTATGAATCAATGTACAGGCTATGGAATCAATATCTACCGTACCATCGGGTAGTTGGACCATGTTAACAATGCCAAATGACCCTACTACATAATCTAGATCATTGCACAGAATTCTAATATTTCATTACACGTTCAAGAAACGAAGAATCCCATACTAATAACTGAGGCATGCGCTGACCTGGTCAATGGGAGAAGGGTACACAGACTTGGTGAATATGGGGCCCTTGAGAAGCTCTTGCATGCTCGTCGTCGGCGATATCAGCGGCCCAGGGACGCTCCTTCTGGTTCCCGCCGTTGGGGACGACCGAGATGCGAGATGTCGGGACCACGACCTCCATGGTAGAGGAGGTTCCCGCCTGAGGATTGCTGAAGGATTGGGACGGTGTCAATCTGCTAGCAATAGAGGGTGGTGGAGAGCGTGAGCCACCTGTTGCCGGAGCCGATGAGTGGTCGCCAGAGACGATGGAGGCGTGCTAGAAGGACCTCCACAAGGGCAGGGACACGGCGTAGGGGCACCAGCATGACTTGCCAGTAATAATGACGAGAAGCACGACGATTGCTTCATGAGCGTGCAGTGGTGGCATGTCCACCCAGCGCCGGAACGGCAGCGACGGCGGACTCAATAGCGACGTGAATCGAGGCTGCAGCTAGGAGTATGATGGGAGTTTTTTCTTTTTTGAGATCGATGTAGGGAGTTGCATGTGAGGTTTTGGCATTAGATCAGATATGCGACACATCCAACGAACGGTGGGGAGAAAATGTGAAAACACAAGACAGGAAGGAAAAAGGAACCGGACAAGGGACAAAAATTTTATGGAAGAGACGAATGCACCTGATTTAATAGTAGTAGAGATACTCTATTAGTTTTGATAAAAACATTATCTATCTATCCCATTTTGTAAGGTCCTAAACGTTTTCCGATGTTCAAAGTTTAAACTTTTGACAAACAAAATCAATTTTGCTAGTTTTCAGTTAACTGAAAGTTTGCACTTAATTCAATCATATTTTTAAAACAAAAAATATACTACTAGAATAATGAAATTGTACTACTGAAACAATTAGTTAACATTTTTGGTTTTTTTACAAAACATTTTTCTGGCATAAGTGAATGAAAAATCTGAATGGTCGGATCAATATTCAATGACTAAAAGAAGTGACTTAGAAATTAGCAAAATTTCATGTATCAGGAGACATCTCCAACAAATTAGCCTAACAATATACGAGTTTGGTAAGAAAAAAATTGTACCACCAAAGTTCATATTTCAACGCATATTTCGATAGTTATGATTTTGTACCTAGAACAACACTTTCATAGTCAATGCACTCCTTTTGCAAATTTTTTTTTTGTGGTAAGGACAACACACTTGGTTCAAATTTTGCTTCGAACATAAAAATTTAAAAGATCATGCCAAACCAAACCACACCTTATAAATGGGACCAATGAGGTACTTAAAAATTAGAATAATAACACAAAATTTATGTTGAAAATTCTATTATGGAGAATAATTTTATAATGTACAATTCTTTTGATGCAAGAAATATTTTTATGACTATTCTTTTTCTATAATATTCAAGATTAGCTCAATATCCATAGTATGAGTATTTTGATATGAGAGTTGTAATATAATCTAATCTGGATGGAAAGAAGAAAAACCCAATACTACTATTTCCTACTATTGGAAAGTGGAAACACCTCTACACACACACCCAAACCTCGAGGAGCCACAATTCAGACTCCAGTGGTCAACATTGTACTTGAAACTAAGGGTGTGTTTGATTTGGCTGTGATTATGAAAAAAAAACTATTATGAATTATGGGCTATGAGAAAAGCTGTTGTGAGATATGAGCTGTGAAAAGGTTAAAAGTCGTTTAGTAAAAACGACTGTAAAAAAGTGAAAAAAGTGACTGTGAGCTGATAACTGTAAAATAATGTGTTATTCATTCAAATTTACATGCACTTTAAAAGCCTCATCTTAATTTATTTAAATTTTTTATTCTACTACATATTTTCTAAATTTAAAAAGTTTTCCAAAAATTTTAAAGTGGTTTAAAAATTTAAAAAGTTTATTAAAATTCAAAAAGACTTTATATTTTTTAAAAAAATTGAAAACGTTTTTTTTGAAATTTTAAATGTTTTTTAAAAAATTACAAAGTTTATTAAAAAGTTTTTTAAAAAAATTCAAAAGTTTTAAAAGTTCAAAAAGATTTTATTTTTAAAAAAAATTAGAAACGTTTTTTTAATTTTTAAAATTTTTTTTAGAAAAATCTAAACTTATAAAAGCCAAAGCGAAGAAAAAACACCTCTCTACATGCTTTCAGAAATGAACTAACTAAAAGTTGCTTTTGGATGTGACTTTTTCTAAAAGGGAACAACCCCTTTAGTTGAGCTTTTGGCTTTTTTAAAAAGTCAAAGTCAGAAAAAGCTTAACCAAACACACCCTAAACATGCTCATCATACATTCAAGCACCTAGCAGGACACCCAGATCAGATACTTGAACGGGCTTTTATTTGGTCGTTACCCTTTCAGCCTGGCATTCCCAGGATACAACTTGATGGGAACACAGATTACATGCATATACAGACAGGCCCAGAATGATACATCCAACAACTTCCAAGGAAGATGGGAGGGATGATCAGGCCACCTAGAACAACAATTTACGCCGGGAATTCTTTGAATGGGAGCAATCCCCGGCCGGGTAACTAAAGACCAACAAGACACAGGTTATATTTACATATAGGGAATGAGCAACAGGCTTGAGCCTGGTTGAATTCTGCTTCATACATCATCTGCATCGCTTCCACCCAGATGAGCATCATGCGTCGCCCAGTAACTGCTTCCATCAGGGCCTGACACCTTATACCTGAATAAAACCATTAAAGATTATTCCAGTGAATTTTCAGGCTACGAGTAGAGCTGAAAATGATCTGTTTTCTACTACTGAAACATATTTATCGATGAATAATATATGGCAAACGTGAATAAACCAGGAGAGCAAAGTGTAGTAACAATGACCTCTCTAGAATAAATTTCCCTTCCTTGTACCTCTGGCTCTTCTCGTGTGCAGCCTCCTAAAGAAGAAACATTATAGCACTATAAGATGCCGGGCAATACACAAAAGATTTCAAACAATCACTAAAACTTACATATTTCCATCCAACAATTGATCCGCAGCCAACACAAAAGATGTCAGAAACAGTATGCATCCCTGTCATCATCAGGCGATCTTCTTTTACTCCATTGGTCACATTGACACTGGACATAACAGACATGATTAATGGTACATTTGCTAGCTGGAGAAAACTGCAAGTAATATAACATTCCAGGAAAGCTGCACCAGAAAAATAATAAAAAGTGAACCAGACAAAACTGGATCTGGTAGACTGTTTTCCAAATTCAAATACTAAATGTATTCCTCTTGCTGGTAGAATACCAAACAGTTAATGTCGTTGTCAAAGAATAGCTATGGCACACTTGTTTCTATTCATGTGTTGCAATTGAAGTTCGAACAGGTGACCTCATGATCCTGATGGTACTCTTGGGTATCGAGAACCCATTGAGTGCTTTGCCTCAGATAAGGCTTCACAAAGAAAACTAACTTGCTCCTTAGTCTACTTTGGTGTGGGTTCCTATCAATAAACATTATCCAGTAGAGAATTATGGACGTTGGGACAGGGGGATTCTCAATTGAAGGGAGCACTCCACAGGAAAAGATAACCACGAGCTGGTGATATAACAAAGGATCTTGATCTGCTTGACAATCGAAATCAAATTTTATCTAAAATGAGTTTTACAATGGCGAAGAGTCCAACAGTGTTAAAATTTGCATTCATTTCTAGCCCTTTTGTACTTATGCACACAAATTAAAAGTGGGTGATGCAATAACTGTACTACCTATCCACTGTTGTTTCCAAATGGGTGGCAAGTTTACTCCATAGGTTAGGTTGCAGCAAAGTAGGAAGAGTAGAATTGCAAGCAAGGCTAAATGAACTCAAATTTGGGATCAGAGGGAGTGTGCACATATCCACATTGCCATTTCTTGATAAGAACCTTAGGTAAGGATGATTCAGAACATAAAAGACATGTGAACTAGTTAAACAGGAGAAATTCTGTCTTAATTTTTTATTATCAGGGAACAACGTCAAATATCTAGAACATTCAGCAACCTCTGAACATCATATTGAACTATGCAAGCAACATTAACTGTTAGAAATCGAATCGGACATGAACTCCAAACATATGTATTAAGTTCCAAGCACACTTCAGTCAGAAGCTTAAGATATTGAGGAAAGGGTGGGCAATAAACTCGTCAACACTCCCTCTCACGCATAGGTTCTGTCAAGCCCAGACTATGAACTGGAAGTACGCAATATTTTTCTCAAGGCACCTGCCATGGCGTCATACTAAAACCGCATAAACAACTAAGGCAGTGAAGCTTATTTTATTTATGACCCCATAATTAAAACCCCACAAACAAATCAGGTAATGATGCTTATTTTATTGACAAAAGGAGGGTAACATAGATCTACTAAAAGTATGAATTATTAGTATATTGATATAGGAATTAAGGATCGAAATAGAAATTAATGTTAGGCAGAGGGAGAAGAATAGTCTAAGACAAACTCACAGATTCAGAACTCACGCCAACTACAACTAGATCACTCAAAGATTTGACCCTGGGGAGAGTAGTTTCTGTGCCAGCATATGCATCAGCGTTTGGAATGAACAGAATAATGATAAAGACGTAAGAGGGAGGAAAAGGCTTTAACCACTACTCTTGTCTATGAGATTCTAATGCATATCTTTCTTTTAGAGAGAATAAGTACTTTGATATTTGGCTATTGATACTACAGCATATAGTGGTATCGCATCCAACCACCTATTGACAATCTAGGACAGGTTAGAGACTTCCAAGAGTCCTCTTGCATTCATATTGTACCGATTTTCCTTTTACAAAAGTGTCTTTATGCTCTCAGCAGCAGGGTAGGCATTATCCCCAAAAGTCCAAAAAGCATTACTAATTGTCAACTTCATCCTGATTACAGGAAGGACTCGCTGAGGCTCTCACTGTCCGAAAACAAATACATGTCGCCGCATGTGAATTTGTTCCAATCCTGCCTTTGCAACACTGGATTAGCTCAACTGCAAGCAAGACCACATTCCACCGGGAATAGACACGACAACAGTACTACATTCGCCCCCAATTTCACACGCATCCGGATCACGCAACATCAGATTAACTTCCAACCGAAGAACGAACAGGAAAGGGGATGGGGATGGCCACTTACACTTTATTGAAGAGGTACGCCTTCCCGTGCTTGCAGTGGAAGGCCTGGAAGAAATCGGAACCGCGCTCAGTCTCACCCAACACATCGCTGGGACGGCTGCGCCGAATAGCCTACTACGAATTTCGCCAGCCGGGGGAGAGAAGAGGAATTGAGGGACGGACCTTGGATATGATGTCGCCGGCGAGGCCGAGGTGGGTTTTGCAGTGCTTGCAGCTGTAGACGTTGCCCTCGAGGTGCATCAGGAATAGCCGCCCCATCGCCGCCCTCCTCCGCTTCCCCCCCCACTACCTCAAAGTCCAACCCCTCTCCACCCCTCGATGATTACACCCGCGGCCGCTCCAATCGCGATCGCCGGCGCCTCGGAACCCACGCCTCCTCTCCCACCCCTCCCCTTCCTCGATCGATCGGGAGCTACGAGGACGGTAGAGTTGTTTATTGCGAGCGCGTATGCGTGTGCAGCGCAGCGGTGGTGGTGTCTGCTCGGCAGCAAGCGTAGCGAGTGGGGAAATGTAGCGAGGCGATGGCGTGGGCCGGTGCGGGGTGGCCGTGGGGGATGGGAATGCGGGCGAGAGGGGAGGGAGGAGTGATAAGGACGACGCGAGAGCGCGTGGTTGCTGGTGCGCGTGTGACGCATGCCGCTCCGGATCTGGCCGCTCGCTTTATTGGATCCGGCATGTTTTCATCCGCGCTGCGCTCCTCTGCAACCTTCTCGTGTTCCTTTTTCGGCCTTTCAGTCTCTTGCTGGAAAACTAGTCCTTTCCGGAAACGAAGGTAGAGCATGGTTTACATACCCGTCGGTTATCCTGATTAACCGGAAAATCGGTCTCAGTCGGTCATGCTAATCGACCGGTTAGTCGAATAAAATCGGATTTGTACTATAGCAATTTGGTTAACTAGTAATTATTCTGATTAACCGGTCGGTTTTTTACCGAGCCAAGTCGATCGGTTAATTCGTTTTTTCCAACCTTGAGGCAGAGGCGATGAAAAAACATAGTAAGAGCAACTACAACTCTTTTCTTTTTCTATCACCTAAACATAAAAATTTATCATATAGGAAATGGGGATGAAAAAACTTCTTTATTAGTTTCCTTTTCCCATTCACTTGGTTAGATGATCACCTAAATTCAGTCCACCATCTCCTCTATGGAGGGGATCACCCATCCTTATTTAAATAGTGGACCCTACCCTTTTAAGTGATAGAATAAGTGAACTGTTATAACACCATCACCTATAATTCAAAAAATGGGTTGAAGGGATCCTCTTTAACCTCTTTTAGGTGATAAGATTGAAGGGGAAGGATTGGAGTTGCTCTAATAGTATGCCAGGCAAGGTCACTGTTACGGGATTTTGAAACTTTTGGAACGAGAGTTTTTTTAACCGTTTTCCACAGTTGTGTGACCTACAGGCAGTGTTCACATAACTGACTGGGCCGGTATAACCGGCCGAGCCAGGTTCATTGGCTAACCGGTTAACCGGTATAACTGGCCGGTTAGCCAGACAAAAGTCATTTTGGTTGGCGCACAGTCAGTAGTCGTTAACCGACTGGTCACACCGGTTAACCGGTCGGTTATTCGGTTAATCGGTCGGTTAGATCGATTTTAGTGATATATTTTGAATATATATTTTTAAATTGAAAAATATCGGGTTTTGAGCGGTTTCACCGATTAACCGGTCGGTTATATCGGTTTTGTCCGTCGAATTTTTTTAAATTTTTAAAAAAATTAATTATAACCGGAGGTTAACCGCCCGATCGGAGTAACCGGCCCGGACCGGTTTTCCGGTTAACCGATCAACCGGCCGGTTAACCACGGTTATTCAAACCATGCCTACAGGCTGACTGATAAAAGCTTCCTGTTTATTGTCTTTACATGTGATTGTCTAATTGTAAGTTTGGGTTTTCACATAAAAAGTAGCAAATGTGAAGTGTCCATAAGCTTGACTTTTGGGTTTTCACATGAAAACTTTGATTGTCTAGAAAACAAAACCAAAGTTTGAATCTAAAATTAAATTTTATTATACTGATTTTATTGACTAGGAAATATTGGTTAGCAAGCACCGAGATCATACTAGATACTACTTCGAAATCTATTTATAATATTTTTTGTTGTGAAAAGTTTGTTTATAAGATTGGTTGATTGTGTTTCCTTCTTTTCGTTTTTACCAATAATTTCTATAATTTCAATCAACTTTGACAATATAAGATTTATATTTTTTAATTCAACATAAAATTATTTTTATAATATATAATATATAGGTCATAGTTGATCAAATATTTAGAAACCATTAATCAAAAAGAAAAAAAAACATAGTTAATCAATTCTACAAATAAATTTTATTGGTATGGAGGGGCTGATATTTTTAAGTTGTTTGTAATCTAAAAAATTAGCTTAACTAAGTCGGTGATAAAGTTAAAAGGAAAATATTGTATGTGCCATTTAGCCCTTTGACCAGAGAGTAACTAATCTATGTGACTAGCTCTATTGTTGGATGTTGCTCCGGTTGCTATGTTGGGTGTTGCAGGCTGAGTTGTGTTGGTCGTATAATCGGACGGCCTAGGGTGCTTTTTATAAAAAGAACACTTTTTAAAGGCTCCAATAATAATTTGAGACTAACATACGTGCAAAACCAAAAAAAAAAGAGAAAATGAAAATAGAGGAGTTACTCGAAGCATTCTACCCGTTTCAGCGACGGGATATTCTATTACATAGAGAAGAACTTTATCCATAAACCTGCGCTTACCTAAAAAAGAGGAAAGAACACCAAACAAGCAACATGATTGGTCTCTGAAATTATTTCTTTCAGTCGACGTGGAACCATTTTATGATCATGATGAGCAACTCCAGTGCTCTTTGGTTCCAAATCGCCTATAAAATTTCAAAGTTCAAAATGACTTCCAGAATTTCCAGACAAACAAAATTCAGCCCTTGTCAGTGTCACGCACATCAAATTGCCCGCATGACGTCGTTAACAACGGACGGATCGCGCGAACACACGAATCCCGTCGGAAACAAGGCCACCTCTGCCCGACTCCACTGGGGCCCGACCCCGTCGCTCCGAACATCTTCTTGCGGCCGAAGAAAGCGGCCGAGCCATGTGGCGACGGGCGGCGACGGCGGCGCTGTCGCTGGGCGCCGGCGCCGGCGCGGTCTCCATCGCCAGCTCCGAGGATCCCGCCGCGACCCTCAAGGTCTGCGCGCACCTGCCCCCGCGCCTCCTCCGCGACTCCGTCACGGCCGCCACCATCGCGGCCGACTACTCGTGGTCCCTCTGGGGCCTCGAACGGGGCACCCCAGCGTACCTCGCCGCCAAGCACGACGCCCATCTTCGCTCCGCCAACCGCCTCCAGGAGCTCTGCTTCCGCAACGGCGGCATCTACATCAAGCTCGGCCAGCACATCGCGCAGCTGGTACGGAATTCAGCGCTGGGTTTGTTTCAACAGTTATTCGATTTGAGAGTGATCTTTCTGTGGTCGCTCGCGGAGGATTCGTTTGTCATATGGTTGTGAATTGCTGACGAAAGTTAGGTGATTGTGCTGGTGTGCTATTTGCTTGTTTCAGGAGTACGTCGTGCCGGAGGAGTACGTTCAGACGATGAGGGAATCAATGCTGAAGAGGTGCCCGGTCTCGTCGATCGAGCAAGTCCGGGGGGTGTTCGCCAAGGATCTCGGAGAATCGCCAGAAACTGTTAGTGCTTTGCCTGACGCCCTCTTTGCATAACCGTTTGTGCAATACAACTGCCTACAGGAATTAGCTGTATAGCTGGAGCAGAAATGCGCAGCGAATCACTTATTATTTTGTTATCTGTCTTTTGTTTGTCTGCCTTGGAGGTCTACACCAGAACCAAAAAATTGAAGTTACTGGTCAGAACACCACAAGCTAATCATTTGGAAGCAATCTTCACCTGAAGTTTCATTTGTCCTTTTCCCTTCCGTGTAGGTTTTTGCAGAATTTGACCCTGTCCCTCTTGCAAGTGCTTCCCTTGCACAAGTTCATGCAGCCAGGACACATGATGGACAAAAAGTTGCTGTTAAGGTTGAATTTTAAGAAACATTGCAGTCTGTCCTGAATATCACTGCAGTTCAAGTCTAAGCAACTTATTCTCTCATCCTCCTATCTCGATCTGCAGGTCCAACATGATCATTTAGCAGATACTGGTGTTGTAGATATAGCCACTGTGGATTTGTTAGTGAATGTTCTGCATTATATTTTCCCTTCATTTGATTACAGGTACCGCCTATTAGCAACTTTGATCTATCATCTCATTTACATTTTTCGTCAATTTTGACAATGACATCTCTGCCTGAACCAGTAGCAAGACAAAATTATACCAAGACAAAGCTATTTGTATGTTTTGTATTAGAACTAATTTTTGGGGTGACTAATGTTTTTTTTTTTTTGCCTAGCTATTATTTGTTGGTTGTTGCTAATAAGGTTACACATATGGATTCTGAGTTCTATTGGAAAAACATTTCTTCAAAATCAATTCTTAGAGGGAAAAATAATCTTGCACCTATATTCAACAAAACTGAAAATGTCATGACGGGTTTGTTTCAGCAAAAAAAAGGATTACCTTAAATGAAGCATGGCATCTATTTGCAATTATTAGCTCTACCTCTTAGTTGTCAATGCGCAAATTACATACAGAGCTCATAGTCATATACTATGTCAATGTTGCTGTCTGCTTAAGTTGCAGTGCTTCTTTGCAGTTTTCTATGCAGTTCTCATTTTACATTATCTGTTTCCATGCAGATGGTTAGTTGATGAAGTTCGAGAAAGTGCCCCTAAGGTACCAGTTTTTCCTGGCATATAATTTCCTTGCTATAATCTCTTGGATCTGTGTACTTCTTCATATTCTTCCTTTTTGCTTGTTACCAAATGCATTACCTTATGCCGCCTACGATTGCTGCCTTGTTGATATAATTTTTTTTGCAAAGCAATGTTATTTCCCAGTAGGGTCTCTTCATTTCAAACTTGTTATAATGGAATTTATACTCTTAACTAAAAGGAACAAATGTAAAAGAATTATGGGCTTCATACTATGTACTAACTAGTTGCTGCAATTCCCAGGAACTAGATTTCTTGAATGAGGCCAAAAACAGTGAAAAATGTTTGGTGAACTTTAGAAGGTTGTCTCCTCATATAGCGGGCTGCATATATGCACCTAAGGTTTACTGGACTTTGAGCACATCTAGAATTCTAACCATGGAATTTATGGATGCCAAGGAGATAACTGATGTTCGTGGCATTAAAGAAACTGGAATGCACCCTGCGGATGTTTCAAACCTAGTAAGTTTCCAAGATAGAATTATTTAAACAAGTGGTATGGACTTTGTTACACAATACATATACTCATTTCTTAGTTGTCTAGGTCAGTAAAGCATTTGCTGAGATGATTTTCAAACATGGTTTTGTTCACTGTGATCCCCATGCTGCCAATATGATGGTCCGGCCCATGCCAGAAGACAGCAGAAAACTTTTTGGTGAGAATCTGTCTTCGAGCATAACAAACAAAACTAATATTCATGCTACTTTTGTCTTTTCTTCGTAATAATTCGGAAATAAATTTTATCATCATTCTGTTTGGTTCTATAATAGCATTTACTATTCATGCTTATTCATTACATAGATATGCAGTAGAGTTGCTCTGAAGAGAAATGATGTATACATGCTTATAAGGACCTATGATGTATATAAATTATAATGAAGGTATTATATGAAAGTACCTTATAATGAATAACCATGTATACAAATTGCAATGAATAAGTATGATGTATACAAATTGTAATGAATAACAAATGCTACCGATAGTATATTTTATTGTACCTGTAAACATGATGTATACACATTGTATAAATACCAGTGTGTTACATCATGTTTATCGGTATAGTAAAATATACTATATTGAATTGGATATGGTGTATGCAGTGTGTATATGTTGGTAACTATACATGTGTCTTAGGATTGAACGATGAACATATACTGCATGGTATATGGAGAAATTGGTCTTCCTATGTGGCAACACCACTGCTTTCCGTTCCAACATTTTTACAATTGCTAAGTAGGTCATCTGAAGCGTTATGATGGCTAACTTCCCACAAATTTCTACTTTGAATGCAGGGTGGAAAAGGCCTCAATTGGTTCTTCTTGATCACGGCCTTTACAAAGAGCTTGATTATACTACTAGGATAAGCTATGCTTCTCTTTGGAAGGTGACAGTGCTATTAGTTTCTTATGTAGCTTTCTGATTAGCAATCAATAGCTGGTCTAATATTTTCTGTGATCTTCGTTTAATGTAGGCACTTGTTTTTGCTGATGAGAAAGCAATTAAGGAGAACAGTGTCAAACTAGGTGCAGGGGAGGACCTTCATGCCCTTTTTGCAGGTGTGCTCACAATGAGGCCATGGAAAAGGGTGATTGACCCATCACTGGATCATCTTGTCTTGGATGGCAAAAATACTGATACTTCTGAACTGCAGGTGATATATGTTGTACCATTGTATGGTCCCCCTCCAATGGCCATGATGTGTATTTTTTGCCAGAGCAATGGTAGCACAGTCCATAATTCTAACAATATATAAAAGCCATTCATTAAGCAGTACCTGTAGGGCTATGAAAGTGTCATTGTGCACTGCTACAAGGCTTATCATATTGCTTGTGATTACTAGATGTTGAATCTTCTTGATCTTAATAACTGAAAGAAAATGGACAACAAACTTCACAGCTGCCCAACATCATCCCAGAGTTGCTCTAAAATGGAATGAAAGGGATGCATAGTAAATACATATTCCATATATAATGTTTACTTGGAGAATTCATACCTGTTTCTGAAATGAGCCAAGATTAAATATTAGATATCTGCCTTGCTTTTTAACTCTTCTCTTTCACATTTTAATGATGGAAGTTTCCTTTAGCTTGCTTTCTGTGGCATGGATCATAGTGTTAAATTAGCGACTTGGATTGATCACTGCAAAAAAAAAAAAAGCTCTTGTAACTTATGATCCTTTGTAATGGTTTTATAGTCCATAATCAAATACTTATTTCATGAGAACAGATGTATGCCTCTTTATATTTTTCTGAAATCTCGGAGCTCCTGAGGAGACTGCCAAGGGTCATCTTGTTGATGCTTAAAACAAATGACTGTTTACGTGCAGTCAATCATGCCTTGGTAAGTGAATGGAATTACTAGCAATGCAGTGTACATATAAAATGTGCTTGTTTTCATTTTTCCAGAATGAAATAGATGGGTTCTCGTATTATACTATATTTTTTGTGTTATAACCCTTTCCCCCTTCACTTTTGTTTCTACTGCCAGTCAATCCCAGCTAGTGTCGGCTCTTACCTTTCGATAACGTAATGTAAAGTTTTAGTTGTAGGGCAAAATGATTGTTATTATGTATTAGTTGGCTTGTCCTAACAACAAGAAAGATAGACTGTGTTTTTGAGAAATAAAAAACAAGAAAAACAGAATGGGGTAAAGAGAAACGTATGATTGAGCTTGAGATTTTGTTATAGTTGTTGGACAGGCTTGAGAGATTGACCACTTGAGCAGTAATCAACAATTGACTACAGAGGATCAATATTTTTGGCTGATTTCTAAAAGACTGTCTTTGCACGTGTACCCCCCTCTAATACCTGGGGTTTATGAATCTTCACTATAGGCACATCTGGAGGCATTTGATAAGTAAATACAATTGTTCTGCCCCATTAACATGTGAACTTCTTGGACAGGTTGGAGGTACTTCCTTGGAATCGTTTATGATCATTGGACGTGTTTCTTCTGAAGCTGTGCTGGACGCTAAAAGGATGAGCAGGAAGTCCTTTCTAAGTAAATTAATGATATGGCTGGAGGAAGTTTTACTCGAAGCTCGGTTCTTTAGTTTGAAGCTGATATTGTGTTTCATGCAATTTAGGAAGTTGTTACCTAGCTAGAAGCAGAGCTGGACATGTCAACAGCGTTTTGACAGGTGGAAATGCAAAGTCGGGGTTTTTTCTGGGTAGAAACTTGGCATTTAGTTGAGATTGCCATTCTTTCATATACATCATTCTTTTGCTCGATCATTTTTTATTGGTCGTTTCTCATGGTGAAGGTACACTAATCAGTATAGTATGATGCCTACTCAATTAAGGGAATACAAGTATGCAAACTGTAATCGTTCGTTTGCACAGTGTAAATACTATTCAACGGATTCAGGCACGACAATTAGGTGTGCTGTATCCATAACTTGTCACAAATGCAAGAACAAGCATGTTTCTTGCAACAAATATGTTCCTTTTAATGGAGGAAACATCCTGACCGCTGTCCTTTTTTTTTTTTGTCGAACAAGTGTTGCCCGCTCTGTGACCAGGATAATGAGATGACGCAGGAACTGCTCACATCCTGTGTTTTCACGCTTCAGGTTTCGCACTCCCTGACCGCTCAGTTGTTGCACGTCCGCCGTATGAAGGGTGTTCTCTTGGTGACGATGCGCTTCATCGCATTTCGCAGGTGGGCAGGAACATTGCGACGGGTTAAACTCACTGATCATGCTCAACGTGTGAACGATTTGGAAGCTGCGAGGCAGGTTGTGCAGCCCAACCAGAGGGCGGAGGCAGGCACTGGCCAGTGGCGAAGGGATTCAGGCGATCGAGTCCTCCTCCTTAGAGAGTTTTTCATGCTGCGATTAGTCATCTGAGGCTCCGATCGTTTCTTTTTCTCGGTTGTGCATTCATTTGTTTCTTTTCCGTAGCAGGGACGGGAACTCTCATTCATTGTTAATAGGTTAGAGTTGATTTCGAAAAAAAAAGGTTAGAATCAGTTTACAGCAAATTAGAACCATTGAATGATAACTGGTAACTGAAGGCAGATCGCATGTTACAGAAGTGAAAAACAGATACAAGACGAAGGACCCAAGTAAAGAAGGAAGATCTACACTGGTTCAATTTGGATGTTTTGTAGTGTGTTTGTATTCAAAAAAAGGGGGACGAAAGATTGGCATGAAGTCATTTAAGTTCGATGACATTCTGTTGATGCAGATCATCACAGTTGGAATGTCAATTTGCATATATTTTTTTCACGATATATACATTCTCTTGATCTTGTGAGTTGATGATGGAGCAAAGACCAGGAAACAGATTGGCAGCTGACAAAAACTTAACTAAGAAGTAAATCTTGTAATTTTACACACGCCTGACCTTTTTTATTACCAAATTGTTTGCATGTTAAAATTGCAGCGGAAACTAATAAGAAGATCTCGAATATGCATGATCAAACTCTAGAGATCAGTCTACAATGTCAACTGGATGCTTCTCCCGCAATCATGAGAGCTGTATGCAATCCTGTGGCACCGAACTGCCGAGATACATGTATCCTGCTGTCCCCATCCGTCGTCGCCGGTGCCGGTCTCTCATCTCCATGGGCAACTTGCGCGGGCAACTTCCGATGCTTCCTCATGTGCCCGCCGAGCGCCCGTCCCGTGGGGCACTCTGTGCCACAGACCTTGCACCTGTACAGCTGCGTCCTGCACGCCTCGACATTGCTGTTGCCGATGGCAGCACCGTCGTCCTTGCGGGCGCCCTTCTTATTCTTGACGTCGCCATCATTGTGGCTTCTTCCTGCGCCAATGGTCATCTCCTCGTTGCGGCTTGAAGCTTCCTCCCTGTTGCGATCGTGGTCATTGACACCCTCATGGATCGCTGCAAACATCGATGTCCCCATGCTGTCGATGCTGCCGTTGCCATTGTAGGCACCCATGCGGTCCTCTGCAGTGATAGATGGCTTCTTCTTCATTTTCCTGTGGCGGCCTCTATAAACGTGATCCTCATGATGACACGCCGCATCGTGATCGTTGTAAGGAGTAGCCTTCTTCTCGTGACAACGACTGCCGTAAGCACAAGGTGCCGCAACAGATGTTTTCCGCTCTGCGTAACCGACGCCGTTGTTGACACGATCGTGATCCAGTTCCACTGCCGCAAACTCCGCTTTATTACAGTTACCATGGCCGCCGGCGCCGCCGAGACTCGGCGCGGCGGCGATCCTGGCCTTCTTCTGGTGGCCGAGGACGTGCCCCCCGAGCGCCTGGGGGCTGTAGAAGCACCTGTCGCACTGGTTGCAGGGGAAGCGCCCAACTACCGAAGTCGCCGCCGCCGCCGTTATTGTCACATCCCGACGCGGCTCCTGGTCCACCTCCTCGTCGCATCCCGGACTAGTCCTCTTCCTCTTGCCGCACGCGCCGCCAAGCGGCTTATTCTTCGTCTTGATGATGTTCTTGTTGTTGTGGCCGTTTCGTTTCCTCGGATCAGGGCGCGCCTCTTGGTGGGTCTCCTCGCTATCGGATGACGACTCCCTGACCCGCACGCCGCCGCGAGGCGAGGAGGACGAGGACGCCGTCCGATCCGGACTGCTCGTTGGCGTCGGCGCCTCCGATGGCAACGCGATGATGACGCCGAGCCGGGCCTTCGAATTCTTCTTGGGCGACGACGGCGAGGCATCCCGCATCAGAGGCTTCTTCTTCCCCCTGATGCGGCCGCCATCTACTACCCGCTCGTCCTCCGTCGCGTCGTCATCGTCATCGGTCGCGTCCTCTTGGTCGTGACGGCGCGCGAGGAAGACGTAACGGTCGACGTCGTCGTCGTCGTCGTCGGAGTCGGAGTAGTAGTGGTAGTCCTCGCCGACGGCCATCTCCTCCTTGTCTCTTGACCGAATCGAGCGGGGCCGCTGCTGTGGGGGTTGCTGCGAGACTAGTAGAGAGCGATGATGAGCCGCCACGCCAAGCCGTTTGCGCCTCGGCACACAGCAGCGCACGCACGGGCATGCTATTATAGACGGGGCTCGTGGGCCGGATGAAGTGACGAGCGAAGATGGTGGGCCGGGTAGACTTCGACTCGGACTCGAACTGGTATCTTCTTGGTGGGCTGGGGTGTGGTCACGGCTCGCGCTGGAACTGGCCTCCTTCTGCAGCCCGTTGGTGTGATCACGAACCACGAGACATTTCTGCAGCCCGTTGCCGTTAGGCAGGGCATACGGCAAGAAATGCTGAGATCTTGTTACATTTTTTCTTTTGACCAGCCGAGCCGGCGACCAAGTGAAACAGTAGTACGTGCCCACGCACAGCTTTCAAAGGAACCGTACACGTACAACCCCGGTTCAGAACGGATGAAAAAAAACGTGCATGCACAACTGATGTTAAAAGCTCTCTCCCTCCTCGCTGCCGCCGGCAACAGTGCGCCGCAGTACTGACTAGCGTACCGTAACGATCGCCGTATATGTCCGGTCGGTGGTACATGCTACAGCACTAGTAGCAAACCTTGTTGTGTCGTACCAGTACGCACAAATTATATGGACCGGTGCGTCCAGTGGCAGCGCCGCCTCGTGAAGGCAAGGCGTGAGACTGAGAGAGAGCAGAGGCGTAGCATATACGCGTCGCATCCGCAAGTGGAGCGCGGCCAGCTCGCGCGCGTTGTCGTCTCTTGCGGGAAGGCAGAGCGGGGCGGGGCGGGGCGGGCCACTGGGCGTCGTCGAGTCGAGGCAGAGTGAGTACGCGCCAGGAGGGAAAAGGAGCCAACCAAACAAAGCAGGCTGCTAGTGCTACGACCCCTCCCCTGTAGCAAGGCAACAGCTAGCTAGCGCACTGGTTAAGAACGCAGGCAGAGGCTGAGAGGCAGGCCAGCATGCGGCAGCTGCCGCTGGGGGGGCAGGCAGGAAGTGTCCACCGTGAGTGCGCGCAGTACTCGTGGTACGTTCTGAGTAGCTTACCTTAGGCCGGCTCCAATAATTGGGCGCTCCACTACCACGCCGGCCGATCGATCGAGCCGAGGTGCAGGTTAGCCTTTTTTTTCTTTGTCTCGGCGCGCACGAGTCCAGCCCGGCGGGGGCGGGGCCAGAGAGACATTGGATCAATCGGCAGCGGCACGGCAGGCAGTGCGCGCAGTGGGGGCGCAGCAGGCAAGTGGCTGGCGAGAAAGACAGGGGCGTGCAAAGGAAGCCGTACTGCCGCGGCTAATCCGTCGCACCAAACCAAACCACGGGGGGCGGTGGTGGACCCACTTACCGCCGGCGGAAAATCCAAAGGCCCGGGCCCGGCGTGGATGCGCGCTCGTGCCGCTTTGCTCGCCTCGTTTATGGTAAACCAAACTCCTGCCATAGCTTAGTACTACCACTACTAGTCCGCAGTCGCTAGGTCTACCGCTCTAGAGGAGCTCCTCCGATCCGATCCGTGTAACGACACGATGTATGTACTACATGCATCGTGCGACCGGTCGAGTGAACCAATGCAAGTTTTTTTGTTTTTTTTTTAGACAAGTCGAGTGAAGGAAGTTGTACGTGTCTCTTCGTCGTTACGGCCGTAGTCATTTACGCGTCTTTGGAGCACGGTCTCGACGTCGACGAGAGAGAGCGCGCGTACATTATTATACGTTCGTACACGGTTCACCCAAGTTTTTTTTTTCAAGACCACAAAACATTAATTCATCCATTCAACAGTGGCAACAACGTAACTGTACAAGGAGGGTTACCGGAGTGGGTACGGAACATTTTCTGCCAGGAAAGCACGACGAACATGTGGAGTAGACTAGCTCATACAGTATCATTCCTTCATATGGCCTAATGCTATTGCGCAATCAGCTGGAGGGAGAGATACTGCTTATAACATCCTTCTGCCGGGGGAGAAGAAAATACAGCTTCACAAGGTTAGGACCAGCTGATGGTTCCAATTAAGATCCACAATGCAGGGAGAGGGTCTAGACAAGAGCACACACGTACTGCAAATCAACAAAACAACAAAAGGGTGGGCAGCGCGGAGATCAATCTAGCAGTACACAAGGAGACAATCAGCTCCTTTTCCTCTTCAGTCCAGCGACAGCGGCAGCAGCAGCGGCGTCCTTATCTCCTCCATCGGCGTCCTCTGCTTCCTCCGCCACCACCACCATCTGCCGCTTCTCCGTCAGCTTCGTCAGCAGCTCGCCGGCGGTGTCGGCCATTACGAAAATGTCCCGCGCCGCGGCTTCGATGAAGCCCTCCTCGACGCCCTTGTCGAACAGCGAGAGCAGGCTGTTGTAGTAGCCGTCCACGTTGAGCAGCCCCACCTAATGATACAAAACACCAACGACCATGCAGAGCGTTAGTTTGTTGGCTACCTATTATTGAGCACCGGCCGCCTTCTTCGTGCTAGCAACTGGGATAGTGGGATCACGACCTAGCTATATCTATCAGGCATGAGGCATGCATTAGAGATTAAGTACAAGGCCTAGTAAGGCTTTTTCATTTTGCTAGGTGATGACGGTGGCATTATATTAGTAGAAAGCAAAATGGAAGTTAAATACGACAAGGTTACCGGTTTGTTGTGGATCCCCAGCTGTGCCCACGCTATGATCTCCAACAGTTCTTCGATTGTCCCGTAACCGCCTGCGCACATTGAACAGCTCGAAATAGCTCATCACATTCGGCTCAATCCATACTATTTCGAAACAAGTTTGTTGCAACGACCGCAAGTATATTCCTAGATGTCGCACTAGCTATGAATGAAATAAAGACGATGCTCCGCTTTGAGAGTGACCTGGCAGGGCGATGAAAGCATCCGAGTGTTTTGCCATTTCTGCCTTGCGCTCATGCATGTCCCTTACCACTTTCACCTCTCCCAATGTCTCCCCTGACACCTGAAACAGCAGGCTCGCACAGCATATAGTGACGCGACATAACAACATGTTTCATATACATACACTCAAATCCATGCCGGATGTGATAGAGGAATCTGAAACGGAGATTCGGCGGCATACCTCTTCTGGCAGAAGAGCACTAGGGATGACCCTGCAAAAACATGAGCAGCAGAAGGGTAACCAGACGGAACGAAGAGAGAAAGCACACCGCCGTGCACATCACTATAGGTACTAGCAAATGCTTGGGTTACCCGAGGACGTGGCGGCCGCCATCGTAGACGGCCTTGGACACCATGCCCATCAGCCCGCCGCTTCCGCCGCCATATACCAGGTCGAGCTGACGCTCCACCTGCGAACGAAACTAATCATCAGTTCATCCATTGAGCACGCGGCCAGCGTTAACATAATACGAGTAACATTCTCCCCGTTTAGTTCTACGAACGTCACTCACCATTTGCTTTCCAAGGTCGAGCGCGGCGGCGCTGAAGGACGGCCGGTTCCCTGGCCTGCTGCCGCAGAAGACACAGATCGTTCGCACCGGCTTCTGGTCGCCGCCGTCGCTGCTCTCCGCACTCTTCTCTTGGCTCCCCTCCATGTTCACAGACCACCGAGAGGAAGGAGGAGAATGAGATGGGGGCAGACAGAGAGAGAAAGAGAGAGTAGTAGCTAGCTTCTCTTGAGGTCCCCTCGGTGGTCGATTGGCTATTTATGCACAAGATCCCTCGAATCACTTTGCATGCTATAGTTACAGCTCCTCCTCCTGCCCGCCAATGATCACCATCTCCACATAATTAACATGTCGATGGAATTTGGATTTTCAACAACATGCACTAGGGCTCGCTTCCTTTATACATGCACGATCATTCATCTTCTGTTATGCAAAGTTTTTTTTATGTAGAACCTAACCGGTTAAAAAAATAAACAAGCAGTAAATATAACAACTTTGTATTGTCGAGTCAAATCCTAGAAATTCGATGGGCAGATTCCACGGCACGTTCAGTTTGCGATACCAGGATGTTCTTTTGTAGCATGTGTTCTAAAGTTGTGTTACACAATTGGGATGTTCTTGTTCTTGCCTTACATTTATGTGACATACATATTTCATGATTACTGATGAAATACAAGTGAACTATCCATCCTTTGTTGTTGTTTTTAGATACTCCCTCCGAATATAAATTGTTGACGTAATTGATTTTTTTAGTTACGTTTGACTATTCGTCTTATTTAAAAATTTTGAAAATTTATCAGATATTTTGTTATAATTTGTTTTATCACTAAAAAAAGTTAAAATCTACCTTATAATTTTGTATATTTGAATAAATATTTCGAATAAGACAAATAATCAAACGTAGCTAAAAAAGTTAATTGTGTCAATAATTTAAATTCAAAGGGAGTAGTTGATTGATGCTGTTATTTTATTAGATTCAGAGACGTCGAGTTCGAATCTTATAATGGGCAAGATTTATTATTAGTTGGATCAAGTGTATATAGCAGACTCATATTCCACATTCGAATCTTATAAATACACTCAATTTATTAGATCAATTATAGCCAACTCATGTTCCACATTTGTGGTTTAAGGAATACTCTACACATCTATTTTTACATCAAGCCTCTTGCAGGGTCCAACATCTACTATCTTCTACTTTCTTGGTGTCTCAAATGTAAAGATTCTTAAATTTTGAGATAAAAATAGGCAACTAGCTAGAGAAAAGTCACATATACCTCTCATTTTACCTTACTCATGCAATCATCAACCCATCAAATAACTTACCAGATTTTGTCTTATTCCTAAAAATGCTTACATTTTAACAAAATTTTCAAACATTCCAAATACTTACTTATTCCATTTCAAAATTATTATCATCATTGATTTTTTTTTATCTTTGACAATTCGTCTTATTCAAAAGATTAGCTCAAATATGCAAAATTATTGGTTATGTTTCAAGCTTCTCTCTATTAATAAAATAAATTATGAAAAAATATATGAAAATTTTTAAAATATTTTAAATAAGATGAATAGTCAAAAAATAACAATAAAAAAATTAATAATTATAATAATTTTAGAACGAATGGAATACATTTAAGACACGGAGGAAGAAGTATTCGTAGTTGTTGGGCTAAGATTAAAACTCTGACCTAACATTGTACAACCAGCCCGGCCACAGACACTGCTAAGGTACAACACGGCAGATCCCGCAGCACGCCCCTCACAGATGGTACAAATGACTCAATGAGAGATGAGAGCGTAAGACAGCACCGCCAAGCGCACCCAGGTCCGTACGTATGCGCCATCCTGCGCTTTTGAGCCCCGCCCGGCCCGCGTGCTCCCGGCGGTCTGGCTAATTAGGATCGTACCGCTGGGCGCTGCTGTGCCTGTGCACGGTACCCGGAACTGACGCCTGGCTTTTCGTCGCGAGCGAGCGAGGACGGGCACGCTCAGTGCTACGGCCATTGGCCGTTGGCCGCGTCAGTTTGGGGCGCAGTGCACGGTCTGCTGTGCGCGGACCCAAGATGAGACGCAACAAGGCGTACATGCTCAACCCTGGAGCACACTGACACGGGCCGTCACACGTACGTACGTACAGTATGAATCACTGACAAATGGGGCGCTTTTGTATACGATGTGAAAACAAACGATCATCCACTGCGACAATGTACGATACTCTACACACGTTGATACGGTATACAGTATTAATTAGATGCATTCCAAAGGGAGGAAAAAACATTGACGATATTGGTTGTGCGTCCGTCGGTCGATTAGAATCGAACACCCTGACTGCAGTGGATTAGTTCGAGGCCATCATGATAGGCTCGTCGCTTGACGTCAGACTATTGACAGGACGTTTGTTAACCCGGATTATTATTATTAGCGATTCCTTTCTTCAGGCCAGTCCGGGACCGACCGGAGCTGCATGTGAATTATCTAAACACCTTCTGATTCTCCAGTCCACACAGATATTGGAAACTATTAGGACAGGGAACGAAAAGGGTCTATCCGAACGGAGATTCCCCGACTTATTAAGAAAATCTAGGGCCGTCACCCGTACCTGCAGATTCTTTTGCAGCTAATTGACCTGATGGAGACGTGGACAGGGAGCTAGAAACCAAGAGAGCAAAAGTGACGGAAATATATATGGATTCTTATTCCTTTGCGGCACTGGTACGGTTGTTGCAGCGGTTATGTCAATATGTGATTTTTCTTTCTTAGTAGTACTCCCCTGTTCTAAAATACTTTAACCAATTTCTGTTTTTTCTAAAATAACTATGATTTTTACTTTCCGATGTGAGAGCATCTCCAACAGTTTTTGTAAAATCCATTCATTAGCTAAATTTAGCTATTTAGCACTAAAAATGAAATCCAACAGAGACGCTATCTGGTTCTCTATATTTCCTCCCTCGCTATCCCGGCACCCTCGCTCTGCAATTTTACCGAGCGCGCTCCGCTCGCCATCAGCCGTGTCCCACGCGCGCCCCGCCTCGTGTCCGCGCCCCACCTGTTTCGAGCTCGCCCCTCTCCGTGCGGCCACACATTCCTCTAGAAGCGACGCAAACAGCTGCAGAGGCTTCATTCACACATGCATCTAGAACATGTTGGGGTCGTTGGCTCCAATCCTTTTCACACATGCAAAGTCATGTATTCTTATTTTTATCTCTCTCTTTTTCTTGTTT
Organism: Eleusine indica; assembly: GCA_030378355.1. Classification (NCBI taxonomy): domain Eukaryota; kingdom Viridiplantae; phylum Streptophyta; class Magnoliopsida; order Poales; family Poaceae; genus Eleusine; species Eleusine indica. Next base: position 47,655,777 of record CM059498.1, on the reverse strand, counting down.
CTTATATATTCACTTATTTTTCTAATATTTTTTAAATTCTTATGTCTAGAGTTAAAACATTAATTATTTTAAAACGGAGTGAATAGTACAGAGCTACTGCCGTAGTTGGAATTATGATTTATTAAGGAAGTTACCGGGCCGTTCATGCTAGTAATTAGCAAAACTTCACATCCGAGAATCAAACACCTTCGAAACAAAATCTTCAAGATCATCAAAGACTGCAATGCCCGCATATTTCGAGCTCTGTCGCACTTCCTCGTCCACGATCTAATCCCAGAGAAGTCAGCACGTTGTTTCGTTCTTGAATGTTTCTGACAAGATCTGGGCTGATCTGAGAGTCATCAAGGTCGTCAGTCAGAAGCACGTCTCGGTCCAACAGAAGACCATACGGTCTGTTATCAGTAAAATGTTTTCGACCACTGAAGCCAACTGCAGGAGATGGAGCAGAGACACGCTCTGAGCTATGAAAGGACCGCGTGTGCCAATCCCGAGACCAGCCAATGAAATCTTTTCCTGTCTATTGTATTGCAGCTAACTAAACATAGAGTGATGCATGTGGGAGTTAATTTAAGAGACTGATAAGGTATCGTGGAACGGTGGTGACTCGGTCGGCGTGGAATGATACTACTCGTAGACCTACTACACCTCGACAATGTTCATCACGGGTCACGGCTATCTCTTAATTTATCTTTATATTAGCAAAATATCCGTGCGTAACTACGGGCTAACATAAAACTGTAAACACCAATATCATAATAGATTACATATGTTTACACTAATTATTTTAACAGAATATAATAAAATGTAGAAAGTCAAGCTATATTTTCATTACAAATTTTAATAGCAGTTCTGCCATATAATGTCTTCGATTTCTTTTATTCTCTTATAAGATGTTTCTTTATATTTCAAGTCAGACTGTGTAGAACATTGCAAGTCTCCGCTTCTTCACTACCAATATATGTTTTACAATCTTAGGATTTCTTTTAACATCGTCCTTTAATCTCACACTCACATAGGCTCCAATGATTGAAATGTCTTTTGATGATGTCATTTGCTTGAAGCAGCAATTCGATTGTAATAGAACTTTTGATTCTTCTCATATCAACTTAAGTTCTTTCTATACTATAAGCAGTCTACATAGTCGTCAACAACTTGATTAAAGAAAAAAATATGCATGATCCTACCCTCTTTTATGAACTACAAAAGTGGTGAGAAATTGAAAATAGTTTCTGAACTACAAATGTTTTGTGGAACTAAAAATAGTATAAATCTTTAGTTAATGAGACCACTGAGGTGCATTTGGAACAACACAATAGATAGAGAAAAATAGCAACCACTAACCAACGTCATAACATGCAGAATATGTCACAAGCCACATGATGATCACAATATTCATGACAGAAAACGCTGATTGCAAATAATAAGACAATTAAGCACCTAGGGCGGACGCTCATGCCTGATTATTGATTGCACACGGACATCATCTGAACTGCTCGCATGCCTCCAGGTTAACACAATTGAACCAGCGGCATGCGCAATCGTCGAGCAGCTTAGCTCACGTTGTGGCCTTTGGCACTGTGCGGTGATGCACTGGAATGCACGTTGTTGTGGACTTCGGCAGTCGGCACTGGTGGCACGCCACGGACGCACGATGACGTTGTGTCCTTTGGCAGTTAGCACTGGCCAGGCGATCTAGCTTGTTAGAACACAGTTCATCACCGAAGGAGATATGTATTCGTGACTTAAGAGGACAATTGACTTTGTATGTAGAGTTTAATTTGTACATACCTTCACGTCGGGGCTGCAGAATTCGTATCTATTCAGAACTTACGAAGCAGACTTTGTATGTACGTATCCATATCGGGGACGTGGCCATACTTATTACTTTGGCAGATTGGATAAGGCGGAAGGAAGACGGAAACACGAGTGGACGGGCGTGACACGAAGAAAAAAATTGCTACATGGATGTGTCTTTGTTATATACGACTCTAATTCGATTGGAGAATAACTCAAATTCGAGAATTCTTCGTGGAACCAAACTGATAGGTGCGGACACTAAAATTTATAGCTATAGACGGCCACACTTAAATTAATAGATTGTAGAGATACAAAGTGATTGTCAGTACGTTGAAGCCCAATCCCTGTATCAACGTATCAGAAGGAAGGAACGTTAGGGCTAGTGTGCTGACTTATGAGCAACTAACTTACGCGGTGCGCCGTCCAAACTTTTTTTTCTATGGCTGTTGTTGCAACAATGCAGAATTGTTGAATGGCCAATGATTGACACCATGCCCATACCTACCACCGACCCAGAACCGCGTAAGCCCAAAGTGAAGATATCTGTAGTACTAGTAGCCGGGAATGCTACTTTCATTTCATTTTTATCTGTGCATAGACCAAAATCAGTTGGTCTCTTACGTGACTGACTTTATTCAGACATCACATCAGAAGAAATAAAAGAACAGCCACCAATCCACCATGTTGCCCTTTTCTTTTCAAAACGAACAAGTTTAGATTTCGCAAGGACAGGCGGCGAGCGCCGTTTGAAGAGATGGATCACGATATTTTATCGGAGGCGGGCCAGTGCGCGTCACCGGACGATGATATGGCTTTCGTTTCACAAAGATCCTCTCCGCAAATCTCTGGGCCCGACCCGATTTGGCTGAGAGGAGATGCTGTGGGCCTCCCGCGCCGCCCACCACAAAACTGATTGAGCGCACCACACGACGGCCCGGCTGCCTCATCCGCACCGCGGCATCACTGACATTCGGAACCGATTAAAAATGAAGACCGTAGTACAACATTCATCATTGAGCTATCAGTATGTGCCAATAAACGCATTCACGTAATCACGTCTCATTATGTAAGAGTGGATATTGAATTGTCCACGGTGACCACATAAGCAACTCGAACACACTAATATGAAATAGAAGCTAAAAGAGGTAAGGCTATCTTAATGAGTAAATTTTGATCGTACATGGTTTTAAAAAGTGATGTATCAACTTTGAGGTACTCTCTCTGTTATTAAAATGTTGTCGTCATTGACTTTTTTTGTTAACTTTGACCATTCGTCTTATTCAAAAAAAAATATAAAATATTATATATATTGTTATGGTTTGTTTTATCATCAATAAAAATTAAAATATAACTTATAATTTTACATATTTAAAATAATATTTTGAATAAGACGAATGGTCAAAGTTATATAAAAAAATCAACGGCGATAACAATTTAGGAACGGAGGGAGTATTGTTCTATAAAATGAAATTGCATCTTTCAGTATCCAGTTTCATATCACAATTATATAGATTATCAGTACATTAAAATGTTGCTAGGTCTTAGTGTTTGGTTAGGATAAACAAAAAAGACTTGCAGTCTAGTTTATTCGACTTTTATAAACAGTGTCCATAGGCCACAACCTTTTATGAGAATGAAAAATAGATGATGCTCTCTTATATTTAAGTTTTTATCATATCATAATTTTTTTTCGGATGTGACATCTAATAAATTATAAATGAAAGTGTCATTGAGATTGATCTAACCGGACTAGTTCCACTTCCAAGTGAGTCAGGAAAAACCGACTTCTATTTGGAACTTCATGAATTCGACAAGAATTTTATAAGAGTCGTAACCGTGTGGGTTCCACTTTCAAATTACCCGAGAACCAAGTACTTCACGTGAACAAATGAATGGGCCGAGCACTTGCCATTTCTTCTGGAAAAAAAAGGCCCCAGGAACTTTACAAAAGATTAGTTGATTCCCACATATAATTCCTGCGTTCCAGCACAAAGAGGCAAAGAGCAGCACCAAAACAGATCGAGAAAAGTTTCTGCCTTTGCACAAAATTTAGTACAAGGCGACATTATTGAACACACGAGTTACATGAGTTGCTATCTCTGTATGAGTCAGAGTTCAGCTTTGGCCTTGTTACAGTTTGAATTTCGAAAAAAGGCAGATATAACATTACAGAAACAATCCGAAGTTGATACTAATTATACATATGTTTCACAGTATGCCGAAGACACATGTGAAAGCCAAGAATGAATTGCCTGAAAACAGCAGACCTACCCATGGCATTGAACACTTGTACAAACTTCTGAGACCAGATTGCATTCAGCTAGGGACGCCAACCGGTAACAAAGGTTCCTTCAGGGGAACTAACCTTGGACCGCTTTGCACAGAGGATGGCAGCCAATGCTGGACCTCTGAAAGTTAGTCGGTAAGTGTGGATGCCTGTGGACAGAAGCCACTGTTTTAGGATGCCAGACTGCTACTTCATGCCTCCTTCTGACGTAGCTGTAAGTCAGGAGGGACGTGGATATGCTCGGAGTTTTGCTCTCCTGACAACGAAAGGAAACAAAAGTGAGGTTCAGTAACCGCAGTATTTTAGTTGGACATGTGTTTTACCTTTATTAGGGTCAGCTTTACCGTTGGCAGTACCATTGTCAGTCTTTTTCGTGTTTAGAAAGCGTCCCCCATTTCCTCTTGCCCTCCTCATTGCATGTTGATGACGAGACTCGTGAAGATAAGGCTGGAATTGTCAGATACATATCTTAGCAAACTATTGAATTATACAATTGTTTGTAATTACGCTAAAAAATCAATTGTTTGTAATTATTAGTCGAAGACATCTAAAAAATCAAGTGGTCTGAACATCCTGAAAATCCAAAGTAGCATGAACATGAGATTGCTTCACTAACCTTCCTGACTTTAACGACCTTTTTCTCAAGCTCAGCCTTGGCACGTGACTGCCTTCGTCTTAAAATCCCATGATACTGCTTAGCATTTACATAGACAGGCTCCTCTGATATTTCAAGAGGTAATGGCATGCGAGAGTGGGTTAATCCAGGTAGCTGGAAATGAGACTGCGCAGAAAACAAAAGGTGCAGGGTGTAAGCTCCTTTAGATAATGTAACACAAGGATGCATCTCAATTTCTAAGTTAGTTCTGGCAGCTCGGGACTGTTCTAAGAATTAATGTCCTTCAGTTTTTTTTCTTATCACAAGTTTCAATTTTTCTTGATTTTTTTAAAAGGAACCTAGATAGTTTACTGTAATTTAAGTAACCTTTCCTGAATTCTCTGCTCTATTTCAAAGACTTCTATGGGATGTAACAGCGTTACTAAAATTCATGGTTGTTCAGTAACAGACTACCAGCATATCCACTCTATCTGCTATTCATCTTCGGTCTCATATTGTGCTCAAAGGAAGTTAGTAGGTATACTAGAGTTGTTGAGAATAGCATATAATGAAAAGATTGATTTGTAATGCTCAAACAAAAAAATAGTAGTACCCCAGGTTGAGTTCCATAGGGACCAACCATGCTTGAGTAGTAAGGGTCTGTGTACTGATATGCTGCAGAAGCCTGCACAGGAAAATATATGGACAAGAGACAGTAAGTCCACTGAAGACGAGTTCACAGAAAATGGCAAACATGAACAAGCGAGAAACAGAGTTCATGGAGAGAAAGAGTGCACAGCTTATCGGTTTAATTAGTTCCAGCTGTTTATATTGTATTAAATACTCACAATTGACTGGTTTGGTTCCAGGGGTGTATATGGTGTTAAATACTCTGATACCATAGCAGGTATCTGTGACGTGGCATTGTTCTTTTCTTGACTAATGCTTCCATCTGGAATTCAGAAAAAGAAATCAGTCCTCAGTAATGGAAGAAAAACATCTTGACGAATGAAAATGAACTAAACCACTACAGATGAAACAACACTATAATGCGAGAGAACTTGTACCCACACCAATGGCAGCTCACAGTTGTGTTACTCCTCTCATATGACCTTCTCCAACATCACACCATAAGTGAAAGCTATCTTTGTGTTCTTAATAACTTCTTATAGATACAGAACCCAAAATGTTTATAGAGATTTTCAGTGTTTGCTATGTGCAAAATGGCTACTATGATCATTTCCACAAGGTGACAAGCATGAGTCCTACAAGCACATGGTTCAATAACTTACTATTTTTAAAAGCATCTTTATTAACTGTAATGTTTGTTTTTCTGATTTATTTTAGTGTGACAAATGGCTTGATTTTGTGATTTGTTAATTAGAATTATTAGTTTCCCATCATTTTGCCGAAGCTGCTCTAGTTAATTCAGTTTTTTGTTTAGTACGACCACTTAAGTTAAGCATGTGGAATTATAGATTTACAAATAGACATAGCTTGGTGATAATTGTCAGTTCTACATCATCCATGAGTCTGATGCAGCGATGAAGGTTCTGGAATCAGAAAATGTGACACGATTTCAGAGTTGTACCAAAGCAAAGACACAATCCTTGCCCCTTCTGATCTAAGTATTAAAAACATAAACGAAAAAATATATTGCAAATTGCATTCAATGTCAGAGCTTCTGCCACCCTTGCATGCTATATAAGGAAACTCGTTGCAAACTCGTTAGTGGGAGCATCTTAACTCGGATCAGCTAAATATAGAAAAGGAATCTTCAGTGAATCGAAACCGCTATGGATATGCAGCAGTGACGTCGTAGTACAAACTAAAAAAAAAGCATTGATGAACAGAGGAAGAACCAGTACAGCTACTTGTTCCTGCAACAACCAAACCAAGAGAAAACTGGCCCATCTCTTTAATGCTAGCAGTACCCGAGAAGAAAGGAGCACGAACCTTTGGAATCCCCTGATCTCCGCGACTCCTCCTCGCTGCTCTCGCCCCTGGCGTCGTCGCTGGCTCTGGCCGCGCGGGCCACGGGGCTGCTGCTCGACAGGCTGATCCCCGGCGCGACGACGGCGGGGGAGACCGCCCCGAGCCCGCCGCCCGTCCACCACGGCTGCATCGCCGCGCCGCCGTGCGGCAGCGCGGCCGCCTGCGCCCTAGGTTCAACCAGGTTGGACCCGCCGGGGCGCGCCTCCATGGCGCTCACGCAGCTCGCTCGCTGCTGCCTTTTTGTTGCTCCGCCCGTGTGGTCCACCAGGTTCTTCGCTGCTTCAAGAAAGAACGAGAGTCCGTGGAAAAGTCATACGGGGAGGAACAATAAAGGCGGACAAGGACGAGGAGAACGAAAGCCGCTCGTGGGAAGTAGATCGGCGGTGTCAGCGCAAAGCAGCACAGAAGAGCAGGGGGCAGGCGCGATCTCCTCTGCTCCTCGATTCGAGGAGAGAGGAATCGAAACTTCCCTGAAGCTCTGAATCTTTGGCGGAACAGAACACCAGCTCTCGTGCGTCTGCTGAATCCGAACCGATAAACATTGGGATCCGTGAAGCACAGATCAGATGTGATCGTGTGCAGCAAAGGATCGTCTACTACGGTCGGGAATGGCAGGTGAGAAGAGTGAATTGGGAGAAACGACTGACCACTGACTCAGTCAGCCCCAAAGCTGCAGGAATCAGAAATACCCAGCCCCTGCCACAGGAGAATCAAAGACCCCAAAACCGGCGCAAGAACTCGATCGATCCCTGCACCCCGGTCAGCCGCTACTCCCCAATTCCACAAACCCGGGAGAGCTCGAACAGAACACCCCCTTATCCAAACCACAACACACACAGAGACACAGCCGCGCGCCTGCCAGAAAATAGAAACGAGCCCGCGGCGGCATCAAGCACGAGGCGAGCAAGCAAAAAAAAGAGGCCAGCAGCGCCACCAATCCGCGCGAAGCACCAATCAGGAAACAAACAAGCGAATAAAAAGGGAGCAACGGAAGGGGAAGAAGAAGATAGGAGGAGAGCTGCATGCAGCACTGACCAGTGAGCGCGGAGGAGCCGCCGCGGCGACCAATAGCTGCGCTGCGTCCTCCTCTGGCTACCTGGTGTGGCGTGAAGGCGGGCCGCAGGTGGGAAGAGGGGAAGAGAGAGAGAGATCGCAGGCCAATCCGAGGAGGTCTCGTCGCCGTGGACGCTTAACCTTGAGCCGCGCTAAGAGCAACTCCAGCAATTCCGCTTTAATCTCATCAACTAAAAGAGATTTAAAGGAATTTCTTTAATATATTTTTAAAATTATAGATGATAGTGTTATAGCAGTTTATCTATTTTATCACCTAAAAATATAGGGTCTACTATTTAGTTGAGGTATGGATGATTTCCTCTATAGAAGAGATAGTGAACTGAATTTAGTTGGTCATCTAACCAAAGAGATGAGAAAGAAAAAACTGAAAGAAGTTTTTTCTATCTTTATTACAGATTTTTATGTTTATATGATAAGAAAGGAGAAGGATTGAAGTTGATTTAAGACGGGGTTGGACGGGGGATTATTGTAGTGGTTACGACAGGTGGGCGGGGGACCGTGCTCAGCTGACAGTTTATTACACTCCGCTCCACTCCTAATAAAGAAGCCTTTCCCGTTTGTTTACTACTGGCATGGGATTTGGATAGGCTGGCTAGGTGGACGGGTGGATGTGCCGACGAGTGGACGGCCCTGATGGCGCGGATGGCGTGGGGCAGCGGCAGACGTGTGCGCGACAAAAGTGAAGTGGTCACCACGGGCGCTTTGGTTTCTAGTACTAGGTAGTGGGACTAGTATAGTGCTGAGGTGAAGTGACGGACGACCACCAGGTTCCCTCCATTTCTTTCTCCTCACTGCTTTATTTGCTCCAAGGGAGGAGGATAATGCTAAACAACAGTGAGGTGGCCTTAACCCTACCCCGGGTCTTTCGGCCGCGCGGACTCGTGTATACGCTTAACTGCTTTGATTAAGCCTTCCAACATGCCAGGTGGCGCGGATTAGCGAGAAAATATGGCCGTTCGGACCGCGCTCCATGTGTTCCGATGGATTAGCTCCATGGATTAGCTAGAGGGCTGGAGCAATTACAAAGTGTATGTACCTAGTAATAGTTTGCTTTTTGCGAGCGGCGCCGATGGAATGGAACGCTGTGCCTGCCTTCGACGGTGCGGTTAGTGCAGTGGTAGTACGACTACTACAGTAGCATAAGTATACTAAGTATAGGTTGTAAATAATGGAGTGGGTAAGGATCATGAATTGGCTGCGGTGAGGCTGGTGCCCGAAGTATCTGCAAACTTCATTGATTAGGTAACATTTTTCAGTTTAAACTTGCAAGGCATATGTGCCACCTCCTCGCTATTGATTTATGTAGGATGTTCTTTTGTTGGAAAAAGAAAGGTGGCCAAGCTTATTCGCGAAGCTTGAAAGAAAGGTGAACTAACCAACACGGTGCAGATTGCAACTACAATGTACGATACATTGTTTATAATTCGAAAATTCAAAATGCTGATTTGGGAAGAAATATATCCACCATCAAACTCACCACAAGCACAAGATAAACCCCCCAAAGAAAGAAGTACTAGGAAAGTTCAGTATCAATTGAAAATAGTTTAAATCAGAAGCTATCTACTCGAAGCCGTAAAAAATTTGGATTACGGGAGCCGCTGAAATAAATAAAGCTGTTAAAAAATCGTTCGTGTCCGCAGGTCTTGTACCGGAGATGCAGTATGCAGGCTCTTTTCCTTCGACCTCACTCTTTTTTTTTTTTTTTTTTTTTGATACCTCGACCTCACTCTTGGAAACAGCGAAAAGCCGGATTTGGGTAAAGGCAAAACCGCCCAAAGAGGCAGGCCACGGGCGGGACGCACCGGCCAATAGTAGGTGATCACTCGGTATCGTGTGCACGGTTAAGCAAGTTAACAAGATCCTGCGATCAAAAACAAAAGTTAACAACAACAAGCAGTGATTGGTGGGTAAATGGACATCCCCATCAGGCTCCTCCTCGTGCTTCGATTAGCTGGCCCATACGATTCACTTTTCCGCTACTAAACAAAAGCGGAGATATTATCATCATATATCTCACGCCACGGTAGTTTTCTTTTTTCGTCCGTGAGCCAGCGATTCGTTTCTGGGCTTTTGGCTGCGCGTGGATCGGAAGCTGGGGATGATGCTTCTATTACCTAGTGACAAAATATGTGACGGAGACGGCTTTAGAGCCTCCTATTACTTGGTGCGTTTGGTGGGATGACAACTTATTTAGGGGACGTCTACAGGGCACACGAGTATTTTACGAGAAACGGGTGCTCGAATTTTTCACCACACGATATCGGTATCGAACGGCCATCGCGCATCGTCTTCCTCTGACAGACGCTGCCCATTCGCTCGCTCCCAACGCTGCCCAAACGAACCGCCGCCCGGCCTCGGTGGGCTAGGGTCCCGCTGGAGGTGCCGGAGCTCCGTGCCGGCCCGTTGTCGCAGAGCTCCGGCGAGACTCTAGCCCATCAAGGCCATCACCTTCCTACCTCACCCCTCAACCGCCGTCGTCGTCGCCATGGACGTCCCCGCCCTGGCCCCGCCCAACCGCCTTCCTCCACCACCGCGGCCGGCGACACCTCGCCGTCTCGCCCGCTCTGCCCACCAACCATCTTCGCCGCCGGGTCGGCCTTCTTCCCTCCTCCCCCCACCCCAACCTTTCTTCTATGTTCGACAATGGAGTATCCCCCAACAACCCTAAACCCTAACCAGCTAAACCGTCGGAGACCTCGTCGGAGTTGAAGGTAGAGCTTAAAGATCTCGCCGAAGTCTGAGAAGAAGGCCTGAAGAAATCGTTGCTGTGACAAAAAAAAATCGGTGCCAAGAGCCTATGAAACACTTGAGTATACTATAGCAATTCTGCTTATTTAATTATTGCAACAGCTAACGTGATAAGCTAACTTATTCGGGCGAGGAGTTGAAACGCATAAGATTCCCACCTCCTCTTCATGATTCAAGGACGTCGAGCGAGAAAATGTTGTTTTTTATTTAGGGATCATTTGACATAGTTTATAGCTGCTTTTGCGCAGCCATAAGCCAAAAAAAAAACTGGTTTTTTTTATAATTTTTCTGATTTAAAGGCTTATAGCTAAAGTAAAAATACTATTACAATGTCATAAGCTGTTTCACCATAAAACCTCCTAAACGAACCCTTTGTGATAGGAGAAAGGAGGCCAATCAAAGCTTATTCAACAAGCTTATACATAACGCACAGAGCCTTATAAGAGATGATCTGAGGTATACAAAGTCGGGTGATAAAAACTTCTACTGTCCTCCCGCGTCATCGACATCACTTGTAGTACCAACCTGGGTTTAAAAATTGTTGAAAATCGGGTAATTTTTATGGTTTTCGGTGAAACTGGTCCAGTCCAATTTATCACAAAAACCGCCAACCCTGTGCACTGTAGCAAAGCAATTTTTGCTAGGTTTTTCTAGTTTACTGACTGGTTTTTAGCGAGAAAAAATATTGACACTGTAGCGGTTTTTTTAACCCTCGAGTAGCAGCACTCCTGGACTTGTATATCAACGAAAGGGTGGGCTTGTCTCGATCAGTGAGAGAGAAAAGCGAGACCCGGTGGAGTAAAAAAATGGCGCCTACCCCTAATAGCAGAGCTCACGATTTGCCGGGACCTTTCGCCCACCCAACTCGACCAGTCCGTACGCTCCCGATCGATCGATCCATCGAGCTCCCACCAAGGTTACAATAACCGTCCGAACTGGTATAACCGGCCGAGTCCGATTCACCGGTTAACCAGTATAACCGGCCGGTTAGTCAGGCAAAATTTGATTTGAGTGGTGCACGATCAGCGTCCAGTTAACCGATCGGTTAGTACGGTTAACCGATTATTGGTGTCGCCAACTCGGCTGGTGGGAGTAAAATAGAAAATTGATCCGAAAAATAGGAAAAAAAGTAGGCATGACATTTTTTAAATATTGAACAAAATATTAGGCACAAATAAATAATACATTGAGTTTATACAACATAGCATAACTATATTGTTCAATATAAATCATCCAAATATAGTTCTCTCACACATGGTTTTCTAAAAATAATTATACAATGATTTTCCATAAATATAATTGTTTCAATACAAAATATTCAAATATAATTATTTAATACAAAGGCTAACCGAACTCAAGCTGAGGCTCGGTCGGGTACCGGCTCGCTCCGGCCGAACGGCTAACCGGAGGAACCGAGCGGTTAGCCGACCACGACTCGGCCCCGACGAGAAGCGACTGCCGACGGCGACTGAGCGTGGCGACGACAACGATTTGGCTGGCGATAGGGCGCGACGAGCTACGAAGGAGCGCCTGGCAGCGGAATGCGATCACGGGAGCTAAGAAATGGTCACGGGAGCGACAATTGGAGAGGATAAGATATGGTTTTTCTTTTTCTTTTTTTTTCTTCCATCATTTTTTTCTAAAGTTAAATGAGCTCGGATTCGGATTTTGTCTTCACTATAAATCTTCATTTAGTCTCTAGTTTTTTTACAAAATATTTAATATAATTTTTTTCAAATTTTTAAAAATATAAAATTCATACCGGAGATTAACCGACCGAACGGAGTAACGGGACCGCACCGGTTTTCCGGTTAACCGTGAGTCCCACCCACCCACCGCCGGACTTGAGTAAAGGCGAAACCGCCGAAACGGGCAAAGAAGAAGAAGGCGGTGGTGGTGCGCGTGCTGTGCCTCGCTTCCACGTCCCGTTTCCTCTCCTGAGGTGTAGGGTAGGGGTGGCGAAGGGCGGAGGGGCAGGCTCGTCATTGCGCCAAGGCAGCGGCGTGGCGTGATCCGCGGGGCCCACAGCCCCGGGTGAAGGAAGGGAAGGCGCGTGCCCGGACCGGGACAGCGACGGCCCAGCGAACGAGACGGCCACGCGTCCCGCGCGGTGGGGGACCGCGCCGCGCGACGTGGCCCGCCTCGCCGCGGTTGGTGCAGCGGGCGCGACGGCGACACACAGCACTCACAGGGCGCGCGGGCCTCCTGCACGTGACGTCGCCGCGAGCCGCTGTGCGTTCGTTGTCTATCGGGGAGGTGGCAGCTGGGGTTCCGGGGAGCACCGCGCGTGGTCACGTGACCACCGGCGTGGGGTCACATGGATCCAGGAGGCAGGGAGGGAGGCAGGCAGGACAGGAGTGCCCTGCACGCACGAATCATCTCGTTCGTGCCTCTTTTTATTTTTACGCGCAGGGGCCGGCTCCAAAATGAAAACATTGTTGTTGCCGTCGTGCGGGACTTGGCATGCTGGGCTACTCAATCGGATCGATGGCCATGATTTTGTGCGCAGGCATCTACTACGAAATGAAGGTCTAGAACACTCACGCAGCTTGTATGCAACGTAGACGGGCGTCAGCGGAATGCGGGAGACCAGCTCAAGATATGGGCAGATTGTCTTCCTGCGGAGCATGAGTGAGGTCGGCGACATTAATTTACTGGTTCAGTACACCAATATTGGAGGTTCATATAGTATACATCTGTTTTTTTTTTATTTCTTTGGTTGACATGTCGATGGCCACGCACAAGGCTGAATGATTAATTTTGTGGCGGTAGAATTGACCTTGATGATCGGACCGTGTTCTCATGAGAGCGCGAACGAGCGAGCGATCAAGCGCCAACATTTCTGTCGGATACGGTTTGTCCGTGTCTGCAAATATGCGTGCCTAACTTTGTACTAGATCGATCGTATATATGCTTCATGCTTCCAGGCAAAGGAGACCAATCAAATACCACTCGATCGAAGCAGAGTAGGGATGGTAATGAATCAGACTCGAGGCAGGTTCGAGCAATCCCACACCCATCCCGTGTCGGGTTGAAATCCTGACCGACCCGTACCCACGGGTCGAAATCTAGGACGCGGCGGTCCTTGGGCTCCTCTCTGTAGTCGGTTTGGTCAGGAGCCCCACTTGCTTGCTTAGCTGTCCTCGCTTTCACATTCATAATGTGCGCGCGAGCAGGACGTGGCAGTTGTCACACTCACTTAGTCACTTTCGTAGCAAACATGTCGTCATCATCATCATGAGATTATAAGTGCCTTGTTGATGACTTGTGCAGGAACCAACGTCGCTGGGAGAAAAATCTCAAGTTCCCGCATGGACTGGGTAAATATCTGCTGCAATCTAAACGGGCCTTATTTCTCCGAAGAGGCCCACACCAGGTACCCAGCTCAGTGTTGGCCTGGTGGCCTGGCCCATGTATTAGAAAACCTGGCCCATTTAGTTGCAGTCGCTCGCGCTCGCGCTCTTGGATTCATCGCACGCACAGTATCATCTGCGCGTTCCCGATGGCGGACATGACGACGAGTCCTCATCACCTCCTCCTCGCCTTTTTTCACGCGAACGCGACGTGTGCTACTCGGTTCTCAACCCAGCAGCATGACGCCGTTGCCGCCTTCGTCCCCATCTCTCTGCGCACCCAGACCAGTAGTAGTTCAGATCCCGAGGCAGCAGAACAGCCAACAGCCCAAAGAGTGGGTGGGGCACTCTGACCTGACCGAACCGACGGTACGGTACCAACCGAGCCCGGTACCACTCACGGCGTGCGACGCGGAGCCGCAAAACGACGAGGCCACCGAGCCGACGCGATGATGACCGGTTGGTGTCACCGCCAGTCGCGTCCACTGAGCGAGCCCCTGACCCGACCGGTCGTAGCCAGCGGCCCCGCGCGCACAGCGCTGAGCTGAAACGACGAGCGCCCCCGCCTGTCCTGCGCTGCGCGCGTCCGTGCTCTTGCCGCTGCGCCAAGTCTCGCGTTCCCTCCGATCCCCCCAAAAAAAGAAGTCTCGCGTTCCCTCCCTGCACCTTTGAAACGCGGACGCGATCACGCTAACGACCGGTTCCCCAGGCGAGGAGAGGGGAAAGAAAGAGACGCCACGTCTTGGTTCAAAAAATCATGGCATACTATGCTCCAACGCAACGGTCACCAGACCTAACAGCTGCAGCGGCGGTAATCTAGCAAAGTGTCACAACAACACTGACACTGAGACGACAGGACACACCGAACAAGGCAGTGAAAGGACCCCCTCGCCGCTCTCGAGTCCTTGACCCTTGTTTTGTCCGCCGCGTGCATGGCATGGGCCGCCTCTTCCCCCCTTTCTTCTGTTTATAAGAAGCGACGCAACGGCCGGTCGCCGCCGCGAGGGGGGCAGCTCTGCAGTTTTGCGCTGCAGAGACAGAGTGTGGCTGGCGATCCATGGCGACCGTGCCGCGGGCGGTGAGGAGGTCGCTGCAGGAGGCGGCGGCGGCATCGTACGTGCAGCCGCGAGGCGCCACGTCGTCGTCCACGTCTGCGGCGGCGACCGGGAGGTCGGTGGAGACGCTGGTGGTGATCGTGGCCGCGATCGTGCTCGCCGCGGTGCTGGCGGGCGTCCTCGCGCGGGTGTGCGGCGGGCGGCACGTCGCGCCGAGCGGGGACGACAGCGACGTTGAGGGATGGGTCGAGAGGCGGTGCCGGAGCTGCCTCGACAGCGGGCTGCCGGCGCCGGTGCCACCGCCGCCGCAGCCGTCGTCGAAGACCAGTGAGGCCAAATAGTTGCTTGTGCATTGTATTTACTACCACTGAATTTACATCCCGTAGTACTATAAGTAGACTAGTACCATAGTAATATTATTACTGCCGTCCCGCAAAGCTTGTAACTAAAACAGCTGATACCAAGCTGCTAGTATTATGTAGGAGTACAAGAGTAGTAAAGCATTGTATGATCCTGAGTTAATCCGCTCCCATATCTTTTTGCTAACAATAATTAGTACCGAGTAAAACCAATACCATGCTACCGCCCAATCTCAGTGTGACCCTCTATACCTGCAAACAATTGGTTTTTGAGCGCCCAATCCTATTTTACATCGGCTGATTACCCAAAACGGCACATGAACATAGCTAATACAGGAGCCATTAGTCGGGACTAGTCTATCAAGTCAGTGTACATGAAAACACAAGTAAAATAACGTTTCCATTTCCCTTAGCTGAACAATTGATGTTAACATGAATTTGAAGTGTTTGGCCTGTTGACAGATTTACAGTAGGCTCATCTCCCGGTATAGTTTTCACGTTCATCAGTACATGCATAGTATACAACAAGGACTCCAGACGGGCCCTTACAAATGATCCATTCGCAAGATACTCCTCAGAAGATATAGCTAGATGCCACCAGAAATTCACTGATAGAAAAACATCAAATCAGCTCCTGAAAAATTACAAGCAACCTTCGAGAAGCCAAGATGAGTGAATGTTATTTACCTCCGGATAGCAGTCCTGATGCACGATGGTTTGATTGTGTGGATTCACGTGCACCACGCAAGATATTCTCCCCTGCAACAAGCCAAGAAAAATCATGAAAGGGTTCAGTAGTAGTCAGCACGTGTGGTTCATAGGGCTCTGGGCAGAGCAACAACATAATTTACAAATGTTGGACAATCTTCATTTTTCTAAACAAGCCTATCTGAAGTGATAACACAACGTAACTACATGGTCCAGTCGTACATGAGAAGAAATAATCAATCCACCTTTTGTTTAACGCAGATAAATCATATGTATTCAGGTGCCAGGGGCAGAACATCTGGCCCCTGTAACAATAAATGCATCAAGAGACAGAAAATGTAGAAACAGCCTTTAGCTTTTAACAAAGTATACAGATGAATGTCTCAAAATAAAATTAGTCCCTAACCTGGAAATACTATTGAACTTATAACTAAAATTAACGGGACCATTTTCCCCCTTTGGCCAAAATCCCTTCCCACGTACAAAAAAGTTGCAACAAGAACTTTCCTGCCGCTTTTATTTGATCATCACAGCGCTACACTAGTCCCCCATGTCGCCGCATTACAAATACAAATATAGAAGAAAGGTCTTAGAGATGCAAAGCGGAAAAGGTAACATGTAAACTAATAGCATCAGACAGTTCTAAGATGACTGCTAATCCATAGGCTTACAATTGTGCAGCTTGTTTTCCTGCGATGGAGATTCCCTATAAATCTTGTTTCAAAAAAGATCCCCATAAATCTCACCACATTTGTAGTGGCTGTCATCTCAGTCTAAACCACAAAAGCAAACCTAACAATTGCACACGAATACATGACAACATGACTCCGCCTTTCTACCTGCTAATCCTCCAAACAAGATTTTCGAGAAGGGGGCAGAGATGATTTGTAGCCAAAACAACTACGAGCCTCTGTAATATATCCATCATATCCAAATGCAACACTCACAGGACTTAACCTGCTTTTCATGACTTCTGAAGAAGTTGCTAAAGGCATGAGTTACTGAATCTAGGAGAAAAGTCAGTCCATAATCTTTCACAAGCAGCAAAAACTACTCTTTATGCCTATGGGTGACAAGGAGCAGAACTGCATGCAGACAATAAACAAAGAGTGTGATCTGTAAATAGCTAAATGCCACACTGAAGCTTCTTTGTTTCCAGCTTTTATGGCAAGTGAGAATGTACAAATAGCAGCTTGACTGCACTTATCAGGAAATACAAAGAAATGTTTGAGAGACAAACTAGCATAATGCCATTAACAGGAAATACCTCTAATCAGGAAAACATAGAGATGGTCCAATGGACTAACCAAGGAAGATGTTGCCTGAGTTAGTTCTGATCTACTGTACTATATAAGCCTTACATTTGCTTTCAGATTTCTTAACCCTCAAGTAGCATGCTAGTTACGCTTTCTTTCTTAAAAGATGAAATAGCATTCAGTGCAAGATCAAGACTTTGCAGGGAAAGCTCCATGCCAAGAAAGCTGGTAGGATTGTTTGCTCATGGTCAAAATACATGCTATAGAAAATTATGATTCAAAAGAACGTATTACTAACGAACCCCAAAGGTATAATTTGACAGTCGTCCAACCTTCCTTCAATATAAAATATTATTTACATAACTAATTCAATTCTTTGAAACTAAGAGCTTTCTTTGTGCTACATGCACCGAGATTGTGAAAAGAGACAAATGCTAAACTTTTTTGTTTGCTGTATTAGGCTTAGGCACTTGATTATTTTCCTGATTTTCATAGACGCACAGATAGGAGTGGATAGGCCGAAAGGTCGAATCACAAATATAATAAATGAAATAGTGTCTTTGAGCAGAAAACTTCCAGTTAAGGGTGCAGATCAATCAAGCTAATACAAAAAAAAATCATTTCTACAGTAAAGCTACAGAAGCAGTAACACGAAGGGGTATGTTCAACTATGAGCATTAGTGCATATGTTTGCTTTAGCTCTCAGGCTGCAAACCATGCTATTTTTATGACCAATTGAAGTTGTGAAACGTTGACATTTTAACCATCATACATGCTGTTAAATATACAATTTTATCAGAAGTTCCTCATTGATCACAATTTTGAAAACAATCAGCCAGAGAAAAGTCACAGACGCAGGATATTCTGTAAACAGAAACCAATACATAATACCGGTAGCAAGTTTATGTTTAAGTCAAATCTTCGTTCTTGAAACAAAATCTTCTTCAACAATGATCTATGCTCTAGTTCACTTTTTATGAACTAGAGTTGTTGTCCTAACGACAACAATTTAAGAATGGAGGGAGGAGAATAAATCAGTAACTGTACAACAATAATGATGCCAATGATAATGATTAATGCAATGTAAATTGTCCACTATGTTGATTACAGATATAAAAATGGTATTATGTTTAGTGAATCACGATCTCAAGATGTTTAGCCCTAATAATTAATAGGCTGAGATCTCAGACCATAAGCTCTGAATAGCATGATCATACCATGTTTGGCCATGAAATTAGACCCAAATGCACAAAATGTTCATGCAAAATTAAGATCCTCACAAGTTTTTGCTGCATTGTCCTTAGTGGAGTTTTCTTAAAAGTTCATTAGCCATTATATGGATTTTTAGGTCACTAAGTCGTCAGCATCCTACCAATTCGACAGCTATAGGCATTTAGGACTTTCACGACAAAACAATCTCGAATGAGAAAGGGGCGTAGCTAGATTAAAGATAATGCAATTCGCGGATCCGGCGTTGTAGTCTAAGAAAAGCAATCAACATTTAGGGATTGAGCAGTGAGCGCCTAGCCGCCTACCTTGACAGGGAGGCTGAGGAAGAAGAATCGCAGGTGCCCCTCGACCTCGACGACGGTGTCGAAGGGCACGGATCCCCGCGCAAGGTCCTCGAGCAGGTAGAAGGCATCCTCCACCACGCGTATGCCGTTGAGGTGGAGGTCGGCATCAATGTACGAGACAGCGCGCGCGCGGACGTGCCCCCCGCCCGACGTGACCCGGCCGAGCTTCGCGCCGCGGTAGCCGATGTCGACGGCGAGGCGGGAGTAGTCGAGGCCAAAGAGGTCCGGATTCCGGACGCGGACCTTGAGCGCGGCGGAGATGTTGACCGCCACGGCGGGGCGCGCCGCGACGGAGACGTGCTCGAGGTGAAGGCGGGCCACGCTGACGTCTGGGTCGGCGGGCCAGAGGAAGAACCCGGCCAGCGCGAGGAGGAAGAGGACGGTGAAGAGCGAGCCCAGGCAGCGGGAGCTGCAGCCGCGGCGCAGGCGGCGGCGGATGCGGACGGGGACGAGGAAGACGGCGTACGAGTCGGCCGGGTGCGCGTCGAGGTAGGGCGGCGGGGAGACGGAGGAGGGGAGCAGGGGATCCCGCTCCCCCGCGGAGGGTTGCGTGGTCTTCGCCATGGGCTGGGTCGGTCTGGCTATGGTGTGGTCGCCTGCTATGATGAGTGGGGTGGCGCGGCAGGAGTAGCTTGCAAGGGTACGGGGGAGGAGGAAAGCGGTTGATTGGAGGCTAAGCTTTTTTTTGGGGGAGCTCGTGAAGATATGAACGCGACTGGTGGCTTTGGCCTTGTGATCGTTCTTTTTCTGTTTTTTTAAGCACAAATCCCCTCTCTCCCCTCTTTGGATGTACTCTAGTTAAGTCACTGAATTGATTGTGATGGGTTGAACGCAATGTGCATTCGTGATGAATTTCAGTTCAGAATTTGAAATACCACATTGACATGGTTAGGTGGCCTTTGTATGAGTAATTATATCATGTTCTCAAGCACATTGATTGTGAGTGCTTGAGCTTTGGTCTCTCTTGTGAATACAGTGTTCTCTAAATTCCAAGAGTTGTGATATAATTCTTATGCATCAGAACATGGCACATGCGTGTAGTTAAAATCCAGAAATCATGGTATTGGTCTTCCTTTGCCTAAAACGCCTACGGCGTTCGTAAGACAAAATTATAGCTGATCATTGTTCAAGGTAAAGAAGCTATAATATCTATAGTCACCAAGAAGCAACAAACACTTCTCATGATTGATGCTAAATGCATCGGCAACAAGCAAATATACACGGGACAGGGAGGACATCGCGTGAACTCACAGTGAATTCGGCTTATGGATTGTGATAAAGCTATAAATCCCGATTTCATCGGCTTCTTGTTCTTTTTTCATAAGCTGAATTATGAAAAAAAAAATTTAAACAGTGTTTTGCTAGAGAAACCAAAGTCTTCTTGGGCTCCTTCAAACTCCCCTAAAACTAGCTAATAAGTTTGAAGCCAAAATTTTAGAGAGATGCTCTGATTTTTTCCTGGCGTTATTATGCTAACAAACTCACTACGTACATATCACCTACTAGGATACTACCATCATTCTTCTTTTTTTAATATTATTAGAGTAACTCTAATCCTTCCCTTTTAATCTCATCATCTAAAAGAGGTTAAAAGGGGATCTCTTCAACTCACTTTTTGAATTATAGTTGATGATGTTATAACAGTTTACTTATTTCATCAGTTAAAAAGATAGGGTTCACCATTTAGGTGAGAGATGAGTGATCCCTTCTATATGATAGATTTTTATGTTTAGATGATAGGAAAGAGAAAGGGTTAGAGTTGCTTTTAGCTAGCTCGAATGGAGAGAGTAACTGACGATCGCTGGTGCTGTTACGGGCCGCTGGGCCCGCTAACTTGCCGGGCTACGCATACGACTAATCAAAATCAATTCGCCGGAGCAACAATAACAATGCGAATTGCGTATGCATCCTTCCTCGAGAAAGGAGTGATGAGGATTATACAAGGCAGAAAAGCATGACACGCCGCTATGGCGCTATCCGTGGACCCTGGAGTGCATGCCGCGTCTGCACAGGATCGCAACTCTCCAAAAGTCTGACCGCGACCACGTGCTCCGGCTCCTCCGCCGCCGTCGCCGTCTCCCCCGGCTCCGCGCCGTCGACCCACAAGGCCGCACTGCGCTGACGGCCGCCGCAACCACGAACTCCCTGCGGGATCTGCTGATCCCAGCTAGCGCCCTGCGACCGCGACACCCATGTCCCACCACACCACATCACCACGGACGGCCACGAACGCGCGCACCCAAAGCGCACCAAAGTCTTGTACACAACACCAGCCGCGCCACAGCACAGATTGACCGACCGATTCGAAGAACTCCTCGTTAAGCTTCCGCAGTGGTAGCCAGCCCGTCTCCCTCCCCTTCCCCCCTGCCGTTCGAATCGCGCGCTCCGGGCGGGATCCGGCGCGGCCTCGGCCCGATCCGATGCTGTCCGGCGGCGACGAGGACGTCCCCGACGGCATCGGGATGGCGCGGCTCCAGTGGACGCGCCTCCCCACCGCCGAGGCGGACGGGGCGTCCACCTCCGCCCCCGCGGACGACGAGCTCTTCTCCGGCGCCGCCGTCGAGAGCCTCGACTACGAGGTCATCGAGAACTACGCCTACCGAGAAGAGCAGGTACGCGCCGCCTTCCCCTTCCTCCTTGTGCCCGTGATTTCGGTTCGTGCTTAAATGGGTTCCTGTGGCCTTCTGTGGTGCGTGTGCAGGCGAAACGGAGCAAGTTCTGGGTGCCGTACTACATCATGCTCAAGTGGCTGTTCTCGTTGCTGATCGGCGTCGGTGAGCGCCCTCCTCTATGGTTTGTGTTAGCGATGACAGTCTGTGATGCATTCAAGTAACAATTACGGTTTCTGAGGCATGCAAGTAATGTGTGCACACTACAAGAATCTGTTTCTCCCGTTCTGCTCTCTAGTAGCTCCAAGTAAAAATTATTTATAACAAGGAATCTATTAACCTAGTGATACAGTAGTAGAGCTTAATTGCATGAAATGGAGCTTGCGTGAGCTTAAATAGGATTTGTACTGCAACCGAAAATCCTTGAACATGAAATCTAGAATATGGAGAAGCTATGGTAAAATTGATCGTATGCAAGGATCTGGTGCCCCTTACTGTTTAGGCAGTATAATTGCTAAAATCAGGGAGACTAGCTGATTACTGAATTTTCTTGGGACACTTGTATTTATCCTGAACCACAATGTAAGGATTAATGTTCATATTCTATTTCATGCAAGTGGTGGGAGTATTGTTTGGTATACATTATACACAATACATTTCATCCTTTTTTTTTTAAACTCAATACATTTCATCCTACTCTTACCTTAACACCTTAAAAAAGGGATCTTATTGTTTTATATTTGAACTCAACTACAATTGAGCTTTCTGCTGATTCCTGGCATCATGTATCTCCAAATACTGTGGCGTTAGAATCCTACCCTATTCCAATTCTCCCATGCCTTCCATATTTACTGCTATACATTTTTTTGTCCTATAGTAGTATCTTTTAATTGCTTATCAGTTTGGGCTGTAATTTGTATCTGATTACGACACCATTGCAGTAAAAACATATGATCAATTTCCACTATTTATTTCAAAGATAGTTGTGAAGACCAGGATTATTCTTAGCTTGTTCGAATGGTGACTATAGTAGTCTTTAAATTTTACAGTATCAATGTTAGTTTCTAAACAGTATTTAGAAAACAATGCTGGATTTTGGTGGTTTCAGGCTGCCTCCCATATGTCAGGGAAAAATGATGGGGGAACCACATTGAGTACATGTGGGGCCCTTTCAGAATTTACTGAATTATACATTTCTGGACAATGAAACCTCATAAATTCTACTAAACATAAAGATCGATTTTCAGGGTTCAGTGACGATTTTTGCAATATGTCCCTTTTTTTTATGGAAGGAATCCCTTTCGTGTGGTAATACCATATGGTATTTGTAGAAAGTATAAACGACATGGTTTTTTTTGGAGAGAAATTTAAAATCTAAGCATATTAGACCATTTATCTGTTGGTGAAATCTTTCCTGTATACCATGCCGTTACTTACCTTTTCTCATGTTCCAGTTCATAGCAGTTGATTTATCTTGTATGTGATATATTATCTTCCTGTTTTAGGTACTGGATTGGCTGCTATATTCATAAATCTGGCTGTTGAGAATTTCTCTGGATGGAAATATGCTGCAACATTTGCTATAATTAAACACTCCTATTTTGTGGGGTACTTCGTGTACACACTTTTCAATCTTGCTCTTGTCTTCTCTTCTGTGTACATAGTGACAAATTTTGCTCCAGCAGCTGCTGGATCTGGCATTCCAGAGATCAAAGGTTACTTAAATGGTAAGGCTTAGCTACTGAAAAATCTAGTATTTGTATTTGGAGAAGTTCATGATATAATTTGAAATTGTAATGCAGGGGTGGATACACATGGAATCTTACTTTTCAGGACTTTAGTTGGAAAGGTGAGTTTACATTTATATCTTCTGCTACTATGATGTATTACTCATACAGTGCTGCTTTGTGTAATAGATATTTGGGAGCATTGGATCCGTTGGAGGTGGACTGGCTCTAGGAAAAGAAGGCCCACTTGTTCATACTGGAGCCTGCATTGCTTCTCTTCTTGGGCAGGTAGGTTCATGTTATTTTTATCTGAGCTATTTCCCAACACCGAGTACATGAAAACTAGATCAACTTAGGATAAATTAGATGGTTTTCTATTAAGATAGGCAAGCAAATTTACCCTTAGGCCTTAACCAGCTGAGTACATGAAGACGTGGCAATAGCTTTTACATTATTTATTCGATTTCATTGCTACTCCCTCCGTCCCAAAATATTTGACACTTTAGCCAACTCCATTTGTCCCAAAATAATTGTCATTCTCACTTCCCGATGCAACTTTCTCTCTTTCCAATACATCCCTATCTCTATCTCTCTCCTCCTCGTTTTCTGTGCACCTATCTTTTATACTTCTTAATTCCCGTGCCCAGAGCCAAAACATCAATTATTTTGGGACGGAGGGAGTACTTATTATCAGTACTGCTTTGTGATTCTGTGCAAACATTTCTTACTACCAACTAATTCTGTTGTGCATGTATGTAGGGTGGATCTGCAAAATACCACTTGAGCTCTAGATGGGTACGGATTTTTGAAAGTGATCGAGATCGGCGAGATCTTGTAAGTCACTTTAGGTCTTGGAGTTAAATAAGACCATTCTCATGGAGCGGTTCAGTTGTGAACATTATCTTTCTTGGTTGACGTGTTATGTTGACTGTTTAGACATTCTGGCTATACTGTTTTTCATTGTGTTGTCAATAGCAAACATATCTGCTTGGAAAACTTAATGCTTAATGGTACAGCTGTATCTTCAATGTTAAAACATAGGGATTGACTGGAAAGCTCTATTGTCACTCTTCCTTGCTGGTGCATCCTTATCTACCTCTCCTGTGTCTCCTGTGTTAGTGCATGTTGGCTCTATCATTTTTCTGCAACCAGTGGACAAGTTTGCTACCTTGAGTTCAATGAATTTCTTGAGATATCTGACTAGATGAGGAACGGAGCCTAGCTCAGTTGGTGGGAGGTGTGGGTGTACAACCCACCACTTAGGTTCAAGTCTAGGAAGGAAGGACAATTTCTTGAACTAAAACTATTAATAAAAAGTTAGAACATGGAAAGCAATAATCTAGGAAGGACGGACAATTGTTTTCGTTTATGTATGGTTTCACGTTCACCCTGAAATATGTATATGAAGGAGATATTAATGTATTGCTGTATTGATGACGTCAAAATTTTAATGTTTCAAAAGGTGACATGTGGATGTGCAGCTGGAGTTGCTGCAGCCTTCAGAGCCCCTGTTGGTGGAGTACTATTTGCCTTGGAGGAAGTTACATCCTGGTAGGAATTCTATGTCATTTTTCCTGTTGAAGACAAATTAAGACAGTTTTGCATGTCACAACTCAAAAATTTGACCTGACTTTTCACTGTGTGTATAACTTGATCAGAGGTTGGTGGGTCCTACAAATCCTTCATCATTTATCTATTCCTTGCTCCCTATTGATTTTTTTTTTGGCATTTCATTCTGCACATCCATCTTTCATGCTGCATGTACATAAAATGTTTAGTTAGTCTTGTTGGGTACTGTATGGTGCTTTGGCTGTATCTGTTGTTGCTTTTCTGATTGTGGTATCACCTTTATAAACATTATTTTTGGCTTATATGGTGGCTACTTCATCGATAATCTCATGTGATAGTTTATTGCTAACACACGGCTTGCTTTATTTAGCTATGTGCATTGTCTGAAACATATGTGATTCTGTTGCCAAATTTATTTGTTAAGGTGGAGAAGTCATCTTATGTGGAGAGTATTCTTCACATCTGCTGTTGTGGCTGTTGTGGTACGATCTGCAATGAATTGGTGCAATAGTGGAAAGTGTGGTCATTTTGGAGCTGGGGGCTTCATAATCTGGGACATATCTGGGTAAGATACTCCTTGGCAAGTATTAATCAAAGGTTTGACCTTGTTGATGTTGATTTTTTTTTAACATTTTCTGAAGAGGTCAGGAAGACTACTCGTACCAGGAACTGCTTCCAATGGCAATTATTGGTGTTATTGGTGGACTTCTTGGTAAGCAACTCTATGCAAGGTTAATCCACTATATCTGCAAAAATCGTTTCACCTTTTTCAATTGTCTGTACTCCTTAGGACACGTTATCTGTTTAAATATATTCCTCATCTTTAGTTCATTGTATTCTCATTGTGCTGCATTAGTTAATAACAGGGTATTGTAGCTGTACTGTTACGAAATCATTCTGCATCTGCACTAAGGCTGCACTACATCATATTCTGTTCCCCTGGCTGAAACTGCTCTCGGTGTCTTGTAGAGACTCCTATAGAATCAAGTTTCCTGGCCTATGGGAAGCAGTGTTCACTAAGTGATGCACACACCAATCCTGAAAAAGTCAGGTCACAGTAGTCCAAACCAAATCAGCAGTCATAGTACATTCATTCTTTTATTAAAATCCTGGATGTAATGTGTAGCATTGGTTTTACTCCAGGAGCATTATTTAATCAACTCACCCTGTATATAACGAAATGGCGGCGAACATATCTCCATAAGAAAGGGAGACGAGTCAAGGTATGCTGATGACCTGATGGATATTAGTGGTAGAGTCACTTCTAGAGTTTCTTTTTCTAACATTGATTTTTCTTTTCAGATCATTGAAGCATGCCTTATATCTTTGTTAACTTCCACGATTTCCTTTGTGTTGCCATTACTGAGGAAATGCAGCTCATGTCCTGAAGTAGAAGCTAATTCTGGCATTGAATGCCCTCGTCCACCTGGAACGGATGGGAATTTTGTTAATGTGAGATGTACTTTGTGAATTTCTGTGCTACTTACATGTTCTCTTCAGCTATAATGACAATATCATGTTCTTCTCTTAATCTTTTGTTTTTGTTATGCAGTTTTATTGTTCAAGAGATAAAGAATACAATGATCTAGCAACGATTTTCTTCAATACCCAGGTTAAGTATATTTGCAGAACTTTTCTCAATTTGGCATTATCTTGTTTTTGTATTCCTTGTGTCAATATTCAAGATCACTCGTTTTGCAGGATGACGCAATACGTAATCTGTTTAGTGCAAAAACATTCCATGAATACAGTGCAAAGAGCCTGATCACATTCCTGGTACCATTTTATTCTGTTTGCATCTATAATATCATACTTGTACCTTGTTTTGTACCTGAACTTCTTAACTCCACTAGAATTTCATCCTAATCACATGCTGTATAAGCGAAACAATTATCAAAAGCATCTCTTAGATTCAAATAATCATGATAAATTGTCAGAGATGATAATAGTAACCTCTCCTACTGTTGCATCAAGAACAAAAAAGAAAAAAGAGAAAAAGAAAACTGTCAGAGTCTCAACTACTCCCTCCGTTCCAAATTATGACACTTTAGCCTTCTCAAGTTTTCTCAAATTATAAGACACCCTCGCTTCCCAATGCAACTTTCTCTCTTCCCAATACATTCTATCTCTATCTCTCTGCTTCTTGTCTTCTGTGCACCTACCTTTTCAACTACCTTTTCAACCTCTCCTTAATTCCGGTGCCTAGAGCTAAAACGTCATATAATTTGGAACGGAGGGAGTAACTGTTTGTGTCAGTAATATTTGCTAGCTACTTTATCATAATGAGTTAGCATACTGAGATCAATGTTTTGTTAGTCGAGCAAACAAGCTGTGATATAAGTATTTTCTTTCATGCACCAACCTTTCCTCTTTTCCCCTTTGGACCTCAGGTCATGTTTTACTCCTTAGCTGTTGTGACATTTGGAACTGCTGTTCCAGCTGGTCAGTTCGTTCCAGGAATAATGATTGGATCTACATATGGTCGCCTTGTTGGAATGTTTGTCGTGAAGTTTTATAAGAAGCTGAACATTGAGGAGGGCACGTGAGTTTTCACTATCTTGTCAATCCACCCACATGGTCCTGCTAATGATTCTCTCATAGATTTTTAGTTTATGGAAATTAACTTTTGATAATTTGGTGTCAACAACTTGATACAATTTCTATTTGTTGTCAATATTGTTGTAGGTATGCTCTACTTGGTGCTGCATCCTTCCTTGGTGGCTCAATGAGAATGACTGTATCTTTATGTGTTATCATGGTTGAGATCACAAACAACTTGAAACTCTTACCACTAATCATGCTTGTTCTTTTAGTTTCGAAGGTATTAACTCTCCAATCCATGACTCTTATGTTCATTGCAATGGGACGTGGCTTCTGATTTCAGTTTATGTAGGCGGTTGGAGACTTCTTTAATGAAGGGCTATATGAAGAACAGGCCCGATTGAGAGGCATTCCTTTACTGGACTCAAGGCCAAAACAGATTATGAGAAATATGAATGCAAAGGATGCATGCAAGAATCAAAAGGTCTTGAAGCTTTGCATTCCATTTGGCTATTCAATTGGACCAACGAAAATTCATGCATCAATATCTTCCAAGTTCTAACACATCCATTTCTTTGTCACCTATGTAGGTTGTCTGCCTGCCTCGTGTTTCAAGAGTTGTTGATATTGTTTCTGTTTTGCAAACAAACAAGCATAATGGTTTTCCTGTAAGTTACTTCCGACAGTTGTTGTAAACAAAGTTTTTGTGGGACAACAGTAATTTCCCCCCCTCTTTATTTGGTTCAGGTTGTTGATCGTGGTCAGAATGGCGAGTCACTTGTCATAGGTCTTATACTTCGTAGGTAAGATACTCTCGAACTTACCATGTTAAACAGTTAAAGATTTATGAATTGGGGACTCCACAATTGCACTTGTGAACTAGAATGATCTAAAGTTTCTACAAGATGGGCCAATGGGCCAGCAAGGAGAGCTATGCTTGTAAACAGTTCTATGTTACACTGACCCAGTCATCTTATTGTTGCAGTCATTTACTGGTCCTTCTTCAAGCCAAAGTAGATTTCCAGAATAGTCCTTTTCCTTGCGGACCAGGCGTACTGAACAGGTTTTAATTTTTCTAAGTTGGAAAAAACATATTCGGTGTACTCTTCACTCATAAAGTGGTAATAATGGATTACTCTTGCTGTTATTTAGGCACAATTTTAGTGACTTCGTGAAACCAGCATCAAGTAAAGGAAAGTCGATTGATGATATTCATTTGACGGAGGATGAACTAGGGTTGTATTTGGATCTGGCCCCATTTTTGAATCCTTCACCTTACATAGTGCCTGAGGACATGTCTTTGGCAAAGGTAAATCGATCACCCTTTTCCTAAATATACACTAATTTCACGAAGATGGGTATCTAATAGTCTTTGCCTCAATGATTCCCAGGTGTACAATCTCTTCCGCCAGCTTGGATTGAGACATATATTTGTTGTTCCTCGTCCTTCTCGTGTTGTAGGATTGATAACAAGAAAAGACCTCTTACTCGAGGTGATAAGTCATACTTTCGTTTGGAAGTTAATTAACATTATTTCACCGGCCACTTTATGCGTTTTTGTATTGGTTTCAGGAGGATAGCAACACCGTGACCACGGAGCTTCAGTCGACTAGTGTAAGGTTTTGATGCTTCTCCCCCAGTTACTATCTGCAGATAGGAAGACTGTCCGTTGCTATGAGTAACTGATATTCTAGGAATTTTGTTTGCTTCTAGATGTAAGTTTGAATTACTGAGCTTTGTCATGAGCTGACTGAATGTTGCATTGGCAACATAGAATCACTTTACATAGGATTGATGTGATGCTCCTCCCATGCGCGAGCAAAGCAGCGCATAACTAACTCACTCTTATTGCAATTTTGTTTAGCACCGTGGATGCTCACTAATAGGAATGTATTATAGGGTCAACCAGTCAAATAGATATGGAATTTTTTTAAAAAACAAGATCAATAATTTGTTATTGCAATTTTGGATTTACTGAGGTATTCTGTTCTGCAGGGGCCTGCTGAATGGCAAAATGCTCGGCGGGAACGCGCATCTGGGGCGTCCTCTTCTTGACAACCTTGTGATTGGGTAGATAGATACATAGCACCATACGTCTCGAGATAATTTTGACCGATGCAGTTGACCTTCCACTGTATATTGGGGCCTATGCTATTTAGCACTGGGCGGGTGCTGGATAGGATCAGGAGGGCATTTCACTTCGCTGCGCCATGCTCCCTGCGGACTGGGGCTAGGGCGGTGATCGCTCCATATTTTGATGATTAATTAGGTGATTAAAAAGGCTGTAACTTGTAGAAATGTTTCTGCCCATCGCCCATGTAATCCCACGAGAAATTTATTGGAAGAGATCGAATGATCGCATTGAGCGGCATATGTTATTGTGTTGTAAATACTTTTTTAAATGGAAAAGTTATGATGAAAACTAAAACTCTTGGAAGTCGACGAGCCGTGCATGTGCGATTTGTTTTTTGAAATGGTTGTCTGTCTTGTTTCTTTTAGTTTTTGTTCTTCTTGAGAATAGTCTTGTTTCTTTTAGTGGATCGACTTAATATGGCACATAATCGGGTCCTTACGTCAGCAATGGGCCCCCACCTGTTAATCCGAGCCGGGCACTGGGCCTGTCCATCTTGTGTACGCCTCGGTGTCGTTCTCTTTCTTTCTTGAGCTGTAAGCCGAAGGCGAAACAAATACTCCTCTCTTCAGCCACGGTTGCGACTTGCGACGCTACTCTCTCTTCTCAGACGCGAAATCGAAACACCAGCAACTTCCTCTCTCTTGCTAAAGGCGCGGCGGCGGAGGAAGCGTCGGGTCCGCGATGGAGTGCGTCATAGGCGTCGTGGGCCGCGACTTCGCGGTAGTGGCGGCGGACACCTCCGCCGTGCAGAGCATCCTCGTCCACAAGACGGACGAGGACAAGGTGATGGTCCTCGACTCGAACAAGCTCATGGGCGCCTCCGGGGAGCCAGGAGACAGGTGAGTTCGCTGCCTTCTAATCCGCCGATCCGTTCATCGGTTCGGAGTTCGCGAATTTTAGGGTTTCGCCCGCGCGATCTGATCCCGATCTGGCTTGGGTTTTGCGGTTTTGGTGATAGTGATGGGGACTTTCGTTTGACTGATGCAGGGTGCAGTTCACGGAGTACATACAGAAGAACCTCCACCTCTATCAGTTCCGCAACACCATCCCGCTCTCCACGGCTGCCACCGCCAACTTCACCCGTGGCGAGCTCGCAACCGCCCTCCGCAGGGTACCGATCCTCCTAAACCTCATTCCCCTTTTCGATTTTATGGTGCTGGATTTGTTTCGGTCTCGAAGGGACTGATTAGGGTTGATTTCGGCGTTCTAGAGTTCAATGGATAGAAATTACTGCCCGTGCGTAGATGGTTGTAGTTCTGAGTTGTTACACATTATGAATTTTGTTGGCTTATTAAAGCCAGGGGCATATGTGGTCTGACATAATAATTTGGCCGAACTAAGAAAATGAACATGTTTAAGTGGTGTTGGTGTACTCATTTGCTGTGGTAGTATCTAGATAAATTTGTTTAGGCTCTAGTTTCAAAAGGAATATTCCATGCCAGCTCCTGGTGAACTGATGCCACTTACAGATTTGGTGAATTAGCTAGTGTGTATTTGCTACTGGTATTTTTTTCCCTTACTAGCAGCACATTTTCCCTTATGATAGTAGTTGTCTCTATATGATTCAAGGCCTGCTCCTTTTAGTTTTGGCGAGCATAACATGTTTGGTGAGATTTGCTCCTATAATAAAAAAGAAAAACGTGCATGCTGGAGATTTCTTTGGTCTAAATTGTAGCAGATCAATATGACTTGAACTTATTCTAGAATTATTGGGTCATTGTAGTATTTCTTTTTCATTCATACTAATATCTTTCTACCATTGTTCAACATATTGAGCATAGTAAAAGCTGATTACCTGTTACCAAATGCGCCATTAGAGTGACCAGTCACCATCATGATAATTTAGCCATAGCGTGTTTAGGATAGCTTATTTTCACTTATGGCTCTACCCACAAGTTTTTTAGGTTTAAATAATAAGGATCGATATAATCTAACTATGAAGTTATGGACCACCATAGAAAAGAAGAATATTTGAGTGCTTCTTGTAAACTGTTAGTGTGATTTCATCTAAGGATTGCGATTAGATGCATTACTTCTGATGCATGATGTGGGAAGATAGCTTTTATGTTTTTTCTCCCTATGTTACATTTTTATGATAATACTATAGGGGCAAATTGTCATACAACTTTTGAAGGTTACAATGGAAATATAACGAATTCTCATGCTACTTCAGTATTGCATATTGCAATTGTACATCTCTTATGGAATTTAATAAGATGCTTTGATGTAGCTTCCTACACCTAGCACCTAGCAGTAAAATTTTGTTTGAACCTCTTTCAGTCAGTATGCTGCCAGTGCCATGCTTCTTTTTGCATATAAGCTTTTAGGGATCATTGGTAAAACCCATTTTTTTTCTTCTTTTTATCTGCTGATATGTTGTGTGCTTTTGATCCATTGAGTCCTATATGTTTATGTTCCTTGACACCATGTCTCATGTCTTTTATTCTCCAGAATCCATATATGGTAAATGTTATACTGGCTGGATATGATAAGGATGTTGGCGCCTCCATGTATTACATTGACTACATTGCAACCTTGCACAAGATTGACAAGGGTGCTTTTGGTTATGGCTCTTACTTCTGTTTATCGTTGATGGACAAGCTGTATCATCCGGACATGACACTTGAGGAAGCAGTAGATCTTGTTGACAAGTGCATCAAGGAGATCCGACTCCGGTTGGTTGTTGCGCCTCAGAATTTTGTGATCAAGGTTGTGGACAAGGATGGGGCTAAGGTGCATGCGAGGCGTGAATATATTAGCGACAGCCCCCCAGATGCTGCTCCTGCAACTGCATCTGCAGCTGCAACTGAGGCCTGATGTGTTTACTCTTTGGTTGTTGGGTTGGACCTCTTGCTTCAGGTTGAACCTTTGTTGAACTGTTAATTGTTTCTTCAGACTGCTATGTAATCGCAAATACTTACCTGAAAATGTTATGCAGTTTCAGCCGACTTTTACTAGTCTGTTTCTGAACCATTCTTTTCTGTTTCTGGGCGCTGTATCCTGCTGCCGAATGCCTCGAGTTTGATGTTATTTTAATATGGTGGTACAGTCTGCAGTTCTAGAGAATGATTTGAGCATCTGAGTGAAATGAGCGTGTTGGTGCTTTTTTTTTTCATTTCTTGGGGTCTAAATTTTAGTGGTCATATTAATTATTTAAATGGTAAATATAATGATTAAATATAAGCTAAGTATAAAACTAATTATATAGTTGATGCTAATTTGTGAGATAAACCTATTAAGTTTAATTAAGTCATCATTAATAGATGTTTACTGTAGCATTATATAATCATGACCTAATTAGTCTTAATAGATTCGTCTCGTCATTTAGAGAGTGAGTTATGGACTAGGTTTTGTTAGTAATCTATATGTAATACTTTTAATTAGTATCTCAATATTTGATGGAATGAGTCTAAAAATTAGAGGGTATGAAAGGAACACACACTTAGTAGTCTTCTTTGCTGTGTTGGTGCCTGTTTCTCTTTTGTCAGGGTTTGGGTTTGTGTTAGGGCAAGTACAATGATGTTGTCTCATAGATCATCTCTTGTATGACACGTAATTTTAAGATGGGTTATGAGATGATTTATATAATAGATGGTCTCTTCAGTTGTCTTCTATAATATATGACTCATTAATTTATAAAAATTAAATAGAATATTTATAGTTTAAAAGGTCACTAAAACTCGTACAATGATATAAAAGTCGTTTCATACTCCTAAATTTCAGCACATGAGGTGGTTACTTCGTAAAATAACCACCTTTTTCGCTCACAACGCTCTCTTTTTTAAAAATCCTACGTAACATTACATGAGATAGGTTATGAGACTGTCTACGTATAATATTGTACCTATCCTTAGTACGTGATTGGATCCTTGGGACGCGCCCCCGGCCAGGTCTGCTGGGAGGCGGGTCGTCTTGTTTGGTTCCCTAAACAAGCCTCCCAGCCATGCCCGCCTGGTGCAAGATGACCTCGGCGGCCTGGCCTGAGAGGAACGTGGGTGGCGAGCTTCGCTCCCCGGCCTGGCGGCGGCGGCCCAGATCAATGCATCGTCCCGTGCACCTCCCAATACCCACGCTTGCGCCCTGATGTTTGTCGTTGCACAGTGACACAGTAAATTATTTACATGGTCACAAACTCTTCCGATTGTAACCACACAAGGATAATATGACTTGTTCACGGTCGAAAGCACACTTGTTGACCGGACCAGCAACGTTTGCACCCCCAACATAGCGTTATGGCGTAGTGTAATAAACCATGAATGAAAACATGATGATACCTACCAGTACCTTTATTGAGACTGCAGCAAACAATCAATTGAACAAATGGGACGAATGACAGCACATAATGAAACAAGCATGACACTCATAAAAATTCCTCGCCAATGCTAAACTAAGAGACCGCACGACACACTGACGCAGCGGCACGTCCTGAAACCACAGCGCTCACGCAGCGAAGACGGCGGAAACCGCAACCACCGTAAGCCCGAGCACCAAACCCGCGGAGCTCCCGAGCTTCGCGCCACCCGATGGCAGGCTAGGCGTCGCCTTCGATCCACCGCCGCTGCCGCCTGACCCTGCATCACAATTCCACGGAAATCAATTCAGCAACTTGAGAAATTAAAGCACAGCAGTCAACGTGCACCGATGCAGTAAAGCTCCGTCGGCCGGAGCCAAACGCTCACCTTTGCTGCAATCACTGACGGGCGGGGTCTGGACGTTGCACGCTTTGGGAAGGCCGAGCGCGCGCTCCCTGTCGATGGTGACGCCGCTGAGGGAGGACGACGCGCCGCTGCCGAGCGCGGAGCAGAGGCACTGCGGCTTGGACTGCACCACGGTCCGGAGCTGCGAGCAGCACGAGCTGCTCGGCGCCGCCGTGCCGTTGCCGCTGATGTAGTCCATGCACGGGGACAGGCTCACCAGCGCCGACGTGCAGTCGCTGTCGCCGGAGCCGAACTGCGCGGACGCCGCCGCGATCAGCAGCGAGACGGCGGCTGCGGCCAGGAGGCAGGCTCTTGCTCTGGCTGCCATTTTCTGCGAGGCTCCTTGCAGAGAAGTTCTTGGAAGTTGGACTTGGTGTTACTGGCTATTTAGTCAATCTGTTGCAGGCTTGTGTGTTCTTCTCGCGTTTGTTTGGGTGTGATTTATATAGGAGTCAAGGAGTGGTTTGACATGGAAGCTGAATGAATGAGTCAGTAGATGTTGGTGAGCTACCACTTCCTACTTCAGCAGACAAATAATACTTCCATTCAAACTCGTCGACCATCTGAGTAGTTACAGTCCGTTTAACAAAATGTTTCCAAATTTGGCGTGTTAGATGAGGCTAGCAACGGTACTGGTATTTTAATGAGTTTGTTTCTCCTGCTCTATATAAATTTGGCGTGTTAGATGAGGCTCGCAACGGTACTGGTATCTTAATGAGTTTGTTTCTCTTGTTCTATATAAATTCAGGTTAGGAAGGTACATCAGCCTTACAACTGGCAGGAAACCAAAAAGATCGACCTTGACCAATCACATGTTGTATTGCAATCATGGAGACGGTGGACCGACCTTGAACCTTTTTTTTTTTTTTGAGGGGAGGACCGACCTTGAACTGACTTGCAAGATTTTGTCAAGATTTTTTTTTTTCCTTTCATCTATGGTGAACTGGTCTTGCTGTGCACATAACAGAAGGGGGCATGCGCCTTAAAATGCTCTGCACTGCACCACTATTTACAAATTACAAACATGTGTCAGAACACTGAATAATACTACCAACAAACAATTGCACTGCACTCCAGGCCAACTTCTGTGTGCTAACAGTGACGTCAATTACAATTTATATTTTACAAATACGTGACCTGTGCTATAGTTAATAAGATGACCGCCAAAACTGAATCTTCAACGTGTTCGTCACATAAGAGCAAAATGCAGCTGCGTATCCTCCCCTTATAGAGGCCTCAAAAGTGGGTAATCTTCAAGGAGTTCTCGCTCTGTTAATGTGTCATTCTCATTTTGTGGAGTCCATAGGACCTCTACTGCCTGTAATGAAGGTTAACAAAGTGTCATATACATAGTGGTATGACAAAAGTACCAACTAAACCTCAGATAACAACTTAAAAATTCTTTGACGACTTCGTGTGGCTCTTGTTCATTTCATCACTAGGGATGAATGCATTGAATCTAGCAAAACGTTGCTAATTAAACGTACTGCAATGTGTTATCGATCTACTGCAATTTAATATGCTCAACTAAGATCTCGCAGCCTCCTAAAGAATATATTGAAACAGTTTTTGGACAAAGTTTGGAACAGAACAGTTGATTTGGTGTCCATAACCAGGTTGCTACAAATTCACATTACTCTGATGCAATCAGCATGCAACGGCTCATGAGTACAGATTGTAGGACTGAAAAATATTCAAATGCCTCAGAACAATAAGAAAGAGAGGAAGCAAGGAACGGGTACCAGTATTTTGTTTGATGGTATGGCAGCAAGATTTTGTAGAGCTGCCTTCAAGTCATTGCTGCTATTTATGACAGGTAGCTTGTGAACTCCTTCAGCAGCCACCAATATGGTTATCTAGAAATATGAAAAAAAAAGACTTGAATATCATTTGGTGAATATTAATGGCAACACAGCTTATCACTCAAACCTATAAACAGAGGAAATCAGAAACTAATAAAAAAAAACAGATAGTAAACGAATCCTGTCACAGGAATGAGAGTTTACAGTGCAATGTTCCTTTTGACTTTTAATTCTTAAACAGCAAAGGCATATTGAATGGTATCAGCAAAGCACATGAACCAGATATAAATGTATATGGCTATATGCCATTGATGTTCAATAAAGCACTATGGTGTCAATGATATAATCTGGCAAAACGATATTAATCATGAAGGTACCCAACAGTTGCATGTATAAGAAGCTACATGAAAAGCCTGGTACCATTTGTTACATACCACTATGTACTCGTTGCTAAAACCACTTGATCTTTGACTGGCTGTTTTATTCCTCTTGATGCTGTTCACATTCACAAGTGTCTCTTCATCAAACTTGCCTCTCTCCTCAATAGATAGTTGATTGAAACGTTTCTCCCCATCATCCATGCTCCGTTTCACATCAACCTGCAGAATAATGAAGAAAGATTTAAAAGATATCCAAACAAGAAACATGCAAAATTCCAAATCTATGAAAGCTTGCTACTGAAGACATAATATGGTGCTCAATGCTCATGTATAGGATGTCTATATTACTTGCAAGCTACAAAAAAGAGGTTTATGATAAATTCATCACTGGTGAAATAAAACAAATATTGCAACTTTGTTTTGCCTTTGCTAGGAGGTACTGTAAAGCTGTTTAGCATTCCATTGCAGAATAAATAGTTACAGCATTTCAGTAATCAAATTAGAAGGAAGCAAGACTGCAATCTGTATAAGAAACTGAAAATTACTATCTGAATGGCAAGATGTGCATACCGTGGAGTAAGCTGAGATACAGCAATCCGGATGGCGAAGTAATGCCAATGTTGTCTCTATGGAAATATCGGCAATTAAAAAGTTAGTGTGATTTAAAGGCAACAGGGAATAGCCTGAGGTCTTACAGAAAGAATAGTATTTCAATAAAATGTATTATGCATAGTGTAATCAGTTTTGAATGCAGACCTGCAGACTCTAATATCATCATGATATCTTGTT
Organism: Eleusine indica; assembly: GCA_030378355.1. Taxonomy (NCBI): domain Eukaryota; kingdom Viridiplantae; phylum Streptophyta; class Magnoliopsida; order Poales; family Poaceae; genus Eleusine; species Eleusine indica. Next base: position 47,618,728 of record CM059498.1, on the reverse strand, counting down.
TTAAGAGATATTTCCTATCCAAAGACTAATTCAGAACAGTAGACAGATGGACACAGCACTGAAGTTTCAGTTAGAGATTAAAAACAAATTTATGTCCACAACAGTCACTCCCAGCAAACAAAGGGAAAGCCCTAATCAACAGCTACTCAAATCAGAAGAAAAGGAGGCAAATCACTTTCAGTAAACCAATATATTTACTTCAAAATGCCAAACAGTAACTTGTCATAGCCCATATTTGGTAGGCATACACAAAGGATGGAACCATTACTGATAGACTGGGTTCCTGCAACACCCGAAAGACCCCACCCAACCCGTTAACCATATGGATATGATCATCTTTCTAACAAATTCTAGGTGACCACAGCGTGCCATGGCTAACTTTGCCCTCTTTTTTTTTTTTTTTACTCAATACGGGATAAGCTAGCATTTGGAATAGCTACATTTTCACAGATTTTATCGCTGCCATACAACACCGTAATCATTGAAATAGTAAAGTGACGCAGCAACTTTGGTTTACCTGTCAACACATAGCTCAACCCAGCTGGGGTTGATGTATCTGCTTTCTCGGCTATTTGATCAAGTTCCTTCTGAAATGATCGGGCCAAGCCCAGCAAGCCAACCTACCAACAAAATGTATGGATTAGAAAGTGATAAATGGCTACAATGTTCCATGCATCTCAATAATAACATACTCTGTGAATGAAGCATTTTTGCAACTATTGTACATGATACTATGTAGAAAAACTGGAATTCGGCATGTGATGGTAGTAATAATGAAACCGATTATCCCATGCCAAGGTGAATTGTGTAACATATACAATGATTTGAAAAGAAATTCTATTAGCTACTTAGTTAATCTGTAGTTGAAAAATCAACCAGCACAAGTATGTGTGTGAGCAATCAGCAATTCCAATCCAGACAGCCTCAAATGTGAATTCTAGGCAAGGTATGCAGTATTGGCCACACGACAATGCTCAATTAGGACGGCATTTAGGCAATGGCTTGAACCAAAATAATGAACTGTTATGCCAAATCAGGAAGTCCATTACATTTATCCATAGCCAATGTAACAACATTGATATTTTTGTATCTGTAGTGGTGATGATGGAAGCAATTATCCCACACCTCGGTACATTGTGTAACATTTATGACGATTTGGAAAGAAATACTACTAGAGTAATAGCTGTACTTAGTTAAGGTTTTAGTTGAAAAAAAAACTACCAGCAGAAATGTGTGTGTCTAACCAACAATTCACACCCAGACAGCCTCAAATGTGAATTCTAGGCAAAACACGTTGTATCGGCCATGAGGTTATGCTCAACTAGGATGGCATTTAGGGAAGGGCTTGAACCAATATAATGAAATGGATTGGCCAAAATCAGAAGTCAATTACATTTATCAAAAGCCAATCTAACAGCATTCATTTGTGTATTTGTAGCGGCTCACCAACGACACAAACAACAGGGACCCTGAAATCGTACCTGCAGCTTGAGGACGGTGGTCTTCTGCGTCTCGGTGAGCACGCTGCCACCGCCGGACGAGTCCGTGAGGAACCCCGCGAGGTAGAGGAACGCCGCGAAGCCGATGAGAGTGAAGAGGATCCCGGAGCCGCCGAACCCGATGCCGACGGCGGGGCCGACGGAGAAGAAGGGGGAGGGCGAGAAGTATGGCGCAGCGGAGTACGCGCCGGCCCGCGGCGCGGGGGCCGTGTACCCGTACGACGGCGGAGGCGCCGAGCGCGCCGAGGAGCGCGAGGAGAAGGCGGAGCCGCCGACGCGGCCCCCCGAGGCGGCCAGCGCCGCGTGCGGACCCGCCGCGGCGGCGAGCAGCGCGCCGGCCATCAGGAGCGCGAGGGCCGGCCGCTTGAGCGCCGCGAGCGTGTCGAGGACGGAGCGGCGGAGCGCGTCGAGGGCGGAGAGCGCGTGGCTGAGTTTCGTGGGGTTCTCCTCCTCTTTCGTGGAGGTGAGCGGCGGGAGGCGGTGGTGCGCGCGGAGGACGGGGAGGCGCGGGGGCCTGAGGAGGGGGCGGAGGCCGCGGCGGGGCGGGAGCGGGCGCGGGCGCGGGGAAGAGAGGAGGCGGGTGGCCTCGAGGAGGGAGGCGGCGGCCATTCCCCGGCGGTGAGGAGGAGGGAGCGGGAGGGATATTTTGTTTTGAGAAGAGAAGCGTTTGTGTGTACGGGGAGGCGGGTCGAGACGTGAGGCTGCCGGCTGCGCGGGCGGGGGATGGATGCCGCGATCGGCAGACGTGGACGACGACCCGCGCGCCGGATTGGGGGAGCTCCTGTCCTGTCTTCGTCTTCTTCCGCGGCGCGAGGAGTCTCCGGACCGTTCTACAGTATCGTGAAGGGAACCAACGGTCTGGATGGGGTCTGGACGCGAATCTGATGGCACGCACACTAGCATTTCTTTGTCACGTATAAAATTTTGATTATTGCGCTTTCTTTTTTTTTTATTATTGAAACGTGCAGTTGCGTTTGTTGTTGCGTGATGGCGCCATGAGCTGAGCTGAACGGTGCTGCCTAAAGCACGAGAGGTACGCCCCGATTTTCTCCATGATATGTCAGGAAATATTCTATTACTAGGATGCCTATGCGGCAAGCAGGTTGCCTTTCACGTTGGATTACTCAATAAAGCTAGTCATCATCGAAGAAGAAGCTTTCTCCATCAATACATATTCTTCAAATGCTATGTTGCAGGGGATGTAAATGTCCATACCCACAAATACTTGTTGCAAACAGATGCTTGGATAAATGTTTTCAGTGATCAAGTTGGCATCTGCTGCATCTTCGTCGTGCACTAGTTATGGTTCGCGTGCTGGGCAGGACGAAAACAACCGGCCACGAACGCCGGAACTACGCGCCATTGTTCATGAGCCCGTGATCCATTCTGAACGGAGCATCGAGCAGTTAAGCTGCATCCTGACGTGAACGAATTTCTCTTTGATATTTCCGCCACCAAAAAAAAAAAAAATTGCAGCAGCCGAACCTATCACAAAGATTACTGGTCGCTACAGTCTTTATATTCCCTGCGTCTCTGAGGCTTCCGATGCCGCTGGTCGTGGAACGAGATCATCTGCCTTTAGCTCCTCAGCTTTCTCCATCCATCAATACATATTCTTCAAATGCTATGCTCCTCATATATGGCACGTTTAAACTCTGCAATCTGTTTTCCTTGCAAAGGCACAGGACGTAGGAAAAGAGGACATCAACAAAGGGAAGGAGCCAGAAGAATACAAGGATGCTATCTCCTTCACTCAATTATTCACGGGACCAAACACTGATGATGATCTCTGTATTGCCGGTTATTTTTAGTACTAGACTTACTGTGGTGGGAAGGAAGGTTCTTTTGTATTGATGTACTAGTAATTTTGTTTTGGTGGCACTTCTTTTGAAGAAACAAACAAATTGACAGACTGATGTGCTTGGGCTATTGTAGTGAACGAATCATATTACGAAACAATCAGTACTTGTATTCATATTATTTGACGAGATCAATTTACAAAATCATGTTGTATGTGCATCCAAATTCAGTTGCTGCTATGATGTATGAACTGAAAAGCACACACTGTGTCTAAACACCTGATGCAGAGTCATGCCTTGGCGGCGACGAACTGTCATTACGGCGCAAGCCAAAGCTACGTACGCTGGATCACAAGAGTCGTTTGCCGTATGATTTGATCAAGAGCAGACACCACCTACGCTGGAAGAGCTTCTGCCCCGGGTCGGGCTCGCGCCGAGCCGACGATGGCACTGGGCGTGGTCACCCCGCCGGGCCAACCGCACCCACCACGCCACCTCGTCAAACGGTATGCCCAAACCTAGTCTTCTTCCTGGTGCTCAGTCTTCTCGCCGCCTACCTCCACCGCTTCGCTGCTGCAACTGGCGCAGACGTCGCCCTCAACTGGACCAGCAGCAGTAGTTCATCGTCCCACCCTTGCCAGCAGCAATGGCTCGGGATCACCTGCACCGGAGATGGCCACGTGCTGGAGATCAACCTCAATGGGCGAGGCCTCCGAGGTTGGGTGCCAGGAGCGGAGGGCAACAACGGCTCCCTCGCCCGGCTCACGCGCCTCGACCTCCGCGGCAACACCTTGCCGGGTGATCTTCCGCTACTGTTCCTCCCCGAGCTGGTGTTCCTCTACCTCGACGGCAATGCCTTCACCAGCCTCCCGCCGGGGTTCTTCGCCAGCATGAGGAAGCTGGAATTTGTCTCCATCAGCAGCAACCCATTTCAACACTGGAGCTTACCGGCCGATGATCTCAGAAACCTTACTGAGCTCATGTTAACATGTTACAACTTGTTTGGATGGGCAAGAGTTCAGAAATATGGTGGTGTCTAACCACACCTTGGTGGCTGCTTGGTGGAGCAAAATGGCCAATTTAATTTTCGTCTATGTATGTTTGAACATTTTGGAAGGGAAGTAAGAGCATCGCTAGCAGATGAATACTGTACGTTTGTTTTAGGAGCACACTGAATTTGCAATTCATGAGTAATAGACCAAAAATCCTTTAGGTTCGTTTAAAGAAAACTTTGACGCCCAATCTGGACTCCTAACTTTGGCAAGATTATTTGACAAGAAAGGCATTGTCCGTGCCAAAAACTTTAAATGCAGACACTATAATCTACTACTGAAAGCAAATGACTTTTGTATGCATGAGCTTCCGATCGAGTCGCAACAAAATTTGAGGACTGCATCGAACGGTTTAGAGTGGAACGAAATGTAAACCAGCCATATGTCGCTCTATGCATTTGCTATCATCAGTGCAATCTTGATTACATCAGTCACTAAACCGGGCCTTGGTGCAATCTTGATTACATTTGAGTAGCACAATAGTTGGACTAAAGCTAATTGCATAGTGTTAACAATCACAAACGCTAAGTGGTAGTGTTCATCCAGCCGTATTTTCAAAATAAAATAAAATAAAAATAGTGTTCATCCAGCTAACAGCAGTAAAGCTAAGGTCACACATGCAAACAGCAATAACAAATCACAAACGCTAGCGATAATGTTCATTGAAGGAACAGCAGCAATAAAGAGCTGTTTGCACAGTGTTAACACCTCAAAAGAAAGCCTCAAGAAATCGAGGTTTAGAAGAAGGTCCTTGGTTTGATCCTCTACGAACCTGCTGCATTGGTGTGCATCTCACAGAACACCACCGACCAGAGCTGCTAAGATTACCACGGCGGCACGGAAAGGCTTGATGGAGCAGCTCGGCACACTCGTCGTCGTCGCGTTTATGTTGGAGTTGCCATCCGCCCAAACCTGGACGCCACTGCGAAACTCCGGCACCGGGCCTTGGAACGCGTTGTCGGAGATGTCGAGGAGCCGGAGGGCAGGCAGGTCCGCGACGGACGGCGGAATGGCGCCGGAGATGTTGTTTCCGGACAGCAAGATAGTTGTGAGCGATTTCAGAGCTCCAATGACCGGATCCAACGTTCCGTTGAGCCCCAGGCGGCAGAGGTTGAGGCCGGTGACGATGTTGCCCGCGTCACAGTGAACGCCGACCCACTCCAGGCAGGGGTCGTTCCGCCTCCAGCTGACTGCGAGCACCTTCGGGTAGTTGAAACCCACGGCGACCGAGAGCAGCGCGGATTGCAGGGGCCCTGGTGCAGGCGGCAGAAGCAGCCGCGGGTGGCCGCGTCGTTCTGTACCGTGCTCGCGAACTCGGGGACCGGACCTTGGAGCAGGTTCCCCACGAGCGACACCCAGGTCAGATGGGCGTGCTGGGTCAGCGCCGCGGGCACCAGTCCGGATAGGCGATTGTGAGCGACGGAGAGTACCTTGAGCTTCTGGAGGTTGGCCAAGTCGGGCAACGGACCGGTGAACTGATTGCCATCGATGCGAAGCTCCACCATGCCCTGGAGGCTGCCGATGGAGTTGATCGGCCCAGCGAGTAAATTCGAGCTGATGTCCAGGTAATCAAGGCCCCGCTGCAGGTTGCTCGCGAACGTGCCCGGTACAACTTGTTCCTGGACAGGGAGACCCTGATCAGACTTCGGAACGCGTCGTCGTCGTTGCCGTCCCCTCCGACTCCGAGAAACTCGCCACTGTCCCGTTGACGCCGGCGTTGTCGGCGTTGAACGAAGTGAGGTCGGTGAGGCGGCGGAGCTCGCTCGGCAGCTCCCAGTCGCGGAGCACGGGATTCTCGCTGGCGGAGAAATAACGCAGGGAGCTGAATCCGTTGAAGAAGCCCGGCGGCATCACGGTGAACAGGTTCCCATCCAGCTTCAGGGTCTTGAGCAGGGGAAGTAGGGGAAGCACGGGCAGCGATCCGGCGAGGCGGGTGCAGACGAAGCCGAGCTGCTTGAGGGCGGAGAGCGGGAGCTCGCGGGGCAGCGTGCCGTGGAGTATGACGCCCTCGACGTGGATCTTGACGACCCGGCCGAGGTCGTCGCAGCTGACACCGTACCAGTGGTCGCGGCACGGGTCGGACCCGGCTGCCCAGTTGAAGACACGGTCTGCGCCCGTCGCGGTGGCCAGGGCATGCATGCTCAGGGCGTCGCTCGCGTTCGTCGCGACGCCTCCGGCAGCGACCCAGGCGGAGAGGGAGAGGACGAGATAGACAACGACGCCGGCGAGGTTGCCCATGGCCATGGCGGTGGAGTGGAGCTCGGCTGGTCAGCTCGGCAAAAGGACTAGTTGTGTGTACTCTGAGCCTTTGCAGTGGAGCGATGGTGTCTGATATCTGATACGCTGGGTATTGAAAGTTGCCTATTGAGGAAGGGTGATGTACTGATGTTGACTCAATACAGGCCTTGCGGTCCTATTGCTAAGCATGATATATACATGCTTTGTAGCCAAGTTTTATTTCATTAGCTTCAGGGTTCAATAGATAATAATAACATCAAGTGCAAACATCAAAATGTTAGCAACCTGGATCGTGCAGTACATCAAAATGTGTTGATGATCTTGTGCATCTTATTTGAGGGGATTCGAATTGCAACGCCTGGAGTTTTTCGGTCACTATGGCTATTGGATCGCTAAACTAGCACAACAAATTTGATCAAGGTTCTTGGTCTCAGAGGAAAAATTGCTGAGCTATTGTATTCTGGATATATTGATTTCTTTTCTCCCTTTTGGTTGTCTTGCAAGGTGCTATTACCAAGAGAATGAACAGAGAATAAATGGATGTCCTTCGTAGTGACAAAAAAATACACACTGAAACTGAATGAAGTTTTGACAACAATTTACTTCAGGTTTGAAAAGCCCAGATTTGCATCTTTGCCGATGGTTTTACAATTAACTTGCAGGAGATGTTGAAAACGATATCGTTGTATCATGTGGCCTTGTAGGGAAATGTGATCCTATTGACTTAACTATTGTTGTAAAAATGCCTAAAAGAGATACAGTTTCCTGTCTCTCTCATTTAAGTTCGTTTTGACATGTTTCATATGATTCCTGGTTGTCAGCTTCACTTTCCTGTTCCAATGTTTTCATTTACAGTTTCTTTTTTCTTTCCTCATATGTCGGATGGATAGAGACAGAGTAAAAACACATATCACTCATATGGAAATACGATGGTTCAGTGTTTAATAGATTAAAAAAACACAGCAAGTGCAAACATCAAAATGTTAAGAACCTGGAACGTGCAGTACCATCAAAATGTTGACGATCGTGTGCATCTTTTTGGAGGGATTCCAATTTGAACGCCTATAGTTTTTCGGTCACTATGGCTATTGATTTTCCCTAAACTAGCAGAACAGATTTGATCAAAGTTCTTTGTATCATTGGAAACATTGCTGAGCTACTATGCTCTGACTTCTTTTCCCCCTTTTGGTTATTTTGTAGGGTGCTATACCAAGAGCATATAGTGACACTTCTGATCTTACTGCAGAGTGCACCTTTGATGTTGACTCAATGCAGGCCTTATGCTCCTATAGCTAGCACGTAATCATAACATACAATAGCATCTTTTCTAGGCATGGTTTTAATAGATAAAAACACAGGAAGTGCAAACAACTTATCCTGTTTGTACTGTATTTGTGATATAGCTTCAGTAAAGAGGATCCCTCCCTGGTAAAGTGTGGTCACAAGTCACACAATCGCATGTCTCTTCCAAGCCCACCACTCGCCGGTCTCCTCCCACTGCTCGGTCTGACAGGCTTTCCAAAACAGGAGGCCTTACAGCAGGAAGCACACCGGTTTAGCATATTCTACAGGCATTATTCGGTTTGAAGAGGGAAGGAAGCGAATGGAGAGAGGATCGAATCCTTGACTGTGTGAGGTGTGTGGACACTTGCTACTGCTATACAGTTGCAACATTGCTGTTCGAGTTTGTGCCGTTGCAGGAAACTGCGCATGGAGCTCTTTTCCTCTGCTGCTGGACTCCTTCCACAAGTCGCTGTAGGTCCAGCCGTCCAGGCGTTGCACCCTGTTTAATCAGGTCGTGCAGGTGTGCTTACTGCCTAGAGCTCGGGCATCGTTGCAAAATTGCCTAAAAGAGATACAGTTTCCTGTCTCTCTCATTTAAGTTCATTTTGACATGTTTCATATGATTCCTTGTTGTCAGCTTCACTTTCCTGTTCCAATGTTGTTATTTACAGTTTCTTTTTTCCTTTCCTCGTATGTGGGATGACTAGAAATAGAGTAAAAGCACATGTCACTCGTATGGAAATACGATGGTTCAGTTTTCAGCAATATTGTGACCGTCTCAAATAGGGATTGAGTGCCTATGGAGAAGAGAGATGGGTTGGGTTGATTGAGGAAAGAATAGGAAACGAAGGAAGAACGATAGCATATTAACTGTGCTCTACCAACTTCACGATGATGCGGCTTCACCTCTGTTCCCCTATTTTGCTTTTATCACCACACCATGAATGCTTGAGAATATGAGGCTGCTAAGAGCATGTAGTGACACTTCTTATCTTGCTGCAGACTGCACCTTTGATGTTGACTCAATGCAGGCCATGTGTTCCTATTGCTAACATGTAATCTGTAACATACTATAGCATCCTTTTTAGCCATGATTTATTCCATTAGCCTCAGGTTTTAATAGATAAAAACACAGCAAGTGCAAACAACGTATCCTGTTTGTTCTTTGTACTGTATTTGTGATATAGATTCAGTAAAAGGGACCCCTAGTAAAGTGCGCTCACAAGTTCACAATCGCATGTCTTCCAAGCCCACCACACTCCCCGGCCTTCTCCAACTGCTTGGCCTGACAGGCTTTCCAAAACCGGAGCCCTTACACCAGGTTTAGCATATTCTACTGGCACTATTCTGTTTGAAGAGGCAAGGAAGCGCATGGAGAGAGGATTGAATCCTTGACTGTAAATGTGAGGTGTGGACCCCTGCTACTGCTACCGTTGCAACATTGTTGTTCGAGATTGTATCGTTCCCAAGAAACCAGCTGTTTCCGTCTTTCCATACTACAGCAAAACAGATCTGTAACAGCGGTTCGGAAAGTACTGTAGCGGCAATCAGACCATCCCACCACTATATAATCGCAGCTATAAATAAACGTTTGTAGTGGTGGGTGGTCTGGTATCGAAACAAACCACCGCTACAGACGTCTTCGTAGCGGCGATTAAAGATGTCAACCGTCGCTATTGTGCTAGGACAGTAGCGGCGGTTGAACTTTTCAACCGCCGCTATTGTCCACGATTAGTAGTAGCAATTGTCATCTTCAATCACTGCTAATTGTTTTTTTTAAATTAATTATAATATATACATAAAAATCATAGAATCTGCATACAAAATATTTACAATACCTCATCATAGAAATTTACAACATATCATCACAGAATATACACAATCACAAAAATAGCCTATAGCGATGGTACAAAAAATCACGTACGGCGGATTAAAAAAAACCCACTGCTATAGTGGACAAATAATTTTTAGCTGCGTTTAACAATATGAACCGTAGCTAAAAATTACGGTGATTTTTAGTTGCGGTTCACAATGTTAACCGCAGCTAAAAATCGTTGCCTACTGTACTGGCCCGTTTGGTCCAACTAGCACAAATAAAAACACCCGGTTGCATGTCTCAAACCCTATCTCTCCACTTCTCCTTCCCTCTCTTAGCCACCACTTCTTCCCTTTCCTCTCCCAGCCACCGACGCCGCCTCCCTCTCCTGCCGCCTCCCTCCCTCTTCTCTCCTCTCTCGGCTGTCCCTTCTCTCCTGTCGCCCTTTCCGAGGTCGCCGCCCCTCCCCGAGGCCACCGACCCTCCCCAGCCCCTCCCCGAGATCGCCGCCCCGTTGTAACACCCCAATTTTCAAAATCTAGAATAATTCAAAAATTTACTTAATTAATTAAGGTGTTAACATTAATAAAAGCTATCTAAATAAATAAATAAAATAAAATAAAATATTTGCTGCATTCATGATGTATTATATGCATTAGGTTTTCATTAAGTGAAAAAGTATTTTTAAAATTTGAATAGAACTCGATTTCATTTTAGAATTGGAAATAGGAGAAGAAAATAAAGAGAAAAGAAAAAGAAAAGGGCCACCCAAGCCAATGGGCCAATTCCCCTCCCCGCGGCCCAACTCTTTCTCCCTCTCTCTCCCCTGTCGCGGCCTAGCTTCCCCTCCCTCCCTTTTCCGCTCACTCCCTGGCCTCGGCCCAACCCGGCGCCCCGCTCGCTCGACCTTTCGGCCCACCCGCGCGCCAGCCCACTCCCAACTCTTCCCCTTCCTCCAGTAGTGCTAGGAGAAGAAGCCGTCGCCACCGATGCTAGCCGCCATCGAAACATGATTCACGCGCCGTCGCCGCTCGCAGGGTCCCATGCGCCTTCACTCGCCGTCATCGTGTTCTGCATTACTCGCCGCTGCCCGTGCCGTCGCGTCGCCGCACAGGAGCTCACAGCGCTGCCTATCCCCACCAGCGTTAATGGCGCTAGCCGACGCCAACATGCGGATCACGCCCCCGCGTCGTCTTCCCTCCCCCCTCCAGCTATAAAATGGGATCCCCGGTTCCTCCCGCAACCCACCCCGGCCCTGAACCCCTCTGCTCCGAGCTCGTCAACGCCGATCGCCGTTTTCGAAGCTCCCCGCCGACAAGCCATCGTCGCCCGCCCTCCTCGGTTCTCCCCGCCTCCGCGCGATAGGTTGGTAATCACCTCCATGAGCTCCTCTTTTGATTAGTGCTAATCCCGTCGCAATTAGTGGCCTGTGGCCGAAGATCGCCGAGCGCCGCCGCCCCTGACCTCTCCAGCTGCCGCCTGTGCCACCGGCCTCACCCTAAGCACCCCGCCCCCCCCAAGTCGTTTCATCATGTGATCAACGGCTCTAAGCGGCGCTGGTCCACCGTGGACCATGGACCACAAGTCCCAGCCGGTCTACAGCTTTCATGGACCGAGTCCACCTAGTTTTCTTATTTAAAATAATTCGTAGAATTCCAGGATAATGGCAGTTTTATAGATTAGCCCTTGCCATTTGAATTAATATTTAAGTCATGTAGTTTTATATTTAGACCCCTAAACTTTAAAAAATATTTTAGTCTTTAACATTTTACCCAGAGACCCCTTTACTTTTTCATAATTACATTTAGGTTCCAAGAACTTTTGTGACTTAATTAATGATTAGTCCTGGATCTTTAAACTAGCATAACTTTTTACTCGTAGCTCGTATTCTAGCGATTCTTACGCTCACGCGATCGTAGGAACGAGTAGAATCCCATCATAGTGATTTTGTAGACTCATAGTTTTGTTTGATGTATTGTTTTCTTATTTTTGTGTGTATTGTTTGCTTTCCGATGCAATCGACATGTAGAGCATCAGCCGTCCGAGAATTGCCCGAACCTCGAGTTTGAAGACTCTGAGAAGCAGCAACTCTTGGAAAGAGGCAAGTGTCCGTTGACTATATTGATTCTATGTTTTTCAAAATATTTTAGAAACATGCATACATTTAATTTGAAATCCTATGTCTTTACCCTTCCATATTATTCCGTTATCGCCCTAGGATTGGGTAGTACTCTAGGATGGGTATGTCACGCTTAGTCGCAGTCATTTGGGAATGGTTTAATCTGATTATTGAACATAACCCCGAAGAGATGATGAATAAGATTACTATGAGATGATGCTAATGACGATAACTGATGTAGCAGGAATAGGGATCTGGACAGGCCGATTTGGTTTGGTATGGTGCCGTCATGCACGAGAAGTAGGGTAGTGCCTGTACCTGTTCCAGATTCTTAGACCGGCTCGTGGAGCATATTAACCATGTTTATCGTGCAAAGCACATGGCAGATATGGGTAGGCTTGGTTCAGTAGTGAGATGTTTTTCCAGTCTGCGGGTGTTCAAGGAAAGGGGGATAGTTAAGGGTTTACTTCCGGACCTCATGTGATGGAGGGTGTATTCCTAGCCACGGCGCTAGAGGGGGCTTCTGTAGGAAGGGTTTACTTCCGCAGCGTTGAAACCTTAGCGTGGGCACTTAGACAGGCTGGAAAGCTCTCTGAAAGACCTTGTAGTGATTTCCTAGCCTTCACACCAAAGGTAGTGTGATTCGGATAACAGGGAGACTTTAGTCACTGACGGGTGATGGAATCACCAACCTGTGGGTAAAGTTGTGCACCTCTGCAGAGTTAAAACTGTTATAATAGCCGTGCTCACGGTCATGAGTGCATGGATACCACACACGATTAAAACACACATGGGCTATGAATGTAATGGTTTGGACTACACGCTAGGTAAGCTGTAGCAGGTACAAAGAAATTGGAAGTGAATTGGGCTACATGCTGGGTAAGCTGTAGCGATGATATGAGATTAGTTGGAGCTACGTGCTGGATAAGCAGTAGCAGGATATGGCTTCGGGTGGTATAACCCGCAGATGTTTCTATAAGAAAGGATTGCTTATAGTGCTGGAACATACAATTATTACTTGGAAAATGGAACACCTAGTAAATAGAATTGCTTTTCAAATGGTCATAGGTGTAGTTGGCATTTATGCAAACAAACCTCTGTGTTAGCTTTTCTTGATTTAAGCTTGCATGTCATATATTCCCCCACACTTGCTGAGTACGAAAACGTACTCAGCTTGTTATTTTCCCTATTATTATGAAATGCTGCTCAGAAGATGGAGATGGCGTGGAGTACTACGAAGAAGATATCTTCTAGGCGAGCAATCCCTCGTCGAATGCCTGTGGAGTTATGGAGTCTTCCGCTGTATCGTCGTATATTGACATGTACCATCTAGCCCTAGTGGCATCTATGTAATAATCCCCGACTCGATGTCAGAATAAAGACAATGATTGTACTGGTATTTTCACGGTTATGGTCATGTACGTGTGAAACATATTACTCGGCACACGTACGATACACTTGGTTTGGTCTTTATAAACCGGGTGTGACACCCGCGGTCGCCGCCCCTCATCGAGGTCGCCGGCCAAACATCGTAGCGATGACAAGCTCCTTCGAGCGTCCCCGCTTGCCGACCAAGTGTCGCGGCGATTCGGCGCCGCCTCTCCCCATCCCCTCCTTGGCCCCTCTCCATCCGGCATCGCTCCTCCCCGACCTATCGTCCGTAGAGCGACGCGGCTGCCAGATCTGACCCGAGGCAGCGACGACAACATGGGGGCGCCCAGATCTAGCCTTGGAGGCGGTGACGACGGCGAGCGGCGGCCAGATCCGGCCCGGGGCAGCGATGACAACATGGAGGTGCCTAGATCTGGCCTTGCAGGCGGTGATGACGGTCATGGCTCCGGGAGGCGGCCGGATCTGGAAGGCGCGGCGGCGGGCGAGTCTTCGACGGCCGGATCCGGAAGGCGCGTTGGTGGATCCGGCCGGCGGCGGTGGCGGCTGCTAGGGTTTCATTTTTTTTTTTATTTTTCTAGATTTATTCGTAGCGGCGGGTCACATCATCACCCCCCGCTACAATGATGTTTTCAGCGGCGGGGTATTTCGTCCATGGACGACCCGCCGCAACAAAGCTCTTTTTTTAGCTGCGCTTTCATTGTGGCGGGTCGCCCGGCCTACCGCTATAGAGCTTTTTGAAGCGCCGCTACAAGCGGTTTTTGTGGTAATGATATGCAACATGTCATCAAAGTCACAATATATGTATACACTAGTTGTTCAATGCATATTGTAAAATATTTTATATGAATCCTAATGCATAGTCATCACCTTTCTTCGACTCATTGGGCTCATATGGTGCTCTCAAACTCGCCGACTCACAAAGGGATCTATGTTTTGTTGTTAGTAAACCGTTTGAATCAAAACATTTCCTTTCTGGACTAATTACCTTTCTCAAAAGAAAACGAAAAAGAGAAGCTACAGCTAGATACATGATATTTGTACTCAATTGAACATTTTCTTTAGCAATCATACCATTTCCGATCTCGTCGTTTCTTTTCATCTTTGCTTTCCATAGTGCCTTTTTCTTATGGCTTTCTGTGTCACATGAGTAGAGTATATTAATATAAGATCTAAAAAATCCACTATAGAATAAAGTAAAATAGACATAACAAAATAAATTTATCTCTTCATCGAACTCCTCAACGATATGTTCCAGGTAAGTGTTGGGGATAGCCATATGTGCCATGGGTTAGGATCCCCTAGTTGTATAAAAGAGGCCCATCTAGAGATCTAGGGATCTTGTTGTAAAGTCTAAGGACTCGCTTGTAATATTGAACCCCACCAATGGAATAAACATCAAACCCTCCCCCTCTATAAATAGAGGGGTAGTGCTTGAGGGAGAGGACCTTTGGCCATTCAATCACTTGCCTCTCGCCCTTCCCACTTCATCTCATCTCTCATGTTCGGAGGTTAAGACCCCAACATTGACGTCCACCGTGTTGGGCATGATTTTTCTTTTTTTCTAGAGAGATGAGATAAAAAAGAGAAGAGAGCAAAGTGTTTAGTCCCTTTGAGCAACTTTATTTTTTTCAAAAGTCATACTTCGTTCATACGGAAGTACAAGCAAGTTTCATTTTTAAAAAATCAAAACTGCACAGTTATGATTATGAAGGTCATGTTTTTTTTTTCACGACGTGGTTTATTTTTATCTTGTAACCTTCGATAGTTTTACTTCGTCTCAGATTGAATGAAAAATAAATTTTTCTAACCATGTATCTCGTTCATGGGTCATCAGCGAAGGTTAACCCAACGAAGCATATACCGAAGCAACCATGTTGCGTGCTTTCGAGGCTACCGCGGATCACTGAACTACTTCGCCAAGAGACACTGAGTCATTTATTTTCAAACGCATTACTTCATCAAAGCTCGGCAAGACACTCGAAGTTGTTCGGCAGATGCATGGATTTTAATAGCTAGCAAAGACACCTCGACTGGCAGGGATACCTCGTATACCTGATGAGCTCGGAGCATCTTGTAACCCAAGTTCAGAATACCTCGGGCAATGACTGAGTTTGAAAGTTTTGCAAAAAAAAGAAAAGAAAAAAAAAGAAAGGAAGCTCGAGCATCGGAAGCTTGAAGCATTTTGTAAAGAGAGAGAGAGAGAGAGAGAGAGAGAGAGAGAGAGAGAGAAAGAAAGAAAGAAAAAGCATTACAGAGGGTAGTATGTCCTACACGCAAATCAAACTAGCGAAGGTTGGTATAGCTTGGCCACATCATGAAAGCCGGAAGTTATCTGTCAACCAATGCACGTCTAAGCAATGAAAGGAAGCTTGAGCCTCGGAAGTCTCGAGCCACAATCGTCGGAAGCCTCGAGCAAGCTCGAGGTATTCTAGAACGCTCGTACAACAAGCCAAGCAAGCTCTCGGTATCCCCAGAACCCTCGGGCGGCCGGCAAATCAATTATCCTCGAGGTATCCTCGAAAGCCTCGAGCCGCAAGTCAGCACAATATCGAAGCGTCAAGACAACACCAGCAATTCAAAGCAGCTCAAGCAAAATCAAGAGCAGCAAGAGAATACGTATTTGGCCTTTCTAGTCAACAGAAGCAAAATCAAGAGCCGCAAGTGAAGTCTGCATCCCGACCCTCCGTGCGGCAAGCTCGACAACCTCGCTCCGAGGCGTGCTAGGCTCGTCGCTGCACCTTCAAAACTCCCGAGGCAAGCCGGGCTGCATCATGGTACCTTCAGAACCTCCGAGCGACAATCTCGGCAACCTCCGAGACAAGCTGATCTACATCGCGGTACCTTTAGAACCTCCGAGCAGCAAGCTCGATCGGCAAGCTCCGTGGCTAGCTGGTCTACGTCACGGTACCTTTAGAACCTCCAAGCAGCAAGCTCGGCAAGCTCCGTGTCTAGCTGGTCTACGTCACGGTACCTTCAGAACCTCCGAGCGGCAAAGCTCGGCAACCTCCACGGAAAGCTACCCACCCTCACGGCAGGACAAGCAGCCTCCGCGGCAACCTCCGTGCAGCTAGCTCCGTGTGGAACTCTCACAAGCTACCCCAGGCTACGCTCCGAATCTCCTCGTGTCAAGAAACGCTCACATCCGCGCGCTAAGTTGCGAAGCTTCCATTCGACTTCGAGAGGATGCCAAGCTACACGTGCAACTTATGCATGGCAAACCTACATATCGGGAAACATTTTTCATTAGGTGGAAGCGCCAGGTAATATTTTTCATCATGTGAATCCTCCGTTCGGCATCACACTGGCACGATAACCTTTCGTAAGTCCTGCGTGCGCGCATGCATGCATGCCCAGTGCATCCTCGACTTGCCGAGGGTACCAGCCGATGCTACAATCCTCGAGCCACGTGTAAAGTCTAGCAACCTCAGAGACTCTCAACTGCACACCAAACCACTCGAGGGATCGCTCACCCTCGCGGAACCCTCTACAGCCAATCCAGAGCACTTGCAAGAGCAAATCCGGAACCCTCGTGCGGCAGGCCCAGAATGCCGTGCACGTAGAGCGAGCACGGAACCTCGGAAAACTCGGTGAGACATGCCGCACCACCTGCGAAACATCATGGCAATATCCTAGAGACCCTCAACTGCATACCATCACGAAGTGTGCATGCACATCGTGGCTTAAATAAATCCAGCTCCCCGTGCAGTCTTATATTTTACAAACTTCATCAAGCCACAACCCTCGCTTAGAGCTCGCTAGTTGCAAGAAAGCACGTACCCTCGCCGATCAATTCACAAACCACTCGAAGGATCGCTCAGGCTCGAGGGATCTCTCACCCACGCGCACGAAACCGCTCGACCCTTGCGGAACCCTTTACAATCAACATGGCACCTCGAGGCACCCTCGTTCACTGCCAATACCCCTCGCGGAACCCTCGCTCGCCGTAGTTACCCTCAGATCCTTCGAGCAGCAAGACAAGCAGCCTTGAGGCACCTTTGCAACCCTCGTGCGGCAAGTTCAAGGACACCCTCAAGGTCCATTTAGTAAAATGAATAGAAAAGACCAAAAAGCTTGAAGATATCAATACACAAGCTCATAATTGCTAGCTGCAATCGGCAAGCACAAAACCCTCGCACGATGGCCCGGTTACTCGGCGTAGTACTTCACGCATATAAATCGCATCACCTCCACCACGTGCTCACTTCGGCCAGAGCAACCACAGTCAAGCTACCTCGAGGTATACTCACTGCATCCCTGCTTCGGTCATGACACCTCGAGGTATACTGCGTTACAAACCTCAAACGCATGCACTAGCAGCAGTAGACAACTCGAAACCTCCAACTACCCTTTGAGGCGCCTTCGGAACCCTTGAGTGGTAAGGTCAAGTTACCTCAAGGGAACTCCCATGGCACTTCCGTTAGCTCAACAAGCAAACAACCATTTCACGATACGAATCGAGGGTACATGCCAATCATTCAAATAAAGATGGCTTCGAAGGCCTAAGGGATTCAACTCATACGTCAACTGTTGTGGGCTTGCACTAAATCACTTTTAAAGAAAAATACATACCATGGTGTTGGAGCCACGGGGCCGAGCCACCCTCAGACATTAGAACCACTAAAAGTCAAACTGCATCCTGTGTTAGAAATTTTCAAAAAATGCCTCATAACAAGGTACCACCATCCATCACCAACACATACTAGGGTACCTAGACAAAAAATAGGCACACGCTATAGGACAGGAACGCTCGCAAGTCAAACACACGCACTAGCAAAAGATTTCTTGCTTTGATTTGACAATGCTTTACCTTTCGGGGACCTTTACCCCCGGCCACATACACAGCTAGTATTTTGCGAGTTCTGGCATATGCATATGTCACAAATGACTATTCTTTGATAAGCTATAAGCATGCGTGCATGATCAGCAAACCTGCGCCTTAAATCACACAAGAGGCAACCTTCGAACCTTTTGGTAATAAGCAAAACCTTGCACACAATTACTTATTTACTCCCATATGGTCTTGATGTGTATCATTTTACACACTTTATCATCTTTGATCCAACCTGAAAGTAGCAATGCATATTCTGATCATTTTTATGCATGCATTCCCTGATTATGGCACACAAGTTTTATCCAAACATTTTTCTGTCATTGTCATACAGGGCTTCGCATCCCTTAAGCTAACCCTATCATGCAGGACTATCCCTCTTTGTACGCAGGTTTATTGATTTCTAATCATCGATCTGCGATTCTTCACTGGAAATCGGAGAGTCAACAATAACAGTACTCTCTAATCAATGGCCTTCGGCTATGCTATTTTTCCTCAGTAAGCGCCATTTACATTCATTTGCTTGTTAAAGGACAATGGCTCAAAATATGTATAGGGCCTTACATTGTTGATTTTTACAAGCTACTCATTCTATGGATAAACCATTTGCACAATCTAAGTTACTCACTTCATCATATCTGCTAAAGCATATCATTACATGCATAAGGCCAGATGAGCCAAGAGCTCATCAAAAGTTTTCCAAGGGAGCAAATGTTAAAAAATTTTGACAAAGAGCCAAGAGCTCATCAAAAGTCTCCCAAGGGAGCAAATGTCGAAAAGAATCGACAAAGAGCCAAGAGCTCATAAAAAGCCTCCCAAGGGAGCAAACATCGAAAATTTTTGACAAAGAGCCAAGAGCTCATAAAGGTCTCTTAAAGGAGCAAATAGCGAAAAAATCAACAAGGTACCAACAGGTTACAAAGTCTCCAAGGAAGAAAATTTTGCATAGCACCCAGC
Source organism: Eleusine indica (assembly GCA_030378355.1). Lineage (NCBI taxonomy): Eukaryota > Viridiplantae > Streptophyta > Magnoliopsida > Poales > Poaceae > Eleusine > Eleusine indica. Next base: position 47,599,744 of record CM059498.1, on the reverse strand, counting down.
AAGGTCTATGACTATAATTTTGCACAGCTTCTATCGAGGTGTGTGACTATTGTAAAAGCTCTGCACAGCACCCATCGAGATTTGAGACTACTGTAAAAACTTTGCACAAGACCCATCTAGGTTTGTGACTATTGTGTAAACTTTACACAACACCCATCGAAGTGTTGAGGATTTTAACTCTTGAACTACCCATCAGCACTTCGTACTCAAAAAGAGCAACACTATTTGCTATGAAATACTTTTTTTTTCCTCCAAGAACATATACTACACTTCGAGCTTGAAGTAAGCACAACATTTCGCATACGAAGCCCTACGTCAAAGCGCAGATCTTTCAACAACTAAAAACTGCTCGAGGGGCTGGATGCCCTCGATGAGGAATCATGTATTCTTATCTACTATTGGCCACTTCGTTCATGAGGTATTCTTCGAACCTTCACGCAAGTTATTTTATCAAAAGCAAGCAAAGCGTCAAAAATCTCAACAAAGAGCTAGAAGTGCTCAAAAAGTCTCAAAAGAGAGCAACAGTCAAAAAATCAACAATGAATCAACATATTACAAAGTCTCCAACGGAGAAAAATTTGTGTAATACCCATCACAAGTGTGTACCAATCATTTTTGTAAAAACAATTCCAAGTCTCCAAGAGAGAAAAATTTACACAAGACCCATCAAAGGTCTGCACCAATTGGCTTACACATATATATGAGAAATAAAATAAAACAATATAGAGGTGCATCCTCGAGGCTTCACTTGAAGACCATATAGGAAATGTGGGGTCAATCGCAAGGCAAGTCAAAACTCTTAAAGGGAGTCGTAATAGCACAATGCTCATTAGCGACTCGTGCGATGGCACGATCCAACACAATAATCCCATCTATAGCTCTAAGGAAAGCCCGATGCCAGTGGATTATAGTCTAGTATAGATCAGGCTCCTCAAACTAACCCTCGAAGGCCATATAAAGGCTCGAGGGGCTCCGTTGGTGGTTTTTACATGCCCATTTTATCTACCAAAAAGGGATGTTTGACGTCTTAATTTGGTGGTTTGGACTAACAATTAACCCCATATTTGTATATATTTATAGTTGTTCTATTTTGGATGTAATCGCAGAAAACAGGTGTAAAACAGGGCAATTATGGATAAAGAGGTGAAGAGTAACGAAGACGGGCCAGATTCGGAGCAGCGCCGATCGGCGTGACCCATGCGCCGATCGACGCAGGAGGAAAAGTTGACTAAAATATGATCCGGTCCAGGAAAGACGAAGGCCCAGCCCAGTATGAGTCAGAGTCGGTGGAAGTTGACCTAATCCCGTCGGGTATAAAAGGAAGATAATTATCAAAAGCCAAGACAACCAAGGGGAGACGGCGATCACGAGAACCAGTTATTAAAACTATGGTTCCAGGATATTGGCGGCGGAGGTTCGTCAACACCGACGGGATCCACCAGAAGGGAGGTCGTGCCGATCGGCGCAACGCCTGCGCCGATCGGCTCGGGCGCGTTCCAGCGCTATTTCTCACCCCTCTGCTATGTCTAGCGGAAGGATGAGTGAGTAGTCTCATATTCTCATCTCTGGTGTGGGGATCTGGTCATGTAACTCTCATGCTTGTTGATACTCTCTCGATGAATTTAATCTATGTGATGAACTTATTGCATATCTATCTATCCTTTTCATTAGTGTATCGGCCAATACACTTTTGCCCATTACATAGTGCAAGAAACCAGTGGGGAGCTAATAGCCTCTGTAGTGACAGCCGGGGTGAACGAAACCACCATGTCTTGTAGAATATTAGAGTCATCACTTGAGTTGATAAGAATAAGGTTGCATGCTAGTGAACCAATCCTAAGGAAAGAATCCTTCATTATCCTGTTGCCTCTTCAATAACATTCACCTTTCACTTTCTCACCGTCATCATTCATACCAACCAACCCATTGCAATCTGTTAGTAACCCTTTAATAGTATTAGTTCTGCTTGTTCCCTGTGGATTCGATAACCTTGGAATACTCTGAGGGAAAAAGAGCTACACCTATACACCGTCCTCTTACGGTATATAAGTGGGTGCGTAGATACGACCAACAAGCCCTTTTTCTGGCGCCGTTGCCGAGGAACAAGCCAGTTCTTTTACTATTAATATTTTACTAACGTCTAATCCTCTCTTTTCTAGTTGTTTTCGTTTTTGTGTTTTGTGTGAATTTTTAGGATGAGTATAACAGGACCTTCTCGGACGCTCAGGGAACTTTCTCTTCCATCTCCAGACGTGCTGGTGCCTCAACCCTCAGATGAGAAGGCCACGGCCTCCTCATATGTGTTGGACCCCATTATCATTAGCATGGCTGAAGCAAACAAATTGTTTGGAGCGAAAGAGGAGAACCCGTATACTCACTTACAAGATTTGGAGGCACTTTGCCAAACATTCCATCATGAAGGAGTGCCTCGGGATCTTTATAGGTGGCTGCTTTTCCCATTCTCTTTGGGAGGAAAAGCCAAAGAGTGGCACAAGGCAGTATCTCGAGAAGCAAAAGGTAAGTGGAGTGAGTTAGTTGGAAATTTTTGTCTCCACTATTTTTCTTTGCCAAAGATGCAAAAGTTGAGAAGGGAAGTGGTGAACTTACAAGAAGATGAAGAGTCTCTCGCGGAAGCCTGGACGCGTTTCCAAACATTGTTGAAACAAGGACCTGACCTTGGCATTGATGAGAACATGTGCGCTCAGACCTTCTACATGGCCATAAACAAGGAATCGAGGATGCATTTGGATGGATCGGCCGGAGGAAGTTTTCTGAGATTGACGGCCAAGGTAGGGATCGAATTGTTGGGCAAAATTGCCGAGAATGAACCTTTGCACAAGCATTGGGAAGAATATTTAGAACCAAATCGGCAATGCCTAGAAGTTATGAAGAAAGAAGAGTCGCCAGCTGAACAGATCTTCATGTCCGAGAGCAGATCAATGATTACTTCAGGACAATTTGAAGAAATAGAGCCCGTCGGACTCACCTCTGTGGGTGTGACGTGTGCGCCGATCGGCGCAGTCTCTGAGCCGATCGGCGCAGCCGCGACAACAAGAGAACCGATCACCCTGACAACTCCGCCAAGTAGCAAAGAATATACCAAGATAGAAGCTGCGATTCTGGACAATCAACTGAAGGAATTTGAAGGGAATTTTGCTAAACTGAAGGGGGATAGAACATTGGCGAATGCTAAACCACTTGACGAATTTGAGCCGATGGACTGGATTCCCATTGATTTTTCGCAAGAATTGCTTAATATGAGAAGATCCTTCAGTCCGCAAGACGCTTTTGAAGCCGGAATTGAGTATAATTTCCCAAGTAATCACATCAAGTCGGAAGTTTTCGATCAAGAGATTATTGGGAGAGTTTTAGGGAAGCTTTACAAGGATGATATAGAGCTTGATGGAACAGAGGTGAAACAAGCGAAGAGATTGCTAGACAGTTGCTTTGAGCCATTCCCCTATGAAGGATTATGTGGTGTGTATGCTGTAGAAGTCACTGAAGAGGAAAAAGAAGAACCATACATACCCTATGAGATATCGGGAAAGAAATTTCCGAAAGCCTTGTGTGACTTTGGCTCTCCTGCCAGCTTGATGACTTATGATGCATTCATGAGCATGCCTTATGGAACTCAACAACGGCTGATAGGGACTGAACTTGAGTTGATCATGGCGGATGGTAGGAAAACCAAGCCACTGGGAGTGATCAAGAATGTCGAAATTGAGATCAGCTCGAAAACAATGCCGGTAGATTTCTTCGTTCTAGACAATAAAGAAACTGGGGTTGAAGATATCATTCTGGGAAGGCCATTCTTAAGATTAGTACAAGATGTTTTGGCTGCTGGGAAAGGTCAAATCACGCTACACCTGGGAGAGGAAGAAGTGCAATGTCAATTTAATGATCCGTCTCATCAAGACTCTTCTTGCTATCAGGAATTCTGCCCAGAGGAAGACGAGAGGATAGGGATGGATATGGGAGACCCACTGGACCACATCATGCGTGGAATTGACAAGTGTACTGCCAGCGCCGATCGGCTCAACCAGGAAAATCCTGATTTTGAACCTCTCGGGGAGCTGGATCCAGACGAAGCACCAGAAATGGAACTGAAGGAACTACGCTATGAATATCTAGGAAAGAATAGAACATATCCAGTTATTGTGAACAACGCCCTAATGAAAGAAGAAACAAAGAGGCTTCTTGTTGTGCTCAAAAGGTATAAGAAGGCCATTGGTTACACATTGGATGACATCAAGGGAATCAGCCACGCATTTTGCACCCACAAGATTAACTTGGAGGAGAATACTAAACCAGTGGTTGAAGGGATGCGAAGGTTGAAGGAATCAATGAAGCCGGTGGTTAAAAAGGAGATTTTGAAGCTGCTTACTGCAGATATGATCTACCCTGTTGCTGATAGTGAATGGGTTAGTCCAGTGCATTGTGTACCCAAGAAAGGAGGGTTGACAGTAGTGCCTAACGAGAACAATGAGTTGATCCCTCAAAGGACTGTAACTGGATGGAGAATGTGCATAGACTATAGAAGTTTGAACAAAGTGACGAAGAAAGATCACTATCCTCTTCTGTTCATTGATGAGATGCTTGAAAGATTAGCAAGGAATTTATACTTTTGTTATTTGGATGGATATAGTGATTTCTTTCAAATACTGGTAAGACCAGAAGATCAGCAAAAAACTACTTTTACTTGCCCTTTTGGGACATATGCATTTAGAAGGATGCCATTTGGTCTTTGCAACGCGCCTGCAACATTTCAAAGATGCATGAATGCAATATTCGCTGAATTCATAGAAGATATTATGGAGGTATTTATGGATGACTTCTCCGTACATGGTGCTGATTTTGATAGCTGTTTGGAGAATTTGGAGAAGGTTTTGAAAAGGTGTGTTGAATGCGACTTAGTTCTTAATTGGGAGAAGTGTCATTTCATGGTAACAGAAGGGATAATACTTGGTCATGTCATATCTAAAAGAGGGATAGAGGTTGATAAGGCAAAGGTATCTACAGTTCAGAAATTACCTCCCCCTACTGATCTTACAACTTTGAGGAGTTTTCTTGGAAATGCCAACTTCTATCGTAGATTTGTTAAGGATTATTCGAAGATTGCTAAACCCCTGACAGAATTGTTAAAGCAAGATACAGAATTTGTTATGGATGAGGAAAGACTCTTGGCCTTCAGAAGATTAAAGGAAGCTCTATGCTCTGCACCCGTTATGCAGCCACCTGATTGGAGTCTACCTTTTGAAATTATGTGTGATGCAAGTGACTATGCAGTTGGAGCTGTTCTTGGACAACGGAAGGAAGGTAAAGTGCATGCTATTTATTATGCTAGCAAAACTTTGAATGAAGCGCAAATCAATTATACAATAACCGAGAAGGAGATGCTAGCTGTTATATTTGCTTTTGAGAAGTTTAGATCCTACATTCTAAATTCTAAGGTGATTGTATATACTGATCATGCTGCTATAAGATACTTGGTTTCAAAGGAGTCTAAGAATCGGTTAATGCGATGGGTATTGATGCTGCAAGAATTTGATTTGGAGATAAGAGATAAGAAAGGAGTAAAAAATTCTGTAGCAGATCATTTACCTCGTCTTGAATCATCATCAACTGAGCCAATGAGAGATGAAATGCGATAAGAGGAGTTGTTTGCTGCATTTGATCGTAGGGAGAACTGGATGATGGATATTATCAAAGGTTTCAAGGGACAAACTGATCTGATAAACAAGAACACAAGGAAAAGAGTTAAGAGTGAAATGAGAAAATTTATATGGGCCGACCCATACTTGTATAGGTATTGCGAGGATGGAGCAGTACGGAGATGTGTACCCAGAGAAGAAAGAGCAAGCATTTTAGCAAAATGTCATTCTTCGGATTATGGGGGACATTATGGCTACTTCAGAACATAGGCAAAGGTATGGGCAAGTGCATTCTATTGGCCTACCATGCGTGAAGATGCAAAAAGGTATGTTACAATATGTGCTCAATGCCAACGAATAGGGAATGTTAACGGTAGGAATGCAATGCCTCTTAAGTACAATCTTCAAGTCGATATCTTTGATGTTTGGGGTATGGATTTTATGGGACCCTTTATGAATTCTCATGGTTTCGAGTATATATTGGTCGCCGTTGATTATGTCTCCAAGTGGGTCGAAGCAATGGCATGCAAGGCTAACACTACAAGAGAATCAAGGAGTATACTTCAGGAGCAGATATTTCCTAGGTACGGGGTACCAAGGATAATAATTACAGATGGAGTATCCTATTTTACAGGAGGAGAATTTGCTAGGTTTTTAACTAAATCTGGAATTGAACATAGAATTGGAACAGCTTACCACCCCAGACAAATGGACAAGCAGAAACTTCAAATAAGCAATTAAAGGGAATTCTGCAGAAGATTGTTACAAAGAAAGGAAAAGATTGGGCCACGAAGCTTTATGGAGCGTTATGGGCATATAGGACGGCATTCAAGACACCAATTGGTATGACATCGTATCAATTCGTCTATGGAAAATCGTGTCACCTACCGGTGGAATTGGAACATAAAGCTTATTGGGCTATAAAGGAGATGAATCTGGATCTTGATGCCACCGGCATGAAAAGGAAGATACAAATAAGTGAATTGGAAGAGATGAGATTGCGTGCATATGAGAATGCAGCTATATACAAAGAGAAAACAAAGAAGTGGTACGATAAGAAGCTTTTGAAGAAGGAGTTCAAGGAAGGAGATCGGGTGCTCCTATTTAATTCGTGATTCAGATTATTTGGTAAAGGCAAACTGCGAAGCAAATAGGAGAGACCTTGTCTTGTGAATACGGTGTTACCTTCGGGAGCGGTAATCATAATGGATGGCAAGAGAAACAAGTACACGGTGAACGGGCAACGTCTAAAGGTATACCTAGAACCCTGCACATTTGAATTAAAATCTTTTGATGTGTATTTCACTGCTTAGTACCCCGTGTGGTCGAGCTTAACGGCGTAAAACAAAGGCTTGTATGTATTTTAATTTCCGTAGTTTTTCTTTTTCGGCAATTTAGTGTACCGTGCCGATCGGCGCGATGCTTGCACCGATCAGCGCGACACTTGCGCCGATCGACGCAGCCCTGCACCGATCGGCGTGGCAGAGTCCTTTTTGTTTTGAGTCGGTTTCGGACCTTGCCTTTTTAAGACTCGTTAAATTCCACAAATAAGAGAAAGAGTCCTAGTCCAATTGGAAATCAAGGGATATAAATATGAGGTGACAGCAAACCCACGGATCAACTCGCATTACATCATCACCAGAACAAACCCTAAGAGCAGAAGCGATAGAAGACGGCGCATCAGGCAGAAACCAAGGCGACGCCGATCAGCGCGACTCTGAAGCCGATCGGCTCGGCGGCGGATTTCCTCAGCCCTCTGCAAATTGGCTCTAGGAAGAAGTCGACGAAGTGTTGACACCAACACGAGATGATCCCATCGTCTGGTCAGATCTGTGGAAGAAATTCATGAAGAAAAGCGAAGCTGACGCGTGGAACGCCGACAAGGTGAAGATGGACAATGAACTTCGACAGATGATAAAAAGAGTATTGGTGTGCAAAGGAAAATCTGTAGCGCCTATTAAAAGTGAAGTAGTTTCTCAAAGGTATACCATGGAAAATCTTCTTGATCTTGCTACGCCCTTGTCGTATGTGGATTTCCTATCTTTCGAAAGATCATTGACTGAGCAAGAGAAGGAAGAGCTAGATGAAGAGAGCGCCCTCACAATTCATAAGTGCCGACTTTATGGTGAACATGACATTGTCGCCAAGTATGAACTCAAGCTGTGAGAGGAAGTCGAAGAAGCTATGTACCAGCAGGATGCGGAGACGGATCTTCGAGCTAGAAGGGATGAATCCTTTCCCAAGGTTCTTACCGATTGGGAAAGTTTTTAAGAAAATAAGATTCATAGGAACAGTTGTATTGAGGGTTGCAAGTGTTTCTTTTGTGCTAAAGATCTTCAACGCAAGGTGGAACTCTAATTGGCAGAAGATCTAACTTTCATACCTAGAGATTTAATATATGATAATGGCTGTCACGCAGTTCCTCGAGGAAGGACACCTAAGGAGATTAATGATGAGATTTTACGAAGGCAGTAGAATAAGGTGATCCGTGAGCGTAATCTAGAGCAGTTAGATGAGTATATAAAGGAAGCTGCTGGCTGCGCCGATCGGCGCGACACTGGAGCCGATCGGCACGATCTGAAGATGGTTGAATTTATTGATCTAACGGCTCTGCCAAGTGAAGACGAAGAAACTGCTGCAAGGAAGTGTAAGATTAGACCAGAGGTTCGCAGATCCGCTAAATTATCGGGTAAGCCAATTTAGAATTATTCCGAATGGGATAGTGACTATACGTCATACTATTTGGAAACTTTGGAAAGCGGTGATCCTAGTGTGCCTGGAGATTTTAGTGATGATTTTGATATGCAAGGAAGCTTTAGTAGTCCTAAGTTCAAAAATCGGGAAACACCTGTAGAATGCAGTAATGATAGGGCAGCAGGAACTTCAACAATAGTTAATGGTAATGCAGAGGGAAGTGGCGGAAGTCGCAATGGTGGAAGAACACCACTGCGCCGATCGGTTCAGCCTGTGCGCCGATCGGCTCGGAGGAATTTGAACAGTGCCTCTCCTTACAGCGTTGAAAATCATAACCTGCAACCGCCTGCTTGCTGTCCTGTCTGCCGAAGAAACATTGAGAGACTGTATCTAGACAGAGATCGTGCTTACAGGAATTAAAGAGATGTGGACCGTAGAATCCAGGATACAATCGAGATGAACGAAGCGGACTACACTTTTCTCATAAGGAATATAAGACGAATTTTCCGAGTCTTGAACAGGCATGGTCTGCATGATTAGTGTGTTGAGCTTCTTCTCTTGCAATGAGGACATTGCAAATTTTGAGTGTGGGGGAAGGGCTTTGCCATTAGTCATAGTTTTTAAGTGTTTTTGAGTCCAGTTTCTCAGTTTTTAAGTGTTTTTGAGTCTAGTTTCTTAGTTTTTAAGTGTTTTTGATGAGTGTTTATTTAAGTTTGTGTGTGTGCTTAAGAGAGTCACGAGTCATGTTGAGAGTTGCTTCTAGGTCTTTTATGTAGTTTGAATTCTTGTATTGTCTTTAATAAAGTTAGTGTCGATTGTCAAATTGAAAGTGCCCCATGCTATTTATCTTGTCTTTCTGATGATCGATTGGTTGATTACTTGAATTTGTTGGTTACCACTCAACTTTTGAGCTTTATATTTGTGAAAATTTCTTTTGACTCATCATAAGCTAAAGCAAAAGCAAGGTCTAAATATGCCTACATAGCCGAGTGAATGAGAGCAAGCTACACATTTGAACTAAGTGGATTGTAAGTAACTTTGTCAACTTTTTGCTCATGATTTCGACCAAGTTAGGAAAGGATGATCTATTTTGTTTATCTCTGTATTTCTAGCCATTCTTATCCAATTAAATTTCTTGCTATCATGAAAACCATACATCTTTGTTTCTCCCTCATCCTTGATACAACCTATATTCTCAATAAAAGGGAATTCAGAAAGTTTTCGCTGCTGATACAAGACAGAAATTGCTGATCATATCAGGGAATATAAAAAAGAGAGGTAAAAGAAAAGAAAGAAGAAAAAAGAAGAAAAAAATATAGGTCGCACCGATCGACGCAACGCTTGCACTGATCGGCGTTGTTGCAAAAAGAGAAAAAAAGAGAGGTTATTATAAAAAAGGGGTAAAGAAAAAAAAATTCCGTGAGAAGCAGTAAGGTCATCAAAGAAAGTAGATTTCTGATTATTCCTCATTCTTTGCCAATTGTTCTTATTAAATTTTCTTTTAGATCTTCTATATTCCTCTTCTCCATTAAAAGTTCTTTTTCAAGAAAATCCTTTCTTAATAGGCATGATTGAGCACATTGTTGACGTGGTTAATCTTATGGTTTAATTTAGTTATATAGCCCTCCAAGATCCACATACAATTGTTGATTAGATAGGAGAGGGAAGGAAATACACTTGAGAGACTTAGAGAAGACCAAAAACTTGACGTTTGATGCTAAAAGATGAGTGGAGGAGAACTAAAATTGTTTTTTAAGAAAGTTTTGTGGTAATTTGATTAAGTTCAAGTAAGATATGCCGATTGGTTAAAAGGAGATGAGAGAAAATCTTTGTGGAGGGATGACGAGTGAAAATGATGATTGAGATTGACTGCATGAGAGATGGTGTGAAAATTCTTATTACATATTTGATTTTGTATTGCTCGAGGACTAGCAATGATTTGAGTGTGGGGGGAACTGTTGGTGGTTTCTAGATGCCCATTTTATCTACCAAAAAGGGATGTTTTGCGTCTTAATTTGGTGGTTTGGACTAACAATTAACCCTATATTTGCATATATTTGTAGTTGTTCTATTTTGGATGTAATCGCAGGAAACAGGTGTAAAACAGGGCAATTATGGATAAAGAGCTGAAGAGTAACGAAGATGGGCCAGATTCGGAGCAGCGCCGATCGGCACGACCCATGCGTCGATCGGCGCAGGATGAAAAGTTGACTAAAACATGATTTGGTACAGGAAAGACGAAGGCCCAGCCCAGTATGAGTCAGAGTTGGTGGAAGTTGACCTAATCCCATCGGGTATAAAAGGAAGATAATTATCAAAAGCCAAGACGACCAACGAGAGACGGCGATCGCGAGAAGCAGTTATTAAAACTAGGGTTCCAGGATATTTGCGGCGGAGGTTCGTGAACACCGGCGAGATCCACCAGAAGGGAGGTCGTGCCGATCGGCGCAACGCCTGCGCCGATCGGCTCAGGCGCGTTCCAGCGCTATTTCTCACCCCTCTGCTATGTCTAGCGGAAGATGAGTGAGTAGTCTCATATTCTCTTCTCTGGTGCGGGAATCTGGTCATGTAACTCTCATGCTTGTTGATACTCTCTCGATGAATTTAATCTATGTGATGAACTTATTGCATACCTATCTATCCTTTTCATTAGTGTATCGGCCAATACACTTTTGCCCATTACATAGTGCAAGAAACTAGTGGGGAGCTAACAGCCTCTGTAGTGACAGCCGGGGTGAACGAAACCACCATGTCTTGTAGAATATTAGAGTCATCACTTGAGTTGATAAGAATAAGGTTGCATGCTAGTGAACCAATCCTAAGGAGAGAATCCTTCATTATCGTGTTGCCTCTTCAATAACATTCACCTTCCACTTTCTCACCGTCATCATTCACACCAACCAACCCATTGCAATCTGTTAGTAACCCTTTAATAGTATTAGTTTCGCTCGTTCCCTGTAGATTCGATAACCTTGGAATACTCTGAGGGAAAAAGAGCTACAACTGTACACCGTCCTCTTGCGGTATATAAGTGGGTGCGTAGATACGACCAACAGGCTCGTCATCGACTCACCCTTGAAGACCTTACAATAGCTCGAGGGGCTAATTGTTATCGACTCCCCCTAGAGGAGTTTCAAAATTTCAAGGGGCTCAACATTGACCTTAGACGATATCATGAATTCACTCTCGATGCCTTACAGTGGCTTGAGAGGATCGTGGTCAACCTTTGGAAACATCTCTAACTTAGCCTCGAAGACTTACAATGGCTCGAGGGGCTCCCCATCGACCATCAGCACCTTGAGGCACCCCGTACAGCAGGTGCGGCACCCTTGCAACAGCAACCCGTGCATGAAGTATGCATACCATGCTCCGTACTATATTTAGTACCCTAGGTCAAGGGTTGAAATTTTGAGAGTCGTGACTAGAGATGATGTGAGAAGCCCATCCAATGACCATGGAAGGCCAGGCAACAATCCCCCTCGAGCTCCAACCTTCACGACAAACTCAAACCATCATCACTACATGACCTAGGTGACCGTTAGTCAAAACATCGTCTCAACTCACTCTCGAAACCTAACAATGGTTGAGGAGCTCGTTGTTGATTCTCGACGACACCTTCAAACTCACCACTGCAACCTGACAATGGCTCGAGGGGTTCATCGTCTAACTAAGTACATCACACGAGCATATTCATGCATGGCTAAAGCCAATACGCAATGATTCATGCCTCTTAAAAGAATAGACAGATTGCTCGCAAGATGGGTCGAAACAACTTCTTGAAGGAAGTTGGAATATTCGATGAAGCATAGTGCTTAGTAACGAGCCGCGATGGCATGACCTAGGTAATCACCCCATCACTGGCTCAAGGCACTAATAATCTGGCACGTCTACATGAGGCACCCTATGAATGCTGCACTTTGAGGTATGCTGTGAAACCCTCGAAGACTTACAAAGGCTCGAGGGGCTCACCGTCGACCCCTTGGCAACATTTTTTAAGCCACCCTTGAAGCCTCGCTAAGGCTCGAGGGGCTCGCCACAGACCTTCGACGACATTTTTGACTAACCCTTGAAGCCTTATAAAGGCTTGAGGTGCTCACTGTCGACCTTCGGTGACATCTTCGACTCGCCCTCGAAGCCTTGTAACGGCTCGAGGGGCACACCGACGACATCTTCGACTCGCCCTAGAGGACAGTCAAAGGCTGAAGGGGCTCATCGTCAACACTAGAAAAGGCTACGGGGGTCATACTGGAGGACCACGAGTAAAGCTTCTCTTATGACCACCAGCCAAAAGGGGCTACGGGGGTCAAACTAGAGGACCAGTCCTCCTATGAGGGCAGTTTTTTGCCTAGCGCTCATAAGAGAAGACTCAAAGGATAGCAACACCCTTCGAGCCAACAGCAATCTCTAAAATATTATGATCATTATTAACGATGCAGGCTTATTTTTTGTTGTTACCTAGCAAGGGCTTCAGGGGCTCGCTTTCAACGTCATCATCGATTCTCCCTCGAGGCATAACAAAGGCTTGAGGGGACCGCAGTCGATCTTTCATGTCGCCATCGACTGAGCCACATCATCAACTTATTCTCGAAGCCTATGACTCGAGGCATTCATCATCAACATGCGGCATCGTCACCGACTCATTCTTAAGGCTCGTGACGACTTAAGGGGATCAACATAACTCAGCGTCGACATCGACTTACCCTTGATGCTTACTATTGGTTCAACTACAGTATTAGATATACTCTCGATGCCTTACAATGGAGTTTTGGGTGAGGAAGGAACGTCAAGAAGGACATTCGTTATGGCAACTATAGTTTGAGCTGTAATGGGACCTCTTTTAGGATTAGCAACTATTTGGTCTTGTTGTGCCAGCCAAGACCGAATAGTTGAGGGGCTACTGTTGGGGATAGCCACATGTGCCATGGGCTAGGATCCCCTAGTTGTATAAAAGAGGCCCATCTAGAGGTCTAGGGAACTTGTTGTAAAGTCTAAGGACTCGCTTGTAATATTCAACCCCACCAATGGAATAAACGTCAAACCCTCCCCCTCTCCCTCTATAAATAGAGGGGTAGGGCTTAAGGGAGAGGACCTTTGGCCATTCAATCATTTTCCTCTCGCCCTTCCCACTTCATCTCATCTCTCATGTTCGGAGGTTAAGACCCTAACAGTAAGTTGTCGAGCTAGGCACGAACACATACGTATAGTAGCCACAATGCACACTTCCTTTTACTTGCTTATAGCACTATGTAATAGAGAACACAAATTAGTTACACTTTATATGATACTACGATAAATACTTGTATGCGATTAATGTAAATCTTACCCAAACATTATGATGGAAGTACATCTTCTTTCTCCGTCTTGGATGACATTACCCTCCTGCTTTGACATATTTCTCGTAAGCACTAAATGATCAACCAAAGTGCATCATTATATGATATTAACATTTTCAAATCATACATACATAGACTAATATTTTACCTATCTATGAGTTCCAAAATGTCGTTGTACAACTTCTTGTCGTAGTCTAGACTATGCAGCGCCAGAACGTACCCATTTTTAGGAATTATCATAAGACAGATCCAATGATCGCTACAACAATGTTGTCAACAAGTTAATTACGATTAGATTTAACTTTAACATATGATTGATTACGAAGGTAGTAGTGGTCCAACTTACTTGAAGTTGTACGGGGCCAAAATGCGTTCTCTATCTTGCTAATTTATGTAGCAGTAGTATAAATAATTTGTGCCTTTCCTTTGACCTACCACGTTTCCTTTGACCTGCCCTGATAGCGCCCTTAGTGCCGGGAATCTTTTATCATGCAAAAAATAATTTCTCTGAGCATGAAGTACGCTCTTCGATACTCATCCCACATACGGACCCCCTCCAACCATAGTTTCTGTAGGTCTTCGAACAATGGTACTAAGAACACGTCTATGTCGTTACTAGATTTTTTGGCCCAGATATAAGAGTGGTCAGTAGTAGGTACTTACGATTATGGCATAACCATGGTGGAATGTTGTACATTGCTAGTATCACGGACCAAGTGCTATGCGGATTCCTCATTTGACTGTAAGGGTTCATCCCTTCTATACTTAATGCAAGCCGTAGGTTCCTTTCCTCATTGGAAAAGTCTTGATGATTCTCATCAAACTTTTTCTACTGCATTCCATCGGTAGGATGCCTGAGCTTACCGTCCCCCTTGTGTGCGTGCCATGTCATCGTTGCCGCATCCATGGGGTTGGCGAACAAGCGTGTGATGCGATCGACCACGGGTAAGTACCACATGACTAAGGCAGGAACCTTACTATCATCACAGTCATCGACGATTGAACTTCTTTTCTTCTTTGTCACCTTTTTGATATTCTTCACTCCACCATCGGCATCATAAATGTTGTTCCTCTTGTAACGACTGCGTTTGCACCTTGGCACGCCCAACAAAAACGGGGAAATCAGCTTCTTAGCAAGGTATGTGGTCTTTAGCTACAAGTTGGGCTTCGATAGTGCATCGGAAATAAGTTCCAACAAGTCTGTGAAACTAGAGTCCGACCAGCCATGCATGGCCTTCAGTTTCAATAACTCAAGTACAGTACATAACAATGTGAACTCTTTCCACATCCCTTAGATTCCTCATATAGTGGTTCCTTTAATGCCTTCTCTATTGTATACTTCAACTTCAATAGGCTCATCAAATTCCATATCAACCACGCTGTTCTCCCCATATTTTGTCCATATCGTGTACCCTACAACAAAACCCCTCTGCATCAAATATGATTTGATTACTTCTATATTTTTCCATAGCTTCTTATTCTTGCAATCATAACACGGACAATGTATATCAATCGTTCCTTCACACAGAGCATGTCGTGCGGTCCAGTCGACGAATTTAGAGACTTCCTATAAAAATATTGGACCCGGTCTTAGTTTCTTGTACAACCAAGATCTATCCATCACGAACGACCTTGAACGCGAACCAAAATATTTTAAATTAAATAATTAATTCTATGTAATAAAAAATTTAAACATTCACTATATATATATATATATTGAAAAATAAATTACATGAAGTGAGAAATATTATGCAAGGTAAAATGAAACAAATATCAAATTATTTTATATATTATTTAAATTTTTTCGAGAATTAATAAAAATTCATATCCCTCTTTCCCTAACACTACCTTCTCTCTCTTTTAAAAACCAAACTAGATCTAGATTCCTATTGACATAAAATAGACTAGATATAATAATTTTTTTTTCTGTAGTGATTAAAGTAGATGATGTATGCCTTCATAAATTTCAACTACAATACAATAGAACCATCCAAATCAAAAGAATTTTGCTAAATATTCATGAAAACCTAACAAACTTAAAATCCAAAATTCAACTTGATTTTAAACTGAGAGCACAAAAAAAAACCTATGGGATGAGTTCCTCTTACCTCAGAGAGCAAATTCCAGCAAAAAAATGAATTCAAAACCTTCCCCCCTTGATTTTTGTGATTTACTCAAATGTTCGAGTCGTCACTGTTCGAGTGAAACAGAGGAGTTGTCCGAACGCGACTTTTATAGTCTGGGTATTTTATAGCGGCAGTTGGAATGACAAACCGCCGCTATTGCCCACTCAATAACGATGGTTGGCATTGTCAACCGCTGCTATAAAGATGCACCATTTGTAGCGGCGATTGACAATGCCAACTGCCACTACAAATTGTTGTATAGCAGTGGTTTGTATCACGGCGGCCCCCAGGACTTCGTGTTGCACCGCTACGTAGTTTTTGGGGATGCCACTATAGAGCTATTTTGTGGTAGTGCTGGTCAGGGAACACGTGGGCTCCATGGTGCAGTTCGCTAAGGGCATGAAGACTGGACATCTAGACACAACACTCATCACGACCCATTTCATTACGAGGTCATTGATCAAAGTTAAAGTTACCATCTGTGGAATATATACCTTCAGGGTATCCATGGCTAGGCTTAAGTCGGTAGACGATCGGGTGGCCCACCATAAGGGAACCGACCGAGTTGACTTGGAGCACAAGGCAATTAGAGATAGACTTTCTATGTAAATCCTTATAGATTACGAGTAGGACTCTTCATGTACCCCTTGTCGACTGGATATATAAGGCAGCAAGGAACTCCTCATCGGGGAAACAGATCAATTGCAATACAAACCACAAAACACAGGACGTAGGGTTTTTTACTCTCATCGAGAGGTCCCGAACCTATATAACTCGGCGTCTTGTGCAACCATCGTAGTTCTTAGTCTCGGCGTAGCCCTATAAATATATTGTCGAGATTAAGTCTTGATAGTTGGCGCGCCAGGTAGGGGACAAGGCTCGACGGGATTCTCCGTCGACTACGATGGCTGAAATCCCCAACATCTAGTACTCGCCGGACTTTAAGATCTCTTTCGGATCACTCGACTTTGCCGTCGACACCAACGAAGACCTAGATCTAGAGGACTAACGATCCGACTCAGCCGCAACCAGTTCTATGGCATGATCACCGAGTTCGTCAGATCTGATCCCAGCGTTAGTTCCACTCGGATTCAGCGATATAGACCTACCAATCGGGTACGTCTCAAAGTCGGTCCATTCCTTTGACGAGGACTCAGATGGATCTGCCTGCTTATATCCCTTGACCGTAAATGTGGTCGAGATAGATGAGAATTCAGATGGAAACAACGATGAGGAGGGTGACCGTGAAAGAGATGGTCACAAAGAAGACGACCGCGCTGGAGACGGCCACAGGGAAGAAAACCCCTAAGACAACAACTCGTCGGCAGGATATCACCGTCGAGCAAGAGGATCACGTGGATCTCACCTTGCGCGCCGACTGGATCTCGAGCAATTTGAGATCGAAATAGATGGCATCAAGGTCTACGACACCCCGCGGAACAACATCACTGGGACCAAAATGTTGCTTGATAGCTTGATGGCTGACGTGGCGCATCAGACCCCTACGATGCTCAAAGCTGCTGCTGTTCAAGAAGCGATCAGAGACGAACCACAGTCAGTGGCCAGTTCTAGTCATGCAACTTTGCGTGGCCAACGAAGACGCGACGACTTGAGAAATTCCCTTAGCATCTGTGTCGAGGTGACTTCGGATACCATCAACTCTGGTCATGAAGAGCGGACCCGGTATAACCGACGCCATGAGGAAGAGCGTCGCGATCGGAGGACCAACATCCGGCGGGATGACCGACGGGAAGACCGACGCGACCCACCTGCAAGAGATAACCATGACGATCGACGTCGATGTGACGATCGTGACTAGTGCGAGAATCATGATGAAGATAATCGGCGTCATCGCCATGATGACAATATTGGCCCTCGCCATAATCGCTACCCATTTTCATCTCCTGACCGATGTAGAAGGTCAACTACACCGAGTGATGAGGAATTCGACGGGATCAAGGCCTATGTACCTAAGCTTCGCATAGCTCGATGGTCGAAAGGATTCAAGCCGGTTCCCATTGAAAAGTATAACGGTCAGACCAATCCCCGGGAGTGGCTTCAGCTATACAACACGACTATTCGGTCGACTGGGGGTGATACCTTTGTGATGGTTAATTATCTACTGGTCTGCCTTGAGCCCGCCGTCCAGATTTGGCTCACATCTCTCCCAGAGAAATCAGTCACCTCTTGGGGATACCTCAATAGGAAGCTCATACAGAGTTTCCAAGCTACTTGCAACCGCCCGGGCAATCACTTCGACCTCACCCGGATCAAGCAGAAGTCTGACGAGTCCCTCCGCGACTACATCAAGCATTTCTGCACCAAGAAGACCGAGATCCCCAATGTTCCAGACCAACAGATCATTGCGGCCTTCCAAGGAGGCATACAGAGCGATGACTTGGTTCGGGAGATCGGTTAGAGGAATCATGACCTCAAGTTGACCGCTCAGGAGTGCTTCGAGATCGCTGACAAGATCGGATGCGGTGAGTCGGCTCTGTATGACATCCGTGGCAAAGGCAAAGAGAAGCGCTCGGATAAGTCAGAGTCCTCCAAGAAGGACAAGAAAAGGAAGAATGACAACATGGTCGCTGCGGTAGACCGGTCCAAGAAGAATACTCGGATGAACCAGCAGACCATGGATGACTTGCTGAGTGGCCCGTGCCTATGGCACCCAATGGGAAACCACAAAGCAAAGGATTGTTACCATCTAAAGGGCTTCATGACTGCTGCGCTAAAGGTGGCCAAAGATCCATCAAGGCGAAATGGCAAGGACAAAGCTGGCGATGATGGTGACAAGGACGAGGAAGGAGAGTTTTAGGAGCCCCGGAAGGAATTCAACTTCATCTTCGGAGGGCCCGACGCCTACACGTCCAAGCGCAAGCACAAGATGGAATTGTGAGAGATCAACTCCGTCGATCCAGCTACCCCCAAGTACATGAAGTGGTTCAAAGTTCCGATCACATTTGATCCGTCGGATCACCCCAGGCACCTGCCCAAGCCAGATCGTTACCCGCTTGTACTCGTGGCAACCTTAAAGGAGGTCAAATTCAACAAAGTACTCATCGATGGGGGAAGCAGCCTAAATTTGATATTCACCAAGACTTTCAGGGAGCTTGGCTTGACGGCCGATGACCTCAAACCTAGCACTTCTCCCTTCCACGGGATTGTGCCGGGCAAAACCTCGGTGCCGATCGGGCAGATCACTCTGCCTGTCACATTCGGTACTCGAGAGAAGTTTAGGACCGAGCGTGTTATCTTCCAAGTAGCTGACTTCGAGTCTGCCTATCATGCTATCATTGGTAGACCGGTGATGGCGAGATTCATGGCGGTCCCGCACTATCCCTACCTTACCTTGAAGATGCCAGGCCCCAAAGGAATTATCTCTCTCCACTCAGATCTTTAGAATTCTTTTAATTGCGATGTGTAGAGTTATGAGTTGGCCGACCAACAGTTGATGCTGTCTGACCGGCTGGAGATCTAGAAGGCAGTCGGCAAAGAGGTGGAGACCGATGCGGAGATCCCTGTGAAGAAGCCCGGTAAGGAGAAGATCGAGACGGACGACGTGCCGACTAGGGAAATCCCGCTCGACCCTGAAGACCCTGCTAAGGTTACTTATGCAGGGGCTAATCTCAGAGAGAAATAGGAACTCACGCTCACTCTTTTCCTTTAGGAAAACAGAGACATCTTTGCATGGAAATCTTCTGACATGCCGGGAGTTCCTAGGAAAAGATTGAGCACGAATTAAGGATGCCTCCTGGGGCTACACCCGTCAAGCAACATCTTAGAAGATTCGCTCAAGATCGCAAGGACGCTATGAAGGAAGAGTTAGCTAGGCTTCTAGATGCTAATTTTATAAAGGAAGTGTATCATCCAGATTGGCTAGCTAATCCAGTCCTTGTACCAAAGAAGAATAAAGAGTGGCGTATGTGTGTTGATTATACCGATTTGAACAGGGTCTGTCCTATGGACCCCTTCGCTCTGTCGCCCATTGACCAGATCGTAGACTCAACAGCTGGGTGTGAGCTCCTGAGCTTTATGGATGCCTATTCTGGCTATCACCAGATCCTACTGAAAATCAAGGATCAAATCCAGACTTGCTTTATAACTCCCTTCGGCGCCTACTGCTATATAACCACGTCGTTCGGTCTGAAGAATGCTGGCGCGACTTACCAACGCGGTATTCAATGTTGCCTCAAAACTCAGATCGGTCAAAATGCAGAAGCATATGTTGATGACATCGTGGTAAAGACTCAGAACATTGGAGAACTTCTCTCTGACCTGGCAGAGGCGTTTGACAACCTAAGGGGATACTCGATGAAGTTGAATCCCAAGAAGTGTGTCTTCGGGGTTCCTTCGGGAAAGCTACTTAGTTACATTGTTTCAAAACGAGGTATAGAGGCTAACCCGGAAAAAATCAAGGCGATCCTTGATATGGGACCACCTAATTCCCAAAGAGATGTTCAGAAGCTGACCAGATGCATGGCGTCTTTGAGTCGCTTTATCTCCTGACTAGGGGTCAGGGGTCTGCCGTTCTTCAAACTACTCAAAAAGAAAGACAATTTTGTCTGGACAAAAGAGGCACAATCGGCTTTGGATGAGTTGAAAGTCCACCTCAGCAATATTCCAGTCTTGGTGCCTCCAGAGCCACAAGAAAAGCTTCAGCTTTATGTTTCGGCAACGACTCAAGTTATGAGTACCGTTTTAACGCTCGACCGAGAGGAAGATGGACATGTACAAAAAGTACAACACCCAGTGTATTTTGTTAGTGAGGTCCTAAATGTCTCCAAGACTCGATATCACCAGATCTTGAAGCTACTATATGCGCTCTTGATCACCTCAAGGAAGCTGAAGTGGGCGGTCGGAGAGGTTCTTCATAACCGCGAGGCAGTCAGCAAGATTGCTAAGTGGGCAGTCGAACTCAGTCAATATACCATCGCATTCGTACCTCGCTCGGCGATCAAAGGACATGCGCTGGCTGACTTTGTTTCAGAGTGGACAGAGATTCAAATGCCACCGGCACCACAAGACATTGAGTACAAGAAAATGTACTTTTACGACTCACTCCAATTGCCGGGCGCAGGGGCAGGGATCGTACTTATTTTTCCAATAGGAGAGAAACTTCGATATGTCCTTCCAATCAAGTTCTACGCGTCCAATAACGCTGTGGAATATGAAGCTCTTCTACACGGTCTGCGTATTGCCATATCGCTCGGCATTCTGTGCCTCGATATCTTTGGTGACTTAGCTCTGGTTATCAACCGAGTCACTAAGGATTGGAACTGTGTGGACGACAACATGGCTGCCTACTGTCAAGAAGTAAGAAAGTTGGAGAACAAGTTTGATGGACTCAAGCTCACGCATATTCTTCATAATAACAACTAGGCTACTGACGAACTAGACAAGATGGGAGCATCATGATCGATTGTCCCACCCGGAGTTTTCTTACACACCCTAGATTCTCCCGCTACCCCTCGGTCGGACATCTTAGCAATTGATGTTGCTGACCCTATGGGTGTCGACATAGAGACCGACTGGCGCGACCTGATTATTCAATTCCTGGTTAAGGGTACACTACCTGTGGATTCTAATGAGCAACAGAGACTAAAGGCTCAATCCTGAGGATATTTAATGGTGGATAACCTGTTCTATCGAAGAGGGGGATCAAACATCTTGATGTGATACATTTCAATTGTAGAAGGCAAAGAGTTGATGGAGGAAATCCATGTCGGAGCATGCGGCAACCATGCAACTTCCAAGACTTTAGTCGGCAAGGGTTTTATTGGCCTACGACGGTTGAAGATGCACACCAGGTCATCTGGAAGCGTGAAGACTGTCAATTCTTTACTCAACAAACACATGTGCCTTCGCAACAACTTCAGATGATACCTATGACTTGGCCTTTTGCGGTTTAGGGGCTTGATATTGTTGCTCCCTTTAAGAAAGCGCCAGGCGGGTTTACTTATTTGTTGACAAGTTCACCAAGTGGATTGAAGTGAAGCCGGTCGGCAAGATATCTTCGAAGAAGGCGGACGAGTTTGTCAGAGAGGTCTTCACTCGGTTTGGAGTTTCTCACGATATCATCACCGACAATGGTACTCAGTTTACATCCGAGGAGTTCCGTGACTTTGTCGATAAGATGGGAATAAAAGTCCACTTTGCTTCGGTGGCTCATCCTCAAAGCAATGGGCAGGTCGAATGGGCCAACGGTATGATTCTTCAGGGGTTGAAGCCCTAAACTTTTAACAGACTCAAGCCTTATGCCGGCCGGTCGGTTCGAGAGTTACCTTCGGTCCTCTGCGGGCTGCGCACTAATGTCAGTCGGGCTATTGGCCAGTCACCTTTCTCGTTGGTTTACGGCTCTGAGGCTATGCTATTGACCGAGGTAAACCTCGTTTCAGCGCGAGTCAAGGGATATGACGAGAAGCTTTCTGAAGAAAACCGAGAGATTGAGTTGATTGCAGCAGAGGAAATGCATGATCGTGCTTTGTTTCGATCGACAGTATACCAGCAAGGCTTACGACGATATTATGACAAGAATGTTCGAAGTCGTCAGTTCCATGTTGGAGATTTAGTACTGCACCGAGTGCAATCAACCAAGAATCAACATAAGTTATCCCCTAAATAGGAAGGACCCTATGTGGTCAAAGAAGTCACTTGGCTGGGGGCTTATCGGCTGATGTATGAAGATGGCGACGACGTACCAAATTCATGGAACATTAATCAGCTATGTCGCTTTTATACTTAGCCTATTTTTTATTTTCATACATTATTATTGAATGGAACTTCAATCTTTTTGATGAAAGGTTTTTGATGATTTTTATTCTTAATTGCCTCGATTCATTAATTTATACATTAAGCAATCGAGCCAGGGGGCTAGCAATAATGTCCCACTATTCCTTAACCTTGATAAATTCTGGTTTTGGATTTTTACCGACTGATTCCTCATGTTTTGATACGGTCTTATATTTTTTGTTCTAACGCTGCAACATGACGGTCATACAATTTATACTGCACAACAGACTGCCACTACACTAAACCTAGAGCCAAAGTGCGAGAGGTCATGTATCTATTGGTCGATTCTGATTGTTACGCGGTTACAAATTACGACTAAATATGTTAAGGCAGACCGATGCGTCTTCTGTTTTATCTCTAAAATCTTATAGTAAAAGTTTTAAGTACTAAAGCACGACTAACGCAGTTAAGTACCGCCTGGACTGCTATAAGGGACATGAGATCATTCTTTTGACTATTCAGTCAAGTTTCTAACTTGTTTAATAACTAAACAAGCAAAAGAACAGTCTTTATTAACAAGGAATATACTGTATTCCTACTCAAATACTACTAATATATCTAATTACATAAATTATAGCCCTGTTGAAGGAGAAGAGGCATTATCTTCTATTTCTGGAGAGGTAGGAGGAGTCGGCACAGTTGGATCGACGTCAATGTTTTTAAACAGGGCTTGGGAGATTTCTACCATGGAGTCTAATAACAACTGACATTGATCGACCGTTAAAGATGGGTTGAAGCTCTCCCTGATCTTGTCCAATGGCAGTTCTGGAGACCAAGACTGACAAATAGCCAATACTTGACTCCCAACTTCAGTTGCCACCCTCCTAGTATGATCGGCAATTGCCTCTTGTGCATGCTCCAACAAGTAGTCCATGGAATGCCCGGTCTGCTCCACCTGCTTTGCGTGAATATAGTCCAGAGCCTTCCGAGCACTGTATGACAACACTGCAGACCGGTACCAAGATTAGAAGATGAAGCTTACAATAAAGACTTATAAGAGGAAAACGAGAAGAGCTTACAGGTTAGATTACATTTATGTTGTTGAGCACTAGCCTTGGCATTCTTCAAGGACTCCTCGATCTCCTGCAACTTCTTCATTAGTTGAACAAGTTTAGCATCTCGCTCGTGAAGAGTCTTGGAGAGGTCGTCCTTCTCGGTCTTCAGAACATCCAGATATTTCTGTTGATTGGAAGTGACCTTCTCTAGTTCTGCAATGTTTTCTTTGTAAGACATATGGAGAAAGCATGGAAGACAGGAAGATTTGAAGGTCTTTTACCTGCAAGATCAAGACGACTTTGCTGTAAAGAAGCCGAAGCTTCCTTGTAGCTGGTCTGCAACTTCTCTTGTTGTTGTTGAGCTTTTGTCAGCTGCTGACCGGTGAGTATGAATAACAGCAAGTTAGAGATACGATGAACTATTTATACATGAAGAAGGGTTTCAATACATACCGAAGCTCTCTACCTCAAGGTACTCAATCCTAGCTTGCTTCTTCTCCACCAGCGCATATACGTTCTGGATAAGGGAGACAGCTATGGTTAGAGGCAACAATGATGAGAGGAGTAAAAAGGCCTTGGTATTGCTGTACCTTGGTCATCTCTCGGTGTTGGTGGAGAATCTCCAAGTCCTCGGCTTCAGGACGACCCGAAGTTTTCTCGACTGACATTTGTACCTTGTCCTTGATGGGAGAAGGTACATTGCCAGTTGGGGGAGGAGAGGCAGTCTGCGAAGACGGCCTTGGAGTTGCAAGAACTTTCCTAACCTGAGTCTTCTCGCTCGATGGCATGGCTACAGACTGAGGTGGATCGGTCAGACGAGGAGTAGGAGTCGACCGAGTGTCTTTAGACACGGGGGCGCTCTGAGTCTCGAGCAACCGAGTAGTATGTTCACTACTTGACAAGATGTCAGAAACTAAGCATATTTTGGTACATTTGACAAAGATTTGATGATGTGAAGAAATTATTTCTAGGCATGCTTGATCTTCATCCGACTGACTTTCTTCTTCGAAGAAGTAGTCTACGAATCTGCTCGCTTCCTCTTTGTGGCTTCATCAGTCTTCTTCATTGCTCCTGCATCGTGTGCCACTTGACTTGGGGGCTCTGACCGGTCTGATGGTCGGTCGGAGGGAGTGGGGGCGTGCTGACCGATGTTTTGAGGTTGCTCTTCCTTGTCATCATTGTCATCTCCTAGATATTGCCTTCGACGGTAGGCGAGCTTCTTCACCCGCTGACTGGTGAGGGGGAGATCAGTGGCAGGGTCAGCAAAGTGGCCAGCGACGACTGATTCGGTCGGACGCGCACCTGCTGATGAGCTTGACCCACCAGTACCAGTCTGCAGCGACTTCTCCACGTAATCTGGTCCCTCGGTATTGGTCGGAGGATGAGACACGTAAGTGTCCAAAACCTGAAAAATAAACCTCAAGATATCAGAAAAGTATGATCACTCTATTAAGATGGGTATCAAATAAACATTGCACATTTGGAGCTTACTCGGGCTCGATGAGTGCCCACATTGTATGCCTTTGCGATCAAGGCGTGATCTTGAAGGGTGCTCCCTTCAAACATCTTCTCTAGCCGAGTCCGACGGAGAGTGGAGTTTGGGGGGTCAGGTACCTCTCTTGTTTTATCATCGGTGGAATATTTCCAAGCGTGGTGACTCTGCTATTTGAAGGGTTGAACTCGGCGCACTATGAAGCTTTTAGATATCGTGATGTCGTGAACTCCCTCTTTCTTCAATTCGGCAATCTCTTCAACAGATCAACCACTTGGGCGTCGTTGGGGTCTGGCTTTTCGGACCAAGTTGGTCGGGGGCTGGCCTTCGCACCAATGAAATCGGCAAGAGATGGGGGAGGGTTGTCACAATAGAACCTTCGCTTTTTGACCTAGTAGCGAGGGGTCCATATGGGCTGGCGTGGGCTGCATAGTAGCAGGCTGTTTGTTTCTGTGCATCAAAACAAAAACAAGCAATATTCTTTAAACAAAATTGTTGCTAATAAACCTTGAGAATTGATCTCGAGGGCTCCTTTGATGAAAAGCAGTGGTAAATCCACTTAAAAAATATTACCGTATCTATGTGATTTGATGATCATATAGCATAGGACTTGATGGTCATATAGATATGAGTTTATGATATATACTGCTGATTGATGTCAGTAATTGAATATAAAAAATGAGCTCATTACAATTCGGGTGATGATTTATTAAGGAAAAACTATTTCATGATTGATATCATTATAGCTTAGTACTGTATTATGATTGATGTCATAAAGCTTTATATAGATCGTAACATGATTGATGTCATGGTATTAAATCTATGAATCACTCGGAATGGAATGTATGTCACTCGGCTTTATGTGCCATTGGTCGGCATGTTTGATGACATGCAGACTGACCCTCTAGTTTGATGATTAGAGGTTAAGAAAGCTCATACTTGATGGTCTGAGCAAACTATATACAACAAACTATTAAGAGCTAATATTATTAAACTCTTGCATTATTTGTTAGTCTTCAAATTATACAAGAGTCCGGGGCTACATCTGATCAGGTACACCTAGTCGGCGCACCAGATCCATCAGGAACTTCAATCAATAGGTCTTTCTAATTTGTGACCTGTTCACATATACATTGAAGATCACTCGGCAAGTCATAGCTTAAAATCAGAAAGCACTTAAGGGCTGTTGTGCAATACTTACCTTCCGGATATTCATGACTAGGCTTAAGTCGTTAGATGACCAGGCAGCCCACCAGAAGGGAACCGACCGAGTCGGTTTGGAGCACAAGGCAATTAGAGATAGACTTTCTATATAAATTCTTGTAGATTACGAGTAGGACTCTTCATGTACCCCTTGCCGACCGGATATATAAGACGGCAGGGAATACCTCATCGGAGAAGACAGATCAATTATAATACAAACCACAAAACACAGAACATAGGGTTTTTACTCGCATCGAGAGGATCCAAACATGTATTAACTCAACATCTTATGTAACCATCGTAGTTCTTAGTCCTGTCGTAGCCCTATAAATATAGTACCGAGATTAAGTCTCGACACCATCGATGTGCACGCTCAGTGCGGCTCCGCGTCTACCACTACCTCCTTTGTCGAGTCCAGCGAGAAGCAGAAGGCCGCGCTCCACATGGGCGTCGATCGCGCCGTGCATATAAGCGGGGTCCGTTTGGTTGCGTACGTACGTGTGTATGATGACCCAGCCAGGCTCGTGGCATGAATCCGGTCGTTCGGTTGCCTATACGGGCGAGCGCGGGACTGGCTCCACGGGGTGCAAAAGCGGGGGTGCACACGGAAATGAAATTTTTCGTCCTTTCTTGCAGGCCTGGCTCGTTTGATGGCTCGTGCGCGCGCGGCGCTCCGATGAGCCAACACGCGTGCTGGCGGGGACGAGCGTTACCACTTACCAGTATTGTTTTCACGCTGCGCAGGTGAAAGTGAGACACAATTCATAGTCTTTGCGAATTGCCCGTATTGCTGCTAACCTCTACCTCTTCTTTATTCATTCTTTGCAGCTGGTGCCTTCTCTATTTGGGTTGTTCACGTGCGTTCAAATAAACAGACGATTAATTTCCTCTTGATTTGTTCCTCACCTCTTTATCTCCATTATTTTAGTATCTACGGTAAAATGCTAATATGTTCATGGCAGATTGGTAAAGGTATTCTCACCAGATATGTATGGAGGTCAACAAACCGCCTATACATATACACGCGGGCAACCAAACATATTCTATGTTCACACAGGCTGGCGTATACAAACAACCAAACGACAACATTTTCCATGGATTCAACCCGTCTTGGATGAGCCTGGCTGATTACTACAGGCCACGTTTTCGAGAGAAAAAAAAAAGATGTTCTGGAAATCAGCTTCTTTTCTCTCTTTTGGTTGTTTTACAAGGGTGCTATTACCAAGAGAATTACCAGAGAATAAAATGGATGTCCTTTGTAGTGACAAAACGGACACACTGACACTGGATGAAGTGTTGGCAACAATTTAATTGAGGTTTGAAAAGGTCAGATCTGCATCTAGGCATGGTTTTCACAACCTGCAGGAGATGTTGAAAAGGATATCGTGGTATGATGGCCTGTAGGGAAATGTGATCCTATTGATTTAGCTATCGTGATTCCTGGTTGTCGGCTGCACTTTACTGTTACAGTTTCGTTTTAGTTTTTCTTGCCTTGTACTCCCTCCGTATTTAAAGTGTTGACGTTCAGACAATGTTCTGCAGCTCATTTCGAATTCATTTCTTTTGTCTGAAACGTCAACAATTCTAAACCCGAGGTAGTACATGGGATAACTAGAGTTAGAGTGAAAGCACATGTCACTCATATGGAAAAACGCTGGCTCAATTTTTAACAATGTTGTGATTCCTGATGTAGTGGCGTCACCTCTATATGTTCCTTGATTTTGCTTTTATCATCACACCATGAATGCTTGAGAATATGAACCTTCAAGGGCATGTCGTGACACTAGTTGTTAGGTCTTTGAGTCCATAAGAAAAACCGGACTATCAAGGAGATCTAGGTTATGTCTCCTTAAGTCATGCTAGTCGGTGATGTGTGTGGATGCTCAGTGAAATCACAGTCACTAGGTGACAGTGAAGAAGCCAAGGAGCTATCGGAAGAAGTCGGGAAAACGAAGTCAAGCGAGGATGAGAAGTTTCATTTTCTGGACATAGTGACTGGACTGTACGGTCTTCAAAGGATCAGAGAGGAGGACTACAAGGAATCTATCAGCGTGAAGGCCCACAGAGACCGGACAGTACGGTCTACAGACTGGACGGTCCGGTCTGTATGGATGAGAGGTGGGACAGAAAGGTGCAGTTTCAGGTGCTCTCTGGAATCGATGGAGATAAAGAGACCAGATAGTCCGGTTAGTATAGAAGTCAGCCCGGGGCAGAGAGCTGTTGGCACTTCCTAAGTGCCCCTTTTATATGTGAATATTATCCTAATTAGAGCATAATTGATACTAATTTAGGCCATTTAACTGTGATATTGTCTATATATTTGTATATGCGTTGTTTTGGAGCTTTATTGCAGAAACAAGTAAAATTGGTGATTAATACGATGATGGAGAGGACAGAAGTCCAGCACCGACGAAAAGCACTGAAGAAGTCCAGTGCGCCGATCGGCACAGCCTATGAGCCGATTGGCGCAAGGGTGTTTTGGCCCACAGAAGTGACCGAGGCCCATTCCACATGTTTGTGGAAGTTTATCTGCGCAGACACTTGAAGATATTTGTCTAGAAGATTTATGGAACTTCAAGGAGATTTATAGAACTTCAAGATCTCAACGTGCAGTACAAGACTTTATCTCGGAGGAAAAGGCCCACATGGCAGCTGTGGAAGACAGAGAAACCGACTCGGGGAAGAAATCAGAGAAGACACAGCTTGCGTCGATCGGCGCAATCCTGCGTCGATCGGCGCAACCGCCTTATTTGCTAGAAACCGAGTCCTTTACGAGTAGAACCCCTATAAATACTTGTAAACCCTCGCCGCAGAGAGAGGGAGGCGACAGAGGGACACGAGATCCGTGAGTTAGAGCCACCGGGGCTTGCCCCGTCAGAATAGATCTCTAGATGAGTTTCAAGAACCATTGGAGTTAAGAGTTGATCCGTCAAGGTAGGCCATCTCGACGGGGATGAATCTTACTCTATGTATCTTAAGGATGATTGAATATGTTGATGATAGTTTTAGTGATTTGTCTATCTTGATTCTATAATCATGCATGTGCTTACTCCAACTGCTTAGTTCTAGGCTAAGTAAGTAGATATTATCGTAATCGTGGTGATTAGGATAGTATTCGGACATTGTATTGATTATGGTTGCTTGATGATGCTAGTAGTGTAGTTTAGCGGTGACAGCACTAAGCCTGCGCAACACTATTGGATAGTTGAGTAGGGTAAGATACTCGCGCGATTAAGGGTTTTCTCTCGGCAGCGAAAAATCGGGAGCCGCTCGGAAAGCAGGGTGGTCTTACTCATTATAGGTTTTCATTGATCTATATAATTACCCATTATGATGCTA
The DNA here is from genome assembly GCA_030378355.1 of Eleusine indica. Classification (NCBI taxonomy): domain Eukaryota; kingdom Viridiplantae; phylum Streptophyta; class Magnoliopsida; order Poales; family Poaceae; genus Eleusine; species Eleusine indica. Next base: position 47,570,119 of record CM059498.1, on the reverse strand, counting down.
TTCAATTAGATTTTCTGGCTACGATCTCACTGGTAGATATCTGGCTACTCACTTAACAGCATAGGTTTACAAGATCTGACACACTTTGGCTCAGATTCACTGGTGTGCCGATTGGCTCAACTCCTGCGCCGATCGGCACAACAACTTGGCTTAGATTCACCGGTGTGCCGATCGGCTCAACTCTTGCGCCGATCGGTGCAACCACAGATTTACTAGATTTTGTGGACCTTGACTTAGTTTCACCAGTGTGCCGATCGGCTCGACTCCTGCGCCGATCGGCGCAACAACAGATTTACTATCTGGCGCACCTTTGCGCTGGTCAGTCTCCCCCTCATACAATCTGACTTTGATAGTAGCCTTGACTAGATCTTTTACTGTTAACTTTGTTTAATAAATCCCTAAGATCCCAGTGGATTCGATAAACCTTGGAATACTCAATTCAAGGGAAAAAGTGCTACAATCGTACACCGTCCTCTTGCGATATATAAGTGGGTGCGTAGGTACGACCAACAAGCTTCCTTTTTCCGGCGCCGTTGCCGGGGACCATAGCAGATTTTTAAGCATTGTTTGATGTATTAGTGTTTAGTCATTGTGCTTTACTTGTCTCTCTAGTACATATATTCTGTTAAGTGAAACTAACAGGTATGAACGGTCCTAAGTCAAACAAACCCTCTAATTATGTCGATGATCTAGAAAGACTCTTTCACAAGAAGAGAACAGCGGAGAAGAGAAGCAAGTCACTTGGAGATTTAGAAGCAGTCCACGCAACACCTCGAGTATTATTCACAATAGAAGACTCAGTTCAAGAGCAAGAAGAAGAGGAGATGGCAGAGGTACCTATGGTTAATCGTCTCAAGCCATAATGGACTAGTATTTTCAAGACATATTTCCAAGAAGGTCAAGATCAACTTCCGTATCAATTGGAGAGATATGTTAGAATAGTGGCGCAACAACCGTTCACAGGTTCAGAAGATCCCAATCATCACTTGCAACACTTCCTTGAGGTTTTCAGTACATTCAAGATAGCGGGATTGATAGGAGATCAAGCACGTGTGCGGCTGTTCCCCTTCTCTCTAGTTGGACGCCCCAAACAATGGTACAACGGATTAGAAAACACAGTAAAAACGGTGTGGAACATGTTAGCAGCTGAATTCTTGACCAAATACTTCCCTCCTGGTAAGACTCAAGCTCTCAAAAATAAGATTCTTGGATTTACACAGAATATTGATGAGAGCATTGGGGAAGCATGGGAAAGATACAATGAATATATGGATGCATGCCATCATCATGGTCTAACGGTTGGAGAAGTTGTTGAGAAGTTCTACACAGGATTGAATCTTTTATCACGTCAACATTTGGACGTCTCAGCTGCAGGATCATTCATGTCAAAAACCCCCACCGAAGCTAAGAATTTGATCAAGTTGCTAATCGAAAATCAATCGTAGGATGGTGAGAGAAGCTCAAGGAATTTGCAACCTTCAAAGGGAATAGCGAAAAGTGTCATTGAGAAGACTCACGAAGACTTGATTATAGATCGCCTCGATGCTATCCAAAGGAGGTTAGACAATAATCTTCATATCCCTAAGGAAGAGACACTCAAGCTGGCGGAATCACGCTCAACATGTAGTGAGTGTGGAGAATTTGGTCATGTGCAGAGAGATTGCCCTGAAGAGATGAAGATGCTAGAATATATGAAGAATAGTGGATGGAAGCCCCAATATCAGCAACAAAGGAGTTCTTTCTCATAGTTCGTCCATGCAAAATTCTATCCCACTTCGTCTCCAATGTCACGAGTTCTTTCAAGCTCAAGAGAAGATCAACAAAGACAATCAAGCTAAACTCAAGGAGATTTACCATGTACTTGAGAGAATTAATGACAAGATGATAGAAATTGGAAGCTCCAATGAGCAGATTTTGAAGCATACCAAGATTATGGAGCAATAGATGGGACAACTGTCGCAAGCCATTCAAGGCAACAAGGGGGCTATTCATGGCAATACGATGTCTGCAGAGCAGTTGAAGGCAATAGCTACACGATCAGGAAAACAAATAGAAGATCCACAGCACTCTGCGGGAGCAAAGAAGCCCCGCGCCGATCAGCGCACACCCGGCGCCGATCGACGCGATGACCCTGTCAGCGCCGATCGACTCCCTGAAAGCGCCGATCGGCGCAAGGAGGATGATGACCTCTCTGGTCTGAAAATGGGCGTGGAGACAGAAGAGCATGGCCCTCCCACATTTTTGGATACTCAACAACTGATGAAGACAGAAACAGTGCGACAACATGACGAGAAGTTTGCAAGGTTCATCGATATTATGAAGAAGATTTACATCAATGTCCCTTTTGTGGACGCTATCCAAGTTCCCACCTATGCCAAGTACATCAAGGACATGATGCAAAAGAAGAAGTCTCTAGTTTCTGAGGATGTTGTGGAGGTCACTAAGGAACTAACGGCGGCAATCAATGATGTTGCACTGGAGAAGAAATCTGACCCTGGATCACCAAGCATCAAATGCATGATTGAAACAAGGATATTTGATAGGTGCTTGTGCGATCTTGAAGCAAGCGTAAGTGTTATGCCCCGTCATATATTCACAAATCTCAATTTGCCTGAATTAGAGCCTACGGGTATGTGTTTGGAGTTAGCCGATCAATCGGTACGTTTCCCTGACGGAATTGCTGAGGATGTGCCTATTCAAATTGGAGATCGTATCATCCCTGTTGATTTTCTTGTGCTTGATATGGATAAGAGGACGAGGACCCTGTTGATCTTAGGCAGACCCTTCTTGAGGACAGCAAAGGCAAGTATTGATATTGGGAGTGGTGAGATAAGCTTCGATATAAGTGGAACTCCCTACTCTTTCAAGTTTTGTCCAAAGGGAGAAGAGTGCCGTGCTATTGATGAAGTGAAGAGATACAAGACACCGTGGCATCATGGCATCGAAAGTAATTGGAGGGGATGTATGGATAGGTCGTCCAAGGTATATCAACCATGGAGATAAGAGAACCTTGTAGTGTCGTGGCCTTACATCCCGCACCGCGACACTAAGGAGTGATTGTTTACGGGGAGGTCAAGCTCTTTGACCTATAAATAACTAGAGCGCTCTTGGGAGGCAACCCAATGATTGAGGGTTTAGAAGTTATTTAGTGCTTATGGGAGGGCAACCCATTTCATTTAGTTAATTAGTGCTGGCCGGGAGGACAATCCGGTGTTTTTAAATTTGCTTGCTTGTGATAAAAACAATCTCCCGAATAAAAAAAATAGAAAAGTGCGTGCTTAATTCTTGTGTGCTCTTGCATTATCTATTTATTCATGCAAAATTATGCATATGCATACTGTAGACTAACAATACAGGAATATAAAAAACAAGATCAAAAACAGGAAGGAACAGAGTTTGCGCCGATCGGCGCACTTCTGCGTCGATCGGCGCGGTATTGCCTAAGTCAGGACAGAAGGCCGACGACGCCCAGAATTGAAGAAGTGCTAAACCAGCACAATAATTTTTGGAAACAGAGCTATTTTCAAAGATGAAGAACAACATCTAGTAAAGAAGCGAGGGGCCAGAAGCAAAAATGGACGTCGCGCCGATCGGCGCGAGTCAGCGCTGATCGACGCGGTCACCAGATGAGCCCCGATACGTATGCCAATACTACAGGAATATTGGAGAAGTGGATATTAGATGAAAGAGATGAACACAAGACATCAGAATCAGCACCGGACCTAAAGACGAGGTGCAAGGGACTTGCGCCGTTCGGCGCCCTATTGCGCCGATCGGCGCAGGTACCCATGCGGTTACCAAATGGGCGACAAAGGCGGCAGACATTGATTTTGTGGACAGGTATGATTATTATGCAGGTGTGCAGTGCAGAGGAGACACGGAATTGACCAAAAGCTGAAAAAGAGACGGCGCGCCGATCGGCGCAGGCCCGCGCCGATTGGCGCCGCCAACAAGACATCGGGATTCCGTGCTGTTCGCCTGCCAACCAACATGATGTGCCAGGAAGTGACATAAAGGATGGGAATCAAGCATCAGAGTGGTCAGAGCATTCAAAATTTGAATTGTGCCGATCGGCACAGGTACCGGTGCCAATCTGCGCGCTCTCAAATTTTGAAATTTTGCGGCGGTTCCTTCTCCTAGAAGTTTCCCACACTATAAAAAGGAGGCCAAGCGCCCCCATTCGGCACACCATTCTGGTAATCTCTGCACCTTCCCCACTACCCACGATCTCGCATACATTTCGCAATTTTCACAGATGGATCGTCTCCGCTCATCCGTCAGCAAGTTGGGCAAGAGGCTGCGCCGGGGAAGCAGTTCCGGCGGCAGCAGCGAGTCGAGCTGAGACTCCTCGGCGAGGGGTGGCTCCGACGCTCGCGACGACATGTCGGTGGGTAGTGCATCCACCGGCTAGGCGGCGACGACATAAGAGATCCACTCCCGCCACTCCGTCTCCGGCGCGTCCCTTCAAACAGGGCGTGCTACGAGGAGCCAAATGGCGGCAGGCCGTAAGGTTCCCACATCACCACCACCGCCAGCATTCATGCCATGCACGGTGGAGGAGGGCTTCACCCTCCTGACCGCAGAGGAACAACAGCACTACCTCGCGGCGAGGGGAAGGTTCGTCCCCAACTTCGACTTGGACGAGACCTTCCTCACCTCGATCGGCATGTGGGAGGACTTAAGGAGGATACTAGACAACCTCGGCTGTGTGGATTTCCACCTCCTCCTCATGGACTACAACCTCGACGTCGTCACCGAGGTTGCCTCTATGATGAGGCTTGGCACCATCGAAGACGGTAGCGAGGCCGTCAACTTCCGCGTCCGCGACATACGCCACACGGTGACCATGGAGGTGGTGGCTCAAGCCTTTGGCTTCGTGCCGATGTCACCGGCATTTTGGGACATGGGGAGTTGGACTCCTTTTGGAGGCGGCTCTCGTTTGTAGAAGAAATAAAGCGCGGCAACATCCGCAACCCGACCATTCAAGTCTTCCATCGGTGGTTGGCGGCGCGCATAGGCGACAAGGTCGACTCCAGCAACGTCACCGATACGGACTTGCGGTAGCTCTTCAATGCCATCGTGAGTCCGTCTCATTGCAACCCCATGTCGGTGATGGTGCGGGGTTGGCTCGACAAGAGGGGCAAGACAAGCAAGAAGTTGGCCTTCGGGGCCTATCTTCAACGCCTAGCAGCCCTCGTCTACGACGGCGATGGACCGGGAGGGCGCAATGACAAGTGGGAGTGCGCGAAAGAGATTGGCGAGAATATGAATCGTGGCAATATTGTCACGGGATGTGTTCGCGTCGGCTTCCATATCGGTGGCACCAACGTAAAGCTCCGTGTGCGGAGCTAGGAGTTTTTCTCCCTCGCAAGCTGGAGGGAGGAAATTGGCTGGAGGAAGGTCTCCTGGAGGGGGGCCGAGTTTTCAAGGACCGCCGTGGGCGGGTTCGACGGCCGGACACATCTACAGCAGCCGACGGTGAGTGAGACTCATGGAGGTCACGCCAGGAGCCTCAGCAATACCAGTCAGGGTGGAGCGACACAGCGGGCAGTTCACAGGCGCAGGCGACGCGCCGATCAACGCACCCTACTGTAGCGCGAATATCGACTATAGGTACCAAGGGCGTGTACAAGTGGTGCCTTCTGTGCCCGGTGCAGACTTTTTCGTGCCCATACAGGGGTACCTCGACAACAACATGCACTACATCGAGCGTGTGAAGGAAGCCACGTCCCAATGGAGGTACAACCACGATGCGATGGTGGAGGAGTTCGAGCGACTCAAGGCGCGGTGCTATGGCTTCGATCAGCCACCGACTTCACTTTCGGATGACTAGAGTGCCTAGGAGTTGGCACGAGTATCGGTTTCCCGGTTTGCGTTTTCTTTTATCTTTTGCAATCTTTTTCTTTATTTTCTTATGTGTGTGTGAGCGGGTTGGGAAACCATGTATCGGGTGTGCTTACTTTCATGCAAGTGTGTTAGTAGTAGTTTTATTTTCATGCAAGTGTGTTAGTAGTAGTTTTATTTTCATGCAAGTGTGTGTAAAAATCACCACCATGTATTCAAGTTTAGATCTTAATATAATGGTGGCGGTTATGCTCCTTTAGAAGAATTGAATTATTTATTCTTTCTTGAAAAGTGTTGATGACGATCAAATAGTGTTGAGCATTGAATAAAATTTTGAACTTACACTTAATGATTATTCGGCAAATATGTCTTATGTGGAGCAATTCTGAGTACCCATGTGCTTCATTTGTGTTGTCCAGTTTGTGATGATAACTTAGTACCAATCTTTTCAAAAATAAATTTTCATGCTGTGAACTTTGGAATTTATTGTTTTTAAGATCCTTACCTACCAATGCCTTATTTTGAGCAATACTCATGAACCTTTGATATATAGATAAACACTAAATTGTTTGTTGAGTTCGGTTAGGATTTAATTCTTTTTAGTATGAACTTTATTAAGATGGCAATTCTTTGTGTATCTTTTCCTAGCCTTGAATTACTCATGCAAAAATTCAATTCCGCTAAGTATCCCACCATAAACCCAAAATATCTTGTTGAGTATCATTCCTTGACCACATCCTATATTTCTGGCTATATTTAATTCTTGAATAAATGTTGAAGCCAGATGAATCAAATACCAACAAATGTTGGTGAATTTGGGTTGAGAGCCGATCGGTGCACCTTGAGCCGATCGGCACAGCAGAGAGCAAAATAAAAAAAAGAGAGAAACAAGAAGTGAAAAAATAAAAAAATAAAAAAAGAGAAAAGCTCTGTTGTTTGCTAAGGAACTAGCAAAATTTTAAGTGTGGGGGGATGGTATATGACATGCTTATTCTCGAAATTCATTCTAATATAGCCATGAATCATTCCAACTATGTGCAATCTTCCAAGATATAATTTTTGCTATGCACATGTCCACATATCCAAAGTATGAGTCCTTTCTTAAATTTTTCTTTCTTAATTGCCATCTTGATAAGTTTCTATAATTCCAACGAAGAATAATCTCCTAATTGTCCACATATTATTAATTTATGTTTGCAATCCTTGAATTACCTCACCTAGCTACTCATATAAGCCTTACACTAATATTATTTGATCGTTATGATGTAGAATATAGGTTGGATGATTTGAAAGATGACTTGTTGTCTTGGATTATTTGGAAGATAGATTCTCTATGTTCACAACAATCTTTTAAGTGATTTTCATGTGTGGAAAAGTTATAATTTATGAGTTGGACATGATCTTTTCCTTTGGGGAGAACTTTAAGCTTATACCCATATTTGATCTATTTTGCTGAATGCCAATATGAAATGCACCACAATAGAACAATGCTCAATATTTGCTGATTTGAGATATCTTTTATGATAGAAAGAGTATGTTTTTTTATTTTTCTTTCTTTTACTTTACTCGGGACGAGAAAAGGTTTAAATTTGGGAATACTGTTGGCACTTCCTAAGTGCCCCTTTTATATGTGAATATTACCCCAATTAGAGCATAATTGATACTAATTTAGGCCATTTACCTGTGATATTGTCTATATATTTGTATATGCGTTGTTTTGGAGCTTTATTGTAGAAATAGGTAAAATTGGTGATTAATGCGATGATGGAGATGACAGGAGTCCAGAACCGACGAAAAGCACTGAAGAAACCTAGTGCGCCGATCAGCGCAGCCTATGGGCCAATCGGCGCAAGGGTGTTTTGGCCCACAGAAGTGACCGAGGCTCATTCCACATGTTTATGGAAGTTTATCTGCGCAAGACACTTGAAGATATTTGTCTAGAAGATTTATGGAACTTCAAGGAGATTTATGGAATTTCAAGATCTCAACGTGCAGTACAAGACTTTATCTCGAAGGAAAAGGCCCACATGGCAGCTGTGGAAGACAGAGGAACCGACTCGGGGAAGAAATCAGAGAAGACACGGTTTGCGCCGATCAGCGCAACCGCCTTATTTGCTAGAAACCGAGTCCTTTACGAGTAGAACCCCTATAAATACTTGTAAACCCTCGCCACAGAGAGAGGGAGGCGATAGAGGGACACCAGATCCTTGAGTTAGAGCCACCGGGGCTTGCCCCGTCATAATAGATCTCTAGATGAGTTTCAAGAACCATTAGAGTTAAGAGTTGATCCGTCAAGGTAGGCCATCTCAACGGGGATGAAACTTACTCTATATATCTTAAGGATGATTGAATATGTTGATGATGGTTTTAGTGATTTGTCTATCTTGATTCTATAATCATGCATGTGCTTACTCCAACTGCTTAGTTCTAGGCTAAGTAAGTAGATATTATCGTAATCGTGGTGATTAGGATAGTATTCGGACATTGTATTGATTAGGATAGAATTGGAGGGAATATTGAATCCTTAACTGTGAGGCTGCCATCCATGATGAGTTGCCTTCTCTGCTGGCCTCCATTTGTTGTTGGGCTCAAATTGATGATTGAACCTCTTCTCCATGACCACTCGATGAGGTGTCCAAAGAGGTGCTCGATCGCAGGTCCACTGATCCATTAATGGTTCAGCCCATTATCCAAAATTGTATTTTTGGGATGTCTTAGACTCATGAACCAATTAAGTTGTGCTATATTTGTGATTCTAAGAAAACAAAATACTCACTTTTCTAGTCCACAAGATGAATGGAGGGTGGCAAGAACCTGACTGGCTGACTAGAACCCTTTTTTTTTTCCTTTTAGACTGCATGAAAATTTGAATACAAAAAAAAATCATATATAATAGCTTAAACTTGAATCACAGCAATGATGTTGATTTATAAAAATAAGAAGCACATAAAGTTTAGCATCATAAACAAGAATATAATATTTATATTTCTATTCCTAGGGTGCAGATGATAAAATGCAGCCACCGTGAACCCTAACCTAAACACACTAAAATAAGTTGTAACGCAAGGATCATCATGGCATTGAAATTTGATGTCTAGATCAGACATCACTCATAGTCTTTTATGGGAGAGTTATGTGGGGTTGCACTCACTTCCCTTCATGAGCCGATCATGTGGGGTTGCGGGGGTTTTGGGCTCAAGCCCTCATACTTTCTTGAACTCCTTAGAGAGGGATTATAATTTGCTAAAGGTATGATTAAAATTTATAGTTTTGTAGTAGTACTCTGGTCTCTTCATCTAAAAATGTAAGGAATGGGGAGTCGTGTGTCCTTTTCAAACCGACAACACACAACTTTACCTTGGAGCTTGTCAGACAACATGTGGTTGCTTATTGAGCTTTCGAGGGTTAATGCTACCAGTGAAAGCATCAAGTTGGACCACGTCAACAATTCACTCAGTGGTGTGGGATGGTTTCCAAAGCTTCACCATCAATGCCTTGGACCTAAGCAACAACCAATACTACATACATGTCAGTTTCCTTAACCATGTGCAAAATAATATGAATGTTCGCCTTCGGCAACAACTTCACCGGATCCATGCCTAACTTCAATGACATGATGAACTGAAGGAGTTCAATGTCACATTGTCTTCATGGGAGGATGATGTGGGTTTTCTTTTCACTGTCCTTCATGGGCCGATCATGTGAGGTTGCGCGGGGATGGGGGGCTCAAGCCCCCCTGCTTCCTTACGCTCCATGGTTAGGGGACTATATATAATTTTCTAAAGGTGCAACTGAATTTACAGTATTATGATAGTGCTATGATCTCTCTGTCCATAAATATAAGACATGATGAGTCTTGTGTCCTTTTCAATTAGCAACAACACCCAATGATCCATGTGCAAGATGGATTGGAAACTGCCACCATAGCATTGACAAGGGTTGTCCCAAGGTGACCGACATCAATTGGTCTTGCCTCTCCCTTTGCTCTTGCTAGCTTGTCCCTCGCCGGCCCTATTTTTTTCGGAGTTGTTTTGCATAGTCTGATTTGTTTAGTGTGGGCATTTGCCCCTCCCCTCCTCCCCATTTTTATCACCTAACAATTCCTTATTTTTCCTTGATAATTATCTCATGCTTTTAGTGTGGGCATTTGCCCCTCCCCTCCTCCTCCACCGCTTCGCTGCTGCATTTGGCGCATACGTCGCCCTCAACTAAACCAGCAGGTCTGATCCTTGCTAGCAGAAATGACTCGGGGTCACTTGTGGTCCAGACGGCCGGGTGCTGCAGATCAACCTCCGTAGGTGAGGTCTCCGGGATTGGGTGCTAGTAGCGGAGGGCAACGACCACCTCACCAAGCTCACGCACTTTGACCTCGGAGGCAACGTCTCGAATGGTGATCTTCTGCAACTTCTTCTCCCCAAGCTACAGGAGCTCCTCCCCAAAGACAACTTGTTCACCAGCGTCCCGCCACAGTTCTTCACCGGCATGAGGAGTCTCATGTCGTTTTCAATCAGCAATAACACACGACTTCACCCATGGAGCTTATCGGCTGACCTCAGAAACCTCACCGTCCTTTCCAGGTTCAAAGCAAGCAACGCAAGCATCAATGACACCCTGCCTTCGTTCCTGGGCAGCATCAGCAACCTCTCCGGCCCTATTTTTGTTGGGGTTATTTTGCTTAGTTTGATTTTTTAGTGTGGGCATTTGCCCCCCCCCCTCCCTCCCCTTTTTTTATCACCCAACAATTCCGTATTTTTCGTTGATAACTACATCATGCTTATACATAAATGTACTAGTCCTACACTCATGAAAGTTATGACTGGTTATGATAATTTGTTGATGTATATGGTGTTCCAATTGACTATGTGAGAATGCTCGAGATCATATGTAATTTCTATTTTTTTTCTTTCAAAAAAATAGAAGAGACTTTCTACCTTTGCGAGTCCGCACACAATGTAGATGTTATGGGAGAATGCATCATTGCACGTGTCACCTTATATGTCGGCTCCTACCAAGTTGTTCTAAACATATATATGAGCAAATACACCGAATAAATTGAATCAACAACAAATATAATGATAGAATAATTTGATGTAAGCAAATCAAGCACAAATATGAAGAACAAGATAAAGAACATGCAAACCAATTATGAGATGTGATGACTTGTTTCTCGAAGTTCAGATTCTTCAAGAATCCTACATCTCCGTTGAGGAGCTCTAAAGAGCCGGGTCTCTTTCAACCCAAATCCTCACCGAGCAATCACAAAGTTCAAGCTCGTGGTTTTCTTCCTTCCTTTGATTCCTTTCCTTGTGGAGGTGAATCAAAACCTTCACAAACTTCCCGAGGCTCACCACAAAGCTTGGGAGCTCACTGGGCAACGCCTTGCCGTCGAGGAGATGAATCTCCAAGAGTAACAAATGCTACAAAGATTGCTTGCTATGAACTCAAGTGCTCAACAATGAAGCTTTGTTCTTTCTCTCTCAATCTCTCACCCAATATCACCCACAAGGTCTAGCACTAAACAATGGGGAGTGGAGAGGTTGTTTCTTGGTCTAAATATGTGTTTCTTTGCTATGGAACCGACAGCTAACCATTGGGGACGAAGGGGGGTATATATAGGAAGTTTTCAAAAACTAGCCGTTATGTTCTATCAGTGGTCGTCTTAGTCCAGCCACGGGGGCCATCCTAGTCCGGACCAACTCAGAACAGAACATATATTACCGTTGTTAGTCCCTCAACCGTCTTAGTCCGGGTAATCCCGTCTTAGTCCGGCTGACACCAGAACCCGTCCTAGTCCGGGTTTGAGCATCCTAGTCTGGGTCAAGCAAAAGCAGAACCAAAATGGTTTTGGACCAGCCTGAGCCATCCTAGTCCGACTGGACCCTTCTAAGTCCGGTGTCCCCACAAAGAATGACATAACTTTTGCTCCCAAAGTCCGATTTAGGTGATTTTGGACTCTATAGAAATATAATTCAGAGGGCTATTCATCCTCACTAAGAACAAGCCCTAAATGCACCCAAAGGAATGTTAAACTCCCACAAAAGTTTGTTAGATCATTTTGAGCACTAAGACATAAGCAAAGCTATCAATGTTGCATCCCTCTTGATAGTACGACATTCCTATAATCAAAAGTAAATAGAAAACTATGCCAATAGGAACACCATCATGTCGTAATCTTTCCTTATCTTAAGGGTTGCCAACGCATGAGCATTTCACCATTTGAACATTTAGTTGTTGATCAACTATCGATAAGCATATATGTCCAACATTATTATACCTTTGCCTTGAGCATTTTTACTTAAGATTTTAGATTTGATGTTCATCAACTCATAAAGTGTGACCACAATCTTTCGTTTTCCTTGAGCACGTCCACATGATATTTTGGGCATGATGTTCATTAACTCATGAAGTGTATGTGACCACTTCCATTTCTTCATCCCCCTTGACGTTTTTCAACATGTGAAATCCAAACATTGCTCTTACTTTCAATTTCACTTGATGTGAGTGAACTCATGAATATCATCTTCTTGCATTTCATATTTCAACCATTCTTCAAATAAGTGATGTCGATAATTCATAGTTTCACATAGTCTTGCACGGTTCATCGCGCTAAGACTAACTTGCTCTTCACCATTGCCTTTGGTTCTTCGGCGCCAAGCCCCTTGCTTGCCCTTCACCCTTGCACATGGTCCGTTGCAGCCAAGTCTTGCTCAACCTTCACCGCCTTTCCATGTAATGCTACTTTATATCTATCATCATCAATATGCTCACCATCATTTCAATAACCAAGTTGACATATTCCTTTTCTCAACTATCTTGATTTGCTTCTTGTCTTAATGGTCACTTTGCTTCAAACTATAAATCAATGATCTTTACTTATCTTCTATGTTGTTACTTGATCTCCAAACATATGATGTGTCTTTATAATTATGTCCTTCATCAACATATTGCACACCACTATCCTTAGTCAAACATCTTTGTTAAATAACTTATAGAGACAACCATATTGTCATCAATCCACAACCATATTTCATGTTGATTCTCAACTTCAACTTTATCAAGCATTTTCATCAAATAATTATTGACTCAACCATATTGTTATCAATTCACAACTTTGATCATATTGACTGTCAATTATCAACTTTCTTGTTCGATGTCATAGCTTGATCTTTTTACTTGATGCCCGAACACAACCTATCATGCAAACTCATAAATTCATATAAAATATTAGTTCCAACAACCATTATCATCTATCATCAAAACTCATCAATAATCCAAGGCTAGAGACCTAGATATTTCAATGCTTTTTCTTGTTTTTAACACTTACAGTTCAGGCCACGAGGTTTGTATCTTGTGCTTTAAATCTGAAACGTATTGTTCATTTTTATCTTGAATGGATAGAGGATTGTGCAACTTCCCTGCAATATTATTTGTTTTTCTAGTAGGTGAACAGGTACTCAATTTATTCAGTTTTGTTATAGTTTTACCCGGTCAACTATGTTGTATCTTGTGTAAACTTTTAGCAATGCATGACATTTTCCATTTCATCTTATTTGTTGTAATTTTTTTTCACGTCCGTTGCGACACATAGGCGCTTTGTTAGTTACTGTATATTTTTTAATTAATGATTTGCAATTCAAACGATTGGGTCGCCAGGGCCGAATCCATGTCGTTGTGGTCGACGACGGCAAAGCCGTCTCAAGAGCCGGGAAGACGACAAAGAAGTGGAGGGCAGTATGGCACCGCCGAGCGCGACACGAGCCCGCCAAGGTCAACGACATGGAGGGAGGCGGAGAGCCCGTTTGATGGCCATGACGCGGCCCGTGTCGTCGCAGCGCACGCCGTACCAGGTGCCGCCGCATGGGTCCGGCGAGTGGGCGCCCAGCCGAGCGACTTGGCCGCGTCGGTCGTGTTCGCGATGGTTTGCATGACTGCAGTGTCGTCAGCGCGACGGCCTTTGCGCCCCCAGAGGGAGACGCTGCTGAGAAGGACGACGAGGAAGAAAAGCACTGGCGACGACATTACGCACGTGGGGCTTCCTTCCGATCCATTCCCGTGCGATTATGGAACTTCTATTGCCAAAAAAAAATCTGTATTGCTTGCTATTATTTGTGCAAATCAAATCCGGTAAAGGATTATTTGGTAGTATTTCGAACAAGGAGAAAGATTGTTTGTTGCCTGGTTGACATGCGGACCCGGCTTCCCTGCTCCCGGGTTCCTGCTCCCATCCCTACTCCCGTGACGTGGCAGTACCTTTATTGGCTCCAGGTTTTAGGTGGGCTGCCTCGTCATCTTCTTTCCACGAACACTTGCGACAAGTTACAATGAATCGATCTGCAGCAGTAAAATCAAAATCATGGTGCGCAATCAGGCGTGGGTCTTTGGAAATCACTTTGCGACTCGAATCGACCTCTTGGTGAACTCTGTTTTTCTCTAATTAAAATGGAGACGGGCACTGATCAACAAAATTGAAGCTCAAGAGCAACACATTTCAGATGGTACCGTAAATCGAAGCTCAGTCGATGCAAATCGAGATCTGGGATGCAATAACTGAAATCCTACTGGGGTCAAGCTGCAAATCGAACTTCTAAGAGATTTTGTGCGAATGGTAGGCAAGCGGAATTGTCCCCATAACTTGATCTTGCTACCGCCCAAATCAGGGTTATCGCTACCGAGCTTCAAGCATTCAGCTCCCCACACGCTGCTGCCAAAAATCACGTTTGATACAAACACAAGCCAGCTCAAGCTTCCCACCACCGGACGAGGAAGCCCCTCAATTCTGAGTTTCTGATGCCATACACCACTAAAACCTGGAGTCAATAAAAAAAAAAGGACATGTCATGGGAGTAGGGAGGGGAGCAGGGAAGCCGCATCCGCATGCTGCATGCTGCATGCATGACTACATGGCCTGGTATGCAAGAAAGTGGCCCACGCACCACCAGAAAACAAGGTATTCATGATAATATTATTGTATATACATAAAAACACACAATTCTCTCTCTCTCTCTCTCTGTCTCTCTCTCTCTCGCTCTTGTTTGGAAGCATCACTGACTCTATGAAGTGGGGAACATAAGGAACAAGCCCACGGCCATCGGTGGCACTGAGAGAATGCACTTCCTTAGTAACCATGTCATAGGATATTAGTATCTTCTTCAGAAGGAAGTAAACTATATCACGATCGGGATGAATGCTAGCGACAGTGAAGTGTTTCCGACCTCCATAACATTCATCTCCAAAAAGAAATAGGAAGCTCACACTGTCTTTCAGGACAAATTCAAAATTCTCATTATCAACTTTTCTAAGAACCTAGATCCGTAATTTATAAATCTTTTCTACTGAACCATAAGTGAATTACACATGCTTCTCTATCAGCTTAACCTTTTGAGTGCAACTGTTCTGTGCGTAGTAGCTTAACATGGTATCGAGCCAGAGGTTATAAATTTAAGTTCTCGTGGGTCTTATTTTCCACTACACCACTCCGGTTACCACATTTATGCACTGTAGCAGTTGCATGTGAGGAGGAGTATTGAACTATAAGTTACCATGCATTGACAGTTACACCTAAAAAGCTATCAGCTTAGTAGTTTTTTAGGTGTAACTGTCAATGCATGGTAACTTAACACTTTTAAAATGTGCACCATTACTATCATACTCATTGAAGACAAACTTGTTCATCGTGATTGATGTATAGGCGCCCCTGGGACTGACCAAGGAAATCAGAAATGGTGAAGAAATGCCCTTGATGGCCCACCTGAAATGGTGCAGGAAAAAGATTATTTGTGTTGTCATGTCCAACTCAACAATGTAATTCCCTTCTATGACCTGCTCTTCGTCCCCGAGGCCCGGACTCATACATGATGTAGAGCTTGCTGTTTATAGCGACCCTCTCTTCTCAGGAACTATGTACCGGTGACGATCAAACCATGATTTTCATTCTACCCCTCCTTTTCATTCTAGAGTCATACATATTTTTTCTTTTACTTTCACAAGTCATGTGCACTTTTATTATATTTACAAAAATTATAAAAATCATATTTCTTTAGGACTTGTTTTATTATTTGATACACTTTAAAGTTTTAACATGACTTATTGTTTTATTTATTAAAAAAATGAATAAAATAAACGGTCATATATAATGTCAACAAATACTTGCGTATTAAGAGGGAGGTAGTATATCGCACACAGGCACGACATGACGGGCCTCTTCAGGCCACTAGCACGACAATTTCTCCTAAGTATGGATTATAATTATTATTTATATAATTTATATTTTTTTACAAAATCAAAAATAATCTGATATATGTTTCAAAATAATATAGTGCATCCGTATGCAAGCACCTATGAAAATAAATAAAAACATTATCTAAAAATTCAGATGACTTGACACATCAAGAACAAATCTTATTAGTAAATCTTCATGGCGTGTGAGGATTTGTAACCCCTCTAATCGTCCACACGGCTCCTTTATTACTTCTTTAGCTTCATCCTTCTTCTGTAGGTTTGTTCAGAAGCGAAGCCAATATATCTCTCTAAATAGTACCTACAAATAAGTTTCTCGAAGGAGATTTATCAAAGAAACTGACATTTTTATTTAATCGGATAGCTCAACAAAATGTTTATATACCTACTAAATGTTATCTCTGTAATTCAGAGGCTACCCCAAATAATTCAATTTATATAACTAACTAGGTATTTCTTAATAAAACTTGTGATTACTTGTCAAGCTTTCGAGGTTCAATGCTAGTGGTGAAAACATTGACGTCACTCTATCAGCATTTCTCGATAACAACAACACCCTCTACGAGCTGGACCTCGTCAACAATTCACTTAGTATCGATTTTAAAGCTTCAACATTGCTTATCTTAGATATGATCAATTATTAGAACATTGAACATATCACTCTACTCAACCATGTATCGAACAATATGAACATTTGTCTCAGCTAGGAGTATGAGGTATTATAGGAGGCAATGCTTCATCAGAGGATTGACTGACTTCAAATATGTGACGGTACTATATAGGGGTTGATGCTCTTGCAAGGGCATTCCCCCCCCCCCCCCACCCCCACCCCCACCCATCACGTAACAACTCATTATTTTTCGCTGATAATAACATTATCCTTATACAAAATATACCAGTCTTACAACTCCACATGGAAGAAAATAACAAAGAGAATGATACTTTCACTAGTAGGTGTTGGAGGTGTTTTTCGCTCACAACCATGTTATTTTTTGTGCCTCGTGCTCTCTGTGGGTCTAGGGCTCCGACAACATGCTCATGTACATCAGCCGTGAGACACGCTCATCCTCATGTTCTACTCGGCGTCCTGGAAGTGGTGAGGCCAATGGAGATGAGAACCGCTCACCCTTGCCTGAGCCCCCCCCCCCCCAACCCCACCCCTAGTTTCTTTTTGTGCACCAGAGGTCCGACACATGACGCTTGAGCCCTGGTGCGTGTTTCTGATTGCTTTGTTGAATATTTTTTTATATAGTCAGTTCACTCTTTAAGGGGAAAAAGCAATGTAGAACATAATTAAATTTGTCATGGAACAAACTGTTAAATATTATGGGCCTTTAAGTCCTTATTCCTATTAATTCTAATAAGTCTAGGCCCATATTTAATGTTGTATTGATTTAGTCCCATATGGGATTTCTATCATTAAATACCTCAACTTATTAGATAGAATTACAGTATGTCCTCTAGAGAAGTTGAGAGAGGCCAAGGACGAGCCGCGCGCGCGCGCTGCCGCCGCCGAGCCGAGTCGTGCCGTGTCAGGGCTGCTGCGTGTGTGTCGAGTCAAGGCTGCATTTTAATTTTAAAAACGGTCGTGATTAATATTCCCGTTACCCAAAGAAATTAATGATATTTATTTCTTCCATTACGATGTTGATTACGAAGCCATTATTTCTATTAACACAGCAACCAGTATATAAGCTCTCCCTGGCCTCGCCTAAATGTCGACTCTGAGAATCACTAGCTTCCATCTTCCTCTCGAGTTGTCTTTCGAGCCTTCCCTGTCCCAGCGATCCGCGCGCACGGAGCTTCGGGAGAGCAGGCCTCCGGAACCTCTCCCGTAAGACGACACCTGCTCAGGTGGTGCAGGCAATCAGGTTTTTGGGGCGCTCTTAACGACGTGACTGCTCATTTCTTCCCGACGCGCGCACCCTAGGAGTTGTTCGAGGGACTGCACTGCATCGACCTCTTCCTGCATCAACTGTGATCGACTATTTCAAGCAACGTACCATGTCTGGTGCGAATAGAGCCACCGGTGCCTCTGGCACTGGTCCCTCCGTAGGGTACACTCTCACCCTTCTTGTTTTTACTAGTTTTGTTGTGATCTTAACTAGTATTTCTGGTTTTGTGAAAACTATGATCATACACTTGCTGCAATTAATATGGATTAAATTTAACACGAAAATGCCTAATTACCTAACAATCCAAAAACCTGATAGGTAATTTTCTATTAGAGGATTTGCTGCTGCGTTGAAACCCGATGACTTTCATGGCACGTTTTACAAGAGGTGGCATGCACAGATGCTACTATGGTTGATAGCAATGAATTGCTATCACGCCGCATAGGGGAAGCCCGAACAGTTCACTCCTGAAGAGGCGAGTGCGTTCATGGCATCTGATAACCTATTTCGAGGCGCCGTGATTAGCGCTCTTGCTGATAAATACGTTGACTTCTACATCACATGTAAAACTACCAAGGAATTATGAGATGCATTGGACGCTAAATTCGATGTCTCTAATGCTGGGAATGAGCTGCACGTCATGGAACAACTGTTTGACTATAAGATGGTTGAGAACCGTTCTGTAGTTGAACAAGCTCATGAAGTACAGGCACTAGCAAAAGAACTCGAACAATTCCCTTATGTGTTGCCTAACAAGTTTGTGGCTGGAGGTATTGTCTCCAAATTACCACCCTCTTGGAAGGATTTTGCTACTTCTTTAAAATACAAGAGGCAAGAGTTCAGCGTGGCTGACCTTATTGGGACTCTTGATGTTGAGGAGAGGGCGAGAGCAAAAGATAAACACGGGAATGGTGTTGAGTCTTCTACTGCCAATGTGGTGCAGAAGAAAAACAATTCTAACGCGTCTCACAATAAAAAGAAGAAGCAGGAAAAGAAACAGAAGCCAAAAGAGACTACCACGTTTAAGAAGAAAAAAGGAAAAGAAAAGAATGAGGGTTGTTTTGTTTGCGGAAGCACTGAGCACTGGGCAAGTGTGTGCCCAGACCGCAAATTTATTCAGTCAAAGAAATCAGCAAACATGGTGATTAGCGAGACTACAGGAATATCGGGGTATGGTAATTTTTTACCTACAATGTTTTCAATTTATCATTCGCCTGAATGGTGGATGGAGACTAGGGCTGATGTTCATGTATGCATTGATATTTCTTTGTTTTCTTCTTATCAGGCCGGCGTGACTGGAGCTTTGTTGATGGGGAACAGCTCGCATGCGCGTGTTCTTGGTGTTGATATGGTCGTTCTGAATCTTACTTTGGGAAAGACCGTGCTTTTGAAGACTGTCCAGCATGTTCCCTCTATAAAAAAAAATCTAGTTAGCAGCTCTCTACTATGTAGAGATGGTTTTTAAAATTTTTCTTGAGTTGAATAAATATGTACTTTCTAAGTATGGGACATTCGTTGGAAAAGGATATATACGCGGAGGCTTGTTCCGCTTTTTATTACATGATAGTGTCTATAATAATGTTATGAGCAATGTCTTAATTTTGAATGAGTCGAATATTTGGCATTCACGGCTTTATCATGTTAACTTCAGATGTTTGTCGCGGTTAGCAAATTTGAATTTAATTTCTAAGTTTAATTTAGTCAAAGGTTCCAAATATCATGCATCCGTGCAATCTAAGCAACCTCGTAAGCCTCATAAGGCTGCGGAGGCGAGGAACTTAGAGACATTAGAACTTGTTCATACCGATCTATGCGAAATGAACGGCGAGTTGACTAAAGGCGGCAAAAGATACTTCATGACTCTTATAGATGATTGTTCTTATTTTTGCTATATTTATTTGTTAAAAACAAAAGATGAAGCATTATATTATTTTAAGATCTATAAAGCTGAAGTAGAAAACCAACTTGAAAGGAAAATAAAACGGTTAAGGTCTGATCACGGTGGAGAATATCTTTCCAATGAATTTTCTGACTTCTGCGCTGAGCATGGAATTATTCATGAGAGGACACCGCCCTACTCACCTGAATCTAATGGGATCGCAGAACGAAAGAACCGCACTCTAATTGATTTGGTTGACGTCATGCTAGAGACCGCGGGGCTTTCTAAGGAATGGTGGGGTGAGACAATATTGATAGCATGTCATGTCCTGAATAGAGTGCCCACAAAGAATAAAGAAATTTTACCATTTGATGAATGGTCCAAAAGAAAAATAAATCTCTCATATTTGCGCACTTGGGGTTGTTTCGCTATGGTGAATGTGCCAATCAATAAGAAGCACAAACTTGGATCTAAAACTGTTGATTATATTTTTCTAGGTTATGCTTTCAACAGCGTGGGTTATAGGTTCTTAGTTATTAAATCTGGAGTATCTGACATGGTGGTCGGTACAATTTTTGGGTCTAGAGATGCTAAATTTTTTAGAGCAATTTTCCTATGTAGATTGAACATAGAATTTTTGGTCATGATTCTATAAATCCCCATGAGATTTTTTCGCCGGTTATACACAATGAGAAACCCCATGTGGAAAATCCTAAGAAGGGTGACAATGCAGTCACTCAAAAGAGTAAGAGACAGAGGATTGCAAAATCCTTTAGCGATGACTTCATTGTGTACCTTGTGTATGACACACCCGGTACCTACCATTGAGGAGGCATATTCCTCTCCTGATGCTGATCTGTGGAAGGAAGCAGTAAGGAGCGAGATGGATTCAATTATGTCCAATGGTACTTGAAAAGTCATTGAGCGTCCTTATGGTTGCAAGCCTATAGGATACAAATGGGTGTTTAAGAAGAAGCTGAGGCCTGATAGTACTATCGAGAGGTACAAGACAAGGTTTGTGCTAAAGGGATATTCACCAAAGGAAGGTGAAGATTATTTTGACACCTATTCACCTGTCGCTCGTTTTACCACAATTCGAGTATTACTTTTCCTGGTAGCCTCACATGGTCTTCTCATTCATCAGACGGACGTTAAGATAGCTTTCCTACATGGAGAGTTGGAGGAGGCTATCTATATGGATCAACACGATGGGTTTGTAATTGATGGTCAAAAGGACTTCATATGTAAATTGCTGAAATCCCTATATGGCCTAAAACAAGAACATAAGCAATGGCACGAGAAGTTCGAAAGAACTTTGATATCGGTCGGCTTTGCTGTAAATGAAGCTGACAAATGTGTATATTATCGGTATGGTGGGGGCGAGGGAGTTATATTATGTTTGTATGTTGATGACATTTTAATCTTTAGGACCAACCTTAATATGATTAAGGAGGTAAAAGATTTTCTGTCGAATAACTTTGAGATGAAAGATTTGAGAGAAGCTGATGTTATCCTCAACATCAAGCTGATTAAAGAAGGTAATGGTGGGGTCACTCTTGTGCAGTCCTACTACGAGGAAAAGATCTTGAGTCGCTTCGGGTTTAGTGACTGTCAATCTGCTCCAACACCTTATGATCCTAGTGTGCTATTAAGGAAAAATCGGAGAATAGCATGGGATCAACTAAGATATTCCCAAGTCATCGGTTCGCTCATGTTTTTAGCTAATGCTACGAGACCTGATATCTCTTTTGCTATGAGAAAATTGAGTCGGTTTGTGTCAAACCCGAGAGATAATCATTGGCGTGCTCTTGAGAGAGTAATGTGTTATCTAAAGGGTACAATGAGCTTTGGCATCCACTATAACGGGTATCCGAGGATACTAGAGGGTTATTATGATGCTAACTGGATATCTGATACTGATGAGATGTATGTCATGAGTGGTTAGGTGTTTCTACTCGGAGGTGGCATTGTTTCCTGGAAGTCTTGCAAGCATACTATCTTAACGAGGTTTACCATGGAAGCAGAATTAACAGCATTAGGCACCACTAGTATTAAGGCTGAGTGGCTTCGTGATTTTCTTATGGATTTACTAGTGGTTGAAAAACCTATACCAGCTATCTCCATAAACTGTGACAATCAGACTGTGATAGTCAAGCTGAACAGTTCTAAGGATAACATCAAGTCTTCTAGGCATGTCAAAAGGCAGTTAAAATCTATCAGGAAGATGATAAACTCCGGAGTAATAGCGTTGGACTATGTCCATGCGTCTAAAAAATCTGGTAGATCAATTTACAAAGGGGTTGTCACGTAACGTGATAGATAATGCATCGAGTGAGATGGGCATGAGACTCACCTGATGGACTGCTTTAGTGGCAACTCATTTCACGTGATCGGAGATCCCGTGAAGTGGAATGGTGAAACAAGCTGGAACTAGTTCGAGAGGAAAGACCCTTTAACTTCTTTTCTATGCTATATGGCAGGCTGATTTTATCTTAATATGTTCCAATGGCTTATGAGAAGCAGAGATATCAGTCTACAGGATATCTCCTGAGGAATACACCTATATGAGTCCGACTGCAAGTCACAGTCCGTAAAATGGTGGGAATTTCTAGATACTCATGAAAGGGCCAGGAGTATGACTTATACGCTCCAACCAGAGGGGATGCTCATGGCAACCTTATATCAATAAAGGATTTTGGTGAAACCTTCTTTCACACAAAACTGTCAATTCAAGACATAGTTTATTGGTCTGTTGTGAAGAGGCGTAACTCTTGTTCTAGGTGGATGTTCAACTTAACAATCTCCATTGAAACACTGATATATCAAATGAGAGAAAATTTCTGAGAGCATTTTCTATAAGTACTAGACTTGGTGGGGATTGTTGAATATTATGGGCCTTTAAGCCCATATTATTCCTATTAATTCTAATAAATCTAGGTCCATATTTAATGTTATATTGATTTAGTACCACATGGGATTCTTATCATTAAATATATCAACTTATTAGGTGGAATTACAGTATGTCCCCTAGAGCAGTTGAGAGAGACCAAGGGCAAGCCACGCGCGCCGCTGAGCCGAGCCGAGGCGGGCGTGCGTGCGTGTGTGCGAGGCGAGGTGAGGCGATGCGAGGCGTGACTGGCTGGCTGGCTGGCTGTTGATGCATGCGTGTCGTGTCGTGTCAAGTCGGCGTGCATGCGTGACGTGACGAGGCAAGGCGTGGCGTGGCTGGCTGGCTGCTGCTGCGTGCGTGTTGTGTCGAGTCGAGTCGAGTCGAGGCTGAGAATCACTAGTTTCCATCTTCCACTCGAGTTGCCTTCCGAGCCTTGAAGAGCGCTTGACGGCGCGACTGCTCACGCCTTCCCGGCGCACGCACCCTAGGAGTTGTTCGAGGGACTGCACTGCATCGACCTCTTCCTGCATCAACTGTGATCGACTATTTCAAGCAACGTACCATATCTGGTGCGAATGAAGCCGCCGGTGCCCCCGGCACTGGTCCCTCCGTAGGGTACACTCTCACCCTTCTTATTTTTACTAGCTTTGTTGCGATCTTAACTAGTATTTTCGGTTTTATGAAAACTATGATCATACACTTACTGCAATTAATATGGATTAAATTTAACATAAAAATGACTAATTACCTAACACAAACTAATATATTATAGAACGTTTTGTTAAATAGGCTAAAATATTATTTATATAGAACGACTTTTTATTAGAGCAAAACAAAATACGTCCGGGCCAATCCGCTTGATCACTCCTTTTTTCAACACATTTCGGCCATCAGAATTGCTCTCCATGTTTGTGAACTCTTTTCGTCCTTGGTGCCGAGAGAAAGTCATTATTGGGGAGATATTTGCCTTTTAAAATTTTGTGCAGAGTGCCTTCGGCCTTGTGATAATTCTCCAACCTTATTTAGCTAACCATTTGACCGAGTTTGGGAGGACTGAGGTCAACCAAAACGATGAAATTTGCTGCTCGCGTTTAGCTACCAGTAGTATAGAGTTACTCACTTTACAGAAGCAATCTGCTGAAACTGATGACATGTCCCGGAATATCTACCAAATTCTGCAACGTCAAACAAGCTATCAGTGTCATGCATCCACGCAGTGTGGCCTTCAGAATGGTATGTCGTATCCACCTTGCTCCCAATTCACATTCTCTGGTCGCTGCAACTTCAAAGCTAACCATTCCTAATATTACGTTCAAAGCTGCGATCCCCAGTAACCAACCTAAACTGCTACAGCGATGACCATGACCTCACATGGAAAGGCGCAGTACGTGACAGGAAAGCGAAGCCACCGGGCACCGTTGGCAAAAACGCACTAGTGACTAGTGTTGTGTTGGTCTCAGATCGCTTGTGACAGTAGCGCCTGAAGTCGGAAGCAGGGGTTCGTTTCCTTTTCAGTTTTGAAGAGGAAGATATGGAGGTTGAGATGGTGAGACCGTGTTGTTCCGATGGAACGAACTAGCTCGCCAACCACATCTAACAGGAGAAAAGGAAGCTGGAAGTGATGCATGCTAGCCGATAAGCCGAAGCTGAATCTGCTGGTCGATTGCTATACAGCCTCACATCCCATGTTTTCCTACCTAAAAGTTCCGGTCAGGGCAACTACTTCAACCGAGAGTCTACGCTTTTGTCGGTTGAAATCTGCCCTGATACTCCTCTGGAAATGAGAACAACAGCTTCGATAACGGGTGAAGTGACAAAAATTTGCAACTGCATTATCATTGGTATTACAAGATGATTAAATGGAGTTAAATATCCATTTAACAATAATAAGGTGGCACGACATGAGACTCTGGCAGGGACGTAAGTGAAAGGTTTTGGGGTACGTTTGTCGCTAATTGCTTTAAGATAAAGAAAGATTATTTTTTGAATGATGATGATGATGATTAATCCTTTTTTTATTAACAAAGTATTTTTTAGAATTCAAAAGCTAATATGATGGCTCTTTTTTTGTTCAAATATTAACATACTGCAATGACAAATGAAGAGAGAAAAAGAAATGAGAAGAGAGACTGACGTTGAGAGTGTAACTATCTACAAATCAAGACAAAGGAATGTGTCTCAACCTCATGCAGGCACTCGACTCTCGCACGGTCTCCTGGGGATGATGTCCAAGTAGCTACAATGCTTTCACCGGCCGGTTATCCGGGTTAACCAGGGAATCGGTCCCGATCGGTCGTGTTAACCGGCCGATTTCTTCCAGTTAACCGTAACTAGTTATTATAATAAACGGCTAGCCGGCCAGTTTCTCGGTTAACCGATCGGTTTTCTATCAAACCTAGCCGATCGGTTAATTCGGTTATTTTAATCTTGATGGCATCTCAGATCACTTCCTCTGCTTTAGCGTGCGCCAGGAACGGCCGTGCAGAGGTGACCTCTTGGTTGACCGATCGCGATGTTAGTAATGTACTAGACCTCGAGAGTTCACTTGTAACAAGGAAGGCCTAGAGCTATCAAGACATATGTTTTGTTATCGCACATGTGCGGCGAATAATGAATTTATAACATATGGGATCAAAATGTAGGTGAGAGCCGTTTCATGTCAAAGGTTTACTGAATGTACGTTTCATGCCAGAACTTGGACCGTGAATCAAGAAACGGTTCTCGAAAGCCGGGCGAATTTTGGCAAAATGCGGTTCGCCAACCAAACATGTCGTACCCACGGTAAACAACTACGGAAATCAGTTAAAGGGCCCACCTTACAGTGTCAGTGAGGACTAGGGGTGCATGAATCCTACGGTGCTTTACTTTTATTATTTTCCCTATTTTTTGGACTGGGAATAGCTGCTCATCATCCCCTGATGATGACGACGTGGTTCAGTGAAACTGAGAAACGCGCACGCGCCTGCGCACGCCGGCAGAAGCGGGCTACATAAGGGAAGCCGTTCTTGCGTTTCCTCTTCCCACCGCTCCACTGCCAACCTCGCTCGTCCCCTACCCTCCTCAGCTTGCAACATTTGCCGGCCGCGCGGCGAGGACCGAGGAGGCAGCAGCTAGCTCGGTCCGCCGGCCGGCGCCATGTCCCCCGTGAAGGCCGAGGAGCTGGTGCCGTTCCCCGTCAAGGAGCAGTTCGGCGGCCTCGACTACTGCATCACCAGCCCCCCGCCATGGAGTCCGTTTCTATCTATCACCATTATTTGATTTGATGATTACCACTACGGTCAATAATCTTTGACGAGCTCTGACCCTTGGTTTCCTTGCCCGGTATGCAGTCACGACAGTGCTGTTGGGCTTCCAGCACTACCTGGTCATGCTCGGCACCACCGTCCTCATCGCCACCATCATCGTCCCTCTCATGGGCGGCGGCCATGTACGTGATCCTACCTCAATTCCTTTCTCTCTCTTCCTCCCCTTCCGTTTTCATTCGCTGCTCTTCACGACCACTGACTCAAGAGGCACGACGCAGGAGGAGAAGGCCATCGTGATCCAGACCATCCTCTTCCTCGCCGGGATCAACACGCTCCTGCAGGTCCACTTCGGCACGCGGCTCCCCGCCGTGATGGGCGGCTCCTACACCTACATCTACCCGGCCGTCGCCATCATCCTCAGCCCGCGATACGCCCTCTTCATCGGCGACCCGCTCGAGGTCCGTACACACTCTGTCCTGCAGCGAGCTAATCTGCTACTCTGCTCAACTCATGGTGCAGCAACTGATCTGCTGATCGATCAATGTTTGTCGGTTCTTCTTCAGAGGTTCGTGTACACGATGAGGTCGCTGCAGGGCGCGCTCATTATCGCCGGCGTCTTCCAGGCCGTCATCGGCTTCTTCGGCATATGGAGGATCTTTATAAGGTATCCTTTTACATCTTTGATCACTCGTCACTCTGTCTTGCTCTCGACCTGAGCATTCACGTGTGAAAATTTCGCTTTACTCTTCACTGACTCGATCTGAGCAATACATGGCAGGTTCCTGACCCCGCTCGCGGCGGTGCCCTTCGTGACGCTCTCAGGGCTGGGCCTCTTCTACTTCACCTTCCCGGGGGTAAGCTCATGGCAGAGCAGAGCAGAGCGATCTCTTCTATACGGTCGGTTCTGTGCACAGCTTGCTAATCTTTCTACTTTCTTGCACCTCCTTCTGCAGGTTGCCAAATGCATCGAAGTGGGACTCCCGGCCCTTATTCTCTTCATTCTCTTCGCGGAGGTTTGTACTTTGTAGTAACAGAGGCTAACAGCGCAATCAGGAACAGCATGGACTCAACCAACTCTTTCTTCCCCTTGCAGTACGCGGCTCATTTCTTCGTCAAGGGGAGCTTCGTGTTCGGCCGGTGCGCGGTGCTGGTGACAGTCGTGATCGTGTGGATCTACGCCGAGATACTGACGGCGGCCGGTGCGTACAACGAGAGGGGGCCCATAACGCAGATCAGCTGCCGCACCGACCGAGCTGGGATCATCCAGGGCGCTCCTTGGTACGACAATCGCTACTACTACATGATAGTAATTCGATTTTGCTTTGGATTGTTGTGTACTGGGCTGACTGTACATGTCCGTGTTCTTCTTGCAGGGTCAGGTTTCCCTATCCGTTTCAGTGGGGGTACCCCATCTTCTGCTTCCAAGATTGCTTCGCCATGATGGCTGCTTCTTTTGCGTCACTCATCGAGGTCTGCGATTTATGTTCTCATGTTTTGTATTGTTACTTTTTTTTATTTCAGCAGTGAGACACGTCTTTAGTCAATACAGTAGAGCTTTTTTTTTCGAAGCAAAGATAGAGTAGGGCTTTCTCTTTTTAAATGTAGTCGTTGAGCATATGATCGTCAGAACGATAGGCATAAATTATGTAAATTAGTTTTGCTTGTTCTAAGACAAATTAAAGCTCTTACTTTCGAAGCAACAAGGCTGTTTATTTGAATGTCTATAATATGTTTACACCCTGACGAACAATTTTACTTTCAGTCTACTGGTACCTTAATCGCGGTGTCAAGATACGCAGGCGCCACATTCTGCCCACCGTCAGTTTTCTCTCGTGGAATAGGCTGGGAGGTAATAAAATACGTCATCAAACCGTTGCAGTTCTTCTGACTGTCTCTTGCAAGGATTTCACTAACTGGAGTGCACCTGCTAACATATCAGGGAGTATCTATCATACTGGACGGGTTATGCGGTACAATAACAGGCACAGCAGCTTCAGTGTAATGCACTCTACTCTTATCAGCTTCAGTACCTCAGTTAGCAAGCCAGTTCAAAGTGAAAATTAACAACCAGCATTTGTTGCTTCGAAAGTGAGAATGCAGGTCTGTTAGCGATGACACGAGTTGGAAGTCGACGAGTTATAAAGATCGCAGCATTGTTCATGATTTTCTTCTCACTGTTTGGTAAGGTTATCATTATCTGAAACTTGCAGCACTTTCAGTGTTCAACTGTATGGCTTCACACGGGACTAAACTGATACAATTCAACAGGGAAATTTGGGGCAGTTCTTGCGTCTATTCCACTGCCACTTTTCTCTGCACTTTACTGTGTTCTCTTTGCTTATACAGGTTAGCCTTATGGTCTTATCTATACTGGTTTTACCCCCAACATACTATGGCCTATTGAATCTCCATACTGTCTTTAGTTGTTCTGAAACTTCTTTTCTGTTTGATACAGCCGGTGCAGGCCTCAGCCTCCTTCAGTACTGCAACCTTAACAGCCTGAGAACAAAGTTCATACTCAGTATCTCCCTGTTCCTGGGACTGTCCATTCCACAATACTTCCGGGTGTACGAGATGTTCTTCGGATTTGGCCCAGTTCACACCCATTCAGTTGCGGTATGTGTGCTTAATGCAAGACCGATTGACAAACAGAGTTGTTTAACTCCCACACTATCTGACCACTTTCTCCTTGGTGTGCTTAATGCAGTTCAATGTGATGGTCAATGTGATATTCTCCTCGCCAGCGACGGTAGCCGCCATACTTGCCTATCTCCTGGACTGCACCCACCTCTACTGGGAAGCCAGTGTGAGGAAGGACAGCGGGTGGCATTGGTGGGAGAAGTTCAAGTCGTACAGGCATGACGTTAGGAGCGAGGAGTTCTACTCTCTTCCTTATGGTTTGAGCCGGTACTTCCCCTCGTTCTAGGATGCGAGCGAGGGTGATGATCACGTTCTATGTAACCTGTCTGAAAGTAGAAACAGGACATTAATTCAGGGGGGTCGAACTGAATAGTGCATTCAGTATCAGGCGATTCCAGAGCTTGATGATTTGATAAAACATTTGGGCCAAGAGTATTTTGCATCGATTCGGCGCTTGCAATTTTTTGATAACATTTTTCCTTCGTTACTTACATTCGAAACATCTGAAGGCAATAGGCAAATGCCTCAATAAGTTCAGTTGGTGAGGAACCAGGCTTCGATTCATTTGCAGTTCAAGCCAGCAAGCATCAGATTGGGGGGACAGGTTGCTGTTACAAGAGCTCGTCACGTGTACAAACAGATTGCAGGTCATCATCCTAATGGAATTTCCCCATATTCCAGAAGATCCTACTGCAATCCAATTATTCGTCGAATCTAACAATTTCAAAGCTCAGCGCAGCCGGTCGCCGCCGCCTTTGGCACCCACACTCGCCCCTCCTCTGCCCCTTTGCACCGGTCACCGGGAAGCCGCGGCCAAGCCCGGCGCCTAACGACCCGTGGCTTCTGCTCGGCAGCGCCCTGGACCTCCACCGCCGGCGGCCGGCGGTGCCCTTCCACAAGGCCCTCGGGTTTTATCTCCGCGGTCATGCGGAGCTCGCCGACAACACCCTCGGCAGCCGACGAGGGCGGAGCCGGCGCCGCGTCCGCCTTCTTCCCCCGCGACGAATTGCTCCCGGGACTCGCGTCAGCACGCTTGAGCTCCGGGGATTTCGGCTTCCCGGCGTTCTCCGGTTTGACGCCTTGCGGCGGTGACGCGTCGGCCGTCTTCGCGGACGCGCTTTCCGCGCTCGGCTCTGCGCTTGCGCCGCCGCCGCCCGCGCCCTTCTTCCACTTGCGACTCTTGCCGCGCCGGGATGGCGCGCCGGCCGATTCCCCTGACCCGCCGCCGATCGAGCCAGGATCCGCCGCCTCCTCTCCCGAGGACGCCATCTTCGCCTTCCCCTTCCCCTTCCTCTCGCCCTTGTTCTCCTCGACCTTGCCGCCGTGCGATGAAGCCTCCTCCACCGGCTGACCTGGCTCATCGGCGGCACGCGTTTGCGCGCTTGCAGCTGCCGAGACCTTCGCCTTCCCCTCCGGCCTGCCTCCAACACGGGGCGCATGGGCCCGCCCCTTAACGGCGACCCACTGGGGGCCCACCCCGCCGTCGCGCCTCTCCTTGGCCCGCACGGGGACCACAGGAACGACGGCGCTGACCCTCGTCTCCGGCTTCCGCGCCGCGTGCTCCCGCTTAGCCGCCGCCGCCGCGGCGATGGCCTCCATCTCCGCCTTACGCGCCGCCTCCCGCTTAGCCATGGCAGCCGCCGCCGCCGCCGCCTCCTCCGCCTCCCGCCGCCGCTTCTCCTCCTCCTCCTCCTCCTTCAGGCGGAGCTCCTGGAGTTGCCGGAGGCTGACGTAGTTGGGAGGAATCGGAGGCGAGCCCCTTCTCGGCTTCGCGCTCGACGCCGCCTCCATCCGTGTCCTCCCCTCTCCAGCGATCGCCGCAATTACTGTTTCTGGAACTGTAACCGGAAGGGACTACTGTCAGGGCGGAAAATAAAAACAGGTCAGTGGCCCTCAGGTCGGGGCCATAGATACTGACGCTGACCAGGGGCAGTACGATTTCTTCGGCCCCCAAGGAGTAGGTCCCGTGCTGGGCTTTCACGGAGAACCCCAGGTGCTTGTACTTTCTTTTAACGCGTATTTGTACATGTTTTTGTTGCGCAGGAAAAGTATAATGAGTATTGGGATTTACTCTACATCAATCGACTGAAATCATATGTTTGTGGACATGATGAAGAATCGTTCAATTTCGATCACGCGCTTTTTTTTAACAAACTTTGTGTGTATATTCATTCAACGAAAGATTATATGCACTGAAGCGAGCACGTTTCAAAGATAGAACACTGCTAACATGGTGATGTGGATTACAAGGCTATGATAAAGCAAAGTACATGTTACAATATAAGCAACTATCAACGGGCTAGTTTCTGAGGTGTTATCGGCAGGATCTTGTATTGTGGCAGGATCGTCTCTACAAAATCGAGGTCCTGGTGCGAAAAGTAAAAAGAGACTCTAAAATTTAAAAATTCACATCAATAAGAAAATAGAAAAGGTAAAAAATTGAGAAAGAGACAAAAGCTAATTTTTCTATACTTAGTGAAAAAGGAAATCAGACCTGCACTCTTTCAATCGCAACATCAATAACTATATCCTTTGCTTATAGTTGCTTGCTGACCACATTAACAACAGATAATATCTCATACCACATTAGCAAGATTAAGAAAAAAGAAAGCAACATGGCAAGCCGTCAATCGTTGCTAGATTAAAAAAATAAAAAAAATACGGCCACTTGCCTGCTTGCGCCTTGCCTTACGTTAGCCGCTGCGCCCTGCTACGCGTGCTGTTTGCTGGTGCTCAGTGCTAGGAACGACCGCACGGCCTCGTCGAGTAGTCGTCGATCGATCGTCCAGCCTTTAGGAATGAACCGGAACGACAATTTGGTTTGGAGCTTCAGCGGATTGGGGAAGATTTACGGCGTTGCTTTTGCTTCCGGTTGAAGGAAGCGGAACAATAAATTCCCAGCGGTCGAACCGCGTCGATCGAGCGTAGCTTCTACCTTTGTTGAATATACTGTGGTGGACTGGGCTTTTCTTATCTACTGGATTTTGTTGGGTCTTTTGTATCTCTACATGTATTTCAATTTTGGGGCTCTAAATATTTGGGGGCCCTAGCCCGTCGCCCATCTTATGTCTAGAACAAACACTATGGGACCTGCCGAGGATGCAACAAGAGGTTTCAGAGAGCCGAAGGCCCCTCGACAAGCCTAAGTGAAAGAGCATCTAGGTCTCCTAGTGGATTTTGATGTATTTGATGATAACACGATTAAAGAGCTAATGTAATTTGTTGAGTTGTAATATAAAAATATCTTGTAACATTGATATATCAAGACATGGATGTATATGGATATTCTACATGTATGTGTATGCCATATTGTCGGCGTTTAGATCACAGACCAGTAGAATTTATTCATAGGGATGCGCGCTTCAGGTTCGGCGATGGCTAAGCAAGGGGACACGGGGATTATACTGGTTCGGGAAAGCCCCCTACGTCCAGTTCTCGGATCTGCTTGTGTTACTTGCTCTGGTGAGGGGGTACAACGGTGGTGAGAGAGGAGGGTGCTTCAAGTCTCGAGTGCCAGGGATATGCGTGTGTGTGATTGCTGTTGTTTGTGGCTATGCCGTGGTTCTTGTTGTCTATCTCCTCTAGAGAAGAGAGTGAGTCTTACCTTTTATACTTCAAGGGGATGGGTCCATTTACACACACACACACAGAGAGAGAGAGAGAGAGAAAGATTTCTACACGTGATGAGTTGGTGAAGGCGTGTCGAAGAAGGCGAAGCCCTTAGTCAGCGGCGTGGTCTTCGGTCTTCACGGGCTCCATCATCCTGGTCTCGCGTCAGAGTGGCGGTACTACATCCGAGCTTGCCCCCGTTCTCCATCGTCGAATCGAGTCCCCCCTTGTTCCTGTAGGCGGCAGGTTCCGCCGTGCGCGGGGAGGCGCAGCATGGGCTTTGTCACGTCATTCAAGCAAGGTTCAATCTAGCTGTCCCTCAAACCGTCCGGCATCATCATCATTAAGTGTGTCATCGCATGATGGTAGTGCAGAGAGCCTTGTCACGCCTGCCACCATCAGCGGGCGTTGGTGATGATGAGGGGGGCAGCTATCTAGAGGGATTTGACTCCTTGATACTGTGTGCGCGTAGTGGGCATGGCATTTAAGGCTGGGTGGTTGGCAGTTGTTAACCGTTGGCTTGCTTGACCCCCTCCGTCGGGGGTCGTTGTGTCGGGTTGCGTCTGTCCAGACCGGCTTGGAGTTGGAATCCGTCCTATCCGAACGAGGCAATCGTACTTCTCCACCCCACCACTCCTGGTCTGGCCAGGGTTTCCTCACCCCATCTTGTCCGGGCTCGGGTCCCACTGATGGGAGTTGACGAAGGTGGCGTTTGTCTAACGATTGCGGAGGGGGGGGGGGGGGGACACTGTCGTCGCAACAGTAGTGGCAGCGGGGCGTCCGTCCTTGCCCCGGAGTGGATAGGCTCAGGCTAATGGCTGAGTCATCTGCTTGGAAGTGCGTGCCATGCCCGCGCTCCATCAGGCGGAGCGATATGCTCTCTGCCCTTTCGAGGTGTAGAGCGGGGCGTAGCGAATCTCCGAACCCCACTGGGGGGTCGAGCGGGATGCGATCGACCCTCGGCCACTCGGGGATCGAGCGAGTCGGGGTAGTGGCGCGGCTTCTGCGACTAAGGCCTGACTGCCACGGGGATGCTTCCCATGGGAGCCCATGCTGGTGGCGCCTTGGTGGCGATTCTACGAGCCCTTTTGAGTCTTTCGCGTGTGAGCCCTTAGGAGGTGCCACGTGGCACCCTGATCTTTACTCTCGACACATATGACAAAGAATGTGATAATAGTGAAGCTACATGAATGATCACTAATGAAAATCTTATGCCATGTGTTACACGAAGAAAAATGAAGCTTTGATGATATGTCTCATATTATTTATTGAAATTGCCACCATATGCAAATATTGGTGACTTGACTCTTGTGGTCATATCAAGGAAATCAACACATATCACAATAAACATCAATACAACATGAAGATGAATATCAAGCGTGTGCTAATAGATGATATAAAGAAATGTGTGAACCATGATGGTAAGTTAATGAAGGGTTAGCAAGGACTTGACTACGATAGACCATACATTGGAGAAGGGCAAGCAAGAGGCTTGACGTCAAAGGACCTTTGTGATAGAGAAGAGCAAGTGCATGCTTGAATCCGATGAATCAAAGAAGCCATGGAGGATTACATATTTCCTAGTGTCAAATATGTATGAATCAAAGAAGAAAAGGTGACTTGAATACAAAATGGAGTTTTGCATGAATAGTATAAATATCCATGGTCATCAGCTCAAGGTGGATATGCTCATATAAAGAAAATGTTGCCTATCCTCACGAAGCAAAATGTGAAGCATTTCGGCATATGGATTTATATCAAGCTCAAGTGGAAGAATAATTTGTTTTTATCTATTTCTTGAGTGTAGATATGTCGTACTATAAAGAGGGATGCAACGTGTGTTGATTTACAAAGTCAAAGTGCTCAAAATCCCAGTGAGAAACTTTTTCGAGTGAATTTAAACTCCAGCCTCGAGTTTGGTCAGGTCAAGGAGGTCAGACCGCCTTGAACTATTTTTCTAGAGTCAAGTTTCTGGGTCAGTGAGCTTTTGGGTCTTGGGAGTCTAAGGGTTTTTAGTTTGAGTGTTTTTAGCAACCAAGTGTTTTGTGTGTGGGGTTCTTGTGCTTGTGCCTGTTGGGAGTTTTTCTATGCAATCAGGTTAGACCGGGTTGTGCCTGACAACTCCAACGGCTAGTTTTCTTAAACCAGTTTAAATACCCCTCCACCTTACCCTTCGGCTGCTGCTGGTTTCGGCCCGACTCTATAGCATTCCAACGACCATTTGAGCTCTCTCCAACTTCTCTTTGTGATCTAAGTGTTTTGTGCAAAATCTTTAGTTGGGTTGAGAGATTTGAGTGTGTCGAGCATTAGTGAGCAAATCCTAAGTCTTGAGCACTTTGGTTGCGTCAAGCAACTCGTTGAGCATTTGTTACTCTTGGAGTGAAACCTCCTAGATGGCTAGGCGTCATCGTAGAGCTCCCGAGCTTGTGGTGAGCTTGGAAAAGTTTGTGAGGGTTGTGATCTTGCCTCCGGTGTGGAAAAGATCGAGTTAGTGGATTTGGGAAAAGAGGTTGAAAGAGACCCGGCTTGGAGTTGGCCTTGTGAGCAACTCAAGCTTCCTCAACGGAGACGTAGGGATCACGGTTGGTGGTCCTGAACTTCGGTGAAACAAATTTTGTGTCTCCTTACCGTTTTTCATTTCTAGTTGTTTTCTAGCTTATATTTGTGCTTCCGCTTCGATCTACTTTGGTGTGCTCATTTATGTGTAGGTACTACGTGTACATGCTAAGAAAAATCTCTGGAGCATCAATGTAAGTTTCGAATTGAGCTAGAATTCAAATTTGGAGAGCTGATATGTTTCTGCCTGTGCAAGGCGGTCTGACCGGGTTGACAAGGAGGTCAGACCGGGTTGAACTATTTTGCGTGAAAAGTTCTGCCTGTGTAAGGAGGTCTGACCGGGTTGACAAGGAGGTGGGCTTTCCCCCAACACCTTGCTTAGACCAAGCATGAGGCTGGTGTCTTCTACCTGCATGATGGGACATTATCGGTGTAGGATATGGTTAACATTCACCTGGATTCACGAGAAAGGCAAAAGCAACACATTTGGTTGACAACACTTAAGAAACCAAACGTACTACATTCATGCCGCATCGATCGGAACACCCGTAGAGGTCATCTTTTCTGAGAACGTGATTACGTAATGTCGTCGAGGACGTAAAGGACCTAGATACCATCAGTAGTCGCGACTGAAGTTCGAGATACCCTACAAGAGAAGAGTGAAACAGGAGAGCACCACACACATCGAACGCCACAAGGCTGACACGTGCCTGCAACCAGGCATGCGCGTTTGCCACGTGGGTGCTATAGACCAGCAACCATTGACGACGATGGAGCTGTCGTCGAACACGTCGTCACAGAAGGACAATTTGCTGGAGACGAGGAAGGCCTGTAGAGCCCATCACCTGCCGAGTTGATGGTGTTGGTTGTTGGGCCTTGGTGTGTAAATGGAGGCTTTCTTCTTCTTCGAAGATGGATGACGGGAGGTTGAGCGGTCGATCGATTGACCTGGGGGTATCCGTCTGCCTGGCGGAGAGGGTTGGAGGCGCAAAGGCGACCGGAGTCCTGGGTGGGGTGGGAGAAGGCTGACAGAAGAGGAGGGGGGGGGGGGGGAGCAG
Organism: Eleusine indica; assembly: GCA_030378355.1. Lineage (NCBI taxonomy): Eukaryota > Viridiplantae > Streptophyta > Magnoliopsida > Poales > Poaceae > Eleusine > Eleusine indica. Next base: position 47,534,267 of record CM059498.1, on the reverse strand, counting down.
TAACGCTAGACGTAACGGCAGGATTGGCGCACCTAGCTGCAGATCTGAGCCCGTCTTGACCGGATCTTGCATCGAACGGAGCGAATCTGGCGACAGGCGGGCGGACAACGGCGACCACTCCGTTAGTGGAGGCGAGGGGCGAAGGTGGAGGGAGGGGACCTACTGCTACTTTATTCGAAGCACCTCCGCCTCCAGTACAAGCCCCTTGAAAGATGGAGACAACGAGCAGGAGCCCGAAGCCGACTCCAATGGCGAGCTAGAGTGAGAGGACGACATGACGGCACATCGGTCCACGGAGACAGCTGAATTAAAACCTAAGACCTAAGCGGGAGGGCTTCCCTCTCCTTTCCGCTACCGATGAGATCGCCGGGAGGGGGGGGGGGCGGGGGGCGGACCCTAGGAGAGCACGAGCGGGGGGGGGGGGGGGGGGGGGGGGGGCGAGTATCCAATTTCGATCACGCATTGAGAACTACTATTAGGTGAAAGGATGGCAAATTTGCCTTTTCCGAATGCTTCTGCTCAGTGTATAGGAAGTTTTTGATATAACTGAAGTGTTCTATTTTCAACATTAACATGGATTTGCACTTCTGCTTTACATTTGAAGTTCACGCCAACACAACAGCGACCTCTTTATGCCTCTTTTGGAACGCATGATTTTAAAAAAATAGGAATAAGAAAAACACAGAAATTGAGTTCGATATGAATTACAATCCTACAGGGATTAAAAACTTAGGAAAATTCTCCAACAAGCATTTGGTTGTAACATAGAGAAAAAACACAGGAATTCGAAGAGAGAGATAGACTCATAGTAATTTTACAAGAAGTTGGACTTCTTTCTTGTTCCACTCGGGAGGGCAGAGCACTGCTCGACTTGCTGGCGAATACTTGCAACTACTCCGTAGTAGCTAAACCCAAACGAATTGCAGTTTATAGCTACTAAGTTTTACCATTAAAAAATCATCAGCCATTTATCATAAACAAGTCTTTGATGCAAGACAACAAAAGCACTATGACTCACATCACAGTTGAGTTATTATCTAGTTGCTGAAAACAGATGGAACAGCATGCGGCAATCCAGCTTTGGGGGAATGATTGCAAGCTCAAAATGGAGCCCATCCATACAGATTTGCTACCAGTGAACTGCCACTGTGCTGCACGCTGAGATATGCTCTCACTGACCCCTGCACAAAGAAATACTTTCCCAATGAGTGAAACGACAACAATGTGATTCACGAAAGAACTATGAAACTCTATGCAAGAACTGCCATTTTGTAACTAACAGCTGGCAAGCAGCATAAATGTATGCTGTTTTATTTTTTTAAAAAAAAAGGGCTTCAGCATATTCCAAAATTAAGTTCGAAAGGAGAACTATTTGAATGACAGTCTCAGACATGTGAATGAACTAGAAAATCAGAATGTACAAAATGATTACAATCAACTTACCATGATATTTCAATAAATTAATACAAGCAACCAAATTATGATCACATCCCCATATCGTTTTTTAGGATGAATGGTATCGTCCAACATTACCGGTAATAGATATATATAATGTAGCTATCACCCTTAACCTCCACTTGTGAATTACTATCCCGACTGACAGTACCATGCAAAAAGATAAAACTCTGGGATGCAACTCTTGACAGGACATTCAACAAGATGATAACTTGGAGGCAAATTTTATAGTGATTAAGTATCAGAAAACCCCAAATTTCATAGTCATTGCTAAAAAACTCTTGCCTCTAGACCTGTAGCACATGACCCGTTTTTGAGGTCATATGATTTCACAAACCCCACTACCAAAATCATGCCCGAATTGACGTGACAATGCCATTAGCAGCTCCACTTTCTCGTGGAATAAAATTCATAAACTAGTCAATATGGATGACAAATTGACAGTGAAGGAGGGATCAGCATGGCACTTGGAGTGAGATTTGGTTAGGGTGAGCTTTTCGGGAAACAACATGACCGAAAAACCTGATAGAACATTACATAAGACAAAACATGATGAATTCTACAACCTGATGCTTAATATAGATGTATTCATATATGTGTGTGTTGAACAAAACATTAGGTACTAATTAAGCCATAATCAAGTTAACATCCTCCGGTCTTCTTTTCTTGTTGTTACGACAAGGCAGCTAGTGCAAATTTGCACTGATAAGTTTGTCCTAACGACAAGAAAAAGAGAATAGAATATTTGCTATCTCATAGCCTTATGGAGTGACTGATCATGCCACAGAAAGGTCAATCAGATCGTGCATTAGCATCATTTTACACATGATTTTTTTTTCCTGGGCAACTGGAGGGAATTGGTTCCATGAATAACTTTCTAACACTAACACCAACCTTTTTGGCAGCATTATTGGTTAGCATTAAGTTTTCAGATGATTAGTATCAGGGTGCTCTCTTATTTATTTGAGGCACATACTTCTTGGAATGTGGCAAATAGGTAGTGGCTGCCTAGCAGAACTCAGATGCTATTGGTTTAATATTGGCTGGTACAAATAGATCCCCTACATTCATGTCATCAGGAAATGTGACAGACCAACGATGTTCATTAGCATATGCAACATCTACATTTTATGAGACAAAAGGGTAGAGAACTCTCTAGAGTTAACCTAATACTTACAGTAAAAACAACACAGTGATGCAAAATATAGATGCAAAAGGGACAGACTCTGTCGACTTATATTGGAAATTAGGTATACAGAGTCAATTTTTGGATTGAATAACATACAACTCACGAATCAGTTGAGAGCTAAAGCAACCTGTTTACGAAAAGTTAATTTCATTGATAGGCATTGGATTTATAGGGAATAGGCTAGACATTTCCCACGGTGCTAATGTGAGACATCAAATTTCTGAACCACTGACCTGAGAACATCATGTGCAGTTAAACTAGTATTCACTACAAATTTCACCTTACAAAGGAAGTTCTGACAAACTCAACAAATGTTGCCCAGAACTTTACTAATAACAGGGCTCAAAATTTGAGCAAACAGGAGGCATCACCGAAACGCTACAAAGTACAAACGCACTGAGAAAACAAGAATTAGGTAGAAATATCAGTCAAGGTCAAAAACAAATATGGAGTTTCAGGATTTGCAACCTATAATCAAGGCGCAATAGCAAATTTGTGCTGTAACCCTGTAATCTAATACTAGTTATTGCACCAAATGTCACAAAAAAGTATCAATAAGGCACTACCTCTCTTGTCACAACTTCCTGGTGCTCATAGCTTCTAACATACTATACCCACTGACTCTTCGATGCCTAACTGAGCCCCAGAGAAGATTGAAGATCAACACAAAAGAGTATGCATCCCTGGTCCGGCAGTCTGGGTTCTTACAAGAGCAGTTCATCCAAATGTTACTATGTGCAACCTAATCCGATTAGTTTCTTTCCAAAATGCCAAACTCATCTAACGAATTTCACGCAGCCTCCCAACTAGGACTCGACCAGACATTTCCTCGAGCACGTGTCGAGCACAGACAGAAGCTACCAGGATTCCTCACAGCCACTCTCTAAACGTTGCTCAACAGAGGGGCAAGCAAGCATACAGGAGTTAGCAGGAGAAAGCAGGGGTGGAGGACGAGGACGCGGCCCTGACCTGATCTTCTTGATGAGGATCTCGCGGAGCTTCTTGCCGAGCTCCTGGGACTTGACGCGCTGCATGAGCGCCTTGCGTGCGAGCACGCGCTTCTCCGAGTCCTTGACGTGGTGGGCCGTCCGCGCCCGGATCAGCCGCTCCATGCCGCTGGACCGCATCTTGCGCTCCATGATCGTCAGCGCCCGCTCCAGGTTCCCGTCCCTCACCTCCACCACGATCCCCCGGGCCGGCTGCACCTGCCCGCGGCGGCCCGCCTCCACCGACGGCCGCACCGCCGCCTTCGCGAGCCCCCGTGTCGCTCGTGCCAGCGCCTGCATGATGTCCGCCCCTCCGGTCCTCCCGCCGCCGCCGCACGCTCTCGCTCTCGTCGCTCCCTCAGTCCCTCTGCCTCTCGTTCCGTGCGTCGAGATTCGGGAGGTCTCGATCTAGGGCCAATCAAGGGTGAGCCCAAATCTTTGGTTCACCTTCTGAATGGGCCTCCAGAGTGTAATTCTCGGCCCATTATACAAAATGTTTTCAGGGCACTCACCAGAGTGGTTTGAATCCTTCTCAGTTCTCAGGCACAACTGCACAAGCACACAGCGTGTCATGCTCCTTTCGGCTTCTGCATACACACCACCATGCTGGCGGCATTAATCGTACTCACATGATTGAATTCAAAAATTTTGTAGCCGGCATACATGCCAAAATGCCCCTTCAAATTCAAAATCACACTGCACATGTTCACATGCATTTCACATGTTTTTGAATTTCGAAGTCAAGCACGGTCAATTCTGGAAGCAAATCAAATCACAGCTGACATATATAGTACAGAATTACAACGTGCTCCGTCAATTGACTTATACATGCAGGGCAGTTTTAGATTTGACGCATCTCTTAGGGTGTGTTTGTCTTGCCGTCAAGATTGGATGGGATAGGATGTTTTCATGGATTGGATCATCCAGGTTAGATGTTTAGTTGGATGGCTTGGATGATCCAGGTTTTTGTTTGGTAGATTGGATATAAGATGGATTAGATAATCCAAGTTGGTGTTTGTTTGCATGGATATGAAAAATAGACAATATACAAACACTATTTTCCCACATGACGGTGAAACAAATGTTTGATTGGATGACGCTATCCAAGCCTATCCATGGAAACAAACATACCCTTACTTGTCGGTTATGAGTTTTGTTCATACGCGTGCCAATCGATTTTATGGGCACGAGTTATTGCGTGCCAACTGTTGGCACAGAAAGAAAAAAGAGGTTCGCTCGCTTGTGTATGAGGTGATTACCCCTGGTAACATGTTGCAATACGTACGATTTGCATTTCCCCTTGCTGTCCCAAGAAACCACCACCACCATGACGGCACATGTCCTCGTGGTGCCCTTCCCCGGGCAGGGCCAGATCCAGATGCTGCATTTCGTCAAGGCCCTGGCGTCGTCGTCCAAGCTCCAAGGGTGTGCACACCACGTTCGTCGCGAGGAGGGCGAGCGGGGACACACGGCACGACGAGGGCAACTTCGCGTCGGCTAGTACCTCGAGAAGCAGCGGGCCGCCCATAGGCGTCGCTGGCGGTGCTCGTCGCAGGCGAAGCCGTTCACGTGCATGGTGTACGACTCGTTCGAGCAGTGCGTGCCGCCGGCCGGGGGCGGTGCCCTTCTCCTGTTCTCCACGCAGTCGTGTGCCGTGTACCACTACGACATACGTACAGGGGAGCGGAGTTCCTGTCGTTTCTCCGGCAGTTCCTTTTTTTTTAGATAACAGGAATCATTAACCCGGTTTTCTCAGAAAGCCACCACATTCGGAGACAGAGAGGAGAAAGGAAGAGGTTACAAGAGCTGAAGCTCTCCGGCAGTTCGCCTTATAAGCAAGTCAGTAGCTCACAAAGATGTTATCCTGTCCGCCATCGCGTGCCCTGCTCCTGTAGCCGTAGCCAGATCTTGGGGAGAGAGACCGAGGGAAGAAGGGTTGCTTTGCTGGAGATAGAGACTTTATTACGCAATAAAAACTAGCAAACATGATTTTTTTTTTTGCTTCAGCCACCTTTGGAGGCACTTCTTTCCCATTATATCTTGAAAAAAAAAAGGCAAACATGAAAATGATATACTTGCCGTTTCATGAAACGATACTATAGAGTTTTATGACACATTTCATTAGAAAATAATGGAGGCAATCTTGAAAATCATCGTCCCATAACGCCCGTCATGGAAATTTTCCTCAAACAATGGAGAATCTTTTTTTCTTGAGCAATAAATATTCGGCAAATCCGCATGCATGCTTATTACTATAGTGGTGACACATAACACGGGATGCACACTACAGGAGCATATATAACTCACGGAGTGCCCACAGTCTCAACAACCAAAACACAAAAAAGCGGTCGGTTCTTGATCTCGGAGGGACGTGTTACCATGTCGTCGATAAGGGTGGTCCTCCTGGTGGTGATCACGCTCTGCATCTGTGGCGCTCCTCGGCGCTGCACTGCCGCTCCCCGGCCAACGGAGTCCTTGGACATCCGGGCCATGCAGGCCATCGCCAAGTCCACCGGCGCGGACAAGTCGCTGGGCTGGGCCGTGAAATCGGGCGACTCGTGCGACGGCACCTGGTCCGGCGTGCGCTGCAACGACGACGGCCGCGTCACCTCCATCGACGCCAGCAACGGCGGCCTCGTCGGCACGCTCTCGGGCACGGACCTCAGCGACCTCGGCGCCCTGACGTCGCTCGACCTCAGCCGCAACCAGCTCGGCGACTACCTCCCCGCCCTGCCGCAGCCGCTCACCGAGCTGAAGAACCTCAACCTCAGCTCCAACTCCTACTTCGGCATCCCCGACTACTTCTTCTTCTCCTTCCCGGCGCTCGAGACCTTCGCCATCGACGACAACAGGGTGATCTCGGGGCATATCCCAGAGGACCTGGTCCGCTGCCCCGCGCTCAGGATCTTCTCGGCCAACAATGTCACTCTCTTCGGTGATGTTCCGGAGTTCTTCGGCAACGGGACCATCTTCCCGGCGCTCGAGAGGCTCTCGCTGGCGAGGAACCAGCTCTTTGGTGGCGACATGCCATCGGAAGTATGGAACAGCAGCAAGATCTAAGTTCCTCGACGTCAGCAGCCAGTCCGTAGACGACATAAACAAAAGCTTTGGCGGGCGTATCGACTTCGTCGCCGGCATGACGGACCTCGTGGAGATCCATATTGCTGGCAACTCGTTCTACGGCCCACTGCCGGACCTCTCCGGGCTACCGAATCTCAAGGTGTTCGACGCTGCCAACAACGATTTGTGTGGGAAGCTCCATTTCCGGCCGGGAGTTGAGGTCCACGTCGACGGCAACCCCGGAGCCGGCAAAGACTGTTGAATTCGAAGTAAGGCCACTTTGGGATGTTGGTATTCGAGTGCAAACGTGTTGGCTACTACTTACCTGAATTACGGAAATTATAAACATTGTGAATACTTTTTGCAAAATAAGCAAATAAAGGTCCGATTACCAACAAAAGGCCAAGTGTTGTTTTTTTTTTGTCTCTTTTTTTTAGGAGGAATAACTTTCCATTAACTAGCAAAGTATACGTGTGTTGCCATGGGCTTTAAAATAATACTAATATGCCTAAATTCTTCTTTACAGTCTAACTCAAACCAAATTATGCACTGCAATCAAGAACACAAAATATATTCGATCAACAGATATTTCAAGCCACAAAGATGAAACATAATCTATCACTGTATCGCATTATAACCTCATCCACGTAGCCAGTTCGTGTATTGCTACGGAAGCTAGAAATTTTTACAACACTCCAATCTCAGTGTTGACTTAATTTCCATAATCTGTGAGTATTTCAAAATTTTCATACAAACAACATAATCCTATTAGCCTACAAAATAATGTATGGAGGTACTCATCTAACAGATTCTAACAGCACTAAACCCTCTTCTTCATAAGCAAAATTTCATTTTTCTAGTTTAATCAATCTCACTTTAAAGAACTAACTTTAATCAAGTAGAAATTTTGAAAAATAAATTTCATGCTGAAACGTGTGACTTCCCAGCACCTAAACCCTCTTCTTCATGAGCAAAATTCCATTTTTCTAGTTTAATTGATCTCACTTTAAGGAACTAACTTTAATCAGTAGAAATTTTGGAAAATAAATTTCATGCTGAAACGTGTGACTTCCATCTTTCTCCAATTGGATTCTCGTGGTGTTTGGATTTCTTCGTTGGAAGTTGAGTTCCACTTTAAATTTTAACTTAATGCAAACCAGAAAATAAAAACAAAATTTGTACCTTCTCTTTTTAGGCCGAAGTCCAATATCCTTTTGCTCCAACCCAACCTAGCCATACCAAATCTTGGAAAAATAACAAAAGCCCATATTCTCCTTTATTTTTTTCCCTAGCCCATATGAGTTGAGCTGGCCCATCGAAACAGTATCGTCTTCCTCGTGAGAGAAAGCAGTGACCACAGCTTTCACGATACCGACCAGCTCTCATCTGCTCTACCTGTTGGTGATTTTCTCTTTTTCCTTGCACCTCCTGCTGCACCAGCCATCTCCGCACTCATCAGTCACCACCAGGGAAGCAACAAAGTTGGGCCATGCCAGCTGCTAGCGCTACCCTAACGCAGAGCCAGTTGCGCTGTCCTGCGACCGCGTGCCCCAGCTCACACGCTCTCCTCTATCTTTGTCGAGGCCACGGCGTCATGGCTGCAACCCCACGTTTAGCTACCAACGTGACTCGCAAGGTTTTTTTGTTGGTTGTTTATAATGCCCAGCCACATGGTTTGCTGTCTGCGTTTTTGAAACACTCAGCCACATGGTTTGCTTTATGCGTTTTTGAAACAAACTCGGTGATAAAAACACGGTCGGAGAAAACTTGACAAAACAACATCCGGAGGCAGGGGCGGACGTCATCACCTGAAATAATAAGGTGTAAAGACTTGAAGCCGGATTTAAATCACCGACAACTAGAGAGATTACATCATCCGGTTTTCTTAGTTTTGGTCTTTGGATCTCGGTTTTTAGAGCAACTCCAGCCTAGTGATTAAATGGGTCTCTATCTCCACCTTTAGTCACTTGGAGTAAAAAAACTCATTCCACCCATCCTGGGCCATCAAATTTAGTAGGCCACTAAAATTTGGTCCCAACCCCCCCCCCCACCATATTTGCTCCCCCTCTATCTACTCCCCAAACGTGAGGCCCCCCATTTTTTTTCCATTCTCTCTCCAGTGCGCCGACAATTCTCTCCTGCCCGTCGCCACAGTCGGGCCCATGACGACGCCAGTCGCCGGAGCGCCTCCCAGCGCCGGCGGCTCCACCCCCCCTCCCCGGCTGGCGGGGCAAGACATGGACGTGAGCACGACAGTCAGCGGCGAGCAGGGAAGGAGGGAGCATGATGGTCAGCGGTGAGCAGGGAGAGGGGACACGACGGCGCGCATGAGTAAGGGGAGGGGAGGCGGCGGCGTGCGCTAGCAGGGGGAGAGGAGGCGGCGGCGCGCGCTAGCAGGGGGAGGGGAGGCGGTGGTGTGTGCGAGTGTGCGAGTGGGGGGAGGAGAAGCGGTGGCCTATGCGGGCGAGGGGAGGAGAAGCGGCGACGCGCGTAGGCGGGGGGAGGAGAAGCGGCGGCGTGGGCAGGCACGAGTGGGGGGGGGGGGAGAGGGGGGAAGCGGCGGTGCGCGCGGGCGTGCGGGAAAGGAGAAGCGGTGGCGCCGATAGAGGAGGAGAGGAAGGAGGCGACGCGACCAGGGGAGGGGAGGAGATGAAGGCGACGACAAGGTCCACTGTCAGAGAGGAATAAGGATTGAGTTTTACTCAGTTGGGCTGGAGCACATCATAAACTTAGGTCTCTAAAATTTATAAAATTCAGCTCGAAAATAAAAATTAGGGTCTCAAATTTGATCAGTGGACTGAAGTTGCTCTTATGCCTAACCCTAAATATAACATACAAATACACATACATACACAAAAGGCCAAGTCTTAGCACCACACGTAGGAGAGGGAACAAATCAAAAGGGCGAGGGAATTGGGGAGGAAGAACAGAGGAATATTGATAGCATCGAAAGGGCGAGGGAATTGGTGAGGAAGTATAGAGGAATATTGATAGCAGTTGGGTTTGTTACAATTCGATGGCCTCCTTTCTCTCATGGGCTCGACGTGGCGGCCAAGGCTTTAGCGCTAAGGGTTCAAATCCTCTTATATTGTGAAGCAATGTCACCGTCTGACATTCGCCCACTCTACACAGTGTGACATTGTGAAGCAAAAGTCTCAAGGTGTTCGATGCTGCCAACAACAAAACTTCCCGCCGGGAGTTGTGGTTCACGTCGTCGGGAACCCCCGGCGTCGGCAAGGAGTGTCCATAGACCATATCCGTAGTTTTTCCCTTCATCGCTTGCATCCATATGTTTGGAAATAATTTTAAGGCGCTTCGGGATGCTGACATTTGAAGCTGAACGTGTTGGCTATAATTAGGGATGAAAGCGGTCGGAAATAATCGAAAGAAGGCTCAATTGTAGTTGTTTTTATTTTTTTTTCTGGAAGAGAAATCAATAAGGTATTGATGGAAATAAATACGATATCAGTATTTCGGTAAAGTCGGAAATAATGTTATTATAACTAAAACGGACGGTATCGATCGGGAATCGATATTAACAATCAAAAATATCAAATCATAAAGTATGGCACTAATAAAACAGAGAAAATAGAGGTGTCATGCTTGCGTCTCGATGACGACTCAAGTACTATGATAAACTAGTTGTAGCGTATTGATTATTGAATAATTATATGTACATATATGAAAAATTACATTTACAAAAATAGAAGGTAGACAAAATTTATATTGAGAAATTTATAATTTGTTTTAGGCTAGAAGAACCACTTGCATTGTCTTTTAAAGAGATTTTCTATAATAAACATAATAAATATGGTAATTACCTACATTACTCTATGGTAATTTCCACGTTAAAATGCAAATTTGCGGAAATGATCGAAAAACTTCGAAATTATTTTTATTACCACTTCCACAAATTACTACTATTTTTACTTCCACTTTTTCGAAATATTATTTTTACGTATTATGATCAATAAAATATAAAAATAAACATCGGTTAACCGATAATTATCACTTTTGCTTTCAACCTTCTATAATCAGATGACATCTAGACGAGAGGTCAAACGACGCCCCGCCTCAAAACCAGGCTATGGGCTGCAACCGGGAGGAGAAGCACAGGCCGGCGCGAGGTGTCGCCCACGAGCGAAGCAGGCCGGGCTGCGCGAAAGGGTTTCCCAAAGAAGCCCCAACGGCCCAGCAATTCTCCGCCCTCGCTCCTCGCATCGCAGCGCATCAAGCAAACGACGGCGCCGCCGCCGCCGGTTTTCAGTTTGTCACCACCGTCGCCGCACCTCCCCATCCCGTCGGCCGTCGGGGACGGAAGTAATCAGACACTCGATCTGGTGTAATGATCCTCTTTCTCCCCTCGCCCTATTTTTCTTCGATTTCACACGCGTACCATTATCTTGATTTTTCACTGACTGCGTTCTTGTCAGGGTTTGGGTTTTAGTTCAATCTAGCAGCCTTCGATCCTTCTACTTTGTAATTGTAATCTGATCTAGCTTCAATTTACGAATTCAGATTATTAGCAGGACATACTTCGATCTAGTAACAGATGTTGTCTAGGGCTTGGAAGATGACTTACCTGTCTTTTTCCTTCATTTATGTTTCGTGTAAGAACCTTTTGGTTCGCCAGGTTTCAGCAGGAGTATGGGTTTAATAAAGTTGGAATGATATCCAGAAATGGAATCTGATATATATAGATTGGAGTATTTGAAACAACAAGATTGCAGGGCACTTCAGATTTTTTAGCAACAGCCAACCAGATTCACAGGAGGAGTCGAACAGTCTGCTGTTTTAGCAAACTTTGTATAAATGCTATGACTGTTGAGTCCCTTATGAGTTGTTTGTTCATTGGAAAGCTTTAATTTCTTTTTGTCTTTCATGCACTCATTTTCTTGGTTGAACTGAATTAAAGACGGTTATTAGCAAATACTAATATTATGTACTTATTATTCTTTGTAAAACAATCATCAACTCATAGTTCATGCCGAAATGTATATGCAATGGAAGAAAAGAAAGGTAGCATTCAGAAGACAAGATGCGTACCCGATACAATCTTCCTAGAGTAAATTTGTCATTTCCTGCTTGTGGCCTCTCAAGCGTTTTCTGCAAGTCTCAAATGGCAAAACAACCAATTGTTGATTCTTTCATTGCCATTTTGTGGGGCTTAGGCTTCTAATTCTTTATGAAATAGTTTCCATTGAACATTGCATTCTTAATGGCAGTGTAATTTTTCTTAGGTTTAGATTCAGATGAGGGTTTTATGCTGTATGTTAGGAACACGAATCTGGTGCTCTGAAAAACCTTTTTTCCTCTCTTTTTCCTGTGAAAAGAATTAAATAGAATGCCATGACAACTGGTTCAAAACAAATAAAGAAATGCTTTTCCTAAGTTTGTTTTAGTCCTTTATTTGCAGTACCACTTTCCTACTCTTAGTCTGCCACCAAATTCGTTATGGAAAAAATAGGTAGCATTTGCATATAAGATGCCTACCCAGATCAGTTTCTTGAAATAAAAATTTGTTGGTACATGCTATACCTAGATGACAGGACAACCCCATATTCAGCAACCAAATAGAATGGAGTAGGTTTCCTTCCTTACATATTGCATGCCTAAAATGTACCAAGTCAGCAACTTTCTCTTATTGTAGTGGACAGTTGGTGTTCCCCTTCCCCATCATGACAGTGAATTGCGATGTAAATTCTTTTATGCCTCCCCTTGCCCATTGAACACGTTTGTAACTGTCCATCCTATATGGTATGTTTGTATGTAATCCTGAATTTGGAATCTGTAACATATAGTTTAGGCTATATGCTCTATTCATACTCGTATATCCTTAGCTTTTGCATGTACTAACTGCTCTTGGTTAATTATCTCTTGTTTCTTGGGTTTTGCAGGTCAGTTTACCTAGCTGATATAGTTATCCCTCCACCAGCCATGATGCCTGCAATTACCAAGTTCCTGAAGCCCTATGTTCTGAAGATGCATTTCACAAACAATTTTGTGAGTGCGCAGGTCATCCACACCCCATCAGCCACAATTGCGTGCGCAGCTAGCTCTCAGGAGAAGGTCCTCAGGCCAAGCATGGAGTCTACACGGGATGTTGCTGCAGCGGCTAAGATTGGGAAACTGCTTGGTGAGCGCTTGTTGTTCAATGGCATTCCTGCAGTATCTGTCTCCATGTCAAGAGACCAGAAGTACCATGGCAAGGTCAAGGCTGTGATAGACTCTCTTAGAGCTGCCGGTGTGAAGTTATTGTAATTTTGTGGGGGAAACTTGTCGTAGCTGTGATATTTGTCGAGTGTGTTGTGATTATTATTTTTTAAAAAAAGGAAAGACACCCAGAAAGGGCTACTCATTAAACACAAGTAATTTTACAGAGATCAGCCCAAGGTGACCAACTCTATCTAGCCTCTATTCTGATGATTGATCTGCCCAAAGAGACATTGTTGATGATGATCTCATGCTGGAAACCTCTATCTAGCCTCTATTCTGAGTCGCATTCCTAGCAAATGTATCTGCAATATAGTTCTCCCTAGATATGTGGTTGAAGCTCATCTTGATTAAAGAGCTTTTGCTTTCAGCTTCTCTTTATGATTTACCAATCATCCAGTCTTGTAATAACTCCTGAGGGACCGTAAGTCGCATTCTTTCAAATCTAGTTTTTCAACTATCCAACTTAAGTCTTCAGCTCGCTTTGTTATAACTTGGATGTGAATAGACCAGTTGTTTACTTCGTTTATGATATAAGGGCTCCAATCCCAGTGTTCTATCTGCGTTGAAGGAAACATCTGACCTGCAAGAAAATTTTGAATTTAAAAGACTATGCAGTTTAGGATGATCTGACTTCAATGAAGTCAAATTCAATCCTTCAGATATCTGCTCAATCGAAAGCTTCCTATTGAGCAGCTTGAGCTGCTGTGGCCTGAAAAATGAATAAACGAATGGTCTCTTCCTTACTGTGAAATCTATTTGCATTCCTTCCTTCCATATAAACCAAAGGTTATAACAGAAAAGGTCAGAGATTTTAGAATCAGTTAGTATAAACCCTTGGAATATTTTTTTCTATTCTGTATCAGTACATCATGCTTTTCTGCTTCAGTTCAGACAGGGAAGCCTTCATTATTTGATCTGCAAAAGCAGAAGAGAAAATAGAATACTAGCAACCTATGAGGCACATAGGCCACTAAAGTCAGAGATAACAATAGAAGAGGAAGCTATTTTCCACTTCTGTGCCCTTCATCTTGAATACTTCCCCTTGTATAGTTATCTTGACTTTCTCTAGCTACAGAAGTGGAAAATTGCTTGATAAAACAGTTTTGCAGTATCATCATCATGAGCTGAGAGAGAGTCTTGATGAGTGGTTATATTGTCAGTATGCTTGGATTGATCTTTGAGGCAATTTTTGTTCTTTTTCAATAATCTTTGGCTCTTTTATGAAAAGAAAGGTGAAAGAAATGACCCCAGATATTTTTGCTTATCTGATGGAAATCATTTTCAAACTAAAACCGAAATACATTCTTTTGAGGCTGGAGGAGCTATCAACAGTCACAGCAACATTCTTTCTTGTTTGACGCCGCGGTTATGGCGTTGACAGAATTTTTTGTGAGTTAGGTGAGAAAGTATCAATATATACAGCGGGGAGGGGACAGAGCAGAGCAGCCAGAACAGCCAATGCAGAGCATCCCCATCCCCTGACCTGTGCTTGCCGCGATGAGGTCGACCGCCGTTGCCGCCGCCGTCGTCTCGGTTCTCCTCACCGTGGCCGGAGGAGCCGTCGTCACCAACCCCCGCGACGAGCGTGTGATGCAAGTGGTGGCCGCCGGGCGGTCCCTCAACTGGGAGAACGGCACCCAGCCGTGCCTGGACTGGGACGGAGTCGGCTGCGACCTGAGCGGCCGGGTGGTCGGCATCTCCGCGCGGCGTGCCGGTTTCAACGGCACGCTGCTGGAGGACGCGCACCACCACCTCCCGGCGCTGCAGCTCCTCGACCTCCGCGACAACAACATCACTGGCCCGCTCCCGAGCTCAGGACTCTGCGCCTCGACTGCAACGCGTTCACCGCCGTGCCATCCGTGTTCCTATTCGCCATGCCTTCACTTGAGAAGCTGACCATGGATGACAATGCGGCGCTCCAGGGCTGGACCCTCCCAGGAGTAGGAGCGGGAGGCCGCCTGGAACACCTGGAGGTGCTCCAGGCCAGCCATGCCTCTGTCACCAAAATTTTCTCACTGGCACGATCGACTTCATCGTCAACTTCCCCAACGTGAAGGTTCTTCTTCTTGACGGGAACTCCTTCGCCGGGACGCTTCCTGACTTCCGGAGGCTCCCCAAGCTCAAGAACTTGTCCTTGGGCCAGAATCAACTCACTGGCCTGGTTCCGCCGACGCTGATCAAGCACCCACAAGTCACCTCCGTGACGCTGGCAGACAACCCTCTTCCAGGGGCCCCTGCCCGAGTTCGCGCCGTGGGTGCAGAGTGACATCGGCGACGCGGCATCAAAAGGAAGCTGGTGCCGATCAGAGCCTGGGCCCTGCGCAGACGACGTGGTTCTGCTGCTCTCCATCGCCGCTGGATTCGAGTTCCCAGCGAGCCTCGCGGCGGTGACCTGGAAGGGGAGCAACCCCTGCGCCGGCTGGCTGGGCGTTCACTGTGACAAGACCGGCGCGACGATCACCGGCATCAACTTGTGCCGCCTCGAGCTCAACGGCACAATCGACCCGGTGATAGGCGGTCTTCGTTCCCTCCGGGCGGTTGTACTTGCCGGCAACCACCTCGCCGGCGCTGTTCCGGCAACCATCTCGCGCCTCACTGACCTCCTCCTCCTCGACGTATCCGACAACCAGATCAACGGAAGCATTACTGGACTTACCAGAGGCGCGGTCGTCTGGGCTGATCAGGGCAACACGGTCGTCGCACTCAGCTCGCCGCCGGCAAGCCTCCCCACCGCCACCATCTTCTTCGTCCTGGCAACGTTCTGTTACAGTTTGTTCATGATGCATTGATGCTTATTAGTTACAGTTCAGTTCGTTCATGATGCATTCATGCTTAGCTAGCTCGATCCTGCTTGTAATCAGACATTCAGGCGTGTGGATGTGCTTACTTTTTCAATGTCCTTTACAATGTTTATTATTATTTTCTTAACTTCATCAAGTAAGTAATCAATATGTAGCGCCACAACATCCCAAATGTTACCATCCTCCAGCGACCTCCCTTGTGAGCTCTTACTATGCTACGTGGATGTACCACTCTTGTTAATAGAATAAAACAGAGTTTGCCTGGCTGTCGTGCTGCTACTTGCTCCACTTGTATGCTTGCTGCAACCTATCATGGAGATCAAATTGTGAACCTATCAATCTACAGTTGGAATGTCAGAGGACTGGGAGACGTGGATAAATGCAGAGATGTGGACTACTCAATGCCTGGCCAAGGCACACCATCAGGGACACACGACACATGGAACTACTCGTATTCTTGCTGACATCTTTCTATGAATCAACCATAGATGATCTCGATTTTGCAGTGACTAATGTGCATGGATCGTGCATTGTTGAGCACAGAAAAGACTTCCTAAATGAACTCCGATTTCTTTCCTCTGAATGCAACTGCCCCTGGCTTATATTCGGTGATTTTAATCTGACCTGGCAACCAGAATAAAGGAACAATGATAACTTTTCCATGTCAAGTGCTGAGGCACTCAACTCCATCATTGAGGAGCTTCTTCACGAACTACCGCTGCTCGACCTGGCAAAAACTTTATTTTATCACAGAGAGACACCAACATTGAACAGGCTTGATAGGGCGCTCATAAGCACTCAATGGAGGCAGAACTCGAGTAACAGCAGCCTCACTTCCCTGCTGCGTAATAAGATACCTCTGATCACTTCCCTCTCCTCCTAACGGCAACATCGAAAAGCTCCAGCTTAAACAAATTTTAGATTCATATTCTGGGCTATGAAGATGAATACAAAGAATTGGTTGCCAACGTATTGGGAGCACCGGTAAATCAAGATGGGGACTCAGTGTTCAGCGTGTCGTCAAGAAAATCAAGTGGGTACGGGCAAGATCCATCAAAGAAATGAGCCAGCAACCAAAAAAGACCAAAGGAGATCGTCGATGCCTGCCAACAGGTTATCGTGCTGCTTGACATTATGGAAGAATGCCGGCCCATGACGTGGGGTGCAGCCATGCTGCGTACGCTGGTCAAAGAACAACTATCAGAACAACACAAAGCACTTAACATGTACTGGAAACAATGCTACCAATTCAAACACTATAAACTTGGGGATGATAACACCTCCTTGGCTCCTTCGTACATGCTAGTGCTACTACCAGACTGCAAAAGAATCAAACAAGAGTGCTCGATGATCAAGGTATTCCAATCTATGTATGCCCATGTTTTTTTTTTTGAAACCATATATGCCCATGTTGGTAAAGAGAGAAGCTGAGCACATCCACCGCTTCCCAATGGGCTTTCAACCTTACTGACCTCTATCTACAATAGAGAAACTTGGCTCACCTGGAAGAAACACTGTCGGATGAGGAGATGAAGCAGACACTTCTGGACATGAGGTCCAACAGTGGCCCCTGGCCAGACGGGTTTGGCCCATGCATCTACAAAAACTTTATTTTATCAAAAATGACATTATGCAATTATGCCAGATATTCTGTGAGGAGAAAGTCTCGCTACAGTCCATAAACCAAGCACTGACCGTGTTGCTATAATAGGGCCCACGTGTCAGTGACCACTCGGTAGGAGGCAGTATGACAATGGATCCGTTTCCCGCTCTTCCACCGCGAGTTTTTGCCCAGGGATTATAAACAATTCTAGACGCTTATATTTGGAAACGAATGGCCTATATTTATTTACTTTAGGGTACAGTAAAGAGCTCTCGAATTATTTTGAGTTTTATTTAACACATAGAATCAGGCTGGTTCTGTTGAAACACAAAAACAATGGATGATGCAGTCTAACAGTCTTTGCCGACGCCGGGGTTCCCGTCGACGTGGACCGCAACTCCCTGCGGGAAATTGAGCTTCCCACACAATTTGTTGTTAGCAGCGTCGAACACCTTGAGATTGGCTAGCCCAGAGACGTTCGGCAGAGGCCCGTAGAACGAGTTGCCAGCAACGTGGATCTCCTCGAGGTCCGTCATGCCGGCGACGAAATCCAGATGCCCGCTGAGGCTTTTGCCCTCGATGTCGTCAGAGGACTGGCTGCTGATGTCAAGGAACTTGATCTTGCTGCCTTTTCACAAGTCTGGTGTCATGTCGCCCAGGATCTGGTTCCTCGCCAGTGAGAGCCTCTCGAGCACCGGGAAGATGGTCCCGTTTCCCAGGAACTCCGGGACGAGTCCGAAGAGAGTGACATTGTTAGCCGAGAAGATCCTAAGCGCAGGGCAGCGGACCAGGTCCTCCGGGATGTGCCCTACGATCACCTTGTTGTCGTCCATGGCGAAGGTCTCGAGCGCGGGGAAGGAGAAGAAGAAGTAGTCGGGGATGCTGAGGTAGGAGTTGGAGCTGAGGTTGAGGTTCTTCAGGACGGGGAGCTTCCGTGGCAGGGCGGGGAGGTCGTTGCCGAGCTGGTTGCGGCTGAGGTCGAGCGACGTCAGGGCGCCGAGATCGCTCAGGTCCGTGCCCGAGAGCGTGCCAACGAGGCCGGCGTTGCTGGCGTCGATGGAGGTGACACGGCCGTCGTCGTTACAGCGCACGCCGGACCAGGTGCCGTCGCACGGGTCGCCAGATTTCACGCCCCAGCTCAGCGACTTGTCCGCGCCGGTGGACTTGGCGATGGCCTGCATGGCCCGGACGTCCATGGAGTCCGTGGGCGGCGGCGCAGCGCCACCGATCCAGACCGTGATCACCACCATGAGGACCACCCTTATCGACGACATGGTAAGACGTCCCCCTCGATCAAGAACCGACCGCTTTTTTGTGTTTCGGTTGGTGAGACTGCGAGCACTCCGTGAGCTATATATGCTGCCGTAGTGTGCATCCCGTGTTACATGTCATCACCACTATAATAGTGTATAAGCATGCATACGGATTTTCCGAATATTTATTGCTCGAGAAAAAGATTATATTCTCCATTGTTTGAGAAAAATTTCCATGAAATGCGTTATGGGACGATTTCCACGATTGACTCCATTACTTTCTAATGAAGTGTGTCATAAAACTCTTGTATCTTTTCATGAAACGGTAAGTGTATCATTTTCATGTTTGCCTTCTTTAAAAAGATATAATGGGCGGAAGGAAATGCGTCCAAAGGATACTAAAGCCAAAAATTCATGTTTGCTAGTTGTTATCTCCTAAAGTCTCTATTTCTAGCAAAGCAAAACTGCTGGGACGAGGATGCTAAACAAGATTTGTGCTGCTACGCCTAATATGGCTTTTTTGGAGCATTTAAGGTACTGGAACAAATTGTGTTTTTTAACATCGAGTTGTGGATGTGTGTGTTTTACGAAAAACAAACATTATTGTGAATGTACATGTAGCCATGTAAGGTTATATTATAGTATTGTCTGCTATCGCCACGTCACCACCATCGTACTCTTCCGATCCTATTCCCAAACAGAGGAGGTATCGCCATATATAATTAGCTATTATCAGGTGCAAATCAAGAACTTTTAGAGGAATGAATCAACGCTTCCGTTTCATTTCATTATTAATAGAGAAGAAAATTTATGTCATGAATCCCTAGATAGACGCATGAAGTATTGCACCTTTGGGCAAACTGAGCCTAGCTCAGATGGGTACATTTTATTGTGGTGGAATCAACCTATATATCTAAGTTCAAAATTTTAGATTTGACACGAGTGTGACATTTTTATAGCTAATTATTCTATCAGTGAAAGACGACGTCCCTGTCAACAGCGAGGCGTCTGTAGTGACTCTTTGTGGATCTCAAGATCAAGCCATCTCATTATTTCGAAGGAGCTCATAAGGATAGGATGTATATGTTTGTGTGTTCATCGGAGGACTCGTGCGTCTATGTTTTTTTTAAGATTAACTCGTGCTTCTATGTGACTCTCTAAGTATATATTGTTTTTAATTTATATATAAAAAAAGTATTGCACCAACGAAAGAGGGTGTAGCCTAGTGGTTACAAGAGTCTCAATAGCACCTCAAGTCCTGGGTTCGACTCCTCGTTGGAGCAAATTTCCTAGGATTTAATAACATTGTGCTTTCAGTGGTAGGCGACACTCTCGTCGACAGCGAGGTGCTAGTGATGACTTCGTCAATCTAGAGGATTTGCCAGCTCAGTCTTTGAAGATGCCCATAGGGATATGATTTACGTACGTGTGTTCATAGAGGTGAGTGTGCGTGCGTTGTGAGTATTTGAGTTGTATTGTGTAATCTAAAAAAAAAAGTATTACACCTCTGGCCCAGTCCAGCCTCCTCCTTGTTCTTGTTCTTGTTCAAAACAGTAGGGGGCACCAGGCCACGCAGCATAGCTCGTGTTTTTTTTTTTTTGAAAATACGGTGAGCACTGTCATTCATTCAGGTAGATAGAAGTGTTACGTCCTAAATTGACAACTATCTAAACCCGACTAAAGGTCAGGTGAAATAACGAAAAAAGATACAAAGGACCAACAACAACTAAGTGAAGCAAATGTGTGAAGCTGTCAAAAAAAGCCAACGATGTAGGAAGCTCCTTAAACCTTTGTTTGATTCATGGCTAAGAGCACACGTCAAACAGCCTTGATGAGTTGATCAGTCTGAAGTTAATGATCCACTTGAAATGCTATACCGTAGACATACATGTATGTTTGAAAACAAAGAGTATTTGACAACATGGGAGCAGTGATTAGACAACTTATTCTGAAGTGTCTTTTTTCCTTCTGGTCTCTTTTGTAGAGTTGTGCTTGTTGTAGATTTCCTTCTTACCTTTTCCTCTCATTTCTGTGAGCTTTCTGACTCCCTCCATGAATAAAGCCACCTCCGACAATTTCTTAAAAGCTTCAAAGCTAATCGCACTAAAAGGCGTTAAGGTCATATCACCCAACTATTTATCCGCCTTAACAAAGATTCATTACTTGATCAGCATAAATCTTGATAGCTGGTTTGTGATATTTGATTTTATTCTTTGGATGCCGGTTATAGGGTGTGGCATCAGCATGAGGGCAAATCTGCTGGTCGGCGGTACGCCAGTGGAGATGATGGAGGCGGCGAAGAGTGGGACGACAACGAGCATGGAGGAGATCATCCTAATGGATCCATGGTCGTGCGTGAAGGAGAGGGAAGAGGAAGGCAAGGGGCAAGGAAGGCGGGGGAGGAGGAAGACAAGAGAAGTTTGGTTATGCAAGAATGGCGAGGAAGGCGATGGAAGAGATCACTTGTTTATAGGCGAGGACGGTCAATGACCATTGGGCCAACTCAATGGCAACTTCGAGGCCATTGATGGGAGGGTGGCTTTGATGGACGGGCATTGATGGGGGTGGACAGATCATTGGTCTCGGGCCACAAGTCATAGACTTGGGCGAGGTAGTCAATTAGTTGGTCATGGAAGGCTAGGCGGTTGTGGTCATGGAAGGTGAGTAGGTTGCGGTCATGCATAGAAGGCGAGGCGGTTGTCCTCGAGGTTGCGGTCATGGAAGCCCGGGGTCTTTCTGGACCCCGCACGTGTTGCGGTCATGCCGCGTGCTTCATCTTCACCGTCACCGGCATCGCGCCCCCATCCTCGTCGCAATCCTCGCCGCCATCCATGCTGCCACCGCGCTAACTCATCTTTCCACCCTAAATTCTATGACACTGCCACTGTTTCTATGTCCAGAGGGAGAGGAGGAGATTTGGGCGCACGGATGGATATGGTGCGCCGAAGGTACACGAAGGCAACAGTGCGATAAGGTACACGAAGGATTGGAGCGTGCACGGCGCGACGAGAGCGCGCCCGGCTCCACGAGAGCGCATCCGAGACGAGTTCCAAAAACATAAACACACAAAATAAATTAAACAAAAAAATAAAACACGCAAACATGCATATACCCAAACTAACATTCAAATTACGGGGAGAGTTCAATAATCGACGACACGATGAACTTGAAACAAAGATCTAAAAACACCACTCAACGACTCCACGACTCCATGATTCCAAGACGCCGACCACGAGTCCCAACACACACTCCGCATGACATGATGATGACACCCATGATGACATCAGACCTAAAGATCCATTATATTGTCGCCCAGCTTCTTGTGTTGATCCCTGCTGTCACGGGACAATGTGATGGCGTGGAGGGTCACTTCGTGCCTATTTAACATCTCGCCGATGTCATCACGGGGCACCAGAAAAGACGGATGGCAGACGGGACAATGCCACCACATCATTCCTGTTGGCGTGGTCCTATAGAGGACACGGAGGCGGTGGTCACCGCTGTCGTCGCTGTGGTTGTTGTCATCGTTGTCACCGTTGTCATCGCTGTGGACGACTGACGGAGCAGCTGGCACTGGCGGAGGCGCGGCGTTGGCGGAGCCGGTGGGATCGGCGCTAGTGGCAACGACGGCGCCGATGGAACTAGTGAGGCCCATGCCTGGGGATGGCGGCTTGGAGTGGAGGCACTTCGGGGATGACGATGAAGACCGCGACGGGCTTCGGCGATGGCGGTTCTGCATGAACAGTACAACAAGATCAACATTGTTAGATAATCGCAACATCCACAAAATGAGGCGAGAGATCGAGCGAAAGAATCTATACCGGAGATCGACGACGTGAGCGGGAGGCCATGGAGTCCCACGAAAGTGGTGGAGGTAGAGCAGTGGTTGCGGAGGGGGAGGTGCAGAGAGGACCAGAAGCAAGTTTGAAGTAGGGGAGAGTATGGCGTGTGGGTTTGGTTTATAGGGTGCAGGGAGGCTAGGGGACTCCAGATGCGTACCCGCTTGATCGATCTACATACCCGCTATCTGACATGTGGGCTCGTGCTTTTGGGGACCCCACAAGTCATTAAAGTTGTCCATTGAATTGGGTATCCCAGTAACCCACGATTGGATGTGGAGGGTAGACGTGGGGTTGTGTGCGCAAATGAAGAGGCCGCAAGTCATTGATGCATAGAGGAGACGTAGAGCATGTGGTGGCCTCTTTACCCACTCGCTGAGATGTGGGCTCGATATTTGCCGACCACGCTTCTCATTGATGTTGTCCACTCTTGCGGAGAACCACTCTGGAGCAAGGACCGACAGGAGCGAGAACCGCTTCGGATAAGCAGCATGTAGTTGCCGACAGATGAGCCCCCCTGTCAGTGGCAGATAAGTCACACTCGAACTAGCCCATTGCATTTGTTTTGTCTCTGGCAAGGCTTGTTTCTAATAATATGTTTTTGTACATTCTAATTATCAATTATTTTCTATCTAACAGAATATGTCGATTCATGCAGTGCAATTTCGTGAGAACGTGTCCGATACACTCCTCCACTTTTAGTAATTGTTTTAATTTTTTAATAAATTTTATGTCATGTAGGTGTTTTGAATTTGTATTCATGTGATGAGTAAAATATGACGTGTCCATGGATAAAAATATTCTAAAAATTCCTATATAATTATTGTACCTTGGGACACATATATTTCACCTCTATATGAAGTTATAGCTATAGACCCATGTTTTTTGCAAGATACAAAAAAATTAAGAAAACAACTGATTTTCCTATATTTCATATATTTTTATCTCCCAAGGTACAATGAATTGTAGGTTCTAATTTGGCACAAGTATTGTATGACCCAATACACATGTACAAATTTTTTTTATATTTTTTAAAAACTTTTAACATTGCATGTCTTTTGAAACCTGAGAGTGATCTTCATGTGATATGGAGTATAGAAGCAACTTCACACTTAACGGAACATATGTAAGTTTTAATTGTTATAAACATCTCTGTAGTATCCTAAGATGTTCAAGTGCATAAGATTTATATGTTCATAAAATTTGGTTACCAAAATCATTTTTGTGTGATATATGCAAACATTTTTTTATGGCGATAGATATTAACGTTAACTGGTTTATAGATTTGAACTACGTTATCGTAATGAAAAAGATGCACGATGATTCTAGAGGATTTTAGAAACAAAAATCAACTCATTTGGACCTTATATGACCAATTTATATGTGTTTCAGTCGTTAATTGTGAATCAAAAATAGAAATGTACTGTTTATCAAGAACTGGGAAGAATTGGAGATGAACTAGGTGTCGGTGTTTAGATCACCGGCGAGTATAATTTGGTCTAGGGGTGCGCGTTCCAGTTTTGGTGATGGCTATGCAAGAGGACACGAAGGAGTATACTGGTTCGAGACGATCCCCTACGTCTAGTTCTCGAGCTCGCTCATGTTACTCGCACCGGGGTGTACAATGGAGGCGAGAGAGGAGTGTCCAAGTCTCTGGTTGCTAGCGAGCATGTGTGTGAGTCTGTGTCTTGCCTGGTTTTCTGTGTTGTCCCTTGTCCCTAGAGATGGGATAGGACTCCCCTTTTATACTTATGAGAGAGAGAGAGAGAGAGAGAGAGAGAGAGATCTACATGTGTGGAGTTGGTGAAGCCGTGCTGAGGAAGACAAAGACTTCGATCGGTGGCATAGCCTTTAGTCCTTGCGGGCACCATCGTCCTGGTCTTATGTTGGTCGTAATTACGCACCCACTTATATACCGCAAGAGGACGGTGTACAGTTGTAGCTCTTTTTCCCTCAGACTATTCCAAGGTTATCAAATCCACAGGGAACGAGCAGAACTAATACTATTAAAGGGTTACTAACAAATTGCAATGGGTTGGTTGGTGTGAATGATGACGGTGAGAAAGAGGAAGGTGAATGTTATTGAAGAGGTAACAGGATGATGAAGGATTCTCTCCTTAGGATTGGTTCACTAGCATGCAACCTTATTCTTATCAACTCAAGTGATGACTCTAATATTCTACAAGACATGATGGTTTCGTTCACCCCGGCTATCACTACAGAGGCTATTAGCTCCCCACTGGTTTCTTGCACTATGTAATGGGCAAAAGTGTATTGGCCGATACACTAATGAAAGGGATAGATAGATATGTAATAAAGTTTATCATATAGATTAAATTCGTCGAGAGAGTATCAACAAGTATGAGAGTTACATGACCAGATCCCCACACCAGAGAAGAGAATATGAGACTACTTACTCATCCTTCTGCTAGACATAGCAGAGGGGTGAGAAATAGCGCTGGAACGCGCACGAGCCGATCGGCGCAAGTGTCGCGCCAATCGGCGTGACCTCCCTTTTGGTGGATCTCGTCGGTGTTGACGAACCTTCGCCGCCAATATCCCAGAACCCTAGTTCTAATAATTGATTCTCGCGATCGCTGTCTCTCCCTTTCACCCTTGGCTCTTGATAATTATCTTCCTTTTATACTCGACGGGATTAGGTCAACTTCCACCGACTCTAACTCATACTGGGCTGGGCCTTTGTCTTTCCTAGACCGGATCATGTTTTCGTCATCTTTTCCTCCTGCACCGATCGGCGCAAGGCTCGCGCCGATCGGCGCGGCTCCGCATCTGGCCCATCTTTGTTACTCTTCAGCTCTTTATCCATAATTGCCCTGTTTTACACCTGTTTCCTGTGATTACATCCAAAACAGAACAACTATAAATATATGCAAATATGGGGTTAATTGTTAGTCTAAACCACCAAATTAAGATGCAAAACATCCCTTATTGGTAGATAAAATGGGCATCTAGAAACCACCAATAGTTCCCCCACACTCAAATCATTGCTAGTCCTCGAGCAATACAAAATCAAATATGTAATAAGAATTTTCACACCATCTCTCATGCAATCAATCTCAATCATCATTTTTACTCGTTATCTCACCACAAAGATTTTTTCTCATCTCCTTTTAACCAATCAGCATATCACACTTGAACTTAATTAAATCACCATAAAACTTTTTCAAAAACAATTTTAGTTCTCCTCAACTCATCTTTTAGCATCAACATCAAGCATTTGGTCTTCTCTAGGTCTCTCAAGTGTATTTCCTTCCCTCTCCTATCTAATCAAGGATTGTATGTGGATCTTGGAGGGCTATATAACTAAATTAAACCATAAGATTAACCATGTCAACAATATGCTCAATCATGCCTATTAAGAAAGAATTTTCTTGGAAAAGAACTTTTAATGGAGAAGAGGAATGTAGAAGATCTAAAAGAAAATTTCAATGAGAACAATGACAAAGAATGAGAAATAATCAGAAATCTGCTTCCTTTGATGACCTTACTGCCTCTCAGGGAATATATATTTTTTTCTTTACCTCTTTTTTAGAATAACCTCTTTTTTTTATTTCTTTTGCAACGGCGCCGATCAGCGCAACACTGCGCCGGTCGGCGCGGTCTATTTTTTCTTTTCTTTTACTCTCTTTTTTTCTATTTCCGATATGATCAGCAATTTCTGTCTTGTATCAGCAGCGGAAGTTTTCTAAATTTTCTTTTATTGAGAATATAGGTTGTATCAAGGAGGAGGAAGAAACAAAGATGTATGGTTTTCATGATAGCAAGGAATTTAAATGGATAAGAATGGCTAGAAATACAGAGGTAAAAAAAAAAGATTATCCTTTCCTAACTTGGTCGAAATCATGAGCAAAGAGTTGACAAAGTTACTTACATTCCACTTAGTTCAAATGTGTAGCTTGCTCTCATTCACTCGGCTATGTAGGCATATTTAGACCTTGCTTTTGCTTTAGCTTATGATGAGTCAAAAGAAATTTTCACAAATACAAAGCTCAAAAGTTAAGTGGTAACCAACAAATTCAAGTAATCAACCAATCGATCATCAGAAAGACAAGATAAATAGCATAGGGCACTTTCAATTTGACAATCGACACTAACTTTATTAAAGACAATGTAATAATTCAAACTACATAAAAGGCCTTGAAGCAACTCTCAACATGACTCGTGACTCTCTTAAGCACACACACAAACTTAAATAAACACTCATTAAGAAAAACAAATGAGAAACTAGACTCAAAAACACTTAAAAAACTATAAACACTCATTAAGAAAAACAAATGAGAAACTAGACTCAAAAACACTTAAAAGCTATGAATAATGGCAAAGCCCTTCCCCCACACTCAAAATTTGCAATGTCCTCATTGCAAGAGAAGAAACTCAACACACTAATCATGCAGACCATGCCTGTACAAGACTCGAAAAATTTATCTTATATTCCTTATGAGAAAAGTGTAGTCCGCTTTGTTCATCTCGATTGTATCCTGGATTCTACGGTCCACATCCTTTGATGCCTGTAAGCACGATCTCTGTCTAGATACAGGCGCTCAATGTTTCTTTGGCAGACAGGACAGCAAGCAGGCGGTTGTAGGTTATGATTTTCAACGCTGTAAGCGGAGGCACTATTCAAATTCCTCTGAGCCGATCGGCGCATAGGCTGAGCCGATCGGCGCAGTGGTGTTCTTCCACCATTGCGACTTCCTCCACTTCCCTCCGCATTACCATTAACTCTTGTTGAAGTTCCTGCTGCCTTGTCATTACTGCATTCTGCAAGTGTTTCCTGATTTTTGAACTTAGGACTACCAAAGCTTCTTCGCATATCAAAATCATCACTAAAATATCCAGGCACACTAGGATCACCGCTTTCCAAAGTTTCCAAATAGTATGACGTATAGTCGCTATCCCATTCGGAATAATTATGAATTGGCTTACCCGATAGTCTAGCAGATCTGCGAATCTCTGGTGTAGTCTTACACTTCCTTGCAGCAGGTTCTTCGTCTTCACTCGGCAGAGCCGTGAGATAAATAAATTCAACCATCTTCAGATCGTGCCGATCGGCTCCAGTGTCGTGCCGATCGGCGCAGCTAGCACCTTCCTTCAAATATTCATCTAACTGCTCTAGATTACGCTCACGGATCACCTTATTCTACTGCCTTCGTAAAATCTCATCATTAATCTCTTTAGGCATCCTCCCTCCAGGAACTGCGCGATAGCCATCATCAGATATTAAATCTCTAGGTATGAAAGCTGGATCTTCTGCCAATTGGAGTTCAACCTTGCGTTGAAGATCTTTAGCACAAAAGAAACACTTGCAACCCTCAATACAACTGTTCCTATGAATCTTATTTTCTTGAAAACTTTCCTAATCGGTAAGAACCTTAGGAAAGGATTAATCCCTTCTAGCTTGAAGATCCTTCTCCGCATCCTGCTGGTACATAGCTTCTTTGACTTCGTCTCGCAGCTTGAGTTCATACTTGGCAGAAATGTCATGTTCACTATAAAGTCGGCACCTATGAATTATGTGGGTGCTCTCTTCATCTAGCTCTTCCTTCTCTTGCTCAGTCAATGATCTTTCGAAAGATAGGAAATCCTCATACGACAAGGGCTTAGTAAGATCAAGAAGACTTTCCATGGTATACCTTTGAGAAACTACTTTAGTTTCAATAGGTGCTACAGATTTTCCTTTGCGCACCAATACTCTCTTCATCATCTGCCGAAGTTCATTGTCCATCTTCACCTTGTCGGCGTTCCACGCGTCAGCTTCACTTTTCTTCATGAATTTCTTCCGCAGATCTGACCAGACGAGAGGATCATCTCGTGTTGGTGTCGACACTTCGTCGACTTCTTCCCAGGACCAATTTGCAGAGGGCTGAGGAAATCCGCCGCCGAGCCGATCGGCTCCAGAGTCACGCCGATCGGCGCAAGAGTCGCATCGATCGGCGCTGCCTTGGTTTCTGCCCGATGAGCTGCCTTCCATCGCTTCTGCTCTCAGGGTTTGTTCTGGCGATGATGTAATATGAGTTGATCCGTGGGTTTGCTGTCCCCTCTTATTTATATCCCTTGATTTTCAATTGGACTAGGACTCTTTCTCTTATTCGTGGATTTTAACGAGTCTTAAAAAGGCAAGGTCCAAAACCGACTCAAAAACCAAAAAGGACTCTGCTGCGCCGATCGGCGCGGTACACTAAATTACCAAATCAGAAAAAGAAAAACCACGGAAATCAAAATACATACAAGCCTTTGTTTTACGTCGTTGAGCTCGACCACACGGGATACTAAGCGGTGAAATACACATCAAAAGATCTTAATTCAAATGTGTCGGGTTCTAGGTATACCTTTAGACGTTGTCCGTTCACCGTGTACTTGTTTCTCTTGCCATCCATTATGATCACCGCCCCCAAAGGTAACACCATATTCAAAAGATAAGGTCCCTCCCATTTGCTTTGCAGTTTGCCTTTACCAAATAATCTGAATCGCGAATTAAATAGAAGCACCCGATCTCCTTCTTTGAATTCCTTCTTCAAAAGCTTCTTATCATACCACTTCTTTGTTTTCTCTTTGTATATGGCTGCATTTTCATATGCACGCAATCACATCTCTTCCAATTCACTTATTTGTATCTTCCTTTTCATGCCGGTGGCATCAAGATCCAAATTCATTTCCTTTATAGCCCAAGAAGCCTTATGTTCTAATTCCACCGATAGGTGACACGATTTCCCATAGACGAATTGATATGGTGTCATACCAATCGATGTCTTGAATGCCGTCCTATATGCCCATAACGCTCCATTAAGCTTCGTGGCCCAATCTTTTCCTTCCTTTGTAACAATCTTCTATAGAATTTCCTTTAATTGCTTATTTGAAGTTTCTGCTTGTCCATTCGTTTGGGGATGCTAGGCTGTTCCAATTCTATGTTCAACTCTAGATTTGGTTAAAAACCTAGTAAATTCTCCTCCTGTAAAATGGGATCCTTATCTGCTCCTGAAGTATACTCCTTGATTCTCTTATAGTATTAGCCTTGCATGCCATTGCTTCGACCCACTTGGAGACATAATCAACGGCGACCAATATGTACTCGAAACCATGAGAATTCACAAAGGGTCCCATAAAATCCATACCCCAAACATCAAAGATATTGACTTGAAGATTGTACTTAGGAGGCATTGCATTCCTACTGTTAACATTCCCTATTCGTTGGCATTGAGCACATGTTGCAACATACCTTTTTGCATCTTCATGCATAGTAGGCCAATAGAATCCACTCGCCCATACCTTTGCCTGTGTTCTGAAGTAGCCATAGTGTCCCCCATAATATGAAGAATGACATTTTGCTAAAATGCTCGCTCTTTCTTCTCTGGGTACACATCTCCGTACTGCTCCGTCCTCGCAATACCTATACAAGTATGGGTCGGCCCATATAAATTTTCTCATTTCACTCTTAACTCTTTTCCTTGTGTTTTTGCTCATTAGATCAGTTTGTCCCTTGAAACCTTTGATAATATCCATCATCCAGTTCTCTCTACGATCAAATGCGGCAAACAACTGCTCTTGTCGCATTTCAGCTCTTATTGACTCAGTTGATGATTCAAGACGAGATAAATGATCTGCTATATAATTTTCTACTCGTTTCTTATCTCTTATCTCCAAATCAAATTCTTGCAGCATCAATACCCATCGCATTAACCGAGGCTTAGACTCCTTCTTTGAAACCAAGTATCTTATAGCAGCATGATCAGTATACACAATCACCTTAGAATTTAGAATGTAGGATCTAAACTTCTCAAAAGCAAATATAACAGCTAACATCTCTTTCTCAGTTGTTGTATAATTGATCTGCGCCTCATTTAAAGTTTTGCTAGCATAATAAATAGCATGCACTTTATCTTCCTTCCGTTGTCCAAGAACAACTCCAACTGCATAGTCACTTGCATCACACATAATTTCAAAAGGTAAACTCCAATCAGGTGGCTGCATAATGGGTGCAGAGCATAGAGCTTCCTTTAATCTTCTGAAGGCCAAGAGTCTTTCCTCGTCCATGACAAATTCTGTATCTTGCTTTAACAATTCTGTCAGGGGTTTAGCAATCTTCGAATAATCCTTAACAAATCTACGATAGAAGTTGGCATGTCCAAGAAAACTCCTCAAAGTTGTAAGATCAGTAGGGGAGGTAATTTCTCAACTGTGGATACCTTTGCCCTATCAACCTCTATCCCTCTTTGAGATATGACATGAGCAAGTACTATCCCTTCTGTTACCATGAAGTGACACTTCTCCCAATTAAGAACTAAGTCGCATTCAACACACCTTTTCAGAACCTTCTCCAAATTCTCCAAACAGCTATCAAAATCAGCACCGTGCACGGAGAAGTCATCCATAAATACCTCCATAATATCTTCTATGAATTCAGCGAATATTGCATTCATGCATCTTTGAAATGTGGCGGGCATGTTGCAAAGACCAAATGGCATCCTTCTTTCAAGCATCTCGTCAATGAACGGAAGAGGATAGTGATCTTTCTTCGTCACTTTGTTCAAACTTCTATAATCTATGCACATTCTCCATTCAGTTATGGTCCTTTGAGGGATTAACTCATTGTTCTTGTTAGGCACTACTGTCAACCCTTCTTTCTTGGGTACACAATGCACTGGACTAACCCATTCACTATCAGCAACAGGGTAGATCATGACTGCATTAAGCAGCTTCAAAATCTCCTTTTTAACCACTGGCTTCATTGATTTCTTCAACCACTGGTTTAGTATTCTCCTCCAAGTTAATCTTGTGGGTGAAAAATGCGGGGCTGATTCCCTTGATGTCATCCAATGTGTAACCAATGGCTTTCTTATACTTTTTGAGCACAGCAAGAAGCCTCTCTATTTCTTCTTTCGTTAGGGCGTTGTTCACAATAACTGGATATGTCCTATTCTTTCCTAGATATTCATAGCGTAGCTCCTTCGGGAGTTCCTTCAGTTCCACTTCTGGCGCTTCATCTGGATCCAGCTCTCCGAGAGGTTCTAAATCAAGATTTTCCTGGTTGGGCCGATCGGCGCGAGGGTCGCGCCGATCGACACTGGCAGTATGCTTGAGCCGATCGGCGCAAGGATCGCGCCAATCGGCGCTGGCAGTATACTTGTCAGTTCCACGCATGATGTGGTCCAGTGGGTCTCCCATATCCATCCCTATCCTCTCATCTTCCTCTGGGCAGAATTCCTGATAGTAAGAAGAGTCTTGATGAGACGGATCATTAAATTGAAATCACATTTCTTCCTCTCCCAGGTGTAGCGTAATTTGACCTTTCCCAGCATCCAGAACAGCTTGTACTAATCTTAAGAATGGCCTTCCCAGAATGATATCTTCAACACCAGTTTCTTTATTGTCTAGAACAAAGAAATCTACCGGCATTGTTTTCGAGCCGATCTCAATTTCGACATTCTTGATCACTCCCAGTGGCTTGGTCTTCCTACGATCCGCCATGATCAGTTCAAGTTCAGTCCCCATAAGCCGCTGTTGAGTTCCATAAGGCATGCTCATGAATGCATCATAAGTCATCAAGCTGACACGGGAACCAAAGTCACACAAGGCTTTCGGAAATTTCTTCCCCGATATCTCACATGGTATGTACGGTTCTTCTTTTTTCTCTTCAGTGAGACCTACAGCATACACACCACATAATCCTTCATAGAGGGATGGCTCAAAGCAACTGTCTAGCAATCTCTTCGCTTGTTTCACCTCTATTCCATCAAGCTCTATATCATCCCTGTAAAGCTTCCCTAAAACTCTTCCAATAATCTCTTGATCACAAACTTCCGACTTGAGGCGATTACTTGGGAAATTATACTCAATTCTGGCTTCGGAGGTGTCTTGCGGACTGAAGGATCTTCTCATATTGAGCAACTCGTGCGAAAAATCAATGGGAATCCAGTCCATCGGCTCAAATTCGTCAAGTGGTTTAGCATTTGCCAATGTTCTATCCCCCTTTGGTTTAGCAAAGTTCCCTTCAAATTCCTTCAGGTGGTTGTCCAGAATCGCAGCTTCTATCTTGGTATATTCCTTGCTACTTGACGGAGTCGTCAGGGTGATCGGTTCTCCTGTCGTCGCGACTGCGCCGATCGGCACACATGTCAGATCTACAGAGGCGGGTCCGACGGGCTTTATTTCTTTGAATTGCTCCAAGGTAATCATTGATCTACTCTCGAACATCAAGATCTGTTCAGCTGACGACTCTTCCTTCTGCATAACTTCTAGGCATTGCCGATTTGGTTCTAGATATTCTTCCCAATGCTTGTGCAAAGCTTCATTCTCGGCAATTTTGCCTAGCAATTCGATCCCTACCTTGGCTGTCAATCTCAGAAAACTTCCTCCGACCGATTCGTCCAAATGCATCCATGATGCCTTGTTTATGGCCATGTAGAAGGTTTGAGCGCACATATTCTCATCAATGTCGAGGTCAGGTCCTTGTTTCAATAATGTTTGAAAACGGGTCCAGGCTTCCACGAGATATTCTTCATCTTCTTGTAAGAAGTTCATCACTTCCCTTCTCAACTTCTGCACCTTTGGCAAAGGAAAATAGCGGAGACAAAAATTTCCAACTAACTCACTCCACTTACCTTTTGCGTCTCGAGATGCTGCCTTGTGCCACTCTTTGGCTTTTCCAACCAAAGAGAATAGGAAAAGCAGCCACCTGTAAAGATCCTGAGGCACTCCTTCATGATGGAATGTTTGGCAAAGTGCCTCAAAATCTTGTAAGTCAGTATACGGGTTCTCCTCTTTCGCTCCAAAGAACTTGTTTGCTTCAGTCATGCTAATGATAATGGGGTTCAACACATACGAGGAGGCCGTGGCCTTCTCATCTGAGGATTAAGGCACCAACACGTCTGGAGATGGTAGAGAAAGTTCCCTGAGCGTCAGAGAAGGTCCTGTCGTACTCATCCTGAAAATTCACACAAAACACAAAAATGAAAACAACTAGAAAAGAGAGAATTAGACGTTTGTAAAATATTAACAGTAAAAGAACTGACTTGTTCCCCGGCAACGGTGCCAGAAAAAGGGCTTGTTGGTCGTAATTACACACCCACTTATATACCGCAAGAGAATGGTGTACAGTTGTAGCTCTTTTTCCCTCAGAGTATTCCAAGGTTATCGAATCCACAGGGAACGAGCGGAACTAATACTATTAAAGGGTTACTAACAAATTGCAATGGGTTGGTTGGTGTGAATGATGACGGTGAGAAAGAGGAAGGTGAAAGTTATTGAAGAGGTAACAGGATGATGAAGGATTCTCTCCTTAGGATTGGTTCACTAGCATGCAACCTTATTCTTATCATCTCGAGTGATGACTCTAATATTTTACAAGACATGGTGGTTTCGTTCACCCCGGCTGTCACTACAGAGGCTATTAGCTCCCCACTGGTTTCTTGCACTATGTAATGGGCAAAAGTGTATTGGCCGGTACACTAATGAAAGGGATAGATAGATGTGCAATAAAGTTCATCACATAGATTAAATTCATCGAGAGAGTATCAACAAGTATGAGAGTTACATGACCAGATCCCCGCACCAGAGAAGAGAATATGGGACTACTCACTCATCCTTCTGCTAGACATAGCAGAGGGGTGAGAAATAGCGCTGGAACGCGCACGAGCCGAACGGCGCAAGCGTCACGCCGATCGGCGCGACCTCCCTTCTAGTGGATCTCATCGGTGTTGACGAACCTCCGCCGCCAATATCCTGGAATCCTAGTTCTAATAATTGATTCTCATGATCGACGTCTCTCCCTTTCGCCCTTGGCTCTTGATAATTATCTTCCTTTTATACTCGACGGGATTAGGTCAACTTCCACCAACTCTAACTCATACTGGGATGGGCCTTTGTCTTTCCTGGACTGGATCATGTTTTCGTCATCTTTTCCTCCTACGCCGATCGACGCAAGGGTCACGCCGATCGACGCGGCTCCGCATCTGGCCCATCTTTGTTACTCTTCAGCTCTTTATGCATAATTGCCCTGTTTTACACATGTTTCCTATGATTACGTACAAAACAGAACAACTACAAATATATGCAAATATGGGGTTAATTGTTAGTCCAAGCCACCAAATTAAGACGCAAAACATCCCTTATTGATAGATAAAATGGGCATCTAGAAACCACCAACATCTTGCGTCAGAGGGCATTAAGTCCGAGTGTGCCCCCCGTTTTCTTTCGTTAGGTCGAGCCCCCTTGTTCCTGTAGATGGTGTGCTCCACCATACGTGGGGTGGTGCAGCATGGGGGTTGTCATGTTGTTCAGGCAAGGTTCAATCTACTTGTCCATCAAACTGTCCTGCATCATCACTATTAGGGATGTTATCGGATGATAGCAGCACAGAGAGCCTTTCCTTGCCTGCCATCGTTAGCGAACGCTGGTGATGATAAGAGAAGCAGATATCAGAACGATTTGACTCCCTCATACTGTGCGTTCGGGCCGGGTTCAGCATTTAAGGCGAGACAGTTGGTAGTTGTTGACCACCGTCCCGCTCGACCCCCTCGTCAGGGGTCCATACGTCTGGTTGTGCTTGTTCGGGCCCGCTTAGAGTTGGGATCCATCCTGTCCCAGCAGAGCGATCGAGTTTCTCTACCCCGCCACTCTTGGCTCGATCAGTGATTTGCCAGGCCGTCTTGTCTCGGTACGGGTCTGATTGATGGGAATTGATGGAGGCAGAGCTTATCCGGAAGTCCTGGGACCCGCTCACTGTTGTTGGGGCCGTGGTGAAGGTGAACCATTTGTCCTTATCCTGGAGATAATGGGACTGGGCGAGCGACTGAGTCACCAGCCTGGGAGGACGAGGTGCATCCGAGCCCCGGTGGGTGGGATGTTACGGGCCGTCGACCCTGAGGGGCGAGGGGGGGGGGGGGGGGCGGGGGGTCGGGCGCAGTGCGACCGGCCCTCAACTCCCGGAGGATCGAGTGATCGGGAGTGGCACGTCCTTTGCTCCCGAGACTTGGCTGGCACGGGGATTCCCTTGGCAGGGTCCACGCGGGTGACACCTTAGCGGTGCTTCGACGGATCTGTTGTTTTGGATATTGATGGGCTCTGAGTGGTGCCATGTGGCACCCCTAGTTTCTGCCCCTGACTGTAGCCCCCGAGCCCCCGAGCGAATCGGTGAGTCGTTTGGGGATCTTGACGCCAATATTTGTGGACTGTGCGAAGTTACTTCTCGGTTGTCCGACTTTTGAAAGAGATGCCTGCGAGCGCACCCGACGGATGTAGCCCCCGAGCTAGAGGGCGAGATTCGGTGAAACTCACGCTATGGCTTGATTCGACGTGAGATGGTTAGCTCTCTTTTCAGACAGGGTGCGCGTGAGCGCACCCGTTAGGTGTAGCCCCCGAGCCGGAAGACGAGTCCAGATGGAATCATTCTTTGGGTTTATTTGTTTGAAATGGTCACGGGGACGCTGTCGCACCCGAGTCCCTCGGGCTCTGTCTCCTGGACCGAGCAGGTGGTTCAGGATGTCACAGAGGAGGGTTTGTCCGTAGCGCTCTCGTGACAAGGTGAGTCTTCTTTTAATAAAAAGGCAAGACTCAGCGCTGCCGAGATGGCAGGTTTTCGTCTTCTTCTGGCATGCGATGTGTAAGAGCATCTTTCTATCGGGCTTAGCGCCATTGCACTGTGCGTCTGGGGGGGAGGGGGGTCCGAGGCCATGGCCTGAGGCGGTGTGGCTATTTAAGGCGATCGTAGGCTAGCGCCCCCTTATTCTTGGTCACACCGAAGCCTCCTTTCCTCCTAGATTTGATTACATCCCTGAGTCGGTGCCACTTGGTGAGTTCTTTGCGGAACTTCCCGACACCGGCATGGCTGCCCGAACTGATTGCCTATCGGGCGATGGGGATGAGAACGAGGGCGAGGATGATGAACCGAAATTGCACTGCCTGGTGATCCTCGTCAGAAGCCAACGTGGTAGGGTGGAGAGCGGTCCGATGTTTCGTGAAGAGGCCACCGTTATAGTCGTCACTTGTAGCGAAGGCGGCGAGCCTTGGGGTTTTAGTCCTCTAATCTCTACCAGTTGTCGATGCCTGGTGAGAAGTAAAGGGCCCTCCTATGGAAGGCCAAGATGGTTCCTCAGCCGCTCCCCTATGCGCCTTTGATGGCGTTAGTAAGGATGGGGGCAGGGAGAGGCGCTGCACCGACCCTCTTGCTCCTATGGGGACCCTAGTCCCCATGATCAGCAGCACTTGCGTCCCCAGGGCGCAAATAATCTGCTAGCTTTGTTGGTCGGAGGGATTCCGTGCTCTTGAATGAGGGCATCTTTCCTGCGACAACAAAGCATTACAACTGCTTCCCCTTGTATGCGCCCGCCGAGGTGCAGGTACCGACTCTTATTATAGTGTTCTCCGTGAGGTCGATTTTTATTTTTCTCTTTCTTGTATTTTGCGAATGGTAGACATTCGTTTGTAACAGATTTTTTTTGTAAAGATTGACCCCGGGTGGCATGTATCAATGAAGAGACTTGTCAAGCAATCCCGCCGTTGGATTTCTGTTGGCGATGCTGGTTCTCGAGTCCCTGATCGACGCAGCCCAACTAGCCGAGAGACCGTTACGACTTTATCGGGTTCTCCTTCCGCGCCCCATTTGTGAGGCGGAGGATAGAGCCAGGCCGCGTTTTTGCCTGGATGGTTGAAACACGGTGCTCGTTGAGCTGCTATCGGGTTCGTTCGAGTGAAGCCCCCGGTTTCCTGTTGGCAGGGTCCCAGTGAACCAGCTAGTGGCTGGTTTCATAAATCCGTTTTTTTCGACCCGACTGGTTTCCCCGACCGTTCGATGGGTCGTGGCGGCTAGCTGCCTCTCTTCGGGAAGATACCAACGGACGGATCGGAACAGGACTCAAACGCGACTCTACGATGCCCTCGATCTTTGGGGGTCAGCGTGTTGGCCGCTAGGTGTGCCCATCGCTCGTGCCCCTCGCACTTGTTTCACACACTGGGCGGCTGTCAAACCCCTCCACGAGGCCAGCCTTAGAACCCTGGCACTGCTGGGCCGTCGAAGCAGTTTTTAACCTCTTATCCCATCTTACCTGTGCCCGTAGGTCTTGGGTCGGGTCGGGTAGATTGAGTCGTGATTCGTCCTGCCAATGCCTGGGTCGGCGCCGATCGAACCCCGTGGGATCGATCGAGCCATTGCTACAAGACATGGTTAGTTGAGGTTTGCCTTGATCGTACTGCTCCCTATCCGTGAACACAGGGGCTTTTAGGGGAGGATCTTTCGGGCACAAAAAATGAAGGGCCTTGGGCATATGGGCCCACTCCCTTAAGTCTAGGGGGAATAAAAAAGGCGGGCACGGGATTCCGATTGGTTTCGAACCGTCTTCCCACTATCCGGGGCAAGGGCGGCATGCTTACCTCACGTGTGCGTCATGATGGCCCTGGTTGAACCGTCGTGTCGCCTCATATTCCATGACATGATGATCGTGGGTGCGTATCTCCCACACGAATAATGTGGGTAGTGGGGCCACCAAGCCAGGGTGTCATAGAGCAGAGCGGAAGCCTGAGAGTTGCGGGGATACAGAGAGAGCGGGGGAGGAGGTGGCGGGATTTAAGCCATGGGTGATGTGGCGAGGAGTTAAACCCCTTACCTCGGGCGAGTCATAGCTGGGCCCGACAGTCAAATCGGAGCGCGATTCTTGGGGGCGCGCGGCCTATTTAAGTCCTCCCCGGGCCGTCTTTCCCCCTTCTTCTTCTTCTTTGCTTCACGCCTTTCTGCCTACAACATATCTCAGCAGCCATTGTCGTTCCTCTTCCACCGCGGTTGCCTTTTCATTCGTGATGTTTATGTACACTTGATCCACGGTGATGAAGAAGGAGTTGGAGGCACTCGCCCACGCCGGGCTCCTAGCCCCCCTCACCGGAGCGAGGGAGTGGCTGGTGCCGGGGAACATGATTCGGCCGAAGCCCCCTCAGGGCTACGTGGTGTCGTTCGTCCCATTCCATGAGCGCGGGCTTGGGTGGCCGGCGCATGACTTCCTCCACGCACTACTCTTCCATTACCGTGTGGAGTTGTAGCATCTGAATCCCAACAAGATTCAGCACATCTCGGCCTTTGTGGCCTTGTGTGAGGGGTTCGTGGTGTCGCACCCAACTTTGACCTGTGGTGCCACTTCTTCCTCGCCTCCTGCATTCGGCGCAAGATCAGGAGCGAGACCTTCCCCTCCACCATCGGGTGCGTTGGGATTCGGCTCCGAGGGTAGCGCGTGGCGGAGTACATCCCGATACCCACCCCGACCAACCATTCAGGGTGGCACAATAGGTGGTTCTACCTACGCAACGACGAGATCCACCCCCTCCCTGATTACACCGGTCGGGACATCCCTAAGGCCCGGGAAAGCTGGCACTGGGGGAAGGGGAAGTCCGGGAAGAGGTCGATAAAGGATGCCCTTGATACGATCGCCCACCTCAAGTAGCGTGGCCTCGATGGTGCCAGGGTCGTCAGGTGGCATCACAAAGCATTGGTTCGCGCCGCTGTCCACTCGTCGACTTCCCATGTTTCTCGTCGAGGACGGTAACCGCGCCGTGCCGGACAACATGATGGCTGCGGACCTGCTGCCCGACAACGAGGTCGCGAAGTGGGTGAAGGCGACGTTGGGGACCAGCACTCGGGCTAGGCGCATTCGAAACAGGCCAGTGATGTGTCCGGACCCTCAGGTGGTGGATGTGGTAAGGAGCCCCGTCTGTCGGTCGTTTTCCTTGTTTTTTGCCTTTTTAGTCGTGATCGTGGGCAGTCTTACAATTGTGTCTTGTTTGTAGTCCCAGTGGACGTGCCTTATCCAAACCCCTCCCCTTCGGCTGCCAGAGGGAGCGGCGCAGCGGACCGCTAACCGCTTTAGGGACGTGGAGTGATGGGACGCCAAGCGGGAGGCAAGGAGGAAGAAGGATGCCAACATCCGGGCGGGGCAAGAGAAGGAGGAGAAGTTGCGGCGGAGACAGGCGCTGGGGGAACAGAAGGAGCGAAGGGGGGAGAAGCCGAACACCCTGTCGACGGAGTCGACGGAGGAGGAGGATGAAGATGAGGACAACGACGTGTTCGATGACTGGGAGGCCCTCAGCGGATTTGAGGGATTCGAGGGCACCGCTGGTGTTGATGACGATGACCTCGGCGGCGACCCTGGGTTCGCTGCTGGGGCACCGACCCTAGGGATGGGGTCGTCGCTGATCTCAGCAGAGCCGACCCGGTCTAAGGTCCCCATGGGACCTCGTCTAGTCAAAGAGGCAATGCCGGAGCAAGGAGATTCAATGGGGGGCCCTCGCTTGCTGATGCCTGAGGAAGTCACGATCGACATGCAGGCCTGCTGGGTGGAGCCACCAGTTGGTGAAACTAGCCAGCGCGGTGGTCGTAGCAAGGCGGTGAGGAGCCCCCGGCCGAGCGATGCGGGCGAGGCGGCGGTCGAACCGCCGAAGTCCGTAGAGGGCGTCAAGACCGGGGCGATGCCTTGTGTGGCAGCCGTAGAGAAACGGGCGCGCGACGCAACAGGTAGCAACGATAGGCGGTTGGCACAAGGCCTCATCGACCATGACTTACGCTAGCGAAGGAACTCAAGGGGCAAGTTCTGGCGCGCGTGCATCAGCGGTGGAGGTCAGGGACACCAGCGATGGCGATCTAGTCGGGGAGGAGCTCGAGAGGATGAGGAGCTCGCGTGACTCTGTCGAGCTCCAAGTCCTCGCCGCGTGTCAGGTGTTGTGGTCCGAGTACGAGGCCTCACACATCGTCGGACTGCGGGCTTTGGTTGCCGCACGTCAGCTGTTAGAGGAAGAGTGCCGCCTCGATGAGAGTTGGGCACTAGGGTGGTGGGGTTGGAGGCCTCTTTGGAGCAAGTCAGGGCTCAGCTGGACAGGGCGGAGCGCGACCTCGCCTTTGCCCGAATTGAGTGGGATGAGGTCGTGGCGCGGGCTGTGTCCTGCGTTGCAAAGGTCGAGGCGCTCGGCGCTGCGCCACAGCAGGATAGGTCGTGTCACGAGGAGGCGGACTAGGCGGCGATGACCTCCACCGAGGCTGTGGTTGGCTACCTGGCGCGGCTGCAGAGTGCCCACCAGATGGAAGCATGTAATTTCACCCCTACTGTTTGCAACTAATGCGGGCTTGTAAGCTCTTATCTTTGGTTTGCTTACCTCCATTGGTCTTGAATAGATCTGGAGTCGAAGCTGGCGACGATGGAGGTCTCCCTCCTCTAGGAGGTCGAAGAGAAGGACGCGCTGTGCGCTGTGATGGGGCAGGCCGCTCGGGAACTCCAAGTGGATCTGCCTCCTGGCGCTGCTCTCGCTGAGCGGGTCGGGGTCTTGATGACCGCGGGTCATGAATGGATCAGGCGGGGCATGCACTTC
Source organism: Eleusine indica (assembly GCA_030378355.1). Classification (NCBI taxonomy): domain Eukaryota; kingdom Viridiplantae; phylum Streptophyta; class Magnoliopsida; order Poales; family Poaceae; genus Eleusine; species Eleusine indica. The sequence continues at coordinate 47,493,508 of CM059498.1, read as the reverse complement.
GGCGTGCGTACCGCCTTTAGTGTGTTCGTGACCCATTTTGACCTGGAGGAGGTCGAGTTCGAGGCGGTGAGCGCAGGCCACGCCGAGGGGCACACTCCTGAGCAGCTGGACATGATCCGCGCCCGCACAAATCCCTATGCCAACATCCTGGCGAGCGCGCACGAGGAAGGAGCTCTTCCTGAGGTCGGAGAAGAGAAGTAATTAGTCAAGGTTTAACTATTTGCCTAGTGGGTCATCATGCCCAAAGCCATGTAATAGTTCAGGTTGTGAACTCGTGGTTGTTTCTGTTGGCCTGTGGTGTCCTTAAACAATTTTAATTCACATTTAGTTCAATTATTCAAGGCGTTCAATTATTCTGCTCGCCTTTGCCCCTCCTATTTTGACTTACAAAGTTTGAGCCCCCGAGCCCTTTGAGGTTTGGCCTCATTGGTGATCGCCGTTGTCATGGCCGCTGGGGCTAGCACGACATTGCGCCCTCCAACCAACTCGACCGTGAACCTGCATTACTCGTGGCTTACTTTGTTTGTCGCCGTAGTGATGCTTAGAGCCAAGAAGTTGTGATTTTCTTTTGCAAAAGAAAGGTGTGTGGCGCCGTGTGCCTTGTAGTCCCCGAGCGACGCTCGTCCCCCGGAGAGGGTGGGCGGGGGTCGCTGGAGAGCAGGCAGAAATGTATGAAAATGGAATTAATCGGAAGCTTTAAGGATAGAATTTACGTAGCTGTGAAATATTCCATGCGTTCTTGAGCTCGTTGCCCTCCACGGTCTTGAGCTTGTAGGTGCCGGGTCGGATTACTCGAGAGACGACATATGGTCCTTCCTAGGGCGGGGAGAGCTTGTGTCAGCCTCTGTTGTCTTGAACACTGCATAAAACGAGATCATCTACGAGGAGGCCTCTATGTCTTAAATTTCGATCGTGGTATCGACGGAGTGCTTGCTGGTACTTAGCCGAGTGGAGGAGTGCGACGTCTTGCGCATCATCTATTTGATCCATTGCATCCTAGAGTGCCGCCTTGTTGCCTTGCTCATCATACGCACGCACACGTGGCACGCTATAGTCTAGGTCCGTGGGCAGGATTGCTTCAGACCTGCAAACCATGAAGAAAGGCGTAAATCCTGTCGCGCGACTCTAGTACGGCTTGCAGTTCGGCCGCCCATCGTCCACTGAACTGCTTCAAGCGGTTGAAGATGATGATTGGGTCAAAAATCCGAGGTTTTAACTCTTGGAGTATCATGTCGTTCGCCCGCTCGGACTGGCCATTCGTCTTATGATGGGCGACGGCAGCCCAGTCGACGTGAATGTGGTAGTCATCGCAGAACTTTAAGAATTTCTTTCCTGTGAACTGCGTTCCGTTATCTATGATTATGGAGTTGGGGACTCCGAACCAGTGGATAATATCAAGGAAGAACTCGACCGCTTCCTCGGATCGGATTTTGACGAGCGGGTGTGCTTTGATCCACTTGGTGAACTTGTCAACCGTTACGAGCAAGTGGGTGTAGCCCCCGGGCGCTTTTTTGAGCGGGCCAACCAGGTCCAATCCCCAGACCGTGAAGGGCCACGCAAGGGGGATCGTTTGAAGGGCTTGTGCTGGCAGGTGCGTTTGGCGGGCGTTGTACTGGCAACCTTTGCAGGTTTTGACTATGCGGGTTGTGTCGCCCACGGCAGTTGGCGAGTAAAAGCCTTGGCGAAACGCATTGCCCATGGGGGTTCGAGGCGCGGTGTGATGGCTGCAGATCCACCGTGGATGTCGACGAGCAGCTTGACGCCTTCGCTAACGGGGATACAGCATTACATGACTTTGGTGATGCTGCGCTTATAAAGTTCCCCGTCGATTAAGACGAAAGACTTGGCGCGTTGATAGAGTCGCGTGGCTTCAATCCCATCAACGGGAAGCATGCCCCGAGCCAAGTACTCGGTGTACGGGATCCTCCAGTTGTTCGGGAGCTTGTCTCTCTCGACGTGGGGGGTCGATTCGCTCGACCTCGGGGTCGTCTGGCCCACTCGAGTCGCTTGGTCAATCGATTTCCATGATGTCGACGTGCTGTGGAGTCGTAGGCGGCTCTGTTTCCGGAGGCGGTCCATCGACCCTCGGGTCAAGCTTGACGGGACCGCCTGGGCCCTCTTCAGGCCGCGCAGGCTCTTTGGGCCGTACCGTGGGCTAGTGTTGGTTGTTTGCGAAGACTTTGGAGGGATATGCTCTCGACCAAAGGCCATGTTAGCCAACGTGTCAGCCACCTCTTTGAGGCATCGCGGAATGTGCTTGAGTTCTAGCCCATCAAATTTGTTCTCAAGCTTGTGAACTTCCTCGTAGTAGAGTGCCATGGTGTTGGTTCGATAGCTACACTCCTTCATGATCTGGTCGACCACGAGCTGGGAGTCACCCCAGATCTCCAGCCGTCGGATATCAAGCTCGATGGCAATCTTGAGGCTGTTTACGCGTGCCTCATATTCGGCAACGTTATTTGAAGCGGGAAATGAAAGCGAATTGTGTATTTCATACATACCCCGAGTGGAGAGATGAAGACGAGGCCGACACCTGCATCCGTTAGCATCAGTGATCCATCAAAGTACTAAACCCAGTACTCCAGATCGACTGGAGCGGGAGGGAGTTGCGCCTCGGTCTATTCTGCGACGAAGTCAATGAGAACCTTGGACTTGATGGCTGCTTGAGGTTGGTACGTGATGTCGTGACCCATCAACTCGAGCGCCCACTTAGTGACCTTGCCCGCCGAGTCCCTATTCTATATGATTTCACGAAGCGGAAAGGAACTTACGATATGTATCGGGTGGGGTTAAAGTAGTGCCGGAGCTTGCGCCTTGCGACCATCACAGCGTAGAGGATCTTGAGGATCTATGGGTATCTAGTCTTCGAGTCAAATAAGACCTCGCTGATGTAGTAAACGGCATGTTGCACTTTGAGGATGTGCCCTTCCCTTTCCCGCTCGACCACGAGCACCGAGCTCACGACCTGTGTTGTCACCGCTATGTATAGCAGCAACACCTGTCATGGGAGCGGAGGCGTCCGCACCGGAGTGCTACTCAAGATGCGCTTGATGTCGTCGAGAGTGGATTGTGCCTCGGAGGTCCACTCGAACTGATCGGATTTCTTCAGAAGCCTGTACAGTGGGAGCTCTCTGTCGCCAAGGCATGAGATGAAACGGCTCAACGCTGCCAGACAGCCCATGAGCCGTTGCAGCCCTTTTAGGTTCTGAATCGGACCCATCCATTCGATTGTGTAAATTTTGTCAGGATTGGCCTCAATGCCACGTTCGAAAACTATGAACCTAAGAAGCATACCTCTTAGGGCCCCAAAACGTGCTTCTCGGGGTTAAGCTTGACACCATTTCCGTGCAGCTTGGCAAAGACGCGCTCGAGGTCAGCCACAAGAGTGTCGACCTTTTTGGACTTGACAACAATGTCATCCACATAGGCCTCGACCGTGTGGCCGATCAGATGGTCAAAACACCGTTGCATGCAGCGCTAGAAAGTCGCACTAAATTTTTGAGCACGAAAGGCATCGTTACGTAGTAGTAAGAGCCGAACAGCGTGATGAAAGATGTCATGAGCTGGTCGGATACTTTCATCACGATTTGATGGTACCCCGAGTAGGCATCCAGGAAGGAGAGGGTTTCGCACCCCGCTGTCGAGTCAACTATCTGGTCTATGTCTGGTAAAGGAAAAGGATCCTTCGGACATGCCTTATTTAGGCTCGTATAGTCAACACACACTTTCCATTTCCCATTCTTTTTTCGTACAAGGACGGGATTAGCTAACCACTCGGGATGAAATACCTCCTTGATGGATCCAACGACCTGCAGCTTCACGATTTCCTTCCTGATTGCCCTGCGCTTCTCCTCGTTGAAGCGGCACAGACGTTGCTTCACCGGCTTGGAGCCTGGCCTGATGTTCAAGGAGTGCTCGGCGACCTCCCTTGGGATGCCAGGCATGTCCGAGGGCCTCCATGCGATGACGTCGGTGTTCTCACGGAGGAAGCCGACGAGCTCACTTTCCTATTTGGGAGTGAGGGATGTCCCTACTCTCACCGTCTTCTCCTTGTCACCCTCAGGGTCGACCTGCACATCATTGGTGTCTTCCACCGGCTTGAACGAGGCATTCTTGTGGCTGGCATCAGAGGTCTCTTCCTCGAGGTGAGCACGGATAGCCTCGAGCTCCCCGGCGGAGGCCACCATCGTGGTGGCGAGGTCGCTGTTCTCTGTCTCGCACTGGAAGGTGCGTTGGAGTGACGCGCTCACGGTGATGACCCCTTTCGGTCCTGGCATCTTGAGCTTTAGGTAGGTGTAGTTAGGGATGGCCATGAACTTGGCGTAGCATGGATGCCCTAGGATGGCGTGATACGCTCCTAGGAAGTCAACGACCTCAAAGATGAGGGTCTCGGTCCTGAATGGACAGGGTCCTGAACATGACGGGCAAGCTAATTCACCCGAGAGGAATGGCCTGTCTCCCAAGAACAATCCCATGGAAGGGTGTGCTCGCTGGCTAGAGACGTGACCGACCAATCCTGAGCAGATCAAGGGGGTCGGCGTATAGGATGTTGATGCAACTGCCTCCGTCCATCATCACCTTTGTGAGACATACCTCGGTGATGATGGGGTCGACCATGAGCGGGCATAGACCCAGTCGTGGTACATGAAAGGCATGGTCCGACCGATCGAACATGATTGGCAGGTCAGACCACTTGAGGAAGGACGACGTGGCGAGCTCGACCGTGAAGACTTTGCGACGTTCGACCTTTGCCATGTGCCGGCTCCCTCGGGCCTTGGGTCCCATGAAGATCATATGGCAGGCTTTGGTGTTGGGGAACACCAGTCCCCCCTGCTCGTCGTCGCTGCTCGTGAGGTCTTTGGCCCCAAACTCTGATGCCTTATCCGGCTCTCCCCTCTTCGCCTCATCTCAAATGAATTTCATCATCATGGAAAAATCTTTAAGGAGATGTTTCACGGGGAATCCGTGGTTTGGGCACAGACCGTTCCACTTCTTCTTGAAGTGGTTTGGCGCCTCTCCCATCGTAGGCCTCAGCGGCTTGCGTTGGCGACGGCCATGACAGGGCCACATCCAGCCTGCGATTTGTTCTTTTTCTTCTTTTGAGGGTTGGTGAGGCCTTTGTCGGCTCCTTCCTCCCGCTTGCCTTTGCCTTTGCCCTCCGGTGTGCGCTGGAGGACCGCCCCCACGCACTCATAACCGGAGGCAAAGCTTGTGGTTATATCCAGAAGTTCGTGGACTGTGCGTGGACCCTTGCGGCGGAGCTCGGGAATGAGCTGCTCTGAGGCGGTGCCGAAGATGAAGGCCCCGTCGATGTCTAGGTCGCCCACGTTGGGCAGTTCTTTACACTTCTTGCTGAAGCGCCAAATGTAGTCCCGGAGGGACTCGCCAGCTTTCTGCCGACAGTTCTTGAGGTCCCAGGGGTTGCCTGGCCTGAGTTAGGTCCCCTGGAAGTTTTCAATGAAGATGTCCCTCAGGTCACCCCAGCCGTAGATCTGACCCTTGAGAAGATGCTCAAGCCACGCGCGGGCTGAGTCGGTGAGGTACAACGGAAGATTGCGGATAATAGCTAGGTCATTGATCGTGCCTCCCACTTGGCACGCGAGACGGTAATCCTCGAGCTAGAGTCAGGGGTCCATCTCGTCCGCGTAATTGGTGACGGTCGCTGGCGCTCGAAAGCACTGCAGGAACTCGGTATTGCGGATACGTGAACTAAAGACCCGTGGCTCAACTACTCCTTTTCGTGTCGATGCGCCCTGAGCGTGTGACGCGCGTCATGGTATGGCCTGACTCAATCGTGAACCAAGGCTTTCTTGGGCGTGCCCCCAGCTGGGGGTGGTTGTTGAACCAAGTACTGTTGTGACCCGGCGACGCTGCCCCGTCCGGCACGCCTGGACATGGAAAACTGCTGGCTGGACTGAGCAGCGCGCCGTTGCGAACTCTCTGCCTAGAGCTTGGCGGCCTTGGCTAGAAGAGCCGTGAGTTCTTGTTGAGCCTGCTGTGCCTCCAGCATCGCAGGCTCGGGGAGAGTCCTGAGCAGCGTGACGGCCGCTATGTTCTATCCCGCATGAGCGAACTATGGGGACCTCGGGTCGTCGGCGAGGATGCATTGGTGGACATCGCGAGCCATGGCCCGAGTGCATTCACCCATGCCGGAGCGGGCTAGCTCACAGTCTATCTCTTGCTTCTCATGCTCAAGCTGACGCCGAGGCTCCTCCAGCTCTGCCCGTCTAGCCCTCAGCCGTTGCTGAGGGTCCTTCGGTCGGAGTGCAGGCTGTGTTCCGTCAGTCGCAGCTACGGCGACATCGACGAGCGTCTCCCCAATGCTGCACCCGTTGCTGGGTTTGCCGGAGCGCGAGCCCCCGGATTTGCCATTGCCCACGCGGCTGATGTTCTGGCCCCTCTCGTGGCCGTAATGGGCACGAGTTGCTCCATGTGGCATTCACGTGGGAGGTTTTAGCTTCCGTCGCAACTATCGGATTCCGAGTCTGAATCCCCCACGGACCCTACGTTGAGGAGGTCAAAGAGGGACTCGCTCGGAGAGATCTTGGAGATCCCTTGCGATGTTGTGTAGGCCGTACAAGTAGTTTTCTGAGGTGGCTCCAGTGAGGTGGTCCGAAAGAAGGTGCTCCCCACCGAGGCGCTGTCTGTGGACGTTCGCCAGGGCGAACGCGAAACGCCAGAGGTCATCATGGTTGGGCACAGGGCCCAAGTAGTGCTCCAGATCGAACCATCACTGGTTGGTGTAGCCCGTGAACGACGCGGAAATGTCTGCGACCCGTGGTCTGGCTGGCTCGAGCTGAACTGCGTGCATTGCTTCGTCGGTGATGGCTGTGGCCACCGCGATGGGGTCCGGGAGTGACTCGCCGGCGAGTTCTAACGTCCCGTCCCAGAAGACGACGAAGTCTAACGTGGTGCCCGAATCCTCCAGCCACCATGGACGCGCCACCGTGATGGTGGGCGCCGGGGCTGGGGGTGGCAAGAACACGTGGATGCGGACACATAGCTGCTTTCTGTCCCCCGTCGCGATGAACTCCAGGCTCCCGAAGAAGATGCTGGTGCCCGGGGCCCAGAAAGTGGAGGAAGTGGCCATCTGAAACGGTGTGTAGTTGCGGAGCGAAACGTGCAGTCCCCCTTCCTGGCGCGCCAACTATCGGTGTTTAAATCACCGGCGAGTAGAATTTGTTCTAGGGGTGCGCGTTTCAGTTTTGGCGATGGCTATGCGAGAGGACACGGAGGATTATACTGGTTCAGGACGATCTCCTATGTCCAGTTCTCGAGCTCGCTCGTGTTACTCACACCGAGGTGTACAATGGAGGCGAGAGAGGAGGAGTCTCCAAGTCTCTGGTTGCTCGCGAGCATGTGTGTGAGTCTGTGTCTTACTTGGTTTTTCTTGTTTTCCCTTGTCCCTAAAGATGAGATAGGCCTCCCCTTTTATACTTCAAGGGATCCCGACCCATTTACACACACACACACACACACAGAGAGAGAGAGAGAGAGAGAGAGAGATCTACATGTGTGGAGTTGGTGAAGCCGTGCTGAGGAAGACGAAGACTTCGGTCAGTGGCGTAGCCTTTAGTCCTTGCGGGCCTGTTGTCTTGGTCTTGCGTTAGAGGGCATTGTGTCCGGGCGTGCCCTCGTTTTCTGTTGTTAGGTCGAGCCCCCTTGTTCCTATAGATGGCGTGCTCCTCCATACGTGGGGTGGTGCAGCATGGGCGTTGTCATGTTGTTCAGGCAAGGTTCAATCTACCTGTCCATGAAACTGTCCTACATCATCACTATTAGGGGTGTTATCGGACGATAGCAGCACAGAGAGCCTTCCCTCGCCTACCGTCGTCAGCGGACGCTGGTGATGATAAGAGGAGCAGGTATCAGAATGATTTGACTCCCTGATACTGTGCGTTTGGGCCGGGTTTGGCATTTAAGGCGAGACGGTTGGTAGTTGTTGACCACCGTCCTGCTCGACCTCCTCGTCGGGGGTCGACGCGTCTGGTTGTGCTTGTTCGGGCCCGCTTGGAGTTGGGATCCGTCCTGTCCTAGCAGAGCGATCGAGTTTCTCCACCCCGCCACTCTCAGCTCGGTCAGTGATTTGCCAAGATGTCCTGTCTCCGTACAGGTCCCACTGATGGGAGTTGACATTGGTAGAGCTTATCCAGGAGTCCTGGGATCCGCTCACTGTTGTTGGGGCCACGGTGAAGGTGAACTGTTTGTCCTTATCCTAGAGATAATGGGACTGGGCGAGCGGCCGAGTCACCAGCCTGGGAGGATGAGGTGCATTCGAGCCCCGGTGGGCAGACCAGTTTCGCCTCGACCTCTCGGAGGGGTCGAGCGGGACGTTGCAGGCCCTCGACCCCAGGGGGGGGTCGGGCGGAGTGCGGCCTGCCCTCGACTCCTGGAGGGTCGAGTGAATCAGGAGTGGCACGACCTTTGCCCCTAAGACTTGGCTGGCACAGCGATTCCCTTCGTGGGGCCCATACGGGTGACACCTTAGCGGTGCTTCGGCGGATCTGTTGTTTTGGATGTTGATGGGCCTCCGAGTGGTGCCATGTGGCACCCCTGGTTGCTACCCCCGACACTAGGACACTACGTGACATGTGGGTCCAATAAGCATCGGGCGCCAAACAGCCCGCCAAAATTTGCAGCCTCCGAAATTTTAAACATGAAAGGTCAGTAATACCCCTGACACAAATTTTTCAGCTCTGAGTACTCAAGGGTATAACTGCCAACTTGTGGTGTGCTACCATGGTCCAATATATTCTCTCCAAGCGCCCCAAAAATTCAAATAATTTCTCCTCCACCTCCACGCCGTCACCAAGGATCTCCGTCTTCTCCTCCTCGTTCTCCTGAAAGCTGTCGCACCGGATCTCATCGTCATCGTCCACCCATCGCCCTGCACCGGATCTCCGCCTCGTCCACACTGTCGCCCCGCTCTAGATCTCCTTCACCTTGTCATCGATCTCTTCCATGTCGTTGGGGCACACCAGACCTCATCCTCCTCCTCCATCTACTGCCTCTTATGCTATCGATTCCGCACCTCATCCGCTACCTTGCCTCGCCGGATGGGAATACGCGGTTGCGGACGATAAGGAGGCCACGGACGCCGCATAGTGCAAGGTACGATGAATAGGGCTAAAATTTTTTATAGGGTTATAGATTGGTGTCAGTAGTTTAGCTTAGTACAATCTAACACATAAAATTTGTTGACGACTTTAAGAAGCTCCAATAATTGATTATGGGCGGGAGCGGGAGGCCAGTATCAAGGATAATCTTAGAAGAATGGCAGATCTTGGGCTTCATGATTTAGCGGCATCTCTTAGACTATCCTCAAATCCATTATCGGAAGAATCTGACTCATCAGATTACCTTCCTGAAGTTGAAGAAAATGTTTAGGGGGATGATGATACAGACTTAGTGGTAAAGGAGCCCCAAACTCTTGCAATCGAGGTAGATGTTTTGCTTATTCTTGTGGTGGTGGGTAAAAATGATTTCTTCAGTGTCATTAGCTTGCACTTATCATTAGCATGTAAAGAACAAGGTACTGTTCTTCCTAAAGTCTCTTTTTACATGGTATTCCATTCTCCACCGGTGACATGGTATGTCTTACCGTTCTGCTTTAGGAAACTGCTGAAAAGAACAAGAGAAATCATGCCAAAGTAAAGTATCATCATGCAACTGGATATCTCTATTATGTTGCACACATTCATGAATATGTAAGTCTGACAAGCGCTAGGGACATTGTTTATGCCTTATTTTCTGTCAGTCTGACAAGCACTTTTGTCCAGATGAAGCAGAAGGAGGGCCAAGCAGCATTGTAGCACGAAGGTCTGGAACGACTAGAAGGAGCAAGAGAAGAAGATGATGATAAAGAGGAGCTCAATGTGGTCAAACTGTTCAAGGTGTGCCATACCAGCAAGAAAAATGGCATTACTCTTGTGGCAAGAGAAGCAGTGGTAAGAATTGTTACAATCATATCTGCTTCTCTATGTGTGTTGCCGAAGATGTCCAATGCAATTGTCCCTCTACTCATTTCATTTTGGGTCTTTAACACTGCTGGTTATCTATTTTCCTCTCCAATTTGCAGTCGTCTATGGAGACTATGCAGGCAGACGCTCCTGCTGACGAGGAGCTAGCACTGCATAGTGTTGAGGTTGTCTCGAAGGTTCTATCCCAGAGCAGCTGCACCAGCACTTTTTTGAGGAATGTTGGTCAATCACTGAACCATCAAGAGACAGAGGCTGAGCGGGAACTTCGCGAACAACTTGCTGCTGAAAAAGATGGTACAACTTCTCTTGCTGTGGAACTATATGCACTGAAGACGAAGGCCGAAGCTGCTGATGAAAAGATGGAGAAGGCACATCAGAAGTTCGAGGAGTGAAAGAAGAGGGAGGAAGAGAACAATACTCTCCTTCGGGAACTCCTTAGTTTGAGTGGTGCTGGTAACTTCTCTCAATCTACAGTTGTCCCGTGATCATTTGTTGGATTGCTGCTCCTACCTCAAACTTAAGTTTTGTGGTTATCTGTGATGAACTCTGATGCATTCTGATGCATCAATTGTGTACGTGATTCTGTGATGGGTGAACTGAGAAGTGTGTATATAATTCTGTTAATTTTTGTTTCTATCATTCTGTTGATGTTTGTTTCTGTGATTCCGTTGATGGAAACGGTGTTGTTTCTATTGATTTGAGAGCAAAAATGTGACCCTTCTGGAAACTCGCACGAGGTCCAATCATAACTGGACGTGTGGCGGCTTCATGATGCAACACGCGGCAAACCAGAAAACAAACACACGGTGCATATAGCACAAAACACGTGTCAACCTATGAAAGAGAAACATGGCTCCCTCAGAACGAGACACATAGTGAGCTAGGAACGAGAAACATGCGACACTCTGTGAAAGTGACACATGGAGCTCTATGAACGGAACATGTGGGGCACAACCAAGATGACACGCGACGCCTTAATAAGATGGTGGCACGTCGCACCTTCAAAATGGACAAATGCCACCCTTATAACGCGCCACATGGCAACCTCGCCTAGTGACACGCGACGCTCTTGAGAAGCGACATGTGACGCCCCTGAGAGGTGGCACGTGATGCTCTGCAAGGACGACACGTGGCCCTTGCCATGTAGACTTGCCATATCATGCGCCAGCATGGTTAGTGCCATGTGGGCTTGCCACGTCTGCGCCACGGTGGCGTGGAGCCTCTTCTGTGACGCTTTTGTTCACCGTCATTGAAGTCAAATCACTTCTGTGACGCGGAAAGGTTTCGTCGTACAAGGGTTGTCTTCTGTGACGAATGTGACGATTCGCCACGGTAGGTCTTCTGTGATGGCATGTCTATGACGAATCCAAATTTATCATAAAGTTGTGACGGAAAACCTTCTATGATGAAATTTCGCTCTGCTGTGACAAAATTGGAACGTCATTGGTGTGCATATTTCTACTAGTGGAAAACAATTATAACACACATATGTGTTACTCATTACGGGAAAATATGAAACACGAAGGTCCTATTGTAACACATGCATGGGTTACTGTAAGAGACAAAGTGTGACAATCGTGTTAGCAACACATGCAAATATGCTCTTATATGAATTACAAAGTGTTACAATCATGATTTTGTAACACACATGATGTGTGCTTTTAGTCAGAAAATTATGTTACAACAACGATTTAACAACACATTTTATTGTACTCTCATTGAAAAAAAGGTGTTATAATAATTATATAGCAACATGTGCATATGATCGAGTTACCTCTTGTAACACAATTATTTTTTGCTTTCATAATTAATTTTGCACGCATATATGGAGTATAATACCATAACAAACTTCGGATTTGAAAACAAGACATTGCACATAATAACAGAATTGGAATCCATATTTTTTCTGGTAGCACACTTCACTAAATGTCATGAGAAACATAGCAATAGAGAAACAAATATCCTTTAGCTAGGAATGAGGGTACAACTCTTTACTTCCATAGTTCAGAATCTGAAATCTAAATATTTAATATCTACATGTTTCAAAGTCTTTTGCTCTTTGATCCATTCTTCTTATAAGAATCCAAGAATGTCAACTGTTGATCATTTCAACCTGTAGAGAAGAATAAAAAAAAATGCAAAGGTGAAACAACATCTATAATACATGCCATACATACTACTATAACCGTTTAGCCAATCAAGGTCTAATATAGTCTCTTAGCCGCCACCTGCACAGGCCTAGGTGCAAACTTGAGGTGGATCGGAGGAACGAGCCATCTTGAAAGATTCAAATCCAGCTTTTTGTAACAAAGTCAAAACAGTCGGAAATAATCAAATAATAGAGAGTAATAATGTGATTTGAGTGGCAATCCTTCGTGCTGTGATATGAACTATATATGACGCCTTGCTCCTTTTATTCAGGGTAATTGTGTGTTATCGATCGTTCTGAAAGAAACGACAGTCTTCTCAACTACAGAACTATGTTTAGATGCACGTGGAATTACATTGTCGTATGGAATTGTTGCCAAATGCCTGCATTCCGTTTCCATGCATGACCTGCGTGCTTACGTTTTTTTATTACTGTTGTAAGCAAAACCAACAATTCGTGCTGACTAGCAAGGAGAGAAGTTACGACGTACTCTAAGATAACAATTAAATTATAGTTTGCATGTGCTGACATTGTCCACTTAATTACCTACTCTATTCTGAGTTTCTGACCAGAAAATCATAGCAGCCGCGCGCGCAGACAATCCCTTGAAGAAAAATATTTTATGGTGAGATGTATATAAAATAGGTTATCATTTTGATCCAGGGTTTCTCTGGCAAATCAAACAAATACAAATAACTGAGAAACATGAGTGAACGGTTTGACGGACACCGTCGGGTGTGAGGTAGAGATAGGCATATAGAGAGCGCTACATGGAAGCGATCCGTTCCTCGCCTTGCCACATCTGTCCACGTCTACATGCAGCATTATTGCTCCTGTTGGCTAGCTGTAGCAGCCAGTGCGGCTTTGACTGAGACTACCAACATATATCTTGACGAAATGGCATGCCTGGTTAGCTAGTTCAAATTTACCTTTTTTCTCTCGTGATATTGGCATGCACGTAGCACTATATAAAGCGCCTCACGGTTCTTCACCAATCACCCAGCTTCCCTCCTATCATAATTAGCTCTCAACAGCACGCCAGCTACCGGAGCTATAATTAGCTGATCGAAGCTAATTAGCAATGGAGCACTCAAAAACTCTTGCAGCATTGATCATTCACACGCTGGTGTTGGTGGCTCCTCTACTTATCATGGCCACTGACCCGGACCCTCTCCAGGACTTCTGTGTTGCTGACCTGAACGGCGTGCCCTCGGTGAACGGCTACCCGTGCAAGCCGCCCTCATCAGCCGGCGATGAGTTCTTGTTCTCGTCCAGGGCAACCAAAGGTGGCGACCCGATGTCCAACCTGAACGGCTCCAATGTGACGGAGTTGGACGTGACACATTGGCCCGGCGTGAACACTCTCGGCGTGTCCATGAACCGCGTGGACTTCATCCCCGGCGGCACGAACCCGCCGCACATCCACCCGCGTGCCACTGAGGTGGGGCTCGTGACCCGTGGTGAGCTCCTTGTGGGCATCATCGGCAGCCTACAATCAGGGAACCGGTATTATTCCAAGGTGCTCAAAGCGGGGGAGACGTTCGTCATCCCGCGCGGGCTCATGCACTTCCAGTTCAACGTCGGCAAGGAGGAGGCCTCCATGGTCGTGTCGTTCAACAGCCAGAACCCAGGCATTGTCTTCCTTCCACTCACCATGTTTGGATCCTCGCCGCCTATCCCCACTCCGGTGCTGGCCAAGGCGCTCCGAGTTGACGCCGAAGTTGTTGATCTCATCAAGTCCAAGTTCACAGGTGGGTATTAAACGAGCGAGCAGCAATGCATGGTTGGTGTGCATGCTAAATAATGTCACTTTCAGAACTCGTGTGACAATGCTATGATTAAGGAGTTGTATAATAAGATAGAATAAGTTCAAATGGTGATTGATCATTTCAGACGTACTGTTTATTATTGTTCCCTTTGTATAATAAATTTTCTTATTATTTCTCTATGTTGTATAATAAATAAAGGAAAACTATGCAGATTTTGCATGATTCACCACAATATATATTTCATGCTCCATTCATGACGTCTATAAGTCATTTTCTTCAGTATTTGAGAATCTATTTAGTGGGACTGGGAGAGTATGTTCCGAGCAAACGGACAAACTGTCCTAGTATTTGTACTGTTCCAAACTGCCTACTCAACTGGCTAGTTGCCGCTTCGGAGACCATAATCGTGGATCTCACGTTCTCACGTCAGCTGCAATAATCAAGATTCCATAAAACCACATTACTTAAGAAAAAATGGAAATTTTCAGGAAACTAAGAGTTGGTGCCATAATCTTATGTCTTAAGATAGTTGAAGGTGATATTTTGATACAATATATTCAAATTACCAGAGATTCATATGATAATGGTCAAATATTGAAATTTGATGCTCAAAAAATAAAACTCTGAGAAGTTGTAGCAGTTATTAGTCCAGGAACCAACATACATTAACGCCAGATATAGAGATCATCTAAGGAACAATGACTTGTAAGAAACTGTAACATGTTCTCAATTCGTGATCCATGGCATCATTATACAAACTCAGGTCCTGCAGTCTCTTTGCCCTCTAGCATCAGTGCCTTCCGCAGACCGACTTGGACGAACTCCACAAACTCGTTCATGTTCCGGTAGGATCTGCTGTTGGGCGCCTTCGCCGCACAAGCCTTGTCCCACCACTTTCCTTCCATCTCACACAAGGCACACGATGCCCCGTTGTCCTTCGTAACCGTGCGCACATAATGCTCGACCTAGTCATGCAGGAACATGCCCGCCGCCACGTCACAGAACGTGCACACTCCAGCGGCCAGGGTGGAGCCAGAAAACCACCTTGAGTGGGGCCATATAGTAGTATTTAGGTGTTGAGGAGGAGGGGGCAAATTGAAGATTTATACTGAAATATATGGTAAATTCTGGTGTTTAAGAGTGTAGTGCAGCTAGCATAGGGGGGCAGGCCCCTACTCCCCCCCCCACCCCTCCCACACACACCTTGTCTCCGCCCAGCAGGTGCCCTCTTACATGAAACTAATACTAAGATGCTACAATCAAGAATTCATATTTTCTAGGCTTCAGTCGATTGAAAGGATGACTCGGGGAGTTGATTGAAAGGAACACTAACTTTTAGTTAACTGAAAATCATAAACAAGTGTCTTAAGAATTGAGATACTTGATACTTGAAAGATACGTGCTTATTAACATTGAAGAAGAGTATACCCTAAAATTATCGTTATGAATTTTTACATTTTGTTCAACTAAGCTACATATCTCATCCTCAAAGTGTCAGCGTCAAGAGCTCTGCTCGGTTGGTAACTCTCTTGCCGTGCGCGTAACCCCTCGGGTAATCGTGTTCATCCCATGTGGGCAACCATCTGGGAGCAGCCTTTGAGCCTCTGTGGCCTCTTGCATCTCCGAGGCGCACGGCACCAGTGGGGCTTTCTTTTGAGCAGATATATATATATATATATATACGAAGAAAAAATATTGTTCCTTTGTATTAGTTTAGTAGTTGATACCTTTGAGACATTGACATGCATATATAACAAGGCTGTTGCTTTTGAAAACGACTCAAACGTCCACGAGAATATGAGGTGTTGTCTTCATGTACATGGACATACAAGTGGCGGCTGGAATAGCCCGTGGTGCTCACCTGAAGCCATGAATGGATTTATCCCTTTAGCCATCAAGGCCTAATAGTCTTTTAGCCGCCACCTACACAGGCCTTGGTGCAAAACTTGAGGTGGAGGAACGAGCCAGCTTGAAAGATTCAAATCCAGCTTTTTGTAACAAATTCAAAACAGTCAGAAATAATAATCAAATAAATGAGAGTGTAATAATGTGATTTGAGTGGCAATCCTTCGTGATGTGATATGAACTATATATGGCGCCTTCCTCCTTTTATTCAGGGTAATTGTCTGTTATCGATCGTTCTGAAAGAAAGGACAGTCTTCTCTACTACAGAACTATGTTTAGATGCACGTGGGAATTACATTGTCGTACGTATGGAATTCTTGCCAAATGCCTGCATTCCATTTCCATGCATGACCTGCGTGCTTACGGTTTTTTTATCACTGTTGTAAGCAAAACAACCAATTCGCTGACTAGCAAGCAGAGAAGTTGCTACGTACTCTAAGATAACAAATACATTGTAGTTTTCATGTGCTGCAATTGTCCACTTACCTACTCTATTCTGAGTTTCTGACCAGAAAATCATAGCAGCCGCGCCAAACAATCCTTGTTCCTTGAAGAAAAATATTTTATGGTGAGATGTATATAAAATAGGTTATCATTTTTATCACAAATCAAACAAGGGGCAATTGCATTAGAGGACCTATTTTCAACTCTAATATCGACAAATGACCTCTTTTTAGAATTTGCAGATTGGACCTCTTTTTTGAAATTGAAGCAAGCAGCAGCCCCTATTTGGTTTGGAGGTCTTAACGGCGTTAAATCTCATATGAAAAGATGGTTATGCCCTTGCAACAATGGACTTGTGACACAATTTACCCTATTTTGAGCAACAGGTGTATCACTCTACCATTCGGTTTCTTTATTGGATTTGTAGGAAAATTTAAATAATTGCAAATACAGACAAATTTAAATTCAGATTTAAATTAATTGAAAATCAGGACAAAAATTAACAAAATACTGAAAACATTTCATTTGTAGTTTTGGTAGCAACAAGTCAACAAGCAAGAATCGAGCACTAGCCATGCGAGCATCTAGGTGTGATATCCTAGCGCAGGGCTTAATAGGAACAATAGAATACTCATACCAATAAGTTGTAACTTCTTTTTCGGAAGCTCATCTCTAAAGAACTCAAAGGATAAGCATGTTTGGCCTAGAGCGATTGGTGACCGACCGGAAAGTTATTTCTGGATGTGCATGAGTGAGGATAAAATGCGTAGATAAAAACTAGTGTTGGTCTGTGAGGAAAGTCTTGAAATCCTAGAGATCTTTCAGATATAAGTGGGTCCGATCTCAAAGGGGCGGGATGTTATAGTGGTATCAAAGCCGACCCTCACGATTTCATAGACGCGTAGGATCGTTGTTGCATAGGCATGATGTGCATGGTTTGTGTGGGCCCAAAGTGGTCTGTGGTCGCACAACATGACACGTGCGCTAGCACGGGGCACACGGACGTGCCCAAGAGGGGAAGTTCCTGGCCTGGCATTGACCGATGAGGATGTCGATCTTCTAAGGGGTGAGAATGTGATATCTCAGCTTAAGGCTTTATAGGATTGATAGAATACTCATACCAACAAATTGCAACTTTTTTTCAAGGTCATCTCTAAAGAACTCCAAGATTACCCGTGCTTGGTCTGGAGCGATGAATGACCGAGCGGGAAGTTATTCTTGGATGCGCATGAGTGAGGATAAAGTGCGTAGAAAATACTAGTGTTAGTTTGTGAGGAAAGTCTTGAGGTCTAGAGATCTACCCGATGTAAGCAGGCCCGATATCAAACGGGCGGGACATTACACTAGCCCTGGCGCCTCTTGCACGAGCACCCACGATCGTGCGAGCACCTAGGCGTCCCTGACAGCATCCACATCGCTTGGTCGCTCGGTCTCCGCCCACGCACCAATCCGCTAGCTGACCCTCCGCTCAAGCCATGCCCCACCGCTCCGCCGCTCAATCTCCGCACGCAACGTCGTGCCGTCTCGTGCGTCGCTCGACCTCCATCCACGAGCCAACATGCTAGCCGCTGCCCGCCACCGCCTCCTACTTAGGGTTTGGATGGGGTGGGCATTCGTCGTAACCAGAGAGCAATAGGTTGCTACTTTGTGGGGGAAGAGAGAGGAGGGGCATTTTGGTGTTTTTCTTTTTTTTTATATTTTTTAATTCAAAAACAATATCCAATCTAACGGAGGCATAAAACAGGGGCTAACGGCTCGTTCAATTTCAAAAAACAAGTCTAATCTTACAAAATTTGAAAAGATGTCTTTTTTATAGGGAAAATTGTAAAAGCCTACTTACATGTTAAGGGGGTTTTTATATACTCACCTACAAGTACTATTCTTTCAGTCTAACACTTACAAGTTACACATAGTTCTCATATACCTCCTTGATAACTTTGATTGATCAACGTGGCTCTTGGTAAACATCCGATATAACTCTAAATAGTCTATCGTAGCTAAGTTGCGTATAATATTATTTGAATCATTCAAATATCTTAATACTTAAGATTTAATCCCTCTACTTTGCTCATAACATCTCATAGTATCTTGCATATATTTTCACGCTATTGTTGATAATAAGATAAAATTTGATGATGCTATATTCATCTAGATGATAATCACTCTAAAGTGAAACATCTGGTTGAATGTTAAAAGTCAAACAAGAGCCATATTAACTAGTTAAAGTTTTCAAGTGGGTATATGAAAACTATTGAGTTATCGACGATCGCAGACACGTAGATCAAAGTAGAAAACAAAACTAAAAGCAACAAGAATAAAGACGATGAAATTCTTTATTGAATAATTCTGACGAAATTACATAGGGGTGTTTTCTCAACTATTTATAAGGGGGAAACCCTACTTCGTGTTGGCCCCAATTTGATAACGAGACCACATGGGCCAGGAGTCCTTCTAGAAGGTGGGCCTGGCCCAATAAGAGTTTTACAACACTCCCCCTTGGTCTCTTTATCACGATAAATATATCTCATAAAACTCCTTAAAACCCCAGTGGGAAAAATGGAGAAAAGAGCACATACTACCGTTACTTGTATTGCACGCACTACCTCATCAAAAACCTTAATGAGAAAACTTCATATGAAAAACTCATAAGGGAAAAAGAGTACAATGCTATAATCTTCGTGATTAATAATTATTGATCTTCATGAACGATATGCATTATCTTTGAGATAATACTTTAATTCGGGAACGTGATGTACTTAGGGAAGTTCTCCCCCTATTCCAAGCATTTGTTTAAGTCTGTCATGTCAATACCACATCGACACCTTTTAAAAGTGTAAACCGGTATTGCATTTATGAATATATCTGCATGATTATCACAATATCGGACATGAGTTACCAAAATCTCTTCCTTCCCTTACAATTCATGCGTATGGAAGAATTTTGGATAACATATGCTGTTGACATATTCGACTTTATGTATCCTGATTGTATTTGTGTAATACAAGCTCTATTATCTTCATAGATAATTCTAGGGGATGGAGTGTGTGTCACTCCATAAGACTCCAATATATGGCTTGACATCCTCCTGAGCCAGGTACATTTCTTGACAGCTTCAAATATGATCTCATGGTGATTTGTTGATCTAGCAACTATCAAGTGCTTTGTCGACAGATTTACTTCTGCATTCTTTTGAAAGTAATATGAGATCTTCAACTCCTCTCGGATAAAGTAGGATTTGCTTGTTTCCATTCCAATGTC
Source organism: Eleusine indica (assembly GCA_030378355.1). Taxonomy (NCBI): domain Eukaryota; kingdom Viridiplantae; phylum Streptophyta; class Magnoliopsida; order Poales; family Poaceae; genus Eleusine; species Eleusine indica. The sequence continues at coordinate 47,474,003 of CM059498.1, read as the reverse complement.
ACATGCTCAATGTCAATTTGTATCTTGCTAGTAGATGCATTGTCTCGTCAAAAACCTTCATGAATAAGAGAACTGATCTTCATGATCAAAACAAATAAGTGATACTATTCAATATGCTCCCCCTCATATGGACATTCCTTGAACTTCGTGTTCAATGTCTTTGTCATACATTCTTCAAAAATGCATATAAAATATTATCATAGTGCTAAGTCTTGAAAAAAAAACTTTTCTCACAATTGTTCTAAGATTACAATGAGAGTAATGGAGCAATGTGCTTCGTGCACGTATAAGTTTGACATAGTCAAATTAGCACTTATTTGAAAGTAGAAGTTGCTACAATAATGCAACATTCAATAGATATCTTCAAGATCATATACTAGTCTTTATTTCTAGTTAGGGATTACACCAAATACCTTCATGGTATCATATGAAATCATATTTCTGTTGCTAGCATGTACTTCGAAGGACTTATGATTCTATATTCATCGAATCGGGTCGAAATCCTTCAAGGATCATCGGTGTTTATTTCATATTTCGACTGGTAAAGTCATTCATTAACTTATTCCTTCGTGGAGGTATCTCTTATATGGAGAGGCTCTTCATGAGACTTTGGATTAAGTGATGCTTCTTCGTGGATGCATTTCTTAAGTGAGATGCTCTTCGTGAGGCTTCTCATCACAAAATAATTTAGATGTTACAATATTAAATTCTTCGAGGATTTCATCGTATGGATTTACATAATCCACTTGATTCACTGCATTTATTCAATGTCTTGCCAAAAATAATCAGAACATTTCACGAGTAGGAGTAGAAGTCTTCGTGACTATGAACCATACATATCACCATTATTTATGCTTTATCCTCAATTGCTTATTCATTGACCCGATGTAAATGCTGCAAGCATTTATGCCATGGACTTTGTAATGGGTTCATCTTCATGATGCTCTCTTCGTGAGATCATTTCTTCATGAAATTTTCAAGCGAGGATTTTCTTCAATGATTTCATTCATGAATTTGGTAGTTCCATAATCCAAAGGCATCATTATAGCTTTTAGAGTGATCAGCTCTAGAATCTATAATTATCCATAAGAATGAAATAAATGACTTCTATATCATTCTACCATGATGATATATATGCAGGCGTCCCTGTAATATATCAGCTTATTGCCCATTTTACTTCATGTAAAATATAGCTTCTAGTTTATAACTTCAAGTTTCACTCCTCTTTGCTTCAATGCAAATTTATCTGGTCTTCATTTAAGCTTCATGCTTGTGTGTAAATATATTCCTTCGAGGAATATTGATGATCATGATCATTTTTCTTCTTTAAAATATGTAAGGCATTAATTCTACGAGTATTCTCTCCCCCTAATGCCGTCATCAGATCATTCAGTTGCATATTTACAAATGTATCCCCTATGATGAGCTTCAGCGATGTACCTTCAAGACTGGTTCATCTCTCACTTCATGTAAGTGCTCATTCATATATGCTATTATGGTGAAAAATCTTCAATAATTCCATGCACATTCTTCAAATTCATATGCAGTGAACTAGACATGCTCTTTTAGAACAAAGATGGTATCCAGTTTCTTCTCCAAACTGTATTTTCCGCACATGGATTGCGTGTCCATTCATTATAATTATATCCCGTATACTATATTGCTCCCCCTGATTTGAATCTTCATGACATAATGTTGATATGGTCTATGAGCCATATCAGACTGAGAGAACATAGTGCTAATTCTGCTTGAAATTCATAGATGAGTGGCATGTAATCCATGTTCATACAGAAAATTTCTGTTAGTCAGTCTTCATGAAGACATATAAATTGTTATGGCAAAATATACATGTAGCTTCGTGCTACTAATCTCTCCACAATAAAATTCTTCCCCTCATCATACCAAAAATTAACTTCAAGTCAATGTTTCATACATTTCTGACAATATATTGTAATGCAACCATACTACAAGTATGATTCATTTGGTATGACTCTCATGTACAAAATATTGAAAAATAAAAACATGAGTTGGGTGGAATACGGATCACATCTTCAAAGCTAAAATGATTATCTAAAATCAATTATATAGCCAATGTTCTCCAGTTACCATCGTGGTAACAATTAATCTACGAGATCAATTATTGCTTGAGTTGATAGTATCACTGCGTGTGATATATATATCAATGTGTCCAGCAAAATACTACTTCATGTAATCAATTGTGACCTTTGTATGATTAAAGGGTCTGCATGCACATCTTCATTTCTTAATTACTAAGGGATGAGATCATCATGAAGTGCTAAATCTTCATGATTATTGCTCAATCCTTCGTGATCCAGAGCCATTGTACTCCATGATACAATAATATATAAACAATAGAGTAAGACAAGGCAATAATTTTCATAAACTCATATGATGAATTATTAGACAATGTCTTCTCTTTGATTTTAGGTAGTCTACGAGACTACTTGGAATTCTTCATGCACACCTTCTTTCAACTCAAAATAAATGATCTTTCTTGGTCTTATAATCTAGAATTCATCTTCATGATGTCTTCTGTGGGGAGTAAGACTATACCAGTCTACTCAAAGCGTTCATGCAATGAGTCCCACAAGACAATTGAGCTTCTTTCAGTTATATATTCATCCTTCAATGTAACACTTAAATGACGCCTTAGAAAAAAAAATAGGGCTTCAGCTTGCTCCGCTTCTGTTGCGGGAGAATCTTCTTGTTTGGGCAAAACCGTTTTCAAAAAGATCCTTACTACTAAGGAATATCAAGTGCCCATGATCGATAGTTATATCCATTAAGAGCTTCAAACTCCCTCTTCATGAGGTCAGACATCTGCGAGATGTCATTGTGCAAAGGATTACTTCATGTATCCAAATAATATATCCAAGTAATCGGAGCATAGGTATGGTGGTATAATAAAAACTTCATGTTTAAATTATTTTATTGGTGTTTCTGCATAAAAACAACCAATAAACCGTAAAAACGGTATAATATAAGGACCGTAGTTCATTCTTCTTAAATATGAAAAATTCAGGGTATTATCTGCAAAATAACACTCTCCCGTGAAATTTCTTGTTATTTTGCAAATTTCATGGGTCAATGGTAATTTTCATAATCATTAGGGACCTATATGCAAAATTATATTGTAGGAGTATATTTGAAAAAAATAAAGGTTATTTCTACGAGAAAACCCAGGATTTGATCATAATATCTAACAATTCTGGGGTGTTATATGCAACATAACACTCTTGCAAAATTTCTAATTATTCCGCATTTTCTGTGTCCCTATGATAATTTTCATAATTCCTAAGGACTTCTCTGCAAAATTCCAGCTTTGAGTTGATTTCTGAAAAATGTCAAGTGGTTTCTGCAAGAAAACCGTCACTTGATCCAGAATTTCCAGGGACTAATATGCATAATATAGACTCCTGAAAAAGTCGAGGTTGTTTCTGCATGATCCTAAAATTTTAAGGGCTTTCTTTCAAAATATCCAGATATTTTCATTAGGTAAAGTGGTATAACAAAAACTGCATGTTTAAGTTATTTTTATTGGTATTTCTGTATAAAAATAACCAATAAACCATGAAAACAGAATAATATAAGGACTATAGTCCATCTTGATATAAATCTGGAAAAATCCAGGGTGTTATATGCAAAATAACACATTCCCGTGAAATTTCTATTTTTTCTATTCTGGTAATTTTCATAATTTTCAGGGGCCTTCTGCAAAAATTGGGTATGTTTCTATGAAAAACAGAAAATCCCAAAATTTTAAGGACTTTTTTACAAAATTTTCCAGATATTTTTCTGATCCGGGCTTCTAATGGGCCAAAACCCGACCCAAAAATTGAGCCCGGCCCATTTTGCTTGTAAAGGGTATAAATAGGGTTGAAACCCTAATTCTCTTATCCCTCACTCCTCATTTTTCTTTCTCCCAGCCGCCACACTCTTCTTCTCTTTCTCTTATTCCCTCCCCGTCGCCAGTCCAAGAGCGCCAGGCCAGGTGTGGCCCATTCTGCGCCAGGTGCGGTGACCGCGTGGGCCAGGCCAAGTGCGCGTTGCGCCAGGCGCGTCGGTGGGGGGTTCCAAGCGCAAGCGCTGCATGCGCGCGCGCGCCCGGTTCTTTTGCTGCGTGAGCCCGTGGTCGACGGTGCGGAGGCTGCGTGAGCCCGTGTTTGCCCTCCCCTTTTTCTCTCTTTTTTTTCTTCTTTTTCTTTTTCAAGTTTCTTCGATTTGTATGGAGTCGAGTCCAACGTCCGATGGGACCGGATCTGGACTCAGAGCCTAGATCTGAGCTGTCTCGGAATGGATCTCGAGATTTTTTTTTCTTTTTTTTTTTGTAGATCCGGTCACCTTCACCACTAGGGTTAGGGTAGATCCGGTCTTTTCTTCTTGCCATCTTTGTGGCTCGTGTCGGCGGAGGGCTCTCACGCGGCCTTTTTTTTTTTTGAACTTCTGGACGTATCCCGTTTTAGATCTGGATATTCCAGATCCTCCCCTTGCCGGTTCCAGATCCGGTTAGAGTTAGGAGATTGCGGGCGCATAAGTGCCTTTAATCTGATTTTGTTATTTCATAGTGTCGCGTCCTATGACGGGCTTTTGTTGTTGTAGATCTTGACTGCAATGAGTCAAGATTTTTGTGACGATCTCTTGGATAGATCTTGACTGCAACGAGTCAAGATACAAAATCAATCGAAAATCATACCTTTAATCGTCGAATAGATGGTCGGCTCTGTAGAGCGTGCTGATAACGAGTTGAGTTATCGACGATCGCAGACACGTAGATCAAAATAGAAAACAAAACTAAAAGCAACAAGAATAGAGAAGACGAAATTCTTTATTGAATAATTCTGGCGAAATTACATAGGGGTGTCTCCTCAACTATTTATAAGGGGAAAACCCTACTTCGTGTTGGGCTCCAATTTGATAACGAGATCATATGGGCCAGGAGTTCTTCTTCTAGAAGGTGCGCCTGGCCCAATAAGAGTTTTACAACAAAAACTAAGTGTAACTTGTAGGTGTTGGACTGAAACAAAAGTTTTTACGGGTGGATATATGAAAAACACCCTAAAATGCAAGTGGGTATTTGTAATTTTCCCTTTTTTATATTAGAGTCAAAAACAGGTCATCTAATGTAATTATCACATCAAATAAATACAAATAAGCGAGAAACATGAGTGAACAGTTTGACGGACACCGTCGGGTGTGAGGTAGAGATAGTCATAGTGAGCGCTCAATGGAAGCGATCCGTTCCTCCTTGACATATCTGTCCACGTCTACATGCAGCATTGTTCTTTCTGTTGGCTAGTTGTAGCAGCCAGTGCGGCTTTGACTGAGACTACCAACATATATCTTGACAAAATGGCATGCCTGGTTAGCTAGTTCAAATTTTCCTCTTTTTTTTCATGTGATATTGGCATGCACGTAGCGCTATATAAAGCGCCCCACGGTTCTTCACCAATCACCCAACATCCTCCTGAGCTCTCTCAACAGCACAGCAGCTACCATTGCTATAATTAGCCGATCGAAGCTAATTAGCGATGGAGCGCTCCAAAACCCTTGCAGCATTGTTCATTCACACGCTGGTGTTGGTGGCTCCTCTACTTATCATGGCCACTGACCCGGACCCTCTCCAGGACTTCTGCGTTGCTGACCTGAACGGCGTGCCCTCGGTGAACGGCTACCCGTGCAAGCCGCCCTCATCGGCCGGCGACGAGTTCCTGTTCTCGTCCAGGGCAACCATGGGCGGTGACCCAATGTCCAACCCGAACGGCTCCAACGTGACAGAGCTGGATGTGACCCACTGGCCAGGCGTGAACACGCTCGGCGTGTCCATGAATCGTGTGGACTTCGCTCCCGGCGGAACGAACCCGCCACACATCCACCCGCGTGCCACTGAGGTGGGGCTCGTGACCCGTGGTGAGCTCCTCGTGGGCATCATCGGCAGCCTTGAATCCGGGAACCGGTATTATTCCAAGGTGCTCAAAGCTGGGGAGACGTTTGTCATCCCGCGTGGGCTCATGCACTTCCAGTTCAACGTCGGCAAGGAAGAGGCCTCCATGGTCGTGTCGTTTAACAGCCAGAACCCAGGCATCGTCTTCGTGCCACTGACCATGTTTGGGTCCTCGCCGCCTATCCCCACACCGGTGCTGGCCAAGGCGCTCCGGGTTGATGCCCAAGTTGTTGATCTCATCAAGTCCAAGTTCACAGGTGGGTATTAGTAAGAGCGAGCAGCTACATATGATTGGCATGCCTGCTAAAGAATGTCACTATCAGAACTCGTGACTATGCTATGATTAAGAAGTTGTATAATAAAATAGAATAATGACCGGGAGGCTCAGCACCTCCGATCTATTCCCTTTGTGAAATAAGCTTTCGTTCTCTGTGTAAGTATAATATATAAAGGAAATGTATGCAGTTTTTCCATGATTCACCATAATATAGAAATTCCATGCTCCCGTATTCACGATGTCCGAGCAAACTAACAATCTGCGGTATTATTTGTACTATATATTCCAAACTGTGTGCTCAACTAGTTGCTGACTCGGAGACCATAGTTATGGATCTCACATTCTCATCACGTCAGCTGAAAGAATTGAAATTCCACAAACCATACTACTTCATTAAGAAAAATTAACTTTTTACCACAAAAATGAAGAGTTGGTACAGTATATAATCTTATATTTTCAAGTTAGCTAAAAGTCATATTTCAGTACGGAAAAATAGATGTTTGTCGAGTGTTTTTTTTTTCGGGCAGTCGGCAAAGAACATGTTTGTTGAGTGCCGTATAAAAAACACTCGGTAAAATAAATATACTCAGCAAAGAATGCGTTGACAAGTTTCAAAAAAAAAACGCTCGGCAAAGAAGAGTCTTTGCAGAGTATTTTCTTTAGCACTCGACAAAGCTTTCTTTGTCGAGTGTATTATTTTTGACACTCAGATAAGGATTTATCGAGTGTTTTTCGTTGATAATCGGCAAACAAATAATTTTTTTGTCTTCTACTCTCAAAACTTTTTGTACTCTCCACAAACAACATGTGTTACTCCATGTTAAAATTTGGCATTTTTGTATTTGTTTACTATATTTAGTTAGTTAATTATATTTTGAGCAATTTTTTGAATAAAGTTAAATTTAAACTACAAGTGACTCAAATTAAAAAAATCAATGATTTTCTTTTCATGATGTGTTGGTATTAATAGTGGAAGATATGATAAAAAGTAGAAAACGTTTCGTACAAGTTGTCACATACGATGCTCATAAAACGGAGAATCTCTGAAGAATAACCTTAGAGTTAAGAATGACTCGTTAAAATTTGGAGTCAAATTGATAGTCAAATTTGAATTTTACTTCAAATTGTTTTGTATAGGTCATAGATTACATAAATTGTATCATTTTAAAATTTGATTATTTTTGAAATTTTTTTGATAATTTTAATTTATTTTTGAAGCCCACGGGAAAATTTCTTTGCCTAGTGTTTAATTTAGCACTCGACAAAGAACCTCATTGGCGAGTGTATTATTTTTTACACTGGCGGCCTCCACTAGTCCTCCTCTGGCGGCGGCCTCCTCCCCACCCTATCCGGTGGCGGCGGATCTTGGGCTCCTACGGGCCGGGGTGTGCTGGTCCTACCTTTTTCTTTTTTATTTATTTGTTTAGAATAACCTATAGGTATGGGGATAAGCTTCGTCCCTACAAAGCATTAGGGACGGGGACAAATAATATCTCTGGTTGAATCTTTTTAGAGACGGTGAAATCCCTGTCACTATAGCCTTAGATTTAAAGACAAAAAAATAGGGACATAGACATATACAGCTCTAATGTGGTGAGATCACCGTTACCAAAGCCCCGATCTGTGATAGTGAAGGGAGATCCTCTCTGTTCTTTGGCACTCCTAGTGGCGGCGGACGACAGATTACAGAGGTTTAAGCGCTGGTATCTGAACGCATCCGGGTTTGTAGCCGTGCGGGATTCATTTGGTTCCGGTTACTCGGACCCTATCCTTGCACCGTACCCCCCCCCCCACTGCGCCTCCCTCTTCCGCCATGCTGATGGCCACCACCCCCAATGTCGGCGGCCCAAGAATCCTTATTGGGGTTCGGGATGCCGGCCGGGGGGGGGGGGGGGGGTCCTCCCCAGCCATAGAGGAGGTCCAGGGGACGGCGGCCGCGACCTAGCGGGACAGCGTAGCGGCGATGGTGCCGCCATGGCCGTCGGCGATAGGAGGGCAGGGCCAGCGACGGGGGCGTCGAGCCCCGACTAGTTAGCGTGGCGCCGACGTGGTGGGCGACGGTGGCAGGTGCGGGCGGCGCGGTGAGGCGGTGCGGTGCCGGCGGCCACCGATGGTGGACACGGGTTGGAGAGGGGCCGGTGCGGTGGTAACGTCGCTGGTGACACCTATGGAGACGCGTCGGGCGGTGGCCCACCGGGACGGGGGCAGCGGTCGTCGTCAGTGAAAAAGAAGACAATGGTAGGACATGATCCGGCCTATTCGGAAGCGACGAGGCCCCGGAGTGGTGTGCGTAGACAAAGGAGTCGAACTGGGATGGAGCCGGTCAGCCCGAGCGACATGTTGCGCAGGAATCAAGCGGGAGCCGAGGGACTGCAGGCATTTGATATCCCACAATGTCCACGCGTCGGTCATTTCGGGCTGGTTCGCACGAAAGCATTTTGCAAACCGTTCGCACAGAATTGTTTTCCAACTTTGTGGCTTCTTGCACCTGCGAGACGCACGACACCAGTGGGGCTTCCTTTTGACCAGATATGTACGAAGAAAAAAATAGTATTCCTTTGTATTGATACCTTTGACATGCATATATAACAAGGCTGTTGCTTCTGAAAACGACTCAGATGTCCACGAGAATATGAGATGTTGTCTTCATGTAAATGGACATACAAGTGGCTGCTGGAATTAAGAGAAAGTCGTCACCGCATGTATGTGTTCAACATGTATTATCTATATCATTCATATTGTTTTGAGATTCATATTGTATGCACTACATGTCAAAAATCACATGATCTAGTATATGTTAAGACCAGATTTTATCAATCCGAATATAAAACATGTTGTCTAGATAGTACAAGTTCAACATCTACGTATGAAAATTTTGCTTTGCTGAAATAGCCAGTGCTCACTGAAGCCATGAATGGATTTATGTCTTTTGCCATCAAGGTCTTAGTCTGTTAGCCGCCACCTACACAGGGCCTTGGTACAAACTTGAGGTGGAGGAATGAGCTAGCTTGAAAGATTCAAATCCAGCTTTTTGTAACAGATTCAAAACAGTCAAAAATAATCAAATAAATGAGAGTAATGATGTGGTTCCAGTGACAATCCTTCGTGATGTGATAAGAACTTTGGCGCATTGCTCCTTTTATTCAGGGTAATTGTATGTTATCGATCGTTCCAAAAGAAAGGACAGACTTCTCTACTATAGAACTATGTTTAGACTCACGGGGGAATCACATTATTGTCGTATGGAATTCTTGCCAAATGTCTGCATTCCATTTCCATTCGTGACCTGCTTGCTTACGTCTTTTTTTATCACTGTGGTAAGCAAAACCAATAATTTGTGCTGACTAGCAAGGACTTTGCATGTGCTGCAATTGTCCACTTACCTACCCTATTCTATGTTTATTTCTGACCAGAAAATCATAGCCGCCGCGCGCACAAACAATCCTTCTTCCTTGAAGAAAAAATAATATTTTATGGTGAGATGTATAAAAAAATAGGTTATCATTTTGATCCAAGGTTTCTCTGGCAAATCAAACAAATACAAATAAATGAGAAACATGAGTGAACGGTTTGGCGGACACTGTCGGGTGTGAGGTAGAGATAGGCATAGAGAGCGGCGCTCAATGGAAGTGATCCGTTGCTCCTTGACATATCTGTCCACGTCTACATGCAGCATATTGTTGTTTTGCTTAAGCAGCCAGTGCGGCTTTGACTGAGACTACCAACATATATCTTGACAAAATGACATGCCTGGCTAGCTAGTTCAAATTTTCCTCTGTTTTTTTCACGTGATATTGGCATGCACGTAGCGCTATATAAAGCGCCCCACGGTTCTTCACCAATCACCCAACATCCTCCTGAGCTCTCTCAACAGCACAGCAGCTACCATTGCTATAATTAGCCGATCGAAGCTAATTAGCAATGGAGCACTTCAAAACCCTTGCAGCATTGTTCATTCACACGCTGGTGTTGGTGGCTCCTCTACTTGTCATGGCCACTGATCCGGACCCTCTCCAGGACTTCTGCGTTGCTGACCTGAACGGTGTGCCCTCGGTGAACGGCTACCCGTGCAAGCCACCCTTATCGGCCGGCGACGAGTTCCTGTTCTCGTCCAGGGCAACCAAGGGTGGCGACCCGACGTCCAACCCGAACGGTTCCAATGTGACGGAGCTGGATGTGACCCATTGGCCTGGCGTGAACACGCTCGGCGTGTCCATGAATCGTGTGGACTTCGCTCCCGGCGGCACGAACCCGCCGCACATCCACCCGCGCGCCACTGAGGTGGGGCTCGTGACCCGCGGCAAGCTCCTCGTCGGCATCATCGGCAGCCTCGAATCCGGGAACCGGTATTATTCCAAGGTGCTCAAAGCTGGGGAGACGTTCGTCATCCCGCGCGGGCTCATGCACTTCCAGTTCAACGTCGGCAAGGAAGAGGCCTCCATGGTCGTGTCGTTTAACAGCCAGAACCCAGGCATCGTCTTCGTGCCACTGACCATGTTCGGGTCCTCGCCGCCTATCCCCACACCGGTGCTGGCCAAGGCGCTCCGGGTTGACGCCCAAGTTGTTGATCTCATCAAGTCCAAGTTCACAGGCGGGTATTAGTAAGAGCGAGCAGCTACATATGATTGGTATGCCTGCTAAAGAATGTCACTTTCAGAACTCGTGACTATGCTATGATTAAGAAGTTGTATAATAAAATAGAATAATGACCGGGAGGCTCAGCACCTCCGATCTATTCCCTTTGTGAAATAAGCTTTCGTTCTCTGTGTAAGTATAATAAATAAAGGAAATGTACGCAGCTTTTCATGATTCACCATAATATATGAATTTCATGGTCCCGTATTCATGATGTCCGAGCAAACTAACAATCTGCGGTATTATCTGTACTATATATTCCAAACTGTGTGCTCAACTAGTTGCTGACTCGGAGACCATAGTTATGGATCTCACATTCTCATCACGTCAGCTGAATGAATTGAAATTCCACAAACCATACTACTTCATTAAGAAAAATTAACTTTTTACCACAAAAATTAAGAGTTGGTACAGTATAATCTTATATTTTCAAGTTAGCTAAAAGTCATATTTCACTACGGGAAAATAGATATTTGCCGAGTGTTTGTTTTTTTTTTTTGGGCAGTCGGCAAAGAACGTGTTTGTTGGGTGGCGTACAAAAAATACTCGGTAAAATAAATACATTCGGTAAAGAATGCTTTGACGAGTGTCAAAAAAATACACTCGACAAAGAAGAGTCTTTGTCGAGTGTTTTCTTTAGCACTCGACGAAGCTTTCTTTGTCGAGTATATTATTTTTGACACTCAGATAAGGATTTGTCGAGTGTTTTTTGTTGACACTCGGCAAACAAATAATTTTTTTCCTCTTCTAGTCTCGAAACTATTTGGACTCTCCACAAACAACATGTGTTACTCCATGTTAAAATTTGGCATTTTTGTATTTGTTTACTATATTTAATTAATTAATTATATTTCAGCAATTTTTTGAATAAAGTTAAATTTAAATTACAAGTGACTCAAATTAAAAAAAATCAATGATTTTCTTTTCATGATGTGTTGGTATTACAAGTGGAAGATATGATAAAAAGTAGAAAAGATTTCGTACAAGTTGTCACATATGATGCTCACAAAACGGAGAATCTTCGAAGAATAATCTTATAGTTAAGAATGAGTCGTTAAAATTTGGAGTCAAATTTGAATTTGACTTCAAATTATTTTGTATAGGTTATAGATTACATAAATTGTAACATTTTAAATTTGATTATTTTTGAAATTTTGTTGATAATTTTAATTTATTTTTGAAGCCCACGGAAAAATTTCTTTACCTAGTGTTTAATTTAGCACTCGACAAAGCACCTCATTGACGAGTGTATTATTTTTGACACTGGCGGCCTCCACTAGTCCTCGTCTCGCGGCGGCCTCCTCCCCACCCTATCCGGTGGCGGCGGATCTTGGGCTCCTACGGGCCGGGGTGTGCTGGTCCTACCTTTTTCTTTTTTATTTATTTGTTTAGAATAACCTATAGGTATGGGGATAAGCTTCGTCCCTACAAAGCATTAGGGACGGGGACAAATAATGTCTCTGGTTGAATCTTTTTAGAGACGGTGAAATCCCTGTCACTATAGCCTTAGATTTAACGATACAAAAATAGGGACATAGACATATACGTCTCTAATGTGGTGAGATCACCGTTACCAAAGCCCCGATCCGTGGTAGTGAAGGGAGACCATCTCTATTCTTTGGCATTCCTGGTGGCGGCGGACGACAGATTACAATGGTTTAAGCGCCGGTATCTGAACGCATCCGGGTCTGCAGCCGTGCGGGATTCATTTGGTTCCGGTTACTCGGACCCTATCCTTGCACCGTACCCCCCCCCCCCCAAAAGTGCGCCTCCCTCTTCCGCCATGCTGATGGCCACCACCCCCAACGTCGGCAGCCCAAGAATCCTTATTGGGGTTCAGGATGCCGCCTGGGAGGGGGGGGTCCTCCCCAGCCATAGAGGAGGTCCAGGGGGCGGCAGCCGCAACCTAGCGGGACAGCGTAGCGGCGATGGTGCCGCCATGGCCATCGGCGGTAGGAGGGCGGGGCCAGCAACAGGGGCGTCGAGCCCCGACTAGTTAGCGTGACGCCGGCGTGGTGGGCAGCGGCGGCGGGTGCGGGCGGCGCGGTGAGGCGGTGCGGCGCTGGCGGCCACTGATGGTGGACATGGGTTGGGGAGGGGCTGGTGCGGTGGTAACGTCGCTGGTGACACCTACGAAGACGCGTCGGGCGGTGGCCCACCGGGGCTGGGGCAGCGGTCGTCGTCGGTGAAAAAGAAGACAAGGGTGGGACATGATCCGGCCTATTTGGAAGCGATGAGGCCCCGGAGGCCCCGGAGTGGTGTGCGTAGACAAAGGAGGCGAACTGGGATGGAGCCGGTCAGCCGGAGCGACATGTTGCGCATGAATCAAGCGGGAGCCGAGGGACTGCAGGCATTTGATATCCCACAATTTCCACGCGTCGGTCATTTGGGGCTGGTTCGCACGAAAGCATTTTGCAAACCGTTCGCATAGAATTGTTTTCCGACTTTGTGGCTTCTTGCACCTGCGAGATGGACGATACCAGTGGGGCTTCCTTTTGACCAGATATGCACGAAGAAAAAAATAGTATTCCTTTGTATTGATACCTTTGACATGCATATATAACAAGGCTGTTGCTTCTGAAAACGACTCAGATGTCCACGAGAATATGAGATGTTGTCTTCATGTAAATGGACATATAAGTTTTGTTTTTTTAGAAAAGCGAATATATTGATTAAATTCCGGCCTCTGCATCGACTCGATACATGCAACCCAAGTTCAACAAAACCAAACATATGAAAGTCAAGACCGTGGACCACGGTATGATAAACACATAGTTGCTATCCATTATTCTAGAACTAATAAGTAAGACAATTTGAAAAATGCCATCCATTGGTGGCGAACACCCCCATGGCCACCGCCTCAATCAATCGGCATGCCGTTTTCACCACCTGGCGGTCCTCCTCCTTCTATAGTAGTGACCACAGTCGCACCCAATAGGTTCCCCCGAAGATCACCTGTAATAGAGAAGGAATTAATGTTTTGTCAAACACCACATTATTACGACACAGCCATAATGCCCAGCATAAACCCGATACACCACATCAAATCAGTTTTTTTAATTTGTACTCTGTGTCCCCTAACCAGTCAAACAACAAATGTTGAAAGTTAGCAGGAGGACTAATGTTTAAGGTGACGCGTACAATTCTCCAAATGAACTTAGCCATACTGTATTCAAAAAACAGATGTTGAATGCTCTCACTAAGACCACAGAAGGAACAATTAGTCCTTCCGTTCTAATTTCTTCTAGCTAAGTTGTCCTTGATTAAGGTGACACCTTTAAAGAGATACCACATGAATATCTTAATTTTAAGTGAAACTTTGATTTTTCATACGTTCATATTGATGGGCAGAGCTTGGGCTATATTGAAAAGGCTATATACATGGATTTCATAGAGAAAGCTCCATTCTGATGTAACCCCCACAAAAAGGAGTCATTGTGGGGTTGCAGAGAAATGTTAGACAGCGCTACTACCAGGCGGTACCAAAACACTAAGTTTTGACCAACTAGTGTTCTTCTGAAAGAGACATTAAAACGGTTGTCTCCTAGAACAAAAGCTACCGTACTGTTCTTTCTTCTCACTAGGTTGTAGAGGCCAGGGTATTTATCCATTAGAGGGCAATTTCCAAACCAATGGTCTTCCCAAAACCTAATGGTAAAGCTATCACCGAGATGGAATTTTCCAAGGCGAAAAAACTCCGTTTTTGCGCTCAAAATGCTAGACCAAAAATAAGAGTCGCCTGGTTTTCTTTCTATCTGTGTAAGTGTTTTGTTCTGTAGATACTTCCGTTTCAAAATATTTTGCCAAATCCCGTGAGAGTTGGCAAGTCTAAATAGCCATTTGCTCAAAAGACATTTATTTTGAGTATCTAAATTTAGAATCCCCATGCCTCCCTGGTTCTTTGGTGTACACAAAATACTCCATTTGGTTAAGCGGTACTTTTTCTTGTGATCCTCATTTTACCAGTAGAATCTGGACCTATAGTAATCTAGCCTCTCTAGGACCCCCTTAGGGACTTCAAAAAAGGATAGCATGAATAAGGGAAGACTACTTAAAACTGAATTGATTAGAACCAGACGTCCGCCTACCGATAACATTTTGCTTTTCCAGCAGCTAAGTTTGTTTTGGACTCTCTTCTCTATGTGGTTCCAATCAGCATTACTAAGTCGTTTATGATGCATAGGGATGCCCAAGTATTTAAATGGAAGAGCACCCAGCTCACATCCAAAAATTTGTGAATACTCTTGTTGGAAGTTTGAGGCACTTCCATAGCAGAATAACTCGCTCTTATGGAAATTAATTTTTAGTCCAGATAGTTGCTCAAATGCACATAGCAAGAGTTTAAGGTTTCTGGCATCATCCAAATTATGATCTAGCAAAAGAATAGTATCGTCCGCATATTGGAGGATAGACAGACCATCCGTCACTAGATGTGGGACAACTCCGCGACACTGATTATCTAATTTAGCCCTCTGAATCAAGATGGGGAGAACCTCTACTGCCAGATTAAAAAGAAGTGGAGATAAAGGATCTCCCTGCCTAACTCCTTTTTTTTTTGTTTGCAAATAGTGTCCCACATCATCATTAAATTTCACCACAATGCTCCCCTTTTGCACTATACGTTGAATCCACTCCCACCACTTATGTGAGAAACCTTTGACTCTTAAAACTTGTTGGAGAAAGGGCCATTTGATATTGTCGTAGGCTTTTTTGAAATCTAAATTAAGAATGACCGCATCATTTTTCCTCCTATGGATCTCGTGTAAGGTCTCATGCAGTGTTACTACTCCATCTAGAATGAAGCGCCCTGGCAAAAAGGCAGATTGGGACTGAGATAAATAATTATTAGCTACTAACAACAGTCTATTATTTAGGACCTTCGTAAAGATTTTGTAACTCACATTTAGCAGGAAAATAGGGCGGTATTGCTGAATGCATGTAGCATCCATTTTTTTAGGTAAGAGAGTGATCAACCCAAAGTTCAAAGAGTGCAGGCACAAATCCCCTTTATGAAACGAGGTGAACACATTAAAAAGATCCTCTTTGACTATCTCCCAAAAGAATTGATAAAATTCTGCCGGAAACCCGTCCGGGCCCGGAGCCTTATTGTGTTCCATCTGGAACACCGCCTCTTTTATTTCTTTTTCTATAAACGGTGCAGTGAGAAACTCATTCTCCTGCATCGACATTTGAGGGATATCTTCACATTGGTCCTCATTAAAGGAAAACTCGTTATCTTGATGTGGACCAAAAAGGTTCTTGTAATAATGTGTGATGTACTGTTTAAGGTTATCATGACCCACAATCAAACCTTCTTCTTGCTCTAGTTGAAAAATCTACACCTACACTCGCGAGAACCAGTTATTAAAACTAGGGTTCCAGGATATTGGCGGCGGAGGTTCGTCAACACCGACGAGATCCACCAGAAGGGAGGTTGCGCCGATCAGCGCAACGCTTGCGCCGATCGGCTCGTGCGCATTCCAGCACTATTTCTCACCCCTCTGCGATGTTTAGCGGAAGGGAGTAGTCTCATATTCTCTTCTCTAGTGTGGGAATCTGGTCATGTAACTCTCATGCTTGTTGATACTCTCTCGATGAATTCAATCTATGTGATGAACTTTATTGCTATCCTTTTCATTAGTGTATCGACCAATACACTTTTGCACATTACATAGTGCAAGAAACCAGTGAGGAACTAATAGCCTTTGTAGTGGCAGCCCGGGTGAACGAAACCACCATGTCTTGTAGAATATTAGAGTCATCACTTGAGTTGACAAGAATAAGGTTGCATGCTAGTGAACCAATCCTAGTGAGAGAATCCTTCATCATCCTATTAACTCTTCAATAACATTCACCTTCCACTTTCTCACCGTCATCATTCACACCAACCAACCCATTGCAATTTGTTAGTAACTTTTTAATAGTATTAGTTCCGCTTGTTCCCTGTGGATTCGATAACCTTGGAATACTCTGAGGGAAAAAGAGCTACAACTGTACACCGTCCTCTTGTGGTATATAAGTGGGTGCGTAGATACGACCAACAAGCCCTTTTTCTGGCGCCGTTGCCGGGGAACAAGCCAGTTTTTTTACTATTAATATTTTACTAACGTCTAATCCTCTCTTTTCTAGTTGTTTTCGTTTTTGTGTTTTGTATGAATTTTTTAGGATGAGTACGACAGGACCTTCTCAGACGCTCAGGGAACTTTCTCTACCATCTCCAGACGTGCTGGTGTCTCAACCTTCAGATGAGAAGGCCACGGCCTCCTCGTATGTGTTGAACCCCATTATCATTAGCATGGCTGAAGCAAACAAGTTCTTTGGAGCGAAAGAGGAGAACCCGTATACACACTTACAAGATTTGGAGGCACTTTGCCAAACATTCCATCATGAAGGAGTGCCTTGGGAACTTTATAGGTGGCTGCTTTTCCCATTCTCTTTGGGAGGAAAAGCCAAAGAGTGGCACAAGGCAGCATCTCGAGAAGCAAAAGGTAAGTGGAGTGAGTTAGTTGGAAATTTTTGTCTCCACTATTTTTCTTTGCCAAAGGTGCAGAAGTTGAGAAGGGAAGTGGTGAACTTCTTACAAGAAGATGAAGAATCTCTCGCTGAAGCCTGGACGCGTTTTCAAACATTGTTGAAACAAGGATCTGACCTTGGCATTGATGAGAATATGTGCGCTCAGACCTTCTATGTGGCCATAAACAAGGAATCGAGGATGCATTTGGACGGATTGGCCGGAGAAAGTTTTCTGCGATTGACAGCCAAGGTAGGGATCAAATTGTTAGGAAAAATTGCTGAGAATGAAGCTTTGCACAAGCATTGGGAAGAATATTTAGAACCAAATCGGCAATGCCCAGAAGTTATGAAGAAGGAAGAGTCGCCAGCTGAACAGATCTTGATGTCCGAGAGCAGATCAATGATTACTTCGGGGCAAGTTGAAGAAATAGAGCCCGTCGGACTCACCTCTATGGGTCTGACGTGTGTGCCGATCAGCGCAGTCTCTGAGCCGATCGGCGCAGCTGCGACAACTAGAGAACCGATCACCCTGACAACTCCGTGAAGTAGCAAGGAATATACCAAGATAGAAGCTGGGTTTCTGGACAACCAACTGAAGGAATTTGAAGGGAGTTTTGCTAAATCGAAGGGGGATAGAACATTGGCGAATGCTAAACCACTTGACGAATTTGAGCCGATGGACTGGATTCCCATCGATTTTTCGCAAGAATTGCTTAATATGAGAAGATCCTTTAGTCCGCAAGACGCCTCCGAAGCTGGAATTGAGTATAATTTTCCAAGTAATCGCCTCAAGTCGGAAGTCTTCGATCAAGAGATTATTGGGAGAGTTTTAGGGAAGCTTTACAAGGATGATATAGAGCTTAATGGAACAGAGGTGAAACAAGCAAAGAGATTGCTAGATAGTTGCTTTGAGCCATCCCCGTACGAAGGATTATGTGGTGTGTATGCTGTAGGTGTCACTGAAGAGGAAAAAGGAGAACCGTACATACCCTGTGAGATATCGGGGAAGAAATTTTCGAAAGCATTCTGTGACTTTGCCTCCCGTGTCAGCTTGATGACTTACGATGCATTCATGAGCATGCCTTATGGAATTCAACAGCGGCTGATGGGGACTGAACTTGAGCTGATCATGGCGGATGGTAGGAAAACCAAGCCACTGGGAGTGATCAAGAATGTCGAAATTGAGATCAAATCGAAAATAATGCCGATAGATTTCTTCGTCCTAGACAATAAAGAAACTGGGGTTGAAGATATCATTCTGAGAAGGCCATTCTTAAGATTAGTACAAGCTGTTCTGGATGCTGAGAAAGGTCAAATCACGCTACATCTAGGAGAGGAAGAAGTGCAATTTCAATTTAATGATCTGTCTCATCATGACTCTTCTTGCTATCAGGAATTCTGCCCAGAGGAAGACGAGAGGATAGGGATGGATATTGGAGACCCACTGTACCACATCATGCGTGGAACTGACAAGTATACTGCCAGCGCTGATCGGCGTGACCCTGGCGCCGATCGGCCCAATCATACTGGCAGCGCCGATCGGCGTGACCCTGGCGCCGATCGGCTCAATCATACTGGCAGCACCGATCGGCGCGACCCTGGCGCCGATCGGCTCAATCATACTGGCAGCGCCGATCGACGCGACCCTTATGCCGATCGGCTCAACCTGAAAAATCCTGATTTTGAACCTCTTGGGGAGCTGGATCCAGACAAAGCGTCAGAAGTGGAACAGAAGGAACTTTCGAAGGAGCTACATTATGAATATCTAGGAAAGAATAGAACATATCCAGTTATTGTAAACAATGCCCTAGCGAAAGAAGAAACAGAGAGGCTTCTTGTTGTGCTCAAAACGTATAAGAAGGCCATTGGTTACACATTGGATGACATCAAGGGAATCAGCCCCGCATTTTGCACCCACAAGATTAACTTGGAGGAGAATACTAAACCAGTGGTTGAAGGGATGCGAAGGTTGAAGGAATCAATGAAGCCAGTGGTTGGAAAGGAGATTTTGAAGCTGCTTAATGCAGGTATGATCTACCCTGTTGCTGATAGTGAATGGGTTAGTCCAGTGCATTGTGTACCCAAGAAAGGAGGGTTGACAGTAGTGCCTAATGAGAACAATGAGTTGATCCCTCAAAGGACTGTAACTGGATGGAGAATGTGCATAGATTATAGAAGTTTGAACAAAGTGACGAAGAAATATCACTATCCTCTTCCGTTCATTGATGAGATGCTTGATAGATTAGCAAGGAATTCATACTTTTGTTATTTGGATGGATATAGTGGTTTCTTTCAAATACCGGTAAGACCAGAAGATCAGCAGAAAACTACTTTTACTTGCCCTTTTGGGACATATGCATATAGAAGGATGCCATTTGGTCTTTGCAACGCGCCTGCAACATTTCAAAGATGCATGAATGCAATATTTGCTGAATTTATAGAAGATATTATGGAGGTATTTATGGATGACTTCTCCGTGCATGGTGCTGATTTTGATAGCTGTTTGGAGAATTTGGAGAAGGTTTTGAAAAGGTGTGTTGAATGCGACTTGGTTCTTAATTCGGAGAAGTGTCACTTCATGGTAATAGAAGGGATAGTACTTGGTCATGTCATATCTAAAAGAGGGATAGAATTTGATAAGGCAAAGGTATCTACAGTTGAGAAATTACCTCCCCCTACTGATCTTACAACTTTGAGGAGTTTTCTTGGACATGCCAACTTCTATCGCAGATTTGTTAAGGATTATTCGAAGATTGCTAAACCCCTGACAGAATTGTTAAAGCAAGATACAGAATTTGTTATGGACGAGGAAAGACTCTTGGCCTTCAGAAGATTAAAGGAAGCTCTATGCTCTGCACCCGTTATGCAGCCACCTGATTGGAGTTTACCTTTTGAAATTATGTGTGATGCAAGTGACTATGCAGTTGGAGCTGCTCTTGGACAACGGAAGGAAGGTAAAGTGCATGCTATTTATTATGCTAGCAAAACTTTGAATGAGGCGCAAATAAATTATACAACAACTGAAAAGGAGATGCTAGTTGTTATATTTGCTTTTGAGAAGTTTGAGGTCCTACATTCTAAATTCTAAGGTGATCGTATATACTGATCATGCTACTTTAAGATACTTGGTTTCAAAAAAGGAGTCTAAACCTCGGTTAATGCGATGTGCATTGATGCTGCAAGAATTTGATTTGGAGATAAGAGATAAGAAAGGAGTAGAAAATTCTATAGCAGATCATTTATCTCGTCTTGAATCACCATCAACTGAGCCAATAAGAGATGAAATGCGACAAGAGCAGTTGTTTGCTGCATTTGATCGTAGAGAGAACTGGATGATGGATATTATCAAAGGTTTCAAGGGACAAACTGATCTGATGAACAAGAACACAAGGAGAAGAGTTAAGAGTGAAATGAGAAAATTTATATGGGCCGACCCATACTTGTACAGGTATTGCGAGGATGGAGCAGTACGGAGATGTGTACCCAGAGAAGAGAGAGCAAGCATTTTAGCAAAATGTCATTCTTCGGATTATGGGGACATTATGGCTAGTTCAGAACACAGGCAAAGGTATGGGGAAGTGGATTCTATTGGCCTACCATGCATGAAGATGCAAAAAGGTATGTTGCAACATGTGCTCAATGCCAACGAATAGAGAATGTTAACAGTAGGAATGCAATGCCTCTTAAGTACAATCTTCAAGTCGATATCTTTGACATTTGGGGTATGGATTTCATGGGACCCTTTGTGAATTCTCATGGTTTCAATTATATATTGGTCGCCGTTGGTTATGTCTCCAAGTGGGTCGAAGCAATGGCATGCAAAGCTAACACTACAAGAGAATCAAGGAGTATACTTCAGGAGCAAATATTTCCTAGGCACGGAGTATCGAGGATAATAATTACAGATGGAGGATCCCATTTTACAGAAGGAGAATTTGCTAGGTTTTTAACCAAATCTGGAGTTGAACATAGAATTGGAACAGCCTATCACCCCTAGACAAATGGACAAGCAGAAACTTCAAATAAGCAATTAAAAGGAATTCTGCAGAAGATTGTTACAAAGAAAGGAAAAGATTGGGCCACGAAGCTTAATGGAGCATTATGGGCATATAGGACGGCATTCAAGACACCAATTGGTATGGCAACGTATCAATTTGTCTATGGGAAATCATGTCACCTACCGGTGGAATTGGAACATAAGGCTTATTGGGCTATAAAGGAAATGAATTTGGATCTTGATGTCGCCGGCATGAAAAGGAAGATACAAATAAGTGAATTGGAAGAGATGAGATTGCGTGCATATGAGAGTGCAGCTATATACAAAGAGAAAACAAAGAAGTGGTACGATAAGAAACTTTTAAAGAAGGAGTTCAAGGAAGGAGATCGGGTGCTCCTATTTAATTCATGATTCAGATTATTTGGTAAAGGCAAACTACGAAGCAAATGGGAGGGACCTTATCTTGTGAATACGGTGTTACCTTCGGGAGCGGTAATCATAATGGATGGCAAGAGAAACAAGTACACGGTGAACGGACAATGTCTAAAGGTATACTTAGAACCCGACACATTTGAATTAAAATCTTTTGATGTGTATTTCACTGCTTAGTACCCCGTTTGGTCGAGCTTAACGATGTAAAACAAAAGCTTGTATGTATTTTAATTTCTGTAGTTTTTCTTTTTTTGGCGATTTAGTGTACCGTGCCGATTGGCGCGATGCTTGTGCCGATCGGCGCGGCGCTTGCACCGATCGGCGCAGCCCTGCACCGATCGGCGCAACGGAGTCCTTTTTGTTTTGAGTCGGTTTTGGACCTTGCCTTTTTAAGACTCGTTAAATTCCATGAATAAGGGAAAGAGTCCTAGTCCAATTGGAAATAAAAGGATATAAATATGAGGTTACAGCAAATCCACGGATCAACTCGTATTACATCGTCACCAGAACAAACCCTAAGAGCAGAAGCGATGGAAGGCGGCGCATCAGACAGAAACCAAGGCGGCGCCGATCGGCGCGACCCCTGCGCCGATCGGCGTGACTCTGGAGCCGATCGGCTCGGTGGCGGATTTCCTCAGCCCTCTACAAATTGGCCCTGGGAAGAAGTCGATGAAGTGTTGACACCAACACGAGATGATCCCCTAGTCTGGTCAGATCTGTGGAAGAAATTCATGAAGAAAAGCAAAGCTGACGTGTGGAACGCTGACAAGGTGAAGATGGACAATGAACTTCGGCAGATGATGAAAAGAGTATTGGTGCGCAAAGGAAAATCTGTAGCACCTATTGAAAATGAAGTAGTTTCTCAAAGGTATACCATGGAAAGTCTTCTTGATCTTGCTAAGCCCTTGTCGTATGAGGATTTCCTATCTTTTGAAAGATCATTGACTGAGCAAGAGAAGGAAGAGCTAGATGAAGAGAGCGCCCTCATAATTCATAGGTGCCGACTTTATGGTGAACATGACATTGCCGCCAAGTATGTACTCAAGCTACGAGAGGAAGTCGAAGAAGCTATGTACCAGCAGGATGCGGAGACGGATCTTCAAGCTAGAAGGGATGAATCCTTTCCCAAGGTTCTCACCGATTGGGAAAGTTTTCAAGACAATAAGATTCATAGGAACAGTTGTATTGAGGGTTGCAAGTGTTTCTTTTGTGCTAAAGATCTTCAACACAAGGTGGAACTCCAATTGGCAGAAGATCCAGCTTTCATACCTAGAGATTTGATATATGACGATGGCTGTCGCGCAGTTCCTGGAGGAAGGACACCTAAGGAGATTAATGATGAGATTTTATGAAGGCAGCAGAATAAGGTGATCTGTGAGCGTAATCTAGAGCAGTTAGACGAGTATATGAAGGAAGCTGCTGGCTGCGCCGATCAGCGCGACACTGGAGCCGATCGGCACGATCTGAAGATGGTTGAATTTATTGATCTGATGGCTCTGCCAGGTGAAGACGAAGAAACTGCTACAAGGAAGTACAAGACTACACCAGAGGTTCGCAGATCCGCTAGATTATCGGGTAAGCCAATTCAGAACTATTCTGAATGGGATAGCGACTATACGTCATACTATTTGGAAACTTTGGAAAGCGGTGATCCTAGTGTGCCCGGAGATTTTAGTGATGATTTTGATATACAAGGAAGCTTTGGTAGTCCTAAGTTCGAAAATCAGGAAACACTTGCAGAATGCAGTAATGACAGGGCAGCAGGAACATCAACAAGAGTTAATGGTAATGCAGAGGAAAATGGAGGAAGTCGTAATGGTCGAAGAAAACCACTGCGCCTACCGGCTCAGAGGAATTTGAATAGTGCCTCCCCTTACAGCGTTGAAAATCATAACCTGCAACCGCCTGCTTGTTGTCCTGTCTGCCGAAGAAACATTGAGAGATTGTATCTACACAGAGATCGTGCTTACAGGAATCAAAGAGATGTGGACCCTAGAATCCAGAATACAATCGAGATGAACGAAGCGGACTACACTTTTCTCATAAAGAATATAAGACGAATTTTCTGAGTCTTGAACAGGCATGGTCTACATGATTAGTGTGTTGAGTTTCTTCCCTTGCAATGAGGACATTACAAATTTTGAGTATGGGAGAAGATCTTTGCCATTAGTCATAGTTTTTAAGTGTTTTTGAATCCAGTTTCTCAGTTTTTAAATGTTTTTGAGTCTAGTTTCCTTTTTTTAAGTGTTTTTGATGAGTGTTTATTTAAGTTTGTGTGTGTGCTTAAGAGAGTCACGAGTCATGTTGAGAGTTGCTTCTAAGTCTTTTATGTAGTTTGAATTCTTGCATTGTCTTTAATAAAGTTAGTGTCGATTGTCAAATTGAAAGTGCACCATGCTATTTATCTTGTCTTTCTGATGATCGATTGGTTGATTACTTCAATTTGTTGGTTACCACTTAACTTTTGAGCTTTATATTTGTGAAAATTTCTTTTGACTCATCATAAGCTAAGGCAAAAGCAAGGTCTAAATATGCCAACATAGCCGAGTGAATGAGAGCAAGCTACACATTTGAACTAAGTGGATTGTAAGTAACTTTGTCAATTTTTTTGCTCATAATTTCGACCAAGTTAGGAAAGGATAATCTATTTTGTTTATCTCTGTATTTTTAGCCATTCTTATCCAATTAAATTCCTTGCTATCATGAAAACCATACATCTTTGTTTCTCCCTCATCCTTGATACAACCTATATTCTCAATAAAAGGGAATTCAGAAAGTTTCCGCTGCTGATACAAGACAGAAAATTGTTGATCATATCAGGGAATATAAAAAAAGAGGTGAAAGAAAAGAGAAAGAAAAGAAAAAAGAAAAAATATAGGTTGCGCCAATCGGCGCTGTTGCAAAAAGAAAAAAAAAGAGATTATTATAAAAAAAAGGGTAAAGAGAAAAATATATATATTCCCTGAGAAGCAGTAAGGTCATCAAAGAAGGCAGATTTCTGATTATTCCTCATTCTTTGCCAATTGTTCTCATTGAATTTTCTTTTAGATCTTCTACATTCCTCTTCTCCATTAAAAATTCTTTTCCAAGAAAATCCTTTCTTAATAGGCATGATTGAGCACATTGTTGACATGGTTTATCTTATGGTTTAATTTAGTGATATAGCCCTCCAAGATCCATATATAATCCTTGATTAGATAGGAGAGGGAAGGAAATACACTTGAGAGACCTAGAGAAGACCAAATGTTTGATGCTAAAAGATGAGTTAAGGAGAACAAAAATTGTTTTTGAAAAGGTTTTGTGGTAATTTGATTAAGCTCAAGTAAGATATGCCGATTGGTTAAAAGGAGATGAGAGAAAATCTTTGTGGTGGGAAAATGAGTAAAATTGATGATTGAGATTGACTGCATGAGAGATGGTGTGAAAATTCTTATTACATATTTGATTTTGTATTGCTCGAGGACTAGCAATGATTTGAGTGTGGGGAACTGTTGGTGGTTTCTAGATGACCATTTTATCAACCAAAAAGGGATGTTTTGCGTCTTAATTTGGTGGTTTGGACAAACAATTAACCCCATATTTGCATATATTTGTAGTTGTTCTATTTTGGATGTAATCGCGGGAAACAGGTGTAAAACAGGGCAATTATGGATAAAGAGCTGAAGAGTAACGAAGATGGGCCAGATACGGAGCCACGCCGATCGGCGCGACCCATACGCCGATCGGCGCAGGAGGAAAAGTTGACTAAAACATGATCCGGTCCAGGAAAGACGAAGGCCCAGCCCAGTACGAGTTAGAGTCGGTGGAAGTTGACCTAATCCCATCGAGTATAAAAGGAAGATAATTATCAAGAGCCAAGGACGACCAAGGAGAGACGGCAATCGGGAGAACTAGTTATTAAAACTAGGGTTCCAGGATATTGGCAGCGGAGGTTCACGAGATCCACCAGAAGGGATGTTGCGCCGATCGGCGCAACGCTTGCATCGATCGGCTCGTGCGCGTTCCAGCGCTATTTCTCACCCCTCTGCTATGTTTAGCGGAAGGATGAGTGAGTAGTCTCATATTCTCTTCTCTGGTGCGGGAATCTGGTCATGTAACTCTCAAGCTTGTTAATACTCTCTCGATGAATTTAATCTATGTGATGAACTTTATTGCTATCCTTTTCATTAGTGTATCGGCCAATACACTTTTGCCCATTACATAGTGCAAGAAACCAGTGGGGAGCTAATATCCTCTGTAGTGACAGTCGGGGTGAACGAAACCACCATGTCTTGTAGAATATTAGAGTCATCACTTGAGTTGACAAGAATAAGGTTGCATGCTAGTGAACCAATCCTAGGGAGAGAATCCTTCATCATCCTGTTAACTCTTCAATAACATTCACCTTCCACTTTCTCACCGTCATCATTCACACCAACCAACCCATTGCAATTTGTTTGTAACCTTTTAATAGTATTAGTTCTGCTCGTTCCCTGTGGATTCGATAACCTTGGAATACTCTGAGGGAAAAAGAGCTACAACTGTACACCATCCTCTTGCGGTATATAAGTGGGTGCGTAGATATGACCAACAGTAGCGTCTCAGTCCTAGTGGGGAAGACTACTTTAAAGACATTTTCTTTGAAAAGACTCACCTCCCACTCATAGTTATCCCACACTAAAATTTTTAGGTGTTCTACTAGTTCAGCCTCAGTTAACGATCCGTTTGTCACAGAGACAAGAGCGGTCCGGGAACAAGTTGTAGCTGGTTGAATCGGAGGATGGTCAATAAAATACGCACCTAGCGCATCTAGTGCATATCCTACAGACATTGCCACAGGTTTGACTTCATCTTGGTACGGGCATCTATGAGTCACGTGCTTTGTACTGTTGCACAATTCACAAAGAATGGCAGCTGTACACTGCCCGATGAAATGCCCTTTGCACCCGCATCTATAACAGATCCGGTTTTTATTTGCACCTTCTACCTTGTCTCCCCCATCCTTTTTTGCTAGAGATGAATTAACGGCCTCGGACAATTCCTTGACTACCTTTCCCATTACATCATTAGTGAGTTGCACCTTTGCTGCACCAAAAGCGGCCGAAGACGAAGCACCTAGCTCAACTGCAGAAGAAGGAACGGCCGTAGACTTTCCCTTGGGATCACTATTTGCCGGAGGAAGAGGGACAGGCTCCTGGGGCAGAGACCCCCCAGTGATAGCTGCCCTGGACACGTGGGGAGCGCGCGCCATACCTTCACACCGCCCCCAGCACCCGGCACTGGACGAGGACTAGAGGTGCCAGGCTTACCGCGATCACCACCAGGAGGTCGGGCATAAGGACGGCCACCACTCTGCCTTTGGAAGCCACGTCCCTGCCCCTAGGCGCCGAAGCCGACGTTGGGCCAACCCCACCCCGGCATGAAGTGGGTTGGGAAAGGGCCAAAGTTAGGGTTAAACCCCGGCCCCCCGAAAAAGCTTCCATCTCCAAAACCACCATAGCCACCAGGGTGATCGAGGTGGGGAGGGCCACGACCTGAGCCACCCCGGCCGCCATAACGGCCACTACCGCGACCTCCTCGGTCGCTGCACGGGGCGGCTCCACCGCGAGCCGTGGCAGCACCAGCGCCTGCAGCGGCACCATTGGCCGACCCTCCTGCACCGGAGTTGCCCGTAGACTCCATGCCTTGACAAAGAGCGTCGACGTAAGATCGCCCAGGGATCACCGCCGTCACACGAGCAGCAGATTCGCTAAGCCGGAACCTAGAAGGAAGGGAGCCACGACGCAAAAGAATACGACCCGAGCCCGACAACGAATGCTGTAACCGGAAACGCACCACCTCGCTGGGTCCACCTCCCAGAGTAATTAACTCCTGATATTTACGACCCGAAATAGTCACCTTCCGCGGGGAAACCGGGATTTGAAAATTAGAAACCTAAGAAATAGTACCCCGGTCAAGCTGCGCCATCTTCCCCTTCTCCGGCGGCTGTCCGGCATAGTCACTGAGACTAGGATCGAAGGGCAGGACAGTGGAACTGAGAGACTTAACCTTGATATCCCCTAGCTCCGGCAAACGTCCAATGATGTCACTGAGACAAGAAGCCGAACCCACAGCCGTTGCCCTCAAGTCCTTAACCTTACAGTCCCCAAGGGACATCGTCGGTGACAACCGCCGTCGCGGCAGCGGTCCTGACCATGGCTGAACGGATGTGCATCCCCCCAGCAACGCGTCGATCAAGGATCTCGCCTTACGGGAGGACATCTCCGACGAGGTCGGAGTCGCTTGAGCCCGCACACGAGAAACAAATGAGGGATTGTGCAATCTTTTTTCTGTATTCATCATGTCATTCACTGAGAATCCATGGACCGAAGCTGTTCTAACCAAATCGAGACTAGAAGGGAAGGAATCAGAAGAGATCCAATTCAAATCGTTATCCTGAGCCCAAAACTTCGCAACCAAACCTGCCGGGCGAGACCCGAACAACGGATCCGCCGACGGCCAGACTGACTCACTGGAAAGGAAGCTAACCTCGCTTACCTCCAGCGCAAAACCGTCCATCTCTTGGGCTATCGCAATCCTCACCTTCGCCGCCCGGAGACGAGCGTCTCTCTCCGCTCTTAGTTTGATCCCCCTCGCCGGCGCAAAGAACGGCCGACGAGGTCTCACTCGCATCCGGCCCCTACCGCCATGCCCTAGCTTCTTCCATCTAGCAGCTGCTTGCTTCAACTTTGGTGGTGCGGGCAGGATTAAATGGACATACAAGTGGCTGCTGGAATTAAGAGAAAGTCATCACCGCATGTATGTGTTCAACATGTATTATCTATATCATTCATATTGTTTTGAGATTCATGTTGTATGCACTACATGTCAAAAATCACATGATCTAGTATATGTTGTGACCAGATTTTATCAATCTGAATATAAAACATGTTGTCTAGATAGTACATGTTCAACATCTACGTATGAAAATTTTGCTTTGCTGAAATAGCCAGTGCGCACTGAAGCCATGAATGGATTTCTGTCTTTTGCCATCAAGGTCTTAGTCTGTTAGCCGCCACCTACACAGGGCCTTGGTACAAACTTGAGGTGGAGGAATGAGCTAGCTTGAAAGATTCAAATCCAGCTTTTTGTAACAGATTCAAAACAGTCAAAAATAATCAAATAAATGAGAGTAATGATGTGGTTCCAGTGACAATCCTTCGTGATGTGATAAGAACTTTGGCGCATTGCTCCTTTTATTCAGGGTAATTGTATGTTATCGATCGTTCCAAAAGAAAGGACAGACTTCTCTACTATAGAACTATGTTTAGACTCACGGGGGAATCACATTATTGTCGTATGGAATTCTTGCCAAATGTCTGCATTCCATTTCCATTCGTGACCTGCTTGCTTACGTCTTTTTTTATCACTGTGGTAAGCAAAACCAATAATTTGTGCTGACTAGCAAGGACTTTGCATGTGCTGCAATTGTCCACTTACCTACCCTATTCTATGTTTATTTCTGACCAGAAAATCATAGCCGCCGCGCGCACAAACAATCCTTCTTCCTTGAAGAAAAAATAATATTTTATGGTGAGATGTATAAAAAAATAGGTTATCATTTTGATCCAAGGTTTCTCTGGCAAATCAAACAAATACAAATAAATGAGAAACATGAGTGAACGGTTTGGCGGACACTGTCGGGTGTGAGGTAGAGATAGGCATAGAGAGCGGCGCTCAATGGAAGTGATCCGTTGCTCCTTGACATATCTGTCCACGTCTACATGCAGCATATTGTTGTTTTGCTTAAGCAGCCAGTGCGGCTTTGACTGAGACTACCAACATATATCTTGACAAAATGACATGCCTGGCTAGCTAGTTCAAATTTTCCTCTGTTTTTTTCACGTGATATTGGCATGCACGTAGCGCTATATAAAGCGCCCCACGGTTCTTCACCAATCACCCAACATCCTCCTGAGCTCTCTCAACAGCACAGCAGCTACCATTGCTATAATTAGCCGATCGAAGCTAATTAGCAATGGAGCACTTCAAAACCCTTGCAGCATTGTTCATTCACACGCTGGTGTTGGTGGCTCCTCTACTTGTCATGGCCACTGATCCGGACCCTCTCCAGGACTTCTGCGTTGCTGACCTGAACGGTGTGCCCTCGGTGAACGGCTACCCGTGCAAGCCACCCTCATCGGCCGGCGACGAGTTCCTGTTCTCGTCCAGGGCAACCAAGGGTGGCGACCCGACGTCCAACCCGAACG